>JAFJYI010000219.1:0-1364277 GCA_019022655.1 Acacia acuminata
ATCTTTTATAAAAATATTAATAAAATATTAAATTATTAATAAAATATTTAAAATAATAGTTTTATAAAGATTAAATCCAATTAAGTTACATTCATAATATAAACCACTTCAATTAATTTATCAAAACTAAAAAAAAAAAAGATCATTAACTCATTTAAATTGTCTTAAATTGGATTTTTTAAGTATACCCATATTAAATAAGATTTTGAATGAGAAAAATAAAATAAAATAAGAAGTCACATTTAAAGTTTTAAACATTTACTATTGGAACAAAATTGACAAATAAGTCTCTATTACACTAAAAATAACTAATTAAAAAAATTCGTATATAATTAAGTGGCATATATTATGAACCAAATATACTATACTCGTATTATTTATTATCGAGCGCGGTATGAACAAGCTATAAGGGATACATGTTAGGTATGATTATGGAATTAATGAAGCACTTAAGATTATTCTTCATCCTTTTTTTTGGCAACAACATTATTCTTCATCCAATCACACCATAATTTGATCACGCTACCTCTAATTACCACTTTTAATAAAATTATATGCTAGTGCAGGAATCAAATTTGGTTCTTACTTTTTCTTAGCATCTCTCAATGTCATTTTTTAAAATGATAAAAAAAATGAATCGACATAATTTTATGAATTTTATATGTACATGGAAAGACTCGTAAAAGCTGGAGTTATGCGTCGATACTTGTTTAGTAAGTGATAAACGAGCAGTGTGTGAGACTAAAAATTATCTGATATGAAAGGGAGAATGTGTACTGCAAAAGAAAAAAGCAACAAGAAGTACGAATAATATCCTGATGTGAAAGCTAACAACATTCTATGTATCAAAAACTTCGTTATTTGCATGATTCCAGGCATATGTTTCTTTTTGAATTTTTTAAAAGATTAGCCAATACGCGTGTGTGCTGGGGGACGAGGATTGACGTGTAGATTGGTAAAAATTTGTGGTTTACAGAAGAGACGGCCCCACACACGAGCCTTTATTTAATAAAATTTAAAGTTCGAAGTTGTTTGGTATTTGCTTATGCGTTTTGAACAGTTCTCAACCCTTTGATGACTACGAATATCTATGATCGTCTGATTGCTAGTGTGAATAATTAATGAGTCATTACACACGATAGAGAGATTTTCAAGTAGTGAGTGGTCGGAATAAACTATATGTATATATAAACTACAATAAATTTAGTGGTGAACACATCAGGATTAATCGATAATATAACTGATTACTGATTAAAAAAATAACCTAATGGGAAAACCACTTCAAGTGAACATATGTTTAGAATGAATTAGGATCCTGAATCAGAGATACTTCGAGGGTGCTGATTCATTTATCCTTTTCAAGTTGGGCTCCGTTATACTATTTTATTCTACTAGCATGGGATATATATAGCTCGAATATAACATCATCATCTTCAATCCATCAAGTTGGAATAATTAAACCACCTGCGAGATTCTTCCTAGCTAGCTCAAACTTTTAACTGTGAGATCCATAAATATACTATATCGGCATACTAACAAAACGAAATTTTGGGTTATATCAGGCCACCTTTATGCATATTAGAGTACTTAGCAGAGTTAAATTACGTTGCTGGTTTTTTCTTACTAGTTTCAACTTGCAACCGGTATTAAAATTAAATAGATAAGAGTCTTAGTACGGGAACTTTATAGTTAATGGATTTCAACAATATATCCTTTGTCCAATTTCATTTATTTCTAGTGAATTAAGTTGGGTGGAATATGTTCGAGTGTGTCACCTCACATGGCAACAAATGTCAAGTAGCTTGTAAGCGTAAATGAAAGAATGATAATGGCGAAAGTCGTCAGCATCAATGCGGTGGGTGGAGTACAATCAAAGAGAATATTAACACTCACACTTGTTGTCTATTTATATACTTTAAATGAAATATTCCGAATATGGTTCTTTAACTAAAAAAATGCCCCTATCTTAATCTTTGTATCGTATTAATTACCTAAATCTCCTTTCACGTTTTGTTCTTAATTTTGTTAATATTTTCAGATATCGTATACTTATACGTACGTAATTGTTGGGATCTGGATTGTGGCCATACTTAGTATTTGCTGTCCTTTTTTTTTTTTTTTTTTTTTTTTTTTTGGTGGCGTGGCGATCAGTCGATGAGTCCTGATGATAGATAAAAGCCCAAACCAGGAGTGTATAATGGATTAGGCTAGGGCCTAATTCTTACTAATCAAAACTAAAGGGTCCTGTGTGCTGATAGTTTAGTGACAATGGATAAAAAGCGAAGGAGGCAACTTGTTACAGTTCGTTACATCATCCAAAAAGAAGATAAAGAGCTTGGCCAAGAATCATCAGTATCGTCCATTGTTAGATGAACCAATTACTGCTATTTGGAAAGTGGACCTGTCACACAATGTAATTAAGGAATCAACCAAAACTACTGATTTTGGGACAGGAGTGGGCAAAGAGCAGTGATAGTATATGCATACTAATATAGGATTAATAGGACTTATCTTTTATTATAATGGGATTACAACGTCGGATTCGGCCTTGGCAGGACTCTATATACATATATATGTCTGTGTACATATCTATCTATCTATATGTGTGTACACACACACACATATATGTATGTATGTTTGTGCACACATATCTATCTACAAACACATATATTATAATGGGATTTACAACGTAGGAATTGGCCTTGGCATGACTATACATAATGTATACACACATGTATATATATGTACACATATCTATCTACACACACATATATTATAATGGAATTACAACGTCGGAATTGGCCTTTGGCATGACTATGCATTTATGTATGTATACGCACACATATATGTGTGTGTGTATATATATATATTCTCGAGACAGCTGCTTCACATAAGTGGGTTGACCTTTTCTCTTTATCATCCCCATATGCGCTTGTGCTTGTACTGATAATAATATTAGGTTGCCATTCTATGATTTTACCACTTTTACTTATGGGCGGACCCCTCCTCCTTGTTTGGTTTTTTATTGAATTTTTTTTGGGTGTATCTTCGACTTCCGGGGTTAGTTATTATTCTTTTCAATGATCTAGCATCGGTCACGCGGTCCTTGTTGTTTAATTTGGGCCTCTTAACGTTGTACTTATGATGACCCTTGTTATTATAATTTCCGTCTCTTGTGTTCTTTTTTGTAGGTTAAACAAAAAGAACAAATAAGCAATATATGGAAATATGGAATAATGAGAATTTTGATCAAGTGGGAAACAGGAAGGGAACAACAACAGCAGAGGCTTAATTAGGTGGCGCATTATATGCGCGCTTGAAAATGAAAGCCATGAGCTGATGAGGCGAGGCTCAGTAATTAAAAATGATAAAAAGGGTACAAAAATGAAGTCCATTTATTTATTTAGGACTAGTAGCGTGGTGGGCGTCAACGTTGACGCCGTTTGGATCACAGACGACGACCGATTCGTGAGGTTTATGATCATGAACGAGTGTGATGGGTGTCATCGTTACGGGTAGGTGCATGGTGTCTTTGGCAGGAGAAGGTGGCATCATCACTTGCCTATGTTTGAATTCTTTGTATTTGCCCCACGCAACTAGATACAGCCCCACTGTCACCACTCCTCCTCCAATTAAACTGTATGTCATTCAAAACAAAACAAACCTCTTAAAATCAATCTTTAATTTGTCTATTGTAGAGAAGAGACATGCGTCATATATATACATGTACCTGCCCAGTTGGAGTTGCTCGGATAGGAGGAAGCAGGCGAGGGCAGTGACTATGATCATTCGCAGAGGATTGAAAGCCGTCACGAACACTGGGCCCATCGTCTTCATCACCACCCCTTGCACGTAATATTGGATCCCCGACGTCACTATCCCCTATACATACATATACTCAAGCCAATCAGAAACCGGATTATATATCGTTAAATAGTTACGATGAAGGATATATAAATACTAACGGCGTAGACAGGAGCAAAGAAGGTAGAGTCCCAGGCAAGAGACCAAGCTTGAGGACGGTGTCGTTCCATGTAAGCTGCCACCCCAACGCTCTGAAATGATCCCGCCAAGCATATCCACGTGGCCAGCGACATCTCCGCGGGGTACTTCCTCAGCGTCATTGCCTGGAAAATATGCATCACCATCACTCACCATTCATAATAACAATGAATATGGGGGTGGGTATTATATATATATAAACACACGAGGGTCAAGTTTCGTGGTAGTTACTTGCATAATGTAAAAAGCAGCGAAGGCGATACAGGCGAGGAGGGTGGCGAAAAAGCCCAAAAGCCAGTGAGAAGGGTCTCCGTTGACGTTGTCAGGGTGACCGGCGCCGCCGCCGCTTGAGGATCCCCTCACAACATCCACAATGGGTCCTTTGTACAGTGCCATTAACAAGGCTCCTCCCAATGTCACCACCGTCCCTAGCACCTTCGCTTGGCATCGAATCTCCTTCATCTTCATCGTCTCCATCCTGCAACCAATCATAACTCTTTTCATTGCTAATATATCGACTTAATAATTATGATTTTAGAATTTATCTATGTATATATATGCATTTATTTTGTTGTTTTTCTTATCTTTCTTGGATGGCGATTGGCATTTAATTAATCAGACTTTAATTTGTCCATATATCACGGCCACCGCATTACCCTCCTTTAAAGAAAGCGTTATGTGATGAACTAATAATAGTTAGGAAGAATGAGACGAAGGCTCATTTCAATATAATATTAAATATTAAATAATTGGATGCTAGTCGTACTCCTATTGCTAGCTAAGTTTAGAAGAGAACTGTACGCCGCGGCAAAGATGAAAAAAGTGATCAACGTGACGTGATAAGTGGAGTGACGACGAAGATCAATTATTATTTGGTTAAGACGTGATAAGTGGAGTGACGACGAAGGTCAATTATTATTTGGTTAAGACGTGATAACTGGAGTGACGACGAAGATCAATTATTATTTGGTTAATAAAACTAACACTCACTGGTTCTTAAAAAATGTTGAAAAGCCACTTAGACAAACTTAAACCGATGCTCTTTTATCTTACCGAAGAATGACGGCCACCACAAAGGTTATGGAGGGTACAGTGTTCATCAGAGCCACCACAAATGACGCCGACGTTAATTTCATGCCCACGAGAGTGAAGCACTGATCCACTACTACCCTGTTCACCGGCCACCAACATCACGTTAACATACAACTAAGTAAGAGAGATATAAAATAACTTTTTAGGTTGGGAGACGATTATTACTCGACAAAAGCCAGGGCCATAATCTCGAAAAAAATCCGAAACGTCATTTTGGGCCTCACTTTCCTGCAAAGGATCAATAAAGAAAAGGTTAACAGCAGAAATTAAAATAGCAAATTTAAAGGGAAGAGTAATGGATGAGAATCGTACCTCTCAAGGACAAGAGCGAAGGGGCCAAGAGCGATAGCAGCTATGACGTTACGGTAGACTATGTACACGTAATGGCTCATGCCCTTATTCAGAGCGTCCTTGGCCAGAAGGTACGTACCCGCCGAACCGAATTGCAACCCCACCATTAGTAGGTATGGCTTCGCATCTCTCAACCACGCCCCAAATTTCTCACTCATTTTGACTTGTGAGAGATTATATTATGACAAGGTAAGTGAGTTTCTTGATGATATATATCTCCATGCATAGCCTGCCCTTGTTATTTATACCCAAACCTAATCGGTCATTTGGATAATTCACTATTCTTTAATTTCATTAATTAATATAATGGTAAACAGGAAACCCCACTATATATATATTATATTAATTACTATACACCAAAAGTTGCTTGAGTGTACACACCGTACTCCCTGCATCTCTTCTCTGGGAACAGATACAGGCCTCTGCTTTTTTATGTCCATGCGTAGCTAACTTTTTCCCTCCACTATTTTATTCGTCTCAGTCTCTTAGTGGATGACTAAAGTAGTCCACACAATGCACATGCAACTGTAGAACCTAATTTCTTTTGTTTTATTGTCTTGTACTTGATTGTTACGACCTCTTAATGATAACAATTGGCAGTTATATATATATAGGGTTGATTATATATATAGGGTTGATTAATTATTTTTAACTACAATAGAAAGACCAAAAGCACCTAGCTAGTTGTTAGTGAACTAACTAATATTATTGTAGTCTTTAATGTAAGATGCATTTAACTAATTTAATTAGATTAAGAAATGTAGTCAAGTCAATTAAAATGACATATTCTTTCTTAGAACACTCAAATAATCTTTTTAATTCCTTTCCTCTATCTCTTACTTGATTATTGTTGAAAAAATATTAATAGGAGTAGTTTGAAAAAAACTGAAAAAAATGAGTAATATATCTTATATTTAATTCAAAGATTGACTCTCAATATCAACTCCCAATTACGGAAGAAGTAATTCACATGAGATTAATAAGTACGGTAGCCAAATATCAGTGGCGTCACGTGTCCTCATTAATGTCATGCCAAAGAAAGATAGAAAAATGATATGGACTCCACGGTTCAACCTTGAACCTAATTCTTCAGTCATATAAGTTGTGTCATGTTTCCACTTTTTACCCTTTTTTAAAAACGATAAGGAAGTGGCCGAGCTAGTGATGAGGAAAGTTATCGTGTCATAACACATTCCATATGAATTGGCAAGTGATCTAGTGTGGAAGGGCATATATTCGAAAATCCTGGTGATCTAATCCATTAAACATGTAGATAAAAAGAAGATAATTAAACGGTTTAATTTAATTTAAACCCAAATAAATAGCTCTTCTTTTTCCTCCAAACTTCCGTAGCCAACAGGATACACACGTATGATTTTCTACCAAAAGCACAGATTAAGTGCCAGTTGATTGCAAAAAAAGAATTTGCCAACTAAATATTAATACCATCGTGTTATTCATTGTAGGACTCTAAAGATCTAAATATGTAGGGGTCATCTCCCTCTTTATTAATTTTCGTGTCTTATGTCTTTCTTCTTTTTTTATGGAATTACGTATTACTTCTCTAGTTAGTGGTACATGTACTTTTCCCTGATTCATGTACAAGACATGCTGAATTATACGTGAACCTTTTTTTTTTTAATAAAATTATACGTGAACATTTTGTCAGCATTCTCTTTTAACAACAGGCTGATGAAATCAATATATCAATTATATAATATTTGGTGACGTTCTCTAGTAAAAGTTTAAAAGCTGTTCCTTATTATTACTACTGCTGCTACTTTTGGGTAGGGGTTAATTAGATAACTGATAGCACATATATGTATATTATATGGCACATAACGCTGAACACTAGAAGTAGAAAGTAAAAATCAATGCGGCACATAGATATGCTCTCAAGGCCCAAGCGCATTGTGTTTTTGGGAATTAAAAAGTTACTCCCTCCGGTCCCAATTATAGGAGCAAATTTTGGAGTTGGTTTTGGTCCTAATTATAAGCAGCAAGTTTTAACTTTTGTCAAATTTTTCCTATAATACCCCTATTTGTACTTTCTCAATAATAATTTAATAATACACCTATATATTTTATAAAGTAAATAATGTTTACAAATTCTATTTGAAATTGTCATGTACCTGATATATAAAATAATCACTTTGACAACAAAGAATAATTATTTTTACATATTTTATTGTTCAAAACTTAAAAAATAATCATATTTTATGAGTTCGTTTATCAATCAAAAATTATTTAAATGACTAAAATATGAAAACAACTTGATAATACGAAAATATTTTTTTATTTGATTTTTTCAATTATGAATATACAAAGTCTGGAAACAACAAATTGGTTATATCAAAATCTCAAATATAAAGTTTAACCTGTTTTATTCGTCTCAAGCAACGTATTTTATGTCATGCTAGAAAACATGTCTCAAGGGAAATTCTATGCACGACGAAAATCATGTTTATGAGTTCTTTAATGTCATTTTAAATTTTGGGTAAGGGTATTTAAGGAAAATATACATAATTAACTAATTTAACTTCCTTTCTTAATCCCTCCAAATTCTGGTAATTTGCTCTTATAATTAGGACCGGAGGGAGTAATATATGTTATGTATTATACATTATTTTATAAGTCAGGAAAATTATTTTGAAGAAAATTACTAATATAAATACTTTAATATAATTTATTTAGTTTTCTTAATATTTCTAACAAAAATAACTGACTTTTATATTAAGTAATAGCTAGGTTGACATTTTAAATATACAGCTAAAGTCATATAATCTAATTATGATTGGATTCTATCTTAAATATTTAAGTCTAGGCCTTGTATATAGCGCAAATAATTAACATCAAACCCTCCTTTTAAAATTTCTTAAATATGAGTTTGTGAGTTCAAAGTTCAAACCATGAGAGTATACTAGGTGCATGAGCTATAGGAAAAAAAGACAAATATAAATATTAATGGGAACAACACAACCACAAATATGGAATATGTTTGCTTTAAAATTCATATCTATATAAATGACAGGATATCTCTCTCTCTTGTTAGCTCCCTTAAGCCATTAATTAATAGAGCTAGTTGCTTCCGGATCAGCAAGCAATATCAAAACGATTACAGATGAAGGAAAATTCCCCTGGCTTGTTATAGGTGAACAGGAGACAGCGCAACATGTTTAATGGAAAAACTATTATTTGTTTATGGATGACGCTATCAATTGTTAGTGCTTTCTATATCATTAGACATTAGCCTAACTGAAAAGGATGCCTGCTGGTTTATTAACTTTCATGTTTTTGTTTTTAGTTTTTGCTTCAGCCTAGAACAACGGATAAATTTGAACACTAATATTCGATCGCAGATTCAGTGGCCATATCATATTTTGCACCAGCCATTTCAAAACTTGAAGCAAAAACATCAGATACTTATCTTATTGTAAAATTTTAAATTCGTAAAATTATTGGAAATGAGAATATAATGACGTACAGAATATCAACGGTGCCCAAAATTTTATTGGGGTTTGGAACGGCTAAACAAAGCATTTCAATGATGAGTCACGTAGTGAATTTTCAATAAAATACATATTTCTGGATTGAGAAAATTGAAGAAAAAGATGATTTTTTTTTTTTAAAAAAAAAACTTTATTCACATGAACTCTTTTCAATCCAAAATGTTCATTTTCCCTTAAATGAGGTATATATATATAACAATTGTTGTCATAATAGAGGTTATTAATATGATACAATATCTCTTATCTTAATATAAGATCTAATTTATAATGACGGGAAGGAGTATTTCATATCTAGCTAATAATTTTAGATACGAAAGTAAAATGTAATATTAAATGTAATATTGTAACACTCACGCACTCATACAAAGAGTTAATAATATTCGGCAACATAAACTTATTACGCAAGATTTATATAAACCCTTTTTCCTACCATAGCAAAACTTGATACTAGCAGTCAGACTTGCAATGTTAACGAATGATCAATGTTGATTCGCTATACAATATGTTATGAGAGAGGGTATTACCTCCCTGAAAGTTAATTAAAACACTTGCATGCCGTGTCGTTACTTGAACATGGGTTAATTAAGGAATCATAACCTACACAGACATTTTGACTTGCCAGAAACCAGAGATTAGCTCCAAGACTCAAATCCATATTCGAATGTACAAGAGGCACAATATATAAGAGACACAACTCTCTTCAATACAAGCCATCTGTCTTGTGACGTACGCGTCCTGTGGTATCTAACCATACAAAAAACTAATCACATGGCTATTATGAAGAATATCAAAATCAAACGTCCAAGCACATACTAACTTCCTTCATAATTCCTAGTTATTATGTAGATGATTATATTGGATGATAACGTGGGTGAAAAAATTAGGTACCAGACCAGAGATGGATATTATATTGGTGGACTCATATGCGACAAATTAGGGGGGAACACGGCTTTCAGAGAAATTGGAGAGACATGATCAACCATCAGAGAGTTCGAAGTACACGTATGATCGATTACGATGTTGCTTTCATTTGAGGTTTGTTTATCTGTGCAAGGAATGTTGAAAACTTGAACTATTATTCGTACAATGGGAAAATTAAAGCAGATAGAGGAGTATTCTGAGGTTCAACAGATAGAGGAATATTCCAAATGTAACAAATTATATACCTATATGTGTGTAAGTATATAGATGAGACTTATTAGTACAAGAAGAATGAAAGTTTAACCAAAAAATAAACTCATTCCCCCATTATCTTCCCGCTGCATACTCTTACCGTCATGTCATGTCATTTAGCTTAATTAGATGCATATCGGAATTAAGAATATAATGAGTCATGTCATGTCATTTAGCTTAATGAGATGCATATCGGAATTAAGAATATAATGTAATATATCTATATATATAGAAGTGCCGCTGCATTGTATTTCGGTTGAGGGCAATTAAGTAAAGCAGATGATGCAGAGTAGAGAGGTACTGATCGAGAGAAGAATATAAGTGGAAATGGTGATTAGTTAATGATAATGGGTGGGAATATACATAAGGTGGTGGATGATGTTGTGTACGCATTCTCCATTCAATTTGGAGAAAGTGATTGGTGATGATATAATTAATATATATAATGGCCATTTGTGCTTAATTGTTCATGACGACGGAGGACTCAGGCCTCAATATACTCTCCTTTTAAACCACTCCAATCACATCCTACTCTCATTCATGACTCAGCTCTCCCTCACCACCCAAACACGCACAACCCCAGAAATCTCTATATATATGCATCATCATCATCATGAGCTCATCGCCTCAATGCATGCATGTTCACCGGCTCGTTTTTAATTAAACCTTATATATTTTATCATGTTAATTGAAATTATGACAACTACGGGAATTAAGGTTAGTTTACTTGATGATTCCAATTCTGTTTCTATTTATTAATGTGACAATGAGTCATTTATAAATAACTATTTGAACCTAGTACTTATAGTAAATCCAGAAAGATAACTCACTTAAACTTTCAAGTTTTGTTAAATTAGAAAGAATTAAAAAGATTGGAGCCATTGTGTAATTTATCCCTAGGATAATAAAAAGGTCAATCCCTTGAACATATGCATACAAGTATATTCATACTGGGCTATTACTCTTTGCATTCATTTATATTTTATTAAATTTTTGTAGGGAAAACTGCCCAAAAATTCCTATTTGAAAATTTATTTATGAAATGGGACCTATAATTTTGGGTGTCCTTGTGTGTAAATAATTGTGATAGGAGAAAGACAAAATTACTCTTAATGAAAAAAAATTCCTTTTGTGTAATCTATATTTCCTTTATGTGCAATCTATCTTTCCTTATGTTGCAAAATTAGTCCATGATATGCAAATTACATTATGTGTGAACGAAAATCTTTCCTTTAATCCATCCTTCTAAGTGTAATACAATCCACCTTGTCAAGTGCAAACTACCTTTCCTTATGTGTAATCCATCTTCCATATGGATAAAATTAGTCTCTGATGTGCAAATTAAATTACATTTTGTGCAAACCATCTTTCCTCATGTATGATCTATCTTCCCTTTGTGTGATTCATCCTTCCTTATATACAATTCATCTTCTATAAAAAATTTCAGATTTTCAATTCTATGACCCACAATTTATTTTTACCGCTCACCTTCTTCAAACACTTGGTCCTTCTACTTTCATAACCCATGCCAGATGCAGCCACCATCAACCAACCCACTTATTGATGTCGTTGCCCCCATTGACAAACACTTCTATGTACTTCACTAAGTGACATTTGCCTCTTCCAACTTCTCCACCTCTACCTCGATGATGACTTCTATGTTATTGTGAGTCTTCATTAAACTCAAGACATGATTTTTTGTTTTCAATTTCATTCTTCATTAAACTCAAGACATGATTTTTTGTTTTCAACTTCATTGATTATATATGTTTGATATTATTGAGATTGATAACTTCTAGATTAAATTATGATATGTTTAAAGATGATTATTTACTTCCATGGTTCTTCAAACTAAACCTCATTGAGAGTTCCCTAATGAAATGGATACGGGTGGAGGAGAATTATTTTATGATGGATATTTGTTTCCAGGGAGAGTTGTACAAAGGCAATGCTTTAGTTAAGGGCAATTTTATCTTTCTCATATCTCAATCATTCAAACTAATGGACCTCACACCTTTACAAAACTAGTTATCCTACTCATCCTCATCCTTTGGATGAGTAGAGGGATCTCTCCCATTTGGACCGTGCAAATTAGATTCGGGACGGTCCGCATTTATTTTTTTTAATTGTCGATTTTTAAATGAAAAAAATTATTTTAAAAAAAATATGTTAGTTGAGATATTATCTTTATTTTAGATTTTTTACCTATTAAAATAATTTTTGTTTGAAAAATAAAAAGTAAAAAAAAAATTAAATCTAAATATGGACGGTCTAGATAGGAAGAGCTCCCTCTACTCATTCAAAGGATGAGTAGAAAAACTGATTCCCACCTTGACATGATCGCATGCCCTATTTGACAAATAAGTCTTCAAATAGATTTACGGGCAATTTTCCCGTTGTTGTAATATATATAAAATATTTTAATTATTTTTAATATATATTCGCATAAGGCCTTTTTCCGCTCTTCTGCAACCCCTGTCCTTCACTTATAACTCTAAATAACTATCTCACATCGCCCCAATTCTTCACATGCACTCACGTCTGCTTTTCCTCTATATTCTGATATATTCCACACTCACACCTCCCCCATTTTTATTCCTGGGAAAAAAAAGAGAGATTCTTTGGCTATACTGTTTGTTGGAGCGTCCTGGGAATAACATGCCATTATGTGCCCATATTTTGTCACGTGAAGCTCCTGCAACGGACTCCCTTTCTGATTCCGATTTCTGCCAACTGCTGTGGATAATTAGGGACTACCTTCTCATCAAGCTGCTGTAGGTTTGCCTTTTGTAATCCAGAAAAAAAGGGAAAGAATACAAGTGATGATGGTTTTATAAGATATTGGATTTAAGCGGAAGTAACACGATGCTCTGTTTTGCCGCGACAAGATTTTACAAGAATATTATTCGCTATCACTTGCTTATTCTCATGCTAACAAATTTTTGTTCAGTTTGGCGACCAGATTTTGCTGCCTCTCTAACTATTGGAATCGTATTTCGCCATGTCTTTTAGATCATCCTGAAACTAGCATGTTATCCTTATCTTGGAAGTCGTAAGAATTCTAACCTTATCATTAATTTAGACATGAAGAATGATTCTGATTAATCTTAATTATTCTGTACTTTTTTTTTTGTTGACAGAATGATAGTGCAGAATAAACTAAAGTTGCCCATGATTCATTCAGAGTGAAAACTACAGATATGACAGAACCCTTTTTTGTGCCAAAAGATAGGCACCATTTGCCTATCTCATCTGAACGGTCTAGATAAGATCTGAATGATCCTTATTTGATTTTTAAAAAAACTGGTGATTTTTAAATAAAAAACTATTTTTTAGAAAAATATTAGGTAAGAGACTATTTTTATTTTAGATTTCCTACTAATTAAAATAATTTTTTTAAAAAAATAAAAAGTAAAAACAATGAAATTTGGACCGTCAGATGTGAATAGACAAATGGTGAATCCTAGATATGACATGTTTCAGATGTGATGAGTCGGCGTTGTGCAAGAATTCATGTTTTTTCCAAATTGCTTGGGAAAATCCGTTTCAGGGCCCCTATCAGCCAAAAAATTTCAGAAAAGGCCCAAACAATCTGAAAATTCAAAAAAAGGCCCAAGGATTCTGACAATTTCGGAAAAGGCCCTGTCAGAATTTACACAGTTGTTAATGGGGCTGATCAAGTTGTTAGAGCGGTATCGATTTAGTTGTTAAATAATGATTTAGTTGTTAAAATTTTTTATTTTTAACAACTAAATCACTCATTTAACAACTAAATCGATTCAAAGACCGCTAACAACTTGATCGGCCCCATTAGGCCTTTTCTGGAATTGTCGAATCCTTGGGCCTTTTTTTGAATTTTCAGATTGTTTGGGCCTTTTCTAGAATTTTTTGGCTAATAGGGGCCCTTGAAACAATTTTTCCAAATTTTTTCTTTCTGTCACGTGTCTAATGCCTCGCTCTCTAATGCCACTTAAAAATGCCCTAATTTCTCAAATATCTTTTTCTCCATACTTCATAAGATTTTATATAAACTAAGTGACAATTTGATATCTTACAAGCAAATATTGATATATTACTTTTGATTTTTTTTTATATGATTTTTAAAGAAAAATACCCCAAAATAGAATTGAAACATGGTAAAAAGTTCAAGACTTTATCCTTTTTTGTCTTATAAGATAATAAAATATCACTTATAATAATATACAGAAAAGAGAAGAAAACATTTGAGAAATTAAATTATCTTTAGGGGCATTAGAGAGCCCTAGAAAGTAGTGGTGCATTAGCCACCCCTTGGCCAACATGAATGTGATAAAAGCTGTACAGTTTGTATACCTATGAAGTTGCACTGCAAAGTGCAAAAGAAAGGAAAGTCAGGGGAAGGATTACTTTGACTCATCATTTTGCATTGTGAAATGAAATGCATCTCAACTCATAATTTCTTTGATATTTACGCTAATAAATAACCAGACTTGTTGTCTTAGCCTATATATGATATGATGAATAAATGAATGTGATTCATCCTCTTCACTGGGAACTGGGAAGTTATTTTTTTCGCTTCTGGAAGTGGAAAGCATGATGGTGCTCATACAAGCCGATCAGTAATATAATATATATAAAGACGAGGTTCACTAGTAATTTGATGGAAAAAGATCAAACAGCTACTGATAGATTAGATATAGATGACATGTATGCATATGAGACATAGTACTGAAGCTAGCTGTAGATAAAGAGCACCCTAGACATCTCACAAAATTGAAAATGCTGCAGTCTCAGATCTGAAGAAGTACGTACGTACATGAACCAATCAACCTAAACCAAAACCTCTTAACATAAAGCCAAGAGACACACCACTACGTGCATCTATAGGAAAAGTGATATATATGAAGCAGATCATGCATTAGCAAGTAGAGAGTTGAGAGAGCTTGGGGTTTGGTTGTTGATCTTCCATCTTAGATAACTGGAGATCAAGCTGGAGTTGATCCATGCTGTGAGCAGTAATGTGTGGCTTGATGTCATCACGATCGTCGTGGAGATCAGTTGGAGCAGAATGAGGAAGTGATTGGGAGTGGACGTCGTCCTTGGCTTTACCCCAGACGACAGAGTAAAGGCCCAAAGCGATGATGATGGCTCCTATAATACTGTATTATTCAACAATGCAGAGATTCAAATTTGGAAGGATATATATATATATATATACATACATACATATTTATATATATAATGAAGAAGATGAAACTGTGTGTGTGTGTGTAAATATACCTTCCAAGATGGATTAGCTCATGGAGGAGGAGGGAGCCGAGAGCAGCAACGATGATCATGCAGAGGGGGTTGAAGGCGGTAGCGAAGACAGGGCCTCTCAATTTCATGACGATACCTTGCACATAATATGCTATTCCCGAACTCACTATCCCCTGCATTTATATTTACCCTCCCATTTTTACTACTACGCCTTCAATTATACATATATCAACTACTCTAATTATACATTCATATCCATCTCCTTTTTTATTTTTATGGCAGCACAATATATATGCACTTCAGTTTCATCTTCATATATTTTTACTCATATAATATTTATTAACCTCTGTCAATTGAGGACCCAAATAAATAATTGCATTGTTTATGATTGAGATTAGTTTTTTTAGTTATTGTGAAGAAACTAGGACATGGATAATAAAAGCCCAACCTACATAATAGCCCAGAACAGCTATCGGCTGTTAACTTGAAAATTGAGTCTACTCTTATATGAAGGGGCTCGTAAAGAAGAACTTTCAAGCCAAGTCTCAAAAATGGAGCCTGAGGGCCACGGGAAACAGTTATGGTCTGGACTGCCGGAGATTTTAATTTTTTCAAGAGATGATTTTTAAATAAAATGATATTTTTTTTAAAACAAAAGTTTGTTAAGATATTAACTTTATTTTAGATGGGGTTTAATATTTCTTTTTTACTGTAGAAACATTTTTTCTATCATACTCATATAAAAGTAAGTGGGTCTCATTTTAAGGAGAAGAAAGAGAAAATATTAGTTAAACCCATTCACTTTTATGTTAGTGTGACCGAAAAAAATATTTACAAAGAAAAACAAAAACATTAAACCCTTTTAGATTATATACCGATTAAAATAATTTTTGTAAGAAAAAGTATATTTGGATCATCCAAATCACTGGAGGGCTAAAAACTTATGGCGCCTATCCATAACTGTTTTCGAGGGCCACGTCATCCCCAAAAAAGCTCATTAACTATTAACTATTTTAAAAAATACTTGCTGATTCCATCATCACTCAAACAATATTTCCTCTATTTGCATGTATGAGTTACTTCCAAAAAGCCTTTTATATTTTTATTTAGAAGTTATTTTATGAAATCCATGAAAAAATCAATTAATATTTTTTAAAATAGTGTTCATGGCATATGAATTTTTTTGAAAATTATGGTGAAAATTAAGAAGGATTGAGAGAGATAGGTAAGATATCGGGTTAGAAATAATATATAATCAAGGGCATGCATTCTCCGAAGAAAATGATGATATAATTTTAAGGAGATCGACTAATTAATTTTTAACTAACCATTAATTAAAGCTGACTTATATATAAAAATGGATGAAGTATTTTTTTTTTTTTTTTTTTAAAAAAAAAGTGGATATAAGTGAATGAGCAGCGGCCGAGAGAAGAGTAGAAACCGTGTAAAGAGGGGCATAGAGACGATAGTCGAACCCGATGGCCCAGGAATGAGAGTGAGGCTCCGCCACAAGCGCCACCGCGGTGGCCTGCAGAGCGCCTGACATGCATATGAGTGTGGCCAGTGAGAGTTCCGCCGGATACCTCTTCACCGTCACCGACTGCAATATGTAGAAACCCGACAAGGCCCCGCATCCCATTAGTATGTACATAGCCCCACTCGTTTGGCTGTTATTGTGGCTAGGGTTAGTGCCTCCTCCACCTCCGTCTTGTAATTTGGTGGCTGAGTTGAATATACTGAATCCTGGACCCTTATAAGTTGCCATCACCACCGCCCCTCCAAGCGTTACCATTGTCCCCATCACTTTCGCTACGCTCCTTATCTCCTTCACTTTTATCCTCTCAATCCTGCACTCCCATCCATCATTTGTCTTGTTTTTGTTATTCATGCCTGTATTATAATCAGTCAATTAATTAACTAAGAACTGCATTCACTCCATATTATTACCGGAAAATGACTGCCAGCAGGAAGGTGAAGGAGGGGACGGCGTTCACTATGGCAGAAGCGAATGAAGCCGATGTGTATTTCATCCCCAAGTAAGTGAAGCTTTGATTGAAAACTGGCCTGACATACACATTCAATTGTACACATATTATCATATGTGTGTGTGTAAATATAAACCCACTTCGTACGTGTTGCGTGTATTAATTAAACAATGAAAAGCTTGATTATAAAAATATGTATTCAGGTGATGTACGTACTCAAGAAATCCCAGTGCCATTATCTGAAGAAAAACTGGGACTGTCATCTTCGGCCTGCTTCTCCTGCATGCATCAACAAACAAGAATTTTTGTTAAAAATACATGTATATATATATATATATATATATTTAGCTAGGTTCTTCAACATGAAAATAGAGATGGACCTTTCGAGGAAGAAAGCGAAAGGGGCGAGGAAGAAGGCGGCCATGGAATTACGGTAGACAATGAAGACGAAACGACTCATGCCACGGTCCAGAATGTCCTTCCCGAATATGTAGTTGCCTGACATCCCAAATTGAAGACCGATCATGAGCAAATATGGCTTTGCCTTACTCAGCCACCCTATAATTCTCTTCATTCTCCCTACACTACTCTCTTTTTCTGTTCTCACCACTTCCCCCATTTTCTTCTATTCTGCTACTTGTGACATGTTCGCATGCATGCCCTTCCTTATATACACCAACTTTTATATTTAGATAAGCTCATTGCTCTTTGTTATTAATTAACGCCCAAGCTCTTCACTCACCTACCTTAACCTTATTATTTTATTCTACACTTTTACTTGTGAAGGTGCTCCTTTTCAAAACAACTATGTAATTTGTATACAATTGAAGCTCTAGTAGTATTACCAGCCAATAAGGCAACAAAAGTAAAGCTAGTGTTGTGCTGTGTCCATAACGTTATCCGTTAAGTGAGACGTCCGCTGCAGGAAATACATAAATATACGACCAACTTTGGCATCTATTATTGTTGGGTTCGATAACCAATGATGACTTAAATAGTAATTGGATTAAGTAGAAGATGTATATTAAAAATTAATGTCAGTTACTGTGGTTAGTTATGTTGAATAGAAACAAGATGATTTTTTCCCAACAATTCATTCAAAATTTTACGATGCAGTAGAAGTGTGATAACACTCCACATTGATATTTGATTAGAACGATTGTTGTAAGTTGATTTAGCATAATAAAAGAACTCACGCAATTGAATATGGAAAATAAAAAAGCCATGACAAGAACAAAAGTGACAAGGTTAGGTGGTACGTAGTAGATGCATAAACTTGAGATGGGTGGTATATTATTTTTTTGGGAAAATGACATTTTAGTTTCCTAATTATAAACAAACTATTAACACTACTCTGGTCCCTAGCTAGCCACTTTTAAAAAAAGTTAGTTAGAACAATATAGAGTATTATAGTCCTTCTCATCTCAAATACAAAACACTAACAATTACCCTCACACAATCTGATAAAAATGGTTAAATTAGTTTATTTGAATTTGTAGCAAAGCGTTTTTTTCCAAACTTGTCTTTAATTAATGGTTTGACTTCCATTTTTAGTTTAAGAAAAAGACATTAAGAATCAAAAGAGTTGACACACATTTTGGATCATCAAAACACTCCAAGAAATAGCTTATATTTGAGACCGAAAATAGTATTTGTGATTTCAGAAGAATAATCGTACTTAAGAAATCAGCTGAGGGTCAATATTTTCTTACATCATATACTCTAATATCATCCTCTCTGTTTTTTCCCCCTCTTTTTTTAAATGTAAGTGGAGTCGTCATTGATGCAGCAGATTATGCCTTTATTACTTGTGAATAACTTAATTCCTGATCATGCAAATTTCTTATCTCACCGCACATGAAACCAAACTTGGATTGAATCTTAAGTACGATAATGAAAGATTGGAGAGAGGAAGCCAGATATTTTGCGCCTTTATCTTTTTCTTTCTACCACTTAACTTCAAGGAGAGAGGAGCCTACAGATATGGATTCAAAGTCATTAATTGATATACTGTATCGCAACAAATTAAGCTTGTACGTGGTTGTGGATAAGCACATAAATTAAAAGATAATGCGGTATATACCTGCATATAGGTCAGATTCGTATTTGTCAAAATAAGAACTTCTTCCAACTTAAGTCATAAAGTTGGATTTCCTTTTCTTCCTCTGTAAATGTTGATGTTATAAACGTTAATGCGGATAAATGTTGAGTACTTAACAGCTGTGAAGATGGATCATAGTTGTTTTCCAGTTCAGCATGCATGCACATGCCTGACGAAGACCTCAACCTGAAAGTGAAATTAATTAAGATTTTATTTTCTTTAATTGATTGATTGATTGATGAGAATTAATGCTTTCAAATTGAGACTGAGTGCGTACAAGGTGGTAATAAATAGCAACATCTACCATATACATAAAACCGTTCAAATATTTTTGCAGAAGCTATAAGAGTTCCAAATATGGTGGTGGCTTTTCCCTTTATTGACGGCTTATTTTGAAAGTTTGGTTTAACTTTATAGGCAACTAGAGAAAATATTACAACACTCATCAAAAGCACTTTAATTTTGTCTAGGCCTCTTCTGTGTGCTTTGGTGCCTGTATATCGCACTAATAATTTGGACGTATGCCCGATTAATGTACTATAGACAACAAGCTATATGAACTTTAATTGTTTCCATTGGTCCAGAAGCTTTTGGAAACATTGCTGCTCAATAGATAATGGAGGTTAGAGATCACTATTTCAAGGATTTCCGAGGATAAATGGTGAGCTTCAAGCTAAAAAAGCTACATGTGTGCCAATTCCATTTACTACCTCTTATCTTTGACCAAAAAAAAATTTACTACCTTTTATCTTAATTATAAGATCGGATTGACTTTTTTGGAGAGATTAAGAAGCTAAATGAGTTACTTAATCATATCATATGTTGTGTATCCTTAGATTATATATTAGTTTATTAGTTAAATTAATTAGTTTGAAGAAAAAATAAAAATACTCTAAAATAATTTAATTAATTTCCTTAATCTCTCCAAAAAAATCAACTTGATCTTATAATTAGGACCGAAGAGAGTAGTAAAATGGGACGTATACAACAAATTTTGGCAAACAAAAAAAGAATTTTAATTATGAAGGAATATATATATATATATATATATATTAAAAAGTGGAGTGATCTCTTGACTCTGTGATTAACTCATTTATTCAAAAGTGGTGCATTGGAGATCTATGATTTCAAAGGTTTTGATAAATTAGATGCTCATCTATATATAGTAGGAATTTCTTTTTCAAAAGAGTTAAAATATTATTTGGTATGCGAAAAAGTGAAATAAAATAAGAAAAAAAGAATATGATGATTTTTGAGTTTATAAAAATTTTAAAAAGAAAGCATAGAAGTAAAAAATAATAATAATATCTTTTTCAAAATTTATAATATCTACATATAGTGAGAGGAGCATTTGCCCGCCCTCACCTCACCTGCCTCCATTACTCCATATAGTCAGCCACCAGGTATGGATATTCTTAGTAAAACAGACAAACATATTTTTAAATTAAATAAGCAATTAACTTTTAAAAGCAACACCTAATCAGATGTATGATATGTTTGTTACACATTAATTATAAAAAAAGGTAGAGGGAAAAGCATCTCCTGAAATGAATATGAAACAAAAGCTTAGTTTGGTAGATGAGCCTTTAGGCATGCGTTACGGGAGAGATGTTCATACTAGATTGTATAATTCATCTGTACTTGGAAGGAATATATATATTTAGAAAGCTAGCCTATAGAATTATAAGAATGAATTGATTTGAGAGTGAAAAGGAAACAGATAATATATGCTCTTCAAGGAAGAGGCGCCCAAGGAGGGTAAAAAGTTAAGAAATCAAAAGCAGAGGAGGACTAAGAAGAAACGTTCAAAAAGAACAAGAACCACAAACTCGCAATTCTTGGCCATAGATCTGATCAAAAGGTGTTGGATAGAGATTATCTAATTGGATGCCCTGATGATTGACAAAAAAAAAAAGAACCATTATTATCATCCTTTTAGCTCATTAAAGTTATTTACTTTGGAACTCAACTCAATAATTTTGGCCCGTCATAAGGGACATGCACTAAGCTAAGGTTTCTTTTTCATATAATAGGTAGGCGCTATCAGTCATATATAACCTATATATCCATTATAACATGATCAAGAAAAAAAACGTTGATTTTATAGAATATCTTGTTTGCTTTGTCGATGAGTTGTGTTATTTGGGTTGGATGAGCAATTATTTACTAAAATGGATAATGAAATGAACCTAAATTTATCCTGAAGTGGCACGAAATTGGCTGCCATAATCTTAGCTTTATGATTCCATCCTATAACATGTTACCAAGTGGAGAGAGAATGGACCAAACTTGAGAGTTTGATATTGTGAGTGTATATCATAGTTGCTTTCAAGCTCTCATAGATTTTTAGCCTCCAATACGTGTTTGACAGAAAGCAGAGTAGCGTAGAACAATTAATAATATACCCCAGGTTGAAACAAAGTTGCAGTGACATCATTGTAGGATATAAAGGAGAAAGTGTCTCTTCAATTATTTGCTAAAAGGTTGGCAATTTTATAGCCTTGGTGTTTCGTGACGAGAATAATGTCGATTTGGATTGCCGTGATGTGAAGAGGAATCTTTCTTTGACAATGGACCCATGTTTGATGTTTCTGGTAAAAAATATAAAGACAATGGACCCAGATTGTGTAAGTTCGCGATTCCTCTGGGTTCCAACGCACCCAAGAAGTACCAGAAATAAATCAATCCCAATGGATTACCTCGGGCCTAGAAGCACGACTCCGTATGACGAGCTTATTGTTGTGGCGAGCTGTTTATGGGGTTACAATATGTGAATAGGATCTCGATACTTTCAAGTTAGGGTTACACAATACAACGGCTGCCTATATTCTTTTTTGTAGCAAAAAGTTAGGGTAGGTCTCACCCAGGTCAGGACATACATTTAAACTCAGAACATTTACAGATCACCCACGAATAATATCTTCATATCAATGAAATTTAAACTCACAATATTATAGTTATAAATCAACTCCTTTCTTAAGTAAACTAACTTTTGTTGGTTAAGGCAGCCCAATATTGTCTATTTGATATCGATTCGATTCTCAAAATGTCCTGCTACTTCGTTTGTTGAGCTTAAAGAGTGAATTATTAGAATTCACCATAAAGAGTGAACATAATACTCCCTTACGAACACCTGCTGAGAACTATGAAAAATAAGTTTATGATTCTCTTTATGTCTATCCTTTCCTCTCCTTTCTCATCACCGATGCCTCATTAAACCAAGAAGCTCACAAATATCCAACCTTTTTATTTACCCTGCCTTTTCTATTTGTGGTTCGTTCCAAGCACGAGAAGGTACGTGGTAAGCTATTCACAAAATATAAAATGATACTAGCATGATTCCTTACGTAGAATATGAAGTTTAGTGGGGAGGATGAAGAACTTACAGATAAGGACCAATCATCGTACATCATATTAACACAATAGATGCCAACCTCCGAAAATTCAATAGTTGGTTTGATTCACTATACTTCTCATGACCCGATCAATCAATATATGCTCATCATCAAAATCTAGCATCGTTCCGTTCAGCTACATGAAAGTAACAAGAATCTTGAATTCTGCACTTTTGGAATAAAACTACACCCCGTAACAAGATCAAGTATATCAACTAGTCCTAGATTTTTCAAAAATTGAAAAATCAGTTTTCTGTCGAGAAGTTTCGCGAGAAAACAGTATCTATATGAGCTTCTTCTTGTGAAAGTAGCGCTTCAGGTACCAAAGCTGAAAAACTGCAACCGAAATGCAAACTCCAAGAGACATTATACTTAACCAAGCCACTCTAGCATTAGTTTTTTCACTGACTTCCCTCATCTCTGCTTCCCTGTGCCAATGTCCAACAAAAGAAATTTTCAAAATGCTGAAGAGAACCACAGTAATCAGCAGATGACAGGATCTGGAAGGACTCAAATATGCAAAGCACGACTTCTAGGTTGTTTTCTTTTATTCAACTTTAGATGAGTTAGCAAGGCTCGTCAAAATAATGATAAACCTCATGGCTCAAAAAGCTTATAGAAATACTTACAACTTATTCACTAATGAAGTCCTTACATTGACAAAAGGATTTGAACTCACTCTCCTATGGAATATGAGTTGAATGTTTATCCATTGAACTAACTATCATTTGCTTTCTTTCTCTCCTCGTTTTCACCTCTGCACTACAATAAGGTATATCAATGGGTTGGACTTGAAATTTAGTCTCCTAAGATAGAAATTCCTTCAAAGGCCCTAAGCTTCTTAGGAGGAGTTAGGCCCTTTTTTATTTTATAACAATTCTAACCTGACCTAGCCACCTGAGATTAGTTCATGTGGTAAAAGCGGTTGGGGTGGGTGGAGTATATAAGGATTCAAAGCCTCCCAACATATTAAAAAAAAAAAAAAAAAAAAATCTTTTTTGGTATAACTCAAAGTATCCTCAAATCACTTTGAACATGAGACTAATCTCGTAGGTTAAAACCCTCCCAACAAGTGCACTTCCGGGATTTGAATTTGTATTCTTCTCCTTATAAGGGTGAGATTGCTTACCATTTCAACTAACAATTTGTTGGTTTTCTTAAAATAAAAAAAATTCTAACTCAGCCCAATTATATTAATATTGTGGGTCGTCCCCAATGGTAAGCTCTAAAAATATGAATATAAAGAATTATTTTTTAAAAAATATATATATATATGTGCATCGAGTCTAGAACGGGGCCAAATTGGGCCCAATTAAAAAGTGCTTTCTCAAATGAATGTTATTTTAGCCCCATAGCCCATACTTCTATAGAATTGAACCTACACACCAACAGGTTTGACCCATATTGACAACCTTGCTTTCCATGCAGTCTGTCTTACAAAGAAAATTCGCAGGGAGAAATTATTCGTTGATTAAAAAATAGAATAGAATAGAAATAAAAAATAATAATAATTTTGTATATAGAACGTAACTCTTGTAGTCTCGCTCTTGAAAAATATTCAAAATGAACAGAGTAATAGTGAGAATGACTCTATAGGCATTGCAAAAAAAAGAAAAAGAAAAAAATGGAGATGCATCCCTTTTTTATTACTATTCCTAACATTTGTACATGATTTTATCCCATGGACAATTTTATATCTAGCAGGATATATGTTTTCCAATCCCATGCCACAAATTTCTACCCAGTAAAGCCAAAGAAATAAGAATAAAAAGCCTCAATTCACAATAGTGAGAACATACTGTATGAATTGAACTGGAAGAGAACTCTAATGATAATAAAAGAAGACTTACCTATTCTTCAAATAAATCAGATTTTCATGGATGGCTTCCACTGCCCCTTCAAGTTTCCTCAGCTCAAGTTCAACACCCTTGAAATAATGAGAAAAAGATCTCAGTACACTCTGTGGTCTAAACTCTATATAAATATTACATTATGGAGGTTGGAGGAAATAACTCATTAGAGAAACTTGCCTCAATCTTTTCCTTCCTCGCAACAGTTTCCCAATTCTTGGCAGAAATTCCAGTTTTCCATTCAAGGTTGAGACTTGTGAAAGCACCGTCTTTATGCTGACCATCCACCCAGAAACAAGCCAAGTAGTTCCCACTCTCCGTAGTTGTAAATGCAAATTGACCATGGGTAACATTTTCATTGTGGTGAAGATTGTTTCCATAAGGAGATGTTACCTGATAAAGGTTGCAGATATTACTCTTTATGATAATCCAATTAGATTAATCCGTTTATGCATAGTCACAGACAAATCCTAGTTCACTGCATTCTAGCCGCATAGCAAATCAGAGACATTAGGAAGATATCAAGTCTATAACTCGTTGCCGATCTGCGACAACGTAGGGAAATATCTCTCGATGACCTTTAACTAATTGCAAATTGTTCTATGCCAATAGGGCAATATCTCTCGATAACCTTCAACTAATTGTCCGATTTCATGAGTCGACAAACTAACCAAGCCCCAATTGAGAAATTGAAATTTTACTTCCCGAAAATTAAGAGAATTTATAAGCTAAACTATCGAATTGGCCATCCTGACCGCAAAAGAAGGGGAAAATTATTATTATTATTAAGATTGGTATAAATAAATAAAAAGAGGGAAGTGGCGGGTTAGTGCAAATGAATCCAAAAAGGACGATGAAAATAAAGATGATACCTTGACCGAAATAGTGGGAAGGTGTTGAGTGTCATCATGATCGGCGACCACAACATAATCGGCCAAGACAACGACGTTAGATTGGATTTCCTCAGATACGCACTTGGTTCCGGAGCTGGGGATGTTTAACCATACGGCCTCTGCTCGAGGTAGAAGTCGACTCGCAAAGCAGAAAGGGAAAGCGCGAGCGGTAGTACCAATAGCCTTGTTTGAGAGCACAGCTTCGAATCCTTCGCCATGAGAGATAACCAAAGGTCAACTTCGAAGCAGATTGCAGATCTCAGATTCTCTTTCTTTAGCTTCGGCGTCTGGTCGAGTTAAGTGAAAGCTCGGTTTTTGTTTTTGAGGCTCTCGGATTAGTTCCATTCCATTTGTTAATATTTTATTTTTATTTATTTATTTTTAAAAGAAAAATTTGGAAATGAAACAAAATATTTATTGATAAGCATATTAAAAATTATAATTATTTTAAAAAATTAAATATAAATTTTAAATAACGAAATAAACCTTCCCTTCTTACTGCTACACTGTTGGTTATCAAGTTTGATGATATCTACATATAAATTTTAATAAAAAAACTTATGCAACTCAATATTTTTATGATATTTTTTCTCATACATTAGATTATTTTAAAAGTTACATAAATTAAAATAGCTTCTACAATCTATGAATAATTATAAATCTACCTCTTTTTTTAGATCTTGATTATTTTTAAAAGCTTAAAAAAACTTATAATGCATTTGTTTTTAAAAAATATGTAATTTTTTATGAATAAAAGCCTAAAAAAGGAGTGTTACAAAAATAAAAAGCTAAAAATTAAAATTATTAAACAATAAATCCCGAAAATAAACTGTCAATATTACAACAATCTCAATATCTAAATAAAAGTCAATTTAATTTGATGAGTGATGACGCACTTAAGGAGATAACATGTTGAAATGAGGTTAGAGAAAAGATAGAGAGTTTGATCAGTTTAATTAAAGATCTATATTTTAATTTTTAGTTTTTTAAAATAATTATAATTTTTAAAGTCCTTATAAATAAATATTTATTTTTCTTGGTCCTTCTCTTTAATTTTTTTTTTTTTTTTTTCTAGTTGGCCCCTGAATAGTTATGCCCAGTTTGGTACATGAGAAGCCAGGATGGAGAAGTGGAAATAGATTCCATAGGCGTGGTTGTTTGGTTGGTGGGAGCCCACTAACACGTGGGAGCAGACAAGCAGTGTTGTCAAAACTAGTGTAATTAGGTCATTCCTGCTGAAACACAAGGAAAAATTGTCATAAACAGGAATTAGTAGAAACTTGGCTCAAATACGTAAAAGCGGTAAAAACTTACGTTTTTACTTTAACAAAAAAAGAAGGATGAAAAGTTGAAAACTTTATTTCTATCATGCATCTTAGACTCGAATTACTAAAAAATGAAGACTTGGATAGTTATATATAGTTTTTAACGTGTTTTATAGTTATAAACGTAAATTTTTTTAACATAAGTTTTTTTTTTAAAATGTTTTATATAGTTATATGAGTGATAACTTTTAAAAATGAAGTTGTTCATTAAATTTTGAGTAGTGATTTATGAATTTTTTTATATATATATATATAATTGTGAGTTCAGACCTTAAGTATTAGGAAGTATAAACTTTATATTTCATGTCGTTTCTACGATTTACATTTCTACCACTTTCTTCCGTATCTACATAGAAATTCGATTTTGACAATATGGAAATCGCATCCATAAAAGATGAAAGTCACTTTCTTAGGTTAGGTAGACCCAGGGAAGTGAAATTTTTTGGCATTATACCCTCATACATTTTTTTTTTCCATTTACAGCTTTGCCCACTTGACCTTCCTCCAGCTTTCTTCACCCCCGACTTAACAGCCCCATTCTCTTATGGCAACGAAAATGACAGCGACAGAAAGGACGGTGACGTTAAGGCACATCGACGGCAACGAAAGTGATGGTGAGGTACAGCAACGGTAAGGACATAGACTATCTGCTCCCTCTTCCCTTCGATTTGCAAGAAGACATCTTCTCCTCCCTCTTCCCTTCGATCTGCAATATGAGTTTCAGCCTTGGGTTCGCACATCCACCTCCGGTTCCCACGTCTTTTCACTCAGTTAACTCCCTCTTGATCCATCATGAGCTCTGTTCGTTCGTCCATGGAGACTCAAATTTATCGATTAAAGTTTTCAACTTGTTCATGTGAACCCTTCCTATTTTTGAACAAATGTCCCACGTTCTCTCTTGAATCCGATTATACATCTGTTGCTTTTGATGGTGTTCTGTGATTACAGGAGGGGATGCTCTTCCTTTTATTTTCAAGGTCAATTTGTTTGATTCAGACTTGATGCTTTCTATGTTTTGTGATTTTCAAATCTATGAATTGATTGATTTTGATTCCAATATTTGAGTTTGAATTCAAGATATGATTTGGTGGCCATAACATCATAAGTGATTCTTTGTGGTGGTGGTGGTGGTTTACTGGTGGTGGTGGGTGGGGTTTTAAGAAAAAAATGGCAAGGTCATTTTAGTCTTTTTATAGGAAAAATATACATATTTATTAAAAGTTATAAGCTTTTCCTTATGAGTTTTTTTTTTTCTTTCTAAAAGTTAGATGGTTGATGTGATTATATTTCACGATAACGATTACAGAAATGACTTTTTCCTAATTGTCCTTGTTTGACATAGGATTTGAAAAGGATTAGTTGAAATGGAAAATATTGAGAAGGGACATGGATCTTATTGAATACTCTCTAGGTCCCAATTATAAGATAACGTTTATGAGTTTGTTTTGGTCTAATAATAGGATAACATTTAATTTTTATCAATTTCTTCCTAAAATCTCCTATTGATATGAATGAGGGATTAAGTGAAGTATAAAATTGAGTAAATACACTTTCTAGTCACGAAAAAAAACACGGACCCCATTTTCGTCCCTAGGGACTAAAATAGGACATTTTATAATTTAAAAAGAGGTTTTGGAAATTTTCGGGGATCAAAATGTTCACTAATCAACCCTTATTCGCCCTTTTCAGGGACTAAAAGGGGTTTTCTTTGTGTGAGGGACCAAAATAGGGTCCTTGTTTTTTTTCAGGGACCAGAAAGAGTATTTACTCTACAAAATTTATATATGAATATTTTCAGAAAATGAGTAAATTTAACTTCTATCTTAATCCCTCCAAAATCGGTTAAATATGTCTTATAATTAGGACCGGAGGGAGTACTAGATACACATATATATATGTATGTATGCATATATGTTGTATATTATGTGATAATTTAGGATAAAAAAATTAAAATTAAACATAAATTTTCTAAAAAATAAATAAAATTACCATTGAAAAAATCTTAACTATTATTTTTTTGTCACTTTTCATAATCCAAACAGAGTATTTATGGTGATTTACAGAGTATTTAGTTAATTCCACTACAAGATTTAATTTCAAACTACTCCCTATATATTTATGGTGATTAGGTCATTTTGATCTCCTAAAGTGCGATATGCACATTTGGGTTATTTTGATGTGTTTCTTCTTTTAAATAAATTACACTGTGAAACAAAAACAAAAAACAAAACAAAAAACAAAAAAAGCTCAACAGTCCAAAAGCAAAAGAAGCAACGGCTTGTAGGGACCCAACGGCCATTTTTCAAGAAAATTCGTTGTGAAGCAAGAAGAAAAAAAAAATCCACCTGTTAGTTTCAGCCAAAAAGCAACTTCACAATCAAATGCCCATATTGAAGTCATGTCAAATACACAAAAATCACATTTTCACTGTCACTGAACTTTTTCTTCTTTGATGTCATCCCAAACAGGCCTAAAAACAAAACTTTTAGAAGAATTAATTATTTAGTATTTATGGTTTGATCGAGTTCGACTTTGTCCTTATGGTTTAACCATGGTTATCGAGAATCGGGCCCAGTGCGGTTCGGCCAGAAACCCGTCGAACTGTCTGGAACCTGTAGGTCCATTTCAGAAACCGGGGTTAAGCCCTTGAGCAGGAGCTAACGGTAAGCGGAGAGCAGGTGAAACAGGACTACCCAGCCGTCGACCTTTGTTTTTTTTTTTTTTTGGGCCCCAAACAGACGAAACGATGTGTTTTGTGGCCTTTTGGGATTTTTTTCAAAAAAAAAAAAAAATAGCTAACGACCAAAGACAAAGTGACAAACAAACCTTTTTTGCCTTTTCATTCGCTCCAAATCGAAATCGAAGTTAAAGGTCGGACCTTGGCGATTGCTTTTCTGCTCGCTCCCTCCTTGCCGCAAGCTTCAAGGTGCTCGGTTCAGGCGAAATCATCATCATCGTGGATTAAAGGTCGAACCTTTTGTGTCTTCTTCACCTCTCATCGTTGGTCCAGAGGCGTTTCGCGCCGTTCATCGTGGGTAGTCGGGGCTTTTGGTTCTTCTTCACCTCTCGTCGGCATTTGTTAAAGGTCGGACCTTTTGGTTCTTTTTCACCTCAAACGCTGACGTGTGTTTAAGCGCTTTTTGATGTTCGTCGTGGGTGGGTAAACTGGCCATTAAAGCTTTTGATGGTTGAGGCTTTGGGTCTTCAAGCTCTGTTCCTCGTCGTTTCTATCGTTCGTGTCGTCGACATTGTAAGTTTTGAGAACTTGTTTGTTTTGGTTTCCAAAGTCAAATTTGTTTGTCGGTTGGTTTACGTGGAGTGCGGAATTTCCAGACAAGTTAGAAGTAGAACTAAGAATGAACTAAGATATTGGCATTTTCATTAAGATGATTTTGATTTGTTTTGAACTGAGACATCGATTTTTCCAAATTCTGTATGAGGATGGCAACAAATAGATAGATAAATTACTCTGTGTCTTTGGACTAAAGATGGACTCTACGTATAAATATCGCAATTTCCAAAAAAGTTAGAAGCGAGAATGAAGCTGAGTTATTGGCATTTTCATTGAGATGATTATGATTTGTGCATGATTTTGATTTGTTTTAAGCGAGATGTTTATTTTATTTGCATTTTCATTCGATGATTATGATTTGTGGATGATTATGATTTGTGCATGATTTTGATTTGTTTTCACTGAGATGATTATGATTTGTGCATGATTTTGATTTTTTAAATTATATTGTGCCAATTTCTCTTGCTCACACACACATATATATTTAAATTATATTGTGCCAATTTCTCTTGCTGTTATTTATTTATTGGGTTGTGGCTTGCTATTTTTCTATTTTTTGACATTGGATGTTATTGTTTTGTTCTTTATTGTAGCTGTGATTATTAATCATACTGGTGGTTTTGACTTGGTATCTATCGTGGTGCTTTTGGCTTGGTGTCTATTGTTGAAAGCGTATTTTTTGTTTTCTTTGTGGTTTGTTAATGGAGGCCGAGAAATGAACAAGCGATAATACTTCCACCCATCCTCCTAACAATAGTGAACCCAACCGCAAACATCGGGAGTGTAAAAAAAGTAGATCCTGCAGGAATATGCTTACGTGAAGAAAGAGGGAAAGTAAATGTGTTTACTTGTCTTTTATGTGCTTGACTTATAGGGGAGGTGGGATAAATAGGTTGAAGCAACATTTAGCTGGTGTGAGTAGTCAAGTGAGTTCTTGTAAAAAAGTCTCACATGATATACGAGCTAGAATGAAAGAATCTTTGGTAGAAGGTTCGAAGAAAAAACCTGTTGGTGATGATAATGTAAATGAAGCTAGAGAAGTTGAAAATAGAGAAGTTGAGGAACCAATTGCTTCAAAACAGAAAGTCTCAAATTATTTTGCACCTAGGACAACTCTGGTGCCCAACCAAGCATCAAGAGTGCATGGGCAAGTCAAGAAGCACATTATAACGCAAAAATGGGTTTTGCTCATTGGGCTTATGTGAATTGTATTCCATTTAATGCAATGACTTGTCCTTTATTCCAAAAAGCTATTGATGGTGCTACTGCAATTGGTCCTGGGTTTAAGGTCCCTAGCTTTCATGAGTATAGGGTTAGTTTGTTGAGAGATTGTAAAAAGGAGTGTCAACTACTGATGGATAGCCATCGAGCTAAATGGAAGGAAAATGGTTGCACACTCATGGCTGATGGTTGGACTGATATTAGACATCAAACTCTGATTAATTTCTTAGTCTATTCAGTACATGGTATGATATTTGTGAAATCAGTTGATGCTTGATTTAGTTAAGGATGCCGGCGCTTTATTCTCATTGTTCAATGAAGTTATTGAGTGGATAGGTCCTACAAATATAGTCCATGTGGTGACTGGCAATGCTGCTAACTATGTGGCATGTGGAAGACTGACAACAAATAAATATAAAACAATTTATTGGTCACCTTGTGAAGCACATTGTTTGAATCTTATTTTGAAGGACATTGCCTCAATGCCTCATATATCAGACCTTGCAAAGAATGCATCTAAAATTACTGTATTTGGATATAATCATTTGGTCTTCTTGTCATGGTTAAGGAAAAGACCGGGTTGGAAGGAAATTGTTCGTCTTGGTGCAACAAGATTTGCTACCACATTTATCATCCTTCATAGCATACATTCGCACAAACATGACTTGCAAGCTTTAGTTGTTGATCAGCATTTTGTGCACCACAAATTAGCAAGCACCAAAGGGAAAATTTTAAGTGAAATCATTCTAGATCATCGGTTCGGATAGATTGCCTTGAAGTTGTGAGACTAGTGTCTCCGTTGATAAAAATTGTTGAGGATTGTTGATTCTGATGAGAAACCTTCAATGCCTTATGTCTATGAAGGCATGCGAGAGCTAAAAATGTAATCAAGGACATGTTTGAGAGGAAGAAAGAATTATACAAGCCCTACACGAATATTATTCAAGAATCATACAAGCCCTACACGAATATTATTCAAAGTCGTTGGGATAAACATCTAAAAAATGACCTTAAATGCGGCGGCATATATGTTGAATCCCGCGTTCTTGTATAGTCCTAATTTTGTTAGAAAGCATAGACTAATGGATGATGTGGTCAATTTGTTTGAGGCAAACTCACTCCGACAATGCTTGATCATTATATTACAATGATGCAACAAGTTGCTACCTATCGTGAACGGAAAGGGTCTTTTGACAAGGTTTCATGTGAAAAACAGCCCAAAAACTAGTCCCGTAAGTATATTAAATTTCATATTTTAAAGTACATATTATGATTATTATTATTAATACATATTAAATGTCTTTTATTTTATTTTGTGAGATGAGTGGTGGCTATACTATGGGGGTTCAATACCGGAATTGCAACAAATTGCTATACGTGTTCTTAGCCAAACTTCTTCTTCTTCTGGTTGTGAAAGAAATTGGAGCATATTTGAGCGTATCCACAGTAAAAGAAGAAATAGATTGGAGCATCAGAGGCTTGATGATTTGGTTTTTACAAACTACAATTTGAGGTTAAAATTTAGGTAATCTTATAATCATGACTTTTGAATGGTTGTCTTATAGCTTAATTAAATATAGTAATATACATTTCATTAATATTAATCTTCTATTATGTTGGCATTATAGGAATCAATTGAAAAAGAAGAAAGAGAATTATGATCCCATTGATTATGAATCGTTGATAAACTAGATTTTTGGGTGCTTGAAGAAGATCCAACTCCCGAATTCGATAATGTAGAATCGACAAATATTCAACTTGAACAAATGGCGAGGATTTTGAAGGTTTCTAAGCGTAACACCCCCGATTTGTGTGAGTTATAATAACCTAAAATTTAAAGGGATTTCATAAATGAATTGCGAAATTCAAAATAAACAACCTTGGGGAGTGTTCTTTGCCGCACTTGTCTTTGGGACAAGTGCAAGGCTACTTATTACAATAATGTAAAACCAAACTTAAGCAAAAAGTGTTTTTAATTAGAACAAAATAAAATAAACAGAAACAGCTGACTGTGCTTCCTCACTTCTCACCATTTAGCCCCAACCTTGGCTTGGCTTTTTGTTTATTTGAAATTCTGCTCCCAAAGGATCATCGCGACCATGAACACAAACATTAGCAATTCTTGGTAATCCTAATAAACACAATTTAATGTAAAGAAAACAAAATATTTACATAATAAAAATATCATCCTTATATACATATACATACATATATATATATATAGGGCTTATCATATATCTGTCCTTGGATGTAACCTTGTGTCAGTGAGCTCTTATACGGACGTCGTTTGGGTGGCTTGAGTTTAAAAATTAAAATAAGCTGTCTTGTTCTCATGCTCTCTTATCACTCATTTGGTTTGTCTCTTAGTGTTCCTCTTCTCAGCTCTGCATAAACGACAAAAGTCATAGCACTCATTGAGAATCTCTTGCCTTTTCATCATCCTCTTCCGATTAGGTACTATCACCTTTTCGCTGATTTCACTCCCCTTAGGTGCCCCGGTTTCTTGATTTAACTTGTTGAGCCACACCGCACCAACGCAGTGCAAGTTCTTGCTAGTAGGTCCCTTTTTGGACTATTGGTTGACCCTTTGGACCAATGGGAGCCTAATCATCATGCAAATCCAAAGACATTTGGAAATTTCTAAACAAAAAGCTACTCGTATTCACCGCAATCCAAGACTTTTGCTCGAATAACGAGATCGGGGTAACCATGAAGAACCAAGTTATACTGTCATACTTCAACAATGGAAGGTCAAAAACCATATCAGTAAAGAAAGCATCACTATCCATCCATATCAGCAAAGAAAGCATCATTGTACGATATGATCTCAACGAGGATCCGATTTATCTCCTCGATGAGGTTCTGGTTAACAACGTCGGCGTCGGAGCTACCAATATTAATCCCAATAGTGCCGGAATCGGATGATGAAAAGGCAGGAAACTCCATCAACGAGTGCTATGAAGAAACCAAGCCTCCCCTTTTGTCGTTTATACAAAGCCGAGGAATACGAAGAGAGAAAGCAGTGATGAGCGAGTGTCAGAACAACCCGATGAGTGAGCATAAGAACGACACAATTATTTTAATTTTTAATTTGAAGCCACCTAAACGACGTCATATAAGGCTCACGGGAAACAAGGTTACATCCAGTGACAGGATATATAATAAACCCATATATATATATATATACATATATCTATATATATATGTATATCCAAGAAAACAATTTTATTATTCTTCATTCAATTTAATTAGTAGAAAGAGAACCATGGTAGACCTGGATATCCTGTCAGTCTACCCTGTGACCCGAAAACACGCGATCCTGAGATCATCAAATTGGGCCATAACACATTTTCTTCCTAGTGTGCACACCTCTTCCCAAAGTTGCTACTGAGTATCCGAAACCCGCGGACACCACTTTGGGAAGAACGGATACTATCGATTCACATCAAAATATATATCGAGAGGATAAAGCCTAATTGTGTTCATCACTTTGGGAGGTACCATCCCAAAGCTATCCTCCCACGATTAATTTAGTTCAATCACACACAAAAAGGAATTTTCTCGAGTCTACGGAAGCCAACTAAGGCAAAACCATTTAAAGAGTACATGTATTTAATATATATATATATATATATGTTTATATTTATATTTATTTTAATGAAAGACACATGTATTTCAATCACCAAAATAAAAAAATGACACACCTAGAGCACAAACAAAACGCACGGATACATATGAAAGGCATATTTGGGTTTTAATCACCAAAAAAAGAAGGCATACATGTTTTATGAGTATATAGATGATTCATGCACGAAGGCCGAGGCGAAGAAATGGTTTTCAATCTCAAGAAAAAGATAAGAGACGCACAAATTGGATTCGGGGAAAGATCGGACTAAAACATATACATGTCCAATTCCAAGACTAAGGCCGAGGCGAGACAATATTATTCAATGAAAAAGGACACACGGGTATATTATGTAATTGAAGCACGCAAGCGAGTCAAGCAATAACATACATTATATATATATATCTACACGTACGAGAATCAAACAACAATTGGTTTCTATAACCTAAGGATCAGGATTACCTATCAAGATATAAAATTAACCTAAGATTTATGGGGATTAGAATCATGGGGATTAGGATTACCAGGTCTCCGTTCTTGCTAGCGACCTAATTTTAATTTGATGTGATGAAAGTACGAAAGAGGATTTGAGAAGAGAAACAGCGGAGAAGAAAAGTATCAAGCGTTTCTAAGTTTTGACTAGACCTAAGTTTATAATTAAAATTTAGGGTTTTAGCTATTTGGGCTATTTAACTATTGCTAATTAATAAATTATAAAATAATACAAAAATTATTAATTTCAGATTTTTATTATTCTTTGTATTATTATTATTATTATCTTGATCTATTATTATTATTATTATCGGGGTATTACATTCTATCCTCCTTAAAATAAGTGTCGTCCTCAAAACTTAATTGCGTACAAACAAAACTAGAGCCTCTCATGGCGAGGTCGGCTGGTAGCTCAGAATCAGCTATACTAATCGGAATGTTTTCATAAACATTGGAGTAAGAGACAACAGCTGGTAATGTTGATTAAGAAGGTCGAAGATGGTACCATTCTCGTCTTCTCAACAAAAGAAGATGAGGTAAGAGAGTAATGTGTAACACCCCAAAATCTTGGCCAAAACACTTGAGATATCTCCAACAAGGATGATCAACATCTAAATCATTAAAATACATAATTAATTCAAATCAAAATATATTTTTGATTCAACATAAATTCCCAAAATATGTCATAATAAAGTACAAAGCGGAAGTCTTAAAGTCATGACAAATAAAATGACATAACATAAGTTCTAGGAGCAAAACCGAGCATTCATGGCTCACTCCATAGATTTCTTCCCTCGCTCCCTACTAGAGCAATCACCTGAAAATTGTTAATATAGAGTGAGATTTGACAATCTCAGTAACTACTGAAAGTTTCTACCGTACACAAGCAAGTCACATATGACAAAAAGCAGGAACTGGTACATATATATATATATATATATATTTGTATATACCATAATTTCATATAACATTTCTTATCGTAATGTCAATGTGAACCGTACAATTATACAATATGCAATATGCTGCCTCCCTTATATCACCGTCCTCCTCAACTGTTGACTGGAGCCATAGGCTAACACATAGTCCAATAGCGACTCATCCATTTGACTGGATTGTCCCAAGCTCACCAAAACTTAAGATATACTCGGCCAAAAGTATAGAGCTTAAGTATGGACTATGGCTCCCCTCCTTAAAACAACACAACTAAGGAGGTGTCACATGTCCCACAACTCCAATGCAATCCCGGCCAAAGGAAAACATGGAAGGAGGGGCCCTGACAAGTGTCATCCACTGTGCACAGAGTGATGACATACCACGTGGTAAAAGATCTCAACATACAAATCCCTCCTTACTCCAACCCATCACATATGCATCCGCCATGTCAGACATATATTAAATCACCAATAATATAATTAAATGTCAAGGTACAATAAATCATGCTTCAATTCATAGAAAATATCAATTTACAAAACATACACATATACATATAATTCAGTCCTTTAATTTTAAATAAAAGATAGTTACTCACGATCACATACAATTCACAAGTATATGGAAGAATATTCAGAGTTACATGTTGCTTTCTAATGTACAGGTAATCACTTCAAACCTCTTAATAAGAGTCTACAAATCATACACATAAATATCTATTAATATACTAGTTAAACTATTCTAAAGCTTCTTTAAAACTTGAGTATAATTTTAAAGGTACCCTATAAAAATCTAACGCAACTATCTAAACCGAGATTTTTCTAATTAAAATTCATGTCTTACCGCAAATAGAAATTGCCTTATATATATATATATATATATATTTGAACATGAGAATTTAATACATTTAATTATCTATTTGTTGCTGAAAAAGGCGTTTGTCATGGAAATGTAAGAACGAATTTTGAGAATAATAGCTAATGAATATAATAGCCACAAATAGGTAAAAAGTTCTACAAGTGTATATATGTAGAAAGACATGTGATGAGTAAAATGCTGAAAAGGTAAAACTTATTATCAAAATTTGCAAAAAGAAAATACAATGGATGTGAAAAGGTGTACAAATCAAATATATATATATATATATATACATAATGGATGTGAAAAGATGTACAAATCAAAGATATATATATATATATATATATATTTGGCATACGAACAAAGTGGAAGTGGATTGTTGAATAGGAAAAAAAAAGTGTTTGTACTTCAATACATGTACGGTGAGGGAAAGAAAGTCTTTGGTCTAATTTGTTGGGAAGAGAGAAAAATGAAAAATAGAACTACATGTCGAGAAGTTTATAAAGCTTCAAATGAAAAAGAAATAGAATAAATAAATATTTGTACACACAAATACTCCAATGTTTAGCATGACTTGTTAAGCCAATATTCGTCCCATCAGATTTGATGGGATGGAAGTAGTGTAAAAGAAATTTTTAAAAAAATAGAAGAGGTGTGAGCCCGTGTTTAGGGAAATCGATTTGAAATTCTTATCTACGAGTAATGATGTGAAAGCCTAGGGTGAGGTAAAGTGAAGATAAGACACATGGGTTGGAAATATAGAAGAAAAGGAAGAATGACTACGGAAAATTTAGAGGATCGTGGAATATGGAAGCACGAATTGAAGCCGGAGGGTCGAGAAAATGCACCCGTTGTTATGCGACGGTATTTATTTGCGGCTTCAAGAGTGTGAGAGGTGTGAGAAGTAAAAAGGGTTTTATAGGGTAGGGTTAGAGTTTGACTCTCTTATTAAAATAATATTATTTTAAAATATATAACAATATATAATTATTTTCTCTTTTATCTCTTTCTCTTTATTTAGATATATCGATTATTTCATGAAGATATTTCCCATACATATTTTCTTTTCTTTATTATTCTTATCGGTAGTATTTATCATTGTTAATGAATCAACTTTAATTAAAAAATTGATTATATTTATTTATTTATTTAATGTATTATTATATCTTCTAAACCCATATTACTTAATAAATCATAACCTAATAGCAGTTAATTACTATTAAAAAAAATTGGGATGTTACATAATGCACCGGTGTTGAACAAATATTAGCAGGTACCAACCGGAGTAAGAAAATACCTGTAATAACATCGGGTTTATTGCGGCCTCGAGTGGTTCATGACATAGATCATTCCTTGATTCCTTTGTTTGATTAGCATAAGCATTCGACCATTTGCTCGATTTGCTCTAGCTCCATTGTTGAGGTTTCCGGTAGTGGCATATTGTCGGTTCCCTCCACTTTCATTTTGAAAGTTTTGTTGATAGCGGGCTGATTGGCATTATTCCTACCCCTTGGTTATTGTTTCCATTTCGTCCTCCATCTGGTTTTGGTTGTCCTCCTTGAGAGCCTGTTTGTGGATTAAATCCCCTGACAGTACATCGATTAGCCTTGTGCCCCTTGCCACCACATTGGAAACAAGTTATAAGTTCTCCATTGCACTTCCTCCCTGGGTGTGGCTCCTTGCCGCATCCTCTACAAGGATATGATCTTGTTCCTTGAGCTTGGACCTTGAGTTGATTCTCGCCATAATTATCTCTGTCGGCATATGTTTGCCCTTGTGGTTGTTTGCCACTCCAGTTGTTGTCGTCGTTATCATAACGAGGCTTCTTGTCACCGTCAGCTTGTTGAGGACCATTGTCAAACTGCTTTCTTTTGTTCCTTTCCATGACTTCCTCTTTAGTTTGTAGGATATCAAAAACATTCAAAGCTCGTTCGTAAGCTTCCTGGAAGGTCTGCGATGGTATACCTCCCAAGGACTTCTGAATTTTGAACTTCAGGCCTTTTTCATACTTCCGCACCTTGTCCTTCTCTGTAGGAATGAGATTTGAAGTAAAACGTGAGAGCTCAATGAACTTGTCAGTGTACTCCTGCACTGTCATCTTCCCCATCATCCTGAACCTTGCAAATTCCTCCTGCTTCTACCACTTAATTGCGTCGGGGTAGAATCTATTGCGAATCCGTTCCTTGAAAGTTTCCCAAGCAAATCCTTCTTCCTACGTAGCTCGTCTTCACTGTGGACCACCAACTATCTGCCTCCTCCTTCAGATAAAACGAGCATATGCTAGTCTTCATGTTCTCGGGGCAATTTGTCACTTCATACAACTTTTCCATGTCGCGAATCCAGTTTTCTAGAGCAATTGGGTCAATAGTCCCTTTATAAGCAGGTGGATGATGAGACGCCACTCTCTTAAAGATTGTATTCTCAACATTAGCTTTGTTGGACGTTTTGTTGTCCAAGAGCCAAAGCAAGATTTTCAATGGCCCTCAAACGTCGATCCATATCCTCAGCAACACCGTTGTTTGCGGCCATTCTAGGGTTACGACGGGTATATTACCTAATCATAGGGCGTATGTTTTTAAAATCCTATGTGTTTGAGTTTCATTCTCAAAATCGATTCTAACTACCACTTTTCTTTCACGTATATTTATATCATGTATCAAAAATCAATCATCTAATAATGCAATGTAAATTCAAACCATAAACCAATTCAAAGATAACCAATCACAAATTCAAATAATAATTTTAATATAAATCCAAAGGATAATCTAACATCTTTAAAAATTAAATAAACAAAATAAGAATTAAGTTATTCAAAAAATAATCGCATCAAAAAGGAACCCTTTAGCCTAAAAGAAATTCTACCTATTTGATCCAATAAAATAAAATTTACAAGTCAATAAAATTCTAAATCACATAATGAGTCTAAGTAATCTCAAACATATAATTATCGAGACAAGAAAATAACCATTTGCTACCCATCTCTCACCTTTTAATTTTATTTATTTATTTATTATCGTTATTTATTTATTATTATTATTATTATTATTATTATTAACTCGGGATCTTTGATCCCCGAGTTAGTATCAAAAGCGAAGCTAAGTAGAACCTTAGGCTCTGATACTATTTTGTAACACCCCCAATTTGTAACAGTTATAATAACCTAAAATTTAAAGGCTTTTCATAAATGAATTATCGAAATTCAAAATAAACAACCTTGGGAGTATTCGTCGCACTTGTCTTGGGACAAGTGCAAGGCTACTTATTACAATAATGTAAAACCAAACTTAAGCAAAAAGTGTTTTTAATTAGAACAAAATAAAATAAAAAAGCAGATCCGTGCTTCCTCACTTCTCACCGCTAGCTCCAACCCTTGGCACTGTTTCTTTGAAATTCTGCTCCCAGAAGGATCATCGTGACCCATGAACACAAACATCAAGCAATTGCTTGTTAATCCTAATAAACACAATTTAAAGTAAAGAAAACAAAATATTTACATAATAAAAATATCATCCTTACATACATATACATACATATATATATATATATATATCCAAGAAAACAATTTTATTATTCTTCATTCAATTTAATTAGTGGGAAGAGAACCATGGTAGACCGGATATCCCGTGTCTACCCGTGACCTTAAAACCCGATCCTGATTATCAAATTTGGCCATAACACATTTTTCTTCCTAGTGTGCACATCTCTTCCCAAAGTTGCTACTAGTATCGCGGAAACCGAGACACCACTTTGGGAAGAACGGATACTATCGGTTCACATCAAAATATATATCAGAGGCATAAAGCCTAATTGTGTTCATCACTTTGGGAGGTACCATCCCAAAGCTATCCTCCCACGATTAATTTAGTTCAATCACACACAAAAAGGAATTTTCTCAAGTCTACGGAAGCCAACTAAGGCAAAACCATTTAAAGAGTACATGTATTTAATATATATATATATATATATATGTTTATATTTATAATTATTTTAATGAAAGACACATGTATTTCAATCACCAAAATAAAAAAATGACACACCTAGAGCACAAACAAAACGCACAGATACATATGAAAGGCATATTTGGGTTTTAATCACCAAAAAGAAGGCGTACATGTTTTATGAGTATATAGATGATTCATGCACGAATGCCAAGGTGAAGCAATGGTTTTCAATCTCAAGAAAAAGACAAGAGACACACAAATTGGATTCAGGGAAAGATCGGACTAAAACATATACATGTCCAATTCCAGCACGAAGGCCGAGGCGAGGCAATATTATTCAATGAGAAAGGACACACGGGTATATTATGTAATTGAAGTACGCAAGTCGAGTCAAGCAATAACATACATTATATATATATATATATATATATATATCTACACGTACGAGAATCAAACAACAATTGGTTTCTATAACCTAGGGATCAGGATTACCTATCAAGATATAAAATTAACCTAAGATTTATGGGGATTAGAATCATGAGGATTAGGATTACCGGTCTCCGTTCTTGCTAGCGACCTAATTTTAATTTGATGTGATGAAAGTACGAAAGAGGATTTGAGAAGAGAAACGGCGGAGAAGAAAAGTATCGAGCGTTTCTAGGTTTTAACGGCTAGACCTAAGTTTATAATTAAAATCTAGGGTTTTAGCTATGGGTTGGGCTCTTTAACTATTGCTAATTAATAAATTATAAAATAATACAAAAATTATTAATTTCTAGATTTTTATTATTACTTGTATTATTATTATTATTATTATCTTAATCTATTATTATTATTATTTATTATTATTGTTATTATTATTATTATCGGGGTATTACACTAACTATCTCTTCTATTATTTAAAATTATATTTCTACACACAATAATATAACTATGTTTTTTACATGACTATTAATAATTTTATTCATTTCATATATAGGTGATGATGATGTTGTTGGGGCTTCATCTTTAAATGATGACCATGTTGCTCCTGCTTCTTTTACTTTTCCTCCTACAATTCCACCTCCTAATGTCTCAACACCTAAGGAGTTGATTGATCTTAATGATGATTATTAGTTTAGTGATTGAAGGTGAGAATATTTTGTTATGATGTAGGTGGGAATATTTTGTTATCATATACTTGGTTTTTGATATTTTGTTATGATGAGTGTTCGTGATTTGATTATAAATTCAGGTGTCATTGGGTGGTATATGATGCTTTGATATCAATTTGTAAAGAATATTTATATTTGACAAGTATATAATTATTTGACTAGTGATTTAAAGTCTTGAAATAATATATAGTATTGTGAATTATGGATTATGTGATAAGAAATTAAATTATTTCTCTTTTTTTTATTCCTTCTTGGTTTGGTCTCGGTTTGGTCCCGGGTTGACTCGGTCTAACCCACTGACCCTTAACCCAAAGATGGCACCAATTCGGGTTTAATTACCTTGGGTTTAACTCATGACTCGGTCTTTTTAATTTCTTAATTTATAAAAAAATCGAGTCCCCATAACTCATCTTATATGATGTTGACTGGGAGCAAATGTGCTTATTTGGCATCCTTGTTGTCGGAACAAGGTAAAGATGTTAGATTCTCACTCCTACGTTCTTACATTTTAGGACTCATATTTTTTTTAAATAAAAATTAGAAAATTATAACAACTGAGTTGTGACAATTAAAACTTTAAAGACTAAATCCCAAACTCAATCAAACTATAACGATTAAATAATTAATTTTCCCAAACTTTTTTACATATTATTTTTTACCATGATACATATTTACTTGGGAAAAATATAAGAAAATACAATTTGAATTTTAAACAAGCCCTCAGAAATCAAACACTCAGTTGATTCTATAGGTATAAATAGTTCCATATGTTATGAAAAGTACTACTTTCGGTTTTAATTATAGGAGCACTTTTATAATATAATTTACACTATAAAAATATTTCTATAATTAAGACGGGAGGGAGTAATTATTTAGACACAATAATTTAATTTAATTTAATTTAAATAATTATAGGGGAGATATTTCAAAGTCTCTAACAAATCTTTATAAATCACCATAAATACTCTGTTTGGATTATTTGCTACCTTGTATCGACTCGCCAATCAACATACTCTTTTCGGTCCTTATTATAAGGCACCAACTAGCAAGTTTATTTGATCCTTTTTATAAGGCACTTGTTTGTTTCCAATGAACATTAATTATTTGTTTTCATGTCTGCCCATAATTAATGAAGGTAGTGTGTGAGAGTAATAATTAATATAATATTAAAGTTTAGTGTAATTAGTAGGGGTAATATTGAAAGTTACTTAAATTATAGGGTAACTTTATTGATTTTAACTGTTGTTTTTATTGGTGTGTGAGAAAAGTTAGTTGGTACCTTATAAGGATAAGGACAGAGAGGGAGTATTATAGCACGGGAATCATTTCGGGGGGGGACGCACACATAATAGAATCTAATCATTCTCGGGATCCTCCTCCCGTCCTCCGCCTTCACCAATCACCGGTACTGTCGAGGGCGAACTGTGAACTATATCCCTGTCACATGCGTTTTCTGCATGGCTGCACCTCGCTGTTCTCGTTTGTTACTTGTTTACTATACTCTGTTCTTCGTGACAACACTATATAAGTTTGCTACAGCTTCTGGCAGTCTATGTACTGGCACAGCTTCAATACCTTGTTCTTCGAAAGAAGCTGACATGCCCATCACTCGGTTCCAGCGATACCTTAGAATCAAGACCGTACATCCAGAACCCGATTACTCTTCAGCCGTCTCCTTCCTCACATCTCAAGCACATTCCATTGGCCTCCAACATCAAATTCTAGAGTTCTCTCCCGGTTAGCCCCTTCTTCTCCTCACATGGCCTGGCTCCGACCCTTCTCTTCCTTCTCTCCTCTTCAATTCCCACCTTGACTTCGTCCCCGCCGAGTCCTCCAAGTGGATCCACCCTCCGTTCGCTTCCGTCCGTCCGCCCGACGGGAGAATCTATTCCCGTGGAGCTCAGGACGATAAATGCATTGGGATGCAATACCTAGAGGCGATTCGGAATCTGAAGGAGAAGGATTTCACGCCCACACGCACGATTCACTTGTCCTATCTTTCGGACGAGGAGATTGGTGGATTTGAGGGGTTTGCCAAGTTTGCGGGTTCGAAGGTGTTTGAGGATTTAAATGTTGGGTTTATGTTGGATGAAGGATAGGCCTCGCCTGGTGACGAGTTTAGAGTGTTCTATGCGGATAGGATGCCATGGGAAGTGAAAATTAAAGCGAAAGGACCACCTGGGCATGGGTCGAGGATGTATGATAATAGTGCCATGGAGAACTTGATGGAGAGCATTGGGGTTATAAGCAAGTTTAGGGAGAGTCATTTTGATGCCGTCAAGTCCGGTGAAGCTGCTAATTTTGAAGTTATTTCGATCAACCCCGTTTATCTGAAAGCTGGGGTTCCTTCACTTACTGTGAGTTGGATAAACACATTTATTTTGAAATTGATGATACTTCTGATTATGTTGAAAATAACTTGAAATTAATGGTGCGTGGTATTTGTCCAGGGATTTGCAATGAATTTGCAGCCTTCAGAAGCTGAAGCAGGTTTCGATCTTAGGCTAATCCCTACTGCTAATCCAGATGAAATGAGAAGAAGAATTGCTCAAGAATGGGCCCCGGCCGCTAGAAACATGTCATATGAGGTAAAATCACCATATGAAATCTTATTTTCGTTTTCTATCTTAATAGGAAATGGGAGTTGGGTTGCCTTTATATGTTGAACAACATATATTGTTCAAAATATTGAAAGGACTGGGTGCCATTTGAGTTTGCATTTTCTATTAGTAAAATTAACGAGGTTAGAATTATAGGACTAAAAGTATACTTTATAAAGTTAAGGGATCAAAAGTATACTTCATGTAAACTTAAAAGACTAAAAGTATACTTTAGCGAAATTCTTTAAGGAAGTTGTGAATTCTTTTTTTTTTTTTTTTTTTTAGAGATATTATGAATTTTGATTTGCAACATATGAAATTTTTATGAGAAATTGTGATAATCTTTATAAGAATTCGTGAAATCGCGTTTTCCTCCCTATTCTTAATTCTTAAACTTAGAGGGATAATTATGTCATTTCCTTTTAATTTTGAAAAGGGCTAATAAGGCCCTAACACTTATGTGATATTATATATGAATATTAGGAATATATTTTTGTCTTTTGACATTTTTAGAATTCTTTTTAAAAGATTTTCTCTAAATCTCTTTACATTTCTAGCTCAGAGCTCAATTTATTTATTTATTTTTTTTAAAAAAAAATATGGATAAAATTTTAGGAAAAATCTCAAAAAAAAAAAAAATGTTACTTGAACTTTAAAATCTTAAATAGGTGATTTTACAATAAATGAGTTGGCAATTGCTTTATATTCTTATTAATTCTAATATAATACTGTTATTGTTAATAAAATTTTTAAATCCAAGTAATATTTTTCTTTTATTCCCTCAAAATTTTATATTGACATTTATTAATAATATTCACGAGAATTTAAGCCGCGTCACTGTAAAAAAAGGACACCCCCAATTGAATTTAGTTCAGGCTATTACCATTGCATTTGGATAGAGCTATCAAACAGAAGATAGTTGTCCATTTGAGAATACGTAAATATAATCAAAAAAAGAGAATACATAAATAAAAGCAATCTCGCATGTAACATTAGTCTCCCTCCTCGGCCAAAAAAACAACATCACTCTTCCTCAACAACAGTTTCGACCTCCTCCACCTTGTCTCCGCTTGAATTCTCACTGGTCAAGTCCTCTGAATTTCTTTTCTGTTCAGCCTCTTCCTTTAGCGAGTTAATTAAAGTCATCAACTCCCTATTAATCTGTAAGAATAAGCAAGCAGCCAGATGAGTTTGGAAACCAGTTTTAAAATTGGAGATGTTGAGAGCAAATAATGCTTGACCAACCTGAACATTTTGAAGAAAATCAGATATATTAGTAGGGCAAGCAGGACATATTCGCGCATTCTTTTGCGAGCGAAGTGACCTTCCGCCTCTGGTTCTCTCTCTCAGGAAAGGCACGCCCGCAAATGTTCCTTCTAAACATGTCTTGCAAAAGTTATGGCCGCATGGCGTGGTTACAGGAGAAGCCATAACTTGCCCACAGATAAGACATTTCAATCCTTCATATATGGCAACAAAATAACATTATAAAAACATGCCTGGTTATGTGCATATTAATATAGTTTAATTACATTTGGAGCAAATGAACCATTTAATTGGTTGCAACAAACTAGATATATTCAGAGTTGCTATAAGCGATAAGTTGACCAAAATAGAGGTTGGCAACAAATTCATGCATACCTCTCAACAAGCTTTCGCTAATTGATATGTTTTTGGATTTCCTAATTATTTTCCTTGACCTTTCAGTCTCTTCTGAATCCGTTCTTCTAACTCGCCTTTTGCTTGGAGGGGGCGGCTTCATCCATCTCCAACAAGTATCTTGCTCCTGAAGAAATTATTAGTTAATTATGTTTTCTGAACGTTCTGATTACATCATAAGTGTTCCTTATAATTTAATCTCATTTGGTAAGCAATTTTAGGGAAAAAAGGTAAAATCATAAAGAATCACAGCAGAACAATAATCTTTAAAAGCACTTACATCATAACCCCAGGATGGATCTTCTTCCCTTTCAATTACAGTTACTGCCTCCTCCAACTCTTGAATTTCTGGTAATCGTCTTGGGCGATCACCGTGATCATCGCTGTATGTCATTTAAGATAGTTTAATAAAAGTATATAATTACAGATTTTATAAGAAGATAATAAAATGAGTAACATGGCAAATACCTCGTCCAAGGAGCGGGTTCATTTTCACATCTAACAAACAAATAACGGCAAACCTTGAAGCCCTGGATACATAATCATATGTTATCAGAAAAGTTGCATAAAACAAGAACCAGTCGAGCGATAAAACAATCAAGAGATAGCAAAATATACCTGCACTCCTTGTTTCGCCCAACATTTTTCAATTCTGTAAATTCCGTCGTATCTGATACCTTCCCGGGGGGCATACGGAGAATATTTATCTTTATGCGATCTATATTGGAATTTAAGAAGAGGTCACACATAAATCTCAATATGAGCCTGATAAAGTGGCTGAACTATGGTTTATAAATACACTTCCATATAACGTCAAATACTTGATAGAGAGAACTGAAAAGAGAAATAGAGCTGCTTTTGATGTAGATTGCTCACCTTAATACTCTAACAGGGTACCCCTTTAGACAACTCACTTTAAGCGCTAAGTTCGACTTTACAAACGTTTGATCGAAAGACTGCTCTTTACTGGTTCGTTTGTTGCCTTTTAGATCTCTACCGCCGCTGCAACAACGGACACGTTGTGGGATTCAACAAAAAACCAAGAAGAAAGAAGCAGGAATATATATGAGTGAGCATTAACGCATAAGAAAGAACATGAATGGCACTATAACCACGAACCTTCCGGTGTAAATGAACCACTCTCCATGATCCTCATCGTCGATATAACCGCCGGAAAGAACAACGGATTGAGCACCACGTTTGGACTGGCCGGCAATACCACTGATATGAGGGAAATGGGCCCCCCATTGCCGGCATTCAAATCTGTCAGCCCAGCATTGGCCCACAAGCACACCTTGATTCCGCAATGGATCATTCTCAGCTGTGATTGGACCAAAATGATCCTGAGGCACTGTTACGAATATCCTTCCGCTCGCTGCATTTGCCTTGCCTTTCCTTTTGGCCCTCTCTGTGGTGTATGCTCTGTCCGGCCTGTCTTGGTTGTGTACAAACTGGTACACTCTCCAAGTTTCTCCGGCAGTACTGCTAGCTTTAGACGCCTTCGCTGCGCGAATGGCATTTACGACGGCGGAATTAATTCGAATTCCGCTTGCCACGTCGCTAGGGATCACCGCACGACACTTTGCGCACGTCTTTTTGCCTTGGCCCACCCATTTCTTGAAGCACTTGAGACAAAAATTGTGCCCGCATGGAGTCTGAATGAGAACGTTCCATTATAACTTTTATTATTCGATGATACCGACATGTAATTAATATAATATATGCTAATCATCATCACCATTCCTATCAAACATTTTATATAACCTGATGATGAATCGAGAAGGAGAGAATAAAAAACAATTTAGATATTCACATTCAAATGGAATCCTAACTTACTGTGACAGGCCTCTCCAGTAATTCGAGGCAGAATGAGCACTTAAGCGTTCCATTGAGGATGTCCAAAATGTTGCTTCCATCTCCTTCTCGCCTTTTCTCCTCCCCTTCTTCCAACACGGCCTTCCCACTGAGAAGCCATTGGCGTTTTTGGCCTTTTCCATATCTGAGAGAGACCCATCGGCCTCTATAGCTCGAATGGCTGCTATGAGATCCCCAGCTCCCTCTGGCAACGTCTTCTCGTTGGCCACCGGAAGGTCATGGTGTAGGGAGGAACAGTCCGGGCATTCCCATTCAACGGCCTCCGCCATCGTCTCCGGACGGCAAGAAAGACAGTCAACGTGCCATTGGGTGGCGCATGTTTTACACGTCAGCTTCTCCGCCTCTGCCGGTTTCACCTTGCAAGCCGTGCAAATGCCGTTGCAGTCGCAGGGAAGTTCAGTAACGGGTGCCATGGCTGAAATACAGGCAAGCTAGAGGAGGTTGGACAAGAGACAGACAATGGTTTGCAAATAACACTACTGAAACTGTGATATGATGGCCTGCTGCTCTACTTCTCAACCTTATTTATAGATAAAAAAGGCGAGGAGAGTATGAATCGTGGTGAATGACGAATTCATAAGAGTTTAATTGGTTTGCATTTTTGAAGAACGAGGCGTGGACTGATTGATATGAGAATTAATGTGTTCGTGGCAGTTACGGGAAACAAATCTTTTAATACATTCATTGTTTGCTCTAGGTGCATGCTTGGCTGCAATGAATCTGTTTTAGGTTTTGACTTTTGACCCGGAATTGACCAAGGTGTAACTGTTTCATTTCCATTTTCTGAAAAAAAAAAAAGGGATAGCCTTCACAGCTTCATCAGAACCCCTTACAAAATCTATTTATGAGTTGCCTATTTAATGAAATTCTGAAATAAAATTTTATGACACTTTTATGCTAAGAAATAATAAAAAACATTTTGGCCTTGCTACGAATATTGGGTTCGTATCCAGTTTTGAGAAGAAATTACTATCTGCATTTAATTATTGCTGTTGAGGGAACGAATAATTTAAATTATTCTGGAAAAAAATTCTCACGATGATGAAACCACAACGATCTGATCAAATTAGATAGGATAAATATAAGTGGATGGATATGAACAAAAAAAGTACACATAAGTGAATACATATTCATAAATTCGAAACCTCTTCTAAATTCTAAAAAGATTGGCTATTTATTGTGGAAAATATAAATTTTAGATTCCTTACAAGTATGCAATTAAAAACGGTTAATACAATGTTTGATAGGTAAATTTCTCCTCATTTTTTTTTGTTTAGGTCCTATAGTCTTAAATTATATATTTTGGTCCCTCAAAAAATAAAATGATCCATACTTTTATTAAAATATAAGGACTAATATTTTAGACGGGAAAAGAAAAATTGATGGGCCAAAAACTTATAGTATGAAACTACAGTGATTGAGATCGAATTGAGAGTAAATAATAAAGACCAGGCATTATATTAATCCAATTAAAAAATTATAAAAGTTCTTTTATATATATATATATATATATCAAAGGGAAAAAAAAACGCGGTTGGAGCTATGAAGCTTACCTTATTATTATGGCCTTTAGGGCTTACTTAGTGCTTGTACTAAACAAGCAAGGGTACGAAGTAGCTCGAGCAAAGCGAGAGGTTACTATGTAGCTCTCCCGAACAAGCAACGGACTGAGCGCAAACGCGTCTCAAGCCCTCGAGCTGACGCTCGAGCAAACAAGCAAGGGCCCGAGCGCAAACGCGCGAAAGCAACAAGCAACGGCCTGAGCTAGCGCGAAAGCCGTTGTGCGTTAGACGCACATCCGTTTTCTTGCTTCCGACGCACAGGAGTTTTCTTGCTCGTTGCGCCTTAGCTATTGAGTTTGATTGCTGGGAGAGGAGGGAAGATTGCTGGGTTTAGGGCTTTTTCAGCTGGTGCGCGGGAGCGCACTTCCGTTTTCCCTTTACTAGTAGGGGGTCCCGTGGTTCCTATGCCGCCGCGTTTCCCGGTCCTTTTCTTTTAGTGCTTCGACCCGAAGCGATAGCTTCTAGCTAGTTCAGTGGATAAGATAGCGAATCGGGTTTGATAATTAAGTATACGATCTCAAAAAGATTGCTCTTATGAAATGTTTAGATTACTGATTAAGGGAAAAATCCAGCCTTATATATTTGGATAATTAATCAAACATGGATCTGACTCAGAAACCTTTGGATATTTAATTTTCTGGCGGACGATTACCAAAACCTTGGCTGTAAGGTTGACAAAAACACACGCAGAGGAACCTATCCCTCTGAACGCGTGAAAACTGCCCTAACCCATTTTCATTAGAAACGGTCATTTCTTTCTCCTAAAAAAAATCCACAAAAAGGAAAATAAAAACAGGAAAAATGGCTGTGTTTGGCGGCCCCACCTATACCCTGCAGGTGTGCTGGCGATATTTCCCAAAGTTAAATGCAACGCCAACACGGTATCCAACCAAAACCTTAAAATCTGCAGAAAGATTCAAATTACAATTCTAAATATGAAAGTGTTTGTTTGAAATAATGTTTTTGGGATTTTTAAAAGTGTTTATTTATATTAATCGAGATAAAATTCCTTTTATATATTTACTTTGTTTGTATCTGTAAATCATGATTAGCATATCTTCTTTATAGTCGCTTTATTATAAAGTCACCAATAACAATTCTCATGAACCAATAAAAACAGTTAAAGTTAATAAAGTTGTCCTACAATTTAAATAACTTCTAATATTACCTTTACTAATTGCATTAAACTCTAATATTATATTAATTATTATTCTCACCCACTACCTTTATTAATTATGGGCATACATGAAAAAAATAATTAATACGCTTTTAGAAACAAGTAAATAACTTATAATGACTAAATATAATTATTAGTTGGTGTCTTATAATAAAAATTTGATGGAGTATTATATAAGTTGTGAAGAATAGACGTGTGTTCAATTTTATGAATCAACTTGGAGAATAAATTTTGATGATTATAATGCGTGGTGGATTGATAATGATAATTTGGAGAGTAAAACCTGGAAGAGTTTGCATGGGAGGAGGGTCCATGACAATGGAATAACGCGGTTTTCGAACAGAGAGGCAACAGCTGTGAATTGTGATCACATCTGATGCCCTGCGCGTCCATTGCAGTTTCTTTGTTGACTCTCTTGCTATTTTAATATTTTATTGATTTAACACTTCACTTTTTTGTGGATAACAGCTTTTTACTTAACCTGCGTATCCTGGAAGCTCCCTCCTCTATTATTCTTTTTATTATTCATGCTCTCCTTTTATTTGTCTCCTTCCTTGAATAGTAAAAAGATGATGTCCTAATCAAAGTCTATAATTGTCGCTGCCAAGTTACACATTTACCCCTCCCACTTCTCACTTCAATCAGCAGCATATTGGGTCTTAAGTCTTTAACAGGGGACGAAGTCGGACCCAAATCAGACATTGCCATTGGTGATGTACTTTTACTTGTGGTCCAATTCTTCAATGCTTCGTAGGATTCAAGTCTTGTTTATTTACGGTGGTGTGGCCACACATTTAATTCTAAGTTGTACTTGGTGGTGAGTAATTCCCATATCAGAAAAAAAAGTCATTTGTCTATTTACTTCTTCTCCCACTTGCAAACTGGACAGTTACAATTAATTTCAGCTTTTTTTCTTCTCGTAGCATTCATGCAAGTGACCTACAGCCTAGCACTTGAATATCAGAAACAGTAAAAACTGCAATATGGAGGAAGCTTCGGCGAGAGAGGTCAGAGGAGTCATTTTACGATCATAGTTGAATATTAAAAATTAATAACTAGAAACCATCTGGCAGTGATGTCAAATCTTGAATATGGGCGAGCCAACAGATTAATTATTATATCGAGCAATCTTCAAAGGCAAGCCTCCATCTATAAATACAGGTCTTGTTCTTCCTCACATTCAGTGGCGATCTGATACTTTGAGAAGGAGAAAGTTTACGCAAGAGAGACTCGTTGAAGAGCAAAAATCAGTGATCTTGAAGCAAATATGGTGAAGAGAGAAGAGAAGATCCAGGAGAAGAAGTATAGGGGAAAACAGAGTGTATCAGAAGGGAAGAACAAGTACAAGGGAGTGAGAATGAGAAGCTGGGGATCATGGGTATCAGAGATCAGAGCACCTAACCAGAAAACAAGAATATGGCTGGGCTCTCATTCAACTCCTGAGGCTGCAGCTAGAGCCTATGATGCTGCACTTCTCTGCCTCAAAGGCTCCTCTGCAAATCTCAATTTCCCTTCTTCTTCTTCTCACTTCAATATTCCTCAAGACACTATCTTGTCCCCTAAATCAATCCAAAGATTAGCTGCAGCAGCTGCTGCTAATAATACTTGTTTTGACAATGCAACCACCCCACTTTCTCCTCCGCCTCCATCATTATCAGCCTCATCTTCTTCATCAATGGTTTCGTCTCCGTCTGATCTTGTTGATGATGATGATGCTTCATTAATCTCATCCTTTGAGGCCTTCTCTGGATATTATCACCCCAGTGAACCAGTGCCTGCCATGGAACCTTGGTACGGCCTTGAAGGGCTACAGTCTCCTAAATATGTTGATCAAATGCTGAGTGTTGCTAATTCTTTTGACTTTTATTCACACCATCTGCTCGATGATCTCTACGAAGAAGGCAACATCAGTTTGTGGAGCTTCTGCTGAGAGATTTTCAGGCCAGCCTAGTTCATATTAGTGAATGTGACTAAGTTCATGTCATATAAATGTTGAAGAAACTCCTGTAGAGATAATACAGAATTTAATCTCTCTGATGCGCATTTCAAATTATGTGCGTTATTGCTGCTTCCTTTATTATGTCAATGTAAAAAATGATTTTTCAGGGGAGAAAACAAAAACAAATGCAAATCCATGTTCCTCTCTTTAAGACAATATTATTAATATTTTTCTATATATATATATATATATCTCACTATAGAACTGGAAGCAATATAGGATCCTATTCCTATGGGGATGGTGGGAAAGCTCTGTAGTTGCACGACAAGATGCCAGAGAACAGTTGTTTATCTCAGATACAGTGATAAGAGGGAACCGTTGTACAATGTGGAAACTTGAAATTATTGGAAAGTGTGTCTTTTGTATACTATTGTCCACTCTCCTGCATGCCAAAAGAACATGGGGCTGTGTTTCGTTGTTTTGACTTATAAGTTAGGTATTGCCTTTCTTTGTGCTTTACTTCTCTAATTCGAAACTGGGTGTACTTAAAAACCCGTAGTTGCTTAGTCTGCAATTAAAGGAAAAAAAACAGAATAAATCCGGATAGGGCAATCAATATTTCTATTGGGGAATTGATGTATTTAGTTGGTTTAGCTGATATAAAAGGCAATTATACTGGAAAATAATTAGAGATATACAAGATATGCCTTTGTTGTTCGATGAGGCAGCATATATATGTATTGGTCAACATTTTTTGTGGTATGACGTTCAACGCAAGCAAGCCTTTCTTCTGTGTTTGATGTGCTGAGAATATTATATGCAAGATCTCGTGATGTTTACAAAAATAACAAGGGCAGACAAACTTTGACGCTTTGAGGCCAACTTTTGAACCCCCATCATGGGTCTGAGGTAGATGGCCATATATATATATATATATATATATATATATATATAACATATGACCCGTCCCTTTGTGAACCTGGGATGGGCATGGGGTCCCATTCTCACTTGTTCTTTATACACTGCATCTAGTCTTAAAAGACAAGCAGAAGTTGCCTTTCCTCTATCACCTAATTAATGCCTTGCATGACAATAAAAAATTTCAAAAAAAAAAAAAAAAAAAAGAAGCTTTAATTTGCTTTTGGTTTTTATAATAATAACTTGCTCAATGATATGGGGAAACAAGGGCAAAGGTTTTCCTTATCTTCCTGCTAATGCAACAATGAGCTTCTTCTTTTTCCCTTTTTGCACATGAAAAAGCTATGCAACAAAATGACAGTTTCAGTGTTGCAATTTCAGACACAGCATGTGATACCAAGGCCTCAATCAATGGGAGATTATATAGCAGATCTAGTCGAAGGTTGGTGCTTTTGTTTAATATCAATGTACATAATTGTTGCCAACAATAGAATCAACACCTCGTTTGTATTATGCTAATTGTTTATTAGACAGTACTATAAACGATCTTACGCTAGAAGATACTTCTCGTATAGAACCAGGCAATGGTCATGTGTTATATATATATTTTTTTATCTGTGACGTGCTTTCCAGGAAATAGTATTAAGGAGAGTGATTAAGCATATGATTATATAAAGAAAGAAAGGACTAGAGCAGAGAGAATTGTTTAAGAAAGTTCATGTGGGTTCACTGATTGTTCACATGATAATAGAGGAAACGAATATAAAGTGCCCACAAAAAGGAGGGACAGTGGTGGTGGTGGGGGGATTGAGATTTGAGACTCGAGATCCAACATCAAGACCGAGTTTAATGATATAAGCTTGGCCTTATTAAGACACGAATTTGAGGAGGGGTTATTAAGAACAAGATTTGAATGTGGTATGTTAGATTCTGTGAATATTAATAATGCAGCGGGCTCGCTCTTGTTCTAGAAGGGCCTCATTGCCTCAAGGTACGTAGATGCAGAGTTTCAAGTTTTTAAGGGGCAAAGATGTAATATTAACATAGCCACAACCATGAAGCCCACCAGAGTACGAAGTTACACCTAATCTCCCACGGCCAGCCGACAATATTGAAAAATCAATGTCAACCATGATGAAGAATGAACCCAACACTCACAGTATCGGACCAATATCATGTGCCATCCGATCGAGGCTCAAAACCATAGGCGCCACTTTAATTTGGTGAGCGGGTGAATCCCCACAATATGACGAATTTATATTGACATTTTTTTAGAAAGAAATGTTCAAATTTATTACTCAATATTTCTTAAATACGGTTGTTTCAAATAGGAATATAGTTGTGCCTATAAAAATCTGCATTCCTTAGAGATTCCCATTTTATCGTGTCGGTTTTATTGTATGGATCATTATTCCATTCATTAACCTAATCACGGATTGACGTGTATATTTTTAGGGAATAACATATCTGCTTTTACTACAGAAAAATCATTCTGCAGCAAGCCAAAAACATATATGTGGTAGTGGACCTAATTCAGACCTATTTCAATCTTTCTCTTTATATCTGTTTCACCTCTTCTTGCTCTACATTGGTATGACAATTCTAATTATTTCATTTGTTTGAGGAAAATCAATTTTCGGGCCGAGAGAGAGCTCTATTACAAGCTAAGATTGAAACAACAAGAAACAACAAATCCAACATGATGTTCATTGATTTCTTGCATGTCATTCTTTACAACAATCTTCTTCAGAATGTCATTTCTGATGAATACTTGAGGTTCCGTTCTTTCTAAATTTTTATGAAACCCTAAAAGTTTTGCAATCCATGAAATTATTTTTCTAGTTTTTGCCATACAATAAAACTATTTTAATTGATTAATGAAAGTAAAAATTTTAATAAATCTATTTAAATAAAACAATGTCACATTCAATATTATAAAAATGTTAAGGGAGTTAAATTTAAACTTTGACATGTAGGTTATTTGTGATTAATCAAAATTTAGGAGTTATATACAATTGTTCAAAGTTCAGGTGTTAAATGAAATTGATGATTTATATAGGATGATACGTGTCATCTTATAGTCGATGTGACATTTTTCATTAAAATAACAGTTACTTAACCATAGAGAGTTCGTAGTTTGAAAAAAAAAAGGTCGTGGTTAAATTTAAACTCTAAAATTTTGAGGGTTATATACAACTTATTCAAAATTTATGAAATTTTGTATAATTTTGAGAATACATTGATTGTGCATGGGAATGAGAACCATATTCAAACTTATTACGTAACTGAATAAATAACAGTTTACCTTTTTTATCGCGGAATTTAAATTGTTCCTTTTTATTCCTAAGATTCCTTATAATCGAAATACGTACAACTTTCAAACACATTTAACTGGGCATTGCATATAGTTTTTTTTTTTTTTTTTTTTTTTTTTTTTTTTTTTTTTTTTCCCGATATACGTTGTAGATATAGTTCGATCTGTACATAATATAACTTGTAATGAATTTACCTATATTTAATCTTTAATCCCAAATGTGTATTGATTTATTTGTTTATTGCGTTGCTTTCCTCTATTGATATATGCATTGACATATATTAACAAATTGGTGTCGATACATTTAATGATGATAATATTTCTGTGGGAGATATATATTTATATATATTACTCCTTCTGATCTTAATTATAAGATCAAGTTAAATTTTTTGGAAAGATCAAGAAAATTAATTAAATTATTTTAGAGTATTTTTATTTTTATTTTTCTCTAAATTAATTAGTCTGACTAATAAACTAATATATAATCTAATGATACACAATATATAGTATATGATTAAGTAACTTATTTAGTTTTTTAATCTTTAAAAAAAAAATCAACTCGCTCTTATAATTAAAACTGGATGAGGTATTATATTTGCTGATTATGGATTTATTTTTTATGCATGACTGTTTTTATTTTATTTTTTTATCCATATTTATGCATGACTTTTTTGTTTTGTTTTGTGCATGACTGTTGATTTATAGATATAGGAAAAAATGCCCAACGAAGTTGGGCCTTAACCATTGGGATGTAGATGGGCCTGATATTCTGGCAGTCGGGTTGACGAGCACGGTCAAACAACACTCCCCAGGATCTTTTCTGCCAAACTCATGCTCGGAAGTCGGACGGCAGTTCGCGCAATTACTACTCGTATATTATCAATAGAATCGGAGTTCTACCCCTGGCCTGGAAACGCCTCACCTTTCGGTCGTCATGGGTTATTCTAAGGAACAGCTGCTTGCCCGCTTACAGGTTTTCCTTTGTCATCCCAGCTATTATTGCCTTCATTTCCTATCTTACTCTCCTATTGAATTGCCTTTTCTTCCCTCGCTTGGAAGCAACTGTCGTGATTTTTTTTTTTTTTTTTTTTTTTTTCAGGAGCTTCAGATTGAATTTTCCAAGTATGAACATCCAGTTGTTTTGACAGTTGAGGCGCAGGTAAAATCCCTTAGATATTATGTTCTACTCCTGTATATGGTGTGTGTGTGTGTTTGGTCTATTTTTTCCAACTCTGCGTCTGTTTTACTGCAGGCAAAATATGTTGGAAACAAGGGGGGAGGGCTAAGTAAAAATTTATTCTTGAAGGTATTGTGTGTTTAAAAATGAAACAAAATTCCCTTTTATTCATTGTGGTAAATTTTAAATTTTTGGATGTTCTATATGATTTATGCATTACCTCATTACTTCAATTATCAAAACAGGACAAGAAACAAAGGTTTTATATTGTTTCTGCTCTAGCAGATACCAAAGTAGATTTGAAAGGTGTGTATAGGACTTTGTTGTCTTTGCTGGTTTGCTGTGTTTAATGGTTATTCACGGGAGTTATTTGTGGCTTTAAAGCTGAGCAGTGTTATCTCAGCGGCTTGGTTTGGGGAAAGGAGGTCTGAGAATGGCGCCTGAAGAGGCTTTAGGTGAAATACTTAAGGTTTGTTTATGGCTGATTTATCATTCTCTAGTTCTTATTGTCTAGCCTTTTGTTCTGCCATGCCTCCATTCAACATTTCCCTCTTTTCTGTATTTTATCTTGTCTAAGATGTCTTCACTAATCATTATATTAGCCAAAAAATCATCAAAGCTTACTGTCTGAGTTGTTAACATGCTTCTTTCTTGTCCCCTTTTACTTTTATTTATCTTCAACAAGTGCAATAATGGAGGATGTTGATGATGCTTTATCAATGGTTAAAGATTTGGCAATTTTCCTTGCTTATGGATATACTTTTTATAGTGCTTACCGTCTAAACAACCTAATTCTTATAGTGAATCTCATCAAATGATTCATGCATATTTTTGTTATACAAGACCTTTTGTTTGTTTAATATTTGGGATAATAATTAACATCAACCATTTATAACATCATGAACATAATTTTTTTTTCCTTTTCACATACTGTCATTATCTTTATAAAGCTCATTGCTAAAAAGAGACTATTATTATTCTCAATAGGAATATAATATTTTTACTGAATTTAATAGTTGAATTTACCCTGTGAAAATGATTTGGTTGAACTAATCACTGACTTGGTCAATCACTAACTATTTGATGTATTTTTCTCTTTTCCCTTTCAGGTGCCATTGGGTTGTGTCACTCCATTTGCATTAGTGAATGAATCAGCACGGTATGCAAATATTTTTATCATTTATCAAATGCATCCGACAAATTTTCTTGCCTCTAATTGCTATCATACACTAGTAAATTTCAATACACTACTTTAGAGATATTTATTAATTCACTTGGATCAAATTTATTGATGTTTTGAGTCGAAAAATATAGTATTTGAAGCAATCTATACATAAATTTTTAAAGCCACTCCCATTTTTATTTTTATTGAGAATTTGATGTCTATTAGTTTCTCAAATAAAACTTCTTTCAAATAAAAATAAAAGTAGTACAAACGGGTTGTTTTGGAGAGCTTCTCTTTAGCATGCTGACAGTTTTTAAAGAGGGGAAGCCGAAAGTGATGCTTTCCCTGGAAAAGATCCTCCAGAAGAATTTTACTCTCTTAATTCGGCAAACTCAACAATGCACTCGATACTGGAGCTCTGTAATAAGGCCTGGATGGTTTATTTCACGATTACTAGGCTATTTTAACAACATTCTTGTTCATTTAGCTAATATGTTTGAAATAACTGATCTCTTGTTCTTCTGTGCCATATATTTCATTTCCTGAAGAGATGTCTCACTGTTATTGGATCAAGGGTTAAAGGCACAGCCACACTGCTTCTTCCATCCTTTATCAAATGACATGTCCATATGTAAGTGAGAAGGATTTCTTCAGACAGTAGACTAATTGTCAGTCTATCTTGTGAAGAGCAAAAAGTTGTTTGTATATTGGTTGTTATGAAATTGATTAAATGAATAATTCCTTTTAAGCATGGATTTCGTGTCTCTGTTGATTGATTTGGATGATTAAAATCCATTTTGTTAGCAAAAAAGTGATTTTAGTTGATTAAATGTAAGGGAGTTGTTGGGATAAAGATGGGGGATGTGTTGAAAATAATCAACTTCTAGCTTGTTTTTATAAGCTGATTCAATTAGATGTGAATCTTCAATATTTGAAAATAAATCTTTATATGGTCTTTTAGCATTAATGTAGCCACATGATATGTTAGCTCCATTGTCACATGCTCTGAACTTGATAATAAATGTGCTGATCCATCATGCTTTCATGCACTCAGCGTCAAATATGTCGGAGTCCAATCTCTCACACTCAATTATTATCTTCTCACTTGCAGCTCTAAATGCTCATGGTCTTGATAAATTTCTTAAATCAATAGGAAGAGATCCCTCGTATGTTGATTTGGAGGTGAGTAAAGTCATGGCTATTTCCTGTTCCTTTTTAGTAGCTTATGTATTATCCATTGTTAGGCATTATATAATATTTGTTCTATATCCTTTTGGTAGGCCAATCCAACGGTGGGAAAAGATCAAGCCCCTGATCTGGCTGCACTAGTTCCATCGGGTTCAATAGCTTTTACAGATCAACCTGAAAAGCAACCTTCTTCACAAGTTCCCATGGATAAAACTCATGTTTCTGCTGATAGTAAACCGACTATGGTTTCAGGTAAATTTCTTATTAGATATGATATCCCATGCTCATCCATGTCCCTTTATTCATGTCTCATCTGCATTGAGGTAGTTCCTGCTTTGGTATCAAAATCTTTCTGCATTTTAACAGTTTGAATGGTATTCGTAGAGGATTATATGCAGATCTTAATGCAAGATGCCAATCTTGAATGTGTTATAACTGGAAATTTTTTGGTCTTTATTTTGTTTATATACTCCTTATCTGAAACATGGTCACACATTGGTTGAATAGGAGGTTATCTCAAGAGAACATAAATACCAAGTTCCACTGGTATCAAGAAAATGAGGGGGAAAAACTGTGGTCATACACTGAAACTCACTCACAAGCACCTTTACACAACAATCAAGGCCTATTTTGAAAATTAAAAACAGCCTGTGGCTACCTTACAATCTTGAAATCACAAACCCTAATCTTGTCAGGCGTTCCTGCCTATCATCATTTGTTTACCATCTCAGCAGTCGTGTGGTTAGTCTGGCCCTTTTGGCTGAAAAGTGTAAGCTGGTGCATCATTTCATTCAATTTGGCCTTTTTCACAATCCCGTTTCATACAACTAGTCGCAGCATATTTTTGACTTGAAACAAAAACAAAAATAAAGGGGGGAAAATTGATACTGCTTGAACTTTTATCTACTTTTTTTATTTCCTGCTGTGTGAAGGGGTTAGCATAGTGTATCAGTAATTAACTTTATGTGAGTGTACTTCTGCTTACCTGTCCTTTGCTTAGTGTGAAGTTAATATGCCTTCTGCTGTTGGATTATTTTAAAGCCACGGATTCGTTATTGGTGGTTGACACTAAGTTTAGTATTATATTTTCTGTTCATAATTTAGGAACAGTGTTCCACTTTATTTGTTAATCAACCTGTGAGTGAGTATATTAAAATCATATCCCTATGTGAATTAATGATCCTAGCAATCAAATTAGTAACGAGTTCATTGCCTTGAAAACTTGCAAATCCAACCGAGGCAGTAAAAGGTGGCAAGCCATCCGTTGGTGAGAAAAATACCAAGGGGAAACCAGTCGACAGTGTTCATTCTCATAACTCCTTTGCTGATGTTGGGCAATTTGTCGAAGAGATATTGCAAAAGACTTCAGAATTATTGCTTTCTGAGGTAATTCACAAGAAAAAAGAGGAAAAAAGTATAGATAAGAAACTTATTCCTTCTTACATCCAAATTTCTTTCATCGGGGCATCCTGGCTGAAGATTCTTTATCATACAGATAAAGGGAGAAAACATAAAGCAACATGGAGAGCAGCTGGCTAATGTGGTATCTGACAATCTACGGAAAGGGCTCAGCTCTGATTTGAAGAACCTTGCTGTAAGTTTATGGTGATCCCAGTTTAATTGTTTTTCCTTTTTGGAAAGTTTAAGCAATGAAGTTGGGGGCAGGCGTGGTGTTGTTTAACAATGCCTATCGCTTATAGTTGAAGAGCCATTGGCATAAAGAAGTTGATGTTTTAGCCTTTAACCACAAGATTATCTTATTGCAGGTGATGTTCAAGAACACCGCATACACAGAAGGGTTCCATGCTGGCACTCACCGTCAGCCTAAGCGCTTGTGAAGGCAGTGACTATTGACTGCTTCAGGCTATTTAAGATTCGCTGAGTGATATTAAATGAGGCAGAAACTTGTCTATTTTGTTCGATGCTTAGATTGAATCATGGACGAAAATTTTTGGTACTGAATAGGACATGAACATTTCTGATGAGTATGGCACAAGGAGTTCGGGGTTCTTTAGTCCCTACTTCCCTTGATGAGTATGGTCCTTGCGATCGGGGTGGCACTCCAAACACGGCTTATTAAAATCTTTTTTTTTTTTTTTTTTTCCTTTCTTGTAACCTAATGGATTAAAATTTTAAATACAATACCAAAAGTATATTAATTTTCTCGGATGAATCTCAACAATGTGATATTTTTAAATTTAAAGAAATCAGCCATCAATATTAGGGGTGTTCATGGGTAAATTTGGGCGAGGCGAGACCCTTGCCCGAAAGATCACTGGGCATCAAAATGCAGCCCGAGTCTTACCCGCCCTACTCGATAGAAGCCCTAACATTTTTGGGCGGGGAGCAATAATGGGTGGGCGAGGCGGTCTTACATGCAAGTGGACGATCTCTGTCACACCCTATGTGAAAAAAAAAAAGAAAATCATACCTAATAAACAATATTGAATTTGTAAGAAAGCAACAGAGAAATCATATTATTATATTATTATATTATTTACATGTGACCGATTATCAAGCACCGGACAGTGGAGAGGCAGTCAGGCTCAGGCAGATCATCGAGCTAGAGGAGAATGGAGAACGAGAGAGGAGAGAACGGCTAGGGCATCCGAGTTGAGAAAATGGAAGAGAATAAGAAATGAGGATATTTTTTTATTTTAAGTTATATATAATTTGTAAAAAATATATAATACCATCTTTAAAATATATATATATATATATAAAATAATTTTTTATTCTATTAAAAAATAAAAATTATGATAATTAGGCGGGGGCCAAATGGGCGGCGGCATACCATGCCGATGCCCGCCCCGCCCGCATAAAAAATGCCAGCCCATTTGTGCCTGCCGGTTTGGGCTGCTTTTTTTTTTGGGCGGGGCAATTTTTCGGTGGGCGGGGCGGGCGGACGGGGCAGGCGTGATGAACACCCCTAATCAATATAACAAAGAATGAAATTATGGTAGGATGAAGTATGTTGGCATTCGGCACCACTTCATCCTGATCTTGTGACAGATGGAACTGTCACGTTGACGGGGATAATCTATTGTTCCCAAAGAGATGTGCTCAGGTTGAAGCGGACATACCGGTTGAGTTTTATGAAGTTTCAATATGCTATTGCCATCAGCACCATTAAGGTCTGGAACAGAATTAGTTACTAAACGTTGTGACTCTACCCGTTGTTTTTAATTGGAACCGCAGGAGAAGAGTAATTTTCTCGAGGCATAGGCTAGAAGATTTTTTTTTTTTTTTTTTTTAAAAAGAAACTTGATAGTTCATTGAAGGAATTAGTATAGATGACCAAAATAAAACCTGTTACAGTCATAGCAATGAGTAAAATCTGACTATGAATTCACTTCATTGCGCACTTGTAAAGGAAGATCATTTCCACCGGTAACACCAATGCCAATTCTATGAACTTGAAACCTTAACATTGCGCGGAGCCTGCGATTGCTTTCATATTTGTATCCTTTTTTCCATATAAAATGGGAAGAAAGATATTTCTATCTGATGACGCACGTCAACGTTTTAAGTAAGTTTTCATATCATCATGTCTAAAGAAATTTAGTGGACGTAGTGACTTTAGATGGATTTAAACTGAGGATAAAAGAATGGCTGTGAAGACGAGAGCCTGAGTGTCTGGTGTAACGAATGAATCGATTTCTAAATAGCATAATGATACAGAGAGTCGCCATACGAGCATGCAGTCATTCAGTATTTTGTGGATCTTGCTGTTTTCTTATAAACGAATTTTGCATAGGGACGCATATGCATATGCAGAAGTAGAATCATTCTATTCTAGCGTTCAGGATTAACGCGTCGGAACCTTCCATGGAAAGGCCAAAGTAAAGCCAACTGAGTCCACCTCAAACACCGCCGCACCCTGCCACCGCCACCGTCGCTTGAGTCGGTGAAGTCAGAAGGCACGGTCACCTTCTGGCGGCAAACGGGGCAAGAATTGTGGAGCCTGAGCCATGGCACGATGCAATCAGAATGATATATATGGTTGCAGGCTAACTCCCTTGCTTCCCCACCCACCTCAAACTCCTCCTGACAAACAGGGCAATGGGGGTTCTCCTTCAAATGGCTCTCCATTATTCTCACTGTTGGAATCGCTTCGACAGCTCTGTCTGGCGCCGGAGGCGGGCCTTGCTGGTCATTTTCCGTCAGTTGCTCAATCAGTTCATCCAACCCTGGCCCGAAAAAGTAGTCTCTTGGATCAGCCCGTCGTGGGATTGGATCCTGCAGCCGAGGAATCCGTTCGAACGAGTTGGAACGGTCACCTGGGGGAACAACAACCCAAGTCCGATGACGAGGTTGGGTCTCTGGTTCTGGGTCGAAAGCACCAACCCTGGCATCATCAAAACTATGATGTCGAGGACGTCTTATGCGATGAACCGGAATTTCGACACGTGGGTTGTCAGGAGTTGGGCCTTGGCGTTGGGGAGGGTGGAGCATGAGAGAGAGGGCATCGATCAAACGAGCTTGAGGGGAAGGGAGGGCGAGGAGTGAGGGAGTTGGAAAGTTGAATTCACAGAGGAAGCTTTCAAAACAACGAGGGCAGATAAGGTGGGAGGGGGAGAGCCTGACCAGACGATTACATCGGAAGCACCAGTAGAGCTGATAGGCTATTATTGTAGGGCGAGGAGGGCTGAGAGACATGATTCTGAGAAATGGAATGAAAGGACGAGGTACTGTTATGGATTTAGTGATTATATAATAATATGAATAAGTTAGAAGGAAGAAAGAAGGGGTGACTTGTGGGAGAGCGAGAAGCGATTCTGTGCAAGAGGGTGGGTTTTGTGTGTCCATAAAGGAAGTTATAGGCTTCTTGAATTTGTACGAAACGCCCTGTTTCCTGCCATGAAAAACAAGTTCTGAACTCTGCATTACACGTAGCCTTTCCTCTCCCCGCCCGCCCATTCAAACTAACTGCTTCTCATATTATGCATGCAATCCAATTGTCAGGGACACGATGACTCAATTTTAGGGAAGCAGTGGCAGCCAGCCCTTAAGATTATTATCTCTCCTCCTAGTTCTAACAGAAGGCCCAATACCCATGTTCAGTGTAGCCCAATCACAAGCCCATTTCAAGAATGGGCTTCCTCATCCACAGCCCTCCACTGCCTAATTACTTTCACTCTCCTTTCTTAAGCGCACCCATACAGACAATTGGGCAAATACATATAATATCATCGTCTTAAATATAACACTTGCTTGATTATTTTAGAAAATTAAAAAAATAATTAAATTTATTTAAAATATTTATATTTTTTTCAAAATAATTTATTTAACATATAAATTGATACTTTATATAATTTAATTATATATAACATACTATATAATTGACTAACTTGTTCAAAAAAACTCAATTGAGTGTTATATTTAAGATGGAATATAGTATACACATATAAACCATTATCCACGTGAACAAAACAGCATCAACACCTAATCGCATTGCCGGCGGCAATTTAAGGTTGCAAGTTGCAACGGTCAATTCCCCGTGTGCAGGCGTGAGTCTCAGCCAACCACGAATGAAGATACCATGCTCCTAAGACATACTCCCAAGTTTTAGCACCGCAGATTTTTTTAATTATTGGACAACATAACAATCATCGCTCCCCCTTTCCTTGGTTCATCATTATGTGTAAGAACGCGCAGCTTTTGGGGCACGAATCAAACATTTGCTTATATCATACGCTCTGTATTCAACACGCAACACAGTCCGTTGTTTCATGGGCAAGTAACCTTCAAGCTTTCCACTCCACATCATCAAACATTTGCTGATACTCTACCATGCAGACCAACGGCCTATCAGTTAAATCCTTCCAAACACTTTTCAATTAGCCGCAGCGGAAACTTCAATGTCTTGATTCCAACCATTTTCTTTTTTCCCTTTCTTGTTTGTTTATTCAAATCCACAGTGAGCCTCTCTTTCCTATAGATTATTTAAGGATAACAGTGCAAATTGTCCTGGAAGTTTTCACTTAGAAGTTTTTTTAGGTTTAATTTTACTCCATAAGCATTAAAATGGAGTAATGTTATCCTTTATCGTTACAAAGTTAACGGTTAATGTTAATTTTTTAATGATTACTGTTAGTATCTTGATGTTATGTGGCAAAATTGCTATACTTTGAAAATTTCTTGGGATAACAATGAACTTAGCTTGGAGAAACTTTCAAAACAAATTTGTATTATAACCCTTTATTTAATAAATTAAGATTTGAATTTGAACCTATTCTACCATCTATCTTCATCACAGGTTTATTTTTTTAATCCAAAAACATTTTGAATCTTCATGCATGGCCAACACTTGCTCCTATTATTAATATAAGTTATATTTGAGAAGTTGATCTTAGCTCTTAATATAAAATATAGCTTTTATATTTTTCAATATTTTCTTAATTTACCTTTTTGATGCTCCTTACCAATAATCAAAGGATGAAGGGGAATGGGAGAATTAAGAAAGATTAGCAGTATGTTGTAGAAAAATACTACATCCGGTCCTAAATATAAGACACATGACTTTTTAAGGAGATTAAAGAAGTTAATTGAATTACTTTAAAGTATTTATATTTATCGTTTCCCCTCCAAACTAATTTGTATATATGACATATAAAATGATATATAACTTAATCATACACAACTTATTATATGATTGAATAACTTATTTAACTTCTTTTATCACTCTAAAAAAAGTCAATTTAGGTGTTATATTTAAGGCGGTCCAGGAAGTAGTACATGTGATGTTAACTACCTTAACTAATTTTTTTAATATAATTGAATTAGGTAAACATATTTTATATTAAAACTAGAAGGAGTATATTCTTAAAATATTTTTTAAATTGGCAGGGGGCTAGCTCGGCGATACCGTGAAGTAAAATGAATAACTTTGCGATTCTAGGTGAGAAAAGGATCTTAAATGATTCAGGATGGTTATATTGTCAATGAGTAGTTGTACCCAGATTATTTAAAGTTCAGGACTCAAATACGACGGAGGCAGTTGACCTGTATATGTTTTTTTAATTTAATTCCAGATTTTCCCTTACACAAGATTAACATCTATTACCCTAACATTATTATATGCAAATTTATGAAGTTAAGAAAGGGATGCCCGATCTCTAAAGAGCGTGCACCGATGAAATATATGTTTTACAATTACTGTTTTAGCCTAATGAAATACTGAAGTTTTTTTTTTTTTTTTAAGTTCGTTTAATAATGCAATGAAACGTACAAGTATAGTGGCTATATATATACTTCCTAAAAAAATAGTGACTGTATATACTTGATAAAACAAGAGTGCAAAAAAAAAAAAAAAAGTTAAGTATATATATATTTTTATAGGACACGAAATGTCAAGATTTTCGTGAAAGTATGCTCAGGGTTTAATACGAAAATCAAAACTCTTTAAATTGCCTTTTGAAAAAAGCGTAAGTTTGAATGGTAAACGAACTGTTTCTTCTTCAAGACATTATGGCAGCAATTGAATGAAAACAAAGAGCAGGTGATGATAATATACACATACTTTTCGAAATATGGCCCTTTTGAAGAATTCATTTGAATTTGAAACATGGATCAATTAATATCCAACGGAGAGAAGGCAACGGCATTACCCAATTACCTAAGTGTGAAAGAACCCTATATATTCAATATTCCTTATCTAATCCTTTGTGAAAAATGTTAGAGGGGTTGAATCTATGAAGATTATAAAAATAAGAGATGAAAAAGAAAATGGTGCAAAATATCTTTAAGGTGGGTAACACTTTCTTTTAGGCTTAATTCACCCCGCTTGTATCTATTTTATAGGGTGCAAGTTGGATTAGCATCAATTTCTTGCGAATACAACGAAGGCCCTTGGGTATGAATTATACTCTTAACATTCAGGTCAAGACAACAATAGCTTTTACAAAAAGATAATTTAACTTAATCTTTGTGTATGCTTAAAAACAAATGAGTTTAATCTGTTGTAGTTATGTGATTTCTCATATGATTTGTATTGTCGATCACAAATGAAGTGATTGTGCAATGTATATTTATAGAGTATAACGTGATATCTTGAAGTGGTGTCTCTTGAAACTACACCTCTTTAATTTAAAGTCATAATCACTTGTTAGATTCATTAACCCTTATGAACTAACATAATTTAAATAACTAATGGTTATTTAAAATAACTCTTTGTATGTAGAGTTTTCTTAAAAACCAACGCATAACATTTCATCAATTATCTAGTAGTTATCACATATTTTCTTATGTGTCTTTAGAAACTAAAGAGACATGATATTGGTAGCTTTAATGTTATAACAATATAACTCCTTACAAAACCCTCCATATAAATTCCTTAATTTATAAGCACATGAACTTTCGACAAACACACAAAGCCTTTTGCCTTGAATTGTATATCTGTCCCACCCACCATATATATTCAAGGATTAAGTAGAAAATTTACCCCGGAAGTTTTATCGAGGAATAATATTACCCCTGGAAGTTTTTGTTATTCAATGTTAGAAGTTTCAAAAGCGTATGATATTACCAATTTAGTTAAAAAGTTAACGATCAACGCGTCAATTTTTGGCGATAAACATTAGTTTTTTAACGGAATAAAAACATGAATAAGAAAAATTTCTAAGGTAATATTACTCCTGAGCGGCTGGGTCTATACTTCCAGGGCGGATCTACTACTTAACCCTATATTCAAATTTCAAAGCTGTACTCTTCAATATGTATATGTCTCATCTTCATCACAAGCTTACCTTTACTATTTATCATAAAAGTCACTCCAAAGCTGATTACTAATAAAATATTTAAGGTCATCATCATAACAATTTTTATTATACTAACAATTTTCCGCAATTCATTTTATAAGAAATAGCAACGCAGTAATGATGCTGCTTAATTAGTAAAAACGGACGTATCATGTATTCAACGCCAACAAAATTATATATTGTCCGTCTGTAAAATAACCTCGTGCGGTGATAAATCATGAAGAGCTCGAAATTAATTAAAGAATTAATGATGATGATAATAATGTCCTCTTCTTGTCATGACCCAGATTTAATTAGGAGATCTTTTAATGAATGCATGAATACTGATGGAGCTTCTCTTCATATGGACTATCGTGAAAGGAACAGAGCAAGTCAAAAGAGGATGAATCAAATGCAATTGCTAGGTATGTGTCGACTGTCGCAATGTACAAGTTTGGTAGTGCACATATGGTTGGGCAATGAAAGCCACTTTTATTTTTGTTTTCTTAAGGTCAAAAGGAAATGAAACTAGCTAGCTAGGTTGACATCATGATGTAACTTCATACTTTTAATTTACTAATAGATAATAGATATCTATACAAACAAACAAAAGGAATACGAAGCGCAACGACTAATTAATTACCTGATCACATCATTTGGATAGATAGGGATAATATTAAGCACATAAGTGTGTGTATTTACATGTAGGTGCATGAAAGTCAAAAAAGACGATCGTAGATTCGTAGAATTAGGTGAGGTTGACCTGCCTGGGTCATCACAACTAGTGGGGCATCTCTCTACTCTACAACGTTAGATTGATTTATCCACTGCATAATTAATCTGAGAAAACGACCTTAAGTTTATATAAGAGAAGACACAGAAGAAGTTTGCAGCATCACGGCTTTGGGGTTTTGAGTTCACATCTTTGTCATCCTCGTCATCTAGAGCTACTTTAATCTGTTGTACTTCTCCAAAGGGACCAGCCTAATTTGGGTTTTTCTGTTTTCTCCTTAAAACCTTTATATTTTGTACTTCTTCTTTTGGTTCGCCGTTATAAGCGCTCTTGTTTCGACCTCACTCCTAGCTAGCCATACGTACATAGATATATAAACTCGTCTTTTAAAATCATGACTAGGACTAGCCACCATTATCTGGTCAAACTAGACAGCTTCACCGTATCAAGTAATTAAACATAGTCTCAGATGTGGTTATATATTTCTCTTTCACCTACTTTCATCCACTTTTCCACCATTTGGGTTAATAATAAAGCCTATACATTATTCATCCTAACCATCATTAGCGTTGAAAGCTAAGCCTTATCTGCCTCACTATGTGGAATTTAATTACTAGATCGATGCTTTTGCTCTCGATTTTGATCCTTTCTGGTTACGTGTGCAAGAAGAAAATGTCACTACCCACTCCAAAAAAAATCTTCAGTGGCTGATTACAATAATTCGAACTAATTAGGACCCATTTTTCTTTTCAAAAAAATGAAAATAATTATTGGTGGGTGCCTTCTAAATGATTAAAATGAGGAATTATTTGGCGGGGCATGGAAATATTCGTTGAGAAAATGCGTCCAAAGTCTATAAAAGTAAAGGGTCGCTGTAATTTCCTTAAAAACGAAAGCAAAGAATCGTGTCATGTGCTTGCGCACACATAACATCTATGAAATGCAAAAATTAAAGGAGCTAGAGTGTGTATTATTGATGTGGGGTAATATAATAAGAAAGGCGGTAGCTAGGCTAAATGAAAAGAAAAAAAAAAAAAGGAAAGCTTTTTGTAGTTTGTGAGGAGTGGCTTTATATAAGGTAAGAAATTTGAAATTATGTGTCACCCCCATAAAATTCAAAACGACGTGGCAAAGATATCTATAGTCGGGTGCCTCCAGTGAAAATTAAAGATCGATTATAACTAGTACTACGATAAAGAATAGGAGCGAACATGAAAAGAAAAGAAGAAAAGTCAGTTACTATATATTTATGTGAGTGTGAGAGGAGCGAGATGCATAAAGGACGAGAGAATCCTATCATGTAAATTAAATTCATTACAATTATATGTTGGCTAGTTAAATTAATCATAGTATATAGATAAACAAATAAAACATACTTAATTTAAACACATTCACAAATAATAGGACTGAACTTTATAATATATATATAGGGAAAAACACTTCTCATGTCACTCACACATAAATGGTGGGACCCACACACACACACACACACATATATATATATATATATAATTAGCGATTATATATATGTGGGGTCCCACCATTTCGTGTGTGTGTATGAAGTTTTCTTCTTCCGTACAACGTGAGAAGTTTAAACCATATATATATATATATATATAAACACTCCAATTACAATTTTAAAATAATGGGATCTAAATTAAAAAGTAAATAAAGTTTCTAGAGGGAAAAAAACTAATTTACGCGTTTTTATTTTTTAGGAAAATTGTTTTCTTATTGCACTGGGTGCCCTTTTTGACTTTTTTTTTTTTTTTGGGGGGGGGGGGGGGGGGGGGAATTTGAAGAACTCAAGTCGACTTCAAATGGGGCAAGCCGATTGGACCAATTTGAGTCGGTATTGGAAAAACCCGTTTACGTAAGTTGATACAGAATTCCTCTCACAGACTTACCTTATATATTATAAATGACGTTGGAAAATCAGCTTCTACCGCTAATCCAAACATGTATTCAAACTTATTTTCTCAGAACCAAACCAATAGAGCGATATCCTTTTTTGAATTGTCACCTTTACACTACTAAAAAAAGACATTTAAACATCTGTTTTTAAACTCTTTTTATGTCCCTTTTTATGCCAATGTGAGGAACTTCATAAATAAGACTTACAACATCCCTATTAAGAGACTCTATAAGTCCTATTTACGAAGTCCCTTTTTAAATTGGGAAGACGTATGGTTTTTTTTTTTTTTTTTTTTTTTTTTTTTTTTTTTTTTTTTTTTTTTTTTTTTTTTTTTTTTTTAAAAAAAAAACCCACAAATTCACTACTAGAAAACAAACACAGCTGAATTGCGACGGAAAATTAATTTTAGGGTATTTGCGACGGAAGAATAAATTCCATCACAATTAAGAGCATTTTGCGACGGAACATGGAGTTCCGTCGCAAAAATGGTTTGCGAGGCCTTTTTTTTTTTTTTTTTTTTTTTTTTGTTTTCGTGTTTTCCGTCGCAAACTATTTTTTCCGTCGCAAAACAAGGCTTTTTTTGTAGTGAAATGCTATTAGATAGAGGGAGCAGCGTCTTGCCCTAGTGAAGCGGAGAAATAGGTGCAACAAGTCGCGATCAAGGAAGGACGAAGGAACAGCGCCATTGCTGAGATCAGAGCCCTCACATCCTTCAGACTCAACCTTTAGATCCTCTCGGCCGCCTTGAAGGCTGGGATTGGTGAACCTTCATATTAGAGCCATTCAGACTCAACCTTCAGACTCCTTCCTTGTTGGTCATTCCTTGTTCATCAATTTCAAATCTACGATTACAGTCATTGAACAAATGTGATTGGGGAAGGAGGATGAGAAATAGTTACTTGTCGGTGTTGGTTTCAGATCCAGATCCTGAACAACCATTTTAGACTAGTGACTTTTGCCTTCAACCACCTTGCCGGCACAGGAGGAGCAAGAAATCTATCCTTATAGGAGGACGAAAGTCTAATGACTGTCACCGGAGGAAGGAGGTACTAAAGAAGGTGTTGAAGAGAGCTGGTGCGATGGCCATTGTGAGAGAGAGGGGAGAGATTGGGAGCGTGTGTTACAAGCTCGACCCAATTTATTGATATTGAATGACATTTAAACATCCCAATTTTTTACTTGCGATGCCTAAAGTTTCCATATAGGCATCCAAACTCTAAAAGGATGTCATCAAAAGTAATGCTTTTGGCGTCCCTTCCCTAAATCGGGACGAAATTAGATTTTTGGCATCCACTTTAAAATTTGGACGCTAAAATCCTTCACATAATTACAAAAATGTCATCGCTCTTATTTTTTACTTCCATTTTTAAAAAAGAAATGTTTTTTAAGATAGTAAAATCCACTTTTTATAGTAATATTAGTAGTTATAGAAAGTTAGAAACAATACTAGCAATGTGATTCTCTGTAATTATAAAAATAATTTTATATGGGATAGTAGTATAGGAGTAAGAATAATGATATTAGCATTTTCACATAATTACTAGTATTAAAAAAATAAAGATAATAATTTGGAAGAGTAGGGGCAATGGCATCTGCATGGTGATTGGGGAGGGACGAAAGTGAGTACATTATTGAAAATATCTTTTTGGTGATTAAATTGGAAGCAAGATAAAAAGGACGAGGAGTTAGGCTCCTGTACAATAACTTTACGGTCCATCTTTACAGTTAACGTGGTTGGGCAATCATAGCATGCCACATGGACCATTCTGTTAGCGCCAACAGAATACAATCATTACTCGCAAGCCCTCTTGTCCTATGAATTGACCCCTTTGACTTCCCTTATCCTCGTTTTATTTTCTCAAAAGGGCGCGAAGAACGGAAAGAAACTAGATATCATAATTTTATAGTATTAATGTATATAAATAAATAAATAAAATTGATCAAGATGTGATTGAGTTATCCGTTCAAATAATAAGAGTGAGCGGCAAGCATGGTTTATTAAATAATAGAAATAAAAAAGAGCACTAATCGGTGCAATAATTTGAAGTTGGCATTTGTGGGGGGAGGCATATATATATATATATTACATGGATAAAATAAGACATGCAAAGGTCAATAATTTTATTAATAATAATATTAAAAAAATGGAAGAGGCATTCATTCAGGGGACAAAGACACCTGCCCAATGCGTATCCATAATGCAGAATCAATGCGAGAGCCAGACATGCTTCTCCGCTCCGTGCTTCTCGTCTTATTTTCTCAATCTTAATTATAACAATTAGTTAACTTTTTTTAAAAAGAAATTATAGAAACTATTTAAATTATTTTAGAGTGTTTTTTTTTTTAAAAATTAATTAGTTTAACTAATAAATTAATATATAATTTAAAGATATTAGAGACGGACCTAGGACATTAGGGGTGGCCCCCCCCTAAAATTATAGAAAAAAACTCAATTTTTTAAAAAAATTACATTTCAGCATCAGAAAAATTTTCAATATTTTCACTTTGGCTCCCATTAAATTTATTAAAGGGACTAAAATGAAAAAATTGAAATGTTTATGGGGTTGAAATGTAATTTCATGGACACCTGGGTTTTATTATGTAATTTGCGCCCTCTAATTGCAATTTATGGTTCCGTCTCTAAAGAATACACAACATATAAAATGTTAAGTAATTTATTTAACTTTCTTAATCTCTCCCAAAAAAATCAACTAGATCTTATAATTAGGATTAAAGGTAGTATTATTTAATCCTCCCACTAGCTTCAAGCCAAGTTTCAAATTATACGGCACTGATTTCAAAATAAATCCATCACCAAATTTTCTAAATAAGTTTCATATTGATTTTTTAAGATCTTAATAGTAATTATTTGTTTGTATACTTAATAATATTTATTGATTAAAATAATTAATCTTTCTTAAGATTTAGCAAATAGATTTGCTTTAGTCTTAAATATTTCGGGTTAAAACTTATGAAATATGTGGAAGTAATTTTCTTAAGTTGAAATGTAACCTACTTTTTATAAAGAGGTTTGAAAGATTTTCTTACTTTAGGTCACGTTTGGGAGAATCCTGCTTTCTGGAGTCACGTGTTGCGTTTTTGCGAGGGCAATTATGTATCTTTAAACTCGTTACATAGAAGAAGATAGTAGTGGTAGTATAAAGCAATTTTTTTTTTTTTTTTTGGTATAAAGTATAAAGCAAATTAAATCATAATAAAACCTCTTTTCACGTACCACATGCAACTAATATTGTTCAAAAACACTGTTCCTTATAAAAATGTTGTAAAGCTTATGTGTTCAGTGCCTCCACAAGGCAAAGCGTGACGCTCTGTAACTTCTTCTATCACACTTTTGGCATGTTTTTTAGGGTTAAGAGGCATTTTTTGTCTTGTATATTTTATCACAAAAATGTAAAAAAATATAGCAATTTTAAATCGAACTTTAAGAAAGATGAAGTAAATGACGTATGGGTTTCCAACGTAAATTTGCACTTAACAAAAATGACGTGGATAATATAAAGATTGTAAGTTTAGTATATTTGATCAACTAATGATCAAAATTAATTGGGATAATAAGCACAATGTTGCCCTTTGGTGAAAACTTCGAACAAAATTGTCTTTTAACCCATTTTTTTAATGCAGATTTTAGGAAAATGGATTTCTTTTTGAAAAATTAGGAATCAAGAGAGCGATCAAGTGAAACGGTAAACAAATACCCCAATAAAAGTAGAATGAACTGACGAGGCATAACAAATTACCAAGTACCGTTTTTGTCCTATTTATAAATTCAATTTTATGTAATAAATGAGATTGCAACAATTTTACCTATATTAATTGTACTTATGAAAATAAAGAGGTAAGAAACAGTTGAAAAATACTTAATCATAAATAAGGGTAAAGTTGAACATTTATCTCATAATCATTGAGTTAATTACCTCTCTTTGTTATGTGAGATTTTGTCAAAATAGACTTATAAATAGCACCAGAGTGGTAGAAATTGGTTTAGAACGAAATTACTACTAAATAAATTACTCTAATCTCTCCCCCGTGTCTGCAAAATTTGATGGAAATCACAATTTACTGCTTGTTTGAATTAACTTTGTAAAAGTATGTTTATATAAATCAAGACAAAAGCCCTTTCATATAGGTGACTTGATTATGCATTTAAACAGCAACGCATAGCTGTCACCACAAGAGATTAGAATATGTTAGTGATGTGGGGATTGTTGAAGGAAGTTTGACCGAAATAAAAGTCCTGAGACGCAAGAAAAGGTTTATTGGAGCGACCTGGGCGGTGCTCCCAACTTGAACCCTCACTAGTCACTCCCAATAAAATGACCAATTGAAAGTTGAATCTCCAACTTGCTCCTGCCATCGATTGTCCTTGTCCTTCTTCTGCGTCGCCATTATTCAAAAGCCAAAACCAGCTTTCTCTAATCAAGTTCTAAAGTTCATCTCCTCTCACGCCCACTTCATTTTTTTCCGGGTGGACGTTTGTGAGATGGATGCATGTGGGGTGGTTGGGACAGCTAATTCTAAACCAAGAGATTGAAATCTGGGGGTACATAAATTCCAAATATAAACAACACTACAGGGAAAGAGAATCTCACGCATCTACCAGAAAAAATTAACCACCAAAGTATATGACTTTTTGCTTTTGAGAGTGGGTGAAATGAAATGCAGATCCTAGATCCGGCACGCATGTTAGTAAAGCCCCTTATTCTATCAGGAAAAAGGAACAGACATCTTGCCCCTCTGCCTCCACGGTATCATGTGCCCACTGTTTTAAACTAAAATATTAATATAAGACACAATTATTATTATTTTTGAATAAATTAAGAAAACTAAATAACATATTTAGTATCATTTGATTATATATCGATTCCATAAGTCAAACAAATTAATTTAATATATCAATACTTTAAAGTCATTTATTTAACTTTCTTAATCTTTCCAAAAAAAAAAAAAAACTAACTCGGCCTTACATTAAAGAGCAGGGCTTATTATTTTTTATGCGAGAATATACCTGTCCCTATCCACCGCGATGGGGGAGAGCGCATCACATGGATTCCAGGCACTATTATAGTATTATAAGATAGCAAGACACTATTAACATTATCTTCGTTCCATTCTCTATTTAGTTGAATTTAAGCTTATGGCGGTTTGTCTCATAAATGCAAATGGCTTGTGTCAAAACAGGCAGACAAAATTGGCGTTGGTTTTGAGCCATTATTGGAAGCTGCTGGGCAAATTGCAGAGTCTCCTCTCATGTCACCGTGCCCAGCCTTACTTATTCTTACCCCATTCCGAGTCACATCTATGCATTGGCATTTTTACCCATTTCCTTTCTATCTATCCCCTTTAATCAGAGGATAAAGATGGACATCGATTTTCGCACCCCCAATTTTCCTTTTCGGCTTAGTGGATGAGTTTTAACACCGTCCTTTATGACTTTGGTTGCTTTCTCGTGGGAAACTTCGTGGAACCCTCCTTTAATTCGATACTCTCCTCAGAAATTAAACATCCGATTGGATCACAAAGTCAGCTCCTAGCACAGCAAATTTCCAAATAAATGCCATTTCTTCAGAAAAAAAGGACCTTGGAAAATTCATATTCTCATTTGATATAACATGGGCTTATGTACAAGTTACTTTGTGGTGAAAGAAAAGAAAAGAAACTCCAAAAGCAAAAGCATACTCTCTCATCAACCACCGGTGAGCTACCTTGGCTCACCGGGGTGACATCTTCTTTCCAAGAACTTGAAATTCGTAAAAATTTACAGTTCTAAACACCTGATGTCTTAGACATCAGTAGTGTCGCAAAATTTTCCATCCATTCTGTTTTGAACGGCCTTCACAGCAGCAACTCTAGCAGCAGTGGCTGCTCTGTTCGCAGTGATTACTGCACTGTTCACTTGCTCATCCACCCGCCTCAGGTTTATGGCTTTCTCTGCAGTTCTCCTAGCTGCCTGAAAAATTCATTTGCCATAACACCAAAGGGCTTAATAATTACTATTACCAGAAGGCCAAGCCTACAATGCTATGCAGTAGTAAGCTTTTTCATTGGAGTAAACAAGTACCTGAACTGATCGGAGAACCGCATCGGTTAGTGGTGGTAGAGGATGCTTGAGGTTGCCAGCATCCCATTCACCACATCTCCTGTCGCTATTTCTGAAAGTGTACATTCCACAACCTTGCCTACGCCCTTCATGCCATGCTCCTTCATAACAGTGGCCGTTGGCAAAGTGATAAACTCCAAATCCATGTATTTTGTCTCCAAAATACTCTCCCGCGTATCTATCCCCATTCCTACATCACAAATAATCTAAGGGTTGGTTCAACCAAAATCAACTGGGCATTAATTACAGCACTACTACTCCACCCAGAAAAAATTTGCAACACTGCCAGTAATATGACAAGCTGACGATACACATAAAAAGATTTCAAGTATTCTCAGGTCTAGTCAATTTGAACAAGAGACAGATCAATCTAGGCCATATCATTCGACCAAGAAATCAAGACAACCGAACAGCAGACAGCTTCAATACGCAATTAATTTAAACAACACGCAAGGTGAAGGAAGGAAAAGAAACACCAAGTCATATTATCAAATGTCGCCACAGGAGAAAGCAAAGATGAAAAAGCTCGTACATGAGGAGAAATCAAGAAGTTAAGGACAAAAGAAGATCACGTAACGAAAGCCTTAGGTATTACTCAACATATCTATTAAAGGAAAAAACAGAACCAACAAAAAAATTTGGAACTCGAAGGAACCAACAATCGCCATAGCAACCCCATCAAGATTCAACCGAAACACACATGGTATGCAAAACAAAAACAAAAATTGAAATTAATTGCTTTACAATTGACTTGGTAAAGAGCTGTAATTTCAAAAGACCGCTACGCCAAAAGTATAGAAACATCGACAACACAACACAGCAAAGTCAAAAGTAAAGTTAGAAATTTTCATGTGAATCACCAATGTTTAAATCCAAAATTAAGAATCAGAAACTTCAAAGCCCCTCCTTCCCCAATCCCATTAAGAACACAGAGCAGAAACTCACCTAAAATGGTAGCATCCGAGTCCGTGCTTGACGCCGTACTTGAACTCGCCAATATAACAGCTACCATCGGAGCATGTCTGGACTCCCACACCATGGCTCTGCCCATTAAACCATTCACCAGCGTAAGAATCCCCTGTATAGAACCTATAAACCCCATAGCCATGCCTCAAACCCTGCCTATACTGTCCCTTGTAGCGACTACCTCTTGCCCAACTCTCGATTCCGTATCCATCATACCTACCATCCACCCAATCACCCTCGTATCTACCGTTTACAAAGTAATTGTAAACCCCACTGCCGTTACATCTTCCCTTATGAAACTCGCCTTCGTAGAAGTCGCCATTGCTGTAAAATTCAACCCCTTCCCTTATAATTTTCTCCTCTTTTCGGCCTTTGGTAGCAGGGGAATCCCCAATGAACCAGTGAACAGGCTTGGAATTAGACTTTGAAAACCCGAACCTTCTTACATTCTCATCCCAAGAATGCTTCAGAATTGAAAGGCCCCGGTGGATCAGACTCTTGTTCTTGGAGGCAAAGTAGAGAGCGACAGCGATAAAAATAAGCGCTAACAACAAATTCTCCGAAGTGGGTATTTCTTCACTCCCGAGATAGAAAAAATAGAACAGGTAAAAGAACAAAGAACACAAGCAAAAGAAACCCAGAGAGGCAACTGCAAGAACCGGGGTGGTAATTCGGGTCGACGCGGTTCGCGGCGTCGAGCCGGACTTGCGAGGCTTCTTGACCTTAACCTCCTCTTCGTCTTGCGAAGTAAGGATAACGTCCTCTTCGTTGACCGACGAAAGGCTGTGAATGGATGATCGGATTGTGGGTGACGAGCGAAGAAGAGAAGAGTTGGTTCTGGTGAGTTTGGTCTGGCTCTTCTGACCTTCCATCATGAAAAATTGGGTCCCACAAGAGGGCTTCGGATCTTTCCCTATTGAGCTTCCCGGTACCGCGATATTCTTATCAAGAGAGTGGTTTCCAGTGCCGGCGAGGGCAACAACATCTCAGGCGGGGCTCTGCAAGTAGTGACTGTCACAAACTGGACTGCAGCTGAACTTTCTATCTGAAAAGAAGAACAGCAAGAGGGAAGAACCAGAAACGTATAACAGCTTTTCTTTTCTTTTTTTTTTTAAATTCGGTAATCGGTAATTGGGTATTCTGGTTCAGGGGAAAAGAAAAGAAATAGTCCTATCAGGAAACAAGACCGAAGGCAAATGAGAAATCTTGGTGCGGGTTTTTGAGTATTTATCGAGCAATGTGGAGCGTGGTCGCTAAAATCAATCTCATCCGTTAGATCGTTAGCGAACGGAGAGATCTCGAGGTGACATTTTAACCGTTAGATTCAAGACAAGAGGTACCGGTCTTGACGGGAAGATATGGTAATCGGATCTGGATTCCGCGCCCTCTCGCATTGCTGTAGCAGGCCGGCACGTGCCACCACAGTTTTAAAATTAGATCAGAGAGATTGTGTTCCCATGTGACCTCCCCTCACGGGCCTAATTTACTCCCACAGCTTAATCACCGTTTATCCTGAAACACGGTCCTAGTCTTAATATCATCGTTATAGGTAATTACATATAGTTTTCCTACAAATTACCACCTAATACCGCAGTCAACCGCCATTCAAAGGACAAATATGGAATAACAAAATCCAACCATAGACATTCGAGTTTTCAAAATATGATAGCTTCCGTTCCTAATTTTCTCCTCCTGTCCATAAATAAATAATGCTTATCAATTTGATTGTATCTTGTGACCTTGTCGACGGATTAAGAATTGGTAAATGGTTAGATTTACATGTACGGAATGTTACACGATAAATTCAGTAATAACATGTTATTTAATCATTATAGATAAATTTGTGAGATTGGATGTTCGTTGGTTTCACATTTTATTAATTTTCTGATGAAAAACTATCTTATATTCAGTGAAAATCAAATCAACGTGTATAATATTCTAAGTTCATAATACAGCCAAACTTCTGGGACAGCCTGAGAACTTTAGATGGATTGATACTTACGCTTGATTTACTGTATTAATTAAACCAACGTTGGCAGTCATCTAACTAATTGTTTATCACATTTCAAAGTTGTTTAACGGCAATCTTTTTTAATTTGGTGTTTATGTTTTTTTCCCCTCCAAAAAGAGAGATACTGTGTTTAACTTTGAAGGGATAAGATATTATCACAACCAAGTTATTATCACTTTTTTCACCGTTGGATCAAAATCTCATTTACTTTTATCATTCCTCTCCTATTAAGATTCTGATCAAACGGTGAAAAAAGTGGTAGTGATTTGGTAATGGACAAAATTGATAATGAGAATATCTATCTCAACTTTGAAAATAATACCTCCTGGTTCTAAATAAATAAGTGAGTTGAAGGATTTGCTTTCATACTACATATAAAATCATATTTCATTTTATCTTGTAAAGTTATGATGATGCCTTTAGATTACATTTATTAGAAGAGACTTTCCATCGGGAGAAACGTAGAGTACTTGATTAAAGAGACAAGTTAGAGACATAACACATATTTATAGTCTAATATCACAAATATATTATAATATCTAGCGTTTTTAAATTCACAGCATCTATATAAATTAAATATGGATTGAATATATTATTCAATATTATATTGCAAATGTATCATAACATTTGACGGGTTTAAATCCAAATAAACAGCATCTCACTACTTGAAATATTAGAAGAGATTGTATGTGATAAATTTTAAAAATTACAAAGTAAATATGTGAGAAAAAGTTTATCTCGACTTACAAAAAAGTTAACTTTGATTTTGGTTGTTTTTGAAAACCAAAGGCATCTATTATCTCATCGCCTCTTCGCTTTTCTCTTTCTTTCTTTCTTTTTTTTCTTTTTAATTATCATTGTTCCCAATAAACCAGAGAAGGTGATTACCATGTTTTCAAACCAGAAAAAAAAAAAAAAAAAAAAAAATCAATGAGAGGGAGTTAGTAGAGATTAGAGAAGGAGAGGGGATATTTTAGGATAGCCGGGTGAGAACATGGAACATGAATGCATCACTAGTTTTAACCTACGCTGATGCCTTTACCGCCGTTCGTCCACATTGTTGACTCCGACATCATTTATGAGACATTTGTGTGTGTGTGTGTGTGTTTTTTTTAAAATTATTATTATTATTATTATTATTATTATTATTATTAATGTTATCACTTTAATCTGCGATTTTAATCAACCCACGTCACACATATCAGCTGCCACCATTTTCCCCTTAAAATAATTCATCACTCTTTATCTCAATTTAATCTCTTTCTTTCAAAGGTTGCCCTTATTTAATAATTATTTTCATATGGCAAGTCCATCAGTGCTTTTCAAAATAAATAAATATTAAATCTCGAGCATGCTTTTATTTACTATGTCACACTTTTTTTAAAAAAATATTATAATTTTGTTTGAGTTCAAAGTTTTGAAATTTAATATTTATCTCGTCAAAGCTTGAATTTAATTAGCTATGTGGTATTTTCTGCCACCTCATTGGATAAAAAGCCCAAAAAACAAGCTGATCGAGTTTCAACTGTGACGATATCTGACTTTGTCTCCATGCTGATATCCTTTTCTCATTAGGCCAGGTTCAACTAATAGCGGATAATCTCCACCTTATCTTTTAGCAAATTTATATTGGCATATAATTTTTTGGGTTAAAGCGAAAATAGGAACTTTATCGGAGCGTCAACACCGCTTTTTTTAGGTCCAATAGTATTTTATATAGTTCTAAACGGGTGCAAAAATCACATTAGATGTTAGTTGACCGTTAGGGTCAACGTTAAATATAGAAAGAGTTAATATTTTCTTTGATGTGGACTTTGAAAGGGAGGGGGAAGAAGCCACGTGGGATCTCATGGGTGATTAGGATATGATGTAATATTGGAGGAGGATAAATCATGGAAAACAAAAGCTGAACAAGGATGAAATTTTGAAATTAAAATTGGCCGACAAACTTTAATAAAACAATTAACAAAAACCTAAAGCTTAAACAAATAGATGAAATATTACATCATATCCTAATCACCCATGAGATCCCACGTGGCTTCTTCCCCCTCCCCTTCAAAGTCCACGTCAGCAAAAATATTAACTCCTTCTATATTTAACGTTGACCTAACAGTCAACTAACATCTAATGTGATTTTTTGACCTATTTGGTAACCACATAGTACTATTGACCTAAAAAAGACACGGTGTTGGACGCTCCGGAGATAAAGCTAAGCGTGTGTATTTTCACTCCTTAACCCTAATTTTTTTAATAAACCATGAAATTCACGGGTCATGAATAATATGGTTTGTGCACAAACCCTCACTAATTTTATAGTTTAAGCTTTAGTTGGTAACATACACTTCCCCCATGTATAGCTGCTCCAGAGCAAGAAAAGCTCTATGCATTTCTAATCAATTAGATCTTGCTCCTTACTCTGTACTAGTATTAAATAACAGTATATTTTATGCAGAAATTTATGTGAATCTCATATATTGCACAAAAAGCATGAGATAAGCGGCATTATTCATTACTAATGATTCATTAAAGTAAAACCACGTTATCACTTCATAGATACAATAATTCATAATAGTTCACGCAATAACAAAGCCTATCATTTTTCTTTTAAAAAAGCTACTCCTATTATTTTTCTGCGATACTGCTTCCTCGCTCTCAATCTGCTTCTGTGTCTTTTTTTTTTCTTTTATAAATCAAATAACAGATAAAACTGATGAGAGTGGAGGGGAATGGATGATTTTTATGTGGAAGCAAAAGAAAAGGAAGAGGTGGGTCAGGCGGGCATAGGAGGGAAATGGGAAGCCTCATGATGAGATATAAATTTGTGGGCCGTTTTCATTTAATAGCATCATGAAAATTCGATGACATCACTCTTTCATCAAAGATCATCGTAGTAATCGAACAAATCTTGGCTATCCAAGCATGCTCCTATCTCTAGCCCTGTGCCAATGGGCAATGACTAACTTAACCTTTGGTATTCACGTCTAAGCTCAAGTGTTTTTAGAATATTGGTCATTACCAAAAACAGGATAATGTATTTCATAGCAACGCCAACATCGAGTTGCAGCAATTATAACTCAGATAAGACACACCACCTACTGCCCATTTCTTCCCACCAAAACAAACGAGGAATTAACCATATGCTATGTTAACTCATCTTTCTATTTGGTTGTTGCCAGTTTCTTCTTTTTCTTTTTCAAACTTTCCAAACAAGGCAGAATTAGATCGGATCATGGTGTGTTCTACACCACCACTCCTCGACAACATGACTGCTGTTGAGCTTCATGAAGCACCACGGCCAACAGAATAACACACTGCTATATGGGTTTAAGAGCAACAAGATAGACAACCAACAAAATTGCATTATCAACATACTGAAAATAGCTTGTGATTTCTCATGAACTCGTTATTATTGGTTACTGTACATGTCCTTCCTATCATTCATTTGTCACCAGCAGGGAACAAGGAGGAAAGAAGATAACAAGGAGAAGGCGTATCCTTCTCCATAAAATGCGAGGAATTATGAAAAACACTTGATAATAATGACTAGACTACAGAGCATCTTCTGGTTCTTGCTTCAAGCATACAGAATTACTAGTATCCTACCATAAAAGCACCCACTAGAGACTGGAGAATAATGCCTCTTATTCAGTGCAGTAACATTAATAGTGCATCCCATGACTTATTTGGGTTCAACTATCTCAAACCACATATTTGGATCATTTTATTTTGAGTCTTCCTTTCATCCTTTCAACTGCAGCCCTTATAGTTTCCTCATCTTTGCAGAAAGTAAATCTGACTAGATTCTTTCCGTCTCCCGGATTCAAGTAAAACACGCTTGTAGGAATTGCCACCACTCCCACCTCCTTAATTAGATATTCACAAAATTCAACATCATTTTCCAGTCCAAAAGGTGTATGATCCACTATAACAAAGTAAGTTCCACGGGATGGGAACACCTTAAAACCAACATCCCTCAATCCATCCACCAAAATCTCCCTCTTTGCCATATAATCCCTCTTAAGTTCTACAAAGTAAGAATCTGGCGCTCTAAGAGCCGCTGCAGTTGCCCACTGCATAGGAGTGCAGGTGGCAAAAGTCAGGAAAGAGTGTGCTTGCCGCAGACCCCATGTCAAGTGTGGGGGTGCTATCGCCCATCCGACCTTCCACCCTGTTAACGAGAACGTCTTTCCCAGAGAATTCATAGTAACAGTCCTTTCAAACATTCTGGGAAGAGAAGCTATAGAAATGTGATCCATATCAAAAGACAACTTATCATAAACTTCATCAGCAAAAGCCAGAACATCATTCTCAATGCATAGAGATGCTATAGTGTTGAGCTCCTCTTGTGTGAACATCTTCCCAGTTGGGTTGTGAGGTGTATTTATGAGAATGGCACGAGTACTTTTTGAGATGGTAGACCTCAGTTCTTCAATGGGGACAGCAAAGTCTGGAGGGCGCAAAGTGATGCATTTTATTTTAGCACCAGCCATGGAAAGAGTGGCCTCATAAGAATCATAAAAAGGAGCAAATAGGACAACCTCATCACCAGGATTTATTAATCCCAACATAGTTGCAGCAATTGCTTCTGTGCATCCGGTGGTAACGGTAACTTCCGCCTCAGGATCCACTGTAAGCCCAGTATCTTTCTTAAATCTATCTGCAATGGCCAAGCTCAGGTCAGGAACACCAGGACCTCGGGCATACTGATTTTTCCCATCCCTTATGCCTTGAATTGCAGCTTCCTTTACAAACTCTGGGCCATCAAAATTGGGAAATCCCTGACCAAGGTTTATGGCCCCATATTTGTTGGCAAGCATACTCATTTGGGTAAAGATTGTTGTTTTGAACTTCTCTAAGCGCTTTGCAACCTACATAAATGATAATAATAAGCAATAACTAACATAAATAAATTCAGGCAATAAAAAAAGTACATATGGCAAGTATGGAGTTTGTTTTGTTTCTTATTTGCCCATTAACATAAGATGCCTAGTAAAATCTAACACTCAAAACCCTCCCCTTCCTACTAGGCAATAATTAATCTCAGGCCTAGCATACATTGCAAATACGCCATCAAGTAAACCAGCTGGCATCTTAAATCCCTCGTTTTGATATTGGAAATACTAATGTATATGCCATTCACCAAGCAACCAACTGATACAGAAGCAGGGATACTGCACTAAAACGACCATTAAAACAGGGGAAACATAGAGGGGTTTAATGTTCCAGGTGTTAAAAGGCACTGCATCATGATACGATTATGAAGAGACAACTAATTAGAATGGTCCTATGTGCTCAGTAGAACATAACTATGTTCAGACATCTCATCTGGCAATAAACATCAAAATCTCGGACCAACTGCATTGAATAAAATAATGAATCCAAAAATTTCAAAGTAAAATCATCAGCATTAAGAAAGGCATGGACACATAACTCAGAAGCATGAAGGAAAAACAGAGCGAAAAAAATCTAGGGCGTGTTGACTGTGGCACCTATATGAGACATACAATGAAGCCACGAGTTGCTGACATCTTCGTGGGTGTATAAGACCAAGTGATGAACCAAAAAGAGATCACAAATCATAACGCAGTAATGACTATAGAACAGAGAAAACACAAGATTGACCGTGAGATGTGAGCAGACAGATTGATAGTGGATGTGTACTTAGGTCGTAATGTCCAAAGATGAGCTTTTAGGCTGAAACATGTTCACCGGTGTGCGAAAAAACAAGCATAAAAAAACTGAAGGTTAAGTGCTTTAACCCGCAAAATACTGGTAACAATAAAAAGTAAAACCAATTTTAAGTTAGACTGATGTGAGCTGATTAAACCAGCAGAGCAGTACGGAAAAAGTGAAACCAATTTGGAATCTAAGTCCCGACTTGATCATAAATAGAAGATTGAAAATAGTTCGTAAATCAACGAACGAACAATTGGGCTCACCTGCAAAGGTTGCTGGATCTTCTGAAAGGTGTCAGTGTTATTGGCAGCAAGCTCTTTGTCGGAGGACATGGCGGAAGGATATGATGGGAAATTCCAGGTCGTGGCGAAGGCGGAGGAAGAGATTTCCTCCGAAAATGCGCCTAGTGCTCTCGTTGAGAATCCTTATCCTTAAATAATAAATATTGGGCAAAAAGAGAGGGGAATGGAGGCCTTTAAAGTTTGATCTCGTCGAGTGTAACCAAAGAAGTGGAATCCATCATGAATGGCAGAATAGGTGGACGAAAATTGTTTTACCCATGCAACATTCATATCACATTTTTTTTGTGGTTGAGGCGTTGACCGAAAGAAAGTTTGAGGTTGCAGCGTGCTTCATGCTTTGTTACTGGGAATGATTGTACCCTTATTTACCCATCTGAAAATTACGTACAGGTAGGATGTAAGGTACGAGTACTTATTTATAAATAAGCTCACAAATTTTTTTATTAAAAACCAACCATGGTTATATCTGGGTTCAGTGGGTAAAGACAACTTAATTACACACGGCCCCGATGGAGTATTTTACAAAACAAAGATGCCTGCCTTCAATTAAAAGAAAGGAAAATGACAGCCAGTTTCAAGAAACATATAAAATATCAAAAAAATTCTAACCTAAAATCACATATCAAAAAAGTCCATAAAGATTTTTTTGATATTATTTATATTAACAATAAGAAGTGTTATATTCACAATAAAATTTAAAAATATGATCATTTACAACAACAAAAATTATATTCACAAAGAAAGTCTTATATTCACAACAAAATTTAAACAACCTGGATTTTATTTCAAACTCGGTCCCTAAGTGTAAGGTAGCCATTTACAATTTAGAAAAATTAGATTCACAATAGGAAGACTATATTCAAAACAAAATTTTAAACCCCATTCACAATGAAAAAACTATATTCACAAGAAAATTTAAACACTTGAATTTTGTTTTCAATATAATACAAATAAGATCAAAAAAAAGTTCGGGACTTTTTTTATATATGATTTTTTGTTGCAATTTTTTTGATATTTTGTATGTTCTTCGGGACATGACTGTCATTTTCCCTTGAAAGAAAGAAGTACATCGTTTTCTCCAAAATATGACTGACAAAGCTTCTTACTCCTCCTCCACCAAATTCCAAGCTTCTACCCATTTGTATGTGATCAACATTGCCTCTTCCTCTCCTCCTCCTATTTTTTATCTGTATGTAGTTCTCTTCTTATATTTTTGTTGTTGCATTTATACAAGTGTTTTTATTTTCCACACAAAAAATGTCTGTTTTGTTTTTGCCGGTTTGTGGTTGTTAATGTTCACGGGCACGAAATCTCATAAAAGGCGGTGATTGGCAGCGTTTGGGCTATTTCTCAGGGCAGTGTGGTCTTTTCATTATCATTATTCAGTACAGAGTGCAACGAGGTCAAAAGGCATTTGGTGAATAAGATTTTTTTTTTTTTTTTTCAAAAAAAACGAAGAAGGATAAAAAGCCAGAGTTACAATGAAAAGAAATTAACATAGAGGGGAATAAATCTCAATCCATTATGATTCAGCCAAGACCGCAGATGCAATGGACAAGCCTCCAGAATGTCAGTTTTCGAGATACCCTATTTAATTAAGGCATTAGCGATTCTATTGATCTGCCGAGGAACATAGCAGACACTAACTTACCGATCCTTACCCAACATCATCTTAATTTGCTTAAACAATAGGCTACCAGTATGAAAATCCTGATATAATAATCTATTGATAAGCTCCTAAATAGCATCAGATTCCAACAAAATCTTCGTTAACCCAAAATCTCAAGCTAATCTCAGTCCTTCATAGGTAGCCCATTCTTCAGCTGTATTGGCATTACACAAGCCAATTTTTTTTTCGTAAATCCCACTAACCAATCTCCGTTGCAATCTCTCAAGATACCCCCGCAACCTGCCGCAAGTGTAGAATAAGTTCTTTCTGTGAAAACTATACGTAAACTTTTTTTTTTTTTGATATAATTTTTTTTTTTTTTTTTTTTTTTTTTTTTTTTTTTTTTTTTTTTTTTTTACTGAACCTATACGTAACTATTCATGAAAAAACCACAAAATTCCGGCCCAAGTATTAACGAAAGATGTTTTGAAAGGGCTTTGTATTGGGCCAACTCATAACAATGGGCCATTTTTCTGTCATTAGTCCTTCCCCTCTGGCCCATCTGTCTTGCATCACGTTAAAAAAAAAAAAAAAACTTGAGTTCAACCTTGCATATTCCTTAGACATGCTTGAACTATTTGATTTTTCGCATATGTATAAATTATTCTCAACAACATATATAGCAGTGTCATGGGCAAAGTATAGAGTATGCATCACTGCAATTTTTTGTTTTTAAATAAACTAAATTGTCGAAGATATTCAATCCTTCTGTACGGATTATATTGCAGCTATTTTATTACCACTAATATTAATATAAAATGTAAAAATTCTAACAAATCAAACTATTTACAAGTTTAAATAGTACGTGGAATTTTTTTTCCCCAAAAAAAAAAAAATTGCAATGTAGAGATCATATATTGTTTACGTCTGTTCTTCTTGCTTATAAAATGCTATTAGATGACCCAGATAACATATAGTACCCAGACTTGGAATTTGGAATTTCAAATTCAGTATTTGTGTTAGTTATTTAACTAATCATCTCAACCTCTTTAAGATGATAATGAGTCATCTGAACAATCACAAAAATAATTAACCTAACGATTTTAATTGATCTGATTATTAATTGAACTAGCTAGCGAATCAGATTTGGTTCATATATTTGGATCAGTCTATCACGCCCCAATAATCTAACATACACTACAAAAAAACTGTGAAATAGCCACGGAATTAATTCCGTGTGTAATTTGAGATGCATTTGCCACGGAAATTCGTGGTAAAATTGAGACGGAATTTCCCACGGAAAGGCATGGCAAATCAGAGACGGAAGACTTCCGTGTCACATTCCGTCGATTTGCCTTATTTGAGACGGAAAATTGACACGGATATTATCCGTGGCTCTGCTTTCCGTGGGTAAAAACACACGGCGAAAAAAATCGCATGCCCTATTCATTCGATCAACTGGGAGAAAACCACGGAGCCCTAGCTAACTGATTCCGACGATAGTCCAGTCGCGGTGGATTTCGACGATCGCTGCTCCTCTGCTCATCTTCCTGAAGTAAGCATTAATGGGAGATTCGTCCGCTCAAGCTATCTAATCCTGAAGCTCGCCGGATCTTGGGTCGATTTGCATCATCTCTGGTGATTTCTTCTTTCGATATGTTTTTTTTTTTTTTTTTTTTTTTTTTTTTGGAGATTTGTGTTACGTGATTTGTTTATATTCTCGCAATTCATGCCTTTCGATCCAACGGCGGAGCCACGCTTGTGCCGGTGACCGCAAGTGCCGACAGAAATCTCGAGGGTTTTTTTTCTTTTTTCAAACAACTAGCCTGCGAAGGCCGTGAGTCCACCGCGCCATAGAAAATTTTCCTTCAGTGCGTTGCTGCCTCTTTCTTCCTTCTTGCTTGGGCGTCTCTCATATTTCTTTCGTACTTTTAATGTTGTAAATAACAGATCCCGCTTCAATTCCTCATCCAGATCTCATTCCCTCCGGTTTCCCCAATTTCTCGCTAGTTGCTACCCACTTACCCGGCAATTAAGTTCCATGGTCGATTCTCGCATCTTCTCCTTTCAAGAAAATTCAGATTCGGAGGGATGGCACCGTGAGTACCCTCCTTCCTTTCGTCTTTCTTTCTCTTTCTCTCACTTGCTTCCCCGATTTCGTTTTTATTTCTACTAATTTGTTTCAGTTTGTGTTTTTCTAATGGTTTGATTTATGACAATGATTTTTTTCAATCATTTTCTTTTCTTTTTATATTCTTGAGTCTCGGGTCTTTGTTGGGAATTAGGTGCTTTGCTTTCTTTTAATGGTCAAAATGCATTATTTTGCATGTCGGTGTCTTTGGCCGAGACGCGCGCCCGAGTTTGATTTTATGGGAGGATTTTATGAACGTCTCTTGTGATAGCTTCGACTTCTTATGAATTTGTGAAGGTAATGAATGCTCATCAATTTGAAACTTTGCGAGACACCCTCTTACTAGTATGCTTACATCCATTTGAAACTTTATTCACATTCCGTCTATGGTTGTTTTTGGACCAACTTTGAATGAGGAAATACTATTATGAAATTGTTCCTTTTGCTCCATTGAATTGCAAGGAAGTAGTGTCTAAACCTAATCAGAAGACTGAATGATGCCATTTATTTGGTGTCAGGTTTGTTCTCTTTGGAAACTGAAATTTTTACCTAGAATTTACGTTTGACAACTTGGGCGATCAAGTAAGCAACAGAATAGGAACCGATGGTCACATCTCATATGTTGTGCTAGTGAGACCTCATGCCCATATTATATAGATTCTTTTTCAGTAATCGATCTGTTTTGCTTTAGAACGAACTCATTTTTACCCTTGTCATCATGTTGTACCTAAAGTTTTATTGTGGTATGCTACCATAATTTGCTTACATGCAGTAGAACGTCATTTTTCTATTTTTTTCCTTCAATGATCAGAATTGTTGTATGCTACCATAATTTTCTATGTTGTTTTACATGCGGTAGAACTTCATTTTCTATTTTTTTTCCTTAAATAATCGACATTCGATGTTTATGATCGAATTGTGGTATGCTACCATAATTTGCTTATGTTGTTAGGTAGATAAACTGTGCTAAATTTTTCATTAGGAAACATGAACTAATGAGATATTAGAATTTCTAATGGCAGATCTGTTTTGAAATTATATGGTTGTGAGGGTTGGATCTTTCTCCAAAAGACCTCGAGAATTCGGAAGCGAGAGGCTTTCATCATATCGAGTTTATGTAAAGTTTAGCCTTTCGCTCATTTGCGAGATCACAGTCTTAAATCTTGGGTGCGCACTATTACTTTAGCATTAAGATACATAAAACACCCTTTAACCTTGTGCGAAATAATGAGTGAGGCAACACCCTATTTCTTTAAGAATATCTAATTGATGTTTTCTGATTTGCTTCCTCTGCTACAATCGTCTTGTATGCTATATATATATGTCTAAAAGCCCAAAAAATTTGTGTATGTGCCAGTTTTCTTATATTCATTAATGATTGAAATTTGATGAATTTTCAGTTTTTGTTTGCTGTGGCTCTTGGAAGATTACAAGATTGTTGTTAGCAAATCGGTATTAACTTTTTTTTTTTTTTTTCGAGATTTGTACTGTCAAAATCAAAATATTGAAAGTTTGCAAAGAACACAAGTTGAGAAGGTAAAAATGCTAATTGGAACTTAAGGAATTATACCTTGTTTTAGCATGTTTGCTCTGTGCGGGAGTTTCCCCTAATGTCCTTCATTGAACATGTTATATTTGGGATTAGTTAAAGATGGCTGATGGTCTATTTTCCTTCCTAATTTGTACAGTAATAACTTGCCTTCTTTGTATGATGGTTTTGAGCATTGTAGTCAGATTACTCAGGCTTAACTTTTCTTTGTACTATATTTCCCTTTTAGTTGGTAAATCAATGTTGCATGTTTTTCTTGTACAAATCAGTCCTTTGCTTCTTGCAAACAAGAGAACAACTGCCTTGCAGAGAAGTTCTGAGAATGATAGATGTTTTCAGTTTAATAATTGTAATGTCTTAAGTGAAAACAATGTAAAATCTAATCAATGTGTTTCAGTCCTTAACAATCTTAAACGGGCTGAAACACATTAGTCCTTAACCTAATTTGACTATTTTGATTGTAATTGAATTAAATTAACGTGTTTTTAGTTCATTTATGTAAAAAAAAAAAAACAAAAAACAAAAAACATATTTTTTTATTATCCTTTTCTTGTGAGTTTTAACATTTTTTTTATTAGTTTGTCATTCTGTTTTTAACTGGGTGATTTTTTACCAGTTTTTCAATCTTTTTTTTTTTTTTTTGCACTTATTTTATGTCTTGTTTCTTTGGATGAAGTTTTGCGATGAAAGGCATCAATCAATTCTGAGGGAGGCAGTGTCCAATCTAATGAAGATGAACTCAATTTATGGTTAGAAGTTACTGGTGGTAAGAACAAGAAAGGCTGCATCTATGGCCTTGGATCTGAAACTCAACAATCTATGGCCTTGAAGGCGCTCCCTCTACCAATGCAACTAAAGACGCTGAGAATGAACGTTAACAATTTTCATTGTTTATGATACTTGTGACTCGGGAACATGCATTTTAAGTCTTTTAGTACTTTGTACTTGTATGACATTTATCTCTCGTTTAATATATTAGTTATTTGACATTTGTTGATTTCTCTAGCTATATATGTACAGGCTAATTTTCTAATTTAAGCACTGCAAAATTGTTAACAAAAATGGTTAAAATCAAAGGGTGAACAAAAGGAAGTGATTCTGTGGAAATTCGAAATTTCCCACGGAAATTTCCGTGGCAAATATTTCCCACGGAATTTTCCGTGGCAAATCTTACCACGGAGTTTTCATGGCAAATTCCGTGGGAAATGTTCCCACAAAATTTTCCGTGGGAAGATTTGCCACGGAAAAAATTCCGTGGGTAATTAGCTTTGTCACGGTTCTTTCTTGAACGGATTGTATTCCGTGGGAAATCCGTGGCAAATTGAATTAGCTACGGAATTCCGTGGCAAAATTCCGTGGCAAATCAAATTACCCACGGAATTCCGTGGCAAAATTCCGTGGGTAATACGGTATTTTTTTGTAGTGATAGTCCCCATCATGTAGGTGTATTATCTTGTTTTCTTAGGATTAGCCTTTTTTTTTTTTTTTTTTTTTTTTTGCCTTTTCAAGTTCAAAACTTGAAATTCACTTACTCTCTCATTGTGTATTATATATATTTATTAATATTAATAATAGAGAGAGGGTGTGTGTGTGTGAGGATTGTTATATTAAATGAATACTAGAAACCTCGGAAGAGTTAGAAAGATGATGGATTTCATATTACTTGGATTTAAAATGGAAGGTTCAGCTGTTTTAATTTATTCCCCGTCGTGGAGTAAAGAGACTTAGTTTGGACTACCCAAAATGAAAGTTCAAGTTAAACCACGCAGATGTCGACGTAGCTTAATTATAGTTCGGAGTTATCAATTAATTAATTAAAAAAATAACAACACTAAAAACAAACGGCATTCTAATTCATTTCACAAAAAGTGCAAAACATCAATTTATTAAATATATATAAACTATATATCACTTTGTCTTTGGAAGCAACCCATGCACTGAAAACGGATTGAAACAAAGAGATTAAGGAAGCCAAGCAGCCATAGAAGCCTAGTTGTGAAGCGCGCGCACAATTAATTTGATGGACTGAAACATATTTAACTAGCAAATCTGTGATGCTTGGGGACGAGAAAAGGCCAACAAAATGCGTATAATTAACATGTTTCAATAATACTATTATTAAGGGATTGGAAGAAGAAGGGTCACCTCTACATACACATGCACATTCCGTATACGAGGTCGCTATGCCTACCTAACTAGCTAGCTTGGCGCGCCGAAACCTATGCTTATTCTCTACAACTCCACATCGTTATCAAAACTCAGTGGTAGTCGCTGTGGCATCAGGAGCACAAGATATAAGAAAATGATTAAACAACTAGAAATAACATAGAAGCAGAATAAGAGAAAAAGACCGTAGAAACTAGAAAATGACGGAAGAGGATTTTCTCCTCATCCTTTTTTTTTCATTTTCTCTTATTATCGGATCTGGGCCGTTGATTGAGAAGAGGAGAACAATATTAAAGTAGTATTGTGACTGATTGGACGGATATGATTTAGAAATGATGAGGGACGGTGAAAAAAAGATTAGGAGAGAAACCTAATCCGAAAATGACACAACATTTAATGTGAGAGACAAATAGCCCTATATAGTTGCTGCAAAAAGGAATTGATGTCCTAGTCCTAATGACTATATGTTACCGGAGATATATATATGACATTATGTATGTATGTATTTGGAGCTTAAAATACGCGCATAGTTGCACGATCCACACTCCACGAGATGAGAAACTAATTCACTGTATTTAAAAGGCAGTTGGATATAAATATAGAGTAAAAGAATGTGAAGGACACAAGTACGTGCATAGTTGCCATACTTCTCTGAGCTTCGCTTGTCGGAGATGATAATTATTATGCTTGGCATTTGAGTAAGCTACAGCAGAGAAAACAAGGAAGCGTTGGTTTGTGACCCCAGAAGAATATAATAGGTGTTGGTTCTTGAGAATTTATATATCAACTCATTATACAAGTTATAAAATCAGTGACTCGCCATGCACGTCCAAAACAGCGAGACGTAAGGGTACATATATTCCCTCGAATCTTCTTTATTAGGCCAACGTACATATGGAAGAGAGGGATGTGATGTGACAGCCACCACTGCTGTATGTATTTTTAAGCTTCCAAGCTTCAATAATGCTATTTAATATAAATTAGGTTTTATATCATGTAATTTTTTATCCCATGTTAGAGAATCAAGTATATTACCCTTATCAAACCTATGATGATAATTATTTTTCTTGGACTAACCAATGAAATATGAAATATGTTACTAGCTACAGTTTTAAGACTCACTTTGATACAAAAATTGAATTATAAGCTAAGGTAGATCTTATGTCAAGAACAGGATGGAGCAGCATTTAAGAACATATTATTACAATGATGATAGCATATCAAAGAATTAAATTAGATGTAATAAGGGAAAAAAGTTATGGAAATTAAAGAAGAGTTGAGGAGCTTTAATTTCATCTACAACGTTGAGTTAGACGGATTCAGATTAAATCGAAACTATAAACCTAATTTCTTGTGCGACAAACTTTTCCAAGAGGACATGAATTAGAGAACACAAGCCACCTTGTACCTGACAGTGACACTCGAAGATCATTTCAAATTTTATTCAATAAAATATGACTGTCTTTGTAATTCCTTGGTCTGCAACAGTACTTGCAGTTACTGTAATGTTAGAGGCTCAAAATTGGAATTACGATTTTATGACTTTACAAAAGGGGTCCAAACAGAAGCTGAAAGCAAGCGCCTTGATTTCCAACTCAAAACCAACTTATTTTTACAGCCCATCTCCTCCAATCCATATCCGTCGTTGAATAAACCCAGCAACAGCTTCGCTTGACAGTGATTGGCGAAGCTTATGTCCACTCCCCTGAACCCTTCCTTACCCAACCACTCCCCCCACGACCCGCTTTCGGATTCCCCCATTCTGTATATGCGGGCCAACGACGATGCTATTCGGGGCCCCAAGAATACCCGCTCCACCAACGCCCTCGCCCGACCCTGCATCGGAAACCCCGCCTCCATCGAATCATACACGGCCGAATAATGGTGCAGCCTGTCCATGAACCTCCCCACAAACCCCACTTCTTTCCCCGTCGGCCCAGCGTCTTCCTCCACCAACGTCACCACCCTCGCCTTCAACTCCGCCGCTCCCCGGAGAAACGACTCCACCGATTCCCCTGCCCGGTAGCTCTGGTGGGGCAGGTGGAGCATGCAGTTGAAGACCACCGCCTCCCCGCGAGCCAGTTTCAAGGCGGACGGTCGGAAGGTCTCGTCCGAGTCGAGCCTGCATTGGTGAAACGAGAAGGGTTGGCCAATGGAAGCGGCGAAGGCAGTCAAACGACGGCCAGTCTCTTGGACGGTGGCGATTGATCTCCGAGCACTTCCCGTCCTGGAGATGGCTGTGATCCTGATATGTGGGCCATCCTTGCGGGAGGCCAGGGCCTGCATCAAGGAGGCCCATTGGGTCCCCTCCATGATGTCATAGTCGACGATGTGGACCCGCCTGTCGTGGGCCACCGACTCCAGGATGGCCTGATTGGCGGTGAAGTGGGCGAACTTGACGTGCGGTGACATGTCCTGAAGGAGCTGGAAGGCGGTGAGCATGTCGGTCTGGTGACGGTTGTCGTTGCCGCCACTGTTGGCGATCCAATTCAAATGCTTAGTACTGTGGGCCCCTTCTACTATGACTCTCAAGGCATCCGTAAAATATGCTGCTAGCCGCTCCATGTTGGTTCCGTGGGTCGGCGACACCAACTCCTTGAGCCGAACCAATATCACCATAACCAGATCACGGCTGTTGTTGGCTCCGGTGAGAGCCTCGGCGGCAGCCATCAGGAGGTGCACCAGTCTCAGGCCCTTATTGAAATCCTCCAAACTGTCGTCTACTTCATCGTCGGCCGTGGTCACCTCCGTCGTGGTGGCGGAGTTGCTACATCCTTCCTCTTCCACGCTGGGATCTGTTTGGGGGCTCATTACACCGGCTGCGTCTTCCATCATGGTTTCCATGAGGTCGTGGAAGCCTTCATGGCCGGGCCCACAAGTGAGGGCGTCCCAGTTGACGACGGGTGACCAGTGGTTCCAGTAGTTACAGTCCTCGTCGGAAGAAGTAGCGGCGGTGTAGTCGGAAAAGTGTAGCTCAGGGATAGCATACATGTCAATAGGCATGGGCATGGCCATGTGGCTGAGCTGATGACAAATAGTTGGAGAGAAAGAGAGACGGAGAGTTTGTTATAGAAGATGGGTTCAAGTGCGATATATGTAAATCGTTGTTTGAGAGAGATGTTGAGAGTTTGAGATTTATATAGCTAGGGAAGGGCCGGGATCTTCTTTTACTTTTTTCTTTTTCTTTCTTTTGGGGTGCGTGGGTGTGAGGAAGGTGGTTTGCGATTAAACCTTCAATTAATCTTAATATTTAATCAATGGTTGTGATGTGTCTTTTGTTATAAAACCATTTAAAAATTGAGAATAATGTATTAAGGGTTGGAATGACAGGGATGGTTTACATCCCCTTCATATAATTGCATCAACCATCTTCTAAATAAACTTTGAGCAATCATCAGATCTTGTAGCCCAAAAGATACAAAACACTTCCCAGGGGCTCTTTAAACATGTGGTTATGAATTGGAACCCTCAGAATGCTGCAATGGACAACGGAACCAAAAACTATGAACAAATTATACATGCTCAACTTTTAGTCAGATGCCCTTGTGTTTATTCAATTTTTGAAGAAAGTATACATCTTAATCAACTCATTGATTATATCATCGCTGGATTTATTACACATTATATTCAGTTATATATAAGTTTTTCACTCGAGACTCTGGAGCTGTTGCATCTGATTCTGATCTAATGCATGTAGGCATGCATCATATTTTTATCCCTAACTGATTGAAACCTATGTTAATTAGGAGTTAGCGTGGTTATATTATCAATTAAAGTGAGATGAAAATAGATACAATTTTTTATAACAAAATATATATATACCATCAGTTAAGTAGGGATAATATAACGATCGGGAGGTATAAGTATATGTAGAGGCAAGTGTGAGAAAACAAAGAAGAAAATATCAAACTATGAAAACACGCTTGAGGGCATAGAGTGATGAATTAGGCTTTAATTGAAGAGTTGATTTTTAAAAAGTACGAATTGGCCCCCTTCCGTATAGAAATCATCACCATGAAAGCTCAGTAATGGAAAACGAAAAGCGTTGAGGACAAAAGAGTCACAGAAACTCCGTTACAACCCACTGGTAGAGGAAAATTAAAGGAATTATGGACGGACAGTCAATATATTAATGTCGATGTCACTTTTTATTCTAAGTATTTTTCATTAGCTCTTAACAATTGATCTTGTTATACAATTATCATATATGTTAACTCTTTTTGAGATGACGTCTACGAAGAGAAATACTAATATACATTAACAATACTATGTCATATAAATACTATTCAATAAAAATATAACAACCTCAAATCATTTTAATATTAATTAGTAGGTGATTCATCTTAAAAATATTTAAATTTTATTTTGTTTAAAAAAAAACGGGTTCATCATTTTATTTTAATTCTTTTTCAAATTACAATATGTATTTTTCTTGAAAACAAATTAAAATCTGATTTTTTTTTTCATGAGTCAATTCCCAACTATAACTAAAATGGTATGGATTGTAATATTTTATTGGACAGAGTTTAGATTAAAGATACTCCTAAAGTATGTAACTATTTCTTATCTGATTGAACCCAGATGTAATTTATTTTTTTGCCGGATCAAATGTAATTCTATTTCAGTCATAGAAAATACTACTGTTCGATTCTAAATAAGAACTTGTAAATTCCATCAATGTGTGTGTACATGTGTGACTGTCTGGTGAGTTCTATAAATATTAAATACCGTTCGATTGATAGGGACAGGTCATCAAGACCGCCCCTACAGTTTTGAACTGATTCAACGGTTCGATTGCTACGCATTATTTTTGTACATGTATATGATTATATTTTACTGTACGTTATTGGAAGTATAATTTTTTTATTATAGGAATTTAAATTGAAAATATAATATTAATTGAACTCTATATTTTTAGAACAGTATTTTAACTACGGGTTTTGATATATATGTACTTGATTATATTGACTAGGATAATGTATATAATTGATTCTGATTTGGTCCATCGCTGGAGTATTGACCAACTAATAAACCTTTCTTTTCAGAAAGAAAAATAAGCGAAGAAGCTGGTGAGTGGTAAGAACTGACAACCATATACTTACAAAGAACTAAAGAAGTCACAACAATTTTTACTTTACACATGATTTTTTTCATTCAATGGCCAATGGTGGCAAGTTTGTTATATCTATGTTAGTTTGAGCATTTTAATTCTAAATTATATGAACTTCCTAATTCCTTTACAATTATCAATTAATCATGTGAGTACGTAATATTGTTAATGATGAGTATTAATAATATTTGGTTAGGACAAGTATAGTGTTTCTTTCGAACAAAAACGTAGTGTTGCCAAGATGAAAGTTCAATTTATTGAGAGGCTATCTTTTGAATTCTCTTATTTTTAGTTTATCTTCTTAAGTTAGGTCAAACAGGTTTTTACAAAAGCTCTTATAATAAAAAAACTTGTTTTTATAAAAAAGAAAAAAGCCAAAAGCCAAAAGACTCTTGGCTCTTACTGTGACTTTGATCTTCTCTCAATAATCTCAAATCGATTAGGGTTAATTGAGCTTCTCAGTTTTCGTGCTAGCTGTCTGCAACTATTGGAGATTAATTACCTTCTAATTCACAAGCTTCAACTGCAATTGAATCCTCAGTACCCCAACCCTGGCTCTTGTGCTATGGTGGAACTGTTCAATGTTGTTTATTAACCAGAAACGCTACCGCATCGAGTTTCCAAACATGGTTGAATCAACCTGCTTCACATCTTTCGTGGGATGGCTCCTTTTATACCGCAAAAATAGTAATTCATCTTCTTCTTCTGCCCATCTTCTAGGGCAAAAAGAGAAATCCCACAATGTCCATTAATCCCAAAACCATCATAATCATACCTTGACATTACGCTGCATTTTCATCTTTTCCTACAAACTCAGATTCTACTGTCGTTGTTGTCAGACATGAGAAGGATGTAAAAATGAAGCTTTGGATGCTTTGTCGTGGTCAATCTAAATGGACCTTTTATGAGCTTAATTTGAAATATGATCTGTATGAAGTTCCTTTATTCCTTCTCTTTTTTTTTTGGTTTAGCTAAATTTTTTTTAAAGGTTATTTTATAATATACATTTTATAATAATTTTTATTAGAAAAAGTGTTTGTAACAAAAATTTTGACAAACAACTTAATTTTAATTTGAGCTTTTAAGCTAATAAATTTATATAAATATTAAACAACTTTTAATTTTTTTTTTGGCTTTAGCTTAAAAATAGCTTTTAACTTAAAAAGAGAGGATCCAAATAGGCTTTAAGCAGATCCACACTATTTCCACTTCTCGCGGTCTACTACTTGGCCTTTTATTTTGTTAAAAAAGTTTTAGTATAGGTTCATCCATGAATCTTCTATAAAAAAAAGTTTTAAGGAATCTCATTAACATAAATAGGCTTGTCGGTGGTTACTTTAATTTATGACTTGTCAATATAATGACATGCATTTGTCAACGAGAGCTGATTTAGTTAACATATATGGACTTATTAATAATGGACATTCTATGACTTGTCAATAATGTAAGTTTATATTTGGAATCTATCTCAATAATGTCCCAAAGAAAATTTTGATAAAGGATTCTACAATAAAACTTTTTTTAATAAAGAAATCTATATTGAGACTTTTTTTTTGTGGTCCTTGGGACTTGAGGGAGATTTTCCCTTTTTCATTTTTGGGCAAAAAAACAACTTTTCCAACCCTGTTTTATTATTGATTCATTAGGGATTTTAACTAATAATCCCAGTGAGTTGTGATTTAGCATTTTCAAAAATAGTTCTTGTTCTGTTTGGGGCCACGTCATCAAATGGGGAATGTTTGCTGTAACTATATGTGACTTTACCATGTGGATACATCTCTCCGACCTGGAAGATACTTCCGGTGGAATTGGTTTCCTATTCATCTTTTGGTTGAGTAGAGAGAACCCGTCTCATTTCATTTGAACGACTCAGATGTAATTTTAATTTTTGTTTTTTTTTAGAAAAAAATATTTTAATAGGTAGAGAATCCAAAATAAAAATAACCTCTTAACTAAACTTTTTTTAGAAAAAAGATTTTTTTTTTCCTTTTGAAAATAACCAACTAAAAAAATTAAATCAACCGTCTAGATCTCATCGGATAGTCGGATGAGATGAGTTCTCTCTACTCATCCTTTGATTTTGTCACTCAATCCATTGGGTTGATTAAACCCTAATTTAATTTTGGATAGAATCTCTTTTCTTTTCTTTTCTTTTGTATATTTGGGGAGGAGGGAGGGTTTGATGATGGAAATAGTATATGATAGAGCTCGAGTTGATTCATTTCTCAGAGGCAAGTTTCTAAGGTTGGTGAAAATTAATAAGTTCCAACAATTTCGTAAGTATATTTTCATTTCAGAAATTGAAAGGATCCAATTCGAGCAAGTTCAAAAAAAAAAAAAAAAGTAAAATTGTTCGGAATTGGTAAAACTATTTTGATCAAAAGTGGATATGGGGGAATCAACCATCTATTTGTCTTATTCTTTGCAGGAAATAAATGAAAAATGGATATGTTGCTGCCATTTTTGAAATGATTAAAGATCTTGAAATAATATCTAAAACCAAGATTCAAGGAAAAGCTAACAGAGCGTGGAACAAGTAAATAACGTAACCTAGAAATTATTAGTCCCGGTCTTATTATAAATCAATTTTAATGTGTTTTATCTGGGAATATCTTAAAATTTGTTAATATTATTAGTTCTATATCTAAAAAGGTAATAAGTTTTCAATTCTGTCACTATTGTTCTACACACCTTAAAAATTAAATAACATATACCAACATTTAATAAGAAGGTAAAAGTGGAGACTAGTAATAAAAAATTAATGACATGGTTTATACGAGTAATTAATATAAAAATTTATCTCTACCTTATAAGTGGCACTAATATGTTGTATTATTGTTCTTTAAATTAAATTGCATTATTTATTAGCCAAAAAGAAATACCGCAGCTGCTAATAGTGGGTCCGAATGGGAAGTTTTTTTTTTTTTTTTTTTTTTTTTTAAGAAGAAAAGAGAGATGAACAATTCTCGATTGAATATAATGATCTGCTTATTCTTCTCCTATTGGGAGATACAAAAAAAGAGAACGTTACATTTACATGTACATGAGATATAAACAATGTACAAGTAACGATTTTAAATTAATTGAGAGATTGTCCGGAGAGATATGATGGGAACAATTCAATCTGTTTACATTAACCAAACTGACCTTTCGCCAACATGGGCGCATCTTTTGTAAAGACTTAACACTCGTCAAGTGATTATAGGTTTAATTTTCTTTTATTTTCCTTCTTGTTTTTGGGAGAATAGACAATTGTGTCTGCTTGCTAGGACACACGACTTTGGGCACAGGTATTAAATTAAGGATATAAAATCGTTTTATGTTACGCTCGTAATTAAAATGAGCTAGCTAAGAAATGTTTTAAATTGACGAAAAGACATTTAGATTTTGTAAATTACTCCTACAATTTAAGGAAGGAATGTACGTACCTTTATATTATATATATGTGGAAGTATTTCACTGTACATAATAGCCTCTAAATATGATGAGGAGGCGTAAGAATTAACCGAGAACCCAGGAAATATGCTTACTGAGTGATAATAAAATCGTGATATGGACACCAAAAAAGGAAAAACAACATATTTATGAATCGATTAACTTTCCAATTAATACTGACAAGCTAAGTTTCTGCAATATAATTCCGTTTTATCACGTGCCAATCATATAACCAAGTCTTAATCCAAATCCAAACTATTTCGATTTAGTCCCGTCATGTCCATCGATTCCAAAAAACTTGTTTCGATTTTGCCCACAGTTTATTACGTCTCAATTGAGATGTCATTTTCGTCCTGACCCATACGTTTCTTCTGGCCTTTCAATTTTCATCCTTAGAATTAAACTGTTTTTAACTTCTACATGTATTCATTAAAGACACTTTAAATGGAATCACTAGCTAGAGTGAATTTTAACCGTAATTCTTCACTTTAGTACTATATAGTTGCCATTATAATATGTAATAAGTGAGGCTTATGTGCAGCTAATATGCTTAACCCATTTGTGCTGGCCAAGGGAACTAAAATTAAAGTTTTGAAAATACTATCAAGCACTGACCATTTTTGCTGCCCAAGGAATGATAGACAAGCTTATAAGTTCCAATAAAAAACTTTCTGGAAAAAAAAAAACTATTCGGATGGCAAGAATATTGATGTATCACCATTCATCATCACTAGCCTAATCTTCGTGATATATTTACGACGATATTCTTAAAAATAAGGGCGTGCGTCATAATGTAATACTACATTATAGTTTAGAGCGAACAATATATGAGGACACAATTACACCCTCTTCTTTCTCCTTTTATTAAAAAAGATGTCTAAAATAAAATCATGAAATCTGATTCATTTAATTAATTATAAAAGCAGGCGGGCCAAAAAAAAAAAAAAAAAAAGGTCCAAATAAAGCAAGAGAGGATTCCAGGAAACATACTACGACTTCGATTTGGAACATTATTTGATCACAACAAACGCAATTGATGGAATCAGAATAAAGCATTTGAATTTTAAATTGTTTTGAATATTAGATGAGTTGATGCATATAGGACTTTAATATTCTGGTCCTTATAATCATATCACCCCAATTTGCAAATTGATTATCCAGATAAAATAAAAATATATTATCGTCAAAGTAATTTATTAGCTGGAAGGAGCAAGGGAATCCTGGAAACCAACGAGAATGGACGTGGATCTTAAACAATTAATAATTAATGTCAACGAAATCTTGCTCTGATCTGATCGGCAGATTCACGACCATTGACATATGTATAATTAATTATATTGAAAGGTTATTAGAGGAAGTAGCATAGCGAGTGTAAGTGTTGGTTAATTAAATTAATGAAGAGCAGAGATTATGCTTCCCATTGTGTTTCAGGTCGGCAGAATGGGAAGCAAAGAACGATAGTGAGCCTGTGAAAGTCATCAGTGAAAGTGACATGAGTGCTCTAATTTCCTTCCTTCATTGAAAAATGGGAATGCATGCGCCTGCCCTAATAATAATTATAGAAGTTGTATGTTAATAAACTCAAATAATTCAGACTTTGCATTGTTTTGTGGGAGTAATTAAATGGGAGACCCAGATTAGTAAGAGTCTAAATGAAGTTTTTAAGGGAAAAAATAAATGGCCGGCAAGCATACCTACATGTTCCTTAAACACGGGCAAGGAGCAGTGTCGTTGATTCTTTGTGAGGCAGCCTCTCTCTCTTCATCCTCTTGGGAGGCCACAAATATAACTATACATAATAAAAAATACTCTATTTGTTTATATATTCAAGTATCCTTCACGTACGTACGCTCTCATATGCGCAAAAATTTATGATATATATTCAGTGGCATGAAAAATCGACGGCCAACTGAATATTTGTGGAGACAACTACAAGTTGTTATATACTATTTTCTCCGATCTTTAATAGGAGATCTTGTTCGAAATGTAAATTACATAAGAATGTGATCTTATGTTAAGAATTCAGGTAGTATTAATTAAATGCAATTCTTGAGATTTTAGAGAGAAAACTCTACAAAGATTTAAGACTTGCCTGCCAATGTTTTAAGAGATAGACCGTGTATTATATTACTGTATCAAATCTGAGAAAATGTTAGTGCATGCGATTGAAACAAGATCTTAAGGTGAATAAAAATGTAGAACTAAATTTGTGTGGGGAGCTAAAAAAATCGTGTTTTGATGGCTACGGATCGAGTGGATGTTGAAATGACTGGATTTTATGATAGAATAGGGATATGGATTGACAATGCTTGATCTGCTCTATTATTTTATCTTGGCTTTATTGGAGCCACCAGTTCAAATTGCCCATTAAGGTTGTTTAATATGCTGTATATTAATGTGAACATCGCTGTCTTCTGGATCAAAAACTAAACAATATACTAGCAATCTAGCATGTTTTATATTACATAGGGTCCAACCACATGGTACATATATAGATCATAGATGAGCCTAGCTATTAATTTATAACAAATTAAACACACAATTGATTACTAAAACTACCACGTACCAACTAGCCAGTCCCAAAGCATTATGATATTGATGTTGAGCTTGTCAACTCTTTTCTTAATCCAAACCACCCCTCGTTTCTATATTTCCAATAAGTCAGGCATAGAGATATTCCCTGTCTCTTGCAAAGAGCCAAGATTCCCCGTTCGTTATGTTTTTTTTTTTTTTTTTTTTTTTAAACAACACAATTGTGACTTTGCTATACGTGTGGTTGATATTCACCCCGCAATGTTAATGCAGTACCATTAGGTTTAACTAGCTGCTGGCTAGGTGGGGGCAAATATATTTATAAACCCAAATGTTGAGCCACTAACCGTGCGCGCAGTCACACACACATTACTATAATATAACCTCTGGTAATTGATCAATATAATGAAGTCCAAATTTGAGTGCTAAATAGTACTGTCTCCGTTCTTAATTATAGGAACACTTTTGTAGTACAATTTGTATTACAAAATTGTTCCTATAATTAGGACCGAAGGGAGTATATAATAACACCACGTGTTTCAACATCTCTGCTGTTAATTAATGAGGTAATAGTAAATTGTTACATCATTTATGCACTATTCATGATGCCTTGATCTACCAATAAGCATAAGATATATATAGTACCCATTCTATGGTCAAATGTAAGTCACTTGTAGGGAACAAGTTTAGTTCGAAGTATAAGTTATTTGAAGTGTAATTAATGACATTTTCTCAATTTTACCCCTATGTAATTTCTATTGAAAAGAAAGAAAGAGGAAAGAGATATGTGAAAATCATTTGTAAAGTAGAGAGAAACAAAAAATTTAATAAGGGAAAATGTAATTTTTTTAAATCAATTTAATGCATTTTTTTAATATGCAAGAATGGGATACAAATGATTTACATTTAAGTGGTATATGTATTTTGAAAAGTTTGTTAGTTATGCTCATTTTGGATATCATCACCATGAAGCTATATATATATATATATATATGTGTGTGTGATGTGATTGAAGATGAATGAGTTAGTGTATAAAGTGGCTTTGTGTTAATTGTGGTTATGCATGGTCCTACACTTATGAATGCACTTCATTGAACTACACTCCAATATATTTTAGAGTTAAGGTGCAAATTTCTCCGAAAGTTTTTACTAAAGAGCAATGTTGCTCAGGAAGTTTTTTAAGGTTCAATGTTATCACGAAAGTGTTAAAATGAAGCAATATTGCCCTCTTTATGGTTAAAAAGTTAACAACCAAAGACGTCAATTTTTTAACGAGTCAACGTTAGTTGTTTAACGATATGAGGCAACATTACTACATTTTGAAATTTTTAGTATTACATTAGACATGAAAAAACTTCCAGAACAACATTGCTTTTCAATGAAAACCAAGGTTCTTAAAACCGGACCGGTCGTTGAACCGGTCAGAGTACTGGGTCAAGGGTCAGTGGGTCAGACCGGAGTCAAACCGGAGTTAAACCGGGGCAAACCGGTGAGAATAAAAAATTCATGTTATTAATATGAAATCATTAAAAAAAATCTTTTTTTTTTAACACCACCGTCCGATGAAAAAACATGTCTCATCGCACTCAAATACCCATTAAATAATGAGTTAAAGTATGTTGGGTAGCTCTTGAGAAAAAAAAAAAAAGTATCTTGGGTAACTCCGCTCCAAAACTTATCTCACTACACTTCAATATCCATTGAATAATGGATTAAAGTTGTACCCTTTGGTCAAAAGCGTGTTCGACTATTGAATAATAAGTGTAAGTACGGTGGGTTAATTATTTTGAATTCTTCTTGGAACCGAGACACTCGATTTCTCCTCTCTATCTCTCTCTCGTTCAGCGACTTCACCACCTTAGGACCGTAACGCCGTCGAATGAATCGAGCCTGAATCCTTCACCATGACTTCTACCTCGATTGTAGTCAATCTTTGCTTGTATGGTACGTGCTTGACGTCTCGGGATCTAGGAGGACTGGATCTGTTCACATCGGAAGGTTTCAAACCCGTGTCGGCGCGTCTCGGTCATGTCACCGTTGATGTGTCTTCAGTCCTTTCCGCGACGAGTCTTCAGATCGCTCTCCCCTTCTCGCTTCTTCTCCTTCTATGTCGTCGGCCGGCGAGTTGATCAAGGGTCGGTGAAGAGCGGCCACGACTTTTTTTTTTTTTAAAAAAAAAAACAACTCTTGACTCGGCAACTCGGCGGGTTAGCCGAAGTTGGCCGAGTTGACCCCGGTTCAACTCGGAAACCGGGTCACCCCCTTAACCCGGACGGTTTTCCGGCCCGGTTCGCCGGTTTCCGGTCTGAACCGGCCGGTCCGGTCCGGTTTTCAGAACATTGATGAAAACTTCCAAGACAAATTTACACCTTAAGCCTTTATTTTATTGTTTGAGAAGCAAATTAAAGTTGAACCCTTATGCCTTCTATTCTTGATTAATTAGTTTGGTTTGCTTTTGTCTAATGGAGGGAGCATCTTTGAACCTATTATCATATATGAAAGTTGAAAAATCATATTTTTGTGACTTGGAAATTATAGAGATGAGAATCTAATCAACTCAACCTAGAATCTAATACAAGACTTGAAAAGTGAAGTAGCATATTTGAAAAAGAACTGGAGGGTACACTTTGTTTTGTTGCATCCATTCGCGACCAAACCCGTACACATGTATGTTATGTTGCATCTGTTTGCCTGTCTGTTCTGTTGCGTCTGTTCGTACAACGGGCTAGTTCACCAGTAGGAGTCGAGTTCATTTGATCAGTTTTTGTCGTATATAAATAGGATGTGCGAGTAACAAAAAATTATCTCAATTTTCAACACTTTGCTCTCATATACTGCATTTTGCAATCATCTCACATATTGTGTGATTTTAAAAGCACGAGGTTGTGTTCGTTTGGGCTCCTGATTAATAGTGCCATCATTCTGGAGACACAATCTGTTGTATCTTGGGAGATAATTGTTCGTGATTCTTGGGCATTCGTATAGAGGGAACAAATTGTCTTAAGGAGCAAAGTATGTTGTGCTTGGATTTCATCAAATTCATTATCATTATTTTTGGCAATCTTGTTAGTTTTTTTGCTTTTCTATATTATACAGAATTTAGGTCTGAGCATGAAACCCATAACCCATGAGCCTGTCCAAAACCCATTGTAATTGGGTCATATTGAGCCTGCCCAAAAAGACTTTATAATGGGTTGAGTTAGAACCCACCCATTTAAGATTTAAATGGGCGGGCTATGGGCACACCTACGGGCTACCCATACCCGCCTAATTTTTTTTATTTATTAACTACCTATCCCATTCCACATTCTGCGTAAAGCTTTCCCTGAATCCCTTCCTATTCGAGTATTCAACCACCTCTAATCTATAACCATAATGGTTATCAACTCTCAATCTTGCTCACTTTCTCTCTCTATGACTCTGTTTATTCAAACTTCTAAGTTGCTATTGACTCTGCATGTAATGTATAAAAGATTTTAGAAGTGGATGAATATCTTCAAACCGAATTAATTGGCTTTCATGATCCAAAATTTGAAGTTTTAGCATGGTGGAGAGTGAATGCTTCCAAGTATCAAGTTTTAAATCTGTTGGCACATGATTTGTTGGGTATACTAGTATCTACCGTATCTTCAAAATTAGCTTTTAGTACTGGGTTGGATAGTAGATTCTTTCAAGTGAATCTGAAGATTATGAAGATTGAAACATGCAAATTCAATCGAAGCATGCCATTTTGTTAATCTATGAACTCGTAGAGTTGTAGTTGTAATGTTTTAATTTAAAAGTTGGAGTTTGAACATCAAGATTATGGTAATGATGATACTTGTCTAAATTTATGTTGTTTTGTGTGAATTGTGATTATTGAATTTTGAAGATGCATATTTGAGAAATTGGAATGATGAATTTGGATGGATGCTTAATGCTTATGTATATTTTTTAAAAAAGAAAAATAAACAAGTAAAATGTAAATGGGTTACTCAAAACCCGGTTAACCCGCCCATTTGCTCGCCTTAACAGAATTGTTGTATGTTTATAAATTATGTAACATCTCAGGCGCTCGCTTGTGGATATTGTCCGCTTTGGCACACAAGGCCTCACGGTTTTATTTTCGGCTGGGCCTAGCCCATCAAAACACATCCACAAGGAAAAGGTCTCCGTACCATTATAAGGCATGCTTTGTTCGCCTTCCCAGTTGATGTGGGACTTCACAGTTCACCCCCTTGGGGCCCAGTGTCCTCGCTGGTATAAGGGTGTAGAGACCTTTCCCTTGTGGACGTGTTTTGATGGGCTAAGCCCAGTCGAAAACAAAACCGTGAGGCCTTATGTGCCAAAGCGGATAATATCCATAAGGGAGCGCCTGAGACATTACATTAGGCCTTCTTTATTACACAGGTTTTGATCCTTTTGAAAATTTCTACGTCTAAAGTACTTTCACCAACAATCTTAAGACAATTTGTTAGGAATCGGCTAAAGTTAATTCATATCATTGGTGTTGAGGAAAGTGATTTAAAGGCCAAGCCTTGATTTAGTGGTTATTTAATTAGTCACCGTTGCAATAGCACGGAGAGAGACTCCCACTTGATTTGCACTTACCGGCCAATTGATATGATGAACAAAGCTGATTTTATTTCATTGAGCTGAGTTTGTGTTTAGTATCTTTAATTTTAAATTATGATACTATTCATAGATTAATCTTTATGATTAATTAGAGTTTTTATTTTAGTAACAAAAATGACAAGTGCAAGTACAAACTTGATGAACCCAAGTGGTTCGCTCCAATGCATGTTGAAAAACCGAGAAAAGTTCAACGGAAATGATTTCAAGAGATGGCAACAAAAACGTTTTTCTACTTAACTACCTTGAACTTGGCATGATTTCTTACTAAAGGTGCTTCAAAATTGCAAGAAGGACAACCATTAGATAAGGAAAAGGATGCTGCAATTGATCCTTGGTAGCATTCTGATTTCCTATATAGGAATTATATTCTCAATGATCTAGACAATACATTGTTTCCGTGTATAGTACCTTGGACACAACTAAGGCATTAGTGGAAAGTCTAGATAAAAAGGCTTAGAAAAATTTATAGTTTGCAGATTTTTGGACTTTAAAATGCTTGACTCTAAATCTATGGTAAGTCAAGTTGAAGAATTTCAATTGATTGTGCATGAAATTCATGCTGAATGGATGTCCCTTAGTGAGTCTTTCCAACTTGCTGCATTTATACAAAAATTGCCACCATCTTGGAAGGATTTCAAGAATTATCTTAAGCATAAGTGCAAGAAGATGTCACTTGAAGATCTAATTATAAGATTGAGGATAGAAGAAGATAACAAGATTTCGAAAAGAAATTTAGTAGCAATCATGTAGTCTCAAAGGCTAATATTGTTGAAGATGGTTCAAAGTTCAAAAACGGAAATGCTTTGATGAAGGATCATATAAACAAGGCCATAAGCAAAACCCAGAAATTCAAAGGCAATTGTTATAATTGTAAGAAACCTGGTTACCGTACTAAGGATTGTAAGAAGGCAAATAATCTCAAAAATAAGAAGAATACTCAAGCCAATATGGTTGAAGCTGCTACTAACATGATTGAAAACATGAATCTTTCGGTAGTTGTGATGGAATGTAACTTGGTTGAAAATACCAAGGAGTGATAGGTAGACACTGCCACACTAGTGCCACTAGGCATGTTTGTGCTAAGCGTAACATCCTAAATTTTATTTTTAGGATTTAATTGTAATTAAGAAATAATTATATAAGATAATTGGAAATAAATTATAATTGTGGGCCTTTGTTGTAATTTTCCCATTTCAAAAAAAAAAAAAGAGTGAAGACGTGTTGGAGGCGGGAAAAAAAAAAGAGGAAGAGTGAAACACGTGGGAGGAATAAAATAATAATATAAAATATAATAAAATAATATTAATCACCGCCTCATTAATTGAGGCGGTGACTTTGGCGATTTAATATATATATGTATACCGTGTGTGTGTGTATTAGGCGGTATAGGCAGAAAAGAATTGAGAGAGTGTAGAGATAGGAGACGGCGAGAGAGAGAAAGAGAAAAAGAAGAAAATTTGGGTATTTTGAGGTATGTTATTTATTTTATAAGATCATTTTGGTGATTAACTTAACTTCTTTTTGATAAACTTTCTTCATGAAAGTTGTTCTATATATTTTTCTCTTTCCAATAAATATAATATTATTTTGGTTAGTGAAATTTTTGGGATTATGATTTTGGAATAATTTTGAATTTTTATAATAGATGATTGTATATATATTTAGAACGATTAATAACTAGTTTTAACCGGTTTAGAATATTTGATTGATTTTTGTATGAATTTAAAATAATTTTTTCTACATTAGAAATTCAAGATTTATATCCTACCGAATATTTTTCTTGATTAAAAGTTGTATAAATTTTGTTTTGAGTTAATAGAGAAATTACGAGAGATTTTAATCGGTTGGTTTTGAAATTTGAAAGGATTTAAATTGTTATTTTTAGTCTTTATCATAATAATATATGTTTATTTGAAATTGTATAATTTAAGATATATGAAATTACAATTGTGATGATATAGAGAGTTTATCGTGGCCGTGATTGTTCGCGTTTTACTTCTGAAATAAGGTTTATTTGGAAATTGAGGTAACTTAGGGGTTAATTTATTTTATATGCTTGCTTTGGGTGTGAGGTATTTTTCCAAGTTTTCTTGTTATATAAACTACTTGTATGTGTTTTGGAAAATTTTGTTTGAGTATGATGTTACTTTAGTGAAGCGAGTGTAATTTTCTATTCTCGTGAAATTAAATAAATATTACTATTAAGGTTTTTGTTGTTATGACGGATGTAATGTTTGTTGTGGATAATATATATGTGAAATAATAATTTAGTAAATTGTTGATGAAGATTTTAGTATCATATTATCTATTTTATTGTGGGATATGTTGGGTTGTATGAAGAGAATAAGGGCGAAATTGTGCCCATTGGCTCTCTCATGTTCCTAGCCCGGACTTGAGTTGAGTGTTTTGGGCGGACACCTCCCTACTACGGTTTTTTGAGTGTGGTGGTATGGGAGGGGACAAGTATCCTTGAAGTGATAGTTAATCTTGGCGGGTTACTAGCACTAAAGGGTGATCCATGTCCACGGGGAAATAAGGAGGAGCAGGATGGAAGGGTTGGAATTAATAATTAATAATTATTATTATGGATTAATTGATTATTTGATATGGTTTTTATAAATGTGTTGATAAACCCGCTTCTCCGACTTACAATCCTTCCCGCATATTTGATAAATTAATTTTGGTTCTTGGGACTTTATGTCTCACCCCGTAATTATTAATATTTTTCAGGCGAGGCTCCTAAATCCACTAGTAGTAAAGGGAAGCAACCAGAGGCATAATAGTTGTGAATTTTGTAAGCCTCTTTTGGTTTTGGTGTTGTAATGATCTTTATATTGCCATACTAGGGCCCACATATTTTGAGAATACTATTTTAACAGTTGAGATGTGTGTTTATATACTGTTGAACCAATAGTTGTATTTTATATGATATCGTATTGTAGTGAATCCACTATCAAAGCTTGTGTGGAAATATTTCGGTATAAATCTTTGTTGTGGATGTGATGTTGTAAAACTCATGGACTGTGTATTCTTCTGCTCGACAATTGTGTCCAGAGTTTTGGATTTTATGTGGTGAGTTTGTAGGCGAAATTTGTGCCTTGAACTCCGATGTACATGTTTTATAAAGAAAAGAGTTTTCTTAATCCGGTTAAATGAAAATATTAGAGTTAAATATTGTTAGTAAGGAGAGGTCTTTTCACTAACAGATCTCTTCTTACACCCCTGCGTAGCAAGATGAATAACTTTATATGGGTAATTTTTCTACTTCAAAGGTAGAATTTTTTGCGAAGGTAGCCTTAAAGATGACTCCTGGAAAAGTTGTTACACTTAATTATGTGCTTTATGTGCCTGACATTCACAAGAATTTAGTGTCTAGAACCCTCTTAAGCAAGAATGGTTTTAAGCTTGTATTTATTTATTTTTTGATAAGTTTGTACTTTCTAAAAATAATATGTATATAGGAAAAAGTTACCTTAGTGAGGCATTTTCGAACTTAATGTAATGATTGTAACCAATAGTGGTGTTATCAATAATAATGTCGCTTGTTTATTTGCTTGAGTCCTCGGATTTATGGTATCAAAGATTAGGACATGTTAATTTTAGACCAATTAAAATTTTAATTCATTTAGATTTATTACCTAAAATTGATTGTTCAAATAATAATATATGTCAAGTATGTATCGAACCAAAATTCTCTAAGGTACCGTTTCCTTCTATTGAAAGATCAACTAAGTTATTAGATTTAAGATATATTGATATATGTGATATGAAATCTGTACTATCTAGGGATAATAAGAATTTATTACGTTTATTGATGATTTGTTATGTGTATTCGTTTAATAGTAAAGATGAAGCCATTATTGTTTTTAGACAATATAAAAATGAATTTGAAAATCAACTTAATAAGAAAATTAAAGTAGTGAGGAGCGATGTGGGGGAGAATATGATGGGCCCTTTGAAGAATTCTGTATAGAATCTGGTATTATACACCAGACAACTACTCCTTATGCTCCGCAATCAAATGGGATTGCAGAGAGGAAAAATCGGACATTGAAATAAATGATGAATGCAATGTTGATTACATCGGTTTACCACAGAATTTGTGAGGGGAAAGCTATTTTAACAGCTAATTTTCTAATTAATAGAGTGTCTCACAAAACAATACAAAGCATACCATATAAAATATGGAAAAGAAAGAAACCTTCCTTGAACTATTTGAAAGTGTGGGGATGTTTGGCAAAGATAGCGATTCCTAAACCCAAAAGATTAAGAATCGGACTAAAGACAATTGACTGTGTGTTTATTGGCTATGCACTTAATAGTAGTGCATATCAGTTTTTGGTTTATAAGTCGATGTATTAGATATTATATTCATGTTAATACATATTGAGTCAAGCGATGCTACGTTCTTTGAAAATGTATTTCCGTATAATAAGGGAAGTGAAGCAAATGGTAGTAATGATGACAATATGTGAAACTCGTGGGATACTACGACTAGTGATGATCCTATAAAGGTGGAACTTAGACGTAGTTCCTTTTGGCCTAATTTTGCTGACTTTTCTATTGGAAAATGAGCCTCGAATATATAGAGAGGCTATGGGCTCCCTTGAAGCATCATTCTGAGAAGAGACTATCAATAGTGAAGTTGAATCCATTCTGTCAAACCACACCTGGAAATTGGTTAACCTTCATCCTAACAATAAGCCTCTAGGAACTAAGTGAGTCTTCAAAATGAAGATAAAAGTAGATGGCACTCTTGATAAGTACAAAGCTAGGCTGGTAGTCAAAGGCTACAGACATACGTGAAGGCACCTGTTACAAGGATTACATCCATTTGGATATTAATTGCGTTAGCAGCGTTGATTGAGTTGGAGTTACATCAAATGGATGTAAAGACAGCCGTATTGATGGTGATTAGAGGAAGAGATCTATCTAGAACTACCTGAATGATTTGTTGTATCAGGATAGGAATAAAAAGTTTGTCACTTGATAAAGTCCCCTTATAGACTTAAGCAAGCCCTGAAATAATGGCATGTAAAATTTGACGAAGTTATATTATCAAATAGCTTTAGTATTAATGAAATGTGACGAGTGTGTCTACAATCAAAATAGTGAAAATGGGTTTATCATAGTCTGTCTTTATGTAGATGACAAGTTGATAACGGGTAGTAGTAATCAAATGATTAAAGCTGCGAGAGATTGCTTACCAAGTAAGTTAGACATGAAAGATATGCGTCAAACAGATGTTATTTTGGGAATTAAAATCCATAGAACATCTTATGGGTTGGCTTTATCACAAGCACATTATATTGCTAAAATTCTTGAGAAATTTAAGAGTTTGAACATAGCTCCTTTGCAGAACCCTATAGATTCTTGTCTTCGACTATTGAAAAATACCGGCAAAGCTAAAAAACAAAAGGAGTATGCTCATGTGTTAGGTAGTCTTATATATGTTATGAACTGCATTAGACCTGATATTGCTTACGCAGTAAGCATGTTGAGTCGCTTTACAAGTAATCCAAATGAGCTTCATTAGAAAGCTATGGTAAGAGTTTTGGGTTATTTCAAGCACACTCAAAATTTTGCCATGCATTATGAGAAGTATCCCGCAGTGTTAGAAGGGTATCGTGAAACAAATTGGATCACTAGCTCTAATGATACAAGATCCACAAGTGGATATATGTTCAACCTTAGTGGGGGTACTGTGTCTTGAAAGTCATCCAAACAGACTTGCATTGCAAGATCAACTATGAAAGCATAATTTATTGCTTTAGATAAAGCTGGTGAGGAAGCTAAGTGGCTTCATAATTTTCTTGAGGACATTCCTAATAGGCCAAAGTCGGTCTTGCTTTGTATACGTTATGATAATCAAGCAGCTATTGGTAGGGCCAAGAATGTCATGTTTAACGGTAAGTCTAGACATATACATCTTAGACATGATATTGTTAGGCAACTACTCTCTAACGGAATCATCTCAATTGATTATGTGAAATCAAAAGAGAATATAGCGGATCCATTGATTAAAGGGAGTCCTAAAGATTAGGTTAGGAATTTGTCAAAAGAAATGGGTTTAAACTTATCAATTGTTGATTATTGAGGTAACTCTACCTAGATGAGTAGAGATCCCACAAACTAGGTTCAAAGAGACAACTAAGTGATGATCAACTATGAGCATTATGGAGTTTTAAACTCAAACTCATTCCTATGACAAGACAGTGCATATATGAGGGTAATAATTTGGTCTTTTATTGGTTTCTTAATCTGATATGTTCAGATGATGTATATTGACTTATATTACAAGGAATCAGCTATGTGAGTGTGAATAGGGGCCGCTTCTATGAGAATTTATACAAGCCGATTCTCTAGAACACTAGTAGAACCAGACAGATGTCCAAGGCCAAAATGGACACAACAATTGGGACCAACCATACTAGAGGAGCAATTGTGTGACTCCTATTGTCTTGGTATACACTAAAGGTCGATGGTTCAATACAACACATCCACTGGTTGACCGAGTATACCCGATAGGTTTTTACTAGAGAAAGTTCAAAGGTGACCCCTACTTATCTCGATGCAATTGCTTCTCGTAAAGGAATCGCACGTAGCATACATGTTCATTTGCATTGGTCATGATGAACCAACTTCTTATCCATGTGGAGGATTGGTTAACTTTTGGGTTTCAATCCCATGGGTTATGAATAAGAAGTAAGTCAGAGAATAAGAGGAAAAAGGAAGGTGAAATGATAGAAGTCCCACATTGGACAATTTAGGAGAAGTGAAAGGGTATATAATGCTCAACTTCAAACCTCTAACCCCTCATTCTTGGGTTCAACTAGCAAAGAGGTCGGACACTCTCACCAAATGGGAGGGAGTTCGATCCTAGAGTTGGTCAAGGTGTTGAGGGAGGCATCCTAGGGATCTACGAAGCAATGATAACACAAGCTAAGGTGGAGGCATGTGTACTCTTAATCCTAATTCCTTGTGGAGTGAGCTCCAAGTACCCTGCCCCTGGACTGTAGGTGAGCCCGACCCCTCTCCTAAAATTTATCTTATAAAAAAAAACTTCAAACCTCTAAATTGAGCCCTTAGGCCAACCCACTTTTGTGGAAGAGAGAAGACATAGGTGGGCCTTGGTTCACCACACACACGCACGCCGCCACTGCCGTCTGTCCGTTCGACTCAGCTCAGTTTGCGGGTGTGTGAGATTAAAATAATTTTTTAATTTTGTCCAATTCCTTTTTTGCCCATCCGTAATTCTCCCAACTAGCGGCTGTAGTAGACCGTAATATTGGAGTGTTATTTTCGAAATCAAAACGCTGTGACCAAACCAGTGCACACCGATCCGTTCTATTGCATCCATTCGTGAATGAACCAGTACAGATGTCTGTTCTGTCACATCTGTTTGCTTGTTCGATATGTTGCGTTTGTTCATACAACGCGCCAATTCTTCAGCAGGAGTTGAGTCCGTATGATAAGTTTTCGTTGTCTATAAATAGGACGTGCGAGTGACAAAAAATTATCTTAGTTTTCAACACTTTGCTCTCATATACTGCATACTGCATTCTGCAATCATCTCACATACTGTGCGATTCTAAACACATGTGGTTGTGTCCGTTAGGGCTCCCAATTGATAGTGCCATCATTTTGGAGATGCAATTTGTTCTATCCTGAGAGACAATTTTTGTGATCCTTGGGCATCCGTATAGAGGGAACAAATTGTCTTAAAAAGATAATGTACGTTGGACTCGAATTTCATCAAATTCATTATCATTAATTTCGGCAGTCTTGTGAGTTTTTTCTGTTTCTTTTATACATATAGTAGGGGAGGGGGGCAAGGTTCGAATCCTAGACATGAGAGAGGGGAGTCAAGCTCCCATGCCACTGCGTTAATAAGGCGCTGTCTTTTTTCTGTTTTTCTATATTGTACAGAATTGTTGTATGTTTACATATTAGGCCATCTTAATTACACAGATTCTGATCCTCGTGAAAATTTCTACTTCTAAAGTATTTTCAACAACAATATTGATTATTGATTTATTTCCAAGTTTAAGGCTTGGGGTTAACTTAACGCTAAAACACGGTTCATTTATACTTTTCAAGCAATCAAGTTGGCCGGCGGAGATGAGTTCAGGATGGAACCGGAAAAGTTAAAAATGAAGTCTAATTGATGTCACTGATTCGCCTGCATCATCTCTAGATTAGTTAAAAGGCTTAACGAGATTTACTTAATTGTTTTGTTTGACGAGAGAGAATCCACGAATATTTATTTGATTTGCATCCAAATAGAAATAATTAATGTTCCTTCCCCCATTTCAATATAGCCTTGAAAGCATCATTAAGTTTTTGTTTAATTTAATCTTTTAGGCTGAAAATATATGGAAATTATGCAAATGGTCACATCTGAAGTCAGGAGACAAATGGAGGCTTTGTAATTACCTGTTGTCTTCTTCCCGTTTTGCGGGATGGAGGATTGGCTAAACTGACGGCAGTTATCTTTCAGCTTCTGGTCAACTCACTTTGAGTTAAGATGTCATCAGACTAGTTCATGATCCAAGTGTTAATATAATTTCAAATCTATTAATTATAAGTCTGTCCATTCTTACTGTATGAAGTTTATTATAGAGATCTTGGCTCTTTTCGAAATTAGATGGAAGGTATTACATCATCGATTTCTACTCGACTTAAAGCAAATATTTCAAACTTACAACAACTTGACCTGGTAAAATAATTTTAAGTGCGTACGTCAACCCCACCTCTTTTTTTTTTTTTTTTTTTTTTTTTTGGGGGGGGGGGGGGGGGGGGGGGGGGGGGGTTTAGATATCTTTATACCCAAATAGTTATAAATGAACGAGTGATGGGATGTCTGCAAACTCTTCAGACAAAATTGATCATTTCCCCTCATACATTTATTTCAAAAGTGTTTATTTTTTAAGTTGATCCAAATGGGCTGTTAAAAGAGTTTAAACACACACAGGAGGGGAAGTTGACAATGGAATAATTATTTAATGAGTTGATGCTTGGGTTGCTAATGTGTATCATTGTGATTTGTGAACTAAATAGGATTGTCAATTGAATCACCCAGGACAGTGAACATAATTGAATTGATGATAAATTAATTAATATATTTTAAAAGTATATGCTCAATATAAAAAGAAATATCATGCAATGACATTAAAAATGAATATTTAAATTTAAGGAACAGTAATGTATGATTAAAAAAGGAGGTAGAATCTATCAATACTCAACAGTATCAATTCAAAATCTAGATATGAATTCTATGGTAAATGATTTTAGAATATATAAATACACACATATTTCTTCCTCCCCTGCCCATTAATATTGCTCTCCCTATGCTTAATAGGTATAGATATCTATAAATCATAACTTAAAAATAAAGACTAAATAAAAAAAATACCATTTCGACCGGTTGATTAATCAATTTTACCATTTTTTATTGATTGAAGGCTGTTTTCCTTCTCCGGTTCTCCGCTGACGTCCTCTGGTACATCGGACTAACTAGTTCTCAGTCCAACCAGTCAAGGTGACCAATATAATCTTTAATATATTTCTCTTAATATTGGCAGAAATCTGATGTAATAATACATTATAGGTTAGAGCGAACAATATATGAGGACACAATTACTCCCTCTTCTTTCTCCTTTTATTAAAAAAGATGTCCAAAATGAAATCATGAAATCTGATTCATTTAATTAATTATAAAAGCAGGCGGGCAAAGAAAAGAGAGAATCTCATATAAATACGGTTGAAATAGGAAAATCCTATATAAAAATTTGGTAAACTCAACAAATATTAAATTGGGTCAATGTCCCAATACAGAATATTTAAATGTTGATTATTTTTCAATAACACCCCTAACTCATGGTCCAAAGAAAAGGGGAATGGAAAAGCCAGAAGAAGTCGGATGCCTGTCACCCTTGCTACCATCGTCACTCTATCCCTTATGTGCCCACCACCGTTGCCGTCACGAAAAGTCGTCGCTTTTGTCATTGTTAGAAGCTGTTACCATCACGGTGAGGAGCCTAGTTTTCGCCATGGTATGTGGCATAACAAGAAGGAAAGTCATACCCCTCATCTTCACCTTCACAAACAGAAAAGACGATTTTTTGCCGAAAGCTTGTAACTGATGGGTTGTTGGCCCCCGGATATGACGCGTCGATATGCAAATCTCACTGGGAAAATTCTTCCTTCTATCCCACCTGTACAATCTCCCTCTATTTCTTTCTTTTTTTTTTCAATAAGATTATGAGACCTCAAACTCCCTCTATTTCTGCTCATCGTTTTGAATTGAAATTTTTTTCAGCTTTGCTTGATTATTGGAAATTCGAACTCTTTTTTTATTTTGTGGGTGAAAAGGAACAGTACTTTATAACTAGAGAAAGCTCCATTCAAACGGGAAAAGTGTTTCTCTTCAAATGGTTTAATCTTGAGATTATGACATGAATCTCTAGTATTCCCCAGGAACAAGTCGTTTTATTCGTGTTTTGTGGGAAATTTTTTTTACCAATTATATCATGGAATGTAGAATTTTCGGTGGCACAGCCATCCGAATTGCTTTCCCATTCCCCATTTCTTTAGATCATGAGTTAGGGGTATTATTAAAAAATAACCAACATTTAAATATTCTAGATTGGATCATTGACCCAATTTAAGATTTGTTGAGTTTATCAGCCTTATATAGAATTTTTCTATTTCAACCGTCTTTATATAAGATTCTCCAAGAAAAAAAAAATCCAAATAAAGCAAGAGAGGATTCCAGGAAACATACGACAACTTCGATTTGGAACATTATTTGATCACAACAAACGCAATTGATGGAATCAGAATAAAGCATTTGAATTTTAATTTGTTTTGAATATTACATGAGTTGATGCATATAGGACTATAATATTCTGGTCCTTTTAATCATATCACCCCAATTTGCAAATTTAGAATCCAGATAAAATAAAAATATATTATCGTCAAAGTAATTTATTAGCTGGATGGAGCAAGGGAATCCTGGAAGTAGAGGAAGTAGGATAGCGAGTGTAAGTGTTGATTAATTAAATTAATGAAGAGAAGAGATTATGCTTCCCATTGTGTTTCAGGTCGGCAGAATGGGAAGCAAAGAACGATAGTGAGCCTGTAAAGTCATCATTGAAAGTGACATTAGTGCTCTAATTTCCTTCCTTCATTGAAAAATGGGCATGCATGCGCCTGCCCTAATAATAAAACATAGAATTTGTATGTTAATAAACTCAAATAATTCAGACTTTGCATTGTTTTATGGGACTAATTAAATGGAAGACCCAGATTAGTACGAGTCTAAATGAAGTTTTCAAGGGAAAAAATGAATGGCCGGCAAGCATACCTACATGTTCCTTAAACACGGGCAAGGAGCGGTGTCGTTGATTCTTTGTGAGGCAGCCTCTCTCTTTTCATCCTCATGGGAAGCCACAAATATAACTATACATAATCAAAAATACTCTATTTGTTTATATATGCAAGTGTCCTTCATGTACGTACGCTCTCATATGCGTAAAATTTATGATATATATTCAATGGCTTGAAGAATCGACGGCCTTGAGTATTTGCGTAGATAACTACAGGGTGTTATATACTATTTTCTCCGATCTTTAATACGTACGATATCTTGTTTGGAATGTAAATTATATTAAGAATATGATCTTATATTAAGAATCCAGGTAGTAGTAATTAAATGCAATTCTTGAGATTTTAGAGAGAAAACTCTATAAAGATTTAAGATTTGTGTGCATATCAAAGTTCAAAGATGCCTGCCAGTGTTTTTAATTTAGAGAGACAGCGTGTATTATACTACTGTATCAAATCTGAGAAAATGTTAGTGCATGCGATTGAAACAAAATCTTAAGGTGAATAAAAATGAAGAACTAAATTTGTATGGGGAGCTAAAAATCGTGTTTTGATGGCAACGGATCGAGTGGATGTTGAAATGATTGGATTTTATGATAGACTAGGGATATGGATTGACAATGCTTGATCTGCTCTATTATTTTATCTTGGCTTTATTGGAGCCACCAGTTCAAATTGCCCATTAAGGTTGTTTAATATGAGGAATATTAATGTGAACATACATCGCTGTCTTCTGGATCAAAAATTAAACAATATCCTAGCATGTTTTATATTACATAGGGTCAAAACACATGGTACATATATAGATCATAGATGAACCTAGCTATTAATTTATAACAAATTAAAGACACAATTGATTACTAAAACTACCACGTACCAACTAGCCAGTCCCAAAGCATTATGATTGATGTTGAGCTTGTCAACTCTTTTCATGACCCAAACCACCCCTCGTTTCTATATTCCCAATAAGTCAGTCATAGAGATATTCCTTCTCTCTTGGAAAGAGCCAAGATTCCCCGTTCGTTATGTTTTTTTTTTTTTTTTTTTTTTTAACAACACAAATGTGACTTTGCGTGCTATACGTGTGTTTGATATTCACCCCGCAATGTTAATGCAGTACCATTAGGTTTAACTAGCTGCTGGCTAGGAGGGGACAAATATATATATATATACACACACATATATAAACCCAAATATTGAGCCACTAACCCTACGCGCAGTCACACACATATTACCAGTGACGGAGTCAGGATTTGGAATTTATGGGTGCACAATTAGTGTAAGGGTTCGGAGCAGAGCCCCTGAAATTTTTTTTTTAAAGGAAAGCTTTAAATTAATGCATTTTCTAGAAGGAAACATTTAATGTACCTGGATGAATCTGAATAATACTAGCACTTTATCTAGTGTACCCTCCAATTCCTCTTCGAAGTACCCTTGTTACCGCACGCGACTTCTCATCCAAAAGCTTGGCAATCAGTGCAGTCGATTCTGTCATGGTAGCACAAAGACGGTGAATTGATTGCCCAAAATAATCGTGTCAAATAATCACTTGACTCAAAAGCTTAAACCAAAGACGAGAGATCAAAAGTGAATTTAACCATTCGAGAAAAAAATTATCAAGCAAAAGCCCATTGCTCATAAATATGGATAAAGCATAGTCTCACCACTGACAGGAAGACAAGTTCAATAACAAACGGGAACAATCAACAGGGAAATTTAGAACCTCTAGTAAAATCCGTAAAAGAATCTCTCATCCTCTGTCAGAAGAGGAAAAAAAGGTTGAACCTCAATAGATTGCAGCGAAAATGACCGAACCAAAACCTCTAATAATCAATACATTGCAAAAAGACGAGGCTAATTAAATCGAAATAGATTGCAAAGAAACAACTCAAATCAAAAGCATCTGGTGGGACAAATTGAAAAAATAAAAAGGACAAATCAAAGAAATCCTACCAGATATTCTCTCCGTAGGTTGATTCCCACCCCGCTGCACAACACTACTTGGTGCCAGAGCAGAGACGGAAGACGCCGACGATGGAGGGCAAGTTTGGAGATGAGAGCGTGAGGACGGATCGAATAGGAGTGGGTGATTGATCGAGAGGTTTGGGCGACGGGGATTTGGGGATTGATGGTGAGAGTCGAGACTCGAGAGGTTTGGCGTTTGGGGGTGAGACCGTGAGAGTCGAGGTTTGCGGCTGGACGGCGATGGTGAGAGTTGAGAGAGTCGGCGTTTGGGGCTGAGGACGTGAGAGTCGACGTTTGGGGGAATTGGGGCTGGAAGGCGATTTAGGGATTGAAAAAAAAAATAAAACACAAGTGCTGAGGGTGGGTTTCGAACCGGGGACCAAAAGCTAACCGGGTTAACACTTAACCAACTATCCCAATTAGACAAATTGCAATGAAAATCCTTTACTAAATATATATTTTTTAAATTTTTTATGTCTGCACTTGCCCACATAGGCACTAGTGTGCCTCCATCCCCGCATATTACTATAATATCACCTCTGGTAATTGATCAATATAATGAAGTCCAACTTTGTGTGCTAATAAATAGTATATAATAATACCACGTGTTTCAATCTCTGCCGTTAATAAGGTAATAGTAAATTGTTACATCATTTATGCACTGTTCATGATTCCTTGATCTACAATAAACATATGGTATAGTACCCACTGTATACTCAAATATAAGTCACTTGTAGAGAATAAATTTAGTTAAAGTTTAAGTTACTTGTAACGTAATTGATGGTATTTTTTTAATTTTACCCCTATTTAATTTTTATTGGAAAGAAAGGAAAAGGAAAGAGATGTGTGAAATTGTAAAGTAGAGAGAAACAAAAATTTTAATAAGGTAAATGTAATTTTTTTATTTTATTTTAGTGCATTTTTTAATATGCAAGAATGGGATACAAATGATTTACAATTAGGTGGTATATCTATTGTGAAACAGTTTGTTAGTTATGCTCATTTTGGATATCATCACCATGAAGCTATATATCTGTGTGTGTGTGTTTGAGGATGAATGAATTGGTGTATAAAGTGGCTTTGTGTTAATTGTGGTTATGGTGTTACACTTCTGAATGCAGTTCATTGAACTATACTCTAATGTATTTTAGGGTTAAGATGCAAATTTATTCCAAAATTTCCCGATAAGTTTTTTTAGGGTTTAATGTTGCCATGAAAGTTTTTTTTTTTTTTTTTTTTTTTTTTGCCAAAGCCATGAAAGTGTTAAAATGAAGTAATATTGCCTTCTTTACCTTTAAAAATTTAACAGTCAATGCATCAATTTTTTAACGGTCAATATTAGTTTTTTAGCGATATGAGATATGACATTGTTATGTTTTAAAACTTTTGGTATGACATTGAATTTAAAAAAAAATTCAAAACAACATTGTTCCTCAGCGAAAACTTTGAAGACATTTTACTCTTTAACCCTCTATTTTATTGTTTGAGAAGCAAATTAAAGTTGAACCCTTATGCCGTCTATTCTTGATTAATTAGTTTGGGTTTTGTTCTGTCTAATGGCCGGAGGGAGCAGCTTTGAACCTATTATCATGTACGAAAGCTGAAAACTCTTGTTTTTGTGACTCGAAAATTATAGAGATGAGAATCCAATCAACTCAACCTAGGATCCAATTCAAGACTTGAAAAGTGAAGTAGCAAATTTGAAAAAGAAATGGAGAGTACACTCTTTAATTTCTCCGTTATAATTCAACTCTACTGTGATTACAAATATATTTAAAAAAATCAAGTGAGAAGCTGGCAAGTTATAGATATTGACATTAATTGTTATCTTGATTATTGATTTATTTCCATGTTTAAGGCTTGGGGTTAACGGTAAAACACGGTTCATTCATAATTAAAAGGCTTAACGAGAGTTACTTAATTGTTTTGTTTGACGAGAGAGAATCCACGAATATTTATTTGATTTGCATCCAAATAGAAATAATTAATGTTCCTCTCCCCCATTTCATTATAGCCTTGAAAGCATCATTAAGTTTTTGTTTAATTTAATCTTTTAGGCTGAAAATATATGGAAATTATGCAAATGGTCACATCTGAAGTCAGGAGAGCAAATGGAGGCTTTGTAATTACCTGTTGTCTTCTTCCCGTTTTGTGGCATGGAGGATTGGCTAAACCGACCGCAGTTATCTTTCATCAGCTTCTGGTCAACTCACTTTGAGTTAAGATGTCATCGGATTTTTTCATGATCCAAGGGTTAATATAATTTCAAATCTATTAATTATGAGTCTGTCCATTCTTAATGTATGAAGTTTATTACAGAGATCCTGGCTCTTTTCGAAATTAGATGGAAAGTATTACATCATCGATTTCTACTCTACTTAAAGCAAATATTTCGATTTCTACTCTACTTAAAGCAAATATTTCAAACTTACCATACAACAACTTGACCTGGTAAAATAATTTTAAGTGCGTACGTCAACCCCACCTCTTCTTTTTTTTCTTTTTCTTTTTTGGGTTAGAATATATCTTTATACCCAAATAGTTATAAATGAACAAGTGATGGGATGTCTGCAAACTCTTAAGACAAAAATTATCATTTCCCTTCATACATTTGTTTCAAACACACGCACACACAGAAGGGGAAGTTGACAATGGAATAATTATTTAATGAGTTGATGCTTGGTTTGCTAATGTGTGACATTGTGAACTAAATAGGATCGTCAATTGAATCACCCACGACAATGTGATTCACGATTCAAATTAGAACATATATTGAACCATAATTGAATTGATGATAAATAAATTAATATATCTTAAAAGTATATGCTTAATTATAAAAAGAAATATCATGCAATGACATTAAAAATGAATATTTAAATTTAAGGAACAGTGTATGATTAAAAAAGGAGGTAGAATCTATCAATACTCAACAGTATCAATTCAAAATCTAGATATAAATTTTAGAACATGTATACACACATATTTCTTCCTCCCCTGCCCATTAATATTGCTCTCCCTATGCTTAATAGGTATAGATATTTATAAATCATAACTTAACAATAAAGACTAAAAAAAAAAAAAAAAACCATTTCGACGGGTTGATTAATCAATTTTACCAATTTTTATCGATTGAAGGCTGTTTTTTTTTTTTTAATTTTTTTTTTCAGTACCTCACGAGGTACGAAAAATACCTCACGAGGTACTAGGCCTTTTTTTATTTATTATTCTATTTATTATATTTTTTTCCTAGACGTACCTCGCGAGGTACGCGACTACCTGGCTAGGTAGAAGTCATTTTCTTATTTTTTTATTATTATTTTTTATAATGTTGTATTATAGTTATTATTTTTTTAAGGTACTTCGCGAAGTAGTTTCGTTTTTTTTTTTTTTCAGAAGTTCCTCGCGTGGTAGTAGGCCTTTTATACTTTTTATTCTATTTCTTAGAATATTATTTTTTTCACAAGGTACCTTGCGAGGTTCTAGTCATTTTCTATTATTATTTTTTATAATTTTGTATTTTAGTTTTTTTTGAAGTACCTCATGAGGTAGTTTCACTTTTTTATTTTAGGCTAAAGTATACGTTTGGTCCTTTATGTTTGCCTTTGTTATCATTTTAGTCCCTTAAGTTTGTAAAGTGCACGTTTGGTCCCTTAATGTTAACACCGTTAGTCTGACTTAACGGAAAATAATAATTCAACAATGATTGTGCAATTAAATGCTGACCAAGCATCCTTATATATTATTTAAAATTCTTGTTGTATTTATTATTATATTTTTTCCAAAAGTACCTCAGGAGGTACCAAGAATACCTCACAAGGTACTAGGCCTTTTTTTACTTTTTGTTCTATTTATTATAATATATTTTTTTTTTTTCATAGAGGTACCTCGCGAGGTACCGGACTACCTCGCGAGGTATTGGTCCTTTTTTTATTTATTTTTTACAATTTTGTATTTTTTTTTTGAGGTACCTCGCGAGGTAGTTTCGCTTTTTTATTTTATTTTTTCATTATTAAGTTTTAAAATTTTTATTGTATTTATTATTAATTTTTCAGAAGTACCTCGTGAGGTACCGTACTACCTCATGAGGTATCTGGTTTTTTTAAAAAAAAAATAATTTTTTTTTTTGCGTTACCTCGCGAGGTTATTTCGCCTTTTTTTCATCATTATTTTTTTTTTCGAAAAGTACCTCCGAGGTACGGGACTACCTCGTGAGGTATTGGTCCTTTTTTTTTTTTTAGAAGTACCTCGTGAGATAGTGATCCTTTTTATTATTTTTTTTCCAAAAAGTACCTCGTGAGGTGGGACTACCTCGTGAGGTAATCGGGTCCTTTTTTTATTGTTTATAATTTTGTATTTTAGTTTTTTTTTTTTTTGCGTTACCTTGCGAGGTAACACAACTACCTCGCGAGGTTATTAGGTTATTTCGCCTTTTTTTTATCATTATTCTTTTTTCTCAAAAGTACCTCACGAGGTACCAAGACTACCTCGTGAGGTATTGGTCCTTTTTTTTTTTTTTTTTTTTTTTTAAGAAGTACCCCGCGAGGTAATAGGCCTTTTTATGATTTTTTTCCCAAAAGTACCTCGCGAGGTACTGGACTACCTCGTGAGGTAATTGGTCCTTTTTTTATTGTTTATAATTTTGTATTTTAGTTTTTTCTTTTTTGTGTTACCTCGCGAGGTTATTTCGCCTTTTTTCATCATTATTTTTTTCCCAAAAGTACCTCACGAGGTACCGAACTACCTCGTGAGGTATTGGTCCCCTTTTTTTTTTTTTTTAGAAGTACCTCGCGAGGTAGTTGTCCTTTATATTATTTTTTTCCCAAAAGTACCTCGTGAGGTACTAGTCCTTTTTTTTTATTTATAATTTTGTATTTTATATTTTGGGTACCTCGCGAGGTAGTTTCGTTTTTTTAATTATTTTATTTTAAAATTTTTTATTTTATTTTTTTTTTCCGAAGTACCTCATGACGTACCGGAATACCTCGCGAGGTACTTGGGCCTTTTTTAAATTTTTATTTTATTTATGATTTTATTTTTTTTCCAGAGGTACCTCACGAGGTAACACAACTATCTCGCGAGGTTGTTTCGCCTTTTTTCTTCATCATTATTTTTTTTTTCCTAAAAGTACCTCACGAGGTACAAGGACTACCTCGTGAGGTAGTGGTCCTTTTATTATCTATATATTTTTTTTTCTAAGTACCTCGCGAGATAGTGTCCTTTATATATATATATATATATATATATATTATTTTTTTCCGAAGTACCTCGCGAGGTACCCGGACTATCTCGTGAGGTGCGATCGTTTTTATTTCTATTATTTTTAATAATTTTGTATTTTAAGTCTTTCTTCCGAGTTACCTTGCGAGGTAGTTTCACTTTTTTTTTTTCATTATCATTTTTAAAAAAATTTGTTTCGGAGGTACCTCACGAGGTACCGTACCTTTTTTGTATTCTATTTATTTTTATTTTTTTAGAGCTACCTCGTGAGGTAAGGATACTACCCTTACCTCACGAGGTAGTGGTCCTTTTTTAATTATTATTTTTCATAATTTTGTATTTAAGTTATTATTTTTTGGGTACCCCATGAGATACTACGACTACCTCGCGAGGTAGTTTGCTTTTTTTCATCATTGTTTTTAAATTTTTTATTGTATTTATTATTATTTTGCTTCTTTTTTATTATTATTGTTTTTTCATTTTATATTCTATTTATTATCATTTATTTTTCAGATTTACCCCGCGAGGTACCAAGACCTCGCAAGGTAGTTTTGTTATTTTTTTAATTTTTTATTGTATGCATTATTATTTTCTTTTTTTCCAGTGGTGCGTTGCGAGGTAACAATATTACCTCGCGAGGTACTAGCCCTTGTTTTATTTTTTATTATTATTTTTTAATTTTATTTATTATGATTTTCTTTTATCCTTTTTTCATTTTTTATTCTATTTTTTTTTCTTGCATATGTACCTCGCTGGGTAACAGTACTTCGTCGCGAGATACTACCCTTCTTGTATTTTTTTTATTCTACTTATTCTTATTTTTTTTCTCAAAGTTACTTCACGAGATACAAGGACTACCTCACGTGTACTGTCCTTTTTTTTTTTTTTTTTTTTTTAGTTATTTTTTCCTACAAAGTTACCTCGCAAGGTACTAGCCCTTTTTTTTTATTTTTTTTTTTTTTGTAGAGGAACTTCACGAGGTACCAGGACTACCTCAAGAGGTACTTTTTTTATATTATTATTATTATTTTATTATATTTATTATTATTATTTACCCAGAGGTTTCTTGTGAGGTATTGGTGCTTTTTTTTAATTATTATCATTATTACTTTTTTTTTTCCGAGAGGTACCTCGCGAGGTAGTTTTGCTTTTTTATTATTGTTATTGTTATTTTATTTTTCAAAAGGATTAACTCGCGAGGTAGTTTCGCGTTTTTTTATTATTTATTATTATTTTTGCTTTTTTATTTTATTTTTTAGATTTGGGAAGATATTGCTATGGATTTTATTATTGGCCTACCTCTTGTACATGAAAATTCTGTAATTTTAGTGGTGGTTGATCATTTGTCCAAGTATGGACACTTTATTCCACTTCCTGCTAATTTTACAAGTAGAAAGGTAGCTGAGGTTTTTGTGTCCCATATTGTTAAGTTACATCTTGTCCCTCGCACTACGTTCTGATATCAATCAAGTTATTCCTGATCTCTTATATATAGATTAGTCATAAAAATATAATCATCTGGTATTTGGGTTTAAGGTACTTGAAACTCATTGGGATTTAGCTGGGTCTCACATTACTAAACTAACTCTGTGTTGGTTAAAAAAGATTAAAAGGCTATTATTAAACAGAGCTACTCTTTATAACTTGTAAATGTTAATTATGTTTTTTCAAAACAAGAAATTTATTCTACGCTAACATTGATAATATAAGATATTCGTTCTATACATAATCAAAAATACTCTATTTGTTTATATATGCAAGTGTCCTTCACGTACGTACGCTCTCATATGCGCAAAAATGTATGATATATATTCAATGGCATGAAGAATCGACGGCCTTGAGTATTTGTGTACATAACTACAGGGTGTTATATACTATTTTCTCCGATCTTTAATACGTACCATATCTTGTTTGAAATGTAAATTATATTAAGAATGTGATCTTATATTAAGAATCCAGGTAGTGTTAATTAAATGCAATTCTTGAGATTTTAGAGAGAAAACTCTATAAAGATTTAAGATTTGTGTGCATATCAAAGTTCAAAGATGCCTGCCTGTGTTTTTAGAGAGACAGCGTGTATTATATTAGTGCATGCGATTGAAACAAAATCTTAAGGTGAATAAAAATGAAGAACTAAATATGTGTGGGGAGCTAAAAATCGTGTTTTGATGCATGGCTACGGATCGAGTGGATGTTGAAATGACTGGATTTTATGATAGAATAGGGATATGGATTGACAATGCTTGATCTGCTCTATTATTATATCTTGGCTTTATTGGAGCCACCAGTTCAAATTGCCCATTAAGGTTGTTTAATATGAGGAATATTAATGTGAACATACATCGCTGTCTTCTGGATCAAAAATTAAACAATATCCTAGCATGTTTTATATTACATAGGGTCAAAACACATGGTACATATATAGATCATAGATGAGCCTAGCTATTAATTTATAACAAATTAAACACACAAATTGATTACTAAAACTACCACGTACCAACTAGCCAGTCCCAAAGCATTATGATTGATGTTGAGCTTGTCAACTCTTTTCATGACACAAACCACCCCTCGTTTCTATATTCCCAATAAGTCAGTTATAGAGATATTCCTTCTCTCTAGCAAAGAGCCAAGATTCCCCGTTCGTTATGTTTCTATTTTTTTAACAACACAATCGTGACTTTGCGTGCTATGTACGTGTGGTTGATCCCGCAATGTTAATGCAGTACCATTAGGTTTAACCAGCTGCTGGCTAGGAGGGGGCAAATATATATATATACATATATAAACCCAAATATTGAGCCACTAACCGTGCGCGCAGTCACACACATATTACTATAATATAACCTCTGGTAATTGATCAATATAATGAAGTCCAAGTTTTTGTGCTAAATAGTATATAATAATACCACGTGTTTCAACGTGTCTGCCGTTAATAAGGTAATAGTAAATTGTTACATCATTTATGCACTGTTCATGATGCCTTGATCTACAATAAACATATGGTATAGTACCCACTCTATACTCAAATATAAGACACTCGTAGGGAATAAGTTACTTATAACGTAATTAATGATATTTTCTCAATTTCACCCCTATTTAATTTCTATTGGAAAGAAAGGAAGAGGAAAAATATGTGTGAAATTGTAAAGTAGAAAGAAACAAAAAATTTAATAAGGTAAATGTAATTTTTTTTATTACTTTAGTGCATTTTTTAATATGCAAGAATGGGATACAAATGATTTACATTTAGGTGGTATATGTATTGTGAAAACAGTTTGTTCGTTATGCTCATTTTGGATATCATCACCATGAAGCTATATATATGTGTGTGCGCCCGCTCGTGTTTGAAGATGAATGAATTAGTGTGTATAGTGGCTTTGTGTTAATTGTGGTTATGGTGTTACACTTCTGAATGCACTTAATTCATTGAACATGCTCTAATATATTTTAGGCTTAAGGTGCAAATTTATCTCAAAAGTTTTTGTTGAAGAGCAATGTTACCCGAGAAGTTTTTTAAGGTTTAATGTTTCCATGAAAGTGTTAAAATGAAGTAATATTGTCTTCTTTACCTTTAAAAAGTTAACAGCCAATGCGTTAATTTTTTAACAGTCAATATTAGTTTTTTAACGATATGAGGATACAACATTGCTACTTTTTGAAACTTTTGGTATGACATTGAACTTGAAAAAACTTTCAAAACAACATTACTCCTCAGCGAAAACTTTCATGACAAATTTACTCTTTAACCCTCTATTTTATTGTTTTAGAAGCAAATTTAAGTTGAACCCTTATGCCGTCTATTCTTGATTAATTAGTTTGGTGTGGTTCTGTCTAATGGAGGGAGCAGCTTTGAACCATTATCATGTATGAAAGCTGAAAATTCTTATTTTTGTGATTCGGAAATTATAGCTAGAGATGAGAATCCAATCAACACAACCCAGCTAGGATCCAATTCAAGACTTGAAAATCGAAGTGGCAAATTTGAAAAGGAAATAGAGAGTACACTCTTTAATTTCTCCGTTATAATTCAACTCTACTGTGACTACAAATATATTTATTAAAAAAAAAAATCAAGTGAGAAGCTAGCAAGTTATAGATATTGACATTGTTATATTGATTATTGATTTATTTCCATGTTTAAGGCTTGGGGGACGGTTCATTTATACTTATCAAGCAATCAAGTTGGCCGGCGGAGACGAGTTCATGATGGAACCGGAAAAGTTAAAAATGAAGTCTAATTGATGTCACTGATTCGCCTGCATCATCTCTGGATTAATTAAAAGGCTTAACGAGAGTTACTTAATTGTTTTGTTTAACGAGAAAGAATCCACGAATATTTATTTGATTTTCATCCAAATAGAAATAATTAATGTTCCTCTCCCCCATTTCATTGAGTTTTTGTTTAATTTAATCTTTTAGGCTGAAAATATATGGAAATTATGCAAATGGTCACATCTGAAGTCAGGAGAGCAATGGAGGCTTTGTAATTACCTGTTGTCTTCTTCCCGTTTTGTGGCATGGAGGATTGGCTAAACTGACCGCAGTTATCTTTCATCAGCTTCTGGTCAACTCACTTTGAGTTAAGATGTCATCAGATTTTTTCATGATCCAAGGGTTAATATAATTTCAACTCACTTTTTTTTTTTTTTGGGTTAGATATCTTTATACCCAAATAGTTATAAATGAACGGATGTCTGCAAACTTTAACAATGTGTTTGATTTGAAGGAAAAAGAGGGGATGAGAGGGAAGGGAAAATAATCATTGCCCCTCATTTGGTTCAAAATTTTAGAAGGAAAGGGAGCTAAAATCTTAAACCACCCTCTCCTCCCCTCTTAACCAAACAAATTATCTTTTCCCTTTCTTATAACAAATCAAAGTATCAAACAAGGTAACATGCCCTTTGTTCGTTCCCCTAGCTCCCATCCCTTCCCTCAAACTAAATATACACTTAAAGTCAGATTTAAATTTATTATTTCCCCTCATATATTTATTTCAAAAGTGTTTTTTTTTTAAGTTGATCCAAATGGGCTGTTAAAAGAGTTTAAACACGAACACAAACAGGAGGGAAAATTGACAGTGAACTAATTGCTTAATGAGTTGATGTCTGGGTTGCTAATGCGTAATCATTGTGAACTAAATAGGATTGTCAATTGAATCACCCAAGACAGTGATTCACGATTCTTAAACCATAATTAAATTGATGATAAATTAATTAATATATTTTGAAAGTATATGCTTAATATAAAAAGAAATATCATGCAATGACATTAAAATGAATATTTAAATTTAAGGAACAGTAATGTATGATTAAAAAAGGAGGTAGAATTAGAATCTATCAATACTCAACAGTATCAATTCAAAATCTAGATATAAATTCTATAGTTAATGGTTTTAGAATATATATATATACACACACACAGTCACACACACACATATTTCTTGCACTCTGCCCATTATTATTCCTCTCCCTATGCTTAATAGGTATAGATATATATAAATCATAACTAAAACAATAAAGACTAAATAAAAAAAGACCATTTCGATTGGTTGACTCATCAATTTTACCAATTTTTATTGATTGAAGGCTGTTTTTCTTCTCCGGTTCCCCCTGATGTCCTCTTAACATCGGACGGACTAGTTCTCAGTTCAACCAGTCAAGGTGACCAATCTTTAATATATTTCTCTTAATATTGGTTGAAATCTGAATTGCTGAGTTTGAGAGTTTCGCTCTTTTTTTGGTTCTTCCTTTCCTTTCTACTTACAAGGCTTCATCGTCTTTTTTCTTTTGCCCATATTGATGATTTGTCAATTCCATATATGTGGATGAAAATTCAATTAATTTAATCTTCCTTTTATCTAAATATTATATCGAAATACATAATTTAATTATATAAATACAACTATACGCTTATGAGGTATAGGAAAATGCTTGGGCCTAATTGCAACGCAACCCCCTCGAATGAAATCCAATTCGAGACTACTACCTATTTAGATCCACAATTTACCATATTAATTGGTGGATCACGATCTCCGTTGCCAGTTGCCACCCATTTCTGAAGTTCGGTAAAAAGGGCCCTCTGCAATACCAAAAAGTGAGAGAAACATCTAACATCGGAGTTTGAATACCCCAAATTATTTGACGGAGTTTCCAACGCTCAACAGAACAAGTATTATAGGCTCATTGTCTGAGTGCAACCCAACATCACTCTCAGGAACCAGCCCATCATATTTATGCAAGCACAAGGCCACATTTGTCTATCTCTGGGAGCGTGCGGGCGTGTTTGTTTGGAACCCTGAACAGTTGGATATCTTCTATAATTAGTACAAATTGTTCAGTACTCTGATCTGGCCAACATGCATGCACCAACTCTCAAACTATCTGCCTTTCTTGTCAGTCCAAGGCCAGTCCAGATCGCACCTTGATCATGGGTCTCTGAAACGATACATGAAACGACGAATTGACAAAGAATTCTTCACTTCACGGTGCTGAGAGGCTGACACCATTCATCGTGCCAGACGAAGTTTAACTCAATCCTAGTTGCTCACAGAAAGTGGCATGAAGTATCGGATTGGCTGAGCAAAGCGTCAAATTATTTCTTGCCGATAATGTGCTTCTTCATGGTATATATATTTTCAGTCCTCACGCTCCTAACAAGTAGAACAACACACCACATATTTACCTTGGAAGACATTAATCAAATTAATCCAGTTTTGCATTCAGAGCAACCATAGGCCTTCATTGGAATTCACGTGACCACTGAAGCGACTTTACCTAGTTATATGCCCTGTGTTTACTAGATAATAGAATAACACCACATTCAAGCGATTTCTCCCATAAAATCAGGTGTTCGCTCTCCAAATCACAAAGGCAGCTCATATAGGCCACTGCCCCCAGGTGGGTGTAATCATTAGAGTTTGGAAAGAGAGATGATACAAGCACTGACTTGCTTCACAACTATTGTTCCAATTCACATATTATCCCAGTTTTGGGCTTATGTTACCGGCCATGTTGCATGCTAGGACGGAAAAAGAAGACGAAGCAAACAGGCAATGACAAAGTTTAAAAATAAAAAGGACTCTTTGACATGATAGAAGTCATGGTCTCCTCAGCCATTTTGCATACTTTTCCAATCGGATGTCTTGCTCTTAAATAACAACGATACGTTTGTATTGCTAGGCTGCAAAGCGTCATGTGAAATTTTACTAACCTAATCTCGCAGTAAGACTTGAATTTACTTGAATTTTGCATTGTCAATAAAGACACTTCTATCTTCATCTAGATTAACACGGACCGCCTTTGCAACTGCTATGGCAGAATCCGCTCTCTTGACAACTTTCTGAAGCTCTCCAACCTTCTCTGACAACAATCCAACATTTGAGTTGGTGGACTGAACCAGCTCGTTCGCAGTTTCTAGGGCAGTGCATAGCTGGATGGTCAAAAAGAGAAGTTATGAATAACTGAAGATAGAGAACAGATAAATATTGAATTGCGAGGAAGATAAATAGTACATCAAAGCAAGAAATGTTAAAAATCCCCGATCACAAGTATGGACAATTGAAAACTGATTTGAAAGGATGTAATAGTCAGCAGGTCAATCCTCCAAACGCAACAACATGAAGCAAACAAACTTCAGGTTTTAGTAATTGATGTTGGCTTCGTCTGTATTGCGATGACAGCTTCATATACAAGTACAACGATAAAGTGTAATTACCTTCAGTGTCAAAGCCGTCCAAGAATGGTCGGTGCCGACAAGTGCCTTATTCAAGTGCTCGTAGTTTTCCTGAAATGAGTAGGCGAATTTCGATTATTGATAGAGAGGGGGTGCTTGTAACTAAACGGGAAGAATATGATTTCTTCGAGTAAATATCAAAACCCTATAATTTCTGAAGAATAAAAAGGTTAGAAATGTTCAAAATTATCAAAACCGTTGACCAAAAAAAATATAAAAACCCCATTAACCGCATCGAAATTGAGATCTAGATCGGGAACAGATGGAAAACAAAGAGATTCAAAGTGCACAACGAAATCAAACCCGGTAACCTGGAAGAGTTCGGTGAGATCAGGAGCGAGGCTTGAGTCCGAAACAGAAGACGAAGAGCAAGACGGGGAGGGTGACGGAGCTGAAACCACATGTTCTTCATCACCCACATCGCTCAGGAGATCTCCGATGCATAAGAGCGGTCCTCCAGTTCCCCTCATCTCAATTTCTTCTCTCCAAGTTTTAACTCTCGCATACTGTTTAATACCATCGATTCTCTCTTTTTAAGATGACATCTGTATTTTCTCTCCAATCTAATATCTAAATATAAAATATAATTTTTGCTGTACAAATTACACTATAAAATATATCTTATATTTATAATAGAAAATAATTTTTTTTTGCAATCCTAAATATGATATAAAATTCATTAACTAATTAAATTACTTTAAAAAAATTATTTTTATTTCACCCTAACTAATTAGTTTGACTAATAAATTGATATATAACATATGATATAATTAAGAACTTATTTAGCTTCCTTAATCGCTCCGAAAAATTAACTCTGTTGTAATACTAATGTAAATTTTACAAATGAATCATAATATTACCCTTAAATTGTGAGGAAAAAATCATCGATATCATTAAATATTTTCTAGCCCAAAAATTAATTTTTATTTTTAAAACTATGTCATATCTCAGGCAAAAGTAATTTTTTCCCAAAACAAAATGATCAGCATTATCTATCTTGTTATGTTGTGAACAAGAGATGTTAATTTCGTATATAAAAAAGTAAAATAAAAGGATGTTAAGCTGCAATGTTTTTTAAATAATTTTTTTAAACCAACAAACACTTAGGTCATTTGGTAAGAGGTTGTCCTAACTTAACCACGGGTCTTGAGTCCAAGACGTAGAAATGCAGCGTGTGTGAGTGGTAGAGGCTTCCTCTCGAAAGGAGCCAATCTGGCCTCGATCCGGATTAGTCTGGGACCGTTGATATGCCTGAAAGATGGCCTTCCCTAGGACACGGATGCACTACGCAAAATAATAATAATAATAAAATAACAATAATAATAATAATAATAATAATAATAGAGACAACGAATGAAATGAAAAAATCCAAAGATTATTTTAACCCAACAAAATTTCTCCACAATATTTTAATTATTAGTTTTTTTTTTTCAAAACTAAGTAAGTGCGTATTCTGTAGTGTTAAGAAAGCTCAAAAGTCAGTTGAAATATAAAATAAATCAGTTTGTTGCAAAAGGCATGTTTGAGATAATTTTTGGAGAAACTGACCAAAGAGAATTTAAAATTGAAGTAACTTTTTCTATTTTTTATTTTCTTTAATTTAAATATTTTAAAACTGGTTTTTTTAAATATATCATCCAAACAAAGCTATAACAAGCAAATTGATTCTTCGGCATTAATTGTTTAATTAAATTTTCTAACTAATATTCATACTGAAGCATTCTTAAGAATAAACACAACAAAATAAAAATAAAAAGTGGCTTGTCGTTATTTCCTGTTACTCACATCACCCACATTTTGATCATATATGCAATCAGATTACGTAAGAAGAAAACAAATATAAGTAACTGAGCGCGATGGTCTATGGGTTAACGTCCTTTTCCAGAATTATTAGTTTTGTTGTTGTATGAAGATCAGCAGTTCTTGGCTTTTTCTTATATTTAATTAAAAAATTTAACTCACTCTCATTAACAGCGGAGCCCTCGCTATGAAGACGCTTGCAGTTTTCCTGTCTCAACAGAGGCAAGTAAATAACCGGAAGGAGCGAGATGAAAGGAGGAGAATAAAATATGAATGAAAAATACAAAGACGTCCAAATGATGAAATTACACATATGAGATAGCCACCCAAAATCAAAAAATGCATTGGGCCGCAGTCAAACGAAAATGGAATTTCGGCTCTGCATCCATCAGAGAACCGGAAGTGAGCAAAAACATGAATAAACCTAATACTAGTAGTGATAGTGGTAGATGATGGAAAGGGCCTACAAAAACAAGGGCCAATTCCAACAAATAGCTTCTGTTAACAACAGACAACTAAAGCCGAAGCTACCAACAAAATCCCTCATCTTTCTTTATCTACGCCTCCCAAATTATCCATTAAGCATGTTCTTAAGGCATCGGCAAACAACACCATATAATTCCCCTTCTAGTGTCAAACTATACACTATTTATCTACACTGCAACTGGTCCTTCCCATCCCATCCCTCCATTTTTAAGATCTCTCTGCCTCCTCCTCATCTCTGCATTCATTCAGGGTCTCCTCAAGACTACAACCTTACCTCAAGTAAGAGCTCATGAACAGCCTCACCCCAATGTCAAGAGGTCCATCCTCCCCACCAACAGCATGCAGTGCTACTGGAACCGTTGCAAGAAGACGCAGAGTGAGGGGGAAAACTGCAGCCTCAATTTCAGTCCCTGAACTGTCTGGTCTGGAACGAAGATCCCCGCCTCCCATTTTCACTTCATCACATTCATTAACACCATCTTTGGCGTCTTCCAGGTCATATGGACAAGAAAGCAACACAACTTCTTCAAATGCCCTCCATTTACCAAGGCTACCTCTCCTAAACGCACGTCTATCAGTACACAAGCTAAGTACCAGAGTTGAGGTCGCATCCAGCCATTCCACATTCAAGCCTGGAACTTCATCATAATATATGCGCCGCTCAATCTGAAAATGAAAAGGGCACAGAATCAGAAACAAGGAGATTGTTGAAATGAATGCCTGTCAAAAATATGAGCTAGATTGCATCAATTCATACATAGATTATGAAAGAGCTTCTGAGAAAAAAAATCTAAAAATGTTCATCACCAAGAGTTAAGAATATGGAGTGTCATTTAGTTTTCGTCCTTAATAGTAGAATATAAGCCCAAGCAAAGTCCCATTTTTTGTGATGACTTCAATATTTATTCTTTAAGAGAGCACTTGGGTACTGTAATTTCCTTCACAGAAGGTTTAAGTTTATTCATACTCAACAATCCACCCTTTCATGTGGAAAAACTAAATGCTATCAGATGCCATCTTCCACAATCCTATGCCACCTACTTGGAAGGATCCAGAAGCTTTTCCACTTCAAAAGAAACTTTGTCTGGGACACCTTTGAACCCCCTACTCCTAATTGTAAACCTAGAAATGCAAGTGGATAGAAAAGCAAAGTCACTTACAGCTAGTTTTTTAACATAAATTGTCATGAACCTCGGGCCTAATCCCAATATTCTTGCTTCTGATAATAACACCTGCAGCACAGAAGACGAGCCAATTTGAAGTGTGGAGGAAAATATTCAATAATGTGTCATAGGCATAAAACATGGTAAGAGCAGCAAAGAACTACTTGATCAGTTATTACAAGCAAGTCAAGCGACATAAGCTAAGGGAAGCATGATTAGACAATTGCAAACATCACATCTGTAAGCCATATTATCTTAAGATGTTCGATAACGTCATAAGTTATGACAAATTAACTAATAGAATCTACTTGGTTAGAACCAAACCCCTCAAAAAAGAGGCCAAATTTAATGATAAATGAAAACCACAGGGCTATTCATTCTTTCAAAGCATAATATACAATGAATTTCAAAAGAATTTTCAATAATGTAAAATGTCACTATCTCGCTAAACCCAAGAAGTGAGTTCATGCCGCACTCATATCAAGCACGCATTAGAATTTTTCTCAATCAAAATAACAAAAAACAGATCAAATAATTTAAAACTGCAAGAAAGAAGATTTTAAGAAATGAATTGAAAAGGATATACCTCCTTCTTCTTGAGGAGAACCCACATGTAAAGTTTATCACAAGCATCCTTGACATTTCTACAAGCTAACTTTCTCGCATTGCAATAGGCAGCAACATCTGCAAGCAATTCAGTACAGGGAACTCCATGCTTCAAAGCAGAAGCTGATAGAGCCTTTTTCCCTTCCACAGATTCGGCAGCTTCCTTAACAAAGTTCATACCAGTGAAATATCTTGCTTGCACGGCCTCTCCCTTCTTCACCTGCAACGTCTTTTCATGCTCCAGGTATATTTCCTCAGCCTCTATGACAGCAAGTAGCATACGATGAACAATTATATCAGGATACCGACGCAGAGGTGAAGTAAAATGAGTGTAAGCAGAGACAGCCAAAGCATAATGACCCCAATCACTTTGTTTGTCCTTTAAATCCCCACTACAGAAATATTGTGCCAACTGCATTGGCTTTGTAGCATATGAAATAAGAATATAACAAAGTGTTGGATCACCCTTAAGCTTTTCCCTGATCTTCTCTAAAGACTGTTGGAGTTGACCGGATGAAGATGTGTCAAGTTCTAAACCATGTTTGTTACAAAATGCCTCAAGCTCTCTTAGCTTCCGCAAATTAGGTTCAGGATGTCTCCGCAACAATGCAGCATCAGGATATGCTCTACAAATAACTTCAGCAGCTGTTCGATTAGCCAAAAGCATAAATTCTTCAACCAGAAAATTCGATTCTTTTCGCTCTGAGAGCATACTATCATAAGGAATTCCATCCTCATCAAACAGGAAAGCAACTTTGGGGCTTTCAAGTCGCAAAGCCCCATCATTAAACCTCTTTTCTTTTAAAACTCTTGAAATTTCATATAGATTCTTCACAGATGTGATAACATCAGGCCATTCAAAATGGCCGTGTACCTTTGGATAGTGACCTTCTATTGTGTTTGAACTTTCAACATCAATAACCCCATCAATAATGTCCTGTGCATGCTCATAAGAAAGCTTACAACAAGACTTTATCACAGCGCGGCCAATCCAACGATCTAATACATCCCCATCAAGGTTTATATCCAGGAGCATGGAAACCGCAAGTCGATCCACTCCAGGATTAAGGGATCCTATGTCCTCTGAAAATGATGGTGGCAACATTGATAACTTTCTTTGTACCATATAAACACTTGTTGACCTAGACTGAGCCTCACTATCTATGGTTGTGTTCGGTAAGACAAAGTATGACACATCAGCAATGTGTATGCCTACTCTAAAATTTCCATTAGATAACTTCTCAATGGATAGTGCATCATCCAGATCAGAGGCAGTTGAAGGATCAATGGTAAAAACACACAAGTCTCTAAGGTCCATTCTACTTTGGAATTCTTTCAGAGGAACCTCCCAAGAAACATAAGGAAGGCAAGACAAAGCTTCAGGTGAAAATTCAGACACACAGACTGCATTCTCAAACAAAATTGCATCTAAGTGCGGCTGGATTTCACCACCTCGGCCAAAAATATGCAATATGTGAGCTTGAGGACAAGGACTTTCTTGAGACCAGTTATCAATTCGTGCGGCTACCAGATCCATTTCAAGTGTAGCATCCCCACTTTGCAGCCTCATCTTCATGGAATCAGGCAAATCTCTAATGAGGAGCATCATTTTTGGAAACTTGGGATCAGTCGGCATAAAATGAATATACTCACACCCAGAAACCATTTTTTTGTTCTTCTTTGCATCTTTTCTGCATATGTCCCTTAAAGGAAATGCTGGCCTAACATTGAGATGACCAATTATGGACTCTCGGCGTGGAGACCTCTCAACAATTGCAACCACCGTGCCGGTTGGTCTTTTAGAAGGGAAAGAATTAACCAACGAGCACATGTTTTCCACAGCATTAATAACTTCACCTTGTGCACTATAAGAACTGATACTTAAGTTATCAGAAGCAGCATCATGACCATCGTGAGTAACTGGTTCAAATGCACCTAAAGGGCTGGATGAAACCGGAGAAGCATAAATATTATTTAGCCCTTTCTTTTCAAGATAAGGATTATTTCCATAAGTAGTCGGGCCATGATTAACATCCTCTTTGTCTTGAGCAGGGCAGTTGCAGTAATTAACAAACTCAGAATCAGCATCTACCTTACCTACTTGCATCAATATATTCCCCTCCACTTCATTATCTTCTGTAAGCAAGTTACTACATTCTACAGGTGCAGTAACGTTGCCAGTACCATTTGATCCTTTCATTTTAGTCCACAAAGCCAAAGGATCTATCTTAACTGCAACAATATCACCATCAACCTGCACAAACAATCATCAGATACTTTAACTGGCTAGAAGTATAAAGCATATACTCGATATGATAACAATTGACCCATCTAAAAGCACTGCAACAATGGAAATACAAGATCATTGTAGCTCATGAAAATTATCAGCAGCAAAACATCCCAAGAAAAAAATTATAATTAGAAGGAAGCTCAAGGGGTGTTATTCCAATCCACTAACCACCCCAAAATAAAGAACATGACAGAGAGGTAAGCACTACAAAGCACATTGTAAATAGCATCCCTATATGTAAAATCCATTACATCAAAACAACAGATACTAATAAGGCATGAATATGCCTCCGTGTAGCTGCTCCTGGCAAACTTGGATCTAAAGAGGAACAAAGAAAGCTGGGCATCAAGTAGACTTCATAATAAAATTTCACACTTACAGCTCTATTCTGGGCATGAATTCCACTAATAAGAACATCAGTTGGCACTCCATCAATTTTACAATATGCCTACAAGCAGGAAAAAGATCATCAATCATCAAAGGAAAGCATGAGAAGCAATAGAACATTCTAATTGAGCAATTAAGCTAATCCCAAGACCAAACAAACATGAGTCATAGAATGTTAGAAACCTCAAGTCTATTGTGAGCATTGACACGAAAAAGGGCTTTAAAAACATCCCCTTCTGCAAAACAAACAAGAAATTCACCAAAGATTATTCAATAGAACTGTTGCAACTTAAAACTTTCAGATTTTAAAAGAACACACACACACAACTGTACTAACCTCTAAAGCCTTCTCAACAATTTCCATCGACCAGTGTGGACTATAATAATTTCTCTGAACATAAACCCCAGTCTGACCAGAAGGGACCAGGTCTTTGTTTGTATGAGTTATTGATGAGTCAACCGGCTCTGAACATGATTTTGAGCATACACCTCCACCGTTACGCTGAATGTTTTGCAAATCCGGAGTGTCCATTTGACGCTCATTGAAATGCAATGGTGGCATTGAGGTGAAAGAAACATTTGATGCCCTGGACAGCCCTTGCTCATTAGGGGAACAAATCTTGATCTCCTGCTGCCTCAATGAAGAGTCATTTGACAAAGCGTCGGCATGAATAGGTGTCTTGATGTTTCCTGAGCACTCTGATACCAACCCGTGCCCCTCGTTTCCTGAATTACAAGATGCTATCAAAAAGGAAAAATGTTATTGGTAGAGAAGATAACCCAAAATATATATATATATATATATATATATTGTGTTCATAATTTTATTAATAATAAAGTGAGGAATATTTTGCCCTTAAAAGAGGTAAAGCAGACGGCATAAGGAAGAAAATTTCTTAGCACTGCTTCAGAAATACATAGCTCCAATTAAAAGGCCAAAGCTAAGGTAGCATATTCACTGACTCACTATAGAGGGTTTCAGCACAGCCTGAATTCCCCAACAAAGGGGGTCCAATAAAGTTTAGAACCACCGGAATCGGCCAGCAACTGGATAAATATCAAGCTGATATAAAAGAGTTTAATCGGGTCGGTGGAAGCCAATAGAACGTCCGGCATTTTAGTCGAAATCAGAGCTTCCTTAGTCTATGCCGATTTACATCCCTCATGGAAAGTGACGGCCTATGAATAGAATATTGTTATAGCTGTACTGTCACGTAGGAGAAACAAGAAGATTTCTAGTTGGAAGAGATAGCCTCGTCGGGCAAGGCAAAGGAGCAACAATGTCGCTCGTTGACAAAACAAACCGAGATAGGCAACATCAAGTAGACAGTAACAAGGAGAAGAGCAAGAACAGAAACCCCTTTGTTCCTGCTCAACTGAATCGCATCCTCTTAACAAAGAACTAAATGGAAACGAAACCATGCCCCGCCAGCTAGCATGGAGCTTAAACCTAAAGAAGCTAAAAAGTTGTTTTCCTACCTAGATGCAAAAGTACCTGAGAGCTGATACCCTCCAATTCCAATCAGGTAACAAAATAAATAGAGCGACTGAAATAAAAGGATGAAGCATAAGGGTACCTGAGGAGGCAGAAGTTTGTTTGGATCGACGATTGGATCGGCGTTTCTTCTTCTTGTCCTTTTCCCCATCATCTAATCTCTCAACCACAGAGGATTCAGAGGCAGCCTTCATAATTGTGCAAAAAAAAGATATACAAACAAACGGGACGCTCAAAATGTATAAATCAAAAACTAGTGAATAATAAAAATCCCGGGGGTCTTCCGATGCCCAGAAAAAAAATAGAGGGAAGAAGAGAAAAGGAAAGAAAAATGGGAGGTAAGGGGTTTATGAAAGGGTTAGTGAAAAGAGAGGAGTTAAGGTGAGAGTATAGAAGGTGGATCATGAATGGTCGGCGGGGACATCAGGCGCCGACTCTTTCGATGCCTTTGTCACTCACCCTCCCTGCCTAACTACTGCCCCCTCCTAGCCTTTTCGTTTTTCCTTTTTTTTTTTGTTGGGGCTCTCTTTACTTTTTTAATTTTCTCCTTTCTGTTCCCAAAATCATTTACTTGTTAGGAGCATGATTTTGCGACACGTGTTTCTCTGCAGCAGCCTCTTCTCGGCTAACGGTGGTGGCGGGTAACATTCACGTTTCACACCTTCTTTCTACTTTTCTTTGTCTACCTTCGATTAACTGTGTCATGTGACTTGGGTTTGTTTGAAATTCGATTAGAGTTTTTAAAAATAATTTTTTAATTATAATTTATAGTATACAAGATACCTATTCTTGAAAGACAGAGATATGACCGGGAATAACTTAGAAATTTTTAAAAAATTGGAGAATATGGCGAGAGCATAGGGGCAAGAAATGCCGCTGATGTTTTACTTGTTGAGAATTTTAGAAAAGCATGTTATGGTTTTTTAATTAAAGTATCTTATCTTGTTTGCAAACTAAGTCGCTTTGCCCCAAACTAGAGGCCAATAAGCCTTTCTTTTGATTTCTTTTCTTTCTTTTTTTATCTCTCGGCCTCTTAGTGCATGGAGTGCGTTGCAAGGCTACTTTATCTCCTTTTTTTTTTTCTTATATACTCTACTCTAAAACTAAACTTCAAAAATTAAAAAACAATAATCAATGGTTTGTCCCTTTTATTTTATAGGAAACATACTTCTCATATTGTAGGAAAAGATATTCTCATTCACATATTTGAAATTGTGGAATCCACATATATATATATATATATATATATAATTAGCATTATATATATGTGTGTGGGTCCCACCATTTTACGTGTCATGGATTTTCTTCTTCTCATGTAACATGAGAAGTTTAAATCCCTTATTTTATTTCAGAAAATAATCAGAATCCAGTGTTTTGCCACTTTACAAACTTTGTCTTTTTATGGTTTACTTCTTCATATTTTCATCTCACTATAATCAATTAATATTTACAAGGTAAGAACAGTCTTTAGTTGTGAATTATTAAGTCATAATCTATTAAGAAGAGAAAGATGTATAGGGTATAGGGTCTAGGTTGTAGTGTCTAGCATGCATTTTCATCTTGTTTATTCTCTGATATCAGTGTTATCAGAGTTTCTGTCTTTTCTGATATCAGTAAAACATTGTATGAAGTTTGCTTAATGATTATATTACCGAGTTGTTTATGTGTTCAAATGTCTATTTGCTTTGCCATTCTCGAGTATTACGGATTAACATGCATATTCAAATAGTTTTTGACCACTTTGCACTAATATTTGAAAAATTTCAATTCAAAGGATCTTCATCTCTCAAATTATTTAAAAAGATCATTTACAAGTGTTGTCATCATCAAAAAGGGGGAGAATGTTAGTTCTCAATGTGTTTTGATGATTAACAACAATTGTAAACATGTGTTGAAGTTTCTGCAAAATCTGTGTAAAACCAGTTATCAGCTGTTTACTCGAGTAAAGGAATTCTTACTCGAGTAAAGGACTGTTAAAGGATTGCCCAATTGAATTTTACACGCACTTACTCGAGTAAAGAGATGATATACTCGAGTAAAGGTCATCCAGAAAGCAAATGCGTTTTACAAAAGGTACTTACTCGAGTAAAGGTTTACATACTCGAGTAAATGTCATCCAGAGAGCAACCAATCTTTTCAAGTTAAATCAATACTGGATTCTCCCCCTTTTTGATGATGACAACACTTGTAAATGATCTTTTTAAATAATTTGAGAGATGAAGATCCTTTGAATTGAAATTTTTCAAATATTAGTGCAAAGTGGTCAAAAACTATTTGAATATGCATGTTAATCTGTAATACTCAGAGAATGGCAGCAAATAGACATTTGAACACATAAACAACTGGTAATATAATCATTAAGCAAACTTCATACAATGTTTTACTGATATCAGAAAAGACAGAAACTCTGATAACACTGATATCAGAGAATAAACAAGATGAAAATGCATGCTAGACACTACAACCTAGACCCTATACCCTATACATCTTTCTCTTCTTCTCCCCCTTTGTCATCATCAACATACTCGGGATCAAGGATAACAAAAGGAGGGGTCCAGAGGACCATGGCAGTGGATGGATCAAAGGTAGGGTCCTGGTGAGCTGCATAAGGAGAAGGTGTGGGGAATTTCTCAGTAGATGGAGTAGATGGAGATGGAAATGTGTCAGGTAGGATCTCTGTGGTGGGAGTAATAGGAGAGGATGGAATTTCAGGGGTAGGAGTGGAAGTGGTGTGAGGTGGACTGGGAAATGAAAAGGTAGGTGAGGAAGGTGGGGAAAGGTGAGTCTCGGGTGGCTGGGTCTCTGGAACAGGAGAGGTTGAGGATGGACCGGTTGTGAACCCAAATGTAGCCGAGGATGAAGAACCAAGATCAAAGTGCTTTGGATCAACTTGTTGACCTTGTCCGGCCTCGAAGCAATATCCATGATAGAACCAATCCGAGAATCCAAGTCGATGCACCGATCAAAAATCTCATCCCGCTTCTTTTCGTGTCATTCTTGAGTTTGTCCAACTTTGTGATAACCTCATTTCGACCAAAGCAATCACCTCGTTAGACCAATCTTGAGATCAGCTCCTAGCTTGCCAAATTCAAATTGCATTCGACAAAGTGAGAAGCAATGGAAGTGTCCACGATGGCTTTAACTCTAGCCTCAAAATCCAGTGGAGGAGGAGGAGCAGACCGAGCCTCGTGCGCAACTGATTGAGATGCACGGGTCTGAGATCTCAGAGGAGCCCTTGATCGACCGGATCCTTCCGGTTCAAGGGTTATCTCGCATAAACTTGAATTGAGTCTTGCCAAATGATGGGATATACTTCATTGACGCAGGAGGGCCTACATACCATATCTTATGGTAAAATAAGATCAAGGACACCAGAGAGGCGAAGGGCATATAAGATCCTTTTCGGGAGGTGAATTTGAAGTTGCTTATCTCCTTGAAGACCCACTGCCCAATATTGAAAGGATGTTGCTTGATAAAGGCAGTGAAAAAGCGGTAATCCTTCTTTGTGAAATGTGAATAGCTACCTCCCTTCTGGACAAAATTCCTTGTATACACAAACCAGAGTACACGGTGCAAGTTAGGCATGTCAGATGGTTTGAAGGATAAATGAGCTTTCTGATCATCAGGTACGTCTTGAGTGAGCAAGAGTGTCCTATACACTTCTTCATTGCTATATCGGGGTGTAGAAGCCTCTGGGGGATTAACAACCTTCAATATCCGGTTGAGGATTGCAGCAGAAATGGTGAAAGTGACTCCCCATACAGATGTGGTGAGCCTTTCTTCAATGGCTCTGTCCTCTGAGTCCAGGATGTGATCAGACTGCATGTTGAAATAGAACATTCTCACCAACTCCGGAAAGTAGGCGGCCTCGATGGAAACAAAGGATTCATACGGCCTGAGCCACGGCGATAGATCAACATTGCATTCCTGGTGCACTTGTTCTAGATTGACTGAGACAATAGGACAGAATCCTCGGGTTGAGTATTGCTCTCTGAACATGGCATTGTGGCCAGGAGGAAGTGGAACCGAGGTGACTTTGAAACCAGGAGGCGGATCCTTGTGAAGTTTAATCTCTTCAACTGCATTTTCGATGAAAGATGAAACACCTTCGTGCTCATTCTCTTCAGTCGCAGAAACTGACATAGAGCCGGTAACCTCGACAGTGGAGGGAGAGCCAGAAGCAGGAGTGGCCCTCTTAGTCCTTGTCTTTCTATGAACTACGGTTCTTTGTCTCTTTGCTTGGCTTGGTTCGGCCGTCTGCTTTCTCTTTGTGGCTGAGGAAGGAACCGGATCCTTTGTCGTCGAATCCCCTTTCTTGGGGTTTGAAGATGGATTATCTTCAATCACAACACCCACTCCGGGGATTCTTGTATCAATGCCTCTCTGCAACTTCTTTGGAATCGTTTTGGACCTTGGAGCTCGTGGAGGCATCGGTTGAGAGGATTCAGAAGCTTCCTTAGACATTTGAGCGATTAGGGTTCGACGAAAATGAGGTTAGGAAGAATTAGACGAGGTTTGGTGAAGATTGGAGAGGAATGGTGAATGATTGTGATGATTACAGAAGAAGAGGAAGAGAGAAAGTCGCGTCTCCTAGGGCTTTACTGGAGTAAAGGTGCGAGTATGTAAGAACACGTCGTTTCAGTATATATAGATAGACGCCTATACTCGAGTAAGTTCTTTCTTACTCGAGTAAACAATACTTTCATTTACATACTCGAGTAACGAAGGAAGTATACTGACCTGGACTTCAAAAATGTCGCGTGAATTTTTGAAATATCTGATGACATACTTGAGTAAGTTACCAACATACTCGAGTAAGTTTCGTCATACCTTCAGTTTGGTCTCTGTTTCGGTCGATACTCGAGTAAATCTCTACATACTCGAGTAAACCTTTCTTTGTTCTCAGCAATGCGCTCTCTGCCTCTTGAATACTCGAGTAACCAATTCCATACTCGAGTAAATCATTTCTGAACTTCTGAATTTGCTTTCTGCATCGTGTTTACTCGAGTACCATGTACTCTACTCGAGTAAGAGATCTCTGAGTCATCAGAAAACCCTGCAAAAACAATTTCTATACACTCCGATGCTTAAGTTAGTAAGGATTAATCATCAAACGCACAACTAACATTAAATTGGATGAGAAATGCTTACAGTTCATTGGGATTTACCATTCCCAATTCTCTTCTTATGAAATTGAAAGGTTCTTTGGCCGGAGGCTTTGTGAAGATGTCGCAAGTTGAAGATGAGTTGGGATGAACATTATTTTGACATCTCTTTTCGGACATGATCCCGAATGAAGTGATGCCTCACATCAATATGCTTGGTCCGAGTGTGTTGAACTGGATTCTTCGCCAAGCTTATTGTGCTTGTGTTGTCACACAATATTGGGATCTCCTTCAAGTGAACTCCCAAGTCGCAAGTTGTTGTTTCAACCATAGTACTTGAGCACAACAACTTGAGGCGGCCACATATTCAGCTTCGGTAGAGGACACGGCCTACGATGTTTGCTTCTTTCGAACCAAGAGACAAGTGAGTTGCCAAAGAATTCGCATTGGCCACTTGTGCTCTTTCTATCTGTCTTGTAGCCGGCATGATCCGAATCTGAGTATGCCACCAAGTGTTCCGGTTGACCTTTGGGAAACCATAGTCCAAGAGTCTTCGTGTCTGAGAGATATCTCGAATATCCTCTTCACATGTTCAAGCATGGGACTCTTTTGGAGCGGATTGGAACCTTGCACACATCCCAACACCGAATTGGATGTCCGGCGACTCTGTTTGTGAGATAGAGTAGTGATCCAATCATTCCTCTATACTTTGTGATGTTAAAATCTTTGCCCTTCTCATCAAGCATCCAATGAAGCAGTTGAGCTCATAGGAGTGTCACTCCGTTGCATTGGTCCATCCCAAATTTCTTCAACAAATCATTCAGATATTTGGTTTGGGAAACAAATATCCCATCTTTTCTTTGCTTGATTTGCAATCCAAGAAAGTAGTTGAGCTCTCCCATCATGGACATCTCAAACTCTCCCCGCATAGTCTTTGAAAATTCTTCACACAAAGCATCATTAGAAGCACCAAATATAATATCATCCACATATATTTGAACCATTAAAATTTCATTAAGCTTGTTACTCTTTATGAAGAGAGTTGTATCCGCTTTTCCTCTAACAAAACCTTGATCAAGAAGGAATTTGCTTAATCGCTCATACCAAGCTCTAGGAGCTTGTTTTGCCATATAGAGCCTTCTTGAGACGATACACATGATCCGGACAATGTTCATTTTCAAAACCGGGAGGTTGTTCCATATAAACTTCCTCTTGTATAAAACCATTCGAAAAGCACTTTTCACATCCATTTGATATAATTTAAATCCTTTTACACATGCAAAGGCTAGAAGTACTCTTATGGCTTCCAATCTTGCCACCGGAGCATAAGTTTCTTCATAATCAATTCCTTCTTCTTGATTATAGCCTTTGGCAACCAATCTTGCCTTGTTGCGGACAATGATTGCAAAATACCCATTTGGTGCCAATGACCGGATGGTCTTTGGGCCTAGGTACCAAATCCCAAACTTGATTTCTATCAAATTGATGTAACTCCTCTTGCATTGCTAACACCTAATCATTATCCGAAAGGGCTTCATCAATCTTAGAGGGTTCAATATGAGATATAAATGCAGAGAAGGTTACTTCATTCAAAGTACTATTTCTGGTTCTTACTCCCTGATTAATATCACCTATAACTTGGTCTAAAGGATGATTTCTAATAAATTTCCAAGCTCTAGGTTGAGTCCGATCAAGATTTTCAATATTGTTTTGGGGATCAGCCTCAAAAACATTTTCGTGGACTTTCAATAGAAGTAGGAGTAGTTTTTGAAAAGAATTGATTTTTGAAAACATTTTCTTCTTCATTGTCCAAGGCTTCATCGATTTGGATTCACGAGAAAACAACATGTATTGATTCTTCAACAATACGAGCGAGTATTAAAGACTCTATAAGCTCTACTCCTATTTGAATAACCAATGAAGATACCTATATCAGCTTTGGAGTCGAATTTACCAAGATTTTCTTTACCATTATTGTGCACATAGCACTTGCAACCGAAGACGTGTAGGTGGCTGAGATTTGGCTTCCTTCCCTTGTAGAGTTCATATGGGGTCTTGTTCAGCTTCTTCCTCAAATAGGCTCGGTTGGAGATGTAGCAAGCCGTGCTCATCGTCCAGCCCAAAACACTTGAGAAGTGTTGTTTTCATTCAACATTGCCCTTGCCATCTCGGTGAGGACTCTATTCTTCCTCTCAACAACACCGTTTTGTTGAGGAGTCCTTGGAGCCGAGAAATTGTGATCGATCCCCATATTGTCACGTAACTCGAGAAGGCGTTGTTTTCAAATTCGCCACCATGATCAGTCCTTATACTCGAAATTGCGAAACCTTTCTCGTTCGACCTTTTTGGCAAAGGTAACAAACCGATCAAACGTTTCATCTTTCGATGACAAAAATATTGTCCAAGCAAATCTAGAGTAATCATCAACTATGACCAAAGTGTAAAGATTTCCACCAAGACTTTTTACTCTAGCCGGTCCAACTAGATCCATATGAAGTAATTGAAGAGGTCTACTAGTTGAGATCTCATTTTTTACTTTAAAAGAGGATTTGGTTTGTTTTCCTTTTTGACAAGCATCACAAACTATGTCATTTTTGAAATTCAATTTAGGAATACCAATGACCAAATCCTTTTTCAAAGAACTTGTCAAGTTGAAACATATTAACATGAGCTAATCGTTTATGCCATAGCCAACTCTCATTCAAGTTACGACAAAACAATTTTCGTGAAATCAAGCATTGCTAGAGAGGTTAAGAGTATAACAATTTCCATCTCTAGGTGCTCTAAATAAGGCTTTAGTTTTCAAATCGTCAATGGGGACTAAATCTTTTCTAACAATCAAACATTCATTTGAATCAAAGATAACTAAGTTACCCTTGTCGGTGCTTTGGCTCACACTTAGGAGGTTGTGACACAGTCCTTCTACTAGGTAGACATCTTTGATGAGAGGACCTTCATTGTTTCCTATCTCACCAATTCCAAGCAATTTTTCCCGATTGGTCTCCTCCAAATGTGACTCTACCACCATCCTTTGATTTGATTGAGAGAAATTTTGATTCATCTCCAGTCATGTGTCTTGAGCACCCACTATCAATGTACCACTTGTTGGGTCTTGATGCTCTAAGACAAACCTCTTCAAGTTTAGCACGTTGCTCTTCTTCTTCAAAGAACTAGGCATATATTGGCTTTCTCTTCCTCATCCTCATCATCTTCATCGATGAGCTATCACCCCTGCATCGGAGACATAAGCTTTCTTCTTGTATTTCTTGAACTTCTTCTTTTCTTTATCTTTGGTGTTCAGCCGAGGGCATTCGACTTGATGTGGCCAAAGTGCTTCGACATTCGTAGCAAATGATTGGCTTCTTTGCCTCATAACTGAGCTACCCTTGTGAAACTTCTTAAAGCCTTGGTCCTTCTTGTAGAACTTCTTGAATCTTCGGACAAGATGCCAATTTCTTCATCTTCGTCTTCATTCTCATTTTCCCCATCTCGAGTCTTTAACTTCTCTTGCAGCCTTGAAGGCAATTCCTTTGTTCTTGCCATGAACTTCATCAAGTCCCTTCTTGAACTTGAGTTTAGCCTCATATTCGAGACTTCCGAATAGAGCAGCTCATCGACGTCATTGACTCTCCTCGAGCCTCTTCAATAGCCTGTGACCTTTGCTTCCCATTCCTTGTTAAGGATATTCAAGATCTTCCTTACTTGGACCTGGTTGGTCATATTCTTTTCCCAAGGCAAAGCAAGTTGATTGATGAGATGGGTGAACCTTAGCTGGAACTCACCAATGGATTCACCATGCTTCATTCGTAGAAGGTCATATTCGGTCATAAGAGTATTGACTCTGTTTTGCTTTACTCCACTGTTCCTTCATGAGCTATCTCCGAAAGCATCCCACATTTGTTTTGCAGAAGATAGATTGCAAATACGAAAGTACTCTTGTTGGCTAAGAGCACTTTGAAGAAGTAGGACAGCTTCTTGTTGAGTGTGACACTTCTTCTCGTCATTCTCATCATATTCTTCTTCAAGCTTAGGAACTCTAACTCCATCTTCAACGGTTGATGGCTCATAATTTCCTCTTTCAAATACTCTCCATGACCCCCATACTCGTAGCATTCACAAAGACTTTGAATTTTGCTTTCCGAAGGAGTAATGCTCTCCATTGAAACCGGGTGGCTTTGTTGATAGAAGCTCCATCGGTAAGATACCTTCCATATTGATCCTTCTCGAGATGTTAAGCTCTTTTGAGAAGACCTTGCTCGATACCAAATGTAAATGGAGCAATATACCCAAGAGGGGGTGAATTGGGTACTTTAGAAACTTTTCAAAACACACTGTTTTGAGCAAGTAAAGTAGATTATGATAGAAGAGGAAGAGAAGAAAAGCTTGCACAAGAGATATTATCCCGGTTCCGCCTTATCCTTGACCTACATCCAAATTCCCAAGTCACACTTGGGATTTTCAATCCACTATGCTCACAAACCGATTACAACCTCTCGTACTCAAGAGTAGTTCTCTCTCTAGAACTCACTCCCCCTTACAAGTTGCAATCAATACACCCAACCACTAAGTCCCCTGACTTATGGTTATCTCAATCAATAAATGATTTACAGATAGAACTCTCTCTTAGAGCAGATAAAATGAACACTGAAGTGCAAGTATCAGATTGATACAATATGGATGTAAGCTTGAACACAATAAATAACAATCAATGAATTTTCGCTCTCAGTAGGTGTGTCCGCTTGAGAAGAAGTTAATGAACTCTATTTATAGGTAGAGAACATTAAATGACCGTTGAATGATGAATCCAACCGTTGTAGGTGATTAGCATTAAGTCCGGTCATCTTCTCTCTAAACTCCAACTAATCCGGTGCTAATATGGTCCGATGTGGAACTCGAGGATTTGCCCGTTGGAGAAGAGTTTGCTTGATAAAGAAAGTGTTTTTGAACGTTGAGAATTCGTGCTCGAGATGGATTAACCAAAAGGAGGTTGATTTATGAAGTGCAATAAATGCTCGACCACTTTTTGCTTTTTCCCTTGTTCTTCATTAAATTTCATCTCGTGCTTAACGGAATCCACTAAATAAACTTGTTAAACATATCCGGGAACATAAGTGAATGATTCATGAAAGCAATTAGAACAAACAAGAGTGATATGCAAATTCGTATATTTCAAAAATTGGTTTCGGCGTTGGTTACTCGAGTAAGTTCATCGTTACTCGAGTAAGTCACCGTGTGAGAGAGTCTTTCTTTACCGCAGATTCAAAACGCTACTCGAGTAAGTGACTTTAAGCAAACCATCGAGACTTGAACTTTTGAAACCAAAGTCTTTACTCGAGTAAGTTAGTGGTTTACTCGAGTAAGCAACTATTTGCTTGAAAACTCAAAGTGTAAGATGCCTCTTTTTCGGAGTAAACAAATTCATACCTGGAGTAAGCACGAACATGAGTTAAGTTGGAAATCATTTTAAGAGTTCTTTACTCGAGTATGAAATCTCTTACTCGAGTATGCACGAGTTTAGAAAAACTTGGGAGCTTTCTGTAAGACCCTTTACTCGAGTAAGTCTATGGTTACTCGAGTATACACTCAAGTTCAAAAGTTCATTTGCTCTCGGTAAGTCCAATACTCGAGTATAGGAATCTATACTCCAGTATTGATTTAACTTGAAAAGATTGGTTGCTCTCTGGATGACATTTACTCGAGTATGTAAACCTTTACTCGAGTAAGTACCTTTTGTAAAACGCATTTGCTTTCTGGATGACCTTTACTCGAGTATATCATCTCTTTACTCGAGTAAGTGCGTGTAAAATTCAATTGGGCAATCCTTTAACAGTCCTTTACTCGAGTAAGAATTCCTTTACTCGAGTAAAAACCGATAACCTAATAAATGGTTTTACACAGATTTTGCAAAAACTTCAACACATGTTTACAATTGTTGTTAATCATCAAAACACATTGAGAACTAACACTATTTACTTAATTCATCATCATGCCTCATACATTATTAATGATAATGACAATTGACAAGATACCATATCTTCCTGAGGACAGACAAGATGACATGATTCCTTTCTTTTTTATGTTTTTCCTTTTGTTTTTTAGCCATGAGAACTTCACAAAATAAAAGAAACTGTAAGCTAGCCAACAATATCAACTAAGTCAAAAGGAAAATCATTTTACATATACCTATGCTTTCTCTTAATCAAATACTTTAGCTTTATATTGTCGGTGTTCTTAATCCCTGCCGCATAAGTATTCTTAGCCCCCATACAGGAATTAACCGTGGTAACCAAAAAAAAAAAGTATTTAATTAAGAGAGAAAAATAAACAAACAATAAGTAAAAAACCAAGGAAAAGAATGGGGACATGTAAAATGATTTGGCCTGAATTAAATGTGTGATTGCGACAAATTGGTTGAGTAAATATGAAATCAGCCACTTCAAGCCAAATAAAAAGGCAGGAAACTAGTTAGTTAGCTGAAAGACAGTACTCCATGACAAGTTAAAACGGGGCATGAAGATTTTTGGTGTTCCGATCAATTTCATTATTCATGTCCAATTTTATTGAGAATGCTCAAGAAATTTCCCCATTATAACATCAATCAAATTACTATATATAAGAAGAAGAAAATAAAGTCAATGCAGTGCCATGATTAACAAATAAGCGTTATATATAACCTTAATATATTACAGTTTAAAACCATTATTTATCTCCACGGAGTATATATAGCGGTTCCATATATGACAATCGGAATCGTCATATAAAGTCAATAATAATTGTTATATATGTGCAATATATATAGTAGTAAGACCTAAGAATTAAATAGTGATAGATTAAAACCTTTCATCTCTCATTAAATTGTATACTCCTTTCGGTCTTTAATATAAGACGTATATAAGAAGTTAATATTAGTAATAAATATAATACATGGTTTTTATATATGTCAATCTTTTCCTAGGCTATTCTTACTTGATATTCCATCTAACAATAATTAAAGATAAGAGAGAATAAATGAATTAATAAAAAAATATGACTAAAGTGTCTTAAAATATACATGTTATAATATATAACTAACTTAACTAGCTTTATTTATCTAATTAAATTAAGTAAACATGTGTTGTATTAAGGATTAGAAGGAGTAATTTGTTTTCATGTTATAATTTGTGTATCCTTCTACCCCGGCAGCCCATATATGATTACACCTATCTATCTATATATATATATAGTTTTAAATTAATGCAACGATCGATCTCTTTCATAAAAAATGATCAGAGGGAAGCAGCATGCGAAGTCTTAAAAGCACGCAAGTTAACTACACAAATGCGAATGCCAAATTGCCGGTGAGAGTGCGTAAGCAGAACATAATCCAATTAATTAACAAGTCACAGTCAGATTGAAATAAAACTTGAACATAATATACCCATCACATATGTAAGCTGTAACAGTCACTGTTATCCAAAGAAATCGGCCGGGAAAATCGTTAACTGAATCACATCACCAATTAATTAATATTAATGAATTAATTGCCATTTAAACCTCCACTCTCACCATGGACGCCATACTACAATGATTTTTTTTTTTTTTGGACAAAAATTATATGATTTAAGCAGCACTAAAATACGCCAAGGACATCCACCACCAAACATGGGATAGATAACGTTTCTTAAATTGATTAAATATATAAAAATGCAGATAATAAGTTAATAACAATGTTCCGATATGGAACACAAATGTCCAACCCCTTAAGGCTGGTTAATGGTCAATATTGGATCTAATGGGTTTTAAGAATGTACCTAAGAAGCTTATCCACCGCTATCTATTAGTGAGATAACAATGAACAAGAAGATCATCATGGTAATACGAAGACTTAAAGTCGTCAAAGGAGTGGGGTGTGTGCATAGTGGGACGGTATGTAAACAGTAAGGGAGAATGTAGGTGTGTACCGTTCACCCGGAAGGCCTCATTATTTATAGTGAAGCTAGGTTGATCCGACTTCTCCGATAACGTGTTCCCATCATTGCACGTTCTATGCCCCCACTCCCCACACTACTATGGTAGTGGGCATGGTTGTGGGATGACCGGTCCTTACTTGGGCCTGACCTGGTCAAGCCCATTTCCGAGGTTCATAACAAACAAGTTTCAAACTTATGATTTTATTTTGAAAATAATAATTATTGGTGTAAATTAAATTACAGTAATTAACTGACTAATACAAAACATCACAATGTTTTAATATAAACCAACCGAAAGTTAAGTTTCAACATATATATTATTACATATATTATATAACTATGTATATTTTTAAAACAAAGGGCGGCTTTAAAATTCGATTTTCAAGTTTCAATGTTATACACGGCTTTTCAGCTTTCTCGGCGTCCCAACTACCAAACTTGTTGGCTTGAAACTTTTAGAGTCATAATTAATTTATTCTGAGTAATAAGATCAGTGAATAGTGAAAATGAGATGGCAACATTATTTACACGTTTTTATAATTTATACTCCATCCACCTTAATTATAGAAACACTCTTATGGTATATATCATATGTTTCTATAATAATGACTGGATGTAGTAATAATAATAAGAACAAAAAATCTTGTTGACTCGTAATGTCTTAATTAGTGCCAATATAATGATAAACTGAAGACTAGCGCATGTCTTAGGTTGAGTTTCTCTCATCATTCCTTAAAATCTTTAAATCATATCCGTTAAATCAATACAATTTTATTTTAATTTTCCTCTCATTTTCTCAATTAAAAGACAGATGGGTTGATAAGGGACGAGAGACAAAAAAAAAAAAAAAAAGGCTAAAGAGAGAATCTTCTTCCCCATGCCTCGCCATATTCCCTGGACTTTTATTTCCATCTACCACCAAAATATTGGCTTATTATTTATGTATACAGTAATACCAGTAGTAATATTAAATAAATAGCATTCATTTTCCACATTGATCTGTGCATTGACCATGTACTGCGTTGCTTGTATTCAATTCGATTCCATACATATTTTAATTTCCCACCGTCCAATAGTTATTGCATGCATATGTGGTCACATTTTCACCACTTCCCATTTTCTTAAAATATACTACTAGAATTAATACTTTTCTGTGATATTGCACGCAGCGCATCAAAGTTTACGACATCAGTATATGCTTTTTGTTCACAAAAAAAAAAAAAAAAAAAAAAAAAACTAATACTGAGTTTGGCATTTTAATTGGGTGAATTATTGTCTATCATTAATTAGTTTTGGGCCGAAATGACCAAAAGACAAGAATATTCCCATTGCTTCAAATACAATCCTAGCTTTCATAAAACCATACAATGATTGCGTCAAGTTCATTACGAACAATTTCTCAAAACATCTAACTGTGAAATATTAAAAACTGAAGAACATACATATCAATGTCGGCCAGAAACAAGCACAAAAAAGGTCAATGTAACGCCAAGTCAATAGGCATAACGAGAGGGCAAGAAGTCCGACGCCTTCTCCTTTATCGTTTGTATAAAATATTACATCTGTTAATCTCCATGACTGTTTTTTCCCATATAAATAAGATGGATGGTTTTGTTTTTTTTTTCTGCTTGCAGTCAACCCCCCCGGAGGTTTTCAAAGGACATATAAAAGCAAATATGAGCCTTTGAATGGTGCAACTCCAAACTGCAATAGCTAGGCGCAGGCACCCAATTCTTACTGAAATGTTTATTAACAGGCGATATTATATTGTTTGGGTCACGTACACGTTATAATTCGAGGACGATGATTGTAGCATTCAAACACATTATGACACATGGTGAGATATGATAGAGATATGGTGTTGAGCTGTCGAGTCATGGCCGCACTAGATAATACATAATTCATAATACTCACCGATCGAGAGCCTTGACTCGACAGCTCTGAAATTTTTATTCTGAAGTGCCTACCTCACTACTTGATCACCACATAAATTAATAATCTATATATTAATCTTCATCATGATCATCAATTGGAATCATTCTGGTTGAAAAGAGGTGTGGATTCATTGGCCAGGAGGCTTCCTTGGTCAACGGAGAACTGGGTTTTTTTTCCCCAAAAAAAAAGGGAAAGAAATGGAGAACACGCAATCAGACCCATACCAGTTCCATTCTCTCCCGTTGTCTTCTCAATGAGCCCATTTCTTGCTGATCTTTGTTCTGCATTTCCTCAAACCACTTGATGGAACCTATCTTTTACTTTTCTCTCATTCTTCTCTTCTTCTCTGGCATATCTGCTGATTACATTTTCTCAGAATCCATCAATCCAAATTTCACTGCTACATATCTTCAATTCATTTACAGTTCTGGTGCCTTCTTGTCATCCCGCAATGGAAAATTCGAGGCTGCTATATTCAATCCTGAACATCAACAATCCAGATTCTACTTGTGCGTCATACATGTGCCATCCCGCACCATCATTTGGTCTGCTAATCGTGACGCTCCGATCTCAAATTCTGATACGATGAATCTGACTACCAAAGGGATCACTATTTTTTATCACGATAGAAACGTCAAATGGTCAACCCCACCATTGAAATCACCAGTATCCGCACTACAACTCACTGAAACGGGCAACCTCGTCTTACTTGATAGTTCCAATGTTTCCTTGTGGGAGAGTTTCCAGCACCCGACAGACACAATTGTCATGGGACAACGCTTGCCTGTTGGGACATGGCTGTCAAGTGCAATATCAGGCTCTGACCTTTCAACAGGAGACTACAACTTGAGTATAACTTCATCTGATGCAATACTTCAGTGGCATGGACAGATATACTGGAAGTTGTCGATGGTCTCAAACGCCTTTCAGGATTCAAGTCATATGGTGGAATACATGGCAATAAACAGAACAGCCCTTGATCTCTTTGGGAGTAATGGAACAGTAACAGTGTTTAGGGTGGTCTTGCCCATGGCTGATTTCAGAATTGCCAAATTAGCTGTTAATGGTCAGTTTACCGTCCAAAGCTTTTCCGGTACTGGCTGGGTCCAGGATTTTGTGGGGCCAGATGATGGTTGTAAGACTCCATTTTTTTGTGGCAGATTAGGATTATGTACTCATGGTGCTGCGTCCTCCGCACCTTCCTGTTCTTGTCCTCCAAACTTCCATGCAGGCTCAAGTGATGTTCCGGGTTGTGTGCCCAGGAGTGGTTCTTATTCTTCGCCATCTGCCTGTAATTCATCTGTTTATGATGGTGCATCGAATTCTTCATCTGTTTCATATTTGGAACTCGGGGTGGTATCCAGTACTTCGGCAATACCTACTCTAACACCGTAACATATGTGGTGAACTTAACTATTTGTCAAGATCTCTGTTCAAGGAATTGTTCGTGCTTGGGATTCTTCTATGAAAATTCGTCTGGGTCCTGCTATATTCTTGAAAACCAGGTGGGTTCTATTATGTCAAGTAGTGGAGGTGCAAATAACTCGTTGGGCTACATAAAAGTTATTGGTGCATTGGCTTCTGCTAGTGATCCTCGCACTTCTGAAGATGATAGCCTTCCTGTGGCTGTTCTGGTGATAATACCTATTGCTGGATTCATTATTGCTATGGCTCTTGGTTTCCTCTGGCTTAGAAGATATAGAACCTCAAGGGCAAAAGAGAGAGAATTAGGCAACTTAAAATCACGTTCTTCTGACGACTTGGAGACCTTCTATATTCCAGGTTTACCAAGAAGGTTTGATTATGAAGAACTTGTGGAGGCCACTGATAATTTCAAGACCCTCATCGGTTCAGGTGGATTTGGTGCGGTGTTCAAGGGACAACTTCCTGATAAGACCCTGGTGGCGGTGAAGAAAATAGTGAGTCTGGGAAATCAAGGGAAAAAGGATTTCTGCACTGAGATTGCAATTATTGGGAATATTCACCACGTTAATTTGGTGAAACTGAGAGGCTTTTGTGCTGAAGGAAGACAACGTCTGCTGATTTATGAGTACATGAATCGTGGCTCCCTGGATCGCACCCTCTTTGGTGGTGGACCAGCCTTAGAATGGCAAGAAAGGTTCGATATAGCACTCGGAACAGCACGTGGACTTGCCTATCTGCACGGCGGGTGTGAGCAAAAGATCATTCACTGTGATATCAAACCAGAGAATATTCTCCTGCATGATCACTTTCAGGCTAAGATATCTGATTTTGGACTCTCAAAACTCCTCAGCCCCGAACAGTCTGGTTTATTCACAACAATGAGAGGCACGCGAGGCTATCTAGCTCCAGAGTGGCTTACCAACTCTGCAATCACAGAGAAGACTGACGTTTATAGTTTTGGAATGGTGCTGCTTGAGCTAGTGAGTGGGAGGAAAAACTGTTCAGTGGGGTCACAAAGCCCGAGCAAGGACGAGAGTATGAGTAGCAATTCAGGGACGTCATCAGGGACAGGATTGGTTTATTTTCCACTGTATGCCTTAGAGATGCACGAGCAAGGAAGGTACCTTGAATTGGCAGACCCAAGGCTAGGAGGGCGGGTTTCAAATGAGGAGGTGGAGAAACTAGTGGGTGTAGCCTTGTGCTGTGTTCATGAAGAACCGTCGCTTAGGCCAAATATGGCCGCTGTTGTAGGCATGTTGGAAGGTGGGACTCCAGTGGCCCAGCCAAGAATTGAATCTTTGAATTTCTTGCGTTTTTATGGGCGTAGGTTTTCAGAGGCTTCCATGATAGCCGAGGAAAGCACCGCGTCTCAACAAGCACTGAAACCTTCAGCTACAAGTACTGGTGGTTCTCAAACCGCTTTTCTTACATTTCTTCACATGACATCTCAGGGCCTAGATAAGGTCTGCATAGTTATTATTGCGGATACGATTGTAATTGTACAGAATCCTCTACTATGGTTCTTATATCTTGTTACGAGGAGGTTGCTGCTTCAGTAAGAGTATGACTTGCATATTTTCTGGTGTCAAATAATCATGGAGTATAATAAGTTTGTCTCAAGTCCATCGAGTGTGCGTTAATAATATTCTTGAATTTCTCATTCTGTGAATTCAGTCTATGACTTGCATATTTTCTGGTGCCAGCCTTACCTGAATTATTTATTATTTTTTATAAAAAAAAAAATCACAAGGAAGTAAAAATCTGAGTGAATTTTAAAATTTATAATTGTAATGATTGATTAAACAATAAATAATAAATAAAAAACTATTTATTTATTTTAAAATTTACAATATGATAGAAAGATCTTGATTGCAAAGAATGAAGAATTAGTAATTATTTTCTTAAAAAAATCACAAGGAATTAAAAATCTGAGTGATTTTTAAATTTTATAATTGTAATGATTGATTAAACAATAAATAATGAATAAAAAATTATTTATCTATTAATTTTACTAATCACAGGTGTTCTCACTAAATGTGGGTACATCTGCTTACGTTACCACATTTGAATAATTAACTCCTTCCACTAGGCTAGATCATGTTGATTAAAATAAGAAAAATTAAAATAGAAATTTAATTTATTACTCTTATTGCTTATCAATCAACAATATTTTAGAAATACCCAGTTTTGTGAAAAACGGGTCGGAGTATGTCCACCATTCAATAAATACATGATATTAGTAAGGTTTGTTCACATTTGATTGATCAAGCTATTATATCTGGTATAATATTCCCTCCTGCAATGCTATGTGCATGTTTATATTAACTTTTTTATAGTTTACGAGGTAATCATATGATAAGAGTTTTATCTCAGAAAAAAAAATTCTGAAACTTGTGGTTTCCAAAGATAGTTTTTTTTTTTTTTTTAATCCATAAAAGTTTATTTTTAAAATACTGTACATTTTGTCCAACATTATTCTGACTCATCCGTGATTTTAAAAAACTCTGTCTTATCGGCCCATGGGCCCAAAGACGAGTGGCTGTTTCATCGTTTTCTCAACGCTCATCTTGACATATTATCACAAAAAAAAAAAAAAAAAAAAACGCTCATCTTGACATGAACCCAATTGATCATCTAGCTGTACCCAAAAACAAAAACAAAAACAAAAAAAAACAATATTAATTAATGTCCATATTCCAGGAAGAATTAAGTTAGAAAGAAATCTATGGAGCTCTCGTCCTTAGTGCCCGTGTTGAAGCCCTCGTCCTCGGAGGAAATTGATCTGCTGCAAAGGAGCTAAAAAAAGATTAAGAATGGGGATATCAATCTTGGTGAGGTAGAATGGCCAAAGCTTTCTCGGGATGCACAGAAGAAGTGGGCTAATGGCCAATCCTTTGCTGATAAGCTTAAGGGAACCTCAAAAATGATGATATGGATGAGACGCGAAGGGGATCACTGTTTGTCGGATGATCCTATCTCCGATGATGAGATAGAGGGTGGTGATAGTGGCCCTCTCTCGTATAATTAAAGAAGACCCTAACAGTAACTTTCCAACGTTCTCTTTCTCAGATAAGATGAAGAAGAGATTGTATAAGGCCTGGAACAATGCTGTGATTGTCAAGCTTCTTGGTAGAGATATTGGCTATAAGTTGCTTATGTCTATTCTCCAATCCCTCTGGGCCAAACGTGGTGTTATTAGTCTTATCAATATCGGTAATGTTTTTGTTGTTGTAAAACTCACTAACAGGGAAGATTACCGCAATGCTCTGTTAGGGGGTCCATGGATGATTTTTGATCATTATCTCACTGTTAGACCATGGGAGCCACAATTCCAGCCAAGAAGAGCTACTATAGATAAGGTGGCAATTTGGGTTAGATTGCCCAATGTCGTCTTAGAATACTATGATCGGGAAGCTTTGTCCTGGATTGGCAACCAGATTGGGGACATTATCAAAATCGATATGAACACGTCTAGGCACATTAGGGGACATTATGCAAGAATCTGTGTGCTAGTAGATCTTAGCAAGCAGCTTATGGCGGGGTTTACTTTAGATGGCGAGGATTACTACTTACAATATGAAGGGCTGCATGGTTTGTGCACTCAATGTGGTATCTATGGACATAGCAGCACCGTTTGTCCTGCGAGTGAAGAGCTCTCGGGAAACGAGAGGTTGTTTTATAGGGTGGGTGCTCACAAGAAAAGATGGTAACGGTGCCCAACGTGCTTGTTCAAGGTGCTGATGTGGATGTCGGAAAGTGGTTCAAAAACCACGTCGCGTAAGAAAATTACTGCAAAAGGGCGTTGGGGGGCGCTCGGGCGAGTGATGGTGGCTCTCGGTTTCAAGTGGCTTTGGGGAGGAGGAAAGAGGTGGAGGGGAAACTCAGATGACGCCGGTGCAGTCGGATCAGGTACAGGCTGAGGCTTGTGAGAATACACAGGGAGGTACTACGGACAGGGGCGGTGGTATGGGTAAATCCTTGAGGGTGAGGAAAAGTGGAGGTAAGAGGAAGGGGGATAGAAACCAGAAGGTGGCGGTTGGATACAAAGAGCAGGATCTTGTTAGGTTGGATCTAATAAGGGAAGAATGTTCGAGGGAGTTAGTATGTGGAGAGATTAAAAAGGGTGAGAAATTGAGATTGACTTTGGGGGGACACAAAAGCCGAGAAATATCTTTTGAGTGGTGGTCGAGTTTAATTAATGAAGGGGATTTGGTAGGACCTATTCTTTGCCGATCGGGTAGGGGAGGTCCGGTTTGTGTCGGACTCTCTCAATCGGGTGACAAGGATGCGGTGAGGGCCTCTCGGAAAATTTTGGTGAGCATGTAGTTGTTGGTAGGACTTAAACATGGGTGAGAACAAGGAGGTGCATAAGGGGCTGTCTTTGGGTTCCAATGGGCCCGAGTTAGACATGGGTAAGGGATGTGCGTTGGAGGAGGAGGCCTGCGGTTGTCCACGATACTCAAGAGTCTTGATGTTTCATTGGGCTCCAGTTTTGTTTCTTTAATATTCGTATAACCTTTTAATGGGTAAGATTACTTATGGAATGTGAGGGTGCGTGTGGGAGTAGCTTTCTCAAAAGTAATATCCGACTTTTGTGTTCCAAAAATAACCCCTCTATGGTTACGCTACGAGACCAAGTGCGTGTCGATGGTCGGCTTTAGGGACTAAAAAAGCTCGGTTTTGATGGCTTGGAGTCTATTAGAAAGTGTGGGGAGATCGGGTGGTCGGCGGCGGCTTGGAAATCGAGGGCATGCGCTAGTATGCGATTATCCGGAAGCACCGTCAATTTCTTCACTTGAGATGCAGTGGAGGTGGTACTCCGGTGTTTTTCCTGACGGCGGTTTATGTCCTTCCGGACAACAATCAGAAATCGATTTTTTGGGAGGAGATAAGGAGCTTGGCGGCTTCGATTGTAGATCCCTGGGTGGTGATGGGGGATTTCAATGACATCGCATTAGCTTACGAGGGACGGGGAGTAATGGAGCCTTTGAACAGTGATTTGGTGTCTTCTCCGATCGCATACAACTTTGTGGTCTTTCTGATCTTGGGGCGATTGGTTCAAGATTTACTTGGAAAGGGCCAAGGTTGGGGAATGGAAGGATTCTCTTCGAGCGCTTGGACCGTGCTATGGCAAACCAAGCTTTTCTTTGCAATTCTCTTTATCGCATGATTCAAGTATTTCCTAGAACCGGTTCTCGACCACAACCCGATTTGCTTGAACTGTGTGAACTCTGTGGCGGTTAGAGCTAGGGGTCGTCCCTTTAAGTTTGAAGCTATGTGGATTTTTCATGACAATTATACCGATTTTCTTAATAACGCTTGGTTTAATGTCAATGATCTTAATTTCTCCTTGGATATGCTCAGACAACGTCTTGGTCCTTGGAATAGGGAAATTTTTGGTATGGTTGAACTGAAAAAGAAGAATATATTGGCTAGGGTGGAGGGCATTCGGGGGCAGTGGGTATCCTTTCTACGATTTCTTAGTCAAATTAGAAGGGAACTTCGAGGGTTGAGCTTGAGAGGATTTTGAAATTGGAAGAAGCTGAAATGGTTTCAAAAGTCTAGGAGTGTTTAGTTCTTGAAGGGGATTGGAACACCAAGTTTTATCACCTCAAGTCTAAAATGCGGTCGTCGGAATCGTATTGTTGCCTTGAAGGATGAACAAGGGCGTTGGGTTAATTATGAGGCGATCCGAAGTCTTTAGTGTTGAGGCATTTCAAAACTATCTTTTGCTCTCATCTTTCTTTGCTTTGGATATTGTAACTAATTCGAAGTTTCAGTTATAGACTACGTAGTTTTCTCTAACTTGGCTTTAGTGCCTAGTGATGAAGAAATAAGGTTTGCTCTGTTTTCTATGGGGAGTTATAAGGCTCGAGGGGATTGACGATTTCTCCTCTCGTTTTATAAATCAAACTGGAGTATTGTGGGACTGACTTTATGTGATTTTGTGAAGAAGGCTTTTAGAGGTGAGGTGTCTCTCAGTGAAGCTAATAAGACGCTCATCTCTTTAATCCTGAAGAGGAATAATGTTGAACTTGTCTCTCAGTTTAGGCCTATTTCCTTATGCACAGTTCACTATAAGTGTATTACTAAGGTGATTGCGAGTCGGTTGAGGGGGATGATGAACAAAGTGGTGTCTCCCTTTCAATCTAGCTTTATTCGGGGAACTGTATTCAAGACAACATCATTGTTGGGCAAGAGATTTTGCATATCATGGGGGGGGAATAGAAGCAGGAAAGGTCTTATGGCGGTGAAGATTGACATGGAGAAGGCCTATGACCGTGTTAGCTGGGTCTTCTTGAAGCGTGTCCTTTTGGAGGTGGGTTTTGATAGCAAGTTTGTTGATCTAATCCTCAATTGTGTGTCCTCTGTCTCGTATAATGTCTTTGTGGAATGGCTCTAAGCGAGTTTTTCCATCTAGTTAAGAGGTATTCGGCAAGGGGACCCACTTTCGCCACTCCTCTTCATCTTGTGCATGGACAATTTGTCTCATATCATTTGTGATGCGGTTGATAACGGTAGTTGGAAAGCTATTTACGTCTCTACGAGGAGGACCGAGAATGTCTCATCTCATGTTTGCGGAGCGATCTACTTCTTTTTGGGGAGGCATCGGAGGTGCAAGCATCTGTATGATGAAATGTATGTGCGAGGATTTTATGGGAGGGTGCGGTGGAAAGGTTAATTTCAAAGAAGTCCTCTATTTTCTTCTCTCTAAGGTTCCCTTACATGTCAAGCTTCGTATTAAGGAAATCACGCAGATGCACATTTCTAGTGAGATTGGGAGATATTTGGGGTTTCCCCTCTCCTGTAATCGCTATTCCAAGGCTAAATTTTAGTATATTATTGACAGGGTTAAATCCAAGCTAAGTGTGTGGAAAGCGAATAGCCTCTCGATGGCTGGCCGGATTACACTTGCAAAATCGGTGATAAGTGTCGTTCCCTTATATCCAATGCTTGTTGCTAAGCTTCCTAATGTGGTTTGTCGGGAAGTGGAAAGGTTGCGGAGAAATTTTATGCGGGGCCACGATGGGTCTCAATCGCCTCCACTGTTGGTTGGGATCTTATTACAAGATCTAAGGAATTTGGGGGTTGGGGTTTAGGAGACTCATCTCGGTTAAGGGCATGTGGTGCGAAGTTGACTTGGAAGTTGATTGCGGGCGAAGGGGCTTTGGATAGATATCTAAGCTGCTAGATACATGGGAGAGAGGAGGATTCCCTTCTATCTTGTCGGGCGGGCAGGGATTCAAGGATATGGAAATTTATTTACGAGCAAGAAGAGTTGATTGATTTGGGTTCTAGATGGCAGATCCGGAATGGATGTAGTGTGTGTTTTTTCTCTGATTGCTGGATTGATGTGGGTGTTTCTCTTAATAATTTTTGTATTCGTGACCTAACTGAGGAGGAGGAAAATTCTGTAGTGGCTGATTGGTCGGTGGGAGGGATATGGGACATCGACAGGATCTCTGTTGTGGTGAATCCTGTTGGTCTTGATCGTTTGCATTTGTTTTGCCTCCTAGAACGATCTTGGTTATGATTGTACGGTATGGGGTGCTTCGAAGATGGCAAGTTCACTATCAAGAGTGCCTATTTTCTCCTGACCCTAACCCATCACCTCTTAGGAAAAGTGTTCAAGGACATATGGAGGTGGAGGGCGCGCGAAAGGATCGGAAGTCTTTATGTGGAAAGTGGCGATGGATAAGCTCCTACTAATGTTTGGAGGAGCTCTTGGTCGCTTGTCGTTGGCCTTGTGTGGATTCTGTAATACTGGCTGTGAGGATATCCTCCATATCTTGTGTGATTGTGTGTATGTATCGAGTATGTGATCTAGAATCATTAAGCAGAGATTTGTGCACACTTTCTTTTCCTTAGACCTTAGGGATTGGCTGAGCTTTAATTTAAATAATCCTGTGGGTTGTATTTGGGATAATTCTTTGGAATTTGTTTTTTGGGGTGGCCATTTGAAAAATTTGGGAGTGGAGGAATGCTTTTATTTTTTTTATTGTAATTCCCGTAAGCCGTGTAATCCTGTTTCTACTCTTTCGTCCATTTGGCCAAGCTTGGTGTTTGCTTTTTGGAACAATCGGTAGGCCCAGTGCGTAGTGGCTCGATTCATGTCTGGGAGAAACCCCTACTTGGATGGTTCAAGGTAAACCTTGATGGTGCTATGTCCCCCCATATAGGCCGCAGATCATTGCAGTCTTTGTGATCGGGGGTGTGTTGGTGGGTGGCTTGTTGGTTTTAGCGAGTTGGTGGGTGCTTGTTGACCAATTTGCTTCAGCTAAGGAGTGGGCGATGGTGGAGGGGCTCCAATTAGCTTGGGACTTGGGATTGAGGAAAATAATTTTGGAATTAGATGCTTGTGCTGTGATTAATTTAATTGTAGATACCTCATATGGTTCTTGTTGTGAAAGCGCAGAGCTTCTTAGTCGAATCGGCAAGTTGATTTGAGAGTATCCTAGGAATTTGAATCAATGCGGATCTTTGGCTAAAAAGGCATCTCCAATTCTAAGTGTTTTGATGAGTATCGACTTCTTAAAAAGTGGGTTTGATTCGAGTATTTGAGATTAATTTCCCTTTGTATGTAATTTATTATCGGTAATATAGGCCCTGGGCCATCTCTTTTAACAAAAAAATAATAATGGATTCATCTATCGTCCAATTAAAGAGGGACACCTGTACCTCGGGTTGAATTTACGTGGCGATAGCCAATTAGAATCGGGAACCTTCTTCCCTTGACGTCAAATTTCTCGCACGATCTCTCTCTCGGAAAATATAACTACTAATAAGAGTCAATAGCCAGCAATCTTTCCAATTCCTTCGTCGATCGGAGAACCCTGCGCTGCACAACCTACCATGGCTTACGTCGAGCGAGGTATCTTCCTCTTTTTCTTCTCCCAATTTTGTTTCTTTTCATGTCAGTATGCGGGTATTGGTTTGTTTGCTTATTAAGTTCTATCCGCTTTATTGCAATCTTTGGACCCTTGATCTCAATCTCCGGTGTAGTTTTCCCCTTTGTTTTATCGATTGCAATTTAGTTGATGTTTTAGGATTGGGGAATATGATTAGAAAGAACTTTTGGTTTTGGATAATTAGCCAATTTGATGAAGGCAACTTCAATTCCTCTTCGTCGGTTTATTTGTTATCTCCTGATATCTAGCTGAACCTTAGGGTGCAATTTTGATACCACTAATTGGCGTATGATAAATGTTTTTTATTTATTATTTTACTTATATTATCTACTAGTATTTCTGATCGTAGAGCGGCTAATAACTTGACTCTTATAGAAGTAGATATTTAATATGTTCTTGGAAAACGATACACTGCATAAGTTTTGGTTTTTCATGTTTATCCAACCCCCCCAAAAAAAAAAAAAAAAAAAAAAAAAAATTATAACCATTATGAAACCATTGCCCATCACCGATTTAATGTATTTAATTGCATTCTTTGACGGGATTATGCTATGTGAATTATGATGGATATTCCCGCATCTCTAACTGTCTTAAATTTAGATCTGCTAAAGTTATGTCTTTCTTGATTAATGACTTGGATGTGATTTCCGAATTGGCAAATAAGTTACATTCGTGCATACATACAAACAAGGTAGGAGAGCGGATTCATTACCACTAGATATATTACATCCGTGCATACCTACAAACAAGGGAGGATAGCAGATTCATAACCACTAGATATAAACCTTTGTTGTCACAGACTTACAGATTGACATTGCTTCAATTTTTTCTGCTTTATGATCTGGGTCAGGCCTGTTTTTGGAATATTTTATTTTGAGAATCGTATTGGTGGTAAATCTATTGCATACTGAAATGTGAGCCATCAAGCAATCCATATTTATCCTGGTTCTGGACCTAGGTATTATCTTGCATGATATTCTATTGGCTGGGGTTAGCAAATCAGATAGTGATGCATTAGCATTATGATGATGCTATCATCTGCATGCATAGAGATTCACTTTGATCTTTAAAATCAAAATCTATAAGTTGTGGTAGTTTTATGAGTGAAAATTTTGATACATTGTCAGCTTAGAGTTTTACACCAGTGAACAATTCAATTCTTGATGCTGCCTTTTTTCTGTAAGCCTCTGTTTTCTGGTGAAAGTTTCTGATCCAATTGTGATATGTAAGGTGTAGAGAATATATTAGTTAGTTAGTTAGGGAGTTAGTTGTATTAGTTAGTTAGTTAGGAGGGTTAGTTAGTTAATTGTTAGTAACCATTTTGGATTAATGGGTGGTTGCCTATATAAGGCATATGGCTCTTCATTGTATACCAAGCTTTTATGTTGAATGATGAATATGTAAATGAATGAAGATGCACAGTGATGTGATTCTGTGTATTCTCCCTCTCCTCCTCTCTTCTCTTCTCAAATCCTCTACATTTCTACAGCATCTGTATCAGTGGTATCAGAGACAGGTTTTGATTGATTCAAATTTGTATTTTTGAGTTTTGTAATTTTTGTTCTTTAGCTTTGTGTTTTTGTTGTTTCACATCCTTGAGGGCAAGGATGTTTTTGGGAAGGAGTATTGATATGTAAGGTGTAGAGAATATATTAGTTAGTTAGTTAGGGAGTTAGTTGTATTAGTTAGTTAGTTAGTTGTTAGTAACCATTTTGGATTAATGGGTTGAAGGATTGCCTATATAAGGCATATGGCTCTTCATTGTATACTATGCTTTTATGTTGAATGATGAATATGTGAATGAATGAAGATGCACAGTGATGTGATTCTGTGTATTCTCCCTCTCCTCCTCTCTTCTCCTCTCAAATCCTCTACATTTCGACAACATCTGTATCAAATTGTTAGTGATAACTTTGCATGTCTTCTCTTTTACTTATCTGCTTCTATCCCCTGCCCCCTTTCGCGATGCATATTCTGGTTACTTCCAAAGAACATTTTGCGGTTGCATTCTACACTATCATCTTACTTATTATGTTTAGCGTGAAATTGCTATGTTACTTCTCTTTTTGCATGACTCAAGTCTAACAAAACTGGTGGACTGAAATTTGATCTTAAATTTTTTTTACCACTCAAGAGGAGTCCAATTATTTGAAAGAAATTTACCATAGGTGTTTTCTGATGTGAGAGCAGAAAAGGACCTTACGAAGAACTTGATACAATTTTGTGCAGGTGTTGTTAAATCAAAGAGATCAATATGGCGTCTAAAAACAATCACTGATTTTTCTGGGCTATTGTTAACTTCATAGGAGTCTTTTTTGCAACAATGTTTTCGGTAATGTTTATATTTCTGTTTAATTTTTCTTTTTAGAATCTACAAGAAATCTATATTGCCTTTAGTTGATGCTAGCTCATAATGCCATCATCTGTAGATGGAAAAGTCAGATGCCTACAGAAAGGTTCCGGTACTGGTAAGAAATGGGATGGTGGCGGCCCTGGAGGTCCTGGGGGACCATATGGTGGCGGTCCACGGGGTCCTCCTCGCCGTGGTCTTGACAATGTGCTTGGACTAGACAGTGTTAGGGGGCTGATCATAGTAAGTACATGATTTTGTCGTTCCTCTCTTTCTTGGACATTTGAATGCGTCTTCTACTGCTCAACTTTTATTCTGAATCTGTGCTAACCAATTTATTTGGGCTTCTCTGAATTGGACTTCCAGGTTCTCTGCCTGCCTGTGGCTCCTGCTGTGGTTGAGTATTATAAGTGGTTCAAATGGATTTTACAGTTATCTCGCCTAAATTGTCTCCATAAGTATCAGGAGTTGAACTCTTTGAACACACCTGTGATGTGCCTCTGTGGAGTTTATGTATGCTTTTCTACCAAAAACAAAAACAGTTTGTGTATATCCAGAAATTTAACCAGCAATGTGTACACGAGGTCCATTACTTTACCCTTACTCGTTGATTGATTAGCCTTTCAAATTCACTTCCTTAACTAAGTTTTCTAAACAAGTTGACTTCTTTTAGATTAGCGAGTTGATTATTAGTAATTAAGTGATAGGGGCGAATGATTTATTGACCATCATTTTCATGAGATGGGAATGATGACAGCCTTGATTACGGGCCAGCAATGGCACTGTGCGATCTTGACTCTCTTGAGATTGTGGAAGAAGAGGAAAATGATGGAAAGATTAATTAACCAGTACCTTCATGTTGTAGTTAACTTCAAATAAGTCCTATTTATGGGCCAAACTCAAATAACTCCTGATACTATACAAATTTTAGGAAGGACTGACTCTAGTTCGCAAAATGAGTTTTCCAGGGTTATCGTTTTGGAAAATTATTCATGTTGGTGGATTAAAGATGATGGGTCGTAAGAATGGAACATGTTTGGGCGAAAAGGATTCATGGTAGGGGCAGTATATTAAGATCCCATATGAGAAGGAAGGATGATCTCATTGTCATTGTTGCGTTGAATCCTGCAGTGAAGGTAGATTCTGTGCTTAGACATCCCATCAATCAACCCAAACTGCGTGCCTCCTATTATAATATAGTATGTCTACTCCTCCTGTTCACCCGCATCAGTACACGTAACACTGCTCTTCTTCATTTCCTAACTAATCCACATTCATATCCAAAGTCCACTTGATTTATGAAAAATCCAATTCTGACTGATGAAGAACAAAACTTTACATGAATCTTGGGTTGCTTGCTAGTAGTATTATCCCCGTCTGGTCCATTAGCTAAAGCAGACAAGTTTGGAGGACAACATTAATGAAATTATGGTTCCAGAAACTTGCTGATTTGTTCGCATGAGAGAAGCAGCAGAAACATTAGCCATTAGAGTTCCAAATGGAATTTTATTTGACCAATCCTGAATTTCCTAACCCACGTCTATTGAGCCTTGCTAAGAACCACCTGATCCACACACCTAGAGGTCCAAGCAAGGAAGCCGAAACTAGTTATTTGCATGGCCCATACAGCTAGTTTATATACAATTATTTGCCGAATGAAATACCCCTTCGAGTATGGAATAAAACAGTACAACAATTAATGTCACCGCAAAAATACTTTAAAGCATATTGGTTTTGCTGAAACCAAGTCTACCACATGAAATTTTGCAGTTTAGTCAGTAACATATTCCTTGTTTACTAATTAAGTGTCAGTCACGATATAAACCGTGTAATTACGCCACTTAATTTCGAAAACGAGATTCTAAAATTTACAATACTACTCAAAGATCACACGCTTTTCCGTGAGGCTCGAATATCAAACCCATGATCAAGGTGGTTAAAGATGCAAGGGACCCTCACCTGTCATCACTTTCTATAGGCGTTATGATAGTTTATATGGTTGCAGGTATGTCACGCTCAGAAGCTTCAGCCAGAAAAATGAAATAAAGTTGCTTTTTACGTACGCCAATTACATCTGCCATGCAGGTATGCAGAATATTAAGATCCCAAAAAGAAGGAGGCGCATATTGTAATCATAGCATAGGCATAAGCTCTCCAAGGGTGCGTGCTTTCTCTCATGGCGTTGAACTCAGAAGCAAAGGTTGAGACTGTACTCAGACACCCCAACAGCCCAAACTGAATGCCTGCCGCTATAGTATCACATTTCCATGTGTTCACCTGCATCACCATGCAATAAGCTCCATCACCTCAAAAATAACACAAGGAACATATATGACCCCCAAAGAGCCAAGAAGAAGGAACTCACTGATTTCTTTGCTATAGCAAGAGCAGACATTACACAAGCTGCAGAAACATTGGCTATTAGAGTCCCAAATGGGATCCATTTCAGTAGCCTTGCCCTTCCTATGCCACGCCCGTTGAGTCGAGCACTAAGAACCACCTAATCCACACACCTAAAGGACCAACCAGGCATGCAAGCCATAATTCTGCCTCGCTCTCTCCATGCTTGAACTCAGACCTTACCAATCTGCTGCTTAAACCCCACAAGAAGCCTAACATTACCAACAACACCACCATAACTGCAAACTGTCGCTTGCAACTGACCACTTTTCTGCTTCTCTCTGAGTTACAAGAGCCTTTTCCTGATCTCATCTTTAGCCAGATGATAAGCCACCTGAACCCCTTGGCCGTCTCAATTCCGAATATGATGGAAAAACCAACGAGGAACAAGCCTGCAAATCAAAATCCATATTCTTCTTTATAATTTCATCCATTAACTTTGTCATTCTTAGGTGAAAATGAGATGGCTCATACCACTAAATTCACTGATCAGATGCATCTCATTAGTCATTACCTATTATAAAACCAAGCACAGAGAAGAGCCAGTGTCCATTAACACCAAGTTCAAGCATTTTCTGGTTCCAACCACTAAAGGTTGTAAGGCTCCCTAAATAACCTGTTGTTAATGCAATTGTGAGATGCTCTGACACACGGGATATGTCTCCTTTGAATACCACGCCAAACCATCCCATCAAAAAAGAACCAACCTAAATCAAATTTTAAGTTTGTATCAATCTATCGGCACATAATCTAGGAAACGAGGTCTTGGCTTTTTGTCTCTCTCTTTTGTAAACATAGAATTTCAGTAGCACCCAAGGCTTATGAATATCAAAGCATGATGGAAAAATAGAGGAAAGGGTGTGTCAAGGAAAGACCATATTGGAAGGCAGATCCAGGTAAAGAATAGTATGGTCACTTGTCACACCAGCTCCATCAGGGCCAAACAACTTTTGCAGTAAGTATCTTGTGAGGACCTGCAGTTTTTGTTTTTTGTTTTTGGGAAATGGCATATCAATATCTTCTTAATAATTGCATATGCCAGAATGAAATTGACAATAAAAAAATCAAGATGAAAAAATATGGTCTATGAAGCCAAAATTGCCATAGGCTCTGTGCCAACAACAATTCTATCAAATTACCCCAAGAATTCCAAAAGTAGCTAAATGAATCATGCATGAGGCATAATCCAGTGCCTTTGGCAACCCCTCATCCTTTTCCTGCACGTAGAGACAACAGACTATGAATAATCTATTACAACAGAAACAAGAGAACTGACTAAACAATTGTTGAGTTGAGCTCACTTTTATGTGCTCAGGACTCCCTCTCGCATTACTATAACGAGGGGTCACTAGTTGCGGAGATGGCTTTGCAGTGGAAATAGAACTCAATGCCTGCAACTTTTGATCGCCTGGAACAGAAACAATTCCATGTTCAGGTGTGAATTCAGAAGAGAAATGTAGAGCTCGATCCCCAACATCTCCTGCCTCCGAAACTGTCTCACTCTCAACATCATCATCATCATCCATCTCATGGTTCATGCGACTTGATGGAGTCAAGGAATTCATTCTCTCCGTGAATCCCCTGAAGACCTGAGGATTAATTAGTTTCCTGTTGAATCAACCAAAAAAGCATTACCATTAAAGAATATACTTGGAAGTATGAATCCATGAGGAATATACTTGCTAATGCAATGCAAGATGACAGACAAGCAAACTGAGTTTTAGAAATTAACTTGCACATGAACTGTATTTACGTACATACTACTGATTTTTTTATTTTTTTATTTTACCTATGCACTATTTATATGGAACAACAAAAGATGATGAATTTGATATACTGAATCAGAGATTTTGATACTTAGTTAATACTACTCTCTAGACATTTAAAAGAACCACCATATCAAGCAAAGAAAATGCAAAAGTGAGCTGTTGTTTTCAGAGTTAAAGAAACGTTAAGCTGTTTGACAAGACAAGTATTTTATCAAATATTAGGGCTGGCTTTGAAATGAAAGCAATTTATAAAGATTCAAATGTCACCATGAACCGTCTCTCTTTTTCTTTTTTTCTCTTTATATGACTTTCCACTTTGATCCACAGAACGCGAATGTTGATATACTATCATATATGGGGTTTCCAATTGGCAATATAATGGCATTCCCTATTATGGCTTCGAGAAAAAGAAGATCCTAAACAATCAACAATATATTGAATATATGAACCTAAAAACACCACCATTACTTGAAAGATCTTAAATCAAGACACCAGATCACCGAGACAGATAGAATAAGCTGTCAATCTGTCGTTGTTTCATTGATTATAATTTCTTACCGCTAGATTCGGACTTTGACTTATTAGTTCGTTAACCATTTTATAATCACAGCAAATTTTAAATTGTTTTAATTTGATTTATCAGGTGAAGGTCACTATTAAAATATTTGATTTGATTGAAATTTGAAAAGAATTCAAAATTAATGAAGCGATTAAGCAATAGAAGAAAACATAGACCTGATGGTTGCATGACAAAAGAAGAGAAAAAAACTTTCATCAATGCAGCATCCATGCAAAAAGGAGAGAAGAAATCGGACATGATGAGAATCAAGATTGTCAGATCCGAGGAGCTATAACAATATAGGGAGCATAAATATAAGAACATGATAAATTTTTAGTTTTATGATGTCGTGACTTGTGAGTATATTGGATTTGCTATTGCTTAGCTAACTGATAGGAGAGTTTTAATTTATTTATGGGTTAAGATGTAAAATATATGAAAATTTTTCTAAAATGCATCCAATTTTAAATGTTTTTTGAGAAGCAAAAATAACTATAAACTTCAAAAATAGGTGTAAAAATATACATTGATTGTTTGTTTGAATTTTTTAAGGATTAAGGTATGAATATACACATAAGATTTTCCTAAAAGTCGTCGACAAAAATTTTTTTAAGGGGCAAAAATAGTTATAAATTTACAAAATATGTGCAAAAATATTATTAACCATTTGTTTGAATTTTTTAACTGAAATTAGTGACATAGAGGATGATATGGATGATTAATAAACAACTTGGAATAAAAATTTGGTAATTTGGCAAGGGAAATTAATTTTCATCTAACCCTTCATCTCCTCTCCCCTCTCTTTTGAAAGGAGTCATGAGGTGGAAATAAAGAGTTAGGTGAAAATTAATTTCATTTATTTTAGTTTTATTATTTGAGGTTGGAGTAATACTTACATACTTTATGAGTATCAAGCCATTTGAACTCTATTAAATAAAAACATAAAAATTAATATCATTTTAATCTAGTTAGTTGATAACTCATATGAAAATATTCAAATTTTATCTTGTTTTTAAGAAAAACATATTAATTTTAAAAACTAAAACTAAATCATCAACCAATATTTTTCGTTAAAACAACAAAAAATTTTTTTAATTTTACGATGAGTCATCGACCATTTAAGATTAAAATGATCTGAGTTGTTATGTTTTTCATTGGATACAATTCGGATGATATGATACTCCTAGAATATATAAGCATTTCTCTCTTATTTATTTATTAATCATCCATGTCATCCTCCATATCATTTTCAATCAAAGAATTCAAACAAATCATCAACTAAAAGTCAATGTGTATTTTTTACATCTATTTTAAAAGTTCATATTTACTTTTGGCCCTAGAAAAACATTTGTGTTGGACTTATTTTTTGAGAAAATCTCATGTCTATTTTTGTATATTAGCCCTCAAAAAAGTTTAAACAAGCGGTCAGTTAATGATCAATGTATATTTTTCCACTTATTTTAGAAGTTTATAGTTATTTTTACCCTTAAAAAAACATTTGATACTGAGTTTATTTAATTATTACTGATTCAATTGTCAATTCAAGCGGATGAATTATAAAACCAACAATTCCATGATATTCTTATTTGATGTTCAGTCCAATTTAAAAATAATGGTTAAAATATGAAACTTCCGTGAGCGTCTGGCAGCACGCAGGAGTAATTGGGTGGTGCTTCTTAACCTTTTGTGACCGCCAAATCTAACATATTTTTTCAATATTATATCTTCGTTATAAAAAGGAGTTGTTGGGCCCATCAAACAGGAATAAATACTATTGCAATCCGATTAGGTGGTGCTTCTCCAAACCTCAACAACCACAAGAAGCAGAAAAGCAAGAGATAAGATTCTTTTCAGGTCCTAAAAAATTAAAAAAATATAAAAAAATAGTTTTAAGGAAATTCAGATATCAGTAAAGTCTTATTAACAACTCTATATGAGACTTTTCTCGACATCTGAATTTCCTTAAAACTTTTTTGATATCTTTTTTTGTTTCTTAGAACTAGAAAAAAAAAAAGAAAAGAAAAGACAAGCATGTGTAAGATCACTTAAAATGAAATAAAGAAAAGGTTAATGCTTTTTTCAGTGAATCTAAGATAAAGCTTTCTAATCGGATTAATTTGATGTCCAATCATCCCAATCAAGCAACTGCATGATTAGCGTAAAACAACCTGTGCGTCGCCCCATCAGAAAATTGAAGCAATCTGAATGAATGGATTGGATCACATATTTTTCCAACTTTAATTAACATCCCTCGTCCTCATGAGAGTCCACTCCTTTTTCCAAAATATGAGTTTTCTTCTTCCTACTGTCCATGTATGAGGGAAACAGCAATCCCAACAGCCTGGTTTTTATGCAGACACAAAGCATGATGAACCAGGCTTGGGATGCTAAGCTGCAGAATTTTTCGCCTATGATGCCTTAGCAAAGTAGGGTTTGGGTTTATCATTTTCATCTTTAGATGTTTGTCTGACTCATTTACTGATTTTTCTTCAAAATGTTTGTCTGGGATTTAATCTCCTCTGAGTCTAATTTTAATACAAAAGAGCAGCTGCCTTTGCTTCTCACTGAAAAAAATTAAATTATTAATGGTGTTGATTTAACAATTGAGCCATCCAAATTGAATTGGATCCTATGTTTGAATTCAAAATCTATCTTTAAATTTCCTATCCCTTAGAAGTATGACCAGTAGGAATAGAATTTGAATGTCTCGATTGTATGGAGATAATATGGCACATAAACTATTTGATTGTGAATTGTGCTAATCATTTCATGATCTCTAATAAACAGCTGCTGGACTATAATTCACATTTTTGAAGTTATTTTTAAGGGAATTTCCCTTCTCTATTTAAAGAATATTAATCATATAGATCTCCATTATTCTTAGCCTCTCAAATCTCAGTCATCATTCGGAATTAAAAAACTATTTAACAATGCACTCAGATTCCATGAGTAATATTGTACAGAACTCGTAGGATATTGGATAACGCCCCCACAGGACTCGTAGGCCCCACCAACCCCTCTAAGCTTACACATCAGCACCTCTCCCTCCCTCCTGCCTTGTCCCTCGCTCCTCTGTCCCTCCCTGTCATCCCTCCAAGTCCAACCTTCCTTCCGGTCGCTCCCCATGTCTAACGCCCCCAGATTCACCGGCACTGTCAAGTGGTTCAATGCCTACAAGGGCTTCGGATTCATCGCCCCCGATGACGGTGGCGATGATCTCTTTGTCCACCACACTTCCATCCGATCCACGGTTATCGCACCCTGTCCGAGGGTCAGCCCGTCGAGTTCCTTCTCGATTACGCCCAAGACGGACGAACCAAAGCTGTTGACGTCACCGCTCTCCTGAGATCTCGTCCTTCTGACGGCGGCGGAAGAGGGTTTTATGGTGGCAGAGGCAGAGGCGGTAGATATGGCGGACGCTATGCTGGCGGGAACACTCGCGGTGATCCTTACCGGTATGGCCGGAGAGGTGGAGGCTACGGTGGTGGTGGCAGATACAGCGAGGGCATCGAGTGTTACAATTGTGGCCGCGTTGGTCATTTGGCGAGAGACTGTTATCATGGTGCTGGTGGTGGCACTCGCAGACGCGGTGGTGGTAATAGTGGCGGCGGAGGCGGAGTGTGCTTTCATTGCGGGGAGGAAGGGCATTTTGCGAGGGAATGTCCTACTGTCGATAAATGAGAATCTTGGGTATTTTCCCCTGCTGTAATGTGGGTACATTTATAATTTACTACGTATCATCAAGTTCCGAGCGATTGTGACATTTTCATTTTGTTGGTGAAGCTCAGCGCAGAAGAAGAAGATGGGTCAGGTGTATTCTTTTCTCGGCAGTTACTTGTAGCTATTGCCATGTTGCTGAAACTTATTTTGTAGGATTCTCTAATTGTTAATCACTATACAGTTTTTGCCGACTCATTGTTGGCGTTTCTTCACTCGACGATGATCGTACAAATTGTATAATATGAAGCAATGATAAACTATTTCATTGAATTCTTACGTTTCCCACTATCTTCAGAATCATCCATGACTCTGAAGCAATTTTAGACTACACAGTTCTCTAGCTTCATACGTGGATAAAATATGGTGTCGTCCGTGGTTTACTGGTCTCGCCTTTGAAACTTGTTGACGCTATCTTTTTGGTGCGAAATTGGACATCCCGCGACGTGTATGTTTTATTTTTATCTGTACAGTCAAGATCCAAGAGTCTAGAATTTTTGTTTGAAGATAATTGATACTTTCCCTCAATTTATGCGGGCTTCAGATCTCGTAAATCTTATCCTGGATTAGGGACTACGTACTCTGTTGGCATGTGCAAGGTGGTCCTCTCATCGTAGCAAGATATATATGAGATTTTAGTCCATTCGGTTCCCTAATTTTATGTGTGGATAGAATGTATTCTCATTTTTGCCTTTTGGTTTGCTTTTCTATGACTTGGTTTCAAGCGTTGAACTGTTGATCTCGTTTTATAACTTGCATGTTTACTATATATAGACTTCTATATCCTCACCGATTATCGTCTATTTATCATATACATATGGTGACGTTTTGATAGTTTCGTTCATCTTAATCTTATTGCCAACGTATCAGTGACTACTCAGTAAATTCTGTATTAAGGCACGTACAAGACGCGAGTAGGTTTCCCGTTAGTGCATATTGTTTTGTTGCAATGAATCTCGAGGTTAATCTTGCGAACACACCCCATATTATTACACATTATGCTAAAAAAATGTATTATGTGATGTGATATGATGTATACTATTATTTTTATTTTACTTTGGTTTTTCTGGGGATCCTTTTAAAGTATTTATGTTTTAACCTTGTTATCGTCCATTAGTCGAAAAAAATAAAGTCTGATCATCTGGGGCTACACATGGGTTCAAATGTGGATATGATAAACCTGCTCCACCAATAAAGGATAAGTGGTAGTGATCATGAAATGCCTTTTTCCCCCCAATTATTATATTCATTGCAAGAAGATAACAAGATCTTGGATATTATTACCGTCTTTAATATAAAATTTAGTTGATTTTTTAAAAAAATTGATGATGTTAAATAAAATATTTTAAATTATTTATATTAATTATTTTTATATCAAAGTAATTTATTTTTACAAATTAATATAATTTAAAATATCTTTTAATCATTTAAGTTTACATCAAGTATACCTTTGGTATGAACTTTATAAAGCATACTTTTGGTGGTCATAATTTTGCTAACGGAAAATCTGATACAACAAGCTTAAATTATGACGGTGTAAAATTAAGTGATGACTATGTAATTAAATATTATTAACATTAAATTTAAAATATGTGTAAATTTTAAAATAAAAATAAATATGATAAAATGAAAAAAGCAAATCAATCGTCCTCTCCACCTCAACAACACGCATCCAAACCCAGCAACTTCACTTATACTTCCATTCCTCAAGCATCGTAGAACCAGTAATGCACCTCTACTTCCATTCCTCAAGCATCGTTGGCCGGAGTTAAGGCTTGAGACTCACTCACTTTTTCTGGTTGGGTATGTGATACGATTCACTCACTTTGAGTTGATAATAGTTGTGGAAGACAACATCATCGAAGGTGAGATTTTTTTCCATTGCGCCAAATCTTTGAAATTGTTTGTTGGAGTGCAGGTAGGAAATGCTATAATTTTTTGTTGGTGATAAAAAAAATTCTGGTTGAATCTCTTTTTTCTGATTGGGTATGTGATATGATTCACTCACTTTCGGTGGATAATAGTTGCGGAAGATAGCATCATCAAGCGGAGTGAAGGCTTGAGATTAAGGTGAGATTTTTTCCATTGAGCCAAATTGTTGAAATTGTTTGTTGGATCTGTGTAAGACATGCTATAATTTTTGCTGTTGGTGATAAGTTTTTTTTTTGTTGAATCTTTTTTTTTTTTTTTCCGGTTGGGTATGTGATACGATTCACTCACTTTCGGTTGAGCATCGATGCGTTATAATTATGGAAGGGTTTCACTTGAGAGATCGGAAGCATGATCGAAGGTGCGATGACAAATTTTGAGGTTCATATGGAACTTCTTTTTGGCGAATGAGGGGCTTAGGGCTATGTTCTAATATAGCTTTATCTTTATAACTTTTTTACTTGCTTGATGGTTAAAAAAAAAAATATTTGCTGGAGAAAAGATACAAGAAAGAAAAACCAAAGGAGCCAATGCGGAGAAATTGAAATCATTGAGACTTGTGGTAGAGGGGAATACGCACCAAATTAGATGATTTGCCAAGAAAGATCACTTAGGACTTGTGACTATATATGTGATATGTTGAAGGCGAAGAACAATTCATAGTTGAGAGAGATTTTTCTTCTTCTTTTTTTCATAAGTTTATAATGAGTCAAGATTTTGATATCTAGGGTTTTAAGTTTTCAGAATTTTTCAATTTACATATATTTTAAATTTAATATTAATAATATTTAATTACGGTCGTTATTTAATTTTGCGGTCATCATTTGAGCTTGTTATTGTCGGTTTTTAACAAGTAACGGTGTTAGAATTATAGGGGACAAAGTATCTTTTATAAAGTTAAGGGACTAAAAGTATCACGATACAAAACTTAAATGACTAAAAGTATACTTTAGCCATTAATATATAATATATACTATGATTAAGTTACTTATTTAGTTTCCTCAATTTTTTAAAAATAAAAGTCATGGGCCTTATATTAAGCACAGGGGAGGGGAAGTAACAAGCAAAATTGGCCAATGGTTATTTATTAGTCCTTCTGAGTTTTGATATTCCCAAAATGCACCTCAGGCTGAAAATAACAAGACAGGGAGGGATAACATTTTCCTTTATCCTTTTTGATATAAAAATTGTGGTAAAGTATCAACCATTTCGATGTTACGTCGAGGCGTCAAAGTGGGACCTCTCCCGAGAGAATTTTTTACATTCACAAAAGGATTCGAAACTAAGACTTCTTGCTTAAGCGGCCAAACCCTTTTCAAGTAACTTAGTTGGTAAATGGTGGCAAAGTGTTGCAACCATTTCCGGGAGGTTCTATCGCTTGGCCAGGCCGGAGGGCCCTCTCATAGGGAAGTTTTGCGATCGCGGGCATCAAACCTGCTTGTTTAAGCGTAGGCCTTCCATTAAGTAACTTTGTCTTTGGTTTTTTCCTTTACCCTTTTAATGGTTCCCTTTTTTGGTCAATCCCTTTTTTAATTCCCTTAGGCCTACAAGAGTCTTATTTCTTTTTAGGCCCAATACATAAATGTGAAGCAGTTGATGAAACCACGCAGCGGGCCTGATTCTGATAAGTGATAGCCTTTGATAAAATCCATCAGTTTTTTAAAAAAAGAGATATGAGTCATTTTTCTGGCGAGGGGCCACTATAGCACATGGTAATTTGATCGAGTCAAACAATACATATCTCATTTGACAACCTGGAGTTGTAAGATTCTTTTCAAAACGACAACCCGTGGGTCGTCAGGATTTAGGAACAAGCATGACCGCCACATATTTGCCGCATATATCATTCAGTAATTTCACTCTCAACTATCAATTATTCCCATCTCTACTTTGGAGGTTTTTCATACTCTTGACCCCATTTTCCTTGCTTTGGCTTTTCATAAATTAAAAAAATTAAAAAGGGAAGGTATTTAGAATTATTTCGAGTGGAGCATCACATGTGGGGTGAACTATTATGAGTTATTTTGCTTGTCCGTTCTTAAAACTGGTTGCTTTTAGGTTCTTAGGCAACATTTTAGCCATGATCCCCAGGACGATTTGGTCCCATTCCAGGCCCGCCAAATGTTTGGCCCATTCTCCTTCACAGACCATTTTTATTCCACTTCGATTAGATTCATTAACATCACTAATTTATTAGCCTCAAGGTTGGACACTCTCATCTAGGAGTGTTTATGGGTAGAGTTGGGCAGGGTGAGACCCTTGCCCGATACCTTACCCAAAAAATTATTGAGGTACATAAAAAATGCCCACGAGGCTCCGCTCTCCCGCCCGATGGGAAGCCCACAAAATTTTTTGGGCGGGGCAATATTAGGGTAGTAATGCGGCCATCGCCCAAGTGGTGATCTTATACACCCTATGTAGAAAAAAAAACAACTTCAGTCATACCTAATAAATAATATTGCAAAATTCAAATGAAATACATAATTTTACACTTTAAAATATTCAAATATAAGTCTACAACTTAAGTCTTGAAATTAAAAAGACAATCATATTTCTTAAGTTATATATAATTTTGTAAAAAATATATAATACCACCCTATAAAAAAATAAAAATATATAATACTTTTTTATTCTATTAAAAAAAAAAAAATATGATAACTATTGAGCGGGGCCAAATGGGTAGGGTGGCATACCATGCCCGTGCCCAACCCTACCCGCAAAAATGCTCTGCCAGGTTGTGCCCAACCCGGTTTGGGCTTTTCTTTGGTGCAGGGACGATTTTCAAAGGCGTAGGCGGGCGAGACAGCGCATTGGGCATCATGAACACCCATACTCTCACCAAAGGGAGGGTTCGATCTTGGAGTTGGTCAAAGCGCCCGGGAGCGCATCCTAGCTCTAGGTGCCTGGTTAACGCACGATGGTAATGAGCAACTTGCCTTACCCAACATTGGTATCACCTAGGAGGAAGGAAGATTTCGCCATGCTTTTGAATCGTGCGTGAACCGAACCCCTTTCCTAAAATTTTATTATCAAAAAAAAAAAAATCACTAATTTATACGAAGGGAAGTAATTTTCTTGTTCCCGTTGCCATATAATTAGTCAGCTTTAAACCTACATCACCATAATTCCCCCTTTCTTTTCTCTCTTATCAGAGAGAGAGAGTATGGATGATTTTGAAAGTGAAAACCACTCCATTTGAATATATTTCACTAATACTCTCTACTATTTTGTTAGGCAATTTGAATTGGTCATTTTACTAATACTCTGTAATATTTTGTTAGGCAAGTGAGTGTGTGAAGTCGTGTAAAGATTCTAAGTAGTTCCATATATAATGAGAATAAAATAATCAGCAATACAAGGTGTATGTGAGTGTTGATTTCCTCACACTTTTTCTACAACAAGAAGCAGTAGCCAGCTCTTGACTTGTAACAAGAAAAACAAAACATTAAGTACAATGGAAGGAAAACGAGAAAAAGGCCAATATCCCTTTACACACACTTGTATATTGAAGTATTTGAGAAGAATGAATAAAGCAAGTAAACAAATAATCAAGGCTTGTGAGGGGGGCACTGATAGCACTTGGCAAAGAGGCCGAAGGTGTCAACTTGGCGTACGAAATTCACCATACTTGCCCATCCTCCCAACCCAAAGCCTACCAGCAACACCCACACCACCACAAACACGTTCATGGAGTACACTCCCACCCATCCTCCCAAACACGATGGAGCCCTTTCTACTGCATTCTGTCCACACCATAACCATACATACATACATACATACATACATACATACATACATATATATATATATATATATATATATATCATTAGCACAATCTCTAACTATATATGAATAACTTATCAATGAAACAATGCTAACCTCCCTGGCCGATGCTGAAGCAAAAGGTCACCATGTGTGCTAAGGCCGGGATTATGTAGACGGTGAAGCTGACCAGGAGAGATCCAACAGTTGAGTTGATAGGCCCAAAGAAAGGAAAAACGATTGCCAGGAACCATATTGGAATCACAACCGGAACTCTAGCCATCGCCCTCTTCGCCAAACTCTTGGTTTCGTGTACTCCAATGAACTTCTCCCACACAAAATACAGAGGAGTAGAAGCAAATCCAAACGTTATGAACTGTAAAGTTCAAACAATAACATATAGTCTTAGACAGAGTCAATACTCAATACATATATAACAGGCCCGTTGCATGAAGGATTTATCAGACAAAATTAAAATAGACCTGGTGGATGAGCATGAGAATGACAGCTGTGTCCCTGAATCCAGTCCTTGGGAGTAAAGAGAGGGCGTTGGAATGGGTAAGGAGCATATCCCCAAATGCCCAATACACCGCAGCTGCTGATGGCAGAGTTAGGGTCAGCACGTATAGTGTTGCCATCAGATATATCAGCTTGAACTTTTGTGGCTTCCACATTGCGTGCATAATTTCCCTACAACATCCCATTCAATTCATTTCTGTCAATTTCATACTGCTCCTATATATGCATCAACTTTTTCTGCCCTATGATGAGCTTAACTAAAGTCATCTGTAAATCTCATTAAGTATATGCACAAAGTTCCCCGTGAGTTCTGGAGATCAGTGGTGTTCCTCACAATTGACTTAATTAGTCTTTCACACTGAAAAATAACCCGTGTTTGTGCATGTTTTAATAAGTTTTTGAGTTCTCACACTGTAACTGCATGTCCACCAAAAGTGTAGAGAATGTTGGTAGCCCGGTAAAGTAGAGAACCAGTTTAGTCGGGCCTGAATGTTTCACCCTTCAACCTTCACAGTGAAATTAAGAGGCATAACTAAGCGACATCGATATGTGGACAAGGTTTATGAAAAAAATCATTTGTTGTCAATAATTGTATGATTTACTTTTCTAGTTGATGGGATGAGAAAAGTCCTTTACCTGTCCGTGGATAAGGGAGGCTATGGTCAGATACCAAGCAGTGTAAGTTGTCATCATGAGGCCCAGGAAGGACCAAATTCTATAATTGTGGAAAGAAGGATGAACACTGTGGTCGCACAGCAGGCGCCAAATATGTAAGTCCAAGTTCTTTTGTCAAGATTGTCGTTTATGTAGTATATGTTACTGAAAATATTCATTCATTGTATCAGGAAAGAGGATACAAAATTAATTAATAGGAGTATTTAAATGTTATATATTCAAGATAATCGTCAAACACCTTACCTTGCACAAGCAATAAGTTGAATCACCGAACCAAACAGAAGGAAAGTACAGTTGAAAAAAGGCCTACATTCCTCCAGTATTTTCCTAGTAGTCCATCAAGAACTTCAAACCACTGCCAGAAGGAGGAGAAGAAGAACAAACAGGATTCAAAGAAGAATATATGAGAAAACTCATGAAGCTATTAACCTTATTAAGGTTTAGCTTAAAAAAAAAAAAAAAAAAAAAAAGAGGAGCCAAATATACAGGGTATAACAGTCATATAAGGGCACATCAAACGGGAATACCTGAATTACATGGTTCCTGAAATCAACTCTCTCTCTCTCCTTTCTGGTTCTGTACTCAACATAAAGAACAGTGATAAGGTAAGCCGTCCAGCTTCCCATAAGTCCATAAAACAGCTGAAAAGGATCCCCAGATAACATCCCCAGTTGTGAAAAGGAATATGGAAGTGTCAACAGCACTTGTGCAACCTACATTTCATTCCGTCATCCATTTAGAGCATTCACAAAAACAATACTATTATTTTTTTCAAAGAAAAAAGATAATTAAAAAAAATGTGATGTTACTTGAATATTTAAGTAGTACCTGATTGGAGGCACAGCTGAACCATGCATCATACACAGAACCCCATGCCAAAATAACTTAGATAAGTTGCTCCTAGCTGACTTGGAATCACCATCTTCTTCCTCCATTTCTAGGTAGTTACCAGCAATCACAGTCTCAACCTTCTCGGAAGCCATTATGACTTGCAAGTTCAGGTACTGTGGGAGGATGAAAACAATGGAAATAGACAGAAGAAAGTGCTTCTCAATTCACCACTCTACTTCCCTGATATAATTTCTTTTGAGCAATTCATTGATTGAATACCCCTTGTGGCCTGTGGGGAACCTTTCTTAGCGCTTACTTTACAGTTTACACATTAAGGAGATTTATATGAAACATAGTCTTTACGTGTCTTCTTTTAGAGATTGGATATGCAATAAACAAGACTGCGGAACGGTGTTGTCTCTTTAGAGGCAATAAACTGGCCCGGGATAGCTACATTGCACGAGAGGGTGGCCCGCCTTGGGCCATTAGGTTCTTTATCAGAAAGAGCCCATTCATATTGACTGATCATGAATGTGGATTAGATAGAGAAAAAGCGAGGAGGGATTACAAGTGTTGGGTCTGAGTCAGCGTGGGGGAAACCAAACTCGGATGCAGTGTGTGGGTGACTGATTGCTTTTGAGAGGGACTCCTTTGCTAATCATGATTAGTGCTCCACGTGATCCAACTGGCTTTAACAAAAAAAAAATCTTAATATATAAGATTATCTCTTTTAGCACTTTCATTGCTAAATCTTGCAGATATATAATTTGATCAATTTATACCGATCCTTGTTGCCTGTGCTAATCATGATGCCAGGACCCCATAAAGTTACAAGGTGGGTGGCATTTTAATTAAACTATCTGATGATGATGAATGACGATCTAGTCTTAGCTTTGACCCCTAGGTTGTAATTCCCAAAAGGGAAAAAAAATCATAGATATAATTTTAGATATTGTAAGCTTGATTATGAGACACTTGCCAATTCCGGTCAAAAAGAGAAAAAATAACACGATGAAAAGAAATAAAGCTTGTTAGTGGTCTCTGATCTGATGAGATATGCATTGAATTGGCTGAGTATTGCCCAATATCAGCCAACTCATCAGGCCCAGTGCCAGAAAAATGAATTCTTCTTCCCCGCTCTCATGTTCAAGTATATACAACTTATTTGATCAATTATTCAGTGATAGTGTATTAATCAGCTTCATCTCAATATCATATATAGGGTTCTATTATTTGTCCAGCAAAAAAGGAAAAAATACCCTTAGTCACGTCACAGGGGAATTGAAGCACCTGGCTAGTATAACAACGAAATGATGATATGATAGTGATCCTAATTAAAAGTCTCCATTTCAGCTGGTTGAAATTATTCTAGATAAACTAGTAACGATTAGGCATCTGAACTTTATATATCTTCAAATGATAGAATGCTGGTCTGTGTGAATTCCATGGTTGCACAGTTAGTGGGGTTTATGATGAGAGCCAGATGAAGCATCTCTATCAAAGAGAGAGTGGATAATCACAAGTTACAAATGAAGAATCACTTTATGAAGGAAGAGATGAAGAATGAACTGAAGGGTCATTTTCGTTGAAAGAAGCATGGGCGTGACATCGAGATGGCATTCTCGGCCTAACCGTGGCTTTTGAGCAAGTGGTGGACGTGGTAATGCATATGGACATGTACGTGGGACTCTCACCGGCTCGTCTCAAGGTTTGAGTCAGAACAGAAGGACTAATTATGGAGAGGAAACGTGTTTAAAAGCTGAGCAGTGCCCCACTTTAACTTTGGTGTCTGGTGGCCACACGTCAACTTTTTCACCTCTTCTGTTTCTGTGATCGTTAATCTCATGCTATATCTTGATCTCATGATCTGTCCCTTAAAGAAGGCCATGAATGTGAAATGGTTAAGAATTCAATGATAAGCAAAAAGAAGGAACAGATGTCCCAATTACGCAATAATTAGTAATGGTTTAATGACTAAATAAAATAGGAAATGCACATGCACGAGAACAAATTTGTTAACACGTACTAAGTGTTCACTAAACTAGGCTGTGTTTGGAACTTTTGTACAAATGTATTTTTAAATTATACTATTAGTCATTAATATAAGAATTTTAGAAAAATTAAGGAAGTTAAATAAGTTTTATATTTCTCATTTTTCTCTAAAATAATTTGTCTAATTTACAATTTGATACGTAGTTTAATGATATAAAATATATACTATGATTAAGTTTTGAAGGGCTATAATAACTCAAGTCCAAAGAAAAAGAATGTTTCAACAATTACGGTTTATACAAAATAGAAGCATTAAATCCAAATATTAAAAAAAAAAAAAACAAAAAAAAAAAGGAGAAGAGAAAAGAACACAAGCCTGTGGGCTTCTAAAACCAAAAGTTTTGAAGGGCTATAGCAACTCAGATCCGCATTTGAACTCTTGGCGTGATGGGGAACATTTTAACTCCTCCACTCAAGTCAAGAGTTCGAAACTGCGCGTATGAATCAGAACTCAGATCCCAAAAAAAAAAAATGGCTATAGCAATTGGAAGGAGATTTTCTGTCCATATCTCATTTTCTCTCATTGGTTCACTGGGCTGTTGATTGAGAAAATGAAAAAAAAAAAGTAAAAGAAAAAGTAGAATTGATTGATTGGATGGATATAATTTAGAAATTATGAGGGATAATGAAAAAAAGATGATGAAGAAAAAATAACAACTTGTCCCTTAATGAGCTTACTTGTGTAAATAGATATGGACTAACGTCAAAGCTGAAGCCCAGCCATTTAGCCTCTTTTTTTTGGTACAAAAGAAAGATTTTATTTTTTTTTTTGAGTTGGCGTAGATGGTAAAGAATCAGATTCTATATTTTTTAAAAAAAAGGTTAGGTTCCCCATTTTTTTTCCTTTTAAAGCGATCTCGTAAGTAGTAAGAGCTCTAAACGGCCGTCTCGACATTGGTGGGGGACTCGATCGAACCCTCCAAAACTTTTTAATAAAAAAAAAAAAAAAAAAGGAATCAGATTCTTCTAATAACGTAAAGCGGCTAAGACTTTAACTGGGCCCTGATCGGACCGGAACCGGATCCTCCCTTTCATTTTTTCTCGCCCATCTCCTGTGATCAGATGATCGCCGTCCAAATCTTGATCCAACGGTCACCAGTTAAAAAAACGAAATTTTTGTTTTTTGTCTTCGAAAAAAGACAAAAACAACAAATTTTTTTTTTTTAAATCCATTGGATCGGTTTCTTCTAATCTTTGAGAGGGATAGGGAGGGGGCTGCATGTGAGAGAAACCGGACCGGAACGAACTTGGATCTGTTTACCATCAATTCAAAACATTTATGGGTGGAGCAAAAACAAACTTGTACACCCCAATAATGAAAGAGTTTTAATAGACCACCGTACTCGCATGTGACTTATTTTTCTTACGCTGTGTAATTCAAGGGCACACTGACGTGATGAGAATGTACTAGAGGATATTGGCACATTATGATCGATATGGGGATTTTTCTTTTTCCCAAACGAAGGCTTCTTACTTGACATGGGTGTTAATTGCATTCGTACGTCTGAATCTGATTTCATGCGATGATGCTTGTGAGACGTTACTGGGTGCTTCAGCGCCAGTGGATATTTATTGATCCATTTTTCCTTACCTATGTCACTGTATAAATTGTAACAGTATGTGTTTAAGTATTTTGGATTCTCCCATAGACATCAAGATAATTTTTGGCTCCTTTCCAAGATTATTTGATCAAATTATGTCTCAGAAGAACGCTTCTCAAATGCTTCCGGATTATTCTGGGTTATAGTACTAAAGAAATAATCAAGGACGAACCATCGTATTTGTTCAGCCGAATGCCAGAACCCGGTCTTGTGTCCTGGAATAGTATCATTGTTGATTTCAAAATCTGATCGCTCGTATTTATAATTCTGGCTTTTAGCATCGATTTAAAAATCAGCATCTACTTCAAGAATTGGAGACTGACGTCTCAAGGGCATGGTTTGGTAATAACTTTGGCTATGAGTTAGACTGTTGTTGGAAGCATCCTTACGGATCCATACGCAGAACAGAGTGATACAGACATTGCACTAGGATTGTTGGAGAGGATGTCCGTTAAAGACGATGTGGCTTTAACTTTTTCTCTCTTGACGAGCCTGTGCAGGGGGGAACCAATTCCAAAGATAAACATCATGTCTTTTGGAAATTAAATTGTGTGTTTAATTAGTTTCTCCAGTCGAAGCAAAGTACCCGTTCCTTGTATAATCTTTCCATACCAGATGTGCAGAAGACGTAAAATGGTCCTCAGCAATTAAAGCTTGTTTTAGTCACATCTGACCCATTATTAGCACTGATGAGCAAAACATCATGAAAGTACAAAGTAAGAACACATGTTGATTCCGCTAGAAGAAAGAGCAGTAAATGAATCTCTTGCATTTCTACTCATGTACTCATGCATGAAAAAGAGAAATTGATGTGAAATAATATAACTAAATATAGGATTTATATTATGTGTCATTCATATTTATCAAATTGGTCGCGTGCATGTATTTTAATTTTATAAAGGTGAACCCCAGTTCCTGATTATCACTGTGACCTGTTATTTTTTTTTTTTTATTACATCGACCTGTTAAATTAGCTAACATAAGGCAGGCTCTTTGCTGGGTCATCCTCATCCATACAAGAACTCTTTCTGGTGCTTTCGTTTCCTTCTCAATCATTACGTCCACCGAGATTTGGTCTCCCCCAACCAGTCTTCATACTGACTTGCTACGGCCCTTTCTTTTTGTTTCTACTCTGCCTTCAAGCATGCCTTGTCCGCTTCTGATTCCTTCACAGTTTTCAATAACCAATACACTGCAAAAGCTACACTAAAAATTTCACGCCATAATTCCTTTTGCGTATTCGATTGGCGCCATATTTCTCTGTACAGGGTTTTAAAAAAAGGTCAAGGGGCCGATCCACTATATACTGTAGTCACTGAGCAGGGCCTCCCTTTATTGACATTCGCCACTTTTACTACTCTGCTTCAGTGCTTCTGAATGTTTTCCAGAGCTTGGTGCGCCACACTGATTTTTTCTTTTTTCTTTTTTCCCCGGGCGGTGAGAATTTGTGTATTGTGTGCGTGAGGAAGATAATCTGCAGTTGAATTCGACAAATTAGTGTCGGTGGCCATTGATTCGTTTGAACTTGACAATAGTTCAGGTGGGGAAGAGAGGATATTTATTTTTATAAAACACAATGATTTATAAATTGTGCTGTCTCTGAAAGATGATACCTTGGCCAAAACGACTTTGACTATTGCAAACAAACCCGTATGCGCGGGACGAAATTAAGGAGGCAAACAGAGTATTATACAATTCTATTCTGGGGCCAAATTTATCATTGATTGGGAAGAATACAAAAATGAAGGAGATCTATCATCTAATCCTTCCCCCCATGACAAATAATAGCCATATTGCCATTTATGAGTGATTTAACAAGCTGGATGCAGAAATAAACACTAATAATTCGTACCTAGAAAAACTTGGACACCTAACCCGACAAGGCGCATCAAAAACCTCTGTAGATCACAACAAAACAAGGCAATATAGCTCTTGGATTGAACACATACAACTCGTCCAAATTAGAATACGCCCCGACGCCACCTCCAATCGAATCATACTCTTCCATACTTCCTTCCATATTCTTCTTCACCCTGCCAGCTATTACTCGACAAACCAGCATCGCCCTGATGTCATTTTTCTCGTCCCCTGAAACCACCGCTCTATCGTGTGCCTTCCCGCTCGTCGCCGTCGTCAATATTCCCTTCTCGTCGTTTTCTCCGTTCGTCGTTTCTGCCGCCACCTTAAACCCATTCTTGATTATGTTGCAAACGTTGCACTGTGATATTGAGTTGCAGAGGTTGGACGAACCGTTTAGGCCCAGAGGGCACACGAAGGTGGTGGCGTGAAACCTGAGAAGCTCGTTGCCATCTGCTATGCAACGTGGGTGTTTCTTGGGGAGGTTTGTGGCTTTAGCTTTAATGGAATCTCTGTATTCTTCGAATTTGGATATCGTCTTTTGGGTGTTTTGGACTTTGAGGATGCGATCTATTTTGCAGACTGGGGACTGTTTCTTTAGCCAACTTGAATGGAATATGATTTCTACTATATTCTTGCTTGTATCGTCAGGTCCCAGCTCCGATACTGAAATTTTTAACCAGACAAATAAATTTCTACATGTGCAAAGAAAAAAAAAACAACAACAACAACAGTTTCTTGTGAATAATAATTGGTGTTTGTATTGAAATTTACCCGCATGTTTAACAGCCTGATGAAGCTCCAAGCTTTCAGTTTTTGTGAAGATCTCACCACAGTCTGGGCATGGACAAATGCTGCTTCGAAGAGAAGGGTCTCTGGTGAAAGCCAGAACAGGGTCAACCACCATTCGGCACTCGTAACAGCCAGAGAGTCTCCTGAAGGGCATTCCCTTGAAAGACCCACTAACAGAAGAACTAGAAGATGCTGATAATGAAGAAGATGCCAAAACGGCAGCGTGGGGTTCTCGTGGAGGAGCTTTCATGGATCTGCTTGAAGAATCATTGTTGCTGCTGCTACATGCAGACAATGAGGACTTCTTGTTGTGCGAATCCGGGCATCCAGTTTCAGGCTTTGCCATGATATTTGTGTTATTACAAAGTGAGCCTGAACATTTCATCTTCTTGCATTTCTTGCTGTTCTGATCTTCTGGGACTCTTTCTTCCTGCAACTTTCGCTGTTCTTGTTTCTTCTTTGGTTGTTGTTTCCCTTCAGGAATTTGTTGCGGCTGCTTCTGCTGCGGTTGGGTTTGAACATTTCTACAAGTCAGTAGGCCTCTTACCACTACCCAAGAGGGTTGTTTCTCTGATTTCTGCGGTTTTTGGTTCTGGTTTGCAATGGCTTGCTTGGTGGATTTCCTATGGATTCTGGGTTTGCTCATTGTAATAAGGATCAAAATTGGCTGAGCCAAACAAGAATAGCCGGTGGACTTTTGGGTTTATATCAGAAAACTCATAGAGGACATGGATGCAGCTTGCAGCATCAGGAAGCAGAGCTCACTCCAGTGGCAGAATGTGATAGTGAATTGATACCTATAAACTCTCAGAAACTCACAGTAGTTCTTGCTCTGGGTGAGATGTGGGATGTGGGCTATGATCAGAATCTCACCGTTGATTTATCTAGATGTGATGGGGAAAGGGTCTTGTTTTTAATTTGTAGGAAATAAAGAGATATGGCCTACAGGTCCCGCCTTTTCAGGCCGTGGCCTCATGAGTAGTGTCACACACACACACACTATATATATATATATATATATAAATAATTTTGTGTGAGTGCCATTGAAGCCTGAAACCATCCTCTTATAGCGGATCCTTTCTTTATTATTATTATTTTTTTCCTCTCATCAAATCGTTAATTAAAAAGATGGGAAAAAATGTCAATATGTAATTTTTTTATATTGATTTAACAGACATAATTTAAAAATTATGAGAGATATTGAGAAAATTTAATAAATATTCTTGGTTGATCTTAGGTTCCCACTTCCCATGGCGACTAATTAATTAATCTAATTGAAAATGGCACACGTGTTGGGTTGATGTACACATATACTTTTGGATCTGAGTTGGGTCGGGAAAATGCATTTAAGGGCCATTTTTAAGAAAAAAATTTAAAAAAGGGTCCCAAGATCGAAAATCCAGAAATGGTGGATTTTAGAATCATAAGTTGTAAATGTGGTTGATATAGTTGTTAATGGGATTTGATATTGTTGTTAATGTGGCTGATTTAGTTGTTAATGCGATTGATTTAGTTGTAAACGGATATTGATTTTGTTGTAAATATAGCTGATTTAGTTGTCGATGATTTTGAAAAATCAAAAGAGCGGGATTTTGAAATCTTTTTAGAATTTTTTCTAAAAATGGCCCCTTTGTTAATGCGATTGATTTAGTTTGTAAAAAAGCAGTATTGATTTTGTTGTAAATATATAATTTAGTTGTCGAACGATTCGAAAATCCCAGAAAAGAGCGGGATTTTGATCTTGGGGCCCTTTTTAGAATTTTTCTCTAAAAAGGGCCCCTTTGTTAACGCGATTGATTTAGTTGTAAACGAAGTATTGATTTTGTTGTAAATATACTGATTTAGTTGTCGCAGATTCTAAAAATCCGAGAAAAAGCGGGATTTTCAGAATCTTGGAGCCCTTTTTAGAATTTTTCTCTAAAAAGGGCCCCTATATGGATTTTCCTGTTGGGTCCTTGTCAACGTCACAGTAGAAGGAGATGGTAACAAAAAGAAAACGTTAACACCGCATACTTAGAATAATCGTCAGGGAGATCCACCAGGGTCCAGGCATGATGCATGTTTTCATAAAGGGATCGTGCTAGTGGCTTAGTGCTCAAATTTTGATTATGAAAAAGAAGTCATATAGACTTATGAGTAATACGGTCCAGCAGGCAACGCCCTCTAGAACTTCTATATGTTGTCTGCTAACAGTAATTAATTTCCACGATATAATGCCCAGAAAATAAACAGAAACAGGGGGAAATCTGTCGTGGTGTCAGCAATAATATCTCTATCATTAGTATGTAATTAATTCCTGAACAAATTGCCTGATGGATCATCCGGCAAGCTGAATAATAATCATGAGGAATTTGTTAGCTTCATATTCTTATTCTTTTTTTGAAAATTGATGCCATCCATTATATTCAAAGACGCTTCTTAGAAACAGACATCGTTTGCTGCATCAAATACGCCGAGTTTGATTCAACGATGGAATCATGTCATATACAACGTCGGAATCTAATTTAAAGTTTGTATGAGTATGCGTATTTTGGATTTAATGGGAGGCATAAAAATTAGATGCCACCTAACTATAGACCGATACTGTTTAACTTATAAAAATAATCACTTCCGTCAGAATGACAAAATTGCTTACATGGGGATATCTTGACAGATCTAGAAGATTAATAAACTAATACAAGTCCATACCGTGGGTCATTATTCATGTTCTTTCTTATAATAAACTTTAGTGTTTGTTTGGAATTATATTTAGAATTTTTAAAAATATTTATTTACATAGATTAAGATAAAATTCATTTCACATATTTAGCTTTATTCTACACTGTAAATTACAATTGAAAGTTGTTTTTTAAAACTACAATCGCTTATTCGACATTAAAAAATGCGGGGTCGATACAATTTCCCTCCTAAAGTGGTGTTAATTAAGTAGTAGTTCATTTCGCGCGGCTCACATCAATTTATGGTGGTGGAAGTCAGACCATTAATTAACGTTGTCGTTATTCGAAGACCAAGGTGAGCTTTTCTGGGGCAAAGAGAATTTTCACCATTTGCAAGGTACTCCACTAATTACCCCATAATGGTGCCTGCTATGACAGAAAAGTTGCTTACTTTGATTCCTTTTGCCTCAAAATCATGCCACCCCATATGCTTCCGAATAAAGTTTGGTCCTTTAATAAACATAGATAGCAGTAAATAAATGGGAGTCATCCAGTTCCCTCCAGTGGTTTGAAATTCTTGCTTACCGCTAATTAACCTCCTCTTAATCCCCATTCTTCTCAAGCTACATTTCGTTTGCGAATGTGCACAAAGGCGCTGAACGGGAAAATCATGAGAAATAGCCGTTGTTGATCAGAGATATATATTGTGAGTGGTAGATGGGTATGGTACAGAGATTTTGGCCGTTAGGTGAAAATGTAAAGAGCCTCTGTTTTGAACTGAGAATACTTTTTTGGCTAACAGATGGCATCGGGCAATGCTTTAGATGTTGCTTATTGCTCAATGAACCTGTGATTCCCACCTTTATCTTAACTCCTTACATAAAGCTGCCGGTTTTGCCCGTCTTTTATGTTCACTTCTTTTAGTGGGACAGTAATGACAATAAGAAGATTTACATCTTTAAAAGTGTTATATAGTTTGTTGTTGTTGTTATTTGGGCAACTACCCTGTTTGGTGATATCAATCAAGATAATTAGATATATACATAGTACATAACGGCGATGGACACGCGTTAAAGCACAGCAGAGAGCTGATTTAAAGTGTAGCCTGCAAGTCAGTTAAGCCGAAACCTTGGAAGATGCATGTTAGAAGATAGAAAAAGTGAGAACCATACGTAGGTCAAATACAAGAACCTTGAGAAGCAAATTGATTGTTCCTGTTCCCTGTGAGGACAAAGTAACAAGTGGCATATGGCAAAACTGGGAAGACAGCATCGCACGTAAACGGGCCTGTTAACTTGTGAAAACGCCAATCATAAACAGAGATGGATTTCACCGCCATGTGCATGTGATGCACGGGGTTTGGCACAAGTATTTTATAATTTATGAATTTATGAATTTATGAATTCAAATTGGGCCACGGAGGGTAGTCATATCACGGAATGTTAGGTGGGACGAGGTTGGGAAATTGCTGGTGTATTACTACTTGGGAGTGAAAATTATACAAACGTGGGAAAGACGCAGACAACACGGGCATTTATGATTAAGACTTCGATCGATCATGTAATCTTATTCAGTGACGACTGACGAGATCGCGGGTATGAACCTAGGCCTCTGTTATTTCAGTCTGACCAGGATAATATATATATATATATATATATATATATATATTACCCGAGACATAATATCTTGTTATCCTAATTATAAGAGTTAGTTGACTTTTTTTGGAGAGATTAAGAAATTTAAATAAATTAATTAATCATTTCATATGTTAAATGTTCTTATATTATATATTAGTTTATTAGTCAAACTAATAAGTTTAAAGAAAAACAATAAAAATAAAAAAACTTTAAAGTAATTTAATTAGCTTTGTTAATCTCTTGAAAAAGTCAATTAAGCTCTTTATAATTGGACCGAAAGGAGTAGTACATATTTGATCAACAGCAAAAATATGGTTTTATAAGCCTTTTCTTGACTTGAGATAAAACTCATTTTACATATATACTTATATTTCATAAATCATAAAAGTTATTATTTAAAAGTTAATCCAAACATGCACATAATTATGTTTGTTGTTTGGGAAACTATGTTAGAAACTTTTTCAGCAAGTCGAAACAAAACTCTTCTCACACACTTATCTTGTAAATAGTAAAAGCACTTCTAAAAAGCTAAAACAATGAGACATAAAGTTTGGATTAGCTTTTATAGAATAGCTTTAGGAGAAAAAATGTTTTTTTTTTTTTTTTTGGTGTACAAGTGGCAAGTGTAAGCTTGAAGTTCAAAATACACGCCACCTAAGACAAAGAATTAAATTCATCCCCAACAAACATCTTGTCAAATATGAATCGGGTTCTACATCTTGGATGCACTTCAGGTCTATCTCGGGAATTGCGTATCTTCTACATGCGCTTCCTTTGCCAAAATATCTCGCACATTGAATAATCTCCCTATTTGAGTGAGACAAAACAACATGTCAATCACCATATAATAGTTGATGTGTAGCCTCAATTTCCGCTTTGAAAGGATGTTCCAACACACTTCGTCTCTTGAAAAAAATATTGAACGCCTCTAGAGAATCGAGAAAACCTTTATTCTTGGAAATTTATAAAGTTGACAAACCTCGAGCCCGTTTTAATAGCCAATACCTCTCGCAATCGTGGACCGGAAAGGTCCCAATATTCTTCATAAAACCTATGATCCAACTTTCCCTTTCATCTCTAATCAAGCCTCCGATTCTGCCGCTTGGTTATGCTCCCTTACTAACGCATCCACATCAAGCCGAACATAACCGGATTTGACTTCTTCCATTTGATATCTCGTTTGTACTATCTCGCAAGAAATCGGTGCTTCAATCTCCCATCCGCAACTTCTTCCATTAAGTGGTGTTGACATTGATTAAACACCTCCTTGGAGTAGCCGCTTTATCTTCAAACAACTAAACACATCTTGCTTTCCATAATGACCAAGCAAACATGTGCAAATATTCTCGTCCATTCCCATTTTTGAAAACAAGCCTTGCTTGGATTCCGTTGCATTCCATCGAAGCCAATTCTACAAATCATATGAAAAGAATACAATATATTTATTAGGAATAAGAGATTCGCTCCACACATTTTTTGCTCTCTCACAATCTCTCAAAATATGTATTATTGTTTCCTCACTTTGACAACCCAGTATGCACCTTATATTTGACAGTCCAATTCTCACTCTCATGGAATCAGTCATTAATCTTTCATGGGTTACTTGCCAAATAAAAAACTTAATTTTTTCAGGCACATTTCAACGCCAAAACCTCTACTATTCTGAGACTGACTCATAAGAGTCTTGAGCAGATAAGAATTTATATGTTGATTTTATTGTGAAAGTTCCATAAGTGAATTACGCCAGATGGCTGTGTCCAATTGTGATCCAACAGGGGGTTATACCATAATCATCTTGTTAATAACCCAGTCTGGAAAATGCTCCTTCCATCTTTGAAATCCCAAGCATCGCTCGGAGTAGTAAAACTACCCACCATTTCCTCCTAATCTTACGAACATTTGACACTCCATATTCAATCAAAGGTTTATCAAGAGGTGTTCAAAGATCTCACCAAAATCTAGTGGTCTTACCATCATTTTTTTTTCCAATGCCTTTTAAAAATTTCTCCCATATTTCAGTAATAGCTTGCTATGTAAGAAAATAATAACTTTTCCTCTCCACTCTCAACACACAATCATCACCACAGTCATATTGTGCCCTTAGACATTGCACCCATAAAGCATTTGGTTTGGTTATCAATCCCCAACACAATTTCATAATGAAAGCTTTACTCTGAAGTTCTAAATTTTTAATTCCCAAACCACCCACCTTTTTATTTTTCAATATTTTCTGACATGCTTTCAAGTGCCTTTTCTTAGCATTTTCATCCTGGCACCATAAGAAATTCCTACTTATTTTCTCTATTTCCTGTATCACCCCCTTAGGCAGAAGGGATGATTGCATTTGATATGATAATAATCAGAGGCGGAGCTTATCAAGGGCCAGGGGGCCACGGCACCCCCAAAAAAAAAAAAAAAATTACCCTAAATATTTAATATAAAATGGATTTTTTATACAAAATTTATACATTTTGCCCCCAAATATTTTTTTCTTAATTAGTTAATGAGTATACATTTGGCCCCCTAAAACATTTATCCCAAGATCCGCCACGAATGATAATGTTGAAACTACAGCCTTGATCGGCACAGTTCAACCTGCCATAGTTAGATACTTTCCCTTCCATAAAGGCAATCTAGATTAAACCTTCTGAATAATATGCCCATATGTCTCATTGGTTACTCTAGATTGTATCAACGAAACTCCTAAATACTTTCCCAAATTAGCCGTTACCTCAATATATCTAGCTTGTTACTAAGAGCTATCTCTCTATTAAAATGCACATCTGTAGAGAAAAAAGCCTTAGATTTGCTAAGATTGATTTTATGATCAAATACAATGCAAAACCTCCTCATAACTTCCTTAATAATCTACATCTACTTTGATGATGCCTCTGCAAAAAGTAATAGATCATCTGCAAAAAATAAATAAGATAAAGTAGGACCAAGCATTGATATCTTATAGAGGCACGTATTAGTTCAATGTCCATGAGAGTAGTGTGGACTGGTAATGAAGAGTGATTTTAGAGAATAATTTCAAAGCAAAATAGATTCTATGAAAAAAAAAATTGATTTTGATAAATGAAAAATGATATTTTTTTAAAATAGAGGTGCATGTCATTTGTACTCGAATGGATACCCTCAAGGTTTGTTTGGTTTGAGGGGATTTGATGAGATGGAAGGAAGGAGTAAGGGTTTACCTTGTTTGGTTTGATCGGTGGGGAGGGAAGGTGAGGGTTTTTAATGATCCCTGGTTGGTTTAAGAGGGAAGAGGATGAGATAATAACTAATTTACCATTTTACCCTTAAACATTAGTTTATATTTTTTTATTCTTGTTATATAAATTATTTTTTCTATCTTAATTTAAATTACATAATTTATAAAAATTAAGCTTCATCCCAACGTCAGGTTAATATAGGTATGATATAATGCTATTTTTATTTTTAATTAATTGGCCTGATATATACTAATATATTTTAAAAATAATTGATCAGGTTACATAATTGATCAATATTGCATGGCCCAAATAATCAGACATAAAGGGAAAGACACTTCAACACAGGTCCAAAGAAAATAGTAATCGTAGTTGTATTCTTTTTTTATATAAAAAAATGGTGGCAAAGTGTACAACTACTCTGAGATTTTCTCAAAGCACCACGCACCTGGAGCGGGAGATTTCTCTCAAAAAAAGTTTTTTATCTTCAGAAGGGCTCAAAACTGAAACTACTTACTTAAGCGATTGGAACTCACTGAAGCCAACTTCCACCGGTGGAAGTGGTATTCTAATTGTTAGGTTTGGCTGATACCAAGAAAAAGACACTCACAAAAAAAAACAAAAACAAAAAAAAAAAAAAAAAAAAAAAGAAAGAACAAGAACCAAGTCGGATCTGGATTCCATACGATGAGTGTGCTCACATGGGCTTAGAAGAGAAAGTGGCATTGAATAATTTCTCACCATCCATGTCTCCCGCCAAGCTGTGGCAGGGATCAGGCCCTGGTATCTTTTGGGCCATCATATGAAATGAAATTCAAATCATGGGCCGCAGGCATATGGACCGCAAAAGCGCAATCTTAGAAATGAAGCCCATTTGAGTTCTTACCCCTGTCATACCGCCAAACCGGACATTTCAAAATCTGTCTCTTTCCGTCTTCGGCCGGGAGCAGGCACTTGACACTTTCCCGGTAATGGGATTCTTCAAATCTTCAATGGATTTTCTCAATAGAACGTCTTCTAGCTGAGTGGTTGCTCTCTGTACTTCCATCTTGGGGCTTTTTCTCTGACAGAAATGCCGTGGAGATTATTCCATGGATGGGAAGGCTAACCTTCCGGTCTCACCTCCAACTTCCAAGAATCTGATCCGTCCAATCAATCCCGATACTACATCGTCTTCCTCATCATCCCTCTCTTCTTCCTCACCGCCGGACTTCCTCCGGCATGTTCAAGCAGCCTTCAAGCGTCATCGTCCTCTCGGTAACGAACTTACTCCATCTTTTATACTGTATCTATTATTCGAATTGGTTCATTGTTTGTAAGTTAAGATGTGTAGTGAAACTGAAAATATATGCCTTTTATTTAACATAGCAGAAGCCTTATTAACTTTGACACTAATAATTTAGGGTTTTAACTTAACAATTCGTACTCGTCAATTCTCGTTATTATTGGTTCCAATGTAAGTGGCGGGCTAAGAGTCAAAAGACTGTCTAGATATATTCTTGTTTGATTAAACTCCCTCGGTTGAGGCCTGGTTTTCTTTCTTTCTTTGTTTTTGTTTGGGGGTGATGGTGAAGGTTGAAGGGAGGAATGTTGCGTTCGTCAGGGATTATCAACCTCGACAGTAAATTTTCAGCTCGTTTCGTTTTCTATAAACATGCGAAATGTCTAACGTTTATCCTAGGCAAACTTTGAAATGCAAAATATTAGAATTCACTTCAATGAATCAGCTTCTTTGGGTAGGCTCTGGAGTCAGCAGATCACAAATCGCAATTGAAGTAGTTTGTCTTTGCTAAATCGGTATAAATGTAGGCACTACCATTTACAGGACGAGGGTCAAAATTGTCGGTTGCTAATGTTAATTGGTGTCTTTCTTCCCCCTGTGGCCCTGTCTTTAATCAAGCACCACTTTAATTCCTCAGTAAATGTGAATTGAGATGAATGCTATATGCATGGCATTCATTCATTCATTTATTCTTGTGAGACTTTCTCAGGTACAGTGCAATCAAATATAAGACCAAAATTGAAGTAGTTTGTCTTTGCTAGATCGGTATAAATGTTGGCACTACCATTTACAGGACGAGGGTCAAAATTGTTGGTTGCTCATGTTAATTGGTGTCTTTCTTCCCCCCTGTGGCCCTGTCTTTAATCAAGCACCGCTTTAATTCCTCAGTAAATGTGAATTGAGATGAATGCTATATTCATGGCATTCATTCATTTATTTATTCTTGTGAGACTTTCTCAGGTACAGTGCAATCAAATATAAGACCAAGGCGCATGATGGTTCCTCAACATGAGGTGTCAAGAAATTCTACGCTGAAAGTTGGTCCAGATGTAGATGATAAGAACTCCCAGGAGATATCTTCAAGTAAGGTTCAGTCGGAGATGGGGTCATGTGCACATAGAAATAGCACAACTTCAATGATTAGAGAAGGTCAAGAGGACGTAACAATCACACCTACTTCTGTTTCTGGCAGTTGCTACAATGCACTTGACAAAGGATGCAATCCATTGAATGCACAAGATTGTCATTTAAATGTAACGACTAACTGTAAAGACAAGGTTGTCACACATTCTTTGCCGGTGGAATCTCAAAATGTAGATGGTCAGAAGAAGGTCCAGTTCTCAGTAGGAAACAACACTACTGCCCAGGGTAACTTGTTATATATTTTCGGTGGAACCTCTACTTTAGATTTTTGACACTTAGCATGTAAAACCTGTTGTTTTGACATGTTTTTCCTTTGCAATGTGAGACCCTTTTCCCCTAAAAAAAATGTTGTGTCATGCATGCCCCAAACGTGTCATTATCCCCCTGCAATATATTTCTTCTCTTTTCTTTCAACATGCAGGGGCCGATGATGGAAAGGCCACTGAGTTGGAGAACTTATCATCTCATATGGGTTCACTTGCATTGACAGAAATGGAATGGGCTGCAAGCACCCAGCCGGAAGAATTTAATTTATTCAATCAAGATCCAAAGCACCAAAGTGTTTTGCAGGCAGAATCTGAATTAACTTTGAGATCTGATGGAGGATTAAATTCGCAGTTGGCAAAAAGAACAACAGCTATTCTGGATCATCTCCAGCAATTCAGAAGCTTTTTAAATCAGCCAGCTACTCAATCTTCAGTAGTGGGACCTTCATGTGCTACCACGACATCTGTCCATTCATCTTCAGCTCCTATGCTAAATTCAACAACCCATTATTCCCAGTCACATGTTGATATAGGTTCAAATGTAGCAGCAGAGCCTTTGAGAGAAAATAATGTTAATAGTCATCTGATAACTCAAGGAGTTGCGAAGTCATCTAGCACTTTAATAGAGGCCAATAAAATGTCAGTGGATCAAGCATCTGTCGTACCAAGTTCTGCCACTAATGCAGGGATACCATCTAAGGATGTTGACCTATGTAAGGAGCAGCAAGGCAGCTTGCTAAAGGAAAGTAACATTTCTAAAAGTACTTGTGATGATAAGCCATCTAAGGGGAAGGGATCTGCAGATGTTACAAACATACAATCTCAGGCTCCAATGTCTAGAACTTCATATTCAGATGTTAAGTTGAACTCATCCAAGTCAGAAAAACAAGAGAAGGCAGTAAGTAGCAAAGGCACATCAACTACTCGGAAAAGGGCCTATGACCCTGATTTGTTTTTCAAAGTAAACGGCAAGCTGTATCAAAGACTTGGCAAGATAGGTAGTGGAGGAAGTAGTGAAGTACACAAAGTAATATCATCAGACTGTACAATCTATGCCCTTAAAAAGATCAAGTTAAAGGGTCGTGACTATGCCACTGCCTACGGGTTCTGTCAAGAGATGGAGTATCTAAATAGGCTGAAGGGAAAGAATAATATTATACAGCTGGTTGACTATGAGGTATTTTCTCTACTCTCTTAGAGGCAGTTCTATATGATATTTTTGCTTTGCGTCTCATTTCTTTGTTTCAACAAGGTTGCATCCTGCGACTGGGAGGTATGAAATTCAGTTTCAGGCTGCATGGATTTGTATGAATCTATGATTTCTTGAAGCAGTAGTTGAATAATTTATAATGCCAATCAAATGTTTGATTTCTCAAAATAGTTCTGGAAGTCCAGGACTTGAGAACACCATATGGACAGCCTTATTCTAGAGTGAATGGGGTGAGGAGGGTCAGATCTGTGAACTTGCCTAACCAAATTATGTTCCTGATTGGTTTCCCTATTTTCATGAGTTTAGATATCCGCTGATCTTTCTTTCACTGTGAATTGATTCTTAAGAAATTTCTATCCAGAGTAACCACAGAAAATATCTGTTAGACTGTTACATACAAGACAACTCGCTGTGTCAGTTTTATTGTTCACTTTTCTGTCCCTCAAGCCATAACTTCTAAACATACACTTGCCTGTTTCTCTGTCCCTTTTCCCCGTTGTTTCAAATGTTTTACTTCTCTTCGTTATATTTTGATTGCCCCTGACGTCCCTTTTCTTTTTCCATATGTTGTGTGCACATGCGAATGCTGCCTATTTTGTTAAGGACTGTTAAAGTGACAAAAGGTAATAGGAAGAAAAGTGAATCGATGATCTTATGACTTTACATCCGTTATGGTTTCGAATCTGCAAATATTACACTCTTATGTGGTGGCATAATGCTCTTCACCCCTATTATGTACGTAGGTGACTGACAAGACTTTGCTTGATGAAGTCTTGAGGGGCTCCTTGAGTAGTAAAGACAGCCGAGTCAAGGATGATGGATATATATACATGGTGCTTGAATATGGAGAAATTGATTTGGCTCATATGCTGTCTCAGAAGTGGAAGGAACTGGATGGATACAACCAGACCATAGATGAGAATTGGCTTCGATTTTATTGGCAGGTGTTAAATCTACAACATTACAAAATAATAGTTTTCCATTTATCTGAATCTGCGGTTGCTTTCTCTATTTAATTATATGAATTTTGTATCTAAAATTTTCAGAAAGATGTAAAAGTAGTTGTGGGCCTATTTTCATGTTGATCATATTTTCTGAACGTTTAACTATCCTCCGCTCGAAATCGGACAAGCGGCTTTGTTAGTCTCTGTGGCACCATCGCCTGATTCGATTATCCTTTCACACCATATTTTATATCACATCGTTGGTGCTTGCTTTCTCCATTATATGACCATGATGAATGTGTCTTCCTCTCTCCTTTTCTGTATGGAAAAGAACATCCACTTCAGTTTAACTGTCTTTCGCTGATACTTTTTGCAGCAAATACTTCAAGCTGTCAATACAATACACGAGGAACGTATAGTGCATTCTGACCTGAAGCCAGCTAACTTTCTTCTTGTCAAGGGATCCCTAAAACTGATTGATTTTGGCATAGCCAAAGCAATAATGAGCGATACAACAAATATCCAACGGGATTCACAGGTAGCGCTAATAGAAATCTCTCTTCTCTCCATTTCATTTACTTAAAATCATGTCATAGTTGTGATGTTTCCTTACATTATGCCATTCTGGAGGAATGCCCCTGTTGCTACTTATCCTCGAGTGACCAATGGTATTTTATTTTGTGTTCTGGAAAGTGCTGCAATGCTTATCCAGAACTGTCCTTGCATGGTTAAATGTGATGCATAAGTCATAAGCTATATTTACGATTCAGTGGTATTGATGAGAGTGATTCAGTTAAATCTCAATGCCATAGGTGGGTACTCTAAGTTACATGTCTCCAGAGGCATTTTTGTGCAATGAGAGTGATGCAAATGGAAACATCATAAAGTGTGGCCGGCCATCGGATATTTGGTCTCTGGGCTGCATTCTCTATCAAATGGTATACGGCAGGACACCATTTTCGGAGTACAAGACGTTCTGGGCCAAATTCAAAGTGATAACAGATCCAAACCATGAAATTACGTATGAACCGGTTTCAAACCCATGGCTTCTGGATCTCATGAAGAGGTGTCTAGCATGGGACCGTAATGAAAGATGGAGAATTCCTCAACTTCTCCAACATCCATTTCTTGTTCCACCAATTCCGCCACAGCCTTCCCGGTCCCAAGACCAAAGCTTTAAATTGCTACAATTTATAGCTGAAACTTGTATAGATGACCCAGAAGCTTCAAAGCTCTGTTGTCAGCTCCAGCAGGTGGTTGGCGATCCCCTCAAGTTAATAACTCCCCACCCTCTTAGCTCACGAGATCAACAATGTAAACTATTGTCCCAATTGTCAGAACTTTGCCTACAGCTGCATGAGCGACTAAAAAGTTCGGATAGAGAAGCAAGTTAGATTCATCAAGAGGCTCTTCATCCTTTTCAGGTTTTTTATTTTGTTAGAGTCAGTTGCTTGGGATTGCATTTTATGCATTTTTCTTGACACTCATGTTTTGATGTGGTGCCTGATTATTTAGTGGTTATTAATGTGTGCAGCAATCAAATCGATTGACAATGTACAAATTTTGTAAAGTGATACTGTACTAGCAGCATGTTTATTTTTTTATTCTTCTAAACTGTAAAATTCAGTTGTAACTTGTAATAGTAAGGTTGGATGCGGATAGATTTTAGGGTTGAAATTCTCCTGACAGTGAAAAAATGGTAGCTAATCATTTAGGTTAGAATAAACGAAATGGAATAAAAATAAAAAGGTCCGAGATTGGTATATCATTATGTCAACATTGATCCAGTTTATCTTTGATTTTTAAGGGCTTCATTTTCTTTAAGGCTAAAATTGAATATAAATGCTTTTAGATTAATCAACTGTCATGTTCGTAAAAAATAATAATAATTTCTGAATGACAAAACTGACAGATTGTTTATCTGAAAAAATTTCAAATCATATCTCCTATTTCCTAACTTGACTCGAGTAACCAATTAAGGGAATTATGACATGGAAACGGGGAAATGGACTTTCATGAAATTACTAATTTGCAAGTTTTATAAAGATGAAGAAAATAAAAACATCTAGACATAATTTCAATTACAAGTGAATGATGCTATAAAAAAGAGAACTAAATGGTATTAACTCTTAAATTATAAAAATAAGAATTGTCCCTCTCCTCTTCTCGAAACCCCCCCCCCCCCCCCCAAACAAAAAAAAATAAAAATAAATAAACAACAAACATGTGCTCAATTCAAATCATTTTATTCACCAGCAAAACCTCCCCTGGGACCCCTACAGTGAGGAATCGAGAAGAAAAAAAACCAACCCCTACCCTTGACTTAAGTTTAGTGTTCTCCAAAAGCAACACCCAAACGTTATAATAAATTAATAATCATGAAAAGTAGCCACGGGCACATAATATGCTGTTCCCAACATGCCAGCATTCATCCTTGAAAATCACACACACAGAGCAAGAAGAGAGGGAAGTATATTGTGCTACTTGTCTTTGGAGGACTGTTGGTAAGAGGCTTCTGCACGGGCTTCTTCCAACTTCATCAATAGTTCCTTCATGAAAGGTGTATTTGTGCCGTGAGTGATTCTTAGTATATCCACAGCCCTAGTCAGCGATTTAACAGCACCCTCCGTGTCCCCCAAATACCTGTATCATCAACACTATCATATCACACCCATTGGAGACCAGCAACTACTAGAATTCTAGAACAATCATCAGTTTCTAACCTAATGGAAAAGCTTGTGTAAGAAGGAAATGAATCTAACAATCCACTTTGTCCATTTCAAGACTAAAATATACTGAAACTTCAGTTGGAAGATTCTTACCATTCAAGCTTTCCACAAGTGTAATATTGCAAACCAAGCAACGGATGAACTGCTGGATAAACTCCTGCAATAGAGTAGAAAGTCCAAGACTAGACATCAGCAGCATGTGTGGATTTTGCAGCTCAAACTGAATAAGAGCAGCGAGCCAGCAAATTGAACTTGTTATTAGGATTTTTAGAAGTTTTCTACGCTTTACGAACTCCCACATCGCTGTCTTATGCTTTCAATAATTCATTGTCCCCTCCATCAAACTGCTAGTGATTACTCTTAGAACCTTCAACACAAGTATACCCGATGTATAATTCCAGGTGGTTTTGAACTATCCACAATTCTCCTAGAAATAAGATATATTATTATAATTCGTTTTTGTATTGACATGTCTAACTCTAAGAGCCAAAGGATCATAGCCAGTCCAAGATTGCAAATCCGAAGTAAAATTATTGCATTTCTCATTTCTGCGTCAGTTTTAGACATTTTGCAGTGTATCATAGTTTCCCCTAGAAACCAAAATGTTTTCATTTTTCAATTCTTGTACACAAACTATCATCGTAAAAAGAACTTGTAGGTTCCGTGTATTTTACATTTGCTTTCCCTCTATAATTCTTTAATCATTTGCATCCAACTAGAGGCATATGGAATACTCACCAACTGAGTACATTATGACAAACCAATTGTTATAACTTAAAGCAAAGCAGATGAAAGGAAGTTGAACTTAATATCACAACAGTCAAATTTTCCAATACAATGAATGGTGCGGAAGCTTAATATTTATGCCATTTTCTGAGAATTCATGCTGCATAATGACATACTCTGATAGACTGGTAGGGTCAATTTACAGTAAGCCAGAGCCTCTCTCCAATGTTCCAACTCCATCAATAACTGAAAGGACATTGACATTATCTTTCTCTGTATACCTTCAGCATATAAACAATAATCGCAGAAAAATATCATTTTCTACATCATTCTTGTGGCGCTAAAAGGAAGAAGTCTATCATGTTGAAGTAATTATGAGAACAAAAGAAAAGTTTAGTTTTGACTTAATAAATGATTCTTTTGGTCTACCAAGAGGTGAAAAAGGGAAGAAAAGAGGATAGCTATACAAACTAATGACATATAAAGGCCAGGAAACTCCTTGCCAGTAAAATTTGTAATGTTTCTTCGGCAGGCATCTAAAGCAGAACGTTACTTTAAAAACTTGTACACAATCCATGTGCAAATTACCCGCTAATTTCTCGCGATGATTACTAAGCATTCTTTAAAAAGTTACCTATATTTGGCAAGACATGCACTCATAGTTAACTTCAAAAAACGCGTTAGCTTATACCTAAAAAATCCAAAAAATATCTATAATGTGGTGAACAAGCATGCAAAGACATCAGACTAAGCAAAACATCGGTAAGACAGAGTTTACAATTATCAAGTTAAATATATTAATAAGGAGAAATAACAGTGTAAAGAAAGCCAGAAAGAGAAGCCTACCTTCAATAGCTTTTCTCGAGTTTGCATCAAGTTGATTGAAAAGGGATGGCACAATTTTGATTGGAATTTCTCAATTATTTTGTATACAGCAACAGCTTCCTGATAATCTACTATTAATCAAGGATTTGACACAGTGGCCATGAACTTTAGATCAATTTTGTAGATTATAAATGAAGTTTATCAGGCAAACACACTTAAAAAGGGATAACATTGTATTACAACGGGGAACAGTTCAGTTAATAGCTATTGCAGTTACATGTTATTTAGCAGAAATATTAAAGGATACTGCCCGTTGTATGAAGTTTAGAAGCTTTGTCTTCAGACAGTGATTTTACTTCCGTTGCAATCAACTTTATCTCTTCCATGTCCCTGACTAGTCCACATTCTTGGCATTGGAATCCTTTTCCATCTTCACATTTACACATACAGAAATTAGACATATTGATAATAGTCACACAATAACAACTGGCATGTTTCCAATCACTGAACTCAACCTTTACCCCGTTAAAAAGGGGGGATGTACCATAAAACCACATACCATTAGTACGAATCAAGAAACCACAGCATTTTTCATTCTTGCATCTGTATCCTTCCAAAATTGCACTTTCTCGAATATCATCAGATTGGCCCTTAAAAACTAACTTAACCCAATTAGCCAATGGCACAATGACCATTTTACTGAAATATATATCATGCTATGCAGCCAACAAGATATCTCAGTATAAGAAATCAAGCAAGTACCACTATACCACAGCGGGTGCAGGAGCAAGTGAATAGGTACTGCTCTTTGAGAGCCTTCTGCCGGGTCATAGTGCTCCCAGCAGTCTCTATATAACTTATCAGAACCTTGCAATAGGCAGCTACAGGTAAGTAGTGAACTTGAAGTGGAAAAGAAAATAAAATAAAATGCATTATCCTCTAAAAGTAATTTTAATTTATAATGAAGAGTTCTAGGGAACACTCTAATGACCTATGGACATGAGAAGTTTTCAGAATCTTTTCAATAATGTGCCAACAAAGTAGCTTCTTTTGCCCATTAAGTCCATTACAAAAAAGATTATGGTGGAATCAGATGCTTCTATTAGCCCAAGAAACACCTAAATGCCCAAACGCTACATGGCTAATGTGAAATGAAAGGCTCATAACATATCTTCTCACCCCAAGCTTTAACAAGTTAGCACAGGAACCTTTCAAATGCCACTTCTAGCTTTGTAACCCAGTGATCTGGATGCCAAAAGCTTCCTGTTCTTACACAAAGTCGCAAAAGAAATACTTACTTCTGAACCTTTGGATATATGTTGTACAGCACGTACTACAGCTGACCTTCCCTCAAAAACCAAAACTGAATTGGGCAAGCAACTATATGATGATACAGCCAAAATTAGCAGACTAACAAGGAACAAGATGATAGCATATATTTAAATACATTAAGTGTTACCTGTGGTTGATTATGGAAATTACAGGATACAATCCTGTCCCCAACGGTCTCAGTTCACTGTCACAAATGGTATGTGCATTGCATGCAAACTGCAGGATTAGGAGGATTTAACCTTAGAAGGACTCAGCAGAAAGTCATATTCAGAAAAGCATGACTTTAACCACACTAAAAGTGACAGTCACAACGAATTGTAATTGCCTTGAAAATGGACCTAAGCTGGTTACTCTATATGCTTGGACAATCTTCCACTATCAGGTCCGGAATAAATTAATTATTTAAATGATAGAAGGCACCCTCAAGCTTCAAAACGCTCATTAGTATCTATATACCTATTGGGATTGGATGGAGATAACAACAGTATGCGATGAGTAAGTCTCCATTGAATAGTATGACATAGTTTATGGGAAATTTAAACATGTTGGTTCTCTGACCTCAATAGCTAGCTTTTGAAGGATGGCTCCCCATCCTACTTAAATACCCATCAAAATTACATCAAACAAATTAGAAATAGCTTGAGGAAGGGGTTAACTAATTCTTATAGCTGAACTAATGAATTCACACGGTAACTCTCTGCAGAAATCTAGAAGCACTTTGCAGCAATGGTCACAAACACAATCTCAGTCCACAATATTTCAACACATGCCTGATTTCAAATGCAAGCAATTTCTAATAATTATTTAAGATAACATAATTCTGAAAGGATGGTACCTTGGAAAAATTTTCAGTAATCTCTTTTATGTTGATTTCAGGCCACTGTAATATTACGCTTACAAGATTAGCCATCTGTGCATACAGAACCAGCTGTTCCTCATTTATGTCAGACATGTCTGGATGGAAGTGAGTGTTAAAAAGAACAATCATCATTGACATGTGAGAAAATATATGTTAAGTACACTAGACCTAAGGACAAAATGATAAAAGGATACGTGCCACTAATGCCTCCACCAAGTTATAGTTGTCTGTAGCAGTGCTTGGGATAACCTGGAAATGAAACAGCTTGTAATATCATCTGATGGCTGCTCAATGCCAATTCAAGAGGGTCCAGATATTCGATAATCTGTATTGTCTTATTTATCTATTATCCCGATATCCCTATTGCAAACTACTGAAGATGGTAAGATGTGCAAAGTGGTAGATCATATTATTACAATAAAAGATGTGCATATACATAAAACCAAAACTCAAGGATCTTTTTATGCTGTAAATGAATTGAAGTCCCACATACGACACCAATACTTTAACTTTCTTCATATATTATACTGAATGCAGGGTTGAGAGCTCAGGAATTCTTTTTTACCTTTTCACTTTGCAACTTCCTTCGAATATAAAGTTTTACCATCAGGCGAATGGATGATGTGACTGATGTTCTCTTGTTCTTTTCCAGCCTTGAGAGGACTTCACATTCAAGACGATGCAACTTCCATTCTTCCCTCTATTGAACACAAATAACATATCCTCAACGGGCTGATAAGCTACTTCTATAATCAATGCCATATGAATATCAAATTTAACAAGAAGAAGAAACCGAAAAACTGAGAAGTATTATGACACTTCTGCCCAAAATATCATTGACACAAAATTAAGTCCACCAAAGAGGCCACAATGATATCATTGATCATCAGGAATTATGCAGCATAACTCGAAGTGAAGTTCAAATACTTGGGCTGAATTAACTGTCATGAGAAAAATGGAATCAGCTACAAACCAGACCATACCTGGCATGTACTTCCACAATACCATACAACTTGACAACCAGAGCACTTTTTAAGTTTACTTGTTGCGAAACACCCATCACACCTTGTTTCGACTGAAGAATTATTTGGCACACAGACATACGGCTCTTGGCTTATAATTACGTCTCCTGCAATAGCAAAGCTCTATTTTTACAAAAACTTGACAGTTAACAGTCTCACCCCCCATAGCATCGTTTTCCATATAATGGTTCATACCCATAGTAAGGTATTGATCTTTTGAAGTAGTTTGAGAAAGACAGAGAAGGAGAAACCTGGGTAAAAATCTCGCGTAGCTAAGAGACAACGACCCTTATCTTCCACGGTGGAAACCGTTAAATTACGATCCTTTAGAGCAGCCTGCAAATCCTCCATCGCTGCTGTCTCTCGCATTCACGCCTGTTGAGCTATAGGTGCTTTGCTTTTCCAAACACGGAGCAATAGCGAACACTCGAGTCATCGACAGTACTCGACTCCTCGTACTTTTTTTTTTTTTTTTTTTTTCCAAATCATATTCGAGCCATTATCGGCTCGGCGGGATTCGAGCTTTAGTTATCCATACTGTTGAAATACTACCCGCTCTATTATACCCACTCTCCTTAATTTTATTGCTGCCGAGCGCCATTATTTTGAGTTTGTAACTTTGAAAATCCACAACAAAAAGGTATCATCAAAACGGGCTTAGGCCCATTATGATTCGACAAAAAACATAAAAAAAAAGGAAGATCCACCAAATAGGTCCAAATCTTTCTTTGTGCTTCAGACCGGTGAGTATTCACGTTTTTCTGTTCGGTTTTCAGTAAAACTGAAATAAACATGCCAATGAGAGTTGGTATAGATGGTAAGGGATCCAGGACTAAGCCTAAATGGTCGTGGGTTCGATCCCTTCGGCATTTGGGACTCCTTTGGTAGGCGATTTTAAGTAAGTCGATGAAAGTCTTCATCATGGCCCGGTCGTCCGACTTTGGTGGGGGACTGATGTCGAACCCCTCCAAAACTTTTCTTTATCAAAAAGAAAAAAACTGAAATAAACAAAAAACAGAATAAAATCAATATTGAACACTGAACCGAAACGGATTAACCATATCAACCGGAATTGAATTAAATGAAATATTTTGGTTTGGTTCTGTTGATTTAACCAAATTTTTAATTTATTATTTACAAAATAAAAAATATATGAATACATTTTGTAGAAAGACTATTTTTTATCCTTAATATTATATTTATGTAGAAAATTATAAAATAAATCAAATAGATTTAAAATATCTAAATATTTTATCTAATAAAATTAAAAATCTATACCTATTTAATTATAAAAAATCCACTTATCAAATAGTATCTATTAAATATAAAAATATTATATTTCTTTCAGTTTAAACCGAATTATTTTTTAAACAACCGAATTAAAAACCGAAACCAAAATTCTAAAAAAAAAAAAAAAAAAAAAAAAAATTGAATCTTAACCGAACCGGAAAAACTGAATTGAATTTGTTTTAGTTCATTCTTCGTTTTCGATTATAATTTGCTCACCCATCCTTCAAAGGGAATTGCTTGAGATGATGTAACAGAATTACCTGTCGTACGTCACAACTCACAAACAGACATCCTTCCTAAATTTCAGCAAAACAAGATGGCATATAGTGATTAATGTGATAACTGAGGTGGAAAACATAAACAAGGAGACAAGTAAGGCAAGGTGCGGGAGATGAGAGCTGTGTGTCATTTCCAAAAAGCAGCATTTGGTGGGACAAATTTGTCACCTACAAATTTGTCCAACCAATCCATCAACTTTTGCTCTCTCACTCTCATACCTATTGGCCCCTTCTCGTCACTTCTCCAGCCCCGCCTTGCTTTTCGTCCCTCATTTTAGGGACTTATTGCTGTTAGGTTTCCGTCACTCCATGTTACCACTGTAACCCACTCATCTCTACCGTATACGTCATCATTCAACTGATGAACAATTCAAGCTATTTCTTTTTTTTTCTTTTCTTTTTTTTTTTTTTACCAACGAGGTTGGGCTCGAGTGGTAGCGAGCATGTCACTTAAGTAAGTCTCGAGTTCGAAGATTGTGAATGCAAAAAAGCCCCGTTTAGAGACTCACCCACCATAGTGCCAGGGTGCGCGACCGGGTCGATTCGGATTAGTTAGGGCGAAAGACGGATCGGATGGAAAAAAAAAAAAAAAAAAAAAAGCTATTTCTTTTTTCTTTTTCTTTTTGTTACGTTGGGTCAGACTTAAACATTTTTTAATCTATTTTTACATGTGAAACATATCAGATAACAAACGAAAAGGACTTACTACGGAATCTTTGTAATTATAAAATCATCTTTATGTAAAAATATGGATGTTTTAGTGGCTAATGTGAAGTCGTCTGCCTGCAGGCATAATTCGATCCATAAAAACGAGATCTAATAATTAATACTTCTTTCATTAATTTATTATGGGTAGCAAGTAAGTAATTTTAAAATTATATAAATATTAAACTACTTTATTGGCACTGTTGCAGCCAAAAGAAAAAGAAAAGGGTCTGCTTTAAAGTGTTTTCAGTAACAAGATAATGGGAAATTGCTTCAAGCCTCTCATTGGATCATATTCTATATATACCACACAAAATCACTTATAACCTCCCCTCCCGTAATTAACTCCCACTCCCTTCCAACGAAGTGGGGTATAAATGTATAATGCGGTGTTATATGTTATTGTCAAATAATGCGTCTGCTCCACATATGTTGGGATGACAGCGATTGAGATGGGGTGTACAATCATGATGCGAGGTGTTGACAAGTTGTTCCATTTTGATTAACACTGACAGAAGTGTTTTTTTTTTTTTTTTTTGCTTTTTTCCAGTATGAGTTTTATAAACTTAAATAAAATAAAAATTATGTTGTAAATATGATTTGCGTTTGGATTGGTGGAAGCAAAAGTGAGTTTTTCCAAACTTAAACTTGTTTAGATTATTATTTAAAAATAAAATTGATATGAAAAATGCATAAATTTTATTGAATAATATATATACACACACGTGTTATTTGTATATATTGTGATAATTGAAGAGAAAAATTAAAATTAAAATTTGATAAAATAAAAAATTTAAATCATTATTGAAAAAAGTGAAAAACACTAAAGTCCTTATTATATATTTTATAGATAGATCATAAATATATTAATTATTAATTATTATAATGTTAAATTTTTAATAGATAAAAATATATTAATAGATATATTTAAAATTGAGAATTATTCACCTAAGAATAAAAATAAATGGTTATGTTGACTGTATCAAACGAGAATTGAGGGACCAAGAAGAAAAGGACAAAAGGGTTTAGAGGAATTGACGAGATGAAATCTATAGGACGCACATAATTTACACGTCTACATTTTCCACTATGCTGCAACATGATCTAGAAATAAGAAATTGTGGCTTATTGATGAATTAGTTTTTAAGGGATAAGCACACATGAAAAAAGCAAAATAAGCCAAAAACAGGTTTTTTTGTGATAGAAAAATGGTTGTCCCTGATTCTGCCGCTTTTCCATGCCAACACACACACACACACACACACTTCGGTAACTCCTTATGAAAAAATGCCCTCTCCAGTTCTTTTGAGAGCGCAAACAGCGAAAGATATTGGAGTGACTGCGAATGACAAAATAAAGTTATAAACTTGAGAAGCATCTTTCTCGTCAAGTTACCAACCGAAAGGCACGGGACAAGGATAGCATCTGGGGCAAACAAGATTCACATTACATAAATCATAACCCCATATGGTCTATAACGCTGAAAAGACAAGATTAGTCAAAGATATCCCTTTGGATGATCACATGGAAAGAAGCTGGCTCAGTGGGCCAGTGTTGTTAGGCGCTACCGATTAATTAGCACACACTTGTGGATTCATCTCGTCTTTTTAAGTGATTATTCACTTTCTATTTTTGACATTATCCACAACGGAAATTGAGGCCTTCCAAACTCGTGGAGTCTACACGTATATATGGCTAGAGGCTAGAGCCAGAACCAAAGGCGCGTGTGTTCACACAATATGGATCGCTAGAGTCAAAAGGAACGAAAGTACCTTCACTATCCTTTCGTGCTCTTTAGATGTGAACATGCCTGCTTGGTCGACCACTTTCTCAATTCTTGTTGTGCTTTTATACTTGGAAGACCGACAATCCCTGTGTCGTGCTCCTCTCACTGTTTTGGACCTTTTCGTCACATGTATGTAACTACTGTTTTGATGCTTGTGTGTGCAGTGGAACATGCACCCACAACAGAGAAGGAGCCAATTAACCACGTCCCTCTATACAGGGGCAGATCCAGAAATTTACAGAAGGGGGGCACAATTTGTGGGGTGATTTGGGGGTTTGGGGGCAGCGCCCCCCGAAATTTTTTTTTTTAAGAAAATTTTTAAATATATTAAAAAACAAAAGAATATATAAAAAAAAAGCAATTTAAGTCTTTGTTAGAAATATGGTGAGCATTAAATAAGTTGAAAAACATATATTTTAATAACAAAAGTATATTACAATAAAAATAATTCTGAATGTCATCCTTCAGGCCTTATTTTTTAGAATTTCATCATAATTACCTTATTATCAATCTTTATTAAATACATCCTTCTCAATATAAAGCATTAAATAATTGGCGAAGTTTGATTTAGAAAGTTGACTATTTGACTGGGAAAAAGAAGTTTGATTCTGCGATCTGCAAAAGAATTCTTTGGTATTTAGATTTAACCCTAAATTTTTTATTTTTTTTATAAATAAATAAATTTAAATTTAAAATAAAAAAAAAAAAAAGTCTTTTAAGGGGGGCACTTGCCCCCAAGTGTTGTACCTGGGTCCGCCCCAGCCTCTATATATATCATCTCGTGGCTACTTCTCCACCTTCCATTTCCTTCATTCATGCATGCAACTATTAAATTTACCTTGTCCTTTAGGTTTTGTTTGGGAGTTTCATTTTAGAGGGAAAAGAAAAGAAATGAAGTGTTTTGGTAGCCCCTTCCCTTGTATTTATTAAATGAATGGCTTACCAAAACCCTCCCTTCTCTTTCTTTTCCCTCCAAAATGAAAAACCCAAACAAAACCCGGAAATATGGAATCCAAGCTCGGTTGCTATATGGGAGACGAGTTAATGAGAAAGAAGGGAGCCCACATGGATTTTAATTTCCTTGGACGCATGGTCAAGATTATTTGCTTCAGGTTATCAAATCACTACTAGAAAATGCCAAAATAGCGACGGAATTCTGACGGAAAAAATCCGTCGCAATTTGTGACGAAATTTGCGACGGAATTGAAATCCGTCGCAAACCTCCAAAAAGAAAAAATTTCTAGCGGGAAAAAGCCCGCCAATTTGCGGAAAAACCGGATTTCAATTCCGTCGCAAAATTTTGCGACGGAAAAAAAATCCGTCACAAACCTCCAAAAAAAAAAAAATTCTAGCGGGAAAAAGCCCACCAATTTGCGACGGAAAACAAATCCGCCGCAAAAAGCAATTTTTTTTTTGCAACGAAACTCATTTTCCGTCGCAAATTGGCCTCCGGGTCCTCCCTTTTTGCGACAAAAATTGTGGTTCCGTCGCAAAAAAAATTGCTTTTTTGCGTCGAAATTGATTTCCGTCGCAAAGCGAGATTTTGCGACGGATTATTTTTCCGTCGCAAAAATCTCTTTAAGTCCCAATTTTGGGACATTTCGTCCGTCTGCCACACACACACATTTCTTTGAACTCCTTCTTGTTCTCCCACCTCATTGCTCCTCCTCTCCCTCCCCACCGCCGTTCGTTGTTCCGATTGCCACCGCCGCTCCTCCTTCCGGTTGCCTCCCCCTTTCGGTCCACCGCCATTTGCCATTTCCCAAGTTTGTTTGAAGTTTTTTTTTATTAACTATTTGGAAATATCGTGTAGGCAAAGTTTTTCTTAAAGTTCCTCCCTAATCTTCAACTCACACTTGGTAGGAATTATCTTAACTTTGCTTTTTAATTTTTCTATTGTTAATATTAGGATGATTATAATATATTTTTTCCAATTTCGAGAAAAGTCATTTAAGTTCATACACAATAATTATTGTTAGTTCATTATTTGTTGCTTAAGGACTTAATTATTAATTACTTCTCGATTAATTAAGTTGTGTGTGACTTTGAATTTGATCATTCTTAACTATTTTCTTCTAGAGATTCCAGTTACAAGGGGTGACTATCTACAAATTTACCTAGAAAGAGATATTGGGTTTCAGATGTTGTAGTTTATATATTATGCTTCCTTTTAGTTGTATTTAATTTTATTATTCCTTTGTAATCATAATAAATTAATAAAGCTTTTCCATGGCCATTTCATTCTTGTAGCTCGTTTTTTTGTATATTTTTTGCCGCACGATTACCAATAGCTCAACAAAACGTATATTTTTTTATGAATTTTTTTTAAAAAAAAATTGAAATTTCTGACAGTTTTTAAATGCGCGCAATTGTGACGGATTGGAATCCGTCACAATAGCGACGGAATTTTGATATTTGCGACGGATTCAAAATCCGTCGCAATTTTACGACGGATTCCGATCCGTCGCAAATTTGAAATTTGCGATGTAACGGATTTCAATCCGTCGCAAATTCGAAAATTTGCGATGGACTTTGAAATCCGTCGCAATTTGCGACGGAAATTTGAAATCCGTCGCAATTGCCACTCATTTTTTGCGACGGAAAAACTTGTTTTTGTGACCGATTTTTTCCGTCGCAAAAACCTTTTTTTTTTTTTTAAGTAGTGAATACTCGTTGCCTTATATGGGTTGAAAAGTTCAAGAACCTACGTGGCGCGTTTTCTTGCATTGATCTCTTTCGTGGTTGAGATGGATCCACGTCGCTTCTCTAGATGGTTGGCCTTCCTCGGAAATTCTGGTTACATGGAGGCTAAAGCGCACGCATGTGCAGGCCGTCGTATAAAAAATTGGGCAAACAATAAGTCAGATATAGATGAGTTTGGAAGCTTGATACTTCAGATCTGATGTGATTGTAATTCAAGTAGGCCTCATGTACTTAGTCAATTGATTGGTTAATGATTATTTAACTATTTAGAAAATGAAAAAAAACAATTACAATATTTAAATATCCTATCCTATCATCAGGTCTTCAACACCTGAGAAATTCCTGAATACTAAATAGTGCTATTCTCAAAGGTAATTGATTTTTTTGGATAAATTAATGAAGCTAACTAAATTATTTTAGACATTTTATTTTTTTTTTTAAACTAATTAGTTTAACTAATAAACTAATATCAAATTTAAGGATACATAAATATAAAATTATTAAATAACTTATTTAAATTCCTAATCCATAAAAAAATCAATTAGCTCTTATAATTAAGACCAAATATAGTATTTATTATTAGTTTTATATGTTAGTAGTTCATTTATAAAGTATCAGATTTTTATTTTCAGCTATATATGTGATATCCACGAGAGAAAGATAAGAGTGAGATGAATGAGAGACTACTAATCAGCACGTGTGATCCATGTGGGAGGGAGAAGACATTGATTGAATCCTTGGTCAAAATACGCCAAAAGCATTCTGACACCAGTGGAAATGAAACGGTTTGTCCGTGTGTATTGCTTGTTTACATTAATTTTTAGAGAGTAATTTTTATTATTTATATTAAATTATTCTGTAGTTGACACGTCTACCGATACAGTCCGGATCTCTTGAATTGAGTTCAGACTTGAGGCTTCAGACCAACTGTTGGCCCAGAGAACTTGAGAGCTGAGAGCCACTGAAAGTGACTCATCAGCTCAGCTTGGGTACTCCCCTAAAGAGAGACCCACAAAATCATCATCGTGGCAATTCACCAGTTGAGGCGACTCAACCTCTCCTTCTTCCTCCTCCAAGTAGCCCACCAAATTGAAAAAAAAAAAAAAAAAAAAAAAAAAAAAAAAAAAAAAAAACCCAATATGAACTACAATGAACCTATAAAATCCTATTGTATGTGATCTCACCTTCATAAAAAAGAAAATACAAGTCAGAATTTTTTTTTTTTTTTTTATACATAGTAGGGAGAGAAAGATTCAACCCGCATTAGGATGAGAGAAATTTAAACTTCCATGCCATTTCTTATTTATTAAGCGCTGGCTACAAGTCAGAATTTTAAGAAGTGCATTTATTGAGAGAATTTTAGCCTTAATACTCCTAACCCCATAGAAATCAAACTCAACTCTAAAGTGACTTGAGTGTTGAATATATGATTCTATGTATGAAATGTGTAAGTCTTAACTTTTTATGTTGTGACTTTAAATGAATCAAATAAGATGATTTTGTTTTGGTACGATAGAGTGTTATAGCCCAAAGAACACTACAGCAAAGGGTATTTATTGCATTAAATGTGTAAAACTTGATAAACATCCCTCACAAAAAGTTAACATTGTATCAATATCTAAACTCATTACCTATAAAGTTCAATCGTGCATAGTGACTGAATAGAAAATTAAATATTAAACAGTTTACTTATATATTATCAAACTAGATTTATGTTTTATACCAGATCAAGTTAGGAAAAAAAAAACATATAGATAAGAGGGGATTATATATATTATACTCCTCCGGTCGATTATATATAAGATCTAATTGATTTTTTTGTAAAGATTAAAAAAAGCTAATTAAATTACTTTAGAGTGTATTTATTTTTATTTTTTTCTTTAAACTAATTAGTTTAACTAATATATAATATAAAGATACACAACATATGAAATGATTAAATAATTTATCTAATTTCTTTAATCTCTCCAAAAAAAAGTCAATTATGTCTTATAATTAGAACCAAAGATAATATTAGATTAGGGATGAAAATGAGAGGACTTCAATCCGCACATGCGCTAATTATAAAAACATATACTAATATTTTTCCTTTAATAAACCAACTATGAGACGTGCAATTAGGGGTGGGCGTGGGCGGGCGAGACCCCGCCCGATGCCCGGCCCGAAGAATGAATGGCCGCATTTTGCGGTGTTCGATGCCCAACCCCGCTTAGATAAAAGCCCTAACCATTTTTGGCAGGCAAGCAAGAACGGTTAAGCGGGCGGGCTTCCCTTGCCCAAATAGTAACGTCTTGCCCTGTTCCTTGAATATTTTAGTTTACAATTCACATAATTTTAAAGTTTTGGAGATAGCTGAAGTATAATATAATATATTTAGACATAATAATATAACATATTTTAAATAAAATAATATATATGTAGAACAATATTTATTTAAATATATTTAATTTTAAGCGGAAATTTGGACCCCTGCCCGATGCCCCAAAAAGCTGCCCAAATTTTTTTCGGTCCACTTTTTTTAGGAAATTTGGGCAATTTTTTTACGGGCGGGCGACGACGGGATCCAGGCATTATGCTCACCCCTACTTACAATATCTAAACTGCACGTAATGAATGAGAACATAGATAAGTACGTGGGGAATATTCCGAACGGATGATCCGAAAAAATATCTTTCCTAGTCCGAATCCGAAATACTACTACTTAAGATCCATCTAATAAAGAAATTATTCAAACTATCTTAAATTTAACCTTAACCTGTCTCGTTAATTTGTATACCCTGGATTCAGATTATAAATTTAGATCCGTAAACCTTGATTGATGTGAGGCAATTCAGTTTTTATAATTTTGACTTCATTGAAATTTAACTATTTTTTCCAACAAAGCTCAATATCATTAATTAAATATTGTATCAAGTTAATATTTAGAAATTTTATTTCGTAATTAATTGAACATATATAATTTTCTGTGTTAAGCAAAGAACCAGATTCATATTAAATTTCAACTGATTCAGATTAAATTATGTTAGTTTGGGTAGTTTTTCTATAATTTCCATTTTGTGATATATGAGTAAAAAATGGATAATTGGGACAAGTTTTGACTTTTCCCATTTTTTTCTTTTTTAAAAATTTGGAAACCAGGACGTACGTGATGTGGGTGAAAAAGAACGGGACACGTGGACAGGCAAAAATGCGAGCAAGGGGAGAGGTTTTTCCACGGGGCATTCCAGAAGGCACAGCGTGGAGGCTAGCTACTTCGGGGTATGCGGGCTACGCCGCTAATCTAAAGTCTGCCTGCACGGAACACTCCCTCATTCTTTCATCCTTTTGTTTTTATTCTCGCGCATTACAATTTGGTAGAATTAAAAATAGGGAGGAGATAAAGGTAAAAATATTCATTTATAAATAAAAAATATAAAAATTAACAATTTAATCATATTTATTAAATTAATTAAATTTCTTAAAATGTAAAAAAAAAAAAAAATTCCACTTTCATAAATAGGCGTGGTAGTCTTTTCCACCACCTAATTTTAAATCTTCCAATCTACTACCTCCGGCCTTAATTATAAGAGTATTTTTTTAGTGTAATTTATATTATAAAAATATTCTTATAATTAGGATCGGAGGGAGTATATCCAAATGTCAGGCCTAGGGTGACACCGATCCGTTTCAAACCATTTATGACTGTCCCATCTGGGTTTAGGATGAAATGCAAAGTATTTATGATAATTCATTCTTTACTGCTAGTACCATTCTAGTATTACTATCAGTAGCCTCTGTAAAAGTAAAAAATAAATACTTTCATTCTCCCAATAATGAGTAAACTCCTCTGTTCGCTCCACGTGTCCTGCTGCGCCTCTCCGCTCCCTTAACTTCCCGCAGACAAATCACAACGCCATCTTACGGAGAATAGAGAGATTCGGAGATCAGAAATCCGAATCATCCTAATTCGGAACCAACTGCTTCACATCTAACACTTCTATGCTCCCACCATAATTGAATCTCTGCTCTTTTCCTTTTTGTTTCCCTCTTCCCGCTTCCTCATCTCCCTGGAACACAACAATTTCATTCTCTGTTTTTTACTACTCCTAAGATGTAACAGCCGATTTGTTTTTTTCTTCTCTGTTACAATCCCTTTCCATTGGTTTCTAGTCTCCATTAACGTTTACATTCTAATCTCCGCCGCCGTCTGGTTCAACTGTCTCCCTGTTAGTCAATCTCCTCTCCCGTTAATTCCGTATGCATCCTTCCTTCTGCGTCTTCGTCAATCTAGACTAGTATTCCCCGATTTCATTATGGCTCCTCCGCTCCCCGCCTCCGCTGCCATTAGATCCGATTCTACTACCCGCAGTAATTACAGCCACAGTGACTTTGGACGGCTGGGTCAGCGAGAGCAGCAACAGCCTGGGGTGGACGTGAAGATTAACGATTTGGTTGGGAACGGAATCTCTGGGATACTTCACAAGTGGGTCAATTACGGCAAAGGTTGGAGGCCTCGATGGTTCGTCCTTCAGGACGGTGTTCTCTCGTACTATAAGATTCACGGACCCGATAAGATCATAGTCAATCATGAAACCGAGAAGTGGTCCAAGGTTATTGGCGATGAATCCATGCGGACGATCTCCCGCAACCAGAACTCCACTTCCTATCCTCAGCGCTTCAACCATCAACGCAAGGCCTTTGGAGAAATCCATCTCAAGGTTCCTTATCGACTATAGTATTCCACTTTTTTTAAAAAAAAAAAAAAAAAATTGCTTGCCTTGGTTCGCAGTTCTATTATTTTCTATCCTAGTTGTTATTTGATTTCAGTTTCCCTTTCTATTTTTCTTTTCTTCCTAATACCAATAATTCGATTGTCGGCTGCAAATAGTTACGAAACTAAATACTCGTTACTCATGGTTAGATAATCAATTTCGGGCTATTCGATCAGGAACCCAGAATGCTGGATGAGTATCGTGTAGGATTTTATTCCTTGGTGGTCACAGGATTTATTTATCGTTGGACTTCAATAATAAGATTCTTTGACGTGTAACATCGCATGGTTTTGGGAATGGGGATTTTTTGTGTCGAATTACCTCGAGAATCGTGTTGTTCACATTATCTCTGATTGTGGTTTATACTAGATGACAGCTTCTTCTGTAGGTTTCTACTATCCGTGAAAGCAAATCCGATGACAAGCGCTTTTCCATTTTCACTGGAACAAAAAGGCTTCACTTGAGGGCGGAGACTCGTGAAGATCGAGTGGCATGGATGGAGGCCCTGCAGGCAGTAAAGGGTATGTTCCCCCGGATGTCCAATAGCGAGCTGATGGCTCCGATAGATAATGTAACCATTTCAACCGATAAACTTAGACAGAGACTATTGGAAGAAGGTGTGAGTGAGGCAGCTGTTCAGGATAGCGAGCAGATTATGAGAAACGAGTTTGCTGCACTGCAAACCCAGCTTGTGTTGCTTAAGCAGAAGCAATGGGTTCTGATTGATACGTTGCGACAATTGGAGGTAATTGAAACTGCAAAATATGGTGCCAATCAAATTGGGCGTTCCTGTTCGATTTCTGCTACCATGCAGGATTTTGGTCATGCTTAATATCCTCTATTTATCAGTAAAATGGAGGGTTCACCAACTCTCCTTTTTAAGTTTAGAAAGAGGCGGGGCATTCTGATTATCAATTGTTTATTAGCTTGTAGATATGTAAATTTATCCAGTTCCTTTTGGTCATTCATTTGTATCCTTACAACTACAGTCATAATTTTTATGGCTTTTTCTATAAGATTCATTTTGCGAGCATCTGTGTTCTGCCAATTTACTGCCTCATACCGGTTCTTTTGATCATTCCTGACCTGAACCTTGCAGCTATAGCTGAGTCCTTTCAAAATTTTTGAAATTATAACTTAAGTTATATTGGAATGATCTGCAGAGAGAAATTTGTGTAGGCTGAATAAGAACTGCCATTTGACTTGCTGTACCCTATATCAATTGAAAGCGTGGATAGAATCATGCCAAAAATACTACTCCCTTTGATCCTAAATATAAGATAGAGTTGACTTTTTTGAAGATATTAAAAAGCTAATTAGATTACGTTTAAAATATTTATATTTGTTATTTTTTTCTTTAAACTATTTTGGCCAACTGATATAATTTAATAATACATAACATATGATATCATTAAGTAACTTATTTAACTTTCTTAATCTCTCTCTCTCTCTCTAAAAAAAAAAAAAAAACTCTATTTTAAATTTAGAAGCGGAGGGAGCATATCTGATTGAGTATTATTACTATCCTTTTTAAGCTGTTAATGGGTTACATTGTTATTAATAGATCATGACTAGGAAAATGATTATTTAGACTTTGGATAATACTTTTAACATTGTTACTGAATTCTTGTTTTGTAAATGTTCTTTTCAATGTGAAATATGTCGTTTTCCATGTCCTGGTAGACTATCTGGAAACTTAGGAATTATCTTATATTTTAACATGATAGAATTGTTGAAGAGCAGGGTGGTTTCTTTTTAATTCTCTATCTCTTCAGGTAGATCTATCTAAATCTTCTTTTGGCAATAAAAGAAAGAAAGAAAGAGATCTATCTAAATTCTAACCCTGTGTCGCTAGTTCCCGTTGTCCTGACAGTTTTAATGAGAGGATTTAAATTTAATTTCTATTTCCCTTCTGTGGGAAGGAACTTCTATTTATACTGCATTTTTGTAGACAGAAAAGGTTGATTTGGAGAATACTGTTGTTGATGAGAGCCAAAGACAGTTGAATGATCAAGAGGAGTCCTCTGGAGCAAGGCAGGAAAAGTTCAGTGGTATGTTTTTATTTGGTATCACCTGTTTATCAGCTGGAATTTCTTCCATTTGTTGCTAAAGAATGTCCATTGCTTGAAGTATTTTCTTGCTTTTCCTTCTCTTTTCCATCATTCTCTTATTTTTTTTAATGCAGAAGGAACTGCAAGCGAATCTGAGGATGAAAATGATAGAAATGATGCTGCAGAAGAAGAAACAGATGATGATGACCATGCATTTTTTGACACCCGTGACTTTCTATCATCCAGCTCTTTTAAAAGTAATGGGTCTGATTTTAGGCTATCATCTTTCTCTTCAGGAGATGACGGGTTATGCACAGTTGAATCAGAGGATGAGTTAGATCCTTTGATTAGATCTGTTGCACTGAACTATCCTTATGTCAAGCGACGTAAGAAGTTGCCCGATCCTATTGAAAAAGAAAAAGGTGTCAGTCTTTGGTCTATGATTAAGGATAACATTGGCAAGGATTTAACAAAAGTATGCCTGCCCGTCTACTTCAATGAGCCTATATCATCTCTCCAAAAATGTTTTGAAGAAATGGAGTACTCATATCTTCTGGATTGTGCATATGAATGGGGAAGAAGAGTAAGTTTGGACAATTACATGATATTGTTCTTTTACTTTTGCTAGAAGTTCAACAGTTTTGACTTACGTGTTGAAATATATGATGTCATATCAGCTATTTCTGTGTCAGCTTAAAGTTTTTAATAAGCTGATCAGGGAAAAAGCATAAAACTGGTAATAGTTGCATTTGGCATGAGAAAAATGTTACCAAATTATTGGGGCTTTGTTGTTAGTTATTCCAAGTATTTATTGATTGGCTTGTTCCTGCATTTAATTTTGTAAGATTTCATGCAGGGAAATAGCCTTTTGAGGATTCTATATGTAGCTGCCTTTGCTGTTTCTGGCTATGCTTCAACTGAAGGGAGGATTTGCAAACCATTTAATCCATTATTAGGTGAAACATATGAGGCTGATTATCCGGATAAAGGCCTCCGATTTTTCTCAGAGAAGGTCTGAACTAACTGTAGAATGATGTCTTTCATGTAATATCTTTCTCTTGAGTAGTTCATTTTTCTGCCCTTATCATTTTCTATTTGGTACCTAGAGAAGTAACATAGTGCACGTGAAGAATGAAGAAATTCAATGCGATCTGCTTTCTGTCAACTCTGCTGGAAAGCAAACCTCATGCTCCGAGACCACGTGAAATATTGCTTTGATCCAAGTGTTGTTTGTGCATCCTCGCAGGTCAGTCATCATCCCATGATAGTTGCATGTCACTGTGAGGGTAAAGGGTGGAAATTTTGGGGGGATAGCAACTTAAAAAGCAAATTTTGGGGACGATCAATACAGCTTGACCCAGTTGGTATCTTGACTTTGGAATTCGATGATGGGGAAGTTTTTCAGTGGAGTAAGGTATATCTGGGCTACTTCAATTGCTATGTCCTGGTTAAGTTCTAATTTGACATTAACTTGCGCTGCCAGGTTACAACATCAATATACAATCTCATATTGGGAAAGCTGTACTGTGATCACTATGGGACAATGCGTATACAGGGAAACCAAGAATATTCATGTAAGCTGAAATTCAAGGAACAATCTATCATAGATCGAAATCCTCACCAGGTGCAGGGTATTGTTCAGGACAGGAAAGGGAAGACACTGGCGACTTTATTTGGAAAATGGGATGAGAGCATGTATTATGTCAATGGAGATTGCGTTGGGAAGGGAAAAGGCTATGACTCTTCATCAGAAGCCCATCTACTATGGAAACGAAGCAAGCCTCCCAAATTTCAGACTAGATATAACTTTACTCGCTTTGCCATCACATTAAATGAACTTACCCCTGGATTGAAGGTATGCTTTGATTAACTAACTATGTTAGCGTTGCCAATCTATTCGTTTATCGTTTTCTTTAACCGAACCATACTGGCCAAAAAAGGTACTGGTGTAGCGTTTGCTTAGTTATTGTTCCATAAATGCTTGCTGGAAGAGGAGTTAGTTTAGGCTATTAGCAGGACAATTTGAATTGTTCTGAGTTAGTATGGACCTTAATCATATATGAAACAATAGGTCTTGAAATTAGTAAAGGGGAGAAAAGTTCTTTGCAGTGTTATATGTATATTGTTGTTTTTTTATGGTTAAAATTTACGCGTAATTGATACTCAAGTTTACTCGAATACACAGGAGAAGTTGCCACCTACGGATTCCAGGTTAAGACCAGACCAAAGGTATTTGGAAAATGGGGAGTATGAGATGGCGAATTCCGAGAAGTTACGTCTAGAACAGCGGCAACGGCAGGTAACCATGGCCATTTCATGTTGTTGTTTATTCGTTTTACTGGTAGGTTAGCACACTGCAGAAGAGGAAGTAAATCATCCGAATGAAGTTCTTGTCATGCAATCATGTATGAAGTAAGTTGATTTGAATGGTTTATTACAGGCACGAAAGATGCAAGAAAGGGGATGGAAACCGCGGTGGTTCGCCGTAGATAAGGCGAGTGGTGCATACCGCTACTTGGGAGGGTATTGGGAGGCCAGGGAAGGAGGAAGCTGGCACTCCTGCCCTGATATTTTTGGCCAAATCCCCTCTGATCATCTCTCTGACTGACTTTTTCCCTCCAATTCTTTCCCTCTCGAATTACTGCTCCTTGGCAGTTATAATCCCCAGTGATATTCCTGTAACCAACCGAATAAAAATGTCGGCCAATATCTGGTCTTGTGATTCTTTCACTTCCAACTTAAGTTTATCTTCACTTCACTTGTTTAGAAAATAAAATTAATTCTTATTGAGGAAGCAGAATTCTTTTAGTCCATAAATGTGCATCCAAATTAATTCAAAAGCAATTGGTGTGGTGTAGGGGTGTGTATGGGTAGGATTGGATAGAGCGAAGTCCTTATTCGATGCTCTATCTTAAAGATTATTGGGCAATAAGATTTAGTTTGTTGTTTGACCCTACTAATAGAAGTTTAACATTTTTGGGCAGGGTGGGCTTCCCTGCCCAAAGGATGATACCATGATAGGCCCTATATGAGGGGAAAAAGAAAAGTCGATCATATTTAATAAACAATATTGTAAGTTAAAATGTAATCTATAATTTTATACTTTGAAATATTATAAAATAAGTCTACAACTCGAGTCTTGAAATTAAAAAGATTATTATATATTTTAAAAAATAGTCAAATACTCCTACATGAAGAATTAATAATATCCATAATCCATTAAATACAAGACATCAAAAAATTGTAACAAGACCTTAAATTGTCAAAAGGATGAAGCATATGAAATTGCATACAAGAAAGCAAGAAAGAAAGTTATGATTACCTGTATAAGTAACAAGTAATTGTAAGCTCTTAGTAATATAAGTATATAACTATTATACAAAAAACTAATGTAAGTATAGTGTATTAGTAAAATATATAATATAGAATGATATAAGTCATTGTTATATGATATCATACTATAGATAACTAAAGCTTACTTACAAATTGATGATCAATGGATTTATTAGAGTATTAGTAAATATATAATATAATTAAGTATATAAATATTAGATAAATTATATCAAATACAATCGGCATACCCCGCCCAATGCCCACCCATAAAAATGTATAGCTTAATTGTGCCCAATTTTTTCAGGGCAACTTCTTTTTGAGCTGGGTTGAACAATTTTTTGTTGAGCTTGGATAGGCACACTGGGCTTCAAGAAGACCGTTGGACTGTACGTATCATCATGCTATTAAAAATATAAAATAAATTAGAGCGGGACAGATATTCTAAGAATTTTTTTTTTTTTTTTTTTTTTTTAGAGTGGATCGACCAGATTAATTTCTTAGGCCTACCCACGTTAACAGTAAAATTTACCAAGACATGGATTGAACTTAGACGAGCCTCGTTTGGTTCGATTCTAATAGAGTGTTACAAGTCACTCTGATGTGATAAAACCAATTATGATGTTTAGTTGCGCTCATATAATGTAAACATGATGCACAACTAGGTTAAGACTGATGAATGAGGATGTCGGAATCAAGTAAAAAAGACATTATTACTAATTTTTGAAGTCTACCAAAGTACCCTCCCATAAACATGATTAAATATTAAAAAATTACCACCATTAAATCCCCAATTAAAAAATTTTAAAAACTAAATTACACCGTTAAAAATTATTAAAATATCCTATTAAATAATATTCCCACAATTAAATATTTAAAAATTACCATGAACCCAACATGCACACCGCATGATATTTTCACTAATAAATATTTAAAAAATTACTATGAACACAATATGTATTATACACAAATGTGTAGATAGGGGCAATTTTATCGTTTACTATATAATTCTCGTATATTACCACGTTCAATGAAATCAAATCAAACATTTTTATGTGTATGCATTATCTTTCTTTAATAGCGAACTAAAGAAATTTATGTAATCATAATTACATTACATTCCCTTCAATTCCGTGAATCAAATTAGCCATAAATAGTTTTAATGCCAAGTATTTTAAATGAAAAATAAAATAAAATTACTTGATGGTAGATCTATGGTGCCCTATGTGGTTCTTCCTAACCCAACATGAGTCGATTGATAAATCCTTGAATTAAAGTGAGATGGGTTTAAGAAATTGTAAATGTTTGGTGGTAAAGTTTCGCCCCACCTTTAATAAAGCCTTCACATGAAGTGAGGTGGATTTAAAAGTCGGAGTTTTTAACACAAAAGAATCTTAAAAATGTTTCAGAACTCAATAAGTCTACAGTATATGTGTTCTGGTATAGAACGTCAGTGTCCAGTCTCAGACTGATACTTTGATGTTGGGATCAAGGTCTCTCTCCGGATATCTAATGTGGAGATATCCGGAGGAGGTTGGGATCATCGTACACAATATTGGGGGTGAGGTGTGCACGGTAAGCGAAGGTAATAGGTCCGAGTTAACGTAGAACCCGATTAACTTATCTCTGTATTTATAGAGGCCACTGTGATGTGGATCACGATCGTCGTGCCGACTTGGTAGGGGGCGCACATATAGCAACGGCCACGTGAGTGCGCCCACTAGGCGGTAAATCCGGTTTACCCAGTCTTCCTGAATACTAGGCACACGGTTATCTTAGATATACCTACCATTGGGCCTTTGCGGCGTTGGGCCTTATTAGCGGTCCGTAACAATATGGTTTAATTTTGTTTTCGATTTTTAATAGCACAATGATGTGTCAGAGTACGAGTTTATGAATTGATATGGATTCACGCTGCCCGCTGAGATGATCCAATCTCCTGTTCCCCGTCTTCTATTATATTCTTTTTTTGGGGCCAAAGTCTTCTGTTATTTATATCACATGACAGCATAAATCAACATTTCTCACGCTGTCATTACAACTTTTTGTTGTCTCCAATATGGTAAGGACCTTCCTTACATGGGTGATAATATTAATAACAAGGGATAAGTTTTTAACAGATTGAATTGATAAAAATTCTATTGGAGATAACTTTTATTGAAAAAAAAAAAAAGAACTGCAAATATCAATACTCTTACAAACTTGAAAGTCTCAGTTTCAACATAATTAAGTTTCAAATATAATTCTCAATTTGAAAATGATATTTTTGTTTACAATTGTCGAAATCATATTTGCTACTTATTTTTTTAAGTAAATTTGTTCAGGACTTGATTGTCATTAATTAATTTCGTACTCCTCATAAACAAACACATCAGATGAACGAGAGAAATACAACCTTCTTCTGATAATATGATATCCTTCGAGGCCCATTGCTCCTTGAAGAATGCACTTCCTTTTGGGTCGGTTATAGAATTTTTTTAAATGAAATTCTCTAGATTTAAAAAAACGTAGGAGCTATTCGTTTAAGTTCAATTTAGGTTTTTATCAACAACAAAAAAAAAAGTTCAATTTAGATATTTTTCTTCGACAAACGAGAAAGAAAACACTTAAAATTGTTCACAAAAAATATAAAATATTTCTACTATTTAAATCTTAATAAGTGAACAAATACTACCTCCAGTTTTAATTATAAGACCTAGTTGACCCTTTTTTTTAGAGATTAAGAAAGTTAAGTAAGTTACTTAATCATTTCATATTTGTTTATTAGTAAAACTAATTAACTTGAAGAAAAAAATAAAAATAAAAATACTCTAAAGTAATTTAATGAGCTTCCTTAATCTCTCCAAAAAAGTCAACTATGTCTTATAATTAGACCTAGGAGGGAGTATTAAAGATGCAAAAAAATTGTATTGTATGAAAACCAATAAAATGTGCGGAGAAAAATTTAATTAATAAAAATTGTCGCGTTAAATCATAAAACAAAACGCATTGTTTAGAACTTGTCAATCGTATTAATTACTACATTGTATTTTTTTTTTAATCTGAATTACTGCTTTTTGTATCAAATTTATAATTAATAATTAAATTTGACCGGATAGGTTGGTTATGCGCATTATTGCACAGCTTAGAAATGAGTTTGTGGGACAACTTAATTATTTTTTGTGGCGAATAATAGTTCACAATTAATTTTTGTTAGGTAATACATATATACTAATATGATGATCATATATTATATATTATCTTACCTTCGTTTCCTTCCATCTGGACGGGCTCATATATATTTATAAATTGAAATACGCTGTGCCTGCATTTTGGCGGAACGTGGCCACATCTGTTGGGGGACTAGTCGCTGTGCGTGTTCCTCTTCGTCTGTGGTTGGATGTGGACTGTTACATGCAGCTTTTAAATAATGTGCGAGTGTAGGCCAAAAACAAGGCAGAAATATGGAAAAGATAGCAATTCGGCTGTTGTCTCTATGGACAAGCGACATCATAAATTAATGTTGTTTCTGTGGAGAACACACTTTGTTCAAGTTTAATCACCCTGTTTCACAGCATAGTTAAGCTGCTGAATTCTTTTGCTGCCCCAGCTACACACCTGACTTGACCGATCTCTTGTATTTTGTACCCATATATGTTTAGGGGATGACCCATTTCACAGTAACAAGGGTCTAGTCTGTTTTTCTTTTTGGGTGGGGAATTGCCTGAATCAGCAATTTTTTGAGCTTAACTGTAAGAATGAAAACATTATGATCTGGAGTTAATTATAATTAAATACAACGTTAACTTTTTTATTTTATGGATTTCTCATGGTTTTTAATTATGTTACATATTTGGGAAAAACCTTAATGAATACACCCTCCGATCTTATCTTTTTTTATAAGAACCCAATATTTGAATTGCTTTGGTCTTTTTTAAAAGGGCCTGACAACTCTTGTTTGAATATGTAATGAGTTTTTTCTCTCTAAATCCCTCATTAATTATATGTATTGCATTTTTGAAAGGTTGGCTATACTCATATTTACCTCATTTCTCTTTCTTATTTACCCCTCATAGAAAAGGGCATGCTTAAAAAGTAAAGTTCTGTTCTACCATATTTATAATTTTTACCTAACTTTAACCACCTTCTTAAACTACATAATTCGGCTATTTACCTTTTATTATAAATACAGCCGGAGGGAATATAATATATATCCTAAATCACACACACCAATAGTAATGTTAATAATAGTGGTATATATTTAGGGTTAAGGTGTGATTTGGCCAAAAAACTATTCGCTCAGGAACATTCAACACAATCAACTATTAGTTGGATCTAAAATACCAATAAACTATTTAAAATGTCAAATTACCACAAAAAACATTACTCTCCGTTATCACTCAGAAGTATGTCCCTAACCTCATTCGATCCTGTCTGTACTTCTCTTCTGTCGCCACCGGTCACCGTCGTCCATCCAACTACAGCCAGCGTCTCCTCTTCTCCACCACCACCGTCAGGACTTCCTTCACCACAACCGACGGCTTTTCTCTTACCATCGGAGAAGTCGAGCTTCACAGTGTCAGAAAGCATATTAGATTGCCACCTCCGTCATTGGAAAAAACACAGCCGCGAGTGGAGAAGAGCTTGGACGCGATCGGACAGAGAAACAGAGAGAGACGACGCTATTGTTTCACCTTCGCCGGATTCCACACACCACCAGCACTTCGGCCTTCCTCATACTAATCGTCTCCGGCACCCTTTTGTAGACATAGGGTCTGTTTGGATGGGCTTTTAAAAAAATGCTTTTTTTAAGCTCTAAATTGGAGCTTTTAAAAAAAGCACCATTTTTTTTTTTTTTTTTTTACTTTTGCTTTTTAAAAAAACATAATCTAAACACATAAATTAATTAATAAATAAAAATGCATTTTTTTGCATTAAAAAAGTGTTTTTTTAATATAAAAAAAGCTCATCCAAACGGGTTCATAGTCTTGTGAGTCCAAAGCTCATAATCGACTTGGAGAGCTCGAGCACTATTCATCCTTGTTCCACGTCCGGCAAATCTGTTATCTCCCGAGACTCGTTAATTTCCGGCGCTATTTGTGTATTTCCATCGGAGTTCTGCAACTTCTGGCAAGATTTTAAGTTTCTGCTTTTGTAATTCCAACGAGTTTCTAAAACTTCGGAGAGGATCTCCAGTTTTCCGATGAGCTTGGAATTTGCGGGAGGATCTCCGGTTTTGCGGAAAGGTTTAAATAGTCCGGCGAGTGTTTTGAAGAAGCTTGTTGGGTATTTTTTTTTTTTTTGATACAAAAAGTAGCCTTTTATTCATCTAATACATTATCGTCTTCCAAAGTAACCTTGCTAATGCCATATTAGCACCGAAACAACCTGGAATCCTGGCGGGGAAGATAAACTCGCCTTTGCTAGATAATCAGCAGGAGCATTCGCCGAGCGGTTAATGGTTTGCACCGCAACGTTCCACTCACATTTAACCATCGTTTGAATTTCTTCAATTAGCACCCTATCTTCATGTGCTCCCTAGAGTGGGCTTGTTGGGTATGTTTTGAATACTTTGCTTTTTCCCCTTTTCTTCCTTGGTTACCGACGCCATGGTATTACTTCTAGTTCATTTCCTGTCAAAGAAACTTGTCTATAGTAAAGAGATAACGGAGAATAACGTTTTTTTGTGGTAATTTAGCATTTTAAATAGTTTATTGGTATTTTAGGTCCAACTAATAGTTAATTGTGCTGGACGCTCCAGAGCGAATAGTTTGTTGGCAAAATCGCACCTTAACCCATATATTTATTGTAACCCTTTGGCTTGCCTCTAATATCCAGAGTTTGTTTTTTTTTTTTTCTGGATCATACTACTAGATATTTGAACAACCGGCTAATCCGGATTAGGATGACTCTTTCCAAAGGTCTTTTTGAAAAAGCTGGATTCGAACTCAACTCGCTTATTTTATAATCTAACTAATTTACCCTTAGACCAAACTCCGTCAGGTAATGGCATACATTTTAACAAATAAAATTATTGTACTGTTGATCTCTCCGTCAGTCAAACATATTTTAGCTTTCAATATATACCAATCAGAAGAGAACGAATTTGTGAAGATAAAGTATGAGTGTGCCTAATAGAAGTAGTTTGACCATATCTCTTCCACATGAACACATTTGATTCAGGCTCGCTTTTGGGATTCTAAAGAGGAATAATTTCATATCCAGCTATTCCTATCTTATCTAATAACCACGATAGTATCTCAACAAAACCCACTCAGGGACGGCGTATTCTTGCATGGATTTGCAAATCTACTGATAGGTAAAAAGTTCAGGGGGAAAAGAAATACAATTTGGCGCTTTATTGGAAGGGTATCTGTAGTCAAGGTTTGCATTAAGAAGGACCGACTTGTTACGTATATGTGAAACTTAATCCAATCAAGTTAAACCCACTTATTTTAAATGGTACCAACTAACTAACATTAGGAAGTATTCACCCATGAAGTATGAACTGGACTCCAACTAAGCTCCAAATATTGCGCAAAGGAAAACAAAGTTGATTATTTAGAGAGCTAAGATAGACACATAACCACAAACATGAAAGTTAGTATTATTATATTTTCAATTTTAATTACCAATCAGACATTGGTGGAGAGGGTGAAACTTTAGAGGTAGCAAATGTAGGTATGAAAGGTGCCAATCACCGTGAAAGTTGATTAGGCCAAGACAATTTGGAAAAGCCAAACAAAACAAAACAAACGAAAGCTCATTTGATAATGGAAGATTAATCCATCTCTGGTCAAAAAGTTCAGAAACCATTATTCTACAATTGAAACCCTGGTCTTTGAACCGTATCGCCACTTCATGAACTAAATATTTCATGTGTATTTACTCTTTTATTCCTTATTATAAGGCACCAACTAATAATTTTCACAAACTAATAAAAACAGTTAAACTCAATAAAGTTGTCCTATAATTTAAGTAATTTTCAATATTACTCCTATTAATTGCACTAATTAAACTCTAATATTATATTAATTATTACTCTTACCTAATACCCTTATTAATTAAGGACATACATAGAAAAAAATTCATGCTTCTTGGGAACAAGTAAGTCTCGTAAAAAGGATCAAATATAATTACTTAGTTGGATCTTATAATCAGGACCAGTGGGAGTATTTGACATCGTCCAAGGAATATATCCAATTATTCAGAGTTTGCCACCTTCAACTTGACGTACATACATGGATTTTATTATGCGACTGCCTATTGGAATTCAATATAAATCAAGCTGCTAGCTAATTGCTAATTAATAATCCCCAGCTTTTAAGCCTACCTGTGCATATAACTATACGTACGTGATAGGTTATTATTCTGTGGTCTGTGTTTTAATTAGGTCCACGGTGGAATCACCAAAAGAAAAGCCAGCGGCATATATATATATGACCAATTGACTACGTTGCTTTCTGTGCTCTCAATTATTATATGTATTCTCCACCACTTTTTGGAAGGTAAGTTACAAATTAAAAGGAATCTTTGGATCAAGTTGCTGCGCGATTAGTTATCAGAAGATGCTTTTAAAAATGTAATCTTTAATAGTATATAACCATGAAACCAATACAGACGCGTCTAACTTTTAGTATTAGCCAGGCTGGAATTATTTCTGTTTCTGTATAGATGTTTTAGGTGAAAAGCGAATAAAGAAGGGTGTAAATAATATTGTTAAAATTATTGAGTCACTGGTCATCGTCTGTTTGAATAAGTTAGAACTGGGGAAGAGAATCTCGTCCTCATCATTTTTCTCCTTTTCCCTCATTAGCCCATGTGGGCCATGGATTGAGAAAAGAAGAGAGATGTTGAAGTAATATTGAGATTGATTGACGAATATGATTTAAAAATGATAAGGGGTAATGAGAAAAGGATCGGAGAGAAACCGAATCTCTAAAACTAGTAAATGAAGTTCAAAGAACTCTAAGGCTGGTTGATGGACGAGCAAACTAATATTTATAAATATATATATATATATATATATTTTTGGCTGAGAAGCTAACTCAATGTGCATGCATGTCAATGTTGATTTAATGCTTTAAAATTAGTTTTGAGAAATGTAATTAGCGCATTTATATTAATTATTTCAAATAAAAAATATTGCATTAAAATGGGGTAAATTGAAGAAAATATTAGATACATTATAAATAGATAAATACGTACGATATATTCATGCAAGTTCATATTTGTTCGTGACATTGTTGTTGCTAGTATTATGATTATACAATAACTGCAAAGAATGTATAGTAAATGAACCAGTATAGCAATATTGATGGAGGAAGTGTGGGTGGCAGAGAAAATATTCTCCTCGAATGAATGTGTGACAACGTGGGTATTGTATTTTTAATGCTAAACATGAGAGGGTACTTTGACTCGACAGAGTCCTGAGTTGTCCCATAGCCCGTCTTTGTTGTTACCTTCCTCGCTGCATTAAAATATACTATTTCTAATTTTAAATATATATAAAACTTGGTTAATTTTTTTGAGAGATTAATAAAATCAAATAAGGTATTTAATCATATTAAATATTGTGTATCTTTAGATTATATATCAATTTATACATGTGACGAAATAGTTTAGAAAAAAAATGACAAATATAAATATTTTAAAGTAATTTAATTTGCTTCTTTAAACTTTTTTAAAAAATCAATTTTGTCTTATATTTAATATTAAAGGAAGTATATACTTTCCATCATTCCAAGTCTTGAGCACTGTGTCATCCATATGTTTGATCTGGGATTACTTAATTGCCCTGTTCCTTCATATCTAACCTCTTCCTGTTTTGACATATTATTAATGAGGTTTACATTTTTCATGTTGCATTTGAAAAGAAGAAGATTCCTATACATGCATGAAATGGTGGGACCCACATTATTTTTAACCCCAAAAAAAAAAAAACACTCAAGCACGAAGTCGAAGATCTATGATATGAGGATACACTTCTCCGCAACATAAAGTGTATTTCCCATTATTAATACCCATACCACTTTACAGGCATAGATAAAATCTCACCTACCAATATTTGCTTCTGGAATTGATATAATATTAATTTATGATTCTGCTTCCCACTTGTTAATAAGCCCACTCCATGGGAACTAGTTTTCCCCTACTCATCACTCAGCAGGATGAGTAGGGAGAACTTTTTTAGATATGTATGATTTAGATTTTTTTTTTCTCAACTGTTAAACTTTAAATAAAAAAATTATTTTGAAAAAATATGTTAGATAAATGACCATCTTTATATTATATTCTCTACCTATTAAAATAATTTTTTTTTAGAAAATAAAAAGTAAAAAAATTAAATCTGGACTGTTTAGATCCCATCTAGACGGTCAAGATGAGGAGAGATCACCCTCTCATTCAAATGATAAGTAGGAAACTGATTCCCATTCCATGTGTGTGTCTACTATATATATATGATCATCACAGCATTAATTTATACGATTATACTTTTATTTCTACCTCATACCAGAGTTCAGGATAACGAATCCTAGACATATACGAGACGCTGGGGAATTTTGAGTTATAATCATATTCATAATAATCATTTTTAATTAAACATGTTTTCATGGGTATTTTATAAATTTAAAGTGGGTCGTGTTATCAATGACGCGTGAATTGTGTGATTTGACATGAACTTGATATTTTTGCATTGATCTGGATGGATTTTTGTATTGGTGTAACTAAAGAATCAGATACCCAGAACTATGTGGGTTGCACTTGACTGGAAATTATGATTTTATTTCCTTTCAGGATAATGTATAGTGATATTATGTGTGTAGGAAATATTAATGGAGTTTCAAGAGGAAAAAATCCACGTGGCCATCCGAAATTTGGCTGTGATGCCACTTTCTGGAGAAGGAAACAAAACAGCGTTTTCAGGGAGAAGAAAGGGACGCCAGGATTATTTCAATTCAATTTAAAATAAAACAAAAGCAGTTTATGTTATTAAGTGCCGTGTGTGTGTGTGTGTGTATGCGTGTCAGAAGGGGCAACGTTATCATCAAACACGATTGATCAGGATTGTGTTGGTCGTACGTACGTGTATGTCTATTGGTTATACATCTATCTCTATGGTCAATTTTTGTATATTTGGATTTTGGACACAATACTGTACTGTGTGTTTGCAAGGCGCCTATGTGAAGGGTATATCTCGCAATATTAACTCGTATATTCTCGCTCAATATCCAGTATTATTGAACTGGAATTGCTACTGCTTCCATTGTTCAAAAAGCTTACGTTGCATATATGTTGTTCAAAAGGCATCAAAACGATACTCATAATTCTGCTGTATAATCGTAGACATGCATGACCAAGGTGCATGTCGTGTTTGTTTTCGTCTCTTTTTTGTTAGATGCATAAAGGTTTAGGTGAGTTGGGTCTTAAGGGATTACGGGTTAAAGCATACGTTCAGGTTAAAAGATTAAAAGAGTGGTTACTCTATTTTGGTCTCTCTAAATGCACCATATGTGCCGAAAATAAGTAAATTAAACCAGACATTGTGCAAAATGAACAGAGAAACATTATTGTCTTCAAATGAACCGGCTAGCTAGTCAACCCTCATGGTAATTAAACGAAGTTTCACAGCAACAAGCTACTTTACCAATTACGCAATAATAATAATGCTGCTGGTGATGACGATGTTGAGATATTTGGTATCAAGTTATGAAGCTGTGGGTGTGTTTGGAGCCCGTAGAGGTATTTCAACGTGAAAACAAAACGCAAGCTATCACTAACATCATCCAGGTTGTTTTCATGAATGATCCAGATCCATAATCTTCTTTTTAATGCAATATTTTTTACTGCAGTATTCTGATGCTCGCATATATTTAAAACGACGAGATTTAGGTGGGTGATGGGCATTGGGCTGGGGGTAACATGCTGATGATATCGAGTGATTTGGATAGGATAAATAAATAAAAAAATTAACAGCAGAAATAATTAGGATAAAGAAGCTAAGCTGGCTGTTAATATTTGGATATAATAAAGGGAATGATGTGAATGGAAATAATAGTAAATGAAGGCTGAGGGATTTATCTCACTTGTAACCCCCTATCAGTTTAATTTTTTTTTTTTTTTTTGAAAAAAAAAATTGGCAAGTGAAGCTTGCAGGCAAGGATCAAATCTTAGACCAGAACCATCAAAGCCTAATGTCATATCACTGCACCACCAAGGTGCCGGTCCTATTAGTTTAATTTAAAAACACAAAACAAAAAGGAAAGAGACGATGATGTTGAAATTGATACCTCTCCAAAAATGAGTAGGATGAGTTTTTCCATTTGGATCATTCATATTTTTTTGTTCATTTTTTATTTTAATGAGTAGATAATCATTGTCTTAACTAGCATATTTTTTTTAATTTAAAAATCAACAATTTAAAAAAATTAAATGCGAACGGTCTAGATGAAGGAAAAGGTCTCCATACTTCTCTGTTAGATAAGTAGGGAAATTAAATTGGTTCCATGCGTCTCCATGCCCATGTTAGGTGGGGCCCTTCCACCTGAAACTCACCAACGGCCTTCCCGAGTGAGCACGCTATAATCCCACTCTTTCTTAATTCAATTCAATCCATGCCACTACACTACCCAACACAAAGCCACCATCATGAATGATACTGCTCCTGCATACGTCTCATTTACACATTTCAACTCAAATTCCACTCACAGCCCTTATAATCTTATATACATAATTCCAATTTGTCATCAGTAAAACCATCCAATTAATTCATCCCGTTCATCATGCATGCTTACACCAAAACAATGCAACTAAATCATCCTATCAATAATGTCAACCAGTCAACCACGGCTTATCCTATATGTGTTCAGGTTATTGGATTATATCGTCCACTCGCAGTCATATATACGTATACATGGGTATATATGCACCAATTAAAATAGAATATATAAGGAAAAGTGAACTTTGGATGGTTAAAAGTGAAGGAAGGTAAAGAGGGCACAGGATCGAGGTGGGTTAGGACAATAAGTCAGATGAAAATGATGCATGCAGAAATAGGAGTCAACACATTTATAAAGGAAGCAAGGAAGGAAGAAAGGAGAGGGCAGGGCAATTAATGTTTAATTGATGAGAGGTGCGAGTACGTGGTTGAATTAATTAATACAAAAGCTAGCCTATGTGGCTTCCTCCCGTGCTACGTGTTACCTTGATCTTAATGTAAACTTGATTAAATTAAAGAAGAATACTAATCATTTCCCTTATTTCTCTCATCACTCTTTTTATTGACTATTGTTGATAAGTTACCAATAAGCGTAAATAAGAAAGATTGATAAATATTTAAAATAAATTTTATATTTAATTTAAATATTAACTTCCCATAATATTTTTACACCAAGGAATAGAGGGAGTGATTCACACATGTATATTCAAAGTACAATTTCACAAGTTGAACTAGTAGTATTCTTATGCACCTCTCGTGCTTCTTCACCGTGATGCACACCAGCTTGGGCTGCTAAGCAGGAAATGGGGCCTCCCTTTGTTTATTCACGTGGCTTAACTAGCAATGAATTACTACTACAAGCTTTCTCATGTAACACGTAATGTATATATCGGGGACACAACCATTATATTATATTCACATCCCCTTATAACATGGTTGGCGACGACATTTTGTCCTATGTTCAGTTTAGGCACGCTCGAAATATGCTTAGAATTTTTTTTTTTTTTTTTTTTTTTTTTTTTTTTTTTTTTGTGTGGAAATATGTCTAGAATTTTAGTTACAGGATAAAAAGTTAAGGAAGACGAACCATAAAGCGATTTTCTTATTAACAACAACAAGGTATGCAATGCCAAAACTGGGCCATTAAAGCCCAGAGAGGTCCAAATTCCAAACATTGCCCCCACCACCATTCCCCAAACCCTGCCGACCATCGTCCTTAAGCTCCCTTTTCTAACTTTGGATTCACTACCACTCCACTCCTCTCAACAACTCTCAAAACTTGGACATGGTAGTAGAATATAATGGAGAACCAGGGGCGTTTCAGTCATTCGGAACAAGACACTCTCCCCAGCCTGTACCGTGACTTATGACATCATTTACGATTCCATTGCGTCACCATCAAACCCAAGAGGAAAGAGAGAAACGGATACGGTATTACGGTATTACCTACTTATACCGAGACAGAGAGTTCCCAGGGAAAGAGGCGAGGGTATATTCGTAATATAATTAATACCAGTGCTGTGTGATACTGATCGCGTATGTATAAATATAGGCGTATTTATGAGGCCCTGGAGTGGAGTAGTAGGATCTAGTGGTAACAAACAAACAAGATCCCAAAGGTAATAGCGGTCTCGCTTGAGTAAATATTTGACACATTTAAGGGTATGTTTGGTTGGAGGGGAGGGAAGGGAAGGGGAGGGAAAGGAAAATGGAGAGAGAGAAAAGTTATTTGTGGTGGGGCCCACAAAAATTTTCTCCCCTTTTAATATTTTCCCTCCATTTTCCTCCCCCTTCCCTCCCCCTCCCCCCCTCCCCCCAACCAAACATACCCTAAATGTTCTTCCTTTGCCCTCTTTACGTCCCTGTAGGAAAACCCTTCCCTCTACACATGACACTCACTGTTTACACAGTATAGTACTCTCTCCCCTTCTCTCTTTTGATATCCTTTGGGCTCGGAGGATTCCCACCCATTTTTCCCACTCTCAATAAAGGGAAAGCGAGAAAAGATAACGACACGACTCGTCTTCTCTCCTTCTCCGGCGACGCTTGTGCAGGGCAGTTGAGATACTCGCCACCAACGTACATACCCTCATTGCCTCCATATTGCATTAATTGTTGGATGTTTATACATGACCAGAAAATGCGCCAACCGCTACTGCCTCATGATTCCACTGACATCCCTTCCGCCCGTACAGTCAAGAAATCTGACGCCGACAAGCTAGACAAGGAGGCCTATACGCCCTCTTCGCCTCTTCTTTTGGTTGGCCGGAATCGCTCTCAGCCCGGCAACCGGAGGGTCACACCCACCGGAATACCCCTGGGGGCTGCTGTTGCGGACTCCATTGTTGAGAACCTTCTGCCGAACGGTGATTTTTTTGTGGGTACCTTCTCTGGGAACGTTCCGCACGGATCCGGCAAGTACCTGTGGACGGACGGGTGCATGTACGAGGGGGAGTGGAAGAGAGGCAAGGCAGCTGGGAAAGGAAAATTCTCCTGGCCTTCCGGGGCTACCTATGAAGGCGAATTCAAATCGGGTAGGATGGAGGGATTCGGGACCTTTGTTGGATCTGACGGTGACACCTACCGCGGCTCCTGGATCGGCGATCGAAAACACGGATACGGCCAGAAACGCTATGCCAACGGCGATTTCTATGAAGGGTCGTGGAAGCGGAACCTGCAAGATGGGCAGGGAAGGTATGTGTGGAATAATGGGAACGAGTATGTGGGCGAGTGGAAGAACGGTGTGATGTCTGGGAGGGGCGCGTTGCTCTGGGCGAATGGGAACCGCTACGAAGGACAATGGGAGAGCGGGGTTCCGAAAGGGCAGGGGATTTTCACATGGCCTGATGGGAGTTGCTATATTGGCATCTGGAACAAGGATTTGAAAATACAGCAACTGAATGGAACTTTTTACCCTGGCAATGGGAAAGAGCACTATTTCAAGGGCAACGGGCCGTTGAAGACTGATAATTTTACGATAACAATGAGCAAGACGTCTTCCGTGGATGATGCCAGAGGAAGCGTGAGTGAGAAGAGTTTTCCGAGGATATGCATATGGGAATCCGATGGAGAGGCTGGTGATATTACTTGTGATATCATCGATAATGTGGAAGCATCCATGTTCTATAAGCGTGCAACTGGATTTGATCGACCTGAGATTAAGCAGTTTCAGCGCAACTCTCTCCGCTTTACCAATGAGGTGAAACGACCAGGACAAACAATATGCAAAGGGCATAAGAATTATGAGTTAATGATCAATCTACAATTGGGTATAAGGTAAAGCTGTGGAAATGCGTCTGAAAACCTTTTGCCGTCCACTATTTCCCGATTAAGGTCCCCCCCGGTTTTCTGTTGTGTTGATGTTGTCTCTGCGTCGTGTAGGTACTCTGTTGGGAAGGAATCTTCAATATTGCGTGAACTTAAACATAGTGATTTTGATCCAAAAGAGAAGTTCTGGACGAGGTTTCCGCCTGAAGGTTCCAAGATAACTCCACCACATCAGTCAGCCGAGTTCCGCTGGAAAGATTACTGTCCCAGGGTCTTTAGGTATGGCTTCTTGGATTTTGTAAACATAATATTTAACTGCTAATTGCATATTTACATCTTTATAGCTGGCATGATGCTCAACCATAGGTGGGTTAAATATGGTCACTTCATTTCGTGCGGTCTGACTTGATATTCACTGCCTTCTGCTGCGTTGTTGACCGAATCCTTATTCGAATTACAGACAATTGAGGAAGCTATTCCAGGTGGATCCTGTTGATTACATGTTAGCTATATGCGGGAATGATGCTCTTCGGGAGCTTTCATCTCCGGGGAAGAGTGGAAGCCTCTTCTACTTGACCCAAGACGACAGATTTATGATAAAAACGGTGAAGAAATCGGAAGTCAAGGTTGGAAATCCATGTCTTGACCTCGTAAATTTGTCTTTTTAATATTTTGAACTTTCATCTGCATTCGGTTATATGGTACTGAGGATAAGTTGTATAGCTTGCTTCATTTGACAACATGCCATGGCCGAATACATATGCTACCCCTTTTCATTATGGTAGCAGGTAGTTTAATTTTTTGGGTAGAACCAAGTTTTGACTTTTAACCATCATTGTCTTGCAATCGTCTCCTAGTTCTACACTTGTATGTATAGTGCAATAATAAATCTTTGGTTGCTTGGAATACTTAACTAACTAATAATTTTATGATTAATTTCCAGGTGCTTCTCCGAATGCTTCGAGGTTATTACCAACATGTTTCTCAAAATGAAAACTCACTTTTGACTAAATTTTATGGATTGCATTGCGTTAAACCAATTGGAGGCCCAAAGGTTTGGCTTTTGCTTGGTGGGCATATTTTAGTTTTGTTTTGAGTTGATTTTTGCATCACGGTACCTGACTTTCTTATTGTTATTGGAAACCAGACCCGGTTTATTGTAATGGGCAATCTTTTCTGCTCTGAATATCCAATCCATAGACGGTTTGACTTGAAGGGATCATCTCATGGCCGTACAATAGATAAGCGGGAAGAGGAGATTGATGAAACTACAACCCTCAAAGACCTTGATCTCAATTTTGTATTTCGCCTACAACAATGTTGGTTTCAGAAGCTAATCAAGTAAGTGCTGTTTTGTCTGTGATAGAGAGCGCTGCCATTGAGCAAATTTTAAGTTAAATGACATACAATTGTGCTAATATGCACTTCATGGCTACCAGACAAATTGAGCAGGATTGTAAGTTCTTGGAAGCAGAGGGAATCATGGATTACAGTCTTTTGGTAGGCCTCCACCTACGTGAAGATAACAGATATGACAAAATGGGGCTATCCCCATTTGTTTTGCGAACTGGTATTTGATTATCTCTATGCATCCTGATTCCTTGGTAAATTTGGATTAAGTTGCATTAGAAATTTAGTTGCGAATGTCTTTCCTCTTGTAGGCAGGCAGGATTCATATCAGAGTGAGAAGTTCATGCGTGGTTGTCGTTTTTCTTGAAGCAGAGCTTCAAGATCGATCGAGTTAAATCTGGCCGGTATGACCTTTTTCAATCTTGATTGACTTGTAAAAGTAATCTCCGGTGCCCCTAATGAAGAAACATATTCTGGTTCAACTTTAATTTATAATGGCCGGAAAGATGTATTATTTTATTGGATTTGGGGGTAATTGAGAGTGGTTTGAATGATCTCGTGAGCATGACAACAGTTAGTGGGGCACATGCCAGCTGTGGGTTCTAATTGGTTAGACAGCTTGAGAATGTTCAATTTCTCGTGGCTCATCAATAGGTTCATTATTCATTGGAATCAATAATAAATGTGAATCGAGGGGCGACTGTGCTCCAGAATTTTGTTTCTGCATCCTAACTATTCTGGATTTATTTCCCCTTTATGCAAAGTATTGCTGTGCAATGAACACCCCTTGTGGGCAAAAAAGTTGTGGAAGGAATGAATTCTGAAGATGTTTTCACTTTTAAATTAAAAATTCCGGAACTGTAACTTGTGGCAATTGTTTGTTTGATTGGTATTTGAGAATTTCCTCCTGATGTTGAAATAAGCAATGGGTTTTGTTATATTTTTGCTTTCAGGAAATCTTTGATTAGATTAGGAGCCAATATGCCGGCAAGGGCGGAGCCGATGGCAAGGAGGAGTGATTTTGATCAATACTTGTTGGATGGAATCAACCATTTGATCCCAAGTCGGTGTGGGGAGACGTACGACGTGGTCTTATATTTTGGGATCATTGATATTTTGCAGGATTATGATATCAGCAAGAAGTTAGAGCACGCCTACAAGTCGTTGCAAGCCAAGCCATCGTCAATCTCGGCCGTGGATCCAAAGCTTTACTCAAAGAGATTCCGTGATTTCGTGGGGAGAATATTCATCGAAGACAGGTAGTGGCTAGTGGCTACATCCAAAGAAAAATCTGTCATCAAGGGGTTCAAGTGACAAACTGATTTGACCTCGACAAAATGGAGGAAATTAGCCTCCCTATGAAACCTTGGACCGAGGCTGGGACCTGAAGTTGACCGTTTTGGCTTCAAAGCGGAGACAGATGAGATTGCCGTTGGGCAGAGCCAGATCTCGGTGGTCGATTTGGATTTTGCTGTATCTTTAATGAATATACAGCTCTGTGAAGGCATGATGGGGGATTGGCGAGGAGATATTGTACAGTGAAGGTGGAGGGAAATTGATTTTTTTGATTTATTATTTTGCCAAGAGTGAAAAGGTAGCTAGTGTTAGTGGTGGAAACAGAAGACGACGTTTCCCAGGAATAGATGGGGGAATAAAGGAATTGTACAGTTCGGCAATAGCTAGCAAAGAATTGAATTGATATCCAATGAAATTTAATTTCTGGTTGGTTGGTAGAGTAAAGACGTGTTTGGAGGCCAAAAATGTAAATTTGTGGGTTTAATGTATTGTGTATGGTAAAGGGCGTTGGAAGAGAGAGAAGACTTCAAAAGAAGGAATCGCTTTATGAGAAGAGGCAGAGGGGAAGATGGGTGGGACTGGGAAGGAGGGCATTCATATATTTCATCTCATTTTTCATCAAAAGCAGAGAAAGCCCAGACAAGAAAGATGCGATGCGCGTCCCTTTCTCTCTCTTCTTTTCACTGTTTCTACTCTGCACCCTCTCCATTTTCCACCACCTTCTCTTTCTTTCCTATGAATTTTGACTTGCTTTTGTGTTGGATGTTCTTTATTGTTTTTGTAAATTCCTAAGAAAAGAGGGCTTAAAATGAGAGTCAAGTCGAAGCAACCGGTGTCAGCCATTCTCCACGTGGCCGTAACTTTTAATTGTACTCGTACCACAGTTTGGGAGGCCACAGCACTGCTTGAGGAAAAGAGCCTCCGTTTTTTACCCCTGTGCACGACTCACAACTAATGTTGTTCATGGCCTTTCCACTTTCGACGTGTGGAACCCAGTCACAAGTCACAACAGGACAGCGTTAAACCCAAAAGAACAAATTACAACTTACTAATACTTGGATCGAGTTTTGATATGATATCCAGCAGCAACACTAGAAAAGAAAAATGAATGGAAATGTCGTGTTTTCTTTCAGGCAAGGTAAAGCCTAACGTCACGTCGGGTGTAAACTTTGCCATTTAAATTAATTACATGGACTGCTGTTGCCTTTCTTGTACGGAAACAAGTTGGCTCGGAATATGGACGCGGCTCTTGCCCTGTTTTACTTTTGATACAAGGGCGAATGAATAGGGTTTTGGAATCAATTTATGTTTATCTATAGTTAATTATCAGTAAATTGTAAAAGGACCCCCCCCCCCCCCAACTTGAATATAATATCCTGATAGAAAACACACGGAAAAGGAAGCAGGGATGATCCGTACCATGGGGGTGTGAGTAGTGAGTAGGGTCAAAGACGAGGGCAGCTAAGTAAGGCGTAGGCTTACCTCGTAAGGGCTGAGGCAACCAACAAATGTCTGTAAATGAAAGGAGGCAGAGCGCAGATGCCCAACAGATCTTCGTTTCATGATTCGGTCTGCACAAATCCAAACACACACCAAAACAAAGAAAAGGAGCAGAGAAGAGGGGCTTGCACGAGCTTCGAAGTCCTCCAAAATAAAGAAAGAACCATTTAATGAAAAGCAAGAGAAAAGACGAGTGGGTACCTAATATAGCAGAGGAGACACTGTTGCTACTCTGCTGCATGTAGATGTAGGTGGGCGATGCCCTCCCTCCAGGCCACTATATTTTGCATTAGCCCCTCTACACAACATTATTTGATCTTTGGTTTGTGTTTGAATTAATTCTTAAAGAATAATTTTTTAAGATTTATGAGATGAAAATGTAAGAGGAGTTTTATTTTGATTGACTTACCGAAAAAGATTTTTTGAAACCAAGTTTCAAAAAGATACCAAACACTAATTAATATCTGATTTCCGCTGTGATCAACCCAAACACTTGCCCCTTCACAAACCTTTTCTTTTCTTCACAAGCTTTTTATTTTCTCTGTCATCATTTTTCCTTTGTCTTCTTCTTGCGTTACTTTTCTCCCTGTCAACTTTTATCTTCAAAACCAACAATTTATTTCTCCGTCCCTCCCATGAATAAAGTCTGGGTTGTTCGTACACTTCCATTGGTCACCCCCAACTATCTTTCTACTGCTTTGGAACTTGGACAGACATCCCCCAACCCTTTCATTGTTGTTCTGAATGCTACGGTTATTTTGCTCATCATCCACCAAAAAAAATTTACTCCTCAACTCTAACATAATCATCTTTCTTCTTGTTTTTTACTATGATTACTACATTTAGCCAAGCTTGTAGTCTCTGCATCATTATTGTGGCCTGAAAAGAGGTGAGCATGGTGGTATCTTGCAGTGCACGGTCACCCTTTACAAAAGTTATTGTTGAAGGCCAAAATCATTTGACTCTCTTCACCTCTTGTACTATCCTTGTTCAAAAAACATTCAGACTAATGGAAATCTGGTAACACTTGCTCCCAACAAGATCTACTGTAGGTCATTATTGGCGTTCATCCCATATGAAAGATCGCACGCATTGGACCATTAAACGCAATTTGACAGTTGCAGAATCTAAGGATCTTCATTACAAAATCTTGCACGTGACCACATTATACATGTAAGTGTGCCCCGAAGGCAATATGAAAGGCATGCTGATCATAAGAGGGAGGGAGAATCATTTTCCATACACCCAAAGCACTTTGTGTGTGGATTTCCCTGTCATTAAGAAAAACCACACATCTGGTATAAGCCCTGACAGGCACAATCCCATTTGGTCCCCTGGGCTCATTGTTGATTGCCATCCACACTATCTCCATAGATTTGTTGCTTAATAGATTCATGTACTCATATATATTATGGTGTGATAACCCCCCACCTTTCATTTTTTGTATATATATGGATAGGCGTTGTCCCTTGTTATTTTTGGATCACATAAATCCATGGCCAACCTCCTGAGATCATGAGAGCGTCACACGTATTTTCTTCTACATTTTCTAGTTATGAGGGAGTACCCAGTACGTTGAATTCTCATATTTCTTGTGCCTCCATTGGCTCTTTATCTATCCTCTTATGCCGGATGAATTGTTCCATTGCTATTTTCACTAATAATATGAGAAAACATCGCTAGACTGATGGATCGATCCAATCTAATAATATTGTTATTTACGAAAGTGTTTTACAGAAGAGAAACACAACTATGTCAGGCAAAATAAAAGAATCGGTTGAGCGTAAGGATCAAATGATGAAAACGATGGAGGGGATACTTTAACCCAACAAATTAAAGCAATCACACCTGGCACGCCGGGGTTATAATCAACACTTGACGACTGAGACTATAATATCCACACAAGCCAGAAAATAGCTATAGAGTTTTAAAGTGCAACCACCAACTAATGATGCCTGAAAAAGCAACCCCTCTCGATTGCTAGCCTAGCTGGGGTACGTTCCTGTTTATTTATCAGTCTCCTGATGGGCATGATGCGTCCACATTATAAATTTCTTCTGTTAGAATCAGAGATTTGACGTTAATAAGTGTTGATTAGTGGGTAGTAATACGGAGGAAGAGTTAGAAAGCTAGCGATGTAGGAAAGGTCGACGTCATGGTGAGTTCGGGGAGGGAGGCATTGTGTTGGAGCACAAAGAGTTGATTAAATGAATGGCCGCCACATGTCGGGAAAAAGTTCGAACCATGGCCAACATGGCCAACATTAGGCTTGCCTGGAGGGAGACATATTTCTATTTCATCATTTATCACTTTTCTATCCCCATTATTCTTCCCTCACCTAACAATCGTTCACACCCTCTCCCCAAAATTTAAAAAAGAAAAATCCGAATTTACCAATGTTAAATAAGGTTTTGAAGAAAAGAGAAAAATACAATGAATTATGTTTAAACATTAATTATAGGGATAAAATTGACAAATAAGCATTAATTGTTCTCTAAGCGACTTATATTGTGGACCAAGTCATATTTCTAAAAGTGATTTATATTGTAGATTGGAAAGAGTATATATATGAGAAGGTCACTTCATTTTCCTCAAACTGTTTTACTACTACAGTTTTAATATATACTACATGTCCACTTAATTATTTCCCATGCATCCGGTTTATAAGGTACTACCTACGGTCCTAATTATAGGAACACTTTTGTAGTGCAATTTGCACTACAAAAATGTTCCTGCACTACAAAAGTGTTCCTATAATTAGGACCAGAAAGAGTGATTTTTATGAGTTGCTTTGACGCAGTTAAATTCATTTTTGGTAAAGTGGTGGGTAATTTCTTGCTAGAATCATAAGCAGCAAAAAGTTTACTTCATTTATTCCTTATTCTTTTGGAATCTGGCCCTTTTACTGCGTCTCTGTGATTAACCATGAATCAACAGGATGATCATGAATCACGTGAATTATATATTCACAGATTGACTAGATATACAGGAAATGCATGTGGCTGGTAAAATATGGTACACAGTTAGAAAAGTTAGCTGCGATATTGTTTTCTTCGACACATAATGTTTTTAAGGATTAAAATGAGATGCTCGATGAAGCTATTGTCATTCAATGAAGTTGTCTGGCTCTATGATAAATCTAATCCTCTCCTAATTGTTTTCTTCATCTTCGATCAATACTTGTCGTTCAATGAGATGGTCCTGTATGGATCGTTCTGTTGTTTCTCATTTGTATGCCTCATATTCACATTGAAATCAAAATAAACGATATCCAATCAAAAATTCCAAGCAGTGGTTTGAACAAAACTTGCGTTCCATAACAGGTTCAGGCTGATTGGTCAAAAATTGATGACGTGATTAGGGGACACATTGAACGCGTTATGTTGAAAGATGTTCCATCAGGTTCTTCATTCCACTGTGTTAGCAGAGAGATATAAATTAAAATCCCAACATAAGGTTTCTAATGGGGGAACACTCCCCCAACTATATGGTCCATTCTGATAGTTTATTATATAAACTTATTGAAGGAACCCTGAACAAATAATTGAAAACTGAAAAGGCTTAATCATACTGTCCGGACTATTAAAAAGGTTATTATCTAGAACACTAGGTCCTATACTCATGCACTACTAGTATATATTCTAAAGAAAGTATAGTGCCCATAATCACGCAGCTTCATCATCAGTGACTTCTAAGCAGGAATACTTGACAAATATGGATGCCTAACTGTTGGCTGAAAAAGCCTACTCCTCCTCTTATCCTAAATAGTATAAAGTTTATTTGAGAGTTTTAGATATATAGGTGATCCAATTTTCTCTTATCATTAAAAAGGTCTCATAATATAAGTGTTATCTGGGATTTGATTGGAGAACCAATCCGTAACTTTCAGTTTCCAGCAACAGAAGGCTATACCGTCATGTAGTTGTACGTTCAGCTCCCTTTTCTGTTCGGGAAATTCCCAACTACTCTGTGACCACCTTTCATGATTTTCCTCCTTTATTTTTCTTTTTTTTTGTTGCACATCCGGTATCCAGAGCTTTGCCCTGACTAATCCAAATCCGACCCGGGTCGCACACTGGCTATGGTGGGTGAGTCTCCCGTGGGCTTTTCGCATTCACAAGGCTCGAACTCGAGACCTTACCGGACATGCTCGCTACCACTTGCATCGACCCCCGTTGGTTCCTCCTTTATTTTCTAATGAGGATGATTAATTCACAAAAACAGAAAGTCTTCATTGGGGGTTTCATGGACGAGGGTGGTGAATATTGTCACAAAACAACCCCAGTTTGCAGCCTCCAATTTATGTTATCATCATTTTTACGTATAAATCACCTGTCAATTTTTTTTTTTTTTAATATGGGAATGCTTCATGATTGTGGGGGGAAGTTGGGTTACACCTGGTTATTTTGAAATCCAAATCTCCTAACAAAGATTTGTACTTATTTTCTTTTTTTAAAAAAAAAAATTGAAACAAAGCGTGAGAGATATGGTTTTTAGTGGAAACACCTCAGTGGGCAAGTGGGCAGCGACATAGAATTGCCAATTTCCATTTCTGGGCTACATGAATTTTTTTTTTTTTTAATAGGGCTACATGAAATGGAACCTAAGCCTTTAATTTTATGTGACAATGGGCCTGTATTAGTGGATGGGACAATATTTTAAGCTTCCTTTTGGGCTGCTCTAGTTTTTAAGTCTTTATTGATTTGTTTTGGATTGAAAAGCCCATTCGGTTAAATTACCCGAAACATCCGAGCTTTTTTAATATGTTTCAATACACTTGTTATCGGGCCACCAGTAATTTGGGGTGGCCGTGACCTATCCCATGGACTCTTCTCTTCAAAACCCAATTATACGCATATGCGTCACTGGAGCCTAATTATCATTTCTTCAAGCACCCCTCTTTTTAATGTTTGCAATATACGAGGACTGTACTGGGATATCCTCGTATATTGAGAGTATAGCCTGATTTAACCCTCAATAATATCTTCACAGTTACTTAAACATTGATTTATTTAGTTATTAGGCATCTTACGTCAGATATTCTTTGGGAAACCCTCAAACCAAAATTTCAGAAACCTTTTTTGTTTTTTTCAAGTCGAGACAATCTCTCGTACTTGCCCTGTAGATGGCAAAAACACTTCTAAGAATAAAAACAAAAGCATATATGCACGTCTGGTCTAGTTACAAGAACAACATGTGCAGCAGCCGGCATGAAATGTGAATTCTTAAAAACAATATTTTCCCAAACTATTCTAGACTTAAAAAAAGAAGAAGAAGAAGAAATATGCATTGACTGATAGGAGACCAGAATAGGCGTGACGTAGAATAGGACATGAAACAGTGAGGGTGAGGCAGTGGGAAGAGAAAAAGATGGAGGCAGGTGGGAAAGATGAAAGAGCAAACAAAAAAAGTGAAAGGAATGGCTTTTCAGCTTTCCACATGGAAAGACGAAAGAAAGCTCAAAGAGGAAGGTCAACGCCCCCATAGAAAGAAGAATGGTCAACCGAAGAGCAGGGCACAGGGCATAAGGCTAGAAGCCTAACACCATTCTTTGTTGCTTGTTGCACGAATATGGACAAAGAGACGATTGAGACCGTAAGAAAAAGAGAAAATTACATTCAGTCCCAACAACAAAACAAATTCACAAAAAAAAAAAAAAAAATCCCATAGAAGATACTTCTATTAAAAAAAAAACTGCTTAGAAACTTCATTGATGTTAATTATGAATGTGAAATTACCTTCTCATATTTAGTATTTGACATTTAGATATGATATTGGTTATATAATTATGTGCAAGTACTTGTTAATCGTCACTTTATATCTTAACAAAATAGGCATGTGCACTTGTGCGGAAGTTTTTTTATTTAATATAAATAAGTTTGTAAATCGCCATTCTATGATTTTTTGAAATAGACACATATACTTATCATTTATAATTGTCAAAATAGTTAAATACACATATTAAAATGGGCACATAAACTTATCAAAATAGAAACATACCTTTCAATTTATAATTTATTAAAATAGACACATAAATTTGTCATAGTATACACATAAACTTCACAATAGGCATATATAGTTGCCATTTTATAAGTTTTTTAAGTAGGTATATAAACTTGCCACAATAAACACACGCACTTGTCATTTTATAACTTGCTAAAGTATGCACATAAACTTTATAAAATAGACACATACAGTTGTCATTTAATAACTTGTTAGTGTAGACATATAAATTTTTTATTTTACTAAGGACAATAAGTAATTTCACACTGTGAATTAATATCAATAAAGTAGTTGTGGGACTTTTATGTGATTTTTTATAGTCACTAGGATCTTATTGTGATTTCCACCAAGAAAAAAGCGAAACATTCTTAACATTTGCAATTGCAACAGTGGTGATGTGTCTCTGGCTTGTAATATAGCTCAACAAGGCATGTTTGTGTCGGATGTTTGTTTGGCTTGTGTTTCATGAGATAAGTAAAAGTGTACCTGATCTTCTCTCATCCCCTCTTACATTTGAAAAAGTTGCTGCCTCCTTGGTCCTGTCCTTTAGCTTATAATCGTCAAGGCTTCTCAGGATTTTGCTTTTATATCACTTAATTGTATTATATGAACATGATATCCTCATCAATACTTGTTTTTCACGGGTTTTCAAGTTTTATATGTCCACAGTAATTATTTATAATTTATACTTAAATGTCTAAAAAAATATATCTTATTGCGTTGTAAATGGCTTAGACTAGAATATAACCTATTTTGTGCTTGTGCTTATTTAGAATAATGATTAAAGTGTTCAAAAATAATTTTTCAATTGTGATTTATGACATATGAGGAAAATATGTAAGATAAGTTTTGTTTTGATTTACATTAATAAACATATGAACTCCAAACAAACATGCACATTTCTGTCCTACAAGACAGCCACTATCACAATTTATAATATATATATATATAGCACAAAATGACTTAAAATCAATTAAACCAAACATTTTAATCTATTGAACTTCGTTCCATTGTTGCTTCACTGAAGTTTATTTAAAGTGATTTCAAGTTATAAGGAAATAACACTACTCTGGCCTTTATTATAATTAATTGTGCAAGAACTTTTTTTTCCCTACATATAAACCTTTTTATAGGGTTATTTTATTTGTGACTATTTTTTCCCCTCATTTGATTCTCGCCGGAAAGAGAAAATGAGGAGAGATGGGAACTTTTTTGTAGATGTAAAGAGATATTCTAAAGAGAGATTTAGAAAATTTTATCAATCTAAAATATTTAATGATTTAACAGTGACTCATTTACAAATGAGAATTGATTGATAATTTGATATATCCCGAAAAAGGGAGAGAATTCATTCATATAGATTATTATAAGTAGCATAGTGATGCTAACTCATCTCGATTTTTTAATATAAGAGTTAATTGATTTTTTTATACAAGGTTAAAGAAACAAAATAAATTATATCAAAATATTTATATTTATTATTTTTCTTTAACTAATTTGCATGATTTAGAGATTGATGTATAATCTAATGATATATAATATATATAATATGATAAAACAACTTATTTAACATGTTTCATAAAACTTTCGAAAGTCTCATAAATGTTTATGTACATAAGTTGAGACAACACTCTCTCACATACTTACTTCTCATTCGTAAATTATACTTAAAAAGCTGTTTTAATCACGCTGTTCCAAACCAGCTTATGTCTTGAATTGCTTGCAAAAAGCCACACCCTCCCTTAAATTACACAGATCAATAAGCATTAATTAAATGATTAAATATATAACAATATAAGAATAAATTCCATTTGTACTTAATCACATTCCCTCCTTCCTAATAAAAAGGTAGATTAAATAATCACAGTTTACGATAAAAAAAAAGGGAGTTTTCTTTTTCTTTTTTTAAAAAATAGTTTAACTTGTTGCGTTGGAGGCATATGACGCCGCCAGGGCACATGTTGGCTTCATATTCTCGTAAGTTGTAACAAGCCTCCTGCATTAAATGCAAGCCATGATGAGTTCCTATCTTTCTCCCTTTCTCTAGTCCTTTTTCAATTCTCATCCTCTGAGGAAGATTGTGGATATCATGAAATGGCATGGACAACTTACTCATCATATGCTCCTATCTCTGGCAAAAGGAATTAAACCGATCTTCCTTGTCTCGGCTTTTTTTGGTTCGTCCTCTTCCTCTTCCTCTTCCTCACTCGCGTCTCTTCAAAACCTCGCCTCCCTCACTCTGTCAAACTTAATGTCATACCCGCACGAGCAATAACTAGTTGTGTAGCTTGCAGCAACAGCTTGAAACCCACCTTCGCCCATGGCTTCTCATCATTTACCTCAGCAAATATCAAGAAATTCCCCTTCCAAACCGTTAAACCCTAAAGCGAAGGAATTCGTTTACTCAAGGCTTAAGACATGGCTTCCCCAACTGGGGGTTCCATGGAGTCCTGCTCTTTACCAGTTCCCACCGTCGCCCATAATGATTCATCGTCCTGTCCATACATATCATCCTCATAGTTTTGGATTCCTCAGTCCAAATATGTGCCAAACGGAGGTTGCTGCTCCTCTTCCTGAGTGCACCAAACAAGAACTTATGGGTGAGAGAATGATAGGTAACACTAATAAGAGACCCCCCAGATCATACAGATGCATGTCTCAGAAGACGAACCGGTCTGCTATAAATGCGAGGAGAGAACATGGAAACAAGTGGAAGGTAGGGAACAAGGTGTTTAGGGATGGTCACTCTATCCTTCCATTCCCTTCAACCATGGAGGAATGCCACCGCTCTGCAACCACTACTGTTATGATCAAGAACATTCCCTATCACTTTCAGTAACTCTCCCTCTTCCTCCTTTTGTTTTTACTTCCATGTTCTGTCTAGGCGTTATAATGATTAATTCATTCACTGTTCCACGGGTATTATCAGGTGTAAAGACCTGCTAACGATCTTGGACGAGCACTGCTCCCAGCAGAATTCAAGTTCTCTGCGGGTTTCTCCGCTTTCCATGTATGATTTTGTCTATCTGCCAATGGATTACATGTAAGCGCGACCCAATACCGTCGTATCTGAGAGTTACTTTTATATCTTGCACATGTTAATGGCTCATGCATGACTGCTGCATGTTTTCTTTCTCAGGAAATATGCACAAGACAACAGACAATCAAATCTGGGCTACGCCTTTGTGAACTTCACATCAGCAATAGCCGCGTTTCGGTTTTTTCAGAAATTCAATGGACAGAAATGGGCAGGTAACAACGGCTGGAAGGTGTGTGAGGTTACTAAAGCCCAGATTCAGGTGCGTTGTCTTTCTGGGTTTGGATTCCCTAGGTTGAATATTTCGAAGGAATTTTATCTGGTGAAAAAATGTCATAAGAGAGTTTCTGCGCAGGGAAAAGAGGCGTTGATAACAAAGTTTAAGGAGAAAGTGTTCAGATGCGGCCATCCAAGTTTCCGACCTGTTGAATACATACCTGCCCGTGATGGTGCAAACCATGGAATCAAGGAAATCGCTGTGGGCAAGTTCGAAAAGGGGTTGCCTGATACAAAGAAGCCCAGGCCGCGCCTTAAACAATGAATGAAAGCTAGCCATGTCGTCGTCGTCCGTACGAGCTAAAATTTTTACGCAGCTTGCTTAATCATTCCCTATACTAGTTTAGTGTATCGAGGTGTGGGCGATGGGCCCGTAGCTGACCTTCGGAGCTGTGTTTGGTATTCTTAGACTAGAAGATGTGACGATGCTGATCTTTTGGGATCTCTCGTACAGTGTAGCTCTTGTTCACACTTTGTCCAGAGCCCCTCCCATGTTTCCATTATCACCCTGGCATTAAAACTGGTGAGGATGACAGAATCCGGGGCGAATTGGAAACATAGGTTTGTGTTCTCTCTCGGACAAACATGACCGTGTCTGTAACTTTGTACTTAGCTTGCAACTTGGTTTGTAGTAGAAATAAACTTATTAATGTATGTGTGCCTCTCTAATCTTTTTGAGGCTGTGGAATTTCCTTTCCCTGTGACCCAGAAATTTGAGAGGCATTTGAGGAATCAAAATTCAGTGTTAGAAAGTTGGGATCATGTGTGAAGTACAAAGCGGAAAGCGGAACGTATGAAACTATGAATGACGGGGATAGGGTTGAGAGATCAGAAGATTTCCTTAGCATTGACCTTTGATGGAAACAACGAATGATGTGACACTGTCCTCACTCCTCACACACGTCACGCCACTCTCCAAGGCTTCAAACTTCAAACACTTACTCTCCCATGTTTGTAATTAGACATTTTGTAGATATCACATAATCTCACAAATCAGGGGGAATTGAAATTTATTAGGATATGTCTGGTTAGCAGTTGAAACAGTTATTTTAATACTATTTTATTCTTAATTATAGAAACATTTTTATAGTGTATAATTAAAACCAAAGGGAGCATATTCTATGATTTATGGAGTAAATATATTAAAAAAGTTTTATTTGAATTTGTGTAAACTTGTTTTTCTAACACTAAGGCGAACTTAAATAATCAAATCAGAATAAACTAAAACAAACTCTCCAGCAAACAAGTGAGAGGCAGGCAGATTAAACAGGACTTTCAATTTTCCGTATGATTTGGTTGCATATCAGTGGACAATAGCTGACTGAGCGAGGGATTTTCAATATTTCCAATCACCACAGAGAAGGGTGGCAGGTGTAGATCATGATCAAAAACCCAAGTGGATATGCGTTTGTACTCCATCACAAGAAACTAACACCGCCATATTCTTACTTAACACACAAACTATATTATATGATTTTAAATTCCTCGAATGCATTTTACTCTCTTGGTTTTCTCAAAACAGTTTGTTGCCTGAGTTTGTGTTTACTTTTCTGTGGCAAAATCCTTCACTTCATTCAGGAATTCTATTACTAACCATACCGCAGCCTAGTACAGTTGACATTTAATTGGTTTCTTTAAGTATCCATATTGAGTGTGTATGGAGAGATCTCATGATGAACACTAAATCCTATTCTAGAAGTCTACAGTGTGAGGGGATTAGCCACTTGACAATGGATACTTGAACCTAAAAAAAAAAAACAAAGATTTCAGTCACTTTTCTTTTTGGCGGTTTGGCGTACACCATTTAGGGCCCGATTAAATTAGTGGTAGTAGAAGTGATTTTTTTAATCGACTTTTGCAAACTTAAGATGAAATAAAAATCATATTGTAAATATGATTTATGTTTGAATTAGATGTTGTAAAAGCTTATTGCACTGTAAAAAATAGGTCTTAGTGATTTTTTTTTTTTTTTTAAAAGTAGTTTTCGATCTAATAGACCATTTATTAAAAAAAAAAAAAAACCTCAAATACCTTAATTTTTTTTCCCTTTCTACTGTGTTTTTTCAGCCGTCGCTTTCCCGACCCTTCCTCTCTGACTCCAGTACGTAAGGGAATTTCGGAATACTCTACAGCCCTTTCGGCTCATCATCTATGTTGGGGGCCAGGGAGTTGTGCCATACTGTAGACACTGCTGCTCCTTTTATTTCTAATCCTAGGCTTCAGATTTTTTTAGTAGGCATGCCAAGAAAATACGTATTAAAACTTAAATAATTAATATTTTTTTCCTAAAATCTGTTCTCACTTTTTTAAATATTTCTACCGTTGAAAAGAACAACCTACAAAAAAAAAAAACCTTAAAAGGGCAAATTTTACAACAAACTTTATAGATAAGGGGTATCTGACACCTTAAAGTTTTTTAAAAGGAAAAAATACACATAAAGTTTGAAACAAGGGGCACCTAGCACCATATAATAAGTCTCCTTCAAATTCCATTAGGTCATTGTTAATTGAGCCCCACAATGTTCCACATACCATGAATTTTATTCGGCATTTGATTGGTTCAATCACTCCTTCGTCATCCTCCTCTTAATTGACGAAGCCTAATGCCATTAAAAATGGACAAGCAAGGTAGGCGATTGTGACGATTGAGTAACTGGTGGCGATTGTGATAGTTGAGTAACCGATGGCTGTTGTGACGATTGAATAACTAGTGGCGATTATGATGGTTGAGTAACCGGTGGCTGTTGTAACGATTGAATAAGGCACCTCGTCATAGCCACCTACCTTACCTCTCTATTTTTAGTAGCATCCGGCTTGGTTAGTCAAGAGGAGGAGGACAAAAGAGTGTTTGGACCGGCAAATACGGAATAAAAATCATGACATGTAGAACATCGTGGAGCTCAACTAACACTGAACTAACGGAATCTGAAGGAAGATTAACAGTATGGTGTCCTTGCCAGGTGCCCCTTATTTCAAATTTTACGTGTATTTTTGCTGTTACCTATAGTTTGTTGTTAAATTTGCCCCTTATCCAATTTTTATCATTTTACCTATAACTTTATTTCTATTATTCTCTTAGATGAGGGTATTTTGATATATGTATTGTCAAAGTTTAAATTAATTAAAGATTTCTTTATGTATATGCTAAATCCTTGAGAACATTAAATTACAGAATAATGAGAAAAGCCCAGAAGTCCCCCATGGCCAATTCCTAACAAGTTTGTGAATTGAGTGTCTGTTGTGTGGTTGGGCCCCCTGTTTGTTACGATGCGAAAGAACACAAACCCTGACTACTTTGTTTGCGAGGATCTATAGGGTATTAGCCCAGGCCCCAGGAGAAGAACTAAGCGACCAGAAACGGATTAAAAAAAAAAAAAAAAAGTCAAAATAACGAATATTTATGTATTTGTGAGACATGACAAGTGATGCGTTGGTGTCCTGGTTAATGTGTATTGTCATCGTAGTATCGAACACAACATAAGTCTCTTTACTCCACGACGGGGAATAAATTAAAACAGCTGAACCTTCCATTTTAAATCCAAGTAATATGAAATCCATCATCTTTCTAATTCTCCCGAGGTTTCTAGTATTCATTTGGGGTTTAATGTTTCTGTTTTTACTACTGAGAAAATATTTTTCTGCCCACTCACATAAAACTAGGTGGGTCCTATTGTAAAAAGAATATAGATAAAATATTAGTGAGACTCACTCACTTTTATGTAAGTGTGGCAGAAAAAATATTTATGCAGTAAAAGCAAAAACATTAAACCCATTCGTTTAATATTAGGTATGTCCATTGATCAGACCAGATCGGGTTGGGGGTCAACCCGAGGTCTGGTCCCTCCAAGTCTGGTCCGGGAGGGACCTCGGGTTGGACAATCCGGCCGAGAGTGCTCTGGTCCAGCCAGGACGTCCAGGGATCGCCTGGGTGGTCCAAGCGATCGAGACCTTTTTTTTTTTTTTCTTTTGCTACTTCCAGAACAATAATTAAATCAATGAAATACCTGCGGGATAATAAATAAACATGCAAACATCTTTAATCCAATCCAAAACCGATAATAGCCACTTGAAGACACAATACCCCCAGAGTATCCGATGCTGATTTCTATAAGGTAAGATTTTGACAATTGAAGCTTCATATTTCTAATGTTTAGATAAATAACCCAAAGTTGAGCAGTATTTAAGCTGTTTATTGAGAGTGGTTTCCAAATAAGATCCTCAACTATACCAAGTACAGATTTTACAGCCACGGTGGATGAGTTAATCCCCTCAACAGCTTGATTAAAACAAAGAATGACAGGAACCATTCCTGTGTCTAACAGCGAAGGATCTAAACAAAGAATGACAGGTACTATTTTTTTTTTTTTATAAGCTCTTTTTTATTAGTTTTAGCTTAAAAAATAGCTTAAAAGTTAAAAAAAAAGCTAAGTCAAACGGGCTCATAATATGGCTGACTAATGTAAACACAACCAAGTCAATTCAATTGACCCTCTGAGACCACTAAGGCCACGGGAAAAAACAAAATGACTGATTATTCCTTCCACTACTCTTCCGTTCACGAAACATACATACTATTTAAATTAATAGCTTGATACCACTCTAATCATGTTAATAAATTCATTTTCAGATTAATAAATGAAAATGTTACAATTTTATTCTAGTTAAAAGTAAAGTGAGAATAAATAGTTGAAAAATAGTCCCTCCGATCCTTTTTATAAGATCTTAAATTTTGAGTTATCTTAACTTTTTTATAAGAGCCAATAAAAGTTATCTAAATATTTAATGAGTTTTTTTCACTTTTGTCCTATGTATTATATTAATTAAAAGGTTGACAATGCTTATGTTTACTCTATTTATTTCTTTTACTTATCTCTAATAAATAAGGGCATACTTGAAAAGGAAAGTTTATTTCATACATAATTATTATTTTTAATTAATTTTAACCGTTTTCTTAAACAACGTAATTTAGTTATTGAGCTTTTATAAATAGGACCGGAGGAAGTACTCATTTATTAATAACGGTAAAATTAAAAATTTAGTTCATAATTATTGAGTTAACTAACTCTCATGATATGTGATAAATAAGTAAATTCGATATGTGATTTGATAAATTTGCAGCACTAATTTGTCTTTTCCCATTTTTCATTGTATTTTTGTGGAATTTTTCAATCCATTATTGCTAAATTTATAATTTTTCATTCATGTCCATGTCAATATATATGTTTGTAATTGCATATGAATAGTAACCATATGAAATTGTTAAAAATTGTCTTGAGTTGTTAATTCCTCACCTTTGTCGGCTCATTGCGAAGATTCCCATGTTTCTCTTGACGCAGGAGACAGTCTTGTGTATGATTCAGAGTATCCAACAACCATGGATATGAAGAGCAGTGTATATGTATAAATAATAACAATATAGGAAAAAATTCAAAACAACTACACCTAAAGAAGGATAAATAAATTAATGAACAAACTCTTTATTATATATTTATTTGATGGCGACGGAGTTTTAAATATTAAATCCGATGGTTTGTGCTTTACAGCTAGAAAAGCATACAAAGGTCCACTTGCCCTCTATTTTTTATTTACTATATTTTTCCAACATCCTGGGTGTTCATTTCCCTCCCGTGTGGAACCAATTATAAGACGTTTATTCATCTTAGGACAACCAACCTGCCCATATATATATTTAATGGAAGCATTCTGAAGTGCAACTTGTGTAATGAAAAATAAAGGTCAATTATTTTATTACACGTCTATTAGTCTTGACACAACTTGCCTTCCCATATCGTATGGAAGCATTCATTTTAGTATTATACCGCAACTTGTGTATTAATGAAAAGGGGCCAACAAATTGATTAACGCTAAGAAACACTAGTTACTATCAGTAAGTAAGCTCTGAAAATGGGTTAAGGGAGCTTCATGTGCCTTCGACCAAAAAAAAAAAAAAAAAAGGGCTTAATGTGCCAACTCTTGACTAAAGTCTGTTTGGATGAGCTTTTAAAAAAAAGTCTTTTTTTAAAAAAACTCTAAATTCGAGCTTTTAAAAAAAAGAAGATCTTGGTTTTTTTTTTTGTGACTTTTACTTTTTTAAAAAATATCATCTAAACACATAAATTAATTAAAAAGACATTTTTTTTGCATTAAAAAGTACTTTTTTATCCAAAAAACTCATCCAAACAGACCCTAATTGTAAGTTCAAGGTGTAAACTCATTTTAATTTGGCGGGCCATGCAGATTAACTGGCTCACCACCCCCCCGCCCCACCCTTTATATTCTTCAACAGTTAATTCTGATTCTTATCAAGAAAAAAAAAAAAAAAAAGCAGTTAATTCTGACATGCCTTAACAAAGAAAAAAACGGTTCAAACATCTTATATCATTCTAATGTGTAAATTCATCGACCCGGGCCGCATAACTCACTGACTGGCTCTTTTAAATCGAGTTTGTTTGATCATATTCAACAAAATCTTTAAAAAAGTGGTTGTCTTTTTTTGGAGGGTAGTACATATGCAGATGCCCATTTCTTGTGAGGATTGTTTAATTGGAAAAATCAGCGTCAATCCAACGTTAAATTTTGTGCTGTTTAATTCGTCAAGGCCTACCAAGAGCCCATTTATCATGATACAAAAGCAGCTTTTATCACTAAGACACTTAATAAGGACTTTTTGGCGGCTGGAAACAAGAGCCCATTTAATTTGTCGCATATGGCGTCTGAACGTAAAGAATTAATAAAAATAAAAATACTCCCTCCGTCTCTTTCAAAAACAATATTTTTATTACATAAAATAAAATAATGGTTATAAAAATAATAAATGTATAAAAAATATTATATATATATATATATATATTTTTTTTTTAAAAAATATGCCCCTATTTATAAATAGAGCATTGGAGAGATCATGAATATAAAATATGAAAGAGAATGAGTAATAAATGATTAAATGAAGGAGAGTTAATGGTGAGTAGGAGGTAATTAATATAAATATATGTATTTATAGGGTTAGAAAATGAAAAAGTAGTTTAAATTTTGAAACACAGAAAAAATGTGCTTATATGAAGAAATCAAACTCAAAAAGAGAAAGTTGCTTATAAAAAGAAGAAAAAATTCTTTTTAGATCTCAAGAGATCAAGAAAATGTCAAAAGTCTCGAAAAATTCGGATATCGAAAAGTTTAATTAACAACTCTCATTTGTGGGATTAATAACTTCATCTGCGTGGGATTAACTACTCCTTACGGCTTTTCTCGATATTTAAATTTCGCTTAAGGCTTTTTGAATATTTTCTCGGTCTCTTTTGAGACTTAAATGGAATTTTCCCTACGCTAATTAAGGCTATATATATATAATGGTTTAATTAGCTAGGAGGGTGATTGCTTAATGAAAAAGAAAAGGAAACAATAGTACTCTCTCCTATCTTTTTTATAAGAGCTCAAGATTTAAATTGTCGTAGTCTTTTTTATAAGTGCCTAACAAAAATTATCTCGAACATTTAATGAGATTTTTTCATTTTTACCTTTTATTGATTATATGTATTGGATTAATTAAATAGTAGATGATACTCATATTTTTACTTTTTTTTCTTATTATTCGTCCTTCATAAATAAAGACGTACTTTTTAAAAAAGTTTATTTTAGATATACTCATAATTTTAATCATTTTCTTAAACCATATAATTCAGTTAGTAAGCACTTATACATAGAACCAAATGAGTATGGTGGGGAAGCGAAGGCAGGGATGAGACATGCGTGTTTAGATTTGAGACAGTAAAAACAAAGGAAATAAAGGAGGGAAAGGGGTAGGTGGTGGGGTGTGGGGAAACTTGGAAGGTGACCTTTCGGGGCATGAAATGATACTAATTAATACCCACTCTCAATCCCTAAGGTCAACCTCCTCTCTAGTCTCTATTCTTCTCATTATTACTCATCTTTTAATAATTCCCATTCTTCGTCAACCCTGATTCACTCCATTATACTTTTAATTTAAAAACTTCATATAATATTTAGTATAATAAAAGGCAAAACGGTGAGATGTTATTGGAATAATCAACTAATAAAATTAACACTTGATAAAAGGTTGTAATGGAAAAATAAAAAGATAATGTCGAAGTAATCATAAATTCAGAAGAAACTATATAAACAGAGAGTATATGTATAATTAATTAATTAATTGAGGAGAATTGGGATCGAGAGTGAAGTGTTGGCAGGGGAAAGAGGGAATCACTCGTCGTTCCCTATGAGCATCACGTGCAAGGGGGAGGACTGGTTGGCCGAGTCACTCATATTATTCAACATATATTCGCCTTCTTGTATGTATCTTCCTTTTTCCTTCTTTCCTGTCTCACACGACACTCTCGCTCTCCTTCCACCCATCTTCTCATCCTTTTTCAATATATTACTTTTTTTTTTTTTTTTAATCCTAATTATAGAAATACTTTTATAATACAAATGTATTATAAAAGTGTTTCAATAATTAGGACCGGATGTAGTACTCTTTATTTAGGTTTTTAAATATAGGATCAGTTAAATTTTAGAAAAGTTAAACAAGTTAAATATATTACTTAATCATAAGTATATATTATATATTATTAGAGATTATATTGCTCTTCCCAGTACTAAATATAAGATATAGTTTGTAGTACAAATTGCACTAAGAATTATGTTTTATATTTAGGACCAGAGGGAGTAGTTTACCAGTCAGACTAGCTAGTTCGAAGAAAAAACCTTAGAAATAAGTGTTATGAACTCATATATGAGCCTATTCAATGTATGGCCTAACAAGTGATAATCTACGTGACATAGATATGGCAGCATAACATTTGGGTTTAGAGGCACAAAGACCTATAAATCTAAACTCTAACCCTATAGGTAAACCCTATAAATAAGAGGTAAATTCTAAAGGTATGTCTATTCTCTCTCAGTTACTATTATGTCATCACTGTGCACACACACCACCTCTTTTGACTAACACCTATTCATGTACAGTGATCTACCATACTCATAGGTATCTAATCTATAAATACCTAAGAGAGAATTATCTGATTCAATATTAACATACTAGTCCAACAGACTAGAAATCTCTATCAATCTAAACAGAACATTGGCGTCGACTATGAGGAATCGATAAATTTTGATTCGCGATCAAAGATGGTTAATACCAAAAGTAATAGTCAGATACCCTTGCACGGGTAATTGCCTGAAGATCGATCACAGTAGAATCAGGAACAATAGCCTCAGCATAAGCAGCAACCTAAGAATATGACTGTTCCAGATTATAACGCAGTACAAATTAAAGACGTATCAGATACGACTTCCTCCCTAGCATTCACGGCAACTCCTCAGAATACAATTGTTCAACAATTCTAGTAGACTAGACACCTCTGTCAATCTAGACAGAACAATAAATATTTTAAAATAATTTATTCAACTTTCTTAATCTCATCGTGGCCATCTCATTTCAAATTTTGCACCTACGGTCGGTCGGTTAAGTTGAATCGATCGGTTCCTTTTTTTTTTCAAAGCATTAGTATTCTTACTATTCAATCATTTACTTGCTTACGTAGTACATATGGGCATATATGCATCCAATAACCCCCACAGCTTCCTCACATGCCTGCCCCCTCGCTCCTTAATTGCCTCGCCCCCACGCTGTGCCATGTCTTCTAAATTACTATAATTATCCTCCAGCCCCAAATTTAAACATTTTAATAATGATTACATGTTTCCCATCCTCGCGCAAACACACATATATCAATGAAGCTTTGTACATCCACGTGATTGCCTCACATGTTGCGACAAATCTACAATGTAGATCCCTCCTCAATAATTTTCATGTTGTTATTTTTTAATCAATTCTTATCATTTTAATGTTCTTTTTCTATCATTTTCCCTCGTTCTTTCTACCTACACACTATGTACACATGCATGCCCTAGTTTACGTTCGACACGCCATATCCCATATGGATTCACAGACATACTAATACATATATGTTAAAAACAGACTACTTAGATCCATAAAATGTCTATAGTGACTTACAAGTAAAGCGTATGCGTATTTTACTCTTCACAAAAGAAGCATAATTGAATTCAATAACAATAAACTATCACTTTATTACTTTCTATCGAATCTCTTTATTCTACTATTATATTATCAAAATTTGAAGCAATATAGAAAGATGCAAAACTATATGGAGGAATGCATATTTTATTACAAGTATGGAATGTCTATTTTATCGGGACTTAGCTTTCCTCCTAAACCTCTTATCATCCTTTTCCCTCATTTTCCTTTTTCTACCGTTGGATTAAGATCTCAACGATTGATTTACCATCCTTTTTTACCATACCTTATCTTGCTTTTCCCTTATAATAATATTTTTATCATATGATAAATTTAGACTGTCGAGATCTTAATCCAATGGTAGAAAAAGGAAAAGGAGGGAAAATGATGATAAGAAGTATATGAGGAAAGTCAAGTCCATTTTATTGATCATGCGGTATATATAATGCTCGTTTAGATTAACGGTAGATAATCATGATCATGATTTACATAAATAACATTGGTTGAAAGTACTCTCGTTGGTCAATCATGTTTAATTGTGAGTTCTGTTTGGATATGTTTTTTTCACAAGTCTTCACAAGTGACTTTAAGAATTGTAATTATGTTTGGATTTCATTCATTTAAAGCACTTATGAATGAATATATACTAAAAGGGTATTAATTATATCAAGTTATATTCAACGAAGAAAGTAAAAAAAATAAATTGAAAGTAAAAATAGCATAAAACTTCATGACAAAGGGCATACACAACCCAAAATAAATAAATAAATGTTGGAGTATATTTCAAAAAGCATATTATTACATGATCTGTCATTATCAGGGAATTTAATATTTAACTAGAAAAATAAATTGATGAATATGATAGCTAATTATTTTGCTAGGATTGCACTAGATTATATTATCAAATTTATTTCTTCAAAAAAGTTGTTTACATTTTCATGATTTTATTTAATAATAAAGTAATTAAATATTAAATAATTAATATTAAACATGATTTAATAAATAAGATGGATATTTAAATATTATTTTTATTATATAATTCTTATTAATTAAAATAATTTAAAAATTAATGTTAATTGACAGGGAAAACAATATTTAAAATAATATTTTTCGAACTACGTTAGTTAAAAAATAATAGTCAATATATGTGTAAAGAATATTTGGAAATAATTTTAGAGAAGGGATTAGAGGATAAATTAGAGAAATTATTTTTGTGGAAGTTTCGTCAGGATTTTTCAATCACATATGCAACTCCGTTATCACTTATGCTCAACATACAGTTAGAGGGTGAAATCACGATTCATCGGGGTTGATTGAAATGTTTTTAAAATTACCTAAACAAGACAAAGAAAATTTATAAGTATTTTTTAAAATTTTTTGGTTCAATCGAGCTCCTACGGCTTAACCAAATAAGCACGCCAATAAGATGAGATTCTGCCCATTCTTGAAACATTGGTATATATATGTCGCTCACATTCCCCAAAGAGAGACGCACATATATAATAACTCAAGCTGGTTCCATAATGCAAAGAAATCATTCAAATGTAATTTCTTGCATGCTTGGTTTCAATTTATCATTATAAGGTCATCACAGTTAACTTTTCATTTGCTTTGTTTCTTAATTTCTTTCTTTTTGCCAACCTTTGCATTGTTTCGCATGTTAGATTAGGCCATTTTTATTAACATTTTCTTAAGAAACACACCCACAAACACACCTCTCTCATCGTTATAGTTTAATTATTGTAAAAAAATTTGCTGTATATTATTCATCGTTTTATATAAGTTAAAAATAATTGTGTTATTTATCAAAACCACCGTTTTATATAGGTTAAAAATAATTGTGTCATTTATCAAAAGCACGCATGGAAGGAACCAAGGAATTGTGAAGCGTTACATAGAGTTGAATTGATGCACAAAGTTTGCTAGCTATCACGTGCACACACAATCTGAGATGTCAAATAATGAACTTTGGCTACGGGAACGACTTTCGAACAAGAACTTAAGCTGACTTAACGGTAAAACTAACCATATTGCCACGTAGGGGAACGGAGCATAGTCTAGGGAAAAATTCATTAGAAGAGACTTTAATTCTCATGTTTTTGAAATGTAGAAGATTGCTGCCGTGTACTTTGAAAACATGAGGCTGGTGATATCGATCTTGGAAGTGATATTTTCGGATTATTGCTCTTCTTGGTCAGAAGTCGTTGATTTCATTGTACTAATTAAGAACAGTCTAGATTAAATGTTAATATATATATATATATATATTGTATAGAAAATTAATTTATATACTTACTTGAACTATAAAAATTAACCTCATCAACGTCAATCACTATGCACTGTACTGTAATGGATCGTATACTTATAATAAGAGCAGCGAATTACACGTCCAAGATGCAACATGCATATTAAAATAATGAAAAAGGCGTTACGATGTAGCGTTGGGAATCTCCAGCTCCGCCCTTATTATTCTGCATGCCACATGTCCAGACGATATTTGAACGCCTCCATTAATAATGTACATGTCGCACTCGCACAGTTAAAATAATGCAAGCCTGACTATTAATTACAGGAAATAAATCATTGGTCAATAAACCCAACAGGCCAAAACTAATTGGCACTACCATTGATATAAATACATGAATGACGTATAGATATATATATACCTACCAACAATTGGAGATAACAAAGCGATCAAATGTTTGCACGTAAGACTTTTTCTACATTTGCTCTCCAATGAGAGAAAAATTCTAGGACAAAAAAAAAATGACATTATTCGATACCATTACACAAATATACACAATAAACCCCCCCGCAATTCGTGGGTCCTCGATCTCTAAAACACAAGCAAATTGTTCTTGACGTCATACCCCATTTTCTCCAAATTGGGCTGCACAGCAAACTGAATCATGGGTGGTGGCCCACAAGCCAATGCCAGCGTGTCATCTGATGCTGTAGGGGCATGCTCCCTTAGGATATCCTCCGTGATGAAACCCACACTGAATTCCCACCCTTCCTTGCTCTCCTGGACCACGTACCACACCTTGAACCGTTCATCCTTCTTAGCCCACTCATCCAGCTCTTCTCTCAGCAGAATATCATCCTCCGTCCGGTTCGCATACACAACGTGCATCTCGGTTCGGTCCTCAGGATCCTTCAGGATGGCTTGCGCCACCTGATAAATGGGCGTGATGCCGGTCCCACCGGCTAACATGGCTAACCTCTTCGCGAACTTTGGCTTCCCATGAACCAAAAATTGACCTCTTCCAGAGTACTCTACGTGGCCTAGTGGGCCCTTCACTTCCACAACAGAACCTATAGGAAGAGAGTCCAAGTGTTGAGACATTAGCCCACCGTTGGGGAACTTGGGGTGGACCCCCCTGAAGTAAATCTTGACCACTAGATCAAAGTACCCCACTACATCGACGCTGCTGGTTGGAGTGTAAGCTCGCATGCACAGCTTATCGTCAATGGTAGCGCATACGAATATGTGCTTCCCGACTGGAAGGCCCATGATTTGGTCGTCGGAGGGCAGGGCAAAACGGAAAAGTCTCACGTCGTGCGAGATGGATGTTTTGGAGACGAGCTTGCATGGGATTTTTTCACGTGGTTTGAGGGCCACGCTGCGTGATATCGGTGGGGCTTCTGTGATTGGGGTCAAGTGTCTGATGATATTGCCATTGCCGTGCACGGAGTTGTTGGGCGACGAGTTTTGGGAGGCGGAACCGGAAGTGATGAGCTCACCAATTCGGTATTCTTCGAGCATTTTCTTTGCCTTGTCGGAATGGATGGCTTCGAACTCTTCGGTGCAGTCGGTGCCGGCGTTGATGAGGATGCTATCGGTGCCGCCGGGGTGATCTTTGAGGAAGCGAGTGCAATCATAGACATGGCCGTGAACGATGATCCAAGCAGAATCAGGAGAAGAGTGCGTTTTGACTTCAGACATTGAGTACATATTTGAGGCTGTGTTCATGAAGGGTGTCGAGACACTCTTCTTGAGGCTCTGGTTGGACTCCGTTGTCTGCTCCAGGTGCCTTTCCTTAGACATCCACCCACCGGATTTGTTCCCTGGTAAGGTTGGGTGCTCAAACACAATTCCAATCTCCCCTTTGTGGGGCCTGCACACGTGGGTTTTAACTTTGAACCAGCAATTGTTCATCATGCCCTGCACCACCAGAGCCCAAAGCACACGGGTTTGAATAAAATAGACGACTTAGAGATAAAAATTAATCAAATGAATTATAGTAATCCTAACTCTTATAATTAAGACAGGGAAAACCTATTTTCATTGAGACTGATGTAGACTACCAGTCACTGATATTAATATATATATAAATATATATATTTTCACACTCAATTAATGTACACAATTTTAACTTTTATTTAATGCCAGTCATTTGTGAATAATCATACGCGTCTATGACGGCCAGGCCCACCAATTAGACTCTTGAAAGTGATAGGGGATAATTCAGCGGTAATTACAGAAAATTCGTAAAAATTCACTTTTAAATTTTTTTATTCAAACACTAGTGCTTTCTGTATTTAAAATCATGCAAAGTTCCGTTATTTTACGTGTATAAAAATATATTAGATTCTTCTGAAGAAAGAATTTTAATATGATTTTTCATCTATTTTTTTAATTTTTTAATTTTTTAATATGTGGTAATTTAGAAATGAAAATCCCTGAAAAAGAATCGGAACTCCTAAGAGGCAGTTATTAAGGGATGCGATAAATCCGTTGGGTCCAGGGAATGACATGGATCGAGGACGTACCATGACATTCCAGATGAGCTTGTCGGGTTGGGTGTTGAGGGCCTCGTCCCATGCTCGGACGGCGATTTCCTTGGCTCCCAGAAGGTCCAGCACCTCCACCTCCAGCGACCAGAAACACCAGCACCAGTATTTACCGTACTTATTCGGCTTCTCTGTGTGCTCCAACGTCGCCACTGACCACGTTTCCCCGCCGTTCAATGTCACCTCCACACGTGTCACTTTTCTCCCACCCCCTGCACAGTACCACATGCATATTATCTTTACCACCCCTCCCTCCAACATAATTATTAAGAAAATCCAATAAATATCATATCAATTTTAAACCATCAAAACCTCTATGTTAAAAAATTAAAATGATACAGAGGATTGAAAAGATCATGAGATTTTAAAATCTAAATGTTTTTATTAAATAACCCTTCAAATATTATTTCTCTCTCATCATCCCTCCTCCCAACGTTCCCTCTCTCTCTCTGAAGCGAAGTCCACGATAACAATGATAGTGGAGCAAAGGTGGTTGATGAATCTGAGACCTCTATCTTCCACCAATTTTATTTTGATCTAACTCGACCTTCACTTTGTCATCATTGTCGCCTTTGCTTGAAGGAGAGAGAAAAGGGAGAGAGGGTGTCGGAAAGAGAGAGAGGATGACAGATAGGAAAAAAAATATGTGAAGAGCATTTTAATAACAATATTTAAATTTCAAAATCTCATATTCTTCTAATTTTTTAATTGATGTTTTAGAGTTTTGGAACTAGTATTTAAATTTAAATGAGATTTTCCGAAATTATTACAACACACCTCCCCGTCACATTAACCAATATATTCTCTGAACCTTAAAAAAGAAAATACTAACCGGAATATGCGTAGCCCCTCAGCACATACGACCTTTGAGTAGTCCAGGAGTTTATGGGCAATATCTCCTCGTGACACGGCGTGGTTATCACAGAGTTTATGTTAAGCTCCGTGATTATGTACTCAGGCTTGTACCACCAAGCTACACCCATTCAAATATTAATTAACTTGAGAGTTGAGACAGAAACAATATGTTGTCCAGAAAAATAAGCACAATTAAACGCCCAGCCAATTACCATCAGCGTTGGCGAGCTCAGCGTCCACGTGGGAGGGAAGTACTCTGTTATCCTTGTAGTGGTAATAGTTGTCCGATTCTTGTGGAGTTACAATGATGCGCTTGAGCCACTTGACCATGCGACCGCCAATGAAACCCGGTATGATCATCCTCACCGGAAACCCGTGATCCGGAGCTAACAGTTCTCCGTTCTGCATATAAGCTATGATGATGTCGCGGGCCGGATCCATGGCAAACTCTCTCTTGATGCTTGTACCGTACTTAGAGCCGCCGCCACCTGGCAGATCCTCAGCTCCCTCGAAGCACACGTGTAATGCCCCTTTCGTGCGGCTATAGATTCCACACCTCTTTAGCAAATACCTTAACGGAACCCCTTTCCAGACGGAAGTGGAAATGGCAGCCGCACCCCAGTTAAAACCGATGCTCTGTTTCACCATGTTCTGTTCTTTCCTTCTATTTCCGGCGCACACAAGGGTCACCGGCATCTCCCGGCTGGAGAACTCGTTGACCAGTTGGTCCATGGTGAATTTGGCTGGACGTTTCACAAGGCCACACACCTCAACCACCCAATCATCCCAGCTGGCTTTGGGGACGGCGCCGTGGTTGCGGACGTAGTGGAGAGGGACAGGGGTGATGAAGCCGTGGTGCATGAGGCGCGTGAGGGGTGGCTCCGAGTTGAAGGGGTGTTTTCCTGTGAGGCGGACCATGGAAGCGTTGCGTTCGATCCAGGAGTCAGCGGTTCCGTCGTCGCGGGGATCAAAGATGGAGGCCTCCACTTCCGAGTTAGCCTTTCGCATTAGCGCTTTCAACTCGTCGGCGTCGTTCTCATCGTCGCTGGAGGAATCCAAGTCCATTGACAAGGGTTCGGGTCTGGTGAGATTGGGAGGGAGGTTGAAGTGAGGGGAGACGTTGAAGGAACGAGGGACGCCGTATTGACGGTTGTCGATGGAAGCCGCCATGGAAAATATCGACGACAGATCTATCTAGAGAGAGAAGGTAAAAGAGCTTTTGTGGTGGAGGTTTACTGCGCCCACATGAGAGAGGAAAGACCAAGAGAGTGCCGATAGAATCACTTGGGAGAGACGATGGAGGGATGGGAAAGAAAGGGGAGTATTATGTATTTATATAGGGGTATCGGGGGCAGGGATAGACGTAACCAAGGTGAGGACTACTATCGGGTGCCCAAAGAGGACCCGACCCCACCCAATGCAACGATCTGGGGATTCTATTATTCAGTTAGTGTCATCTTTTTTTTTTTTTTTTTTTTTTTTTTTTTTTTTCCCGAGAGAGAGAGTCGAGCGGGAAAAAAAAAAAAAAAAAAAAAAAAGGAGATCAGATGAGAGTGATAGAGAGGGGCGAGTGGAAAAGCACGAGAAGGCGTTGGACAGCAAAGGTAGCTGGGGGTCACAAAAATGGACCTCTGGCCAAATTCGACTCTTCTGGCCTCTTCCTATTGATTCCACCCTCACATTCCACTCTGTTTGCAAATTTTACAGTTCAAAACATCAACATTTTTTCCAACCAAAAACCATGTCTAATCAAGCGTGGCTGTCTTGAGACATGAGAGTTTTAATTGGTCGAAAGGAAAATTTGAGGAAAATTTTTCGTGGGGTTAGCAATCGGAGTCAATGATTACTACAGTCTAGTGTGTGGTTGAAAATGAAAAGCTTACGGCGAAAAGTATCGTCCAAACTTGAGTTATTCGGATTTGACTATATATGTCACTACTGATTGGACGATCGGAGGCATGGTCGTCGACGGTGAAGCATATTTTCAATGTAATTTGTGATGCCTAAGATTAAGCTCACCTCGTGACAGGAAGTAGCTAGATGCATGTATGATTGATTGTTTTGGGAGGGGAATCTTTTGCCTTTCATAGTCACTTGTACTATTTTACGTCAAAAAACCACGTCTGGGTAAAAACGTAATTAATTAAATATATTAGCTCGAGGGTGAATCGCACCACCAATATGCTCAGGATTCAGCTTATTAATGTTGCATATTCTCCGACGTAGGTTTTAAGTGTTGGATGAGGGTGGATGGCCGGAGACAATCTCACCGATATGCCTCGGAAAGTAGGTAGGGTCGGATGCCGAGGGGAAGAAGAGATTATGTGGAATGCTTTGCTTATGAAGACTAAGGTGGAAGAAGCAGCATCCATGGGCTGACTTAGCTTATGACTCGAAATGGTATTGTAATTCATTTCTGGTTTATTTGTATAATAGGTTTCTTCAATTTTGTGATTTCATATGTTAGGTTGTACCCTAAGTTTTTTTTTTTTTGGTATAATATGATTTTTAATATTTCCTGAGTGGCAGATCATTAAATTATACACGTCTCAACTATGAAAAGTCTAAGATTATATTATTACCTTAGAGTAATTACTTCTCGACAAATTTTATAACCAAAAGCATTATTTTGTAAGAAAAAAACATATTTTACAAAGTTTATTCAAATTTACAAAAATAAATAAAACATGATACATACATATAAAGTAAAATACTTAGGCTTAATTAGTTCCTTTTCAAAAGTTTTTAAATAACATAGTTGCATGTCCTATTTTTTAATGCTGTTTTGTAATTAAATAATAATATTTTAAAAATAAAACACATGACTATTTGTGATTTAAAAATTTAGTATAATGAATATAACTAACTTGATGTAAGTATAGTCTATATATATATATAAACATAAGAAGTGAAAGTGAATGTATAACATGTCTACTTTAAGCAAAGAAATCTTGGTGAAATTAAAGTCTGAAACTTCATGAGTTAGTATATATTGCCCGATGTATGATGAAAGATCCATCTTCAATTCACTCATACTAATGACTTATTCAGAATGGTTAATGAGGCTTATGATTATATGAGAAGGGTTTTATGTCATCTTATATATTTGGTGGACGGTCAAAATTATATATGTCTGTAGCCTTATTTTCTGGGGTACCTGGAAAGTTCAGGTAATTAAGTTGGGTTGTTTGTGGCCTTAAATTGGCGCGCTAAATTATTCTCTAACAAGTGCCAAACATAATAAAACCTCCCCTGCATGACCACATATGTAAAAGTGCGCGCCCGGAAGCAAACAAAAAGGATCGTGCTACATTTGAATATGGAAAGTAAATTGACAAGGCAATTTTTTTTTTTAAATTTAAAAAAGGTGAATATATACAAAAAGTGGAGTCGCAATTGAATGGTATTTTTTGTGGTCGACTTGGAATGGAATACGCGTTAGGAAATCATGAGGCGATGCAATCCACACATCGTTGTCCTTCCGGAGAACATTAAAATAGCTAGAATCCCTAAATTGTAAAAGTAGCCTTCTTGGTCTTAATTACTTTGATTACAGGAATAGGGAAGGTCGGAATAATAATACCAGCTGCGGAATTCCACGTGCATGGCTGAATGGAGTGTTTTTCATTTATATATTTGAGAAAAGAAATGAGTAAAACCGCGGTTTGGTTAGGCAGGTGGGAGTACCTAGATGGAATCTGAACTGTTCAGATTTATTTTTTTATTTAGTGGTTTTTAAATAGTTAAGAAATCATATTTATTTTAGATTTTTTATCTATTAAAATAATTATATTTTAAAAAAATTAAAAATTAGACTGTTAATATTCCATCTAAACAATAACAAAAGATAGAGAAGGAAACGCCGTTCCGGAGTGAAGGAAGGTGAGTTAAAAAGATAAAGATGGTTAGATGGGGAATAATGATATAAAAAGAGGGGTCAAAACTGAAAACGGGGAAATTAAAAAGGGGGAGGGGTTAGAAATGGAAGGGGTGTGGCGAATGGGAAATTGGGTCAAATAGTAAAAGATTCCTTGGGGGTACTGGGAGGGTGAGGGCCAATTTTCGTGTGGCGTTCTTGCGAAGTGGCGCATCGGACACCCCAATGGCCAACCTCTCTTCAATACATGGGGCTCCTTACTCACTCATTTCACCCCATCGACCTTCTTTTTATTGTGGCCTGAAATTCACAACTCACATTTCAAAAATCATTTTTCTATCATTCAATTTCTTTTTTATTTTTCTTTTAAATTTATAATATTTGCATACTTTTTAAAATGTCATGAGGATTACTTCATTTCCTCTTTAATACAAGGCTCACTTGATTTTTTTAGAGATTAAAAATTTGATTAAATAACTTTAAAGTATTTATATTTATCATTTTCCTCTACACTAATTTATTCAACTTATAAACCGATATATAATTCAATGTTACACAATATATCCTCCGATTAAATAATGTAATTAGCTTACTTAATCTTTTTAAAAGATTCAACTGAGTCTTATATTAAGAACTGAGTAAAATATAATTCATATTACATGACATTTCTTTAGTATTTTCTCACAAGCATTTTTCACATAAATCCATGTAAAATTCATCTCATATATTTACCTTTTATATTATAAAATCATTTCTTAAAAATTTAATACACCCCCTTTAAAACATAATTAAATTTGAAGGCCAACAAAAAAAAAAAGAAAAAAAGAAAAGAAAAAGGGAGAGAGATACTTCTTCTGTCCTTATTATGAGTCACCAATTAACAATTCTCACAAACCAATAAAAAACAGTTAAAGTCAATGAAATTTTCTTACGATTTAAGAACTTCCAATAAGATTCTATTAATTGATTAAATTCTAATATTATATTAATTATTACTATCGCACTATGTACTCTTATTAATTATGGGCATTACATAGAAAAAAATAAATATTGCGTGTTAGAAACAAATAAATATTTTATAAAAATGACTAAATATAATTATTAATTAGGACTCTTTAATAAAAACCGAAGAGAATACTAATAATAAGGAGGAGGGATATGTATGGAGAAGTTTGGCAGGGCATGAAGGGGTCACCAAAGGCTCCAACTAAGGTCGGCCACTTGGTTTGTGAAACGCAGAGAAGGCGGCGGCGGCAGTAGCTTGGCCCTTGGAGGCTTCATGGAGTCACTTTGCTTGTGGCGCAGTAATGCCTCCCCCAGTCTCTCTCTCCCTCGCCCCACTTAACTCTTTCTCTCTCTTATTTTTCTATGCCACATAAAAATCCTCCCTTCTTTTTCCTCTCCCAACATTATTCAAATATTTCAATAAATTAACCTCTCATGCTCTCTCTCCTCCTCCACTTTAAGCTGCTGCTGGATAATAATATATTTATGTCCCTTTTTCATAGTACTAACTACACGACACTACATAAAAATCTGCTCCTCACAATCAGGACCTCTCCCCCATTCTTATTTTTCTTTATTTCTTTTCCTTCCTTTTTTAAAAAGGCTAATCCTACTTTAACTTTTCAATCTTCCCTCCCTGACGCCACCAAAGCCACATACATCTCTTTGATATTTCTTGCCTTCTCATCAAACTTCTTTTCTTCCTCACATCTTTCTTTGCTGATTAAGTTTCTTCACTCACCACACACACAGATAGATATATATATATATATATATATATATGCGCGCGCGCGCGCTCTTAATACTATTCAATGGATTTTGCATCCCAACTGTCTTTGATGGGACGCTTAATTATGTGGTAGCAACCAAATTAAAATCATCCATGTATGAATCCTAGTTTCTATTATTATACATCAAACATAGCCTGTTCCTTGCTATAATCCATATGGCACATACAAATATTTCCGATTATTATTGACAACTATTCACTGGTACGGAACTGGCACTACAATGATACTAGTATTTTAACAAGATGATACCCATAATTTATACCCATACTAATAGAACTTAGACTACTTGGAGATTTTTTTGGGGGGACTTTTCATCCTTAATTGGTTCCATTCAGTACCCACATATTCGCTCGCGATTTCCAACCTAGTGACGTGTGTAAGAAGGACCTACGTAAGGTTCCTTTATTTGCTGAATCAGAAAATATTAACTTTCAGAACCTTAACAAGAAGTTCTCAGGAGGCATTCTTTGCAAAGTTTGTTTGTTTGTTTTTTTATTCATCCGGCATTTAGAGCTTCGTTCTGACTAATCTAGATTGGACCTATGTCATGCACCGGCTATGATAGGAGAATCTCTCAACAAGACTTTTTTGCATTTACAAGACCTAAACTTGAGACCTTACTTAAGTGACGTAAATCGCTTACCATGCAAAGTAAGTTTTGATACCACCATTGTGTCCGACAATGACAGTTCGGCCCCAGGATAAAAATAATCGGCCCTGTGTCTCTTCCTGGGGAATACGTACAGCCAACCCACCAAAAGGGACCTACAAAAGTGCAAGTGGTGACACAAGCAGGCCTTGGAGCTGACTAATTTCGTAAAAGCCCTTCCGAGGAAGAACAAAAGCACAGAGACAAAAAATCACTGGCGGAAAATAAAGTTAAATAGCTTGTCTGTCATCTATAGGCAATATAAAAATTTGGTATTCTATGTGCTGTGCAAAAACACACACTGTGTGCGCTTTTGTGCATCCAACGAACAGAATTTCTGGCAACCGAGGCGAAAACCATGGAGCCATAGGTACTAGTTTTGGTTTATTCATTCTCTGGTAATAAGAATAGTTTAAACAAAAACCTGGATCCCCTCTTATATATGTGTGACGAGGACAATGTGAAATGTCAACGTAACCAACCAGCATAAGCGAGTCGTTTTAAATTTCCTTCTCTTTGAATGTGCCTAAGTGCAGCTCTTCCGTCCAAAGCAAGTTGTCCCTTTCACATTCATTTGTTTGTTTCTATTTTATGCACAAAACACGTCAAACTGTGCCATTACTGCAATCATTTTTAGTTTAAAACCAAGAAGTGTGCTAAAGCACTTCCACTGCAATTACTACAATTATTCTAACTAGCTAGGCATTGATCATTTTTAGTTGAAAACCAATAAGTATGCTAAAACACTTAACACTGTAACCCATCTAATCAACGAAAGATATTTGCCTCTCTCTCTCCCTCTCTCAACCATGACATTGCATCTTTAATTTTTACTTCAGGTATGAAGTTATATAGTCAAATTCTCAAGTTTTATAGTTTGATATTATCACTCCCTGTAGTTGCGTTTGCGTACCCATAAAAAAGATGGACAGCTAGTTAATTAGCCAGTTGATGATCCAATGATGACGATATTTGGCAAGTGTCCTCATTTTATAGCATTGTGTCGCTTTGAGCAAATTGTTACCTGGCAAATTAGCCTACATATAGAAGATATATTATAGCGCTAATTGTTTAGCGTCCCAGGATTGAACACTTACCAACTTAGATTATGTTATGTACTCAACTTTATTTTTTGGGACCCTGCCAGTGTATATGGAAGTGTCGCTTGTGGCTATTAATTAATGGTTGTCTTGCTTGCCTCACCTTGATGCTTCCATGAAGATGACACATCAATGTTCACCCTACATACTCCTTGTATGATTGTATCCTCCGCACCGCATGTTTTATATCCTTAGAGAAAATGAATTATAATTAAAAATAAGAGAGAAAGCGATCTTAAATATAATTGTGGTTTAAAATTTAAAAGAACGACCGTATAGCTCGTATTTTATGTTTTTTTAATGCAAACACTAAGACTATACTCCTTCCGTCCTTATATGTGTCTCTTTTTATAAGATCCTATTTAACTTTGTATAATCATAAATGCATTTTTATTTATTTTGCCCTCATTTTCTCATATCATTTATTTATAATACATTCTCTTTCTTCCTTTTTTCATTACTACTCTTTCTCCCTTATTCATTTATAAATAGAGGCATCTTTCAAGAAGATATTATATTTTATACATATTTATTACTTTTAACTAATTTTAACTGTTTTTAAAAATCTCGCTATTTAATTCAAATGGCCATATATATATTAAGGATGAGAGAGTAATTTGCATAGGGAGAAAATAAGTTTGGAAAAGGGAGAATAAAAAATATCTTGTTAGGTGGCCAATGGGTTTCATGGAAATTGGACTTTTCTCGCGGGAGATCATGCGATCTCAACATGGGAACTTGACTCCTATCAACAAATCCATATGCAGTTGGAGTTTAATTTCAACCTTGAAAGTGAAAATTTCACAATTTGACAAAATGCTACTCCTCTTATCCTATTGGTTGGATATTTCTAATATTTTTTATTTTGGCTAAGGAAAACCTTAAATCTGATTAAATCTACCATAAAATTCAACTTTTCAACTATACCCCTACTTAACATATATAATATCAAATGAAAATAAAATCAACATAATAATAAATGAAGAGTTAAATTGTACATTCACATTAAAACCTTAATGATGTGTCTTATAAATAAGACAAAAAAAGTTACTCTCTCTACTTTATATATAAAACTAGAGGAGTACTTGAAAGGTAAGTAATACTCCCCCTGACTTTTTATAGTTAAAAACAAAAAATATGGAAGAAATGTAGTGTCTTTTTTAAATATGCTTCTACTTATAAAAAGAATATAGAAGAGGGAATAAGTAATAAATGATTAAATAAAAGATAATTAGTGGCATATATGTCTCTCTTTTAAATACAATTCTTGGTAACCACGAGGTAATTAGTAATTAATTAATATAAAGAGTTAAATATATATATATATATATATATAAAATAAGGGTAAAAAAGGAAAAATATATATTTATATTAAGGACTAATCTAAGAAAGAGGAAATACTTATACAAAGGCGTAGGGGAAGTAATTGAAGCATGTTGGCGAGCTCGTCTACCATCGACTAAGGTATTAACAAAGTTGCCCTCTCCCTTCTATAATCCATTGGAGGTTTGCCTTGCTGTCCTCTTCCTCGTTCCCTTTTCCTCTGGGCTTTGCTATTTCTGGGCTGGCTTTGAATCCCATCTTCCATCGGGCCTTGCCCACTTCATATTCAACGAAGGAGAAAGCTCAAATTTGCTCACAGCAACCACGAGTTGACGACAGCGTCTACATTTTCCTCTCCGTTTTCCCAATCCTTCTTAGGTTAAAAGGTGCACAAAATTAATAAAGGTTGATCCAGTGAGTTAACTTATAATCCACAATAAAATGAGTTCAAATCCTACTACTGATGTGAGGTTTTTGTTAGTAAACAATCTGAAGTGTAACTATAAACATTCTTTAAGCTCACAACAAGCATGCCCCGGCCTTAGTGAGCCCATGACACCTAACTTACCTAAAGTTTTTTGTATAAAAAAAAAAATGAAACTTGCACAAAACATTTTTTTATTTCAAATAAAAAATTAAAAATATGGGATAAACATAATATTATTCTGCAGAAATCACACACATACAATACTCGATTACCGCACCGTACTCCCTCCATGGTCCTCTCACAAACAGAAGCAAGCTATTGTTTATGTTACATCCCATTTTTCTCGAAATCGAGCTGCACAAAAATCGCACAAATACAATAAAAATAGGACTACTATTCATTACACAACCACACACTACACACATATACAAGGATACAGCTTACTCCTCCGCCCAAGGTTTGCCCCTAAAACACAAGCAGATTGTTGTTCATATCATAACCCAATTTTTACAAATTGGGCTTCACAGCAAACTGGATCATGGGCAGTGGCCCACAAACCAATGCCAGCGTGTCATCAGATGCCCCGGGTGCATGCTTTCTCAGGATATCCTCCGTGATGAAACCCACACTATATTGCCACCCTTCCCTCTTGCTTTGTTGCACCACGTACCACACCTTGAACCGCTCATCCTTCTCAGCCCATTGATCCAGCTCTTCTCTCAGCAATATATCATCCTCCGTCCGGTTCGCATACACAACATGCATTTCAGTTCGGTCCTCCGCGTCCTTCAGAATGGCTTGCCCCACCTGATAAATGGGCGCGATCCCGGACCCACCGGCCAACATGGCTAGCCTCTTGGCAAACTTGGGCTTAGCATGAACCAAAAATTGACCTCTTCCAGAGTACTCTATGTGGCCTAGTGGCCCCTTCACTTCCACAACAGAACCGATAGGTAGCGAGTCTAGGTGTTGAGACATGAGCCCAACGTTGGGGAACCTGGGATGTACCCCTTTAAAGTAAATCTTGATCACTAGATCAAAATACCCCACTTCATCGACACTGCTTGTTGGAGTGTAAGCTCGCATGCATAACTTGTCCTCTATGGTAGCACAAAGGAATATGTGCTTTCCTACCGGGAGACCCATGATCTGGTCGTCGGAGGGTAGGGCAAAACGGAAAAGTCTCACGTCATGGGAGATGGAAATCTTGGACACGAGCTTGCATGGGATTTTCTCACGTGTTTTGAGGGCCACGCTGTTTGGTTTTGGTCCCTCCGTGATTGGGGTCAAGAGGCCGGAATCGCCTATGACTTGCTCGTGTGATTCTGGGGAGGTATTACCAGTAATCATGAGCTCGCCGATTCTGTATTCCTCGAGCATTTTGATGGCTTCGTCAGAATGGACGGCCTCAAACTCTTGCATGCAATCTGTGCCGGCGTTATTGAGGATGGTTTCGGGCCCGCCAGGGTGTTCTCTGAGGAAGCGAGTACAGTCGTATACATAGCCATGGACGATGATCCAAGCAGAATCGGGGGAGGTGTGGTTCTTGACTTCAGAGATAGAGTACCTACTATTGGAGGTGTTGGTGTTCATGAAGGGCGTTGAGACACTCTTCTTGAGGATCTTGTTGGACTCAGATGTCTTCTCAAGGGTTTCCTGCCTCGACAACTTGTTAGATGTGTTCGTTTGTATGGTTGGGTGCTCAAACATAATTCCAGTTCCCCCTTTAGGGAGTATGCACACCTTGGCTTTCACTCTGAACCAACAGTTGTTCATCATACCCTTCATCACCACAACCCAAAGCGTTGATATTTAAATAAAACAGACGACTAAATAAGAGATAAAAATTGGTTATAAATCGTTTGGAATATAATATTGACTAAATCACCAAAGTACTAAACTCGTGGATTTACAGCGATAATATTAATATGTATTTACACAGTTAAAGCACACATTTGTAAGTACCTTGACATTCCAAATAAGCTTGTCGGGTTGGGTGTTGAGGGCCTCGTCCAATCCTCGGACAGCGATTTCCTTGGCTCCTAGAAGGTCGAGCACCTCCACCTCCAGTGACCAGAGACACCAGCACCAGTATTTGCCGTACTTGTTCGGCTTCTCCGCGTGTTCCAACGTGGCTAGTGACCATGTTTCCCCACTGTCCATTGTCACCTCCACACGTGTCACTTTCCTCCCTCCCCCTGCACCCAACAACATGCATATCTTAAGCATGTCTCCCTCTCACACCCTCAGCTAACACGAAACAGTAAACATTAATTCTCATCCTTCTACCGAGAGAAGACAGCATTAATCTTAAGCAAGCCCCTCTTTTCCCCCTAAAAGATAATGGAAAAAATGTAACCTGAATATGCGTAGCCTCTCAACACATACGGCCGTTGAGTAGTGGAGGAGTTTGTGGGCAAAATCTCCTCGTGATACGGCGCGGTTATCACAGAGTTTACGTTGAGCTCGGTGATAACATACTCAGGCTTGTACCACCAACCTTCACGCATTCAAAATATAATTAGGACCTGGTAAGTTGACATTAGAAAATGATTCATATATTTGAAAAAACGAATGAGGGACGAATTGGCAAAACAAACAAGTACAAGCGCCAAGGGCATTACCTTCAGCGTTGGCAAGCTGGGCATCCACGTGGGAGGGAAATACTTTGTTGTCCATGTAATGATAGTGGTTGGTCGATTCTTGTGGAGTTACCATGATACGCTTGAGCCACTTGATCATACGGCCCGCAATGAAACCCGGCACGATCATCCTCACCGGGAAGCCAAATTCCGGAGCCAAACGCTCTCCGTTTTGCTGATAAGCGAGGATGATGTCACGGGCAGGATCCATGGCAATCTCTCTCCTGATGCTTGTCCCGTACTTGGACCCACCGCCACCTGGCAGATCCTCATCTCCTTCAAAGCACACGTACAAAGCCCCTTTGGTGCGGCTATAGATCCCACACCTCTTGAGCAAGTACCTCAACGGCACACCTCGCCAGACCGAAGTTGAAGCAGCACCCACACGCCAGTTAAAACCGATGCTCTGTTTAACTACGGTTTGTTCTGTCCTTCTGTTGCCGGCACACACCAGCGTGACCGGGAACTCACGGCTGGGGAAGTCGTTGACGAGTTGGTCCATGGTGAATTTTGTGGGGCGTTTGACGAGGCCACTGACCTCGACGGTCCAGTCATGCCAACGGTTAACAGGTGTGGGCCCGTGGTTACGGACAAAGTGGAGGGGGATGGGGGTGATGAAACTGTGAAGTCCAGTGACGGGTGGTTCCCAGTTGATGTACTGTTTCCCGGGGACACGGAGAAGTGAAGCATTATTATTGCGTTCTATCCAGCTCTGCGCTTCCGAGTTAGCCTTTCTTGTAACATCCTTCCACTCCACCCCGTCGTTTTCCTCTTCGCTGGAGGAATCATCCATGTTCTTTGACATGGTTTTGGGAGTAAAGTTAAAATCAGAGGAGAAATTGAAGGAAGTAGCGACCCCGTTGAAAGGGCCAACAGAGTGGCGGTTGCCAATGGTCGCCGCCATGGAAAATATGGTGAGGGAGGGAGTAAAATAGCTAGCTATACTGTGCCTGCACGAGTGCAGGAGAGAGGAGAGAAGGGAGTGTGATGATAGAAGAAAAGGTTTGGCACGTATTTATGGGGGATATTGCGGGGCATAAAACAGGACCCGACCCGACACAACTATCCAGGGATTCTGTTATTATATAGTGAGTGACGTTTTTTTTCTTCAAGTTGCACACTTTTTAAACACATTTCAGGAAGTCTTATCGCTCGTTCCTTCCTTCCTTCCTTCCATATTTTATCATTTTATGTTGCTTTCTTTTGATTAAGATTGAGGCCCTATTCAAGTTCATGGCTCTATATTGCGAAAAATAAAGAAGTAAACGTTTGGGTCTGGTCAATTAAAATCACAAAAAACCGTGTGGATTTGGGACATGTGGATAAAGATGATTAAAATAATAAAATTAAGAATTGATGGTATGCATATAAAATGGGTAAGATGGGGCAAAAGGACGAATTAAAATGGGAAGAAGAATTCTATCGCAAAAACAATTTTTTTTTATGTAAGTGTATATATTATATTTCTACATTATTAGATCTTGCGTAATTCTTCCAAAAACTGTGTTTCTGTATTTATAAAAACCTAAGCTTTGTTCTGTTTTTTCCTGAGTTTTATAAAATAGTTTTTTTTTTCAAAAAGTTTTGAGAAGAAAAATTTAAAAACTATACTTGCTTGGTTGATTGTTCCAGAAAATTTCATTTGACAATGACAAAAAATATTTAACTTGTTTGAAATAATGGATTTCAAAATCAATTTTGAGAACTGAGAGAGTGCGAGAGATAGAGTGGAAAGTTTCTAGCAACAATGAGTTAAAAGTTAAAAGATTAGTGTCTCTTCGGATTAACGGTAAAAATTATTTTTCTAACATGATCTACAAGTATATGAGGTTGATATATTAGAAAAATTTTATCTCGACTTATATAAATGTGCTTCTATAATATATTAATTCAGACAGACCCTAAAAAAGACTTTAGATGGAGGCGACCAACCATAAGATAAGCATGATACAGAGAGTGAAGATCACGGCCACACAAGAACATGGAAGAAAAGTAGAGGACATGTAACGATTGCTTGAGTTTTTAGCTTTCAAGTACGTATTTTCAATTTTTTTACAAAATACTTGGTTTAGAATTAAGTATCAAACAAGATTTTTTTTAAATGTTTCTGAAACAAGAAATCAAATAGGACCTTAAACTTATAGCCTCTTCTACCATGCCTTTTTTGTTTGGTATAGGCCAGATGTAACATTATACTATCACAATTGGATTTTTTTTTTTTTTGGCTATAAAAGGAGGAGTTTTGTGAGCGTGTGTGTTAAAAGAAGAATGAGTCAATTACTCCGTTATGGGCTACACTTCGTTGGGCAGTATAATGCTCCTGTGGCGGCTTTTCATGCTGCAACATGAATGCCCACCGATAACGAGAAAACGAGGAGAGAAGGAGTCAATTATCATGATCGGTATCCGGTAACACCATATTTAACAAAATTAGTTTTTTGTTTGTAGTTATAAATAATAATAGTCAAACTAAACTCACATGTTTGATGAAATTTGTAACTCAAAGATGATATATGTAAAAATATGAAATGAAAAATTCTCTCTCTCTCTCTATCTATGTAAATAGTAAATACATACAAAAAAATGAGAACTTAAAAAATATAATTTATAATTATTTGAAACTAACGATGAATAAATATCAAAATGAAATATTGAAAGAAAAACATAAATAGAAATAAGATATTATTTTGTTGTGTGATCACAATAGTGATTTTGTCTCTTCTTTTTCCTTGAGTGTCTGTAGCATTTTTTTCTTAAACTAATTAGGTTGACTAATAAACTTATATATAATTTAATAATACACAATATATGAAATGATTAAATAACTTATTTAACTTCCTCAATCTCTCCAAAAAAAAAGTCAACTAGGTCTTATAATTAGGACAAAGGTAGTATATCATACGTTATAATCACCCCATAATTACCAATCACTTTGATGACCGAAACCATTATTTTTTCCAGGAAAAATATCTTCCACAAAATGTAATTAAAAATAAATGTGATATGATAAACTAAAATATAAAAAAGTGATGAACATGGTGGATGAAGTCTATATAAAAGGGTTAAAAATTTGGCGAAGCAAGCTAGCCGCTGGTTGAACCCAAGACCAAGTTCAGCTTAATCTGCTTCAGATGCAGTTATACGCAAGATATAATTTATCGAATTGAAAAGGTCGTCCCGCTGGAACATGATAATCTTCTTCTTATTCTGATTATCAGCAATAAACTTTAAACTTCATGAGTTGGTTCTGTATTGTTCGATGTATGAAGAAAGACCAGAACATTCCGTTATAATCGGTATTGCAAGCTCTCTATAGCTAATTCCTTGCAGTCTTTGCACATATACTTTTCAAAACGGTTTTGTATGATTAAGGACTTACTTTTTGGTTCGATGATTGTCTCGCTTTAGATCGAGATTAAAATCGTATTCATCAAGTGCACAGGCGTATGTTTTCGTTTTGAATAATCTCAACTTGCAGTCGGTTGATTTAAAATGTATTGGACGAGATTAAAGAAGTAAACGACTGGGTCTGGGGCAGGTGATTAAAAAATAAAAATTGAGAATTGATGATTTGATGGTTTAGATCCAAAATGAATATTCCTTCATATATCAATGTCAAAAAAGCCATTTTTCCCTACACCTACAAGCTATCAGTACGAGTGTTTGGTCTTCTCCATTTAACAAGGAAGAAGAGTGAGCGTCCCGTGTTTAGAGCCGGCAATGCCTGCAGGCCGACCCGCAGGCCTTGTGGTGCGGGTTTGAGCAGCCCACTCTTTTGCGGCTTGGCATGTCACAGGTTGGCAGTCCAGCTTGTGTATTTTTTTAACAAAAATATATTTTTTAATGTTTTTTTAAAGATGATTGAAAACATGTGTGACACACAAACACACACATATATATAAATAATCAAATTTGTCTTCTTACCATCCATCATTTTATTTATAAGAATAAAAAATTTAATCCATAATTCAAGAGATAAAGTTACTAAATTTGCTAAAGTTTAATGACAAAAAACATCAAAACTTCCTCAAGCAATTAAAATATAATAATTTAGTTTGACAAAGGAGGAAGGAGACTGAGATTTTTCCCTTTAGGATTGGAAGGTACCAAATAGGAGTGTAGGACTAATGAATTTTGTAAAAATATCATATATTTTTTAAAGCAAAAATTATCTTGGTTAACCCACTAACCTGCGTGCCAAGTGGGTTAAGCCTACGCAGCCTCGCATTTTGTCAGTTGGAAAATCTCCAACCCTAACTTACCAAAACACACCAGCTACGGGTTGAGCCCGTGGCTCTACTCGGTTTCCATCATAGAACACAAGGTATATTAGCCAATCTAGCTGTTGGTGTAGGGAAATCTAAAGTCTTATAATTAAGGCCTAATGTTTTACTCAGCCTACTCTATCTTAATAAAAGGCACCATTGTAATGCACAAGTCATTAGAAGAAATGAAGAATCACTCCCGATGCAGCAGACAAGACATCACTCCCTTTTTTGTGAAATTTCCTTTGATTTTTTTATGCATCTATCTGTCCCCCTCTGTTTTTCAGACATTCAAAAAGCATTTTATAGACTATTCAGAATCCCATATCTCCACAAACAAAAATGAAAGGGAAACAAACTCTGACCGAGATGGGCAATATTTGGAAAATATTGCTCCCAAAAACGAAAATATCCCTGGCTAGCAAGCTACAACATGTTTTCAAAATAGCAGCAATCTTCTAAATTATTAGTACTTTCTGGTCGTAACTGTTTTTTCTATTTTAGTTTTTACTCTCTCATTGCACTATTTATGACAATGCGTGCATGTTATTTTAAAAAAGGTTAAGTAACAAATCTGTTCCGAAAGTATACGTTTATGAGCAATGTTGCCTTGAATGACTTTTCAAGTTTAATGTTACTCTAGAAGATTTAAAACATAGCAATATACTCTTTTCTATTAAAAAGTTAATTATAACATCCCAATTTTTGGGATTTGAAATTGGAATATTTTATGGAAATTAAATTATGAAATTTTCCCTCAAATAAGTATGAAATTAATTATTGGAATTTAAGACATATTTTTCTATAAATTAAGGACAGATAATTAGGGAATAATTTTTGGTATAAATTTTTTAGAAATAATATTTTTAAATCCAAAAGAAATTTAATTGAGAAAGTAAAATCCTTATATGAAATTAAGGATTAATTTATTTTCTAATAATTGCAAAAGACGGAATTTTGGAATGGAGCCCATCTAATCATCTAAACCAAACCAACCTCTCCAACTCATCTTAATTTCACCAGCCATCACGTTACATGAGTAGCAACATATATATGGCCCATTATTCCATTCCTTCATTCTGATTCATTATTGGACTAAGCAGCCCATACGTGCCAACCAAGTCCAACCTATTATTCATTTGGACCAAAACCAATTACCCATATACTATTCCATTCAAACTCCCTCTTTGACTTTATCTGCTTCTTTATTCATTCCATCAGAACACGAAAATGCAGAGAACACTAAATCATTAAGAGATCAACGACGCCATGCTCCCATACGTCAGCCACTGCACAACCCATGCTTCTTGAGCTCCACACCACTTTCCCCACTCCTCCTTATATCGCCAGATCAGTCATCAACCAAGAAAGAAAGAAATAGAAACAAGAAAAATGCAGGAGACAGAGAGACGAAATCGGAAGAGGAGGAAGGTTCGGTTTGTGCATGAAAGCTTGGGTGTTGTTGAAGGTGAGTTCCTTAAGCCTTTTATTTTTAGTTTCCATGGCCTTAGCGTGCTTGGTTCGCTGTTTGGTCAAGAAGGATGAAAGCGCACACGAAATAGCTCTGTTTTTTGGTGAAAAGCGAGTGGTCTTGTGAGCTTCGGTTTCTGTGGAAAATGTTAGTTTTTGCACGAAATTTTTATGGAAGATAGTAGACACAATAAGGTTTAAAACAAGTCAAAATCCACCAAAACGGACGTGTAGAATGAGAGATATGATTTTCCAAAGTTTTGCCAAAATCTGGAACGTTTTCTGCACCTCTGGTGAACAGTAATTTTTGAGCTTGGTTTTGGAATGGAAAACATTTGAGTTTTTCCTTGAAATTTTTAAATTAAATAGTAGACATCTTAAACTTTAAAATGAGCCAAAACCCAGCCAGAAAGGACGTGTAGATTGAGAGTTATGATTTTTCAAAGTTAGACACTGAAAACTGAAAAATGTCAGTTTCAGAAGTGAACAGTAATTTTTGGGCTCGTTTTTTAAATGGAAAAAATTTGATTTTTTCTATAAATTTTTACAGTAAATATTAGACATCTCAGCCTTTCCAAAAAGCTAAATAAGACCTAAATCGGACGTGTAGAAAAGGAGATATAATTTTCGAAGTTTAACCAAAAATCTGGATGAATTTTGTGTTCCAGGAATAGTGATCATTTTCTGGCATGGTTTTAGAATATGAAACCTTTGATTTATTTCATGAAATTTTGTGTGTTGATAGTACACATAATAATCTTTAAAAAGAGCTTTGGATCACCTTAGACGGAGATCTGTAGCTTGAGATATGATTTTTGGAATTTGAGTCACAATTTTGGAAAGTCTTTTGGACAATGTTCACATTTTTGAAATCTGGGAATGATATAATTTGTTATTTCTATTAGTATTATTTTTCTATGAAAATAGACATTCTAAGGAACATGTATCTTTTAGAAGCACCTCAATTAGATTTTTTAGAATTAATTACAATTTTTCAAAGTTTAATCAGAAAATTCTGAAAAAAAATTCTATGTAAAGAGTCAAGTTATATCTACATTTTTGGAATTTTGAGAAACATTATATGTAATGCAATAAAGCATAATTTATAGGATGATTGGTATTTATTAAACTTCTAATTTAAAGTATTGATGACGTATTGGAATAGCCTCGGGTTAATAAAGTTATTATTGAAATTTTAATCGGTTTAGTTTTGAAATTTGAAGGATTTGTTATGTCATTTCTGAAATCCGTGGGACTAAATGGTCATTTAAAAAAAAAAAGTATACGCCAAACTGTTATTTTCAGTTATTATTATCATGATATGTCATTATTAAATTTGTATATTTTTATGAAATTATAAATTACAATTTTAATTATGTGGAGTTTTAAAGAGTTATTAATGGTTAGTAAATTGATTGTGGTAGATCGATTTTTGGCGTGTGTTTAAGCTCTTGGAATAGGAGCGGTGTGATAGTAGTTAGCTTGCAAGAGGTAACTACTTTCCACTTGTTATGTGTATTAGTATGTTGTTTGTGAGTATTTTGTGAAATGACTATGAATATCTTAATAGAAATTGCCTTGTGGAATCATATGATTTGAATTGTTAAATATATGCATTATATTTATATATGTATAAGAATTGAGAATTGAGATTTTATGACATGTATATGAGAATTATTTAAATAACATGATATGAATGTGCAAATCTTGGAAAATTTCTGTTGAACTATTTATTGTGATAATTATGGTAAAGGTTGACTCGGGAAGAAATGGAGTAGTTTATTCCACCACGTGGTAAGGCTTCCATTGGTGCACAATGGTTGACTTTCTATTGTCCCACTGTTTAATGAGGGGGGGTGACCCACTAGTTCAATGAGGGTATACGACACTCCACTAGTTCAATGAGGAGAAAAGACTCATGGTCTGAGACATGTGCTCTGAGGATTTTGGCCAGTCATCATCACATGACCAGTGAGCTTTTGAGTAACCAGTAATATGAATTAACTTAGCCCATGGGTCTAGTTGGAGGAAATAAGGCGGTTCGGTTGGATTGATGGGAGACATCTTGAGAATTGTGTTAATAAAAATTGTGATACATAATTTCTTATACAGAATTTATGATATGAAATTTTGCGATATAGATATTGGTAAATTATATTTTTTTTATACTTTGTTATATAAATTGTTCCACATGGCACCTCACTAGCACATATTAGTATTCATAATGAGTTGGATTGATAGTTACCCACATTTTTCAGGTGATAGTTCCTGTACGGGTCCATCAGGAAAGATTCGGAAGCTTATGCTACTTCTTCTGACAGTAGTACTTCCATCTTTTTGTATATATTGGATGATTGTATATTGTCATGTTAGGACTCATTTTACATACTCGATTTATTTTTATATATTTTGGATAACTTGACAAACGTTGAAGCACTATTAAGTTATCAATCAAACCTTCAATCACTCATTATGTTAAGAAAAATAGTGGACGTTATATTAATGGTCAATATCAATTTTTTAATAGTCAACGTGAATTTTTTAATAGTATCAGGCAATATTGCTATGTTTTAAAACTTTTGAGGTGAAACTAAAATTGAAAAAACTTTCGAGCAACATTGCTCCTAGACGTATATTTTCGAGATGGATTTACTACTTAACCGATTTAAAAAATTGACCTTAGAGCTAAAAGTCCAAAGACTCAAAGTCCGTTTCACAAAGATGAGGGGGGTTTTTTTTTTAATACCAAAATAAGGTTTTTTTTAAAAAAAAAATTAGTGGATTAGCGCATTTCAGAAACTAATTTGCAATCTAATGCAGTCAATGGCGTGCGTTGACCAACGTCATTGACTGCGTCAAAGTGACGACGCCACTGACGGTGGCGTGAATTAATGCACTGTTTTGGGAGCGTGACTTAATTGATGCCTAGGGTCAATTTTTTTAAATATAATTTTATTTAAAATAATAATTATACAAAATTATAAATAAATAATTAATTAATCAGTTAGAGAATAAGCTTAGTTAGAGAATACATAATTAATTAATCGGTTAGAGAATAAGCTTAGTTAGAGAATAATTAATTAATTAATCGGTTAGAGAATAAGCTTATAGGATACGCTTAGTTAGAGAATAATTAATTAATTAATCGGTTAGAGAATTTTCCCTTCATTAATTCTCTAAGCGATTAATTAATTAATTATTCTCTAACTAAATTTATCCTATAAGCTTATTCTCTAACTAAGCTTATTCTCTAACGATTAATTAATTAATTATTCTCTAATTAAGCCTATCCTATAAACTTATTCTCTAACGATTAATTAATTAATTATTCTCTAATTAATTATTTATAGTTATGTATAATTATTATTTTAAATAAAATTATATTTTTTAAAAAAAAATTGACGCTAGGCGTCAAAAATTGACGCCTAGCACCATGCTCGGGCGTCAATTAAGTCACGCCCGGCCGGCGTGCGACATGAATTAATGCACGCCACGCACGCCGATGGCGTGCATTAATTCACACCACCTGTCAGTGGCGTCTATCTTCGACACGATCAATGGCGTTGGTCAACGCATGTCATTGATCGCATTAGATTGCAAATTAGTTTACGGCTGCGCTAATTCGCTAATTTTTTTTTTTTAAAAAACCTTATTTTGATAAAAAAAAAACTCCAAAGATGAGAGTTACAGTTTCCTGAATTTCCTCTAATAAAAAAAAAAAGCTTTCGCTGTTTTACATTAACTAGGTTTCTCATAATTCGGTGTGTGTCAGGTTGAATCCACGGGTCTTATCTCATTCCACTAGAGTGGAAACTTTGAAGTGAGCATGGACCAAGCCCCATGATTCCAGTGAAAATCCTAAGAAAAATTAAAAATAAATAAAAGGTTTATATTTAAGGGGTTAAAATAGATGTTAGGATGACAAGGTGTAGATACAAATCATCAACTCATTAAAAAAATTTGAGCACTGATTAATCCGTGAATTACAGCATCATTAAATGTTAAAACGCTTGAAGACTCATCATTAAAATATTTATATATCCTTGCTTCTTCACGCAAGAAACATCCCAAGACTACTACTGCTAGTGCCTGAGTTTTATCCTATTTAAATATAGGATATTTTTACGTCGCATTGGTTTTTTCTAAAAGAGATGCTTTATAAGCCTAAATTTTTCCATCTTCAATGACTAATTTGTGGGGGGAATGGATTCTCTAATGATCCCATTTTCTCCTCGTCCCACTCACAACCAAATCTATACCATTGATTTTCTTTAATTTTGGTTGTCTATTTTATATTTTTAAAACTCATTTCCAACCTCTCAAATGCTTCGACTCATTGACTCGTACTAAAAAGATATATACTTTAGGATCTTGACTTATATTGAAAAAATACTTCATGATTTTGAAAAAAAAAAAAATTTAGGGTTGAATGGTATTAAAAAGGATCTTGACCGTATTAAAAAAATACTTTATGATATTGAAAAATTATTTTAGCATCTTAAAAAAATATTTCGGGGTACTTACTAGTATACTTTAGGATACTAATTAGTACAGAAAAAATACTTTATAATCTTGAAAAAAAATCTTAGGGTACTAAATGGTGCTAAAAGAATACTTCATGATACTGATAGTACTAAAAAAAATACTTTATAATCTTGAAAAACTATTTTAGGGTATAGAGTGGTGCTAAAATTATACATGATGTATGCGACATAGCTCGACCTATAAATATGAAAGTTTAATTTTTAAATACGAATTTTTTTAGATGTATCTGTATTTAATTTCCTTATTTAGAATTTATTGAGAATTTTGCCTACTAACATTCTCAATTTCTGAACTCTGAACTCTTCTTTTAGTTGAAAGACTATCATCATCCTGTATTTCCTAAAGGAAGAAACAATCAAGCAGGACTATGATCCGAAACATTTCCACAGAATATGGGCCCGTAATCGGATTCTGATTACCCATTTCTCTTTCTTTTCCCCAACCAACGAGATGCAGCGCCTTAAGGAGTTTTATTATTATTATTATTATTATTATTTTATTTATCAAACCTTAAGAAGGATTTGAGTGTCATCAATTGAGCCTCTTCTTTATCAAAAAAATTGAGCCTCTTCAAATTCCGTGAGGTGACACCACCATCAACCTACCAATCCCTACTTAACATTTCAATAGCTTTCACTATCAGGTTTCTTCCAGTGCTACAAGTACCATCTAAAATTAGATTAATAATCTCATCTAAATCCAACTCTAAAATGATCTTCTTTAATCCCAGATCCTAAGCCAACTGGAGATCTTCATACCTTCTACTACGGCCCATTCTTCAGCTGCATTGGACTGACATAGACCAAACTTCCTAGGTTAACCGACAATCCAGTTACCTAAAGAGTCACAAACTAGACCCTCGCAACCAGCCTCATAAAATTGTAATTCCATAACCCCATCCATGTTCAATTTAAACCATCCATATGGAGGTTTTTCCCAACCCTGCATCCGACCACATCCTGATTGAGCCTCTAGACCCTCAATACCATCAAAGGACACAAATATATTCCAAGTCATAGATAATACAGCAGCAGGGTTACAAGGTTTAACAACATTACAATAAAAAAATACATTAATTCCTCCATTCCCAAAGCTTCCATATAGCAACCCCAAAAAATAATTCCCAACGGCCATCCCACATTATACCGACCTGGTTCTTAAAGTTTAAAAACACCAACCAGTCTCGAAAATTGCAGGAAAAGAAAAGAGACGCGTGCCTTTGTTGAATTAATGTAGACCACGTGTTTCTTGCATACTTACAATCTCTAAAAATAGGCAGCGTATCCTTGAGATAATCAGCACAATATGTGCATAAAGCTGAAGATTGTGACTATGTACTCCGCCATAAATTAGTTGAAAGCTTGTTCATCAAAGCTTTCCACAAAGATGCGGATTCTCTTTGCTCCCTTCAATTTCCATATGTATTTGAACACCTTGTCCCTTAAAGATAGGGAATTAGGTTCAATAAGGAAATATGCACTCCTAAGAGAGAACCTTCCATCACCAGCTGCACCCCACACAATAAAATCATCAACTATATCATATCTGGGAGGAAGAATAGCTGGAATTCAGGCTAAGCTATCAACATTAATAATAGGCGAGAGTTTCTCATCATTCTAACACCCACCAACCACCTAATCTGCCACAACTATGGTTTCCTCCTCTTCCATTAAGGATCTCAAACAAAACTTCTTAATTTTCAGACCTTCCCCAATCCAGCAATCAATGAAAAAATTCACAACTCATCCATTTCTAACTTGCCACTTTGTTCCTTGATCAACAACCTCCTCCTTAGAACAAATAAAACATTATAAGCGGGAATCACCCTGCCTTTAGGACAACAGAGAATCATCATCTCTTAGCATATACCATTGAGTTAGGATATTAGCCTATAGACCACTAGTACCACTACTTAACCTCCATGCTAATTTCGCCCCACATACTTGATTCACAAAACTGAGTCTTCTAAAGCCAAGGCCCCCATACTCCTTAGGTCGTGTAATTTGTTCCTAACCAATAGGATGAAAACCCCTAGTATCTCCATCATGACCCCAAATAAAATTCCTTTAGAGTCTTTTAATTTCATGGCACACACTAATCTGAATCTTAGCCACAAGTATAGGATACAAAGGAATTGTACCCCAGACTTAGCTAAAGTAATCCTACCAGCTATAGATAAACTATTAGCCTTCCAAACACTTAATTTCGCTCCAACTCTTTTAATGATATACTGGAATTTCGCCTTCAAACTTCTATTGCGAGTCAGAAGGAATCCCAAATATCTCCCAATCTCAGTAGAAATTTGCATTTGAGTCATATCCTTAATCCTTAATTTAATATGGGCCAGCACATGAGGAGAGAAGAAAATAGATGATTTTGAAGTATTAACCCTCCCTCCGGATGCCCTCATAAAATCTTGAATACATTTCATCATACAAGCAGTTTAAGCTTCAGACGCAACGCTAAACAATAATAAATCATCAGCAAACATCAAATGGGAGACACTTGGACCCAACTTGGAAACATAAATAGATTTCCATCTACCATCTTCTACCGCATTACAAATCAAATGAGAGAGTTTATCCATTCATAAGACAAACAACAAAGGGGACAAAGGGTCTCCTTGTCTAAGGCCCCTCTGAGGACTAAAATATTCAGTATGTGAACCATTCCATAACACATTGTATGAGACCGAGGATACACAAATAATAATGAAGTCCACAAAATGACTATCCATACCCACCTCTAACATACCTGTTTAAGGAACACCCCACCGATTTTGTCATAAGCTTTCTCCAGATCAATCTTCACAGCCATCAGCCCTTTTATGCTCCTATTAGCCCTTTAAATAGAGTTGCAGATGCCTTAGCCAAAAGGGCATTTCTAATTCTGCTATATTACATGTGTGTCCTTCTAATTTAAGGATTTGGTTAGATCAATAGTGTTAGGATTAAATTCCCCCTTTATGTAATTTCTTTAGTTGTAATGTAGGCATTTAGCCATCTTTTATATCAAAAAAAAAAATGAGCCTCTTCAAATTAAGGGACATCAATGTTAAAATGTGATTTAATGATATTAATTATTAAGGCGAGAATTACAATATTATTGAAAAGATAAACCAATGTTCTTTTATCTAATAAGGACAACTAAATCCAACCACCTACAAAGTCGCGGATTCAGATTGTCTCAGTAGCGATTTTCTCCTCTTCCCTCAGTAGCATTTAATCCTACCCATTCATTCTATCCCAGCACCCATAAAATGACACGTCATACACTTTAAGACCATAATAAAAAAAAATGACTTTTCTCCTCTGCCCGCCTATACCCAGATCATATTTTAAGACCAGAACAAAACATAAAAAGACTTTTCATCTCTTACAGTGGTGGAAAACCTTAATGCATGCAATCTCCATTTTTCTAAAAACTGAAGAACCAATGGTGTCCTATTTTAATCCTGGCGGAAAATCTCCATTGCTCATGAAGATGCTTCGACTTTGACGGTGTCTCGAACTAAAAGATTAGTTACTCGCTTGGCTTAGTTTTGTTTATGGGTTTCGATATGCTTCGACTCTGACGGTGTCTCAAACTAAAAGATTAGTTGCTGGCTTGGCTTAGTTTTGTTTATGGGTTTCAATCAAATTAATTATAAAGAACGTGATATCTATATCTCTGATTCTTCTCTATCTGGTATATCGTGGCTTTTGTGTTGATCCATGGGTGTTGTGGGGGAGGGCTCTCATACCGAGGAAATCATTAAAAACAGAGTAATGGTGACTTTGATGGAAGTAAGACGAAGAGAATGTCAAGTGAGAAGCACCCATTCTTGAGGAGAGGGTTCAACCATTGCCATCTTTATACAGGTACTTCATGGAGATTAGAAACTTATATATGAGCTTGGTTTATATTTTTATTCTGCTTTTTGGAATCGGCAACTTTTACCTGCTACCTACTGCCATATTAAATTAATCATTTCCCAATCTTTATAATTTTTAATTTTTTTTATTCGCTTGCGTATCATGAAAAGAAATCTGTTTATGTAGGGGTTGTGATTTCAGCAGATCAGGATAGTGAGTTATCTGTTGTTGTAAGGATGTCCCAAAAACCCGGTAGTCCAAGTGGTCCGATCTGACCCGGTCCGACCCGACCCGGTCTCTGGAAAAAATTGGTCTGGGACCATATGAGGCGGACCGGACCGAACTGGTCTGCTCGGGTCAGACTGGACTTCGGTCCAGGGGCTAAGACCCCCTGGTCCGGTCCGGTCCGATATATATTATATATATTTTTTTTAAAAAAAATCACAACTTAACTTCACCATTTGTCCTTCTTTACTGTCTTCTTTATGATTCTTCATCACTCACTAGTGAGTTTTCTTCTTTGGCCAAAAAAATATCCGGAGTCTTCTTCCCTTTTCAGTCTTCTTCTTCTTCAGTCTGGCCCGATACAATGTTGTTATTTTGTATTTTTGTTCAATGTTGTTGGAGATTCTTATATGTGTATGATTGGATTAAAGATGTTTGCATGTTTGTATGTTTAATTATTGGTCCAAAGAAGTGGAAAAAAACTAAAAAAGAAAAAAGAAATAGGTTCGGGATCGCTTGGACGGTCCGGGCGATCCCAGTGGGCTGTCCGGTCCAACCCGAGCTCAGGCTGGTGCCAGACCGGACCAGACCTCGGGCTGGCTTATCCATCCCTAGGTACCTCCTGGACCAGACCTCGGGTTAACCCCCAACCCGGTTTAGTCTGGTCCATGGACATCCCTATGTTGTTGGAAGACTTGCAACAGGTGCTTGTGCTGGCATGACCTCCACTTTTGTGAGTAACTCCTTAGGAAAGTCGTTGCTTGTATCCTTGGAAGTTTCAGGCATCATGTCATTAGTTCTAAGAGGAATTTATTTTTTGTAAAGTAATCAATTTTTATACATTGTGTCTTATTCTTTTGAATTCTGAGTAAACTTCAGCCTAGGTCCTTTGAAGTGCTTTGGTTATCCACATAATCAAATTTTGATTTTGAAAGTATGAATACAAAATGCTTTGTCAAAAATTGTTAGCGTAACTAGTAACTAATGAAATTGTCATGCAGGCTCACAATATCAACATTAAATACCTAAAGTTCCCAAGTTCATAAAAGGGCATGATTATTGTTGCAAGTATTAAATATCATTGGGATCCTTCCGTCTATCATGAACCATGAGATGTTCTCATTCTTGTTCTTCCCCATTTTTTCCGGTGCAATAAAGAATTTCATGTTGGTGCTTGAGGGATAATAAATTGTCATTTTTTTAAGGTATGCTATGTGTTTCCATGTCTTAATATGCAGATTCATTAATTTCTCATTTTCTAATGACATTTTGTTATGTGCTGCATGAATTTACTTTTTTCAGGTTTCAATATATGGAAGCTCATTTGGTTCCTAGATTAGGAAAAGAATTTGATGATCTAGAGGAGGCATGGAGTTTTTATAATGAATATGCTTGTAAAGTAGGCACAGTGCAAGAAAAAATGGGTTGACAAAGAGTAGGAAGGATAAAAAAGACAATTATTAGCTATAGATATGCATGTTCAAAAGAGGGTAAAAGAAGACCAGATAAAAGGTGCACCTCAACCACCAACCATCGTTCTGAGACTAGGATCGATTGTCAGGATGGAATGACAGTTAAATTAGAGGAAGGTAAATTCAAAATCACGAACTTTATAGAAAATCATAACCACCCATTACATCTTCAAGAAACAGTGCATATGATGAGGTCTCAAAGGAAAAAAGTAATGTACAGGCAGATGAGATTGATTTGGCCAGGGATGCTGGACTTCAACAAAAAGCAACTTTTGACCTTATGAAGCAGGTGGGCGAGTTAATCTTGGTTTCACTAGAGTGGATATGAAAAATTATTTGATGACTAAACGACAAAGAAGTTTGGTGGATGGGGAAGTTTGATGCTTATTGAATCATTTTGAAGAACTGATTACAGAGAACCCTTCATTTTACCATTGATACCAGCTTGATATGGAAGATCAAATTACTAATATTTTTTGGGCAGACGCTCGAATGCTTGTAGATTATGCTTATTTTCGAGATGTAATTTCATTGAACACCACATACTGCACAAACAATAATCATAGACCTCTTGCAATATTTTCAGGACTCAGTCATTTTAGAGGAATTGTAATTCTTGGTGCAGCTTTGTTGTACGATGAAACTACAGAATCATTCAAGTGGTTGTTGGAAACTTTCTTGAAAGCAAACAAGCAAAAGAAACCTGCAACAATTTTCTTGACCAAGATCAAGCAATGGCAAGAGCATTACGTGAAGTTATTCCTAAAGTCAAGCATGCACTATGCACATGGCATATTGAGCAAAATGGAATAAAACACCTGGGAAATAAAATGAAGGGTGGTTCACATTTTTTGCATGACTTCAATAAGTGCATGTTTGCTATTGATGACAAGTTACAATTTGAAGGCACATGGACTTCTCTAATATCATCATTCAATTTGGAGGACAACTCATGGCTGAAGTCTATATATGAAATCAAAGAGAAATGGGCATGGTGTTAGATTTGAGACATATTTTGATATATTTGGGAAATCATTAATCCTAATTTAAAGAGATTTTATTGAGATTTTAAGAGAAATCAATTTGGATACATCATTTATGGGATTTCAATTTAAAATAAAAATTTTTTAGTTTCGGAAATAAATAATAATAATGAAAAGCTTTCTAAAAAAAGAGAAAAGAAAAGAAAATAAGAAATAAAAATTTAGTTGTTATTATTATTATATAATCATCTTTTGCTTTTGTTTCACAAGGACAAGAAAGCCGCGACAAAATTGATACGGCAATTTGGAGAATTGAAGAAGATTTGAACACATGTGGCCCCGCAAATGAATTGAATCAAAAGAAGAGACCTAAAAGCTAAAAGCTACGGGAGGTGGCATTGGAATAAAAGAAGGATGAGATGCATAGGCAGCACGACACCGTTTAAGCAAATTAAAAATTAAAGACCTAAAAGCTACAAAGGAAGAGGCGGACAAAAAAGGAGAGAGCAGAGGCGGCAGAATTTGGATCATTCTCGCGGTGAACGGGGAGCACGAGCGAGTGGAATCATTGCGAGTTGGAGAGCACTATTCATCCATTGTTTTCTCCAGGCAAACACGACTTGAGTGGACTGTTCATCAAATATTTCTTCTTGCTGAGATATTGCATTTTGGGGGATGATTCTCGCTGGACAGAGAGGCGACATTTTTTGAACAGAGTCATTGAGAGCGTGAGGGGTCTGGAACAGAGGAGCTGCAGCGGTTTTGGGAGACCATTCATCATCTTCAACCTTGACCTCGAAAGCAAAGAACGCAGAAGTTGTGCTATTGATTGTTGTTCATGTTCTTGGTTTTGTTATCTCACTTGACTCTGATTCTAGTTTCTTAGTTTTCTTTTCCAGTATGTTATTGAACTCTGAATTTTTCTGTGCTGCTGTGATGTTGATTAAAGCCATGTGTGGCTAATTTTTTATTTGCAACTTAGAATATTATGAACTTGTTTGAGACTTAGAAATTGTTCCCACTAATTAATTTTGCTTAATTTTAATTCGGTTTATTTAATCTTGTTTTGATTATTCATTGTTTAGTGATTGGCCACCATTAAATATGTTTTGGGGATTTAGGATTAAACTTGACGAAGGAAATCGTAAATTGACCTTGGATTAAATAATGTGGAAATAGATTTTAATCTAATTTGCGTCTAGGATAGACATATACCTAGAAGCTCCACATAATCAAATTAGAGTGAGCCCGAAGTGAATTGCATCTTAATTAATTGTGTGAGACATTGCATAATTATTTGAGATAGGTGTATAGGTGGACCGACAGGCACTTGTAAACATTAATACTCTAGATTAACTGATTAAGTTAAGTTAGAGTTAATTTAGTGGGAATAAAATCTAAGGAACAAACAAGGAATTAATATCTCTAGGTTGTCCTCCTTGATATTTGAATTCTCTCTCTGTTGAAAGTTCTTGTTTTTTATTAAAATTCTTTTTATTATTATTGGAAACAATTTTGATTTGCTCAATTTAAATGAAAAAAGGAAATTTAATACCTAATCACTAGTTTGACCGAGTCTCTGTAGGATGACCTTGATTTGCCACTCACTATTTTCATGACCCGTACACTTGCGGTGCTTAGTTAAATTTTGGTAGCATCATGTAGTTGTAGGCATTTTGAATCTATTGGGATATTATGTTGTCATGCTTTAAAAATATATGAGGCAAATGAAGTGAGGAAACTTCCAAAAAAATATATTTTAAAAAGATGGACCAAAGATGCTAGAGATGGTGTAATACATGATATTAAAGGAAGTGAAATACAAGTGGATCCAAAGCTTGAGCACACAAACATATAGACAATTATGTCATATGATGATAACATTAGCAAAGTGAAATGTCTAATTGTCCGAGAGACTTTGACCTTTATCCACAACTCTTTAATACAACTTCACAAAGAAGACGAGAGACTTCCGTTCAAGGCTAAGGAATTCAAATGATGATGAGAACAAGGAAGATGGAAGTAAGGAAAAAGGTGGCAACCAAGAAAACAAGAAGATGGATGGGTTAAAAGATAAACTACCCAAGGGTATTAAAAAAAGACATGGAACAAAGAGATGGAAAAGATTTAAGCCTTGGCCTGATCGTTTGGGAAAGAAAAGTAGGTCCCAAGCCAAGGTAAGAACTGAAGAGTTAGATGCTCCAATTTCATGTTCTGCACCTACGACATTGCAAGCACTACCTCAAGTTCAGTCATGTACTAGTATGATGTTGGTGAGTGTCTTTTTTCTTTCTAAAATTCAATTGACAGTGATTTGTTCTGTTAATGTGTACGCTTTTTCATGTTAATAATACTCTTACTTTTGTCTTTGTGATTTATAGGCTCCCTTAGATTGTCCAACACCGTCGTTGGAAGCATTCGAACAAGAAACTTTGTTGTCAGGTACAAAAATATAACAGACATAGGAACGTGCACAAGTATAGGGGAAAATGTCACTTTTATTTAAATTAATGTGTATACTACATCAAGATGCCAAATACAAATGTAATTTGCTAATACACTCTGTACCATATCAAATATATTGTATTACAACTTTTTATGACCATATACTAATATCTACATTGCTCTTGCTTCTTGCTTATTCTTCTTCTTAGGTGAAGGTCAAACTTCTATAACAACTTCATTAATGTCCCATCAGTTCCTAGTAGGTGAATCAGCAATGTTTAACCAGCATGAAGGATTTGGCAACCAACACCTACAATAACAATTCAAATTCGATCAATATAGTCATTCAACCATCATTATGTTTTACACAATGTAAAACATCATTTTGTTTTGGTAGCAGCAAGTATATAGGCAATGTAAAGGCAATGTATCAACAACTTGGAATGTGGCAGCAAGAATTTAGTGTAAATGCAATGTATCAGCAACTTGGTATTTGGCAGTAAGAATTTAGTGTAAATGATTGTATGAGCATTTATATAAGTCGTAGCAATATGTCAGCATTTAGAGTTAATGCAACAAATCAGATTTTAGTGTAAACTACATCATTATGCTTGGTTTACAAACTCCTCAGCAATTTCAGGATATGAAATTTAGCTAGACCAAATGACAGGAAAATACAGCAGTGAACAAAACTAGTTTACAAATTCCTCACCAATGCATAGGTGGACAAAATCGATCTTGAGAAGCAATGGACATGCACCTCTGATTTGAATTATCCATATACAAGGAATAAGCCTACTCTATCATATGTTGTATTAGATAATCAAGTCTGAAGATAAGTATAGGACAATTTGGTGGGGGAAAACGACCACACAACACATACTGAGTGGTACAAAATTAAAATTTTCTGACATAATTTGTAAAATGGCATAGCTGCACTCCAAATCAAAACCATCATCTTCATAGTTCTTTTCATGCCCCTCGTCATCGTTCTCGAAGGGTGGGTCTAAGACAGACACAAGGCTGCATTGCTCCTTCTCTTCATCTTCCTCCCTTAATTGTAATTTCTCATCAGTCTATGTTCTGTTCTTTTCTTAGTCCTGTATTACATTCATAACAACAACCATTATTAGAAAATCATCCCAAATTAGTCAGACAACATTATTTGTCAATCGATTTGGACTCACCCGTTTTTCATAATTGGATTTGTTATTGACGTCTATTTTGTTTTCGTTCACTTATTTATTTATCAACAACAGAACAATTCTTGTAATTTAAACATGCACACGAATGAAAATTATTTTCTAGTAAATCGAATGTCGGGGTGTAACAATAGAAAATAAGAGAAGAAAGAAAAAAATAATTTGTCATGTTTGAAGTAATTAATTCACTAGACAAGTCAGTGTAAAGTGAAAAATATGAGATAAGATTTGCATGGAGCAGACATGATCGGAAGGTCCAATCATGGAACCGAGAAAAACCCAAATCGAACCTAGGTGTGCGGCTCGGTTCACGGTCGATTTCGGCTCACACTCGAAGTCTCTAGTATGGGACCTCAACGGAATTAGAACTCGAATCAAGCAAAGGGAAATCGACGGCTGAGAGAATCTGCTCCCATATTCGAGTAGGTTACCACTTCGCCCAAGACGCAAGAGATGAACAAGTTTGAAATGGCGGCAGAGAAAATGAAGATTAGGAGCAAGAGTCGAAGCCTTTTCGTGAGCAAGAATCTGGTATGGGGATTCAGAGATGAAAAGCCTTTTTTTTGTTTTGTTCTGGTCTTAAAATCTGCTCTGGGTATGGACGGGCAAAGGAGAAAAGTCGTTTTTTTAATTCTGGTCTTAAAGTGTATGACGTGTCACTTTATGGGAGCTGGGATAAAATAAACGGGCAGGATTAAATGCTACTGAGGGAAGAGGAGAAAATCGCTAATGAGACAATCTGAATCCACAAAGCCGCTTGAGCCTGATCAGCCAAAAAAAAAAAAGTACGTGACCTTGCTGTTCCCCATAATTAATTTGCAGTGAAATCCTTGATAGAACATATTGAATTGAATTACAAAAGCCATAATATCCAGCTTTTTTATGATTATTACTTTCTGAGCAATTCATGTACGTGAGATTCGCAATCACATATCTGCCCTGAAAACAACATTAAAACGCACATATTTGGATGATTCTTTGAGGGAATTTTCATTTCTTCCTGCATTTTCTTTTTTGGGTTCAGAAATTGCAGATTCAGAAGATCCTCAAACTAATGGGGGAGAAGAAGCAGAGTAAGAATGGCAACGATAGAAACACTCAAACCAACGGAGTGATGATCACAGTCTACGTCGAATCATCAACGACCCGATCGCGAAAACCATCGGATCCGGCGAAGAAATCAAAGTCATTCCCACAAATCAAAAGGCCGCGAACTTCACAATCGCAAGGCTACGATCGTCGGGCTCTGCTTCTTGCTTATTCGAGACAGCTAAGAAATACGGCATCGGAATCCAAAGATGTTCAAGTACCCACAACACAAAAATCGAGGCATAAGCGCAAGGTATGTTCTTCGATCGTTTGTGTCGTTGGAAATTCCGGTAAGTTAGACACGCTTGGCATCAAATCAAATTTGGACTCTATATCTTGTGTTAGGAGGAGAATTGCTCGTGGTTTCAATTCTGCCCGCTGTCGTCTTCGCGAATGCTCCGGCCGTCGAATAGCCAGCGGGCATATGATCGAGCGCCGCTAGTTGAAAAGGAAGAATTAAACCAATCGAGGAAGAAAAAGTCCGGTGGAAAAACCAGTTCTCCTGCGTTTCTGGTAATGCGAGATTTCGCTTTGATTTTCGTTCTGTTTCTATTATTGTCTCGAACTGGTGGAATTTTTGTTTGAAATATTAATTTCTTTTTTTGCTGTTTGCAGAGAAAATTAAAGGGTGCGTTGAGAGATATGTCATGCAAACAAAAAATTAAGCTATAACGTTGGGTGAATCGTGATAGGGTTCAATGCTTTCATTTCGTTTGGCGTCAGGTTTCACTCAACTTGTTGACGTAGACAAGAGAAGTTTTGACGTAGATTCGGTTTCATCGATCATGTCTAGCGGAATGGCATACGTATTAATAAGATCCATTTTGTAATAGGAGTATTATATTAGCTTGATTTATCAATATTTCCCTCAGATCATCGTGTTGCAGTTTTGTGCTGAGCTACAATGTTAACTCTCTGTAGAATCCCCCGGTTGAAGAGGGGAATCAAAGTGAAAAAAAAAAAAAAAAAATACAAAGGGATAGCTCGAAGAAAAGCAACATGAAAAACAAAACATCTTGATGGGGGTAAAACCAGATGTCGTCGTTGGATTAACATGGAATCTGGGGCGGGTAATATCTTAGCGATTTCGATTTCAATTTTGTGCCACTGGTATAATAAAACAAGTTGATGGTATTTTGAACATACGCAAAACCTCAAATAAATGAATATATATTTTTGGGCAAAAAAAATAAAATAAATAAAGGTGCGGTATATATGCCCCACTATGTAACTTATTATTATCATAAGTCATTTACCTCATTCTCACAAACCAAAACAAAACAAAAAACAATACATGGATAAAGTTTTCTATATTTGCAATTATTTTATGAAACGATGAACAATTTTTCTAACATCATTTTATAATTATGTATTTACACCCCTTCTTCCTTGACCTTCTATATTTCCTATGTACTCAATCAATAATAGTGAATAGCGGTAAAATTAACAAAATCTCATTTATCAGTTTACAAGTGACTCATATTTTAAGAAAAACTTTTGGGTACATATCACTTATAAAAGGGTCCAAAGTGATATTAATAAATCATATATCACTTTATTTCTATTTATAAGTCATTTTAATTCAATCACACATATTAAGAAGATATAGTTAGCTTAATGATATGATTATGGAGTAAATTTTTAACTTTGTCGCTCATTTATGAATGAATATCTTTGAACTCTTTCTTCTCTCTTTACTTTCATTAGATACAAGTAATATAAGCGAAAATTATCACAATCTCAATTATCACCTGGAAGATGACTTATAAATAGGGCCAAATTTTTTGATCAAAAGCAACTTATAAATAGGATCAGAATGGTAATGCAAGAGGGTGCGGGTGGACTCCACATTAGGTGCCCATATCTTATATGCCCCTTATGATGAGCATATTTTTTTAATTTTTTTATATATTGTATTTATTTAGATTTAAATTATATGTTGTTTTAAAACTTTTTTTGTACTTTAAAGTATTTTAAATTAATTAGTTTCTAGTCTTATATTTAGAAAAATTTGTCTATAACACCAATATCATGGAAACTAATTAATTTAAGATATTAGATGTAAAAAAATTTCAGAAAGTAGCATATAATTTAAATATAAATAAATACAATATATAAAAAAGAAAAATATGTTCATCCCTATAATAAAGATATAAGCACATAGAGAGAATATAATATATGTGGACCTAATGTGGACTCGCGGGGGTGCCCCCAGCTTCTGTTGGGATCGGATTCTCCATACAGTTGATTGCCCAAGAAGCAGTCAATCATATATAAACCGCTCATGCTATCCATCCGTCAAAATAATGACACGTGTCTACTCTTTTCCGACCTTTTATTGTTTGTTTAGATCTCATACGATACGAAAACCCCTGTACTGGAGGAACCACTTATCTTGCTCGTCCTTGGGATGGGCAGGGGCAGCTCATCCGTACGGACAAGCTGCTGGCCGTCTAGATCAGATCTGGACGGCCCAGATCTGATTTTTTTTTCTTTTTTATTTTTTATAAAAATAATTTTAATAGGTAGAGGATCTAAAATAAAGATAATCTTTCAATTAACGTTTTTTTTTCAAAAAATGATTTTTTTCATGTAAAAAAAATAATTAAGAAATTAAAAAAAAAATGGAGATCGGGCCGATGCGGACGAGCTAACTGCAGAAACCCGAGCAGGGTAAGTGGTTCCCTGTACTGGAGCCAATGCAAATGCTTGAATTGCTGCCTAAGCACTCTCCATGGCTACCTAATGGTCACTTTACACTGACCTCACTCTCCAGTGAAATCAGCCCAATCTCCTCCATTACGATTTTTTCTCTCAATATATTAAGGAAAATATATTTACCGTGTTGTAGGAGAAGTGTCTCTCATACCATAGATGCAAAAAGATGTGGGTGTCTCCATTTCCATGCTTGAGTTTTTTTTTTTTTTTTTTTTTTTTTTTTTTTTAAAGATGTAGATCCCACCATTTAATGGAGTACGTAGAAATCTTCTTTCAAATGCGGACGTGAAAAATGTAAACCCCATATGATAAACCTCAATAATTGTTTACACAAATTCATTAAAACAAAATGCAAACAGAATTAATTACTACAATTATAGTATTTTCATTTTATTTTTATTTTTATATATTCCACCGTGCATGTACGTTATGATTGAAATTCAACGTCACTAGTAACTACTTTTCAATTAATAATATCTTGAAAACACTTGGCTTTGTCAGACTACAAAATTATTGAAATAATACATGGTCAATTTTAATGAAAAATGTGTACAATACTAAACTTTTTTTTTCAAAAAAGAAAAGCAAACTCTTTCAGCAGAAAAAGGGTAATGCAAAAACACCTGAGAAGAGCACTTCCTCCAACTTAGTCGGACATAAAACATTCTCCTCGCCACGATGCATGTCAAACTGCTTAAGGAGGATTTGTCTATCAGAATGGAGAGGCGGCGACCTCAGATGTCAATTATGGCTTACCACAATGAAACAAACCATCGAAGCCAAGCATTAAACCAACTTCCCAAAATCAGCAAGCAAGTTGAACCAACTTACCGTGGCAATAGAAATAGTAGGTTCAAAACCATTCCATGTTTTCACACCAATTAATACTTACTAGCAAAGATAAATTAATTACTTTTACAATAATCCAAGCTGTACAAGAAGTAAAAGGTTAGAGGGCAGAATTCAAAAGGAAAATATTTGGAACATCTTCTCCACTATCGCAAATTGCCTGTTTAATTTAGCAATGCATATGATCAAATGACAGGTTCAATGACCTGATCTCCTGAACCTAAAATACCTAACCAAGAGGCAATAAGAACCCTGAAAATTGCCTTCTTCAGTCTGTTTCAAAAAGTTTAAATGATGATACTGCAACATTCTACAGATGCAATGATTCAAATCCACAACGCGGGGTCAGCTGTTATACCTTGCCAATAAATCAATAAACACTTATTGGCATACTAGCAAGACAAGCCATGCCAACTGCCGGGGTCATGACGAATTTCTACAGCAGAAGCACAGCCCTTTCCGCACGTTTTTTCATAGTTTGATGTTTAAACTTACCTGCTTGCATTGGGTAGCCTATGCCTTCGCCGCCTTCTTGACCTTTCTCCTAAGAGTATCCTGCGGAAACCACGCCTGGAGGCAGCAGCAGAACCTGTACGAGCAGTGTGATTCAATCCAAAATCATTCATATCCAATAAATCATACTCAAAGCTCCGACCATAACCAATACGTGACAGAAAAGATCTATTTCTTCCTAAGCCAATCGACCTCGTGGAGAAGAAATCATCCACATATTCCTCTTCAGATTCAGAATCAGAATCAGAATCAAACTCAGAATCAGATTCAGAATCATTATCAGAATCACTATAGGTGTGGTCATTTGGTTCAAGAACATAATCTCCTAGAACCATAGCCCCAGGAGTAGATGATAAAATTGTGCTGATCACATCATTTCGTTCCCTCTCATACTCAAGCCTCTTCCATTTTTCCTTTCGTATTGGGTCCACATCTCGTGGTCGCGCATATGGATGCTTAGACCTAACATGCTTCCTAAGCTCCTTGTAAGTGCCCGCAAAAGGGCACTCATCCTGCATGCAGCCTCTTTTCTTACCATTCAAATACTTCCGTGCTGCATCAACAACAGTCCAACCCTTTACCTGACTGCGACAAAGAGGGCAAAGGAGCTCTGGCACCTCTGCATTGTCACTACTTTCACCTGCATTCATATTGGAATTGTTTGTTGCCAGTGGCAGACTTTGAACAGTTGCTTTAGTATTGGCCTTTTGGTACTGCTCAAAACAATTGGAAAAGCGATCACTTGTAGCACACATATAAAGGCGACAACCATTGTTATAAGATGAACAAAGCAGAAGAACTGCATTGTGGGGGACCTCCATACAGACAGAGCAGGTTGCATCTTCCCAGTTTTGCTTCTCTGATGCTCCATAAAAGCTCTTCTCCTTCTTCCGGGAGTGAGATGTTAATGGATATGGAGTTGCCCTCTGACATTGAGAGTGGACCTTTCCTACTTTAGCCATTTAGATAACTGAACCTGAGACTTATGCAAGGGAGAGGGAAAACAAAACAAAAGAAGAAAGAGAAATTCTGTCATAAATCAAAAGAAAGGAAAGTTCCCAGAGAATAATTTAAATGTCTAAGATCCATTCTTTTAATATTAATGAAATGAATTTGGGGCACTTCATTACTTCATATGTTAATTAAACCAACCAAAGCTTTTTCCGCACCCATCTTTTACCCCCAAGTGGAAAAATAGAAGATTAATGCAGTTCAGTTCTTTCATGTAGCTTTTGTAGCAACATCTAAGCAACAATGTCTTATCCCTGGTCCTAGCTATGAGCATTGATCATAAAGTTCAGATCTAAACTATTCAAAAAGAGGGCATAACTCCCAGGGATCTAAAACGTAAGCTACTAACCCAATATAAGCTTACACAAGTCAGACAAAAAAGTAAACAACTAACTTCAATGTCATGGCGGTTGTAAAGAAGTTTAGAGAAAATGTAATCAAATGAAGCAACATAACTTCATCTTTTCTTTCTTTTGAAACTCTTTATGCATTTTCTTTTTAATAATGATGTATATATACCATACAAATAAAAATTTTCAACATAAAAGATTAGTACCATGTCATTAAATATTGTGAAGCAAATTATGAGAAAGGAAGAAGTAAATAACTCAAGCTTTGATTTTGAAGCTCCTAAATCATATAAGGAGGCCAAATCGATAAGGGTCCACTATCACTACTCTTTTCAACCACATGCTTTTTTATCATTCAAACTCACTAGCCATGCCAGTAAAGATCATAAATAAGCCACATAGGATGCATGCTAAGGTAGCATGGGGTGGGTGTATTGCAAGCCTGTAGTAGAACTTCCTATATCGCAGATTAGCATATAATTTATCTTCTACGATTAGGCACTTACTTTGTTGTAAGCAAATTCGGTAGATAAGAACTAACAATGTAATCTATCAGTCACCTTTTATCCATTTACTTTATTGGCAGAAAATTGTTTACTGAAGTACTTGAGCAAGCAAATTATTGATGATATAGATGAAAATTCTAGAAGCAAAAGAATAAAAAGTCCATATAATGGAAAAGAGAAGAAAAAATAAACAGTAAAGATAGGAAATGCATTATGGCCATCACTTCCTATGTCTATTAATAAAGGAGGAAGTGTCATTAATAATATCAACATTTCTAAGTTAGATATCAGTATATCACCCATGACAAATGAACAAATTTTCAGCAACACACGGAATATTTAAAAGCATTACAGACCAAAACATATGTTGAGCCACACAGAACATGCTATATATGACAGTCAACTTAACATGACAAACAGTATTAAATTGACTATTTACAGAAAACACCATTCCCGATCCATAAACCAACATCTATCTGGTGGAAGGGACAATTTTATAAACTCAGTCGTCACGGCCAAAAGTTAACACAGTCGCTTACTCTAACTATCAAAAGGACCAAAATAATCCACTCCGGGACTGATTAGCGTCTAATCAAAGAATCCGATGGCCATGAGCCATAACGAAGGTTTTCGTCGCTTGTTAATACGAAAGGTGACATTTTTATTAGTTCCTGGAAATCGAGTAGCAAGTATGATCTATAAAGATCGTTCATATCCCAAACAGACTCCTACACCTCAAGCCCCGCTAAAACATTTCGAGTCCAAGTCTCTAGCAAAAAAGGACTTTAAACCCCACAATTTACAAAGCCGTGATCGGCAACATACTACACTGATTCATTACCCCCAATTACAAATGTAAATTTCAAAGTTGATGCAAATACAAATCACAAAAATAGGCACAAAATTGCATCGGAATCTGTGATGATGAGAGGATGAGTAAATCACAACTATAAGGGATTGTCAAAACAAAAACTGGGTAAGAGCCGCGGAATGAACCCAGAACTTGATTCCATCAGAAATATTAAGGGATAAAATAAAAGATCGGGAGAGACTACTACCTTTGGTTAGGAGGGGAATGCGAAGGAGGAGAGCGCCCCGATCCTGGCGCTCACGTTCTGCAAATGAAAGGAAATAAACAATATCCCCCAACTGCTCCTGCGACCTGCGGCCTAGTTAAGAGGTACGACGATACGCAGTGTCAAATATGATGAGCGCGATTGACGATCTGCAGCGCCCAGCTCGAGGGTCCTACTACATTCCTACGATTTTTTTTTTTTTTTTTTTTTTTTTTGAAAAATGCTATCAAGTTTTTGTTTGTTGAAATTTGAAAAGGGTGGCCTGAACCCATTAGTTTTTAGGCTGGGCCTTCTTCTCCCGGGTATCTCTCTCTAATGTGTGTATGAAAAAATATCTGCCAATGAGAGTTGGTATAGATGGTAAGGGATAGGTGGCGCAAATGGTCGTGGGTTCGATCCTCTAAATCGTTGGGACTCCTTTGGTAGGAGATCTCGTAAGTCGGTAAGTCTTCACCGGGCCCGTCGACACTTGAGTGGGGGACTAATGTCGAACCCCTCCAAAACTTTTTCTATCACAAAAAAAAAAAAAATCTCTCTTGATCGAAAATTTGACTAATGTGTTTATAAGGAAATAAGATTAAAAAATATATATATATATTTTAAATATGTAAAAGATAAATAGGGGTATTAAATTTGAATAATTTCAAGTTGAATGATGTGAAATTTTGAAATGTTGACAAATATGTGAAATTATATAAGTACCCTTAATATATTTTCTTAAAAAAATTTCTAAAACCTCTTGTCGAGACTCGAGCTTTAGAACTCAGACGTTTTGGTTTTTTTTCCCAAGTAAAATTTTTTAATATGTATATTTGAATTATTAATATCGAAACTAAAACAGTAAATAGGTACTTATTAAATATTTCTTAATAAATATTTGTGTTTTGCTATTAACTTGATTTGGAATAAGATATTGTCACTACTTTTTTACCTTTAGATCGGAATCTCATGAGAAATGATAAAGGTAAATGAGATTCGATCTAAAGGTGAAAAAGTGGTAGTGACAATATCTTATCTCTAACTATTTAGGGCTTCTTTTATTTCTGTCTAAAATAGTAGGTCAAAGTAGTCAATATCGAAAACAAAATTCATCAATATGTATATTTGGGTAATTAATAATAAAACAATAATAGTTATTAGGAAATATTCAACAAGTACTTTGTTTACTCCTTTAATTTCGATATTAACTCAAAAATCTATACTACCTCCGGTCCTAATTATAAGATTTAGTTGACTTTCTTTAGAGGGAAGGAAACTAAATAAATTATTTAATCATTTCATATGTTGTATATCCTTAGATTATATATTAGTTTATTAGTTAAACTAATTAGTTTGAAAGAAAAAAATAAAAATAAAAATATTTTAAAGTAATTTAATTAGATTCCTTAATCTCTCCAAAAAAATCAACTAGATCTTATAATTAGGAATGGGAAGGAGTATTAACTACTTTTGTTTCAAATTTGATTATTTTGAATGGCTATTTTAGATAAAGAAACAAAAGTAGTCAATATCTAAATTAAAGTAGTTAATATTTATACTTGAGTAGTTAATAGTGAAACAACATAGTTATTGGGAAATCTTCAACAAGTATTATGTTCTCTACTTTAGTTTCGCTATTAACAATTTAAGTATATATATTGATAAGTTTTTCTTTAGAAATGCCAAAAAAATAAATAATGTTGAAACTCTAGGACGGGCCACCGCCCACTACCGCTAGCAAAGGATTTTAGGGATTAAAAAAATAAAAAATTAAGGGTACTTATGTAATTTGGACATTTGTCAACATCTTAAAATTCCAAATCAAGCAATTTGAAATTATTCAAATCCAACACCCTTATTTGTCTTTTTCAAATTTTGACAATATTTTCATGTCCTTTTCCCTTTTTTTTTTTTTTGAAAAAAACATATGTTTGATAAAATATATTTTAAAATTTTGAATTATAATATATTAACCTCAATCAAAAGGCCAATGAGATTATATAACCCCATAGTATAAAGAGCTGCTAGGTCGGTGGCACGCCTTGGCTTAGGGTATACATTCTGATCTGGAGGCATACCTAATTACCGATAAGAGCAAAGATCTCCTCTCTCCTTTAGACCCTCTACCTCTACTCCCCTTCCGCTTATAAATTGCCTTCCAGCAAGGAGAAAGAGATAAAGAATCAAATTATCAAATTCCCATGATAGTCCAATCTTTAGATTGAGAGCCCCACCCGCCTTCTTTTGATTCTGAACTGTCGAAAAGCACTCGATTGGCGCATGTCTTCCTATGAAATCGATTCTGTTTCAAAGCTTGACTCGGTGACAGAAGAGAAGCGGAACCGCTTGGAGGCATTTAGAACTTACTAAAACACTGCTTTTCTTGTTGGTTAATTTTGCCTATTACATGACTTTCATGCAAAGTTTCATGAGGTTGAAAACAAAAATTTGTTTAATCGATGCGGAACACCTTGTAACACTTTACGGTCCTTATGAATTATTAACTTTAACTCATTACGCTAATTAGTTAATAATTATTAATCTGTAACTCTTTATGGTAGTCATGAGAATTCATAACAATTTATAATACTCATGAGTCTTAGGATTACTCGTTAAAACAACTATTGGGGTTTAGGATAATTTGATGAAACTATTATTGGAGATTAGAATGCCTTAGATCACTCGAAGGCTTCAAGGTTGTTGATGTCCTCTAATGTTGATCCTGACTATCCTCGATTGCAATGAGAACTCCTTCTCTTGAAACCTCCCAGCTCCTTGGATGCTTGCTAGGCGAAGACAAAGTTGAGTTGTGGTTTCCTTGGGTTTTTATCTTTTCAAGAAGATGATGGTTTCTTAGGATCAGGTTAAAGATAGGAGGAGCAAAATCATTGGAACCTTGCCTTTCTATGGATGGCGCCTTTTTCTCTCTAAACCTTGGGTAAAGACCGAAATTTAGAGAGCATAAGGATCTTGTTTTTCTCTTAGAAAAACGAGCAGGAAAAAGGCACACCAAAAATCAGCACTTTAAAAGAGTCTAACCCTAATTTAAGTGCTCACAAGAAAGGCCCAATCCAAGCTTGAATTGAAAAATCCAAATCACAATGAATTGAATTCATATCTTGATTGATTGATTGAATTTAAGATGATGAATCACATTCATATCTTGATTGATTGTTTGAATCAATCATTTAAGATGATTGATTACATTTATTTCTTTTCTTCTTCAAAAAACATCCATAAAAAGGGCACTTAAAAAATCATTGACTTTATAAGAGTCTAACCCTAATTTAAGTTATTACAAGAAAGGCCCAATCCAAACTTGATTTGCAAAATCCAAATCATAATGAATTAAATTCATATCTTGATTGAATAATAATTTAAGATGATGAATCACATTCATCTCTTAATTTTAGATGTTATTTTTACAGTAGACGACACTGCACAACATCAATCTCCTGGCGAAGCACCGATTCCGGTAAAGTAAAGGAAAGGGCGGAGCCCACTGCCTTACTAAAAAGCACGAAGCATAGGACCATATTTTGATAATTATCTTTACGTTCCGGACGGAAGACAAAAGCCGGCGGATCTAAGAGATCAACAGCAGTCAAAAAGTAAGAAAAACGAGCTTTACAAAACCACTCCTCATACGCAAGCAAAGCAAGAAGCCACTCACGAAGGAGTGTGCGCTCTCCAATACGTAAGCTACCCTCATCTAACTTAGATTGGATGTCTTCATAGAGACGTTTTCAATGAAGCCCCAATCGGGAGAGCAAGCATCGAGAAGCATCTGGCGACATTTCCATGTGAAATATCATCAAAGGCATCGACCTCCATTTTCCACATAAAGGATCTTTCCGCTAAGAATGATAAGAATGTTATATCTACGCCATGATATCAATCAGGTGGTTTAGAACTAAATTAAAAATACTTTATAATCTTGAAAAAATATTTCAAATAAAAGCATCTTTGACGAGCACTAAAAATATACTTAATCTGATTGGTACTAAAATAAATTTCAAGGTACTAACGGATATTAAAAAGGATACGAAAAAACACTTTATGATCTTTAAAAAAAAATTAGGATATTGAAAAAATATTTAAGAATACCGACCAAATCTTAAAAAAATACCAATGATGGCAAAAGAAAGAGAAAAATCCAGAAAAAAAAAATAGCTTTTTCCAAAATCTAGATTTTGATATAGAATAGTTTCTAGACAAAAATATAGGTGTTTGGCAAAGTTATAGCAAAACCTTTTTTTATGCAAAATAACTTTTGATAAAAAAAAAAAAAAAAAATAGGGTGTTTGGCAAACTTATGGCTGAAACCTAAGTTTTGATTTCCCTAGACAAACCCATATCTTCTTCCTTTCCTAGGGCTATCCTCTACGCTGCCGGCAAAAGCTTTGAGACTTCCGCCCAAGGAGATACAAACATTGTAATCAATATTTAAAAGATTACATTATAAGTTTTAATAAATAAACTAGATTAAATAAAAAATTAGAATTTATAATTATAAATTTAACTTTCTTCTATAATCAACTTAATAGTAGGACAAAAAATTTTGAAAATATATATTAAATTTATTTACTAATTTTGGACAAAGATATGTAATTAAATGGTTGTTAAGTAATATTTATGCTAAGGAGGGATATTTTGGTTAACTTAAGGCCTTTATTGTGATTTAACGATCAACTAATAGTTAAGTGGAAGGAAAATTGAATCTCAAAGTTAGGAAAAGGGTTTATGCAATATAAGGGGGGTCCATGTAAATTTTCAAAATCAAAGGAAGATTTCGTAATTTAGAGTAAATAGGATTAATGTCTTCTACTCTCTTTTTTTTAAATGAGAACTCTAAAGTGCATACTTCATCTAAAAACGATGAGAACCAAATTTAAAACTAACATGCATTGAAGAATACATATTTTCAACCAATAAACTGTTAGTTGAAATAGTGAGGAACTCATTTTCGTAAGAAAAGAAACACTAGTTCGAATCCTCAGCATCTACATTTATTGGAAGATGTAAAAACTCTATCATTTAAGTCTCAAGGAGAAACCCATGATTTAATCCAAAAAAAAAAACACACACACACACACTTTCATGATTGACCACCTCTAAACTAAAGGCAGGGCTAATAAAAACACAAATCGTTCCACAGACCCCGAGCTAACCAAGTAAAACTAGAGACACTATCTAAAACTTCCATTTGTAGACGGACAATTTTTTGAATAAACAAAAATAAAAAAACATTGCAAAGGGGGGAAGAGAAGAAGAGAGAAGCAGTAATGTATATATCTATATATAATGATATAAATTTTATAGGAAGTCTCACTGTTTATAAATCATAAAATAATTTTGCTTACGCAAGGCTACATTACAAAATATGGATCACGATCTAATTACAAGATTGACAAATAATAACTTTATTGAAGAGATGTGAATATACACTAACGATGGCATTATGCTAATACAGGTAATATGTACAAATAACACCATCAATACAACAATCGCTCAGGCTAACCATACACAAATACCCTCACCTCTTCAACCAATTCAAGCACAACATTTCACAGCTTGAAGTTGATTCACCGCCTTACTAAAGCATACAAATCAATTACCATCATTGGATAATTAAATACATACGGAGCATCCCTCAAACAAGAAACCAAAAGCTTAATTCAAGTGGTTCGTCAAGAAGCTGCTCGATCCTCCTCAAGTGAAAATGCTCATCAGAACCAACTTGTTTAGTTGGTTTTGGGGAGCTCCGATCATTTCAGGGAAAACTCCAAATTGCAGAGCACGAGCAGCAATTGCAGATTTGCAGTTGCAACGATAGTGGATCGAAACCAACTCCAGCAACTTGGAAATTGGACACCATAATTCTCACATTCAATGAACAGAGCTGTCATTAGAAAGCAAAATACGATGAGCCAGTGGAAGAAGATATACGAGCAACCCTTGTACAATAACATGCACAGGTAGAAATACAAAAGCAAGTTGCCAATTAAGAATTCCACCGCAAATGCGTTAAGTAGAAAGACACAGGCCATGTTCCCTATGGCTGAAAATGATTTCAAGAGATAGAAAGAGATTCCAAATCTTCACCCAAAAAAAAAAAAAAAGAAAGAAAGAAAGAGATTCCTTACCTTGATGTTTGCCCTTTTACTGATAAATACGATGAATATTTTGCCCCTACTTGACATAAAATATTTTACCTTTTAAATTATTGAAAAAGAATATCATTTTATATAAATATTAAATGTCATTCCTCTTGAAAATATCAGTCTTCTGTTCTATATTGAAATAATGCTCATGATTTTTACAACTCAACTTGGGTAATTTCATTAGGGATATTCATGTCATTGGTCACATCGACTCTTAATTTTTTTTCGTGATTATTTCATATCAAACTTCCCATGAAAAATAAATAAATAAAATTAATTTCTTCATATCTAACCAACACATTTTGGTCCAAAAATCACATTTCCATCAAGTCGCTCTCGCTCTCCCCATTTCCTGGAGAAAAAAACTCCGTCCTGCCAAAGATGACCTTCATTTCTTTTATTTTCTACTTTTCTTGTCTCCCGTATGCATAATTAACCCCCTACGGCCCTACCAAATAAGAATGATACTGGACTTAGACCCTACTCAAGACTATAATGAAGTTCAGAATTCACCTTCAGGCACACCAACTATATTTTCTCGCCCAGAAAAGTCTATCAGTCATGGCAATCTTAATGCAAATACAGATGCTATGTGTAAGAAACTAAGAGCAACAAAAATCAGTTTATATGGTATAATTATTACCCAAGTGTTTCGTACTTTAAGATGGTAGGCTAAATTCAACCCCTTCTGGCAGGTATATGGGAGATGCCGAGCCAGAGAATGTGGAAAGTGGCCTTTGGACAAATTGATGGTTTAGAAGCTGAGCAGCAGTGGGACGATCATCAGGATTGACTTGAAGACACCGCATGATAAAATCTTGCGCATCTCTTGAGAAGAGAGTCAGGAACAAGAGGGCGCTCACCTTTTCCAATTCTAAACAAAGCCTGCATCTGTTCTCAGAAAAATATTCATTAGTTCAAAAACCAGGCAATATCTCAGTTATTGAAAAAATAAGAATTAAATATTTATTTATTGATGCAACCATATGTTAAAAATAAATATCATAGTCATTAATAGAGATTATGATAGGAACCAGAAAGATTAATCCAAATAAGTGCTGAATAATGCTGGATTTAATAGATAATGAAGAACTCTTTCAACTCAGTGGGAGAAGGAAGTTACACAAATGGAAATACAACTCACACAATTCGAACAAGCAATTCGAGAGGGGCTAGCACTCTCCTCACCATCCACTCTCTACTCAAAAGATGCCCCCTCTTCTTTCATAACTAACAACTAAATAGACACAGCAGCTGGTCAGCGCAAGACCCAAAAAAAAAACAACCTCGTAGAAGGTTAAAGTCTATCCTAGGAAATAAAGCATGTTAGATATGCTTAAACACAAAAATAGTAAAGGTTGGGAGTCAACGCCTAAACCATCAGAAAGCATGTGTCTTCAGTTTGACTTTGCCTCTGCTTCCTTTTGTAAGTATTCTTGGCCCATTGGAACCTATCAGATTAGCAGTGTCAGTTATAGTAGGGCGTTGGGGTAGTCAGTCATTATGGCAAGCCTTGGCAGTATATAAGGACCCAAGTATGAATATAAATGTGGGTTTGCCCCACCTAGCGGGATAGGGATTTGTTGTTGTTGAATAAAAGAAACCATTCAACAGGAAGCTTTCACTAAGTGCTATTAGAACAGGGGTGGTCCCATGAGATGGAGCTTCTGGAGAAAGTTCAAAATGATCATGCAAGAAATGTTTGCAGACATGAGTGCAAACATCATGATGGAGAAACTAGAGGAAGTAGTAACACAGGTACCCAAATTGAGGTTGGAGCTGGACACTGAGACACATGCTACCATTCCTCAGGAACATCTGATTCCGTTCTTAAATTGGCCACTGTCTGAGGGCTTCAACAGCTACAATAGCGATGGCTAACTTGTCACCTGAACAATAGCCATGACTTTTGAGTTAACTATGCATGAGCTCAACTGAGGAACATCGGGTTGCCCATGGTTATCATATCACAAATCACAACTGATTCAGAAGGCAGTATCACCAAGACTTGAGAACGCCTTCGCAGGGAAATGGAGTCATCAATGCTGGTTTATATAACAAAGTATCCAAGACCTCTTCACCATTATGCCTTCAGATCCCTCCATATCATATCTTCAGATTTTAGAAGCCAAAGTTGCAGAGCATTAAAGGCTTCTGAATCTTTGGGCTAGAGGTGTGTTCAAGGGGGGCTGCAGAAGTGGGGAAGAAAACTGGATAACTGGCACAGGGTAATACGTGTCCAGAAGTGGTGCATAGGACATTTGGACATGACAAAGAATAATGGTGATGATGCTATCCTCAATCAGTAAGATAAAAATTAGCCCGGTGGTATTCACGCTATTGAATAAAAAGGGGGGACAATCATCAATTGCTCCAATAACTGCTAAAAGAAAGACAAAAATAAAGGGGATCTGAAAATGAACCTCGGTGATAATGGGCTCGTGTAGTCTGGGCTGTTATTCAACAACAGTTCCAGATTTTGACACTTCCATTGTACCACATCTTTAAAGACAAGGGTGTCTTATTCGGAAAAAGTGCTGTTACCATATAATTATAATAGTCAGTGATAGATATTTCAGTATCAGTTGAAGCAGGGAGTTGGAATGGTCAGAGTCATTACGGGAGACTTGTGGCATATTTAGGGACACAAGTATGAATGTAAATGCGTATATTGGATACAATGAATCACTGGACTGAGGATTATGCACCACTAAACCAGTAACGAGCCTATATTTCTACCAAATGTGAAAGTGAAGTACAAAATATCAATGAAATAGAGAAGTTAATTTATATAATAAATAAGAGTAACATCAGCTACCAAATTGACCTTGAATTGCAGAAGTTAACCTTTTTTTGGGGGTTAAATTGAATTTTTGCAAAGGAAAACTTAAACAATAGTTTGAGATTTAACTAAAATCTTCATTACCACCAAAAAAATAAAATAAAATCTTCATTGAAATTGTTGATCAGAACAGCATTTGAGGCCAAAGGAACATCAGTGCGCAGGAAACACGAAAGTACATGATGAAAAGGTCAGGGATCTTGTATTATTAACGTTCTAGGTATGAGTTGCTAACTGTAACGGAAATGAAAGTGGCAAAAAATGACATACATTCTCAAAATGAGAGTATGGAATTTGGCCTGTTAACATCTCGAGCACAGCACCCCAGACTCCATATATCAGCCGAAAGTCCATAACCTTGATTCTTTTCCCTTCACAACCCGCATATTGCAGCTTATTATATAACAGCTACGCTCTAAAAAATTTTAATAAAACCTAACATCCTAAAAGGAGGAACTTCTGACATTTACAAGGATTGCAGTGTCATATGAAAAGGAATGTTTTTTCTGATCCATGAAAACTCAGTGAGTTATTGTTAAAACACACCGCGCGCAATGTAGTCCAGAAAGAATGCAGCATTACTACATAAGTTTCATTATTTTATATCATTGATCAAATCTTCAGGAGAATAAACTGGATTTAGGTGAAGAAGTAATGAAATGCATGGTAAAGGTTGATCAGGAAAACAGATCATGTCATTGAGTTATTAAGTTCAACTTGGCAAACGTATTAAGCTGCCTAAGTAACCGTCAGCAACTTCAAATGATCATAAAATTAAGCTTTTCTATGAAAGCGGTAGAAGATTGTGTTGTATAATGCATAATATAATTCTTCAATTTATTTCAGGTACATTATAGAAGTCCCGGGAATCAATTCTACCACAAGATAAACCTCCTTAATGCTATTATAAATAGATGTAACAAATCCTCTCGTTATCAAGGATTTCCAAAATATTCTGTCTCCTCTCTTCTATGTTGCATTAAATTGCTAAAATGCATGCCCACGCAACATTACACAGTTTCTTGGATTTAGATTTTCTAATCTACTGAAGAGTACAAGAAAAATGTATGAAGTATTGCAGGGCTTTATGCAGTTTATTAATTTATATCTATGATACTAATGGAACATAGGATTAATTAGATTATTTTATTTTAAGATATAGGAGTTCTTGTTTATTAAAAATTCTTTAGATTTGACGTGGATTAGGATTTAGATTAATTTGGATTACTTTATTTATCTAGGATTTAGTTTATTTTAATTTGAATAAAACATTGTCCTATATAGATTAATTAGGTTAAGGTTAGAACTCTATATATACAATTAGGGGATTTTTCATTTTGCAAACTTTTGGATGAATTGAATAAAGAGTGAATTTGAGTTCTCAGCTTCCCTCTCAATCTTCTCTCCTCCTTTTCTCCTGCTCCCAACCCCCCTCCCCCAACAAAAAAAAAAAAAAAGGGCCGGGCCTTTTACCCCAGGTATGTTTTCCATTAGTCTTTTGCAATAGGCCCAAAGTTTAAGGACTGGAGTTGCAGTAGAGTCAAAACTCTAGAATCTAAGTTGCACCGAATCAAAGTGTAAGGGCTGGAGTATAAAATGGTCAAAACTATAAGAATTGAGTTGTAATAAGTCAAAAAAGTTCAGGACTGAGTTATAGCCAAGTCAAAACTATAGAGACTAAGTTGCACCGAGTCAAAGTGTAAGGACTAAGTTACACCTTGGTCAAAACTATAAGAACCAAAAAAGATTAATTTTCCTGACTAATATTGAGCCAAGTAAAAACTTAGGCCAGTAACACGATAAGTGCATACAACTTAGGTAGTATGACAATCATAAAATCGTTTAAACTAGTACCATGTATAAGAGATGCTGAATATGGATGACTGTTCAGGAAAATCATTTTGAAATAAGAATCATGCGCACTATAATAGCTCTATTAATAAAGTCAGAGCAATATTATTCCACACTTGCTCTGAAGAGAAGAATTAAAGCAGACCTCAGGTGCCATCCAGAATGCTGTCCCCCTGCACGACTTGATATCATTCAGTTTGGTAGCCTGAAACACAACTCATAGTAAGCAACATCCTAAAATGGGAGATAAAAAAATTAATATATAGGAATCTATAATCTATAATTGAAATAAAAAGTAGGAAAAAGAGCATAGAAACAGTTAGAGGACGGTAAAACCTTTATGCCAATCCAAAATCGTGCAAGCTTGACAGATCCATTTGCATCTTTACCAATATATTTCCACATTTAATATCCTTAAATATGTTTGGAAAAAGAAGCACATTAGTTTTACAATAACAGCAAGAATATTACATAAATAATACAGAAAAGCAGGAAAAAATGATAAAGAAATCATGAGATGAACTCGAGATCATACTTTATTCATTTCAAAGTTGTTTATATATGATGGACCCAAAATTACTGGGCCTATGTTTTTGAAAACCTATAACGGAAGAAAGGAAATATAAAAAAGAAGGGATTTGAACAGAAGGGAGCACACATTGGAGGAGGTCAGAAGTCAGAGCTTAGTCTAGAAGAGCAAGAACAGAAATCATCTAATGTTCCTCAGTAGGGAGGGTTTGAGCTAACAGATGGACAAAGTTTGTTAGATGGGATACTGTGAGGGGTCTGCAAAGAGTAAGGCAAAGAAGATTTGGGTTTTGGTGGGAGAATCTCCGGCCTATCAAAAGTTGATACCATAAATATAATATCTAACTCTATCGAGAACAAATTTAGTCTAATAATAATAATAATACTTCTGATCACCTGTTAATTAATCAAAACTTTCATGGAATTTGTTATGATATTTTTAGAAGAATGAAAGTAGAAGAAGAAAAAGAAGAAATCAATAAATAAATGCTTCGGAAATCTTGTATACTAATACTGAAATTACACAACAATCAGATCAGTTTGAAATATGAGTGAGGGAACCTATTTATAGACATAAGACCCTTAATGCCTTAGCGCCTAAGCCTCCTAACTGCCTAATCCTTACCTAACGCTAGTATGCGGCCCAATTAATTAAGATCAGGCCCACTAACAACTGAATTAAGGCTTATAAATTATAATAACAATGATTTCATATCAATGTAACTCCCCTCAGACACCCTTGTGCTCAAGGGTTAGCTGGCACAAACTCTGGAAATTCCTTGTAAGCTATAGAGAGAAAATCCACATAGCTTCTTCATCTGGGAGACTTCCACTGAACTAAGACCTCAGTAATGATCCTTCGTTTTTTTCTTCCAACTCTGCTGCAGAATTTTCTCAGGATATAGAGTAGGTGGAACAGCTGGCCAATCGGGTAGGAGGATGCTGCTGTTTCACACTAGGATCCAGACAAAGTTTCAGCAACAAAACATGAGATGAATTCTAGACTCATCCGGCAGCTGTAGCTCTAAGCAACCAGTCCAATCTTCTCCAATACCTTATAGGGACCAAAAATCCTTGGAGCAAGCTTGTGTGAGCTCCGCCTAGCAGCTGGAAATCTGTCTATACGGCTGCAATTTCAGAAAAACCCATTGCCCAATCTCAAAAGACGGTCAGACCTCTTCAAATCAGCCATATGCTTCATTGTATTGGCTCAACGATGACGGTGGTGTTTCAAGACAGCTAGCATATTGATGGATCTTAAATCCACAAAGTAATCAGATCATCCAAGAACCAGAATCTGAGTTATTGACCAAGGTATAGAAACATTCATATATTCATTCATAAAACTTATTACTGTCTTACAATAATTATATCAGCAGAGTAAAAACAAATAACTGATAATAACTTCCCTATACATAACTTCCTATGGATAAGACACACACATACACACCTCCCTAGAGATAAGATAACATAACTGCCTAAGAAAAATAACTACTACTTATTACTAAACTTTATCCACGTGCCTCTGCTTCCTTTCTTTCTTGAGTAAACAAAGAGGGGTGTGGTACATTCCTATCACACATGCTCCCTAGCTGCAAAATCTCTATCAACCGCCTTACTATAGCAGAACGAGGCAAATAAGGAGGTAAAACCGGGTGCTTTCTGCCCCCTGCAACCAGGACAAAAGAAAATTCAGTGCCATCACTGTGACAACCAAGCTTTAGCTAAACGAAGATCAAGAAAATCCTTGGTACTCCCATTATCAATGAGGACTTGAATGTTCTACCACCCACTGAACATGGAATTTTCATTGCTACATCAGATTTTATACCATTTATTGCATGAAGGGATAACACAAGTGGTGAGTCATCTTCTTCGGCCACTTGCTCTGCTTCTGGCTTGGTCTTTTTTCTCTTGGGAAGAATCTAGCTCAATGAGATGAAGCATGTGTTGCCTTTGGAGCACCGATGGTCTCGAGAAAATTTTCCATGGGCAAAAGAAACACAGATTTTTAGCTCTGTGTTTGGCCTCTTCCTCGGCTGAAAGCACCTTCAAGACCTTGGAATTGTTATGATTGGCGAAAGATGCATTCTTTGTCCCTAGAGAGTGAAATTATTATTTCACTGGGACCCATCCACAACCAAGGCACTTTAGTAGACGCTAAGGTGTCCAACTCAAAGTGAGCCACCGACGAGGTTGATGTGGCATTTGTGAATTAGAGAATAACGAATGGAATGAAGAACCCGATGCCTTTACTCTGTTTTCAGACGTCTTTCTTTCCCTAAGGCATTTTGTTGGATATTTCCTTGCATGCAAGCCAAGGATCTCGTATCTCTAAGCCGTTCTTGGCCAAAACATACAAACTGGTCCGGCAATATCTTCATTGAGTAGCCATAGGTATGCATCACGAGGAGATCCCTCGGGAAGATCGAGTTTCACTGAGCAAAGATCGAACCTTGAATTAAATTCCAGTAACATGCAGGGCTGCTGTAATTGGAGTATCCCCCATTAGAGACTCATAGAAAGGTCAAAAAAAGTCCTTCAATTCAGCAACATAATCTTCCCATGGAGGCGTGTTGTTTCCCATTGCTGTTCACGTTAACATGTGCCAAAGGAAGGCGTCATCATCTAGGTGCAGACTCGCAATCTTAACCTTCTGATCCTCTGGGTGCCATCTAGGTCAAAGAAACGATTACATTTTAAGATCTAAGCTGAAACATTCTGCTGAGAAAATCTGGGAATTCGATCTTGGTAAGTTTATATTGTCTGGGTCTGCCATTCTCGTGATGTTGATGGTGCACCACATGTTTTTGGTTGTTCTAGCCATTTCTTGGGGGTTCTGAGGGTTGCATGGGTTTGTAACAGGCACTCTTATCTCATTTACTGCTGCTGCCAAATTTGAAACTGAAAGGAGATTCCCCAACTTGATTTTGCAAGGCTCTGTTTTGTTCTTGAAGATCACTGACAGCTTGTGGTATTAGAACCATCTCGCCAAATTGCCCTCAAGATTCTGTAGCCAGTCTTTCCATTTCTAGCTTTCTGGGTGTGCCATGTAGAAGGACAGAGAGATGAAGCAGAAGTGTGGGTAGGTGGCCAAGAACCAATGGCGCTGATGCCACTTGTTATGATATTTTTAGAACAATGAGAGTAGAAGAAGAAGAAGAAGAGAGAAGAACAGAATAGCTAAGAGAGAAAAAAACAGAACAATGTTTGAAATCTTTTATTACTCAATACTGAAATTACACAACAAGCTGATCAGTTTGAAATAAGAGGCAGGGGAACCTATTTATAGACATGAGACCCTTAATGCCTTAGCCCTCCTAACTGCCTAATCCTACCTAACGGCTAGTATGCGGCCCAATTAATTAAGATCAGGCCCACTAACAACTCACTAAGGCTTATAACAGAACTAATTACGATTTCATATCAGAATTGTTTTCAAATTAACTCATAACTAACTAAAACATCTTATACATAATTTTAATACACAAATCAAGTGTTTACATACTCTATATAAAATATCATAAGACAAAGTTAAGCATATTCATAGGTTTAAGCTAAGAACGATAGCTGCATTTCAAAATTTCACATAAACATACACATATTAGTTTCTTTTTGTCTATGCGTTCTCCTTTAACTTTGAATCCACAATTCCTATTTGTTTATGTATTTTGATATAGGAATTACAGCTTCTTTATACTTAAATAAACCATCCATTTTGGAAACGCCCATCAATGTTACAAAAGAATCAACTCTTTAAATACCTGTGAATCACATTTGATCATGAAGATACTTTAAACCATGCAGAATCTGTCTAGTGTAGGCAGATACTTGCGAAGTCTCAAGATTGTACCGCTGGATAAAGATTTGCAAGGGAACCTTTGTCACAAGCTCGAGAAAAATATACAGCTTTGATTGATCCTGCATAAGCAAGAAGCTGAATATAGAGTACAAACCACAGTTCTCCACAAGAAGTCATATAGGACAAAATTGCAAGTTATACAAGGATGACAGATACAGAAAAAGAAAAACCCTTTAGTTAACACTTGTTTACAACTGGGAAAAAATCTGAAAAAACAACAAATTTGATTGACATAGAAGAACTAATAAAATTAATTGATAGGATTATCAAGCCACATGCTTTACAACGCCACAAATTATCTATTGAGAGAATCGTAAAGCATTTAGCCCCTCATTTATACTGGATAAAATCTGGAGACCGGCCAGAGTGATTAATGCATCAGCACAATTGAAACTAATTGATGGGACCATTAGCATGTCGTACTTCTTGGCAATGTAACAAACAAATCTTCAACAGGAAACTAATGTTATCTTCAGAAGATAGCATAACAAAATGATCATGCCGTAGTACCCTCAAAAAGCTCACATTATAGTGGTATTTGATTGAGTTGGAATGCGATTTTTATGTCACATTGTATTGTATTCAGCTATGTATCATCTCGTTAATTGTAGTTGCATGTAAAATAAAGGCCTCAAATGTAGCTAAGTTAAACTAAGCATGATATAAATTTTGCCAAATGCAGCAGAACTACACAGATTTTGTCATACACTAAGGTCTCTTAGATTTGAAAATATAGATTCCTTTCTGCCACTAAGGCACAACGCACTTCTTCGACTCAATAAATAAAAATCCAGCAAGTATTTGAGAAACACAAAACAACAAAACAACCCATGACATTAACACAATCTATAAAAGCAATACAACAATGGTGTTCAGCAAGAATAATATCAATTAGTGTAACAGGAAAAAGGAAAAGGAAGAAATTACCATTTCTGTGCCATAGTATTGAACTATATTCTCATGTTCAAACTGACTCAAAAGAGCAATTTCTGAGAGAGAGAGAGGGGAGGGGGAACAGAAGGAAAATGAGAGAAAAGAATTTGCAGGGAGAAATACCAATGACAGAGTAAATGGAGTTTATCTTACAACAAAGCAAAATATTTAGGTGAGAAAAAATTTATCTTAATTGAAAAAAAGAAGAATTCCTTTATAAAAAATTCTCCAAAAATGCCTCAAACAGGATTGCCTCCAACAAGAGAATACTTATGCAATGCTTAATAAAAAATTGAGAAAATTGAGCTTCTAACCTGCTCCAGGCAATAGACACTTTGCCTTCCCTGTTCATCTTGATCAAGTAGTGAAACTTCCTTTTACAGCAAAAAAAGAATCCATCTCTACAATCATAATCAAAAGATGCCAAAAAAAGAATTTTTGGCCAGCAATGCCAAAAAGAATTTGCAGTTAGCCTTAAAGTGAAATGAAATTGACTACTAATTAGAGGCAGACAGACAAACCACTCGCAGACACGGTAAAACTTCATTTATCTGTAGATTTGCTCTTGCACTTTATATGGAAACAAATACAAAATATGGATGCAATTTGGATTGAAAAATATTTATGATTATTTAAGCCAAGTCCCATCACCAAGGAAGAAGGATGTCAACTAAAGAAATTGCATCCAAGACAACTTCAATTTCAAGAAAATCTGCCATTATATGGAAGATATGATCCAGGCCAGGCAAAATAGCTCATTCACCTGTTTTTTTTTTTTTTTAATTGCCATCAGTTCACATTTACTGTTTAAAATTCATTTGTGTTCCCAACTTAAGTAAGAAAATGGATAGCCTTAATTTCTTCATAGAATAAAGGGGAAAACAAGATTTCTGTAATGATGCTTATATGCAGGAATCATGATCTGCAATACAGCAATTAGTTAAATAGCATTTCTAGAGACTAAACCAAATTGTAATTAACACTATCAACAATTATTGGAGCTCCAATAAACAGGCTGCACATAAAAGGAAACTAGGAAGCAAAGAGCCATTGGAAGTATGCAGAACCTGGAAGATTTAAACTGTAAAAAAATAAAAGCCATTGTAACGTTTGAAGTTAGGGTTATCAGCTTCCAACAATCGGATGAGACATGACACAAATGCACACAGTTCTGATTAAACAATGCACTCACAAGAGCATCCACGAAACAGACAATGTCCAAGTAATGACAAGAACAGTAGTCTAGTAAAACATTGGTCCAAAAGAGAGTTAGCAAGACAAAAGCCTGTCACATTCAACAAGCCCAACCCATTCTTTATATAATGAACAAGTCATAATGAGATTTAGAAACACAGATCTTAATTAAGGACAAAACTTAAATGTACTCTCTTAAAGCGTTTGTTATCAAATTGTTAATTAAATTATAGATGCCCGGTACGGCCAAGAAAAATTATAGATGCCTGCTACGTTTTTGGATGACCCAATAATGTGAAGTTCAAAGATTTTTTCGTTTTTTTCCTGCAAGTTCAATTGTATTCTCCGTTACCTTCATTAACAGGGAGACAAAGTTACAGACGAACAACGAAAAGAACCGATATTTAACAAAGCCATTTTTTATCCGTGGAAAAAAGCCTCAGGAAAAGGCTCATGTAATAACAAACATGAACGAACCTGAGAAAATGAGAAGTTGAACAAGCTTTGAAAACTTACTCAGAAATTCCTTCATAGACTGACCCAAACGAACCACGTCCCAGGAGCTCACCCTTTTCCCAGTTCGTAATTCTGCGCCTGAATCTTACGTTGGGAGATATATTATTCGATGGAGGATCCGTGAAAGTGCTAGAAGAATCATCTTCGTTTGACGTAGTAAACGAACACGATGCCGAAAACTGAGCAACGATCTCCGCAATCCTTGTTGCATTAACATCCTCTTCTCCACTCGGACTTACCTTGCCTTCAACTACAGGTTCTTCTTTCTCCTCTTCATTTACTTCTCCTTGCTCTGTTTCCCTTTGTATTACTTGGTTATGATCGGACGAGTTCAACTCCCCGTTATTTCCTAAAGGTTGTCTTGAAGCTTGCGGAGCTAAATCCCTTAAAATGTCCCAAGTAGAGCAAGTGTTATCAATAACTGGATGCCTAACTCCAGGCGGCGGCTTTAGCATCGGTGGACGGATTCCTTTAATACCTACTCCGACACTGGTTCCACAAACACCATCGCCAGCAATGCAGCACCCACTAGTCTCAGCAGGCTCATCTTGAGTTGACTCAGCTGAATATCTAAAGGTAACCCTTTCTTCGAATTTGTTACCCAAGTCACCCGCTCCAGGACTCTCTTCATGTAATTTCTCGTTCTCCTGACCTTCTAACTCGTTCATCTTCGAACTTGGTGTAATAGCCGGAGAAGATCTACTTTTCATAGCCTCCCAAGCCGCCGCCGGAATGGAGAAGTCTTCAGGTCGGAAAACCCCAAATCTCTGCATATGCGGTCAACCTCGCCCTCAGCTCCGGCAATTCGGAAGCTGGTTCGATCACTGAACTCCGTTGATCGAGTGTTGAGGGATCCACACGAGTTGTCTAGAGACGACGAAGACGACCCAGCATCATACTCAACGTACTTGACGGCATTGCGGCGATCGAGCCGGAGTTTTCTTCGGCCTTTATTCGGGTCCATGCCCTTGCTTTGCTTTCTGTGACCAAAAAAAGGTATGTGATGCATAGAGAACCAAGTCCATCTAAGAGCATGACATAGGTTTTGATCAGGAATTGTGGTCGGAATCTAGAAAGAGCTTGAAACTTTTGACCATATGATTTCTTCTTCTGAGAAAATTGAAGAAATCTGAACTTGTGCTTCTCTCGCTGCTAAGTGAACAGTGGTTGTCAAGGCTTCAGTGGAAAGCGCTGAGGGGGGAAACGCTCACCATAGACAGCCCCAACGCCGACGCGGGGATGCGCGGTGAAATGGTTTCAGGGAAAAGGAAATTTGAGCTCAAGAAGGACCCAACCGGTAAACGCCAGCGCCCAAAAAAAAAGACCGAAAACGCGGTACCACGTGGACAAATTCGGTTTGCCCGTGTGGCTTTTCTTGTCCACCTGGATTTTTTTACCTCCACTTGTACGCTTAGGAATCAAAAATAACAAATTATTAACAAGTAAGTATATTGAATTGTTTATATATTGAATTCTTTTGCTGTCAAACAAATATATATTGAATTTTTTAAATTATTCTGCCTGATCATGATCAAGGTGTTTCTTTAAAAATAAAAATATGTAATGACTTTAATGCACATAAAATTAATAATTAGCTAGTGTTGATATTAGAAAAAATACTTATTTTATTGGTAATATTGAATTACACACTTTTAAAAACACTTACATCCTATAAAGGGGCAGTTCATGGGGTGTATATGCATGCAAAAAGTTATTGACATTCCTTTTTTAAGGTGTGTTTTGGTTTGAGGGGAAAAGTGTAAAGCAATTTTATGAAGCGTATATGCATGCAAAAAGTCATTGACATTCCCTTTCATTGCGGTGTGTTTGGTTTAAGGGAAAAAATCTTGAAAAACTTAAATATTCATCTCCAAGTTTAAACCCCTCCCCTCCCATTTTATCTACTCCCTCAAATCAAACACACTCTTAGGTCTATTAAGTTGTTTTTTTTTTTAATATTTGAATGAGATTTTCCCAATTTAAAGATTTAATATAAACTATGTGTTCTTCCCCATGCAATGCACAGAACAAAATTTATTGTTCATGATATACTCAAAATATTAAGTTGTTAATTAGAGATGAACAACGGAGAAGCTTGCATCCTTTCATGTATCTTTTCAGATAGATTGTAGTGTTTTGTTTGATATGGTGACTAATTTGGATATCAGTGAGTGCGAATGGCAGGATATAGATGTGGTGAAAGAATTACTGTAAGTGAAGGAGAAATCATTGAATATATCCTTCTCGTTGGTAAAACGTCAAGAAAACAAAGCTGCGGATTTTCTTACAGCTGAAGCATGTAAGGGAATGTGCCATGGTGAATGGTGCCTACGTCTCCTATGTTTGCCATTTTATATGATGATTCTCTGGGTATGAGATCAAAGTGTTTCAGGAAGAAAGGTGTTGGCTAATTGATATTGAATTTAGTGCTGCATATAATGGATAGGTTTGTTGTTTTGTTTGTTCCCTAGGTATATGTTTTTTTGTGCGTGGGGTTGTACGATTGGTTTTTCTATGGGTTTTGCTTCCGCTGTTGGTGTTTGTACCTTTTTTTTGTGATTAATGAAATCGTTACTTTGACAAAAAAAAAAAAAAAGAGAGAGAGATTAATAGAAAAAAATTAATTCAGATTTACTATTCATTCTTTACATTTGTTTGTAGATGCCACACTCATTTACTGAAAACATTATAAACCAGTGGTGAATATGGTTCACAATAATGAAAAGTTGTCTAAAAAGGAAAATAACCAAAAGAAGAATACATTTGCTTGATGGACTAAAACAAAACTTATCAACATAATAGTTCACTAGTTGAATGGTTTTTAATCTCCCGTTCATATAGATCATTATGTATAACTGAATTAGCATGACATTAAGTTGTTGTCTATGTCCGATGTAGCTCTTTTAAATATGTCATATGCTTCTTCATCTCTACGAGTATGACCCCCTATGCAAGAAAGTGAAAGTATACAGAGGTATTTTTTAGGAAACCATAGATGAGTACAACTTTAAGGATTTTCTTGGTTGTGATAGAACATGTTGAAAGTAACTTATATATAGGATTAGAGGAATATTAAATTTGAAGACAAAGTTATTGAGTTTTAAAAAATTTCTTTGTTCAAGTGGAATATATTGAGAGCACCTTATAAAAGTTTGGAAGAATCTGTTAAAACCCTCAAAGGCCTATCAACATTTGTAAAGGAGACAAAGGTGATAGAGATCAAATTGGGATTTTAAAATATTGATGAATTTATCATTATGCCCTTTCTTTCTCTTTCTCTCTCCTCACAGCCTCTTCCTCTTCCTTCTTCCAGCTGCAATTTAAGCTCCATAATTGGGTCTATCATGTCTCTCTCTCTTGTCTCGGTCTCCCTTTGTTTGAAATCGTGGTGTTGTTGGTGGTTATTGCAGAGTGGTGGTCAAAGCTCACTAACGACAATGAAGATGAAAGTTGTCTCTGGCGAGAAAAAGATGCAAAGATGGAGGAGAGTGACGAAGTGGTTGTTGACTTTGAGGAAGAAGAAGGCAAACAATAGAACATGGTTCTTAAAATTCGTAATAGGATTAATAAGTTTAGTAATAGTTTTGACAAAAGAATTCTCATTGATGAAAAAGTAAGTCAAGAGGTTGATGACTAAAAAGGTAAACAATAGAACAGGCTTTACAAAATACGTAATGAGAGTGACAAATTGAATAATGGTTTTGACAAAAGCATTTGTTAGTGAAAACATGCAAGCCATGATTATTGCTATTGTGTAAACTATTACGAATCTTGTGAATCCTATTACGAATTTTGTTAAAGGCCATAAATGTTGGAAAATTCATAAGTTTGCCATAAAACTCATGAACTTCATAGAAAGGTGAGGAAGAAGAAGGTGAAAAGTAGAAGCGAGCTTCATAACATTCACAAATGGAATTGACAAATTTAGTTATGGTTTTGACAATAATTATAATGTTTTGACAAAAGTGTTTGTTGATGAAAACATGCAAGTCAAGATTATTGTTCTTGTGAAAATCATTACTAATCTTATCAAACTCATTATTGTTCTTTGAATCTCATTACGAGTTTTTGTCAAATGCTACAAATGTTAGTGAATCACGCCTAACTTTTTTTCATCGGAAACGTTGTTGTGAAGACCATTACAAATCTTTTCAAACTCATTATTGCTCTTGTCAATCCCATTACGAATTTTGTCAAAGGCCACAAATGCTGGTAAATCCTTACTTGCATTTTTTCATCAGGAAACACTATAGTCAAAACCATTAAAACTCTTATCAAAACCATTATTAAACTTGTCTATCTCATTATGGATTATGTGAAGCTCATTTTACTATTCACATTCTTCTTCATGAGCCTCCTTTTTATTGTTCACCTTATTCTTCCTCCTTTTCATTGTTCCAAGACAAGTTCTCTAGCTCGTAATCGCTTTCACCAAACCCTTGCATCACAACTCTTTCTCTTGGAAAGCAAGATGCTGAGTATGAGGAAGAAGGTGGTGATGGTGGTGTTCTTCTTTCTATCTCGCCATTTGATTTGAGCTCCATGGTCTATGTTTCCCAAAATCACTCTCTCTCGTCCCCAAGCGTTTAGTCGTGGCTTCTCTCTCAATCTCTAATTGATGGTGGAGAGAAAAGAGTGAAAGGAAGGGTAATTTGGTCTTCTACTCAAATATTTAAAACATAAATTCCTACTTGCTTACTTCTCTATCTTTTTCCCTTTTTAGCCGACATTTCTGCGTTTTAGAATTTTATATGGTGCTTATACGTCATTCTCCCTAAAAGTTTTTGCTCCTCGTTGATAAGTGTATGCCACATCAAAATCTGGCATTAAATTCTTGCAATGCATCTGGGGAGACAGTTTAACCACACAGTGTTACCCCTGTTCAATTTTAAGCCTCGCAACAAGCTCAATGTATTAGCCCCGTTTTACCTAGCAGATTCTACAACTTTTCTAAAAATATAATAGATTAAGATCTTTGTGAGGTATAAGTGAAATTTTTCCCAAGAATGACAAACAATTGAAAAGCAAGTTTGTTAGCTAGGGCTTCTAATTTATATAATCATCGATAAGAGTTGTTGTTTTCATTATAAATTAGTTGTATGGTAACCAGACTACTATTCCAGTCAAGTCAATTAGATTGCATTATGATAACAATATATTGAATAAAACCATTGACGTCCTTACTTGATTGTAAACCTAAGAATTATTAAGTACAAAATAAAACTCGATAATGACCAAAATGAACCAGAGGGGACTGATTTTCAGTTCAAGCTTATGTGGTTCCAATCACTCTATCTTTTAACTCCTTAAGAGTTTTCCACTCGTACTATTCACAATCATAACTTTCTATTGAGCATTATATCATGGGTTGGGTCTAAATACGCATGGCTGTGACTTAACTTGCCTAATTTAAACGAATATGTGTTTTGGCCCTGTGACCTGGTAATACTATGTAGTTTGAATTATTCTATAACAACTCCACTCCTTTCTTGATGCCAGACTTGATGTTTGAGATTCAGGCTCAAGATGAGAGAGAGGGACAGAATGTGTGAGATGGGATGTTGGGAATAAAAATTTATGGGCATGGAGCAAAAATTAACAACACCATGTTTTAAAATAAAAATGTTGGATCAAGAGCCCAACACGGAAAAAATACATTATGTGAGATATGTTTGAATTAGCGATGAAAAAGATATTTATGCAAGTCGAAATAAAATTATTTTCATATATTTATTTTGTAGACCATAAATCACGTTAGAAAAATAGTTTCTACCATTAATCCAAAGAATACACTTAGTCAAACGATAATATAACTAGTGTTTTTATTGTGAAAATACAAATACTATTAAATTTCATAGGTATTAGCTAGTTGTCTTATTCATGATAGTTTTACAAGTTTTTCAATATTTTCATATTTGTGTTCATTCACAAACTATTAGATATCCCATCACATGATATTGAACTACCTCTTCAGATAAATTTTTTTGAATAGGCAAATAGAAATATGCGGATTGACTTGCTTATCCAGCCATTCAAGAGATAAAACTATTGATGTTATGCTTCAAGAGCGTAGTATACTATTTTCTTGCGTTGGAACTCTATAAGCATGTTTGAATTGACGTTGGAGATACATGCTTATTTAAGTCGAGATAAAACTCTCCTTACAGACTTACCTCATATACCGTAAATCACGGTGGAAAAGCAATTTCTACCGCTAATTTAAACAGACACCAGCTACCTCGATGGCGACATCGCTAAAAAGAAAAATCTCCACAATATTGCAATTCATTGTTCTAGCGTGTCACATTCCTCACATATTAGGGTGCACACATCGTGTCTCATATAGGATTTTACATTAGGTGCTTCTTCCTTTATATGCTCTCTAAGTGCTTATCCCTCTTATTCGGGGTAGCAACATTTTTATTTATTTAGATTAAATTATAGGTTGCATCTTGAAATATTTTTACAATTAATCTCAAATTAATTAATTTCTAGGATCCGGTATTACATGAAAAATATTTACGAATTTTAATTGAAAATTAATTAATTTGAAAATGTAAAAAAATTTGAGCAACATCTATCTATATATATATATATATTGCTTACATCCCAGTCGGAAAAAAATTTAACCTAAAATTTAACTAAACATATATGGTGGATATATATATTGGAACTTTTATGCATTCAAGGATCTTTTGGGAAGAGGATTCCCTCATAATCAGTTTTCATTATTTTCTACAAATCCGTTGAAATCTTCATCTAAGACTTAGGAATAATTTTTAAAAAACCGCGTGTGGTTTTTGGGTGAGTCACCAATGGATTTTTTGAGAAGATGGGCTAAAATGATGAGAAGATCGGGACGATCTTTTGTTGCACACCACTAATCAATCTCTTTGTAGTGTAAATGTTAAATCTGATACCCCAAAAACTTCTGGAAAGTTTACTGATCTCAAATCGGTGATGTGGGAAAATGGTGTTTCCCCTACCTCCAAGGATTTTCAAACCAAACAAATTTTTCTAACAGTAAGTCTAGAAATCAACTTGCTGTTACTTCAGCAGTTGCTCCTGGACATTCATGGAACCCCAACAATGTAAAATCTCCAACAGAAGCAATATATAATTTAATCTAAATATATTTTTTTCAAAAAAATGCCCCTCACCTAAAATTAGAAGGATTAGAACATAAAGAGCACATGAGACAGATGTGAACCCCATATAAAGTTATTGACTTGTTTTATTTTTCAACCCAAATGCTCATACTACGAGTCTCCCAGTAATTAGCAAGGGGTTCTTAAAGAGAAGACGTTGCTTTCATTTACTTACATGCTGTTTTCTTGTAAATTGATCTATCATTTAAAAAAACGCAAAAAATGCCGTCTATAATACCCCCCTCTATCTAATCAATTTGGGAAAATAAATCCCACCCGTTTCTATTTGGTGTAGGCATCGATAATGTAAGGCTTCGGATGAAGGCGAGCGCACGAAATTTAAAATATAAAGGAAAAATTATAATAATAAGTAGAGAAGTGGTCCCGGCCGAACTGCTTGGACGATTGGTCATGGCAGAGAAGGTTTGAATAAATTGGATTTAAAAAATAATTACTACTTAAATTTTAAAATATTAAATGAATAATTTTCTATCAAAATAAGTTGTTAATTATTATAATCTTATAATCAATACCAATACTCTTCTTATGCCATAAGACTGGTCTGAGATTTTAATGTCTATGTGGTATTTTATTGTTTATTTTTATTTTTGTTGGATTTATAAAATGATCAAATAAATAATAAATAAAGCTGATTTATTAGAAGAGGTTCTTCTTCATACGTTTTCATCTCAATCTCAGCATCCCAAAACTAACAGAAGTTAGCTTCTTCCGCACTCGCTTTATCTATCGCCTCCCTCACATCGCAGCACCACTGCCTACACAACAAAACCCTATTCCCCTGTTCTCACTTTCTAACCCCATTTTAGATTTTCGCTCTCTTCCTTCTGCCCACTCCCGAACTCCCCCTTTCTTTCTGACACCGCATTCTTCTACACGCTCATAGACGGTTGCCTTTCCGTATCATCTTCCATCACTGCGTCTAGGGTTAGTTTCCGCCTTCTTTATAATCCCATCTGCTCCTTTTTAATTTCCTAATTTATCCCTATTTTATTCTTCTCTTCCCTGTAACCCTAGTTCTCTGGTCCTGAAAGTTTTACATTATCGCCACCTTCATATTTTTGGGGCTATTTTATCTCTGTTGACCCTGAATATAGCTCCTGTGAATTTTTCTTTATAGGGGCTGAACAGTTTGATGTTCTTGGGGTGTTGGCAATTTTAGACTTCTTCCATTGTGGTCGTAGTCGTGCTACTGTGTTTCCCTCACGAGATGAGGTCCTTTTGAATGTCTTATAGTCGTCTGGAAATCCATCTTTCTCTGAATATGGAGGCGTAGAGAAGTTCTTCTTCATAACATTGGCTTGAATTTCAAGGCAGGGAATTATCTTGTGCTTTTACAACCTTGACAAGACTTGAATTGTTCGATTGAGGAATAGACGACGGAATATCTCACTGTAGTTTCCTGAGGAACTCATTAAATTCAACACACGCCCTTGTTTTTTCCTGAGAAGTTATAGGCTCAAATCTGTCATAATTTAGTGGAGTAACCGATTGTTTGGGTGGAAGGAAAGTGGCTTTAAAGTCCTTTTTGCCTTGAAGGCAAACAAATCTCCTTCGCTTGTTATTCGGTTTGGGCTTTTTATCAGCTACGGGAGGATAGGTCTTGCCACTATATCTTTTTTTTTTTTTTTTTTTTTTTTGAAACATTTGGGATCAGGAAGGTTATCCTTGATTGTCATATAGGAGTTGAAGTTTTATAATTGGAATCAGCAGTTTAGTATAGAAGAACTATTGTGCAAGATCGGAGACAGTGAAGATAGCGCACAAGCTTTTTTGTGATAATTCTGATCATGTTCAGTGTTCGTGATGGAAAGAAGTGAACCTGCATTAGCTCCAGAATGGTTGAGAAGTGCTGGAAGTGTTGCTGGGGCTGGCAGTTCAGCCCACCATTTTGCTTCTGCGTCTACAAACACAGGTTTTTTTAATAACAATATTAAGAATTATTACCAAATACACTAACTTTAGGTTAGCATTTTATTGATTTTTATTGCATTCAGATGTAGAGAAATACAGATTTTAGGGATTCGTTATGAGTTATCCATATTGCTGCTGCTGCTGCTTGCACTAAAATAACGATAATAATATAACCATGTCATCGTTGTTGTGTAGATGTTTCTTCTGTCGCCCATCAGCCTAGAAATAGATCATCTAAGAGCAATAGTGATTTTGATAGCCCTCGCTCTTCATTCTCTGAGCGCACATCATCATTAAATTCTCGGAGGAGTTCCATCAATGGTTATGCAAAGCATGCCTATAGTAGTTTTAGTAGGAATCACCATGACAAGGACCGTGATAGAGAGAAAGAGAGGTCAAGTTTTGGGGACCCCTGGGATTGTGACTCTTCTGATCCATTGGCCAACATCTTTTCTGGGAGGATTGAGAGGGATACATTGCGGCATTCTCATTCAATGGTTTCTAGGAAGCAAAGTGAGCTTTTGCCTCGGAGAGTTGCAGTGGATGCTAAATCCGGTGGCAATGGCTACCAGAACCATGGCAATGGTGTACTTTCTGGGGGTGTTATTGGCAGTAGCATTCAGAAAGCTGTGTTTGATAAGGATTTTCCATCTCTTGGAACTGAAGATAAGCAGGGAGTCCCTGAAATAGGGAGGGTTTCATCTCCTACTTTGTGCACTACTACTAGCCAAAGTCTGCCTGTTGGTAGTTCAGCTTTGATTGGTGGAGAGGGGTGGACATCTGCACTAGCTGAAGTACCTAATATAATTGGAAGCAGCGGTATTGGATCACTAACAGCACAACAAACTGTTACCTCAAATCCTGTGTCTGCTACTCCTAGTGCAACAGCTGGTCTTAATATGGCTGAAGCATTGGCACAGACTCCATCCCGTGCCCGTTCTACGCCCCAGGTAGTGGAGACAATTGCCTGCGCTACTATCTTTTGCTTCCTCTTATAATTATAATGATTTTATTTCGAGCTTTGAAATTTAATGAGGTCTTGCTCAATTATAGGTGTCAGCGAATGCCCAAAGGCTTGAGGAACTGGCTATCAAACAGTCAAGACAGCTAATTCCAATGACACCTTCATTGCCCAAAGCTTCAGTATGTGAAATTTCTCCTGAAATATTTCTGGTTTTCTTCTGTTTTAGTTTTTCCTGAGAATTAGATCTCTTGTGTTATGGTTATGTCCTTGCATTTTTTTATTTTCATATTTGCTATAAATTTTATGCATTTTTGTGGTACTTTCTATTCGCTAGTTTTATTTATTCTTTCGGTGGAGGGAGAGAGATACGCAATATTTAGAATTAATTTTCTTTGTCGGTATTCTTGCTTCATGAGAAGGTAGTTGGGAAGTTGTGAAGTAGTGCTTTGTTACGAACTAATGCTTTTTCACTCTTATTTGGTACTGTTCGTGTAATTTTAAAATTATCGCTGCCTGATTTTCTATGTTAGCGTTTGCTGCGTTATTTTTTCCTGTTGCTTTGGGCTTTTTTTGGATTGAGTTTTATTAATGTTTACTCTTGGCCTTCCATGTACAGGAATCTTACATGATGGTTTATTAGTTACTTTAGTTGACAACTCTGCCACTAATTTATTTGGTTCTTCTCCCCCACCCAAATAAAAGAATTTTACTGGGGCGGCAGACTACTACCCACTAGCATTATCATATGGTTTTTGTTGTTGCGGTTAACACTCAGGATTAGTTTGATCCGCCTTCCCCCCTCTTTTCTTTCATGCTTCTAGGTTTCTTGATTACATATTATGGTATTGAGACTCAGGTTGCTTTTTATTGTAATAAATCAGGACTTGAATGACTTGCCTAAACACTGAATGAAACAAAATTTGAGTTTTTCTTTCGTGATGGTGGGCGTTATGCTATTATAACCACCTTCTGAGTATTAACTGGGTGTCGGAAGTAATGTTGGTTACAAATAAAAGTATAAAACACGTGTTCAATACCTGCAGCCAATCATGCTTAGTATGATAAAGCTTGTTGTTGTGCTAACACACTGGGAGTTTGTCAAGGGGCTGGGGAGGCCCTTATTTTTCGCATACAGAAAAAAGTACAATCACATTTATATTTGGCGCTAATTAATACCTGATACCCGACTGAGACTTTGGCTTCTCTCGCTTATAAGTTAATTGCTTGCTTCTTATTAAGCACGCATTTGGTTTGACTCTGGTGCCATATTCCCATTCTCACCATCTCTGACAAGTGGTGAGTGACAATTGGTTATATTTGATATTTACTCTGCCTGCTGCACCACTAGCATGATCATATGCTGGTTAGTGGTCTAACTATTATATATGAATAATGAATATTCTGGACTGCTCTGGATGGGTTAAAGATCTGAAAAGATATTATGTGCTTGTTTGGAGATGCTTATCATAAGCATATTCATGCAATCATAGATAAAACTCTTCTTACATACTTATCTCGAACGCCATAAATCACGATTAGAAAGTTGCTTTGAAAGCTTCAATCACCATTCCAAACAAGCCCTATGACTGGTCACTTGTTTGGTGGGTGTTCCTATTATTATGAGATACTTTTAAATATGGCTACATGCTTTGTCTTCAAAATAAGTCACATTTTCAGTTTGATGAAAATTTGGTTTTGTAAAATTGAACAATGTTTTTAAAATTTTATTTGCGCATTGTTTATTGGCATAATGCCATCTTTGTTTCTATCTTGCATTTGATTTCTCTTAAATTCTTGGTGATATTTATGATTTTTTTCTTTGTCAGGTTCTTAATTCTTCTGAGAAATTAAAGGCCAAAACATCAGCTAGAAATGCTGAAATCAATGTTGCTGCCAAGAGTGGGCCACAGCATCTTTCGTTGCACACCACTAATCAATCTCTTCGTAGTGTAAATGTTAAATCTGATACCCCAAAGACTTCTGGAAAGTTTACTGATCTCAAATCGGTGATGTGGGAAAATGGTGTTTCCCCTACCTCCAAGGATGTTTCAAACCAAACAAATTTTTCTAACAGCAAGCCTGGAAATCAACTTGCTGTTACTTCAGCAGTTGCTCCTGGACTGTCACGGAACCCCAACAATGTAAAATCTCCAACAGATCGGAAGCCAGCTTCAATGGACCTAAAATTAGGTTCCACTATGGAAAAGAAACCTTCATTGTCTCAAGTGCAGAGCAGGAATGATTTCTTCAATCTTATTAAGAAGAAAACGCTGATGAACTCTTCATCAGTTCTTCCTGATTCTGACACCTTGGTTAATTCGCCCATCATGGAAAAATCTGATGCAATAACTGGGGAAGTAGTTAGTACTCCTGCTAACCCTGAAGCTCTTGGAAACGGTGCTGGTGTCAGTAATGGTGATGTCTGTGAAGATGTTCAGAGCCCTCCCAATAGCGGAAAGAATGATACATTTCCTAGTTTGGCAATATATTCTGATGAGGAAGAGGCTGCTTTTCTACGTTCTCTTGGTTGGGAGGAGAATTCTGATGAGGAAGAAGGCCTCACAGAAGAGGAGATCAATGCCTTCTATCAGGAGGTTAGCATCTCATGCCGTACTTCTACATTCACCTTACCAAGTTCATCATAAATAGGAATAGCTGAGCTTTTATTATGCTTTTGGATGACAATATTATTGATTAAGCAAGGATTTAGGTTGTTGAGTCTCATAGCCAAGTTACTTGGCCGACCAAATTGTGGGATTGACTTTGGGATTGAAACCAAATTACATATTCAGGGCATTTACAACCGTTGACTTGATCAGTGTTTTGGTTTTTCAATTTATTTTGTTCAGGATTACATTGTAGATCAATTTGGACTGCTTTTTTTTTTGATACATTGCTTTTCTTATTCTTTGTTGACTACTATTTTCCAGTTCAAGCTGAGAGGCATTCAACCCAATCTCTCCAAGTTGTTGGATTCCTGTGCAACCAACTTGCGTGGATCTTCTGCTGAATTGAGCACTTCTCATTCCGGATCTCAAGCTTGATGATATAATGTTTAATCTTTGATATGTTCAAGTTTTTATTTCTGGTGGCGAATGGAAAGTTATGTTCTTTTTGTTTTGAAAGAAGGCTGATGATTGGGAAAAGAGGAGGATGGGTTTCGATTAGAACCTGCATTTTGCAAATATTGCAATAAGTTACAGGTGCCTTGATCCTGCTTGCTTAACGGGATATTTTTTGGCTTCCTTTTTTGGTTAAAAGTTACAGGTTTGGTTGGCTAGGGGGTAGGATAGGGGCTATTTTGTCTGCAAGGTGCGGGGAAATTGCATCTTTTAGGGTATTTTAATCCTTTTCTTTCAAGAGGGTTTAATTCTACGAGATAAAGTTTGAGTTTTTCGTAGTTTTACGGGGAAAAATTGAAATTGAAGCTACTCTTAAAAGTTTATATCATGTTGATATTGGTTATTCTTCAAGATCTCCGCTATTTTTTGGGGTTTAATCCCTCTTCATTTCTTGCTCGGGTTCGCATCGTATTGTCGTACAGTCATTCAAAAGTCTCATGAAATAAATTAGAGATGGATTAATTAGCCTCGTCATTTTTTTACTGATCGATATCCTCTTTCCTGTTTTTGGGAAGAAGGTGAAGTTTTTGGCATAGTTTAACATACCGGTTGTTAATTGCAACTGTGAAGATGATTCAGCACTGCAATTTATATTTTTAAACCCTCTTCCCTCTTCGAGATGTATAAATCTATATTAAGGGAGAGGAATTTCAATTTTGCTCAAATTTCGTGAACGGAAGATAGATGATGGAATGTGTTCTCCCACACCTAAATCCTAAACCCTAACTAGGGGAGAATTTGAGCCTGCTTGAGAGCTGTGCATTAATGATAAAATTACCCTAATGCATTAGCATCTAATTAGCTTTTTTCCGTACAAAAAAGATTAAGTGAGTTGGACCTTGTGGCTTTCTAGACATAGTGTATCCACCAATAAAGGCCTTACATCATGTGTGAGAGTTGAATGTACGACCTTGTGGATTATAAGCCAACTTCTTTAGTCTTGGTTTATTTTTCAAACATTTTTTTTGCTTATCTTATGCTTATAAGTAAAAGTTTAAACAAAATTTAAAATAAACTCTTATATTATAAGAGTTTATTTTAGAATGAAGAAAAAACTCTTAAAAAAAGTGAGAGGAGCTTATTTTAAGCTTTTTTTTTTTTAACTCTTTTTTTTTTAAGCGAAACCCTTTTGTAAATATATTGATAGTTTAAATATTATTTTATAATATACTTTTTAAGTTAATTTTTATTAGAAAAAGTGCTTATGACAAAAATTTTACCAAACAGTTTATTTTTAATTTCGAAGCTTTTAAATTTGAAAAATTTATATAATCACCAAACGGCTTTTAGCTTTTTTATAAGCTCTTTTTTTTTAGCTTTAGCTTAAAAGTAGCTTAAAATTTGAAAAAAAAAATGTTTTAGCCAAACGGGCTTAGGACCAACCTTTGTTGACATCTAATTCACATTTTATTTAGTCAGAATAAATTAACTTTAATCAATTGATTTTATTGATAAAGATGTGATTTATAATTTATAAGAACATGAGCTTGAATATCATCTTAATGTAAGAATTTTATTAATAGTAATTGTACTACGAATGTGCTTTCCTATAATTAGGATTAGAGGTAGTAATTCGTAAATATTTGTATAAATACTCTTTTAAACTATAAAACATCTATCAACTTTAGCAAGTTGATAGTACTTAATTCATTCAAACTTCTAAGACTGAAAGGAGGCCAAACTGGGCTGTGGAGATCAAACTCATCACCATCTCTATACAAGGAGATCATTTGTTACTAGGGCAAATACACCATGTGCATTCATCCGATCTTCGAATTCATAAAAAAGAGTCCAGCTTTCGCTTCCACGGTACATGAACTTGTTTGAGGGCATTTTTTTTTTTAAAAAAATATTTTAAAGAAAAGTGAATGTATGTCTTACGAAGACAAATGAGTACTTTCTGGTATATGCTAGTGGACAAGTACATATTTGGATTAGCAATAAAAACTATTTTTCCAACATAATTTTGGCATACAAGGTAACTTTTGTGGGAAGGGTTTTATCTCAATATACATGAACGTATTTTTTCAATACCAACTCAAAAATATCCTTCAATTTATGATGTGGAATGAACAGAAAGGAATATTATTTAATTACATAGTTTTAACAAAATTTTGTTTCCACCTCCAAATTTCTTTTACCATCAAGGTTAAACAAAATTTGTGGCAAAAAGAACGTAGAATTTTATTTCTTTTATTGATTTTAAACTCGAGTGAAAATCATAATTTCATTTCGGCTCAAATTGAATTAAGTTGCCTACCCATATATTACATCTAATCCTAAATATAAGACATAATTGACTTTTTTGAGAGATTAAGAAAGCTAAATGCTTATAAAAAGAAAAAGAAAGCCAAATAAGGTATTGATCATATCATATATTATGTATGATTATATTATATATCAATTTATAAATCAAAGAAAAAGTCTTATATTTAGAAGCAAAATATTTTCCATTCCACTTTCTATCTGAAATGTTTTCCACTCCATCTGAAGGCCCGCCACGAGAATGGTATTTTTCCAGTTTAAATGCATAAAATGAGAGTTATGGAATATGCCTTTAGTCTATAAAATATATATATATATATATGTGTGTGTGTGTGTGTTTGTGCCTGTAAGAATGTCAATATTTATCTCATTTGCACGCATAGAATGATGATTGTAGAATATAGAAAAATATTTATAAGATACACCAGGAAAATTTCCCTACTAAAAATTTTATTGGCTAAAGGACTTGATAATTTTCTTTACATAAAAAATACCGGTACACACAGTACCAATACTCTGATCTAGATCCTCATAACTAGCAAAATTTTGGAGGATTTTTCTCCAATGTTCGCTGCCAGTTATTTGACTTTTATTTAGGATTAATTATGAAACATTTAAGAACAAGAATGATACAAGAAACATGGGTGTTATTTTGCATATTATAAATAGAACAAGAAACAAGGTAATTGATTTTGTAACCTAGTGTCATGTATAACCTTTATAAGTCGGAGGATGCGGGTTGGATTCCACTTACCTCAAGCCACTAACACCTCCCCATTAACTCAAAAAAAAGAAGAAAAAGAATAAGAAATAAGGAATCAGGGTTTATCAATGCTTTTTCCTTAGCTAGCAAACACAATGTCAGAGACCTGGACTGGAGGAGGCATGGTGTTATTTCTTGAAAAGTCAAGATCAAACTATTAGTCATAGTCAAGGTGTATAATAAAACTTAATCTAATATAAATTGATTCTCTAATTCGGTCAAAACAAAAATTGATTCTAAAACAGAGTAATTGTATTCCAACCGACAGAGTATTCGCCCCTCATTACTAATTTGATTGAAGTGGAGGGTAAAATTGGGAACTCGAGCGTGCCACGTATTCAAATTATTTTTAAAAAACTAAAAAGTAACATCTTGATTATCCAATTCCCAACTGATATGATAGTCATAGGAATTGGTCAAATCCTTCATCAACCTTGCAACGAGCAAAGTGAACACACCCTGATGCAGCCAAGAGTCAAGGGTCAAGACTATGCACAACTTACATATACAGATCCACAAGAGCCGGTATCTCCCATCCATTTCAAGAGGAAGAGGCATGGCGGACATGCTTTTGGAATAACTCAAAATAATGGCTCAGTTTGCCTCATTCGGGATGAGAAGTCCAATAGATTAGCCCACTGCACCCAAAAGTTCAAGCAACAGGTTAACAGCTAAGGATATGGGCTACGAAGGTCTCTAAATAAGGCTATTCAAAATCAAACCAAATCGCATGAACTAGATTAAAGCCCAAAACATCATCTAGAAATGCTGAAATGCATGTTGCTGCTAAGGGCGGGCCACAGTATCTCTCATTGGCACAAAAGAACTTGTAGCTTATGTAAAGAAGAAAAATTCTGAAGTGTGCCAGGGGTAGGTGCACAGGGAGATAACATTAAGGATTTGATCCGTATAGAGGGAATCTAGAATGATGGGTGAACATGCACGCAAGAATTTCTCTGTGGCCGCAAGGAGTAAAATATTTTAAACCAATAATGAAATGCTTTAAACACCCCTTACCTGATTAAGACAAGCACACACTGCAAAACACCTGCAGCTCCCGTCCACACTGAAGGGGCAGATTTATCAATTGAATCTTGTATGAGTAGACCGACTGATGCAGCTAAAGAAACAAAAGATACAACATATGCGAGGAAGAGCCACAGCTTCAATCTGTTAACAAGAAGTAATTAAAAGTAATGCGCATAACAACCAAAGAGTAGCATTGTTCTTCTTTTGCCACTTTTGGGCTACACAACCAAGAACAGAATATGGAAATAAGGCAAGTTCATCATATAGTGATAATAACATGGAACATATGGTGACAAAAACACATTCAAATATGCGTAATTTCTATTTAAAAATCATTATCAGCCAAGGCACTGTCGCACGAACGGGTTAAGCTTTAATTAGGCCTAGCTCAGGTCCTAGCATGTCCTATGCAGCTATACAGAAAGAAATTGACTGAGCAAATTTGATCAACTACTATAAGTCAAATAATCAGTTGAATATTAGCAGATCAGTTCTTGAAAAAAGGGAATAAAATATTCTAAGATTCTCACATGACATATTCTGGTTGAGAGGATATAAGAGGCAACACTCAGCAATGTCATAGATATAACTTCACCTTTTCCATTGCATTTCACATTCATATGCATTAGTAATTACTAACTAGAGAGTAAGTAAAGTTTACAATTACAATGGTCAGAAACCTAATAAAATATTCACCAACCATTGAGCTTTAGATGATTCCGAGTTTGCATCTCCAACAATAATCTCTTATCTCACAGAAACTACACCTTAAAAAACGACGATATGCTATAAGCCCCAAAAAACATAGTAACACTAAGTCACTAAGGGGCCAATGGCCAGCAATTATAAAACAAGAACCTTTTTCTTTAGTGTTAACTTTCTATGAACGGAATTTGAACTTGAATTCTTCAGCCAGGGAGATGATTCAATTAGTACCAAGCCAAACTAATTGGTAGCAGACAGAAACTTCACGAGTGGAAGGTCCAATAGATTGGTTACCAACGTTTTGCGAATGACTCAAAGTAAACAAAGGGAAAAAAAAAAAAAAAAAAAAAAAAAAAAAATCCACCCACAGCGCGCGCGCATATAAATTATATCAATAAAAAGCATTCTCGCCATTTAGAAGGGGCAGAAACGCAGTGTTGATAAAATTAGCTAGGGTTAAGAGTTTGTCCTCGTTAAATTGAACTAATAGAAGCCTTTTGAACTATAATACAAGCCAGCTAATCAGTCGGAGTAGATCAGATGATGGCTCTGCAAAAAACACCTACCTCCACTCTCCTTCGTCATAGGGAGAGTAATCAATATCTTCTTTCCTAACGCAATTGAACATCAGGGCCGCCAAAGACGCAAAAATTCCTTTAGATAATAAATGATAATCAGATGCATTTTTGAAACCCCAAATCCCTGATGGGGAGAAAGACTACCAAAAAAAGAAAAGGAGATAATAGAGAAGGATGGGGGACAAACCAGGAAGGTAGTACAGGAAAGAAACCTTGACGGAGCTGCAGACCACGGCGTCAACCCAGATCCACCAACCCGAGCCAAAGACGGCCCCCGCGACGCCAGGCCCGAAGATCGCCCATAACTCCGCCACGTCCATGATGAAGATGTTGCTGTACTCGGTTAATTTAATCCTCTGCTCAATTCAGCAATGAGCGTGCATAGCTGAAGCTCTGATGCAGTAAGGTAGACCTACACTCCTACTCCGTTATAATTGATTTTTTTTTTTCTCGAAAAAATCAAGAAAATTAAATAAAATTTATTTATTTATTTATATATTAAATTAGGAATAGGATATTGTCCACTACCATTTTTCACCGTTAGATCAAAATCTCATCTCGAATTTATCATTCCTCTCTCTTATTGAGATTCTGATCTAACTGTGAAAAAGTGATAGTGACATAAAATTAGTAGTAACAATATCCTATCCCATTAAATTAATATATCATACTTATAAATTAAAGAGAGAATCTTATATAAAAACGGTTGACATAGAGAAATCTTATATAAGGCTAGTAAACTAAATAAATCTTAAATTGCGTTAATGACCCAATTTAGGATATTTAAATAGTTATTTTTATGGGTTATTTTTCAACGACCAAATCTCACATACCAAGGAAAGTTAGTTAACACAATGATTATGGGGTAAATTTTCAACTTTACCCTCATTTATGATTGGATACTTTTTTGATTTCTTTTCTCTCTATCTTTATGAGTCGATTAATATGGGTAAAATTGTCACAATCTCCAACACCAAATGTTATTAGGATTCTTTTTAGAACCAACACCAAATGTTTTTCTTAGGAGCAAAAATGCACATGTGATTATAAAAGTAGATGCAAAAGTCACACTCATTGTTAAATGTAAAGCGTTGACCGTTAGTTTGACCCAAAATTGCTGACATAGAAGCTAAGTTGGGTAAGCAATTTTTGTTTTGTCGGAAACTTCGTGGTGTCGATGCAGCCAGAAGTTTCAGGGACACCACCATTTCTCCTTTCTTTCCTTTTTACTTTTTAGAGTTTGAGCTCACCTATCCAAGTCTCTCTATCAAGTCACTCACTACAGACAAACAAGTATACAACAATTATTATCCCACGACCATTCCAGTAAATATGGTTACAACCATCACAAAGACAAAGCATATTGAGCTAGATTATTATTCAATATTAGCACTCAAAATCCAGAGACTTCATGAATATGCACTTCTTGTAAGCTCGTAGATTAGATTAATATGTCTCTCTGTCATATTATATCGAATCGGGGAAATTAGATAGGGATGAGACTAAAATTTGTCCAGAACATACTATTGACAAAGGAGATGGAGAAGGAAGGGAAATCAAAGAAATAGTACTAAAGTCAGGTCATTAATATGTTGATTTCTACCAATGAATCATCTTGAAAAAAGCCACACATGTAAGAGAAAGGTCAATTTTTTTTTTAATATGTGTCGCGTGAAATAGAGACGGAGGAGGGTTCCCCTGTTTCGCATTTTAGCTCAACCTGAGATGGAGGAGAAGCCACTTTCCGACCGAACCAGCGGCGAGCTTCAAGCTTGATGATGAACCACCGGCAAAGAGAACCTTGATGAGTTTGACCGGACATGTCTCGTGGAGTCCAAGATCCAACAAAGGACCGGGCCCATGGCGAATATTGGTTGCTGTTTCATTGAGATGACCGTCATAGGAAGAAGATTGAACCGGGAGCAAAAACCGTATGCCGGTTGAGAGCTTCTTCGAGAGTGATAAGGCAATCGATCTTAAAACCTCGCTAATAATGCCTCCACACAAAACCCACATAACCACCGACCTTGAAACCTCTCGACGAACATGAGAGATGTAAGAAGTCAAACTAACAAATCAACCTTTACATTTAATAGTGAGTGTGACTTTTGCACCTATTTTATAACCACATGTGCATATTTTTGCACTTAAAAAAACATTGGGTGTTGGGTGCTCTGAGGGCAAAACACATGTGTATTTTTGCACCTTTAACCTTTTCTAATTATATACCTAACCCATGATCCAAACAAAAGAGAAAAGCAAAAGCTAGAAGGAGTCGTTGGATGTCGCACTCGTTACCATCATCTCACTCTTGCGCGCCTTGAAGTTACTAATCCCTCCATGTTGACAAGGAATTCCTGGTTCTCTTCGGATTCTTCGGCAAATGATAGAATTCCAGCGAGTGAGAACAAAGGGTTTTCGCTTTTGCTCTCCAAATCTCGGATAGCGTCAATGATTTGATCCCGGGTTGAGACCTATTTAGCAGCTGGGGAATCAACAAATTCAATTCGATGTCGAATAGAGTCAGTCCAAATCTGGATAAGCATTTAGAGGGTGAGGTTTGGATTGAAGTACTTGCTTGGTGGCAGGGAAGGTGTTGTTGTCATCGTCGAGCCAGCGTTGGATGCTGGAACGGTCATCTGTGACATTGGTGCAGAGGCTAATGGGCGACTTCATGACATCAAGTGATACAGGGCACCTGAAGAAGCTAGGAATTGTGATGCATGGATCATCTCTCCCCATAGAGAGGGTCGTTTGAATGTAGAGAAACTGTGAGAAAATCTGGCAAATAGGAGAAGATGGAGGATGAGGTTCTTCCAAGATTTTGTTTCTTTTAGAAGGTCTTTACCGAATGAGTTGTATGATATATTGACTTTTGATAACAATATAAGTGTGCCAAGAACTTTTATATTTCTTGATAAATTGTTCAAAGTTAATTCCAAGCTTTTAAGCATTGACAACTCCACAAATGTATCAAGGTTCTTCCCTACAAGGCGTAAACAATATTCTCCAGCTCTAATTTTGCTTCTTCTTCTTTTTTTAATGACTAAGGTATATAGAGTTAATTTGGCCCAATTTCTAAATTCCAAATTGTGTCACATAATCTAATTAACAATTTGTTAAGTTTAGTCACCTAAATTCGAATTTGGGTAATTAAACCGTCTTTATATGAAATTCTCCCTAAATTAAATGATACACAGTATATTTGATAATTTAATGAAGTACTTGGACAAGAAACAACATTTGGTTATGAAAAAAGCCCAATTAAGAGGTGTTGGTTAAGTTTCACCCTCATTGGGCTTCTATGAAAAATTGTTTTTTTCACAAAAGCTCAGATGCTGAGCATTGGGTGTTCTCTCTCTGCTTCTCAAAACCTTGACAACCTTTCTTGATGAAGATGACGCCAATGATGGTGGAGAGAAGGAGAAGACGGTGGTGATAGGTGTGGTGCCTCTAATGGGTGAAGGCGTGATTTCGGCGATGGTGGTGAAAATGATGCCGGTGGTGGAGGAGAAAAGGAGAAGACGGTGGTGATAGTTGTGGTACCTTCGATGGTGAAGGTGTGATTTCGGAATGGCAATGAAGGAAGTTTTGGTGATAATAGTAGGTGGTGGTCTCAAATCTCTCCCTCGTTTCAAACTCTTAGAATCTTCGCCCATGTTTTTCATCCTATTAATATGCTTGTTCTCTTTTTTTTTTCAAATTAAAATCAATGCCACGAAAATTTATTTTTTAGCTTTACATTATTACATTTAGCTCCCACCCATAATTTTTTTAATAATAATTTAATTTTAAAAAAAATTAAATTTAAATTTTTATCTCCAATTATCACCATCCTCGTAGTGATATGAAATTTATTATCATTATGTAATCATGATGATATTAAAATAACTTTTTGGTAAAGTTCCAAAGACCGAATCAATTTTAAGAGAGCAAGTTAACACTATTTACAGTGTAAATGTGATCATGAAGTAATTAAATTCGAGCAATTATGCCCCTCATCCTAACAAACGGTTAACGCCCATATATATATATATATATATATAGGGAAAATCGGATGTCCAGTCACTGGACCTAAGTGATTTTCCTGTCAGCCAATAAAACTGCACCGTTTGGTTAAGTATACGGATGGGACGCATGAATAAAAAAAAAACAAAACATCTTCCACGACCAAAGATTAAACAAATCCAGCGCTATCGTAACAGAAATCCAGCGCTATCACAGAACCTACCATATCAAATCTGAAAGGGAAATTCCACGGCCAAAGATTAAACAGAAAAAAAAATCCAGGAAAGTGGTAACAGAAATCCAGCGCTATCACAGAACCCACCATATCAAATCTGAAAGGGAAATTCCACGGCCAAAGATTAAACAGAAAAAAAAAAACAAATCAAGACTATCGTAATGTAAAACCCGGCGCTATCACAAAACCTACCATATCAAATCAAAGGGAATAGTCCTAACGAAATTGTCGAAAAAAAAATCCAGCGCTATCGTCGTGAATCTGAAAGGGAATAGTGCGCGAGCTCAAATCTAAAGAAAAAATAGGAATCGCTACATCGAAAGAAAATACCAAATTGTGGATCTGTCAAGAACCTACTGAATTAAAATCTTATTTCTTAATTTAGAAATCAAATAGTGAAACATAGCCATATCTCAGTACATACTGAAATCAAATCGCCGATTTGATCATTATATGCATATCAGTAAGCAAACATAGTCAAGAAATAAGATTTTAATTCATGATTTGATCATTATATGCATATCAAGAAGCATTGCTTGACCAAGTAAAAAATGATATTCCTCACGTAATCAGGAAATATTGAAGTCACGAGAATGAAATCAAATCAGGCAGTTCCTATTTTGAAATCAAATCACATCACGACAGTTCCTATTTTGAAATCAAATCGCTATCACCTGGAGAGATTCACAAACAATTGAGCGATTGGGTACTGGACAAGTGTTTTGTTGGATCAGTTCAAGGTTGCTACAATTTGGGTTTGAAGCCTTACGGTCAGATTCTTCTCTATTTATCTGTCACATTCCAGGATCACATTGCATACCTCATTTCTATTTATCTGTCAATAGTGAATAATTTGAATGAATAAATCTCTACAAATTGTGTCACGGTGGAATCATCAATAGTACCAGAATTTGTCGTATGAAGCACAAAAAAGTACCAGAATTTGTGAGACAAGATCCTAGTTCTTCACCCATTCTTAGTACTGTTTCTCAAGTTTCACTCATTAATGATGTGCGTGATCCCACCCAACTAATCAAAACTAAAGGGCGTCCAAGGGTTGCTTCACGTATCAAATCAAGCATAGAAATGTCGACAAAACAACAAAGGACTTGCGTTATTGTCAAGGAAAGGGTCATTATAGAACTGGTTGTCCGAAGCAAAAGGTATGTGTGAAGTTGATGTTTTGTGTTTGACTCTTTAAACTTGATTAAAAGTTTGAAAGTTTTATTTGCAGATGGATATTGCAAGAGATAAGCAAAAGGAGTAGAAGAAACTTAGGTATTGGACTCAAAGGCTCAATAGATCATAGATCAGCTTCTCCTTGGCATTTAGAGCATTCTTAAGCATTCTATTTGAATCTAAATTGTAATTTTTACTGAATTGGTTTAGCATGGCAACTTAATAATTTCAATAAGTGTGTTTCTTTCTTGTTCACCAATGTATCCACTACTAATCCATTTTTGTACTGATGTCTGTTATCTCTTCCAATTTTATGACATGCTTTGATTCAAATATGAGTATTTCTTTAAACCCTATCACATGATGCCCATATTTACTTCCAACACTTATACCAAAGGAAACAGGAAAATCAACACAATTTATCAGACATGATACGCCCTAATCATAGTAGTACTCTCACCAAAGGAAACAGGAAAATCAATAATTTCTTTAATGAATGCTAACAGACCCACTATAGCCTAGTAAAAGATGCAAAAAATAAAAAATCCAACAGCAATTTACCATGCGAAGCTTTGAACCAAAATCGAATTAAAATCGGCAAAATATCCACATGAGTCTTCAAGAAGCATATCTCGTGCCCAACCTAATAGGAAAATGCCACAGAAAAACTAGTGAGAAAAAAGAGTAACAAGGGCATTACTTTAATCACAAACTAACTTTTGAAGAAAGGCATGACTTTTTCCACGTTCAAATTTCAACCTTCTTTCATTTGAAAACCCCTAAATTTTCACCATATGTATGAAATCAAGCCAAATGAAAGGCCTCTAGAACTAGTTAAAACAAAATTGAAAAATAAATAAATACAAAACTTAGGCTTATAGTGAAAAACTTGAGTCTCAAGTGAACAAATTAGTACTAGTTTGTTCAAAAATCTCTTTACTACTATCTAGTCGAAATTTCTTACAAAAGAAATACCAAGTTCTCACCTTTTCTCGCAATTTCAAGCAATTCAGCCGCAATTCCAACATCTCAGCCAAACAAAGATTACTCTCCTTCTCACCATTATCCGAAAACAACCTCTTCCCAAGAGGGATTCTTCGACAACTTAGCCCTTTCCCCAAATGACAAAGCCTTGACCCTCTTAGGCTTCCCTAATTTTGCCAATGCAAAGAACCCTCCGATTCTCTTCCAAGAATTTCATAACAACATCTACCATATCCTTCTCAAGCTTTCCCTTTTCCCTCAAAATGTGTACCATTTCAGTCAATTTCATGATCGAATGTAGTCTGATCCCATTCTCCTCCAAATTCTCTCTCCCGCCTTGCTCTCTATCAATCAAAACAACAAAGATCACTCACCTTTAACCCCGCATCACGCAGGCACAACGGTTTCTAATATTGAACCGCCAGCGGTAACTAAATCCTCAATTATTAAGAAATTTTGGCCGAGGCCTTGAAATCACCTTCAATGGCTTTAGAAGTGCCATAGTCTTTGATTTTTGCGACGCATGACCATGGGAATATTTTGACCGATCGAGACACAAGTAGCAATGGGTATAGCAAGATAAGGGACACCACAAACAAGATCAAACGAAGAGGAAGGGACGTAAGAGATCGTGTTTGGGAGACTTGGTGGAGGAGTGAAGGGTATGATATAATCAGTCGGAGTTCTAAGTATATTGGTGAAGAAATGCCAGATTTGAGCTTGAAGTTGCCAAATTTGACAGCTGAGATCTCATGGAGATTAAGAACGAGGGACTCCATCAACAATGGTGTTGACATTCCCTCACCCTTCAGAGAGTGTTATAAGTATAACAATTGGTCAAGGATCTAATCTTGAGACTGCCTGCTACATTTAGTAAGCAATACAATCAGCTAAATTTTTTTAAGGATGGTAGATGTAAGAACACACAAGATGCACAAGTTTTTACCCTGAAACCTAAAGCAGAAGAATTGGAATTAATAGCATAAAATTCATCACCCTACTCTCACATAATGGAAGCAAACAATAATTGCAAGTTTACAGCGTATACCATGAATAACATTATTCCTGCTTGAGCATAAGCGTCAAGCCAAGGAGAAACCAAATTAATTTCTGTCGTTTCATCATCAAAATTAACTAAATCAAAGTCCAGACAGAATGCAGCAACCAATAAAAAAAGATAGACTAATAGAAAATTAAACAATGCAAGATTCATAAAAGCCTGTCTCAAAATTGTGCTACAACTCACAACAGAGTCGATGAAATAACATTGGGATAACTTGGTAAGAAATGTGAGCTCTGACAGTAATTCCCGGAGAAGATATGGCTATGTTCAGTGAGGGCCGAACCAGAGAGCGCTAAACCAGGAAAGTGCGAGACCCCAATAGAAAGTAAGAGAGACCCACCTGTTGTTGGTTGGTCGCCGCCGGCTGTGCTATCGCTCGGCACTTGGAAAGATCGCCATGGAGCGAAGATGGAGACGTCACGGAAGGAGAAAGAGCCAAAGCCTGGTCACGAACACACATGCAAAGAAGAAAGAGGGAGGGAGGGAGTGTCGAGCGCAATCGATTGGAGACAAGCAGTGTCGCGCGCTTTTCCGATATCGGAAATTACAGTCAGATGGTTCACAGGCTTTGGCGCGACAGGATGCTGGTGGAAGATGTTTTGTTTTTTGTTTTATTATTCATGTGTCCCATCCGTATACTTATGCTTTATTGGCTTACAGGAAAATCACTTAGGTCCAGCGACTGGACATCCGATTTTCCCATATATATATAGGGGTTTAAACTTTTCATGTTGTATAAGAAGAAGAAGATTCATACCCACACATGAAATAGTGGTGGGTCTACCATTTTATATGTGTGTGACATGAGAAAACACTTTTTCTACAACATATGAGAAATGTTTTTCCCATATATATATTAAAAAAACAAAAACTTCACTCTGGCTTTCCTTACTCGCCCCTTCCAAATCTTCACGTCCGCCTTCACTATATCCCTACCACCGCCTTCTGCTTGCTCTTGGGGTAAGCAATCCTCTGCCAGCGACTCAATGCTAACAGAAGAAGTAGGATTTAAGGATAGATCTCTATCATACACCTGGGTAAAGTTACCGGAACAATTGCTGGGTCCGAAGGCTTGACAAAATCTGAATACAAAATGCCGTTATTCCTCCATGTCCCAAGTTTCCAAATGGAAACACCTCAGAATAGATCCCAGCCAATATAATTTTCATCCCCAACTCTCTTTTGAAATTCAGAGCAATCCAATCACGGTGGGAAGCTGGCAAGAATTGGCTCTTGAATTGTGGATGCAGAGCATGTGCATTCTCCTAATTGCTACTTCCACTGTACTATAAACTATGTCCTACATTTAGGATCGGATCGGAGTTAGTAATAATCGTTAGTCCTACTCATGAGATTTATAACATAAGTTTTCGGATCTAACAATTTTTTTTTTAAGTTAGGGCCCAAAGTGATCAATAAAACTATACTCCCTCTTTTACTTAATATAAGACATATTTCAAAAGTTGATCTTGATACTAAATATAATATATAATTTTTATATTTGTTATTTTTTTCAATTTATTCCTGTTGATACTCATTTAATAATAATAATCAAGGACGAGAGAGGATATGAGAATTGAAAAAAATGACAAGCGTGTTTTAAGAAATTTATGTCATATTAACTAACTTAATCTACTCAAATTGATTAAGTAAATATTTGTTAATTAAATACGTGAGGGAGGGAGTATAATATTTGTAAACGAAAATAGTAAACAGAATCAAGAGACGAAAGTGAAACCAGAAGTGGGGAAATGACACGAACAGCTTGGAAAAGCTGGGAGGTTTTTCTTGAACCAAAAACTAAAAGATGCAGAGAAATGAATTACGAGTGAGGAGAAAGCTTTCATAGGTGCTTAGTGAGTCAATATAAAAAGAAAGATGAAAGAGAGAGAAAGAGCACCGTAAAGATTAAAAATGAGAAGTAATAGAGGTTTTCCTAAGATTCATCCTGAGGCGCCTATTAAGGTGTCTTGAGAGTGAGAAGCTGCATTCTCCCTCGGGCGGCGAACAATTTCTTTGTAGAAGGCGGGCATTTTTTAACAGCGTTAACCGTCATGTAGGATGAGGGGCATAATTATGCTATTTAATTACTTTAGGGTCAAAATTGCACCCCTAAATACTGTAGAGTTACACCCTCAAAATTAGTTTGGGGGTGCTAACTATATCTTTACCCTAGTTTTTTCGCTGTTATGATAGTATTTATAATAAGTAGTTCTTGAAATATTGAAGATTCTCAAAAGTCAAAACATTAATTTAGTTTTAAATAAAAATTAAGATAATTTATCAGAATTAAAATCATTGGCATTCTTAAATTATTGTTCAATCTTGCTGGATAAATTAAATTTTATCCCTTCAAAAAGCATGAAACTTGAAAGAAAATTACTTGAAAAAAATTAATCTTTTGGTTATTGTAGTTTTAATCGGGTTGTAAGTCAATCTCTATACTTTAACTCGAAGCAACTTAGTTCTTATAATTTTGACTCGGTTCAACTCACTTCCTATAGTTTTCACTATTTTATACTTTAGTCCTTATGTTCTCGAATAAAGGTGGAGGCCTGTATTATAAAATGGTTAAAACTATAGGGAAGGACTATATTACAACCGAGTAAAAACTATAGGGATTGAGTTATACCAAATCAAAATATAGAAAATGAGTTACAACCTAGTCAAAACCACATGGACCAGAAGATTAATTTTCTCAAATTAAATTTCTTCTACATAGCTAAGCATGAGAATTGAATGGGAGAAGCGTGCATAATTATTAATTCCAGCCAGGAAGCTGGAAGTTAAACCGCGAATGATCATGACCATGGAGGGAAAGCTATAACTTATGCCGAGTTTTGGAAGTTCCTGTCAACTTTCAACCCAGTAGTCTGTTTGGTATGGTTGCCTATTGAATTAGTTTTGCGAATAACACCTGCTTTATTATCACTTATAACTCTGGAGGCTTTGAAGACTAATGATAATACGATAATTCTTCGCACATCGTCTTTCATTTGATGGTGGCTAGGCCGATTATTCTAGTTTATTTGTTTCTTTGTTTTTCTTTCTTGTTATATTTGTTGGTTGTTATCATGCTTTGTTGTTTGTTATTTAGACTCGTTGTTATCTTATATTTATAACCGTCACTTCTTTAAAGTTTATTAATAGAATCTACTTTGACAAAAAAAAAAAAAAAAAGTATGGCTGCCTATGGGTACTTTACCTTTATGATTCCACCGAGAGGTCGCAAAATTTCTACCTTTAAAATTATATTCTATGTTCAGTGGAAGCATATAAGGTGCTTCTCCTTATATACTTCTTACACACTTGTCTCTCTAATTAAAGGGATCATGCATTTATTTTTTAGATTAAATTATATGTTTGCTTTTTGAAATATTTTTTTGCATCAAATATCTCAAATTAATTAGTTTTTAGTCTTGCATTTGGAAACATTTGTCTTGTAACACCAAAAGATTCTAGAAAACTAATTAATTTGATATATTGGGTACAAAAAAAAAATTCAAAAAGCATCATACAATTTAATCTATAAAAAAAATGTCTCATCTCTCTAATAAGAGAGACAAACATCTAATGTGAACCGTTCTAGGAAAGCCTAGAGGGACTACTGATTTCCTAAATAATAAGTTTGTCAACATAAAATACAAAAATAATAATAATAATAATATGTTAAACGAAATTGTTCACAATTTATAAATAGTGTTTATCATTTTCTTAGATATGGTGTAATATACAGGAAGTCACATAAGTAAAAATGATTTTTTTGGGGGTAAAAATGCAAGCATAGCCTTTAAATTAAAATAAAGAATGTGAGGAATTAAATCTCATACAATCTTGTAAAACCAAGCTCCTTAAGGAAGGAGGACACGAATCAAGAAAATTGGACTGTAAACGACAATACTTCGCCAGTTGGTCAGCAAGTCTGTTCTGAAGACGAGAAATAAGAATGAATTGAAGATCCCATGAACGCCTAGAAAAATCTTTAATCTGCAACACCATTGAACTCATAGAACTCTCCTCACTATTAACCATTAACAGATTATATAGATTTTTTGAGTCCGTCTCGCTATATGGAAACTATTAAAGTTGCGAATGCTGGCCAAAAAAAGTTTAGAGGGGCAAAACCATGGGCCCAACGAACACACAAGTGTCCACGGCCCCTTGTCCCATAATTTTCCTTCGGGTTTAAGCCTATTTTTTGTCTTCATAGTTTATCATGATTTGAGTTTTTGTCGTTGAAGTTTTCTCTTTCTAAAATCAATGTTAGTCACCGTAGTTTTAAAAGCCCTCATCGTGTCAAGTGCACAGCTATTATGGACGATGCAATGTCAGACAACGAAATTGATCATTCCAATGAGCAATTCAAGAAGGATGAGAATAGATAAATATCAGGCAAAATAGAAGAAAAACAACCTAAATTCCCTTCTTATCGTGCTTCTCTCATGGGATTCAATGGGGTTGCTCACAGCGAGCCACATAATGGATGAGGATGATTTGTTTAAAAATGACAATGAAATATGTTGGAAATTGCCTGAGGAATCTGATGAGATGAAAAAACTCATGGAAATGTATCCTGTGGCCCCCTGCACAGAAGAAGAATATAATGAGTGGTGTGAGCCCTGGAACTATGCGTTGATCCTCACTGTGCTAGGCAAGAAATTTAACCTTTATGTGTTAAGAGACCTATTATCTAAACTCTGGGGATTCTCAAGCTTTAAGCTTATTGATATCCCAAATAATTACTTTGTGGTTAGATTTCAAGACCAAGAGTTATGGAAGACGCATTATGGGAAGGTTCTCTACGACGACCCTTGGGTGATTAGGCAGCAATGTGTCCTGATCCAACGCTGGACACCCTATTTCAGTCCCTATCAGAATCCATTGGGAAGGGTGGCGACTTGGGTTCAAATCCCAGATGTGCCAATGCACTGCTACAACAAGCATTGCATCTCACGTTTGGGAGACAGAATCGGTCGAACACTCAAAGTGGATATTAACACTTTGCACAATTTCCAGGCTGCAACACCGAAAATACAGAGAGAGAAGTTTGTGAGAATTTGCGTTGAATTAAATCTGTAAAAAAAACTTGTGCCTAAAGTGATTGTGGCAGGGTCTATTTTCAATGTTGAATATGAGGGTCTTGGACTCATTTGCTTTACCTGTGGTTGCTATGGACATAAAAGAGAGGACTGTCCTCACTGCTCCCCTGTTTCGGACTCCACCGGCGATGCTAATCCCCAATCTCCTCCACCGCCACCGCCACCGCCACCGCCACAGACCGTTATACAACCACCGCTCATTTGACTAGCTTAAATCACCGACGAAGCTTTTGGCCCATGGATGTTGGCCACCCGACGGTCAAACCGTCAAGCCTCCACAATGGCGGAACTCGGTGACGGCAAAAAGCGTCACTCCTCGGGGGCTGGACCTAAACCGATGAAGGCCATTCCGTCGCAGAGCTCGAGATTTGTGGCGTTAGAAGATCTTGAGGAGGATGGCCGTCTGACACGCGAGGACAACTTACTCCAGATTGAAGATACGTCGGTGAAGAAAGTCTCGAGGCAGATGGAGATCAGAACGGGTAAATCCCCTTTGGTCAAATCAAAGGCTCAAGATTCTAGGAAAATGCCAGTTGGTAAGGTCCAAACTCAGAAGACGGAATTGGGTATTAAACCCAGGCTTCAATACAGACCAAAGGAGCCCAATCCAGTGGCGGAAATGACTTTAGTTGGCGAAAATTGCGTGAATGGCGGGAAAGGGCCAATTTTGGCACTGGACTTGGGCCCTGCTGGACCTGAACAAGTGGTCAACCCAAATGAAGAAGAGAATCATGTGAATGGGCCCCAAGAAATGTTCGAAGGTGTGGTGGACCAATTATTAAGATGGATCACTTGAATCACGTCGGGCCGAGTAAGGCCACTTGTCCATGCGTATGAAGGAACAAATGAAGGAAACATTAATGTTTCTAATAGATCTAGCTTGATACATTTGGGCCCCAAGAAAACCATTGATAAGAAAAATAAAATCAAGGGAAAACGCGCTCATAATATTGTTCAAGGAAGCCTAAATGTTTTGGCCCAGCAGCTACCTTCATCAGTGAATCCCACCACTGCTCCCTCTAGAGAAGACACCCACAAAGATCCAGTTATGGATCTAAAGCCGCCTGACAACTGGGATCCAAATGAGGATTTTGCGCTGGAATTCATGGAAGATAATCGTACTTCAGTGCCTGAAACTCAGTTTGAACAGCAACCTTGTGGTCAGGCAGGAGACCCCAGGTAAGTATCCCTTCCTCTTGCTTTGTATTTATTCTTTTTTAATGACTATTGCATTTTGGAACTGTAGGGGAGCCGGTGGCCGGTCCTTCCCTTTAACTATAAAAGATATTGTCAATATGTATTGCATTAATATTTTGTGCCTTATTGAGCCCCGTATTAGCGGTGTCAAAGCTGATAAGGTGTGTCGCAAGCTTGGTTTTAGTCTTTGGATTCGTGTGGAATCTGCGGTTTTGCGGGAGGTATTTGGATTCTATGGGACAACAATGCTTTTGATATTACCTACCTTACCTCCACCACCCAAATGCTTCATTGTCAAATCAAAGATCATGCTACCAACATTATGAGCCTTGTGACAATTGTGTATGGTGAAACTACTCCTTCCGGAAGAACCGCCTTATGGCACTCTCTTCGTTCTCTTGCAAACCCCAACCTCCCTTGGTTAGTCTTAGGTGATTTCAACGCCTATTTATCCTCTAATGACAAACTCAGAAGTGTTGACCCCCTGTGGACCTCAATGCAACATTTCAAAAACTGCATTGAGGACACCAAGCTCATTGAAGCCAAGATCCACAGTGAAAAATTCACTTGGGAGAGACGAGGCTTGAAAGAAAGGCTGGATTGGGTGTTCTCCAACCTCAATTGGATTAAATGCTACCCCTCTTTCGTCGTCCGACACGGTCTTAAATTTAAATCGGATCATAGGGTTATGGTAGCTAATTCGAATCCTTCATCCCGCAGGATTAATTTTCAGAGGCCTTTTTCTTACCAAATTGCTTGGACCCTGGAGGATGACTTTAAGAACATCACCAAGGAGGTCTGGCAAGGGAAAAACTGGATACAAGGGCTTCAAAGTTTTCAAAAATCTGCTTTGGATTGGAATGACAACCGAGTGGGCAATTTCACTAAATGGAAAAAGAAGTTGATTTGTCGTCTTGAAGGAATTGACAAGTGCAGAAGGATGAATTTGCAAACTGGGTTGTACAAATTGGAAAAAAGACTCTGGGTTGAATATCCCAAAAAGAAGTCACGTGGTTTCAAAAATCCAGATGCAAATGGTTGAAGGGGGGAGACAGAAATACAAGATTCTTTCATGCCTCCACCATGATCAAAAGGAAAAGGCAGAGAATTGACGTGATCCAGAATGATGAGGGTGAGTGGGTGGAAGAGCATGAAACCACTAAAACTTTGGCTCATGACTTCTTTTTTAACCTCTTTACCCGTGATGCTTCTATGAAAGATTCTGCAACGTGGTGCTCCAATTTTCCTACTATAGATGATAATAGGCAGCGTTTGCTTGCAAGGAGTGTTACCAGGGTTGAGATAAAGAATGCAACGTTTGCTATGGGTGCCTTTAAAGCCCCTGGCCCTGATGGCCTCCAGGCCCATTTTTTTCAGACATAATGGAATGTGGTTGGGGATAATATTTGTGATTTCATTGAACAATGTTTCATTAACCCCTCCTCATGGCTAGCATAAACAAGTCCAAGATTGTTCTTATCCCCAAAATTGATAATCCTTCTACACTTAGAGATTTTCGTCCCATATCCCTGTGTAATGTGAGCTTTAAAATTATTACTAAGGTCTTGGCAAACAGACTCAAAGACATCATGCCTCATCTTATTAGTCCTGAGCAATGCAGCTTTATTGCTAACAGATCTAGCTGTGATAACATCATTATCGCCCAGGAAATTATTCACTTTATGAGGATTAAGGGTAGGAAGAAAGGCTTTGTCACCATCAAGATTGATATGGAGAAGGCTTTTGACAGACTTGACTGGGAATTCATCAGGAATACTCTTGCTTGCTTGAATTTGGAAAATAACCTGATCGATCTCATTATGGGTTGCATTACCACTAATTCTATGTCTATTCTTTGGAATGGTGATAAAAGCCGCAGCTTCAACCCTTCTTGGGGTGTTAGACAAGGGGACCCTCTTAGCCCGTATATCTTTGTCCTTTGTATGGAGCGCCTGGGCCATCTCATTAAAGCTGTGTGTCAGGGTCGGCGCTGGAAGCCTTTATATTTTAAAAGAGGAAGCCCTCACATCTCTCACCTGTTCTTTGCTGACGATCTTATCCTATTCACTGAAGCTTCATCTAATCAAATGACCGAAGTCCGCAAAGTAATGCAAAGTTTCTGTGAGGTCTCTGGCCATAGAATCAACTTGAATAAATCTCGTATGTTTTGTTCTGACAGTGTTAATTTTAATAGGGCTCTTGAGCTTAGCCAGTTGCTTGGGATTGGAATAACTAATGATCTTGGGAAGTATTTGGGGGTCCCGCTTCTCCATAAAAGAGTTACGAAGGCCACGTATCATCCCATAGTGCAAAAAGCGAGGAAAAAATTATCCATGTGGAAAAGCAAATTCCTGAACATTGCGGGACGATCGATATTGATTAAATCTGTGCTTTCCTCTCTAGCCACCTACTGCATGCAATCAACCTTTCTCCCAATTTGTACCATCAACAAAATTGACAAGATCTCAAGGAAGTTTCTTTGGGCTCAAGAGGAAGACATGAAAAAAATGCACCTCATTGCTTGGGATAGAGTCATTCAGACCAAGAAGCAGGGGATCTTGGCTTTAAAAATCTCCGTCATCAAAATAAAGCTTTTATCATGAAACTTTGTTGGAGCCTCCTAACTAAGAAGCATGCCTTGTGGGTCCAATGTATTTGGTCTAAGTATAATTGTGGTGACCGGTCTGTGCCCAAAGTTTCAAGAAAGAAGAACTCTTCCTCGGCTTGGAAAGCAATTGTTGAGGTTTGGGAATCTTTTATTAGTGGGGTGGGAAGAAAGGTTAACAACGAGGCGGAAACCAGATTTTGGTCCGATCTCTGGCTTCCCCTCGATCGCCCGCTCATACACTTTGCTTCCAATCCTTACTTAATAAATGAGGATGAGACAGTGACGGATCACCTCTTGCCGAATGGAAGGTGGGATGTTAATAGGTGGCGGGGCATTCTTAATCATATTATTAATACCATCTCTAGAATGCGCCCCCTATTCGAATTATCCCGACGGGTTTACTTGGAGAGCGGCGACTGATGGTTGCTTCACTGTTAAATCGGCTTATCATTATCTCTCTGGTCGAGGAAGTGTAATTACTCATAACTTCTGGTCCCGAATGTGGAAATGGCAGCTCCCCGAGAAAGTTAAATACTTCATGTGGCAAGTCGGCCATAAGAGACTTGTCACTAACTCTCTCAGAGCCAAAAGAGGTCTTACAAGTGATAATCTCTGTCATTTTCATTGTAACTATGAGGAAAGCGTGATCCATATTATCAGGGATTGTGAGAGAGCTAGAAACCTATGGAAAGAAATCTTAAAACCTAACTTTTTTGCCAAGTTTTTTGCAGGTAACTTACAGATTTGGCTCCGTTGGAATTCTAATTGCAATCTCGGGAAAGGAAGGTTTCGCAACTTCTCTTGGCCAAAAGTCTTTAGCTTGGGGTGCTGGATCCTTTGGACATCCAGATGCAGATTTCTCTTCTAGGGCGAGTCCGCAGACACAAGGGAAATGCTACATTTGTGTAACTATCTTCTCACAGAAAATTCTACTAATCAAACTTTATCTCATCAGATCTTTCATCTTGGTAGGATTGAGGAGAGATCATGGACCCCGCCCCCAGTGGATGCTGTTCGAGTTGACGTGGACGGATCAGTAAGAAGCCAATATCAAGCGGCCTGTGGTGGAGTTATCAGAAATTCCCAAGGTGACTGGTTGTTGGGGTTTTATAAGTCCCTCGGCCTTCACAACGTTGTCGAGGCGGAAATTCATGCCATCATGATGGGCCTCAAAGTGGGACAACAGATGGGCTTTCAAAGACTCCTTCTTTATTCCGACTCCCTTAATGCCATTAATGTCCTCATGAGAGATTGCTGTTATGATGACCATCCATTAAGAGATATCATTAAGGAGACCAGAGACCTTCTGTTCTAAGACTGGCAGGTTGAGCTTCATTATACACCGAGGGACAACATATCATGTGCTGACTATATGGCCAAGCAAGGCCATAATGCTCCAACTGAAGACGACGTGACTCTTGTTACAGTTGTCCCTAGTGGGTTCCTGGATATGGTCCTGAATGACCAGCTAGCTTGTCGCTCCTAGTATTTGCTTTTGTTGTATTTTGGGGTAGACTCTTAGTCTAACCCTCTTCTCTTACCTTCAAGCTTCAGCTTGCCTGTACTCTTCAAAAAAAAAGTGTTATCTTTGTTGATACGTCACTAACTCTGTAATTTTGCTGATATGACTCAATGACGGGACATATAACATGGAAATTTGACGAACTTAATAAGTTATTTAAAAATGATGGAAAAAAACTTAGTATTTGCTTTTGTTGTATTTTGGGGTAGACTCTTAGTCTAACCCTCTTCTCTTACCTTCAAGCTCCGGCTTGCCTGTACTCTTCAAAAAAAAAGTGTTATCTTTGCGATACGTCACTAACTCGTAATTTTGCTGATATGACTCAATGACGGGACATATAACATGGAAATTTGACGAACTTAATAAGTTATTTAAAAATGATGGAAAAAAACAAATCCTTGAACTGAACCAAAATTGCACACGAAAAGGGATCTTCTGCTGCTGCACCTAAGTTGGCCACCGGCGTAGTGTAACATTCCAAATTTTTGGGATTTTAATGTAGAAAGGTTGTATGGAAAATTATTATTAGAATTTGGCTTGAGAAATTATAATATTAAGGGTGAAGGAGCAAATTTGCCAACCAACTGTTAGGCCAGGAGCGCTGGGCACAAAAAACTTTTAGTGGGACCAAAAAGACCAACAAATAATTGAATATGTGAAAATAATACAAAAACGTTAATTGACCGTGAACGTCCGTTAAGCCGCGGTCTCCTGTGGCCACCTAGAGCGTGCGAGGACATGATTTCTTGATATGGGGTCTTTGCATGGTAATGGAAACTTCTAGGTCAAATCGCTTATTTTTTGATTGAAGATAATCCTCAACATCTGAAACATACTCCTTATAAGGAGATTTGGAAGTGGCAAGGGGCGGAATGAATCAAAGTGTTCATGTGGCTGGTCTTCCTTAACAAGCTTCCCACGAATGTGTGGCGTAGTAGCTGGTCAGGTGCCTCTACAGTGTGTGGCTACTGCAATTCAGAGGAGGAAAGCGTGTTGCATATTCTGAGAGATTGCACCTACACTAGAGCTTTGTGGAGGGAGCTGATTCAACAAAGGTATGTGACTGCCTTCTTTTCTTATAGACTTAAAGACTGGATGGCCTTAAATCTGAAGCAAAATGTGGGGAAAAATTTAGGTTCTTGCTGGAAATTAGTTTTTGGCATTACTATATGGAAATTATGGGGTTGGCGTAATTCCTATATCTTTGAAGCTGGCTTTACTAAACCCACGAACCCAGGTGCTACTATTCTTAATTCCTGGAAGTCCTTTGTGTGTACACATGATTCAATACCGCTGGTAGCAACATCTGATGATTAGCGCTGGATGAGACCACCTGAAGGTTGGTTCAAGCTCAATGTCGATGGGTTTGTGATTAGAAGCTCATCTAGAGCTAGGCGTGGTGGAGTTATAAGGGACTCTAACGGTAATTGGGTGGTGGGCTTTTCCAAGGTAATTGGTATATGTGATGCTAGTATAGTCTGAAGAATGGGCAATGCTTGAAGGTCCGAAACTAGCATGGGACTTTGGCTTGGGCAGTTCGCTAGAATCGATGCACGAGGATTTAGTGTGCAGAATTTCTACTACTAATCCTTCCTCGATAGTTTCTTTGTTTGAGAGGATAAAAGCCTTCTGAGTATGGTGGCAAGTTCGGATCCGCCATATTCCACGAGTGTAACGTAGACTTGCGAGATGGAATGGCAAAAATGGGATTCTTGAAGCGATATCATTGGTAATTGCCCTCCTTCCTTAAGGAGCGGCTTGAGATTGATTTGGGATTAATTTCCCCCTTGTTTTAATTATTCTGTCTGTATCTTGGCTTCTTAAGCCTCCTCTTGTATCAAAAAAAAAAATCATTTGCTTTTGTCTTTCTTTCTTCATTCGCATCGTCTTCCTCCTCCGTGTTGTGAGAGAGCTTGTTGGCGTCGAGATCGCGCCTCAACGACAGCCAGAGTCTCGGTCTGTTTCCTCTTCCACTATTTTTCAGGTGTCGATCGTTCATTGGGCTCTTGCCACCGTTCGTTATCATCTCGCCATCAGATCTGTTCCTTGTTCCTGATTTTGGCGGCGCGATTTCTCTCTGTTTCAGCCACAGTTTTCTTGCTTCGTCGCCTCGATCTGCTATTTTCTTTGTCGCCAACGTCCAATTCCGGTGCTTATAATTGGTTGTCTTTCGCTCTTGTACCCTGTTTGGAAGTTTTCTATTCATCTTCCAATCATCTCGTGAATACGTGATTATGCCTCTCATCTTGCTTATTTCGTTTTTCCTTTTTCTCTTTCGATTATGCCTCTCATCTTACCGATTTGTGGGTCATCCCTTTTTCTCTTTCATTTTTCCCTTTTTATGGATCAACATCGGTCTCGCCACAATTCTCAAAGCTCGTTCAACATTGTAGGTTTCAACTTGGGTGCGACACATCGGGTGTCCCTGTGGACCTCTTGGTGGAATTGAATCGCCGAAGGGTGCTTTGGATGAAGGGTTTAGTGTTCGGTACTTGTGACGAGGGTCACGCTTAAAATGTATGGAATCGGGAGGAGCATATGGGATGAAAGATAATGGGTCTCAATTTTTATGTTATTGTCCGAGATGGACCTTATGACTTGGCGTGTCCCACTTCAACCTTGCCATGTGGGGGTCATCTAAACGGTTAGAAAAGCTCAGACGGTGTTGTATTATTTTCACATATTCAATTGTTTGTTGGTCTTTTTGGTCCCACTAAAAGTTTTTTGTGCCCAGCGCTCCTGGTCTAATAATTGGTTGGCAAATTTGCTCATTCACCCTAATATTAATTACTGAAAATATAGGGCTTATTTTCCTTGAAAATTTTAGGAAAAGAATAAATTCAATTAGGAATTTATTTCCTTACAATATGTGAATATAAAAAAATTATGGAATTAAGGCCCATGAAAAATTAAATTGGAAAAAAAAACCTTATATGACATTAAAGATTTATCTAAAATGATAATTGCAATTAAATAAATAAAGGACATAATTGCAAACAAAATCTTATAGAGGGTTTCCAAGATAAGACCACATTGATTTGTAATATCCTGGGCCAATATTTAATAACATCCGCCCAATAAAAATGCTCCACCCATTTAAATTACATCAACCCATGACCTCAATTCCACCAAAAAATGCACAAAGAAAAGCAAGTTCATAAAACTTATATCCATTTGCGCACCATACTTACCTATTACACATCCATTTCATTTCTTCAATATCTTCCATCGGCCCATATCCTCAACACACTACCAGCCCATTAGTTTCAAACACCCAAACCAATGATTCAGCTCTTACCAAAACACCACAGTAGTGCCAAAGCGTCACTTACGTAAGAGCAGAGAGAAGAATTTTACAACAGCAAGTTTCATGGGATAAGCGGAGAGATTTAGGGGCTACAAGAGATTTCTCATATCAAGCAAATCCTACCGTTGTCATCTGATCTGTAGGATCATGCTTCCTCCAGATGCCTTGAGCCTCACAACGCTGGAACCATCGGTCCCTTCTTCAAACCGGACCCTTGATCCAGTATAAACTCACTGATTGTTTAGTTCATTCTCATTGTCTCAAACAAAGAGAGAGTCGAGAAAGAGTGAGAGTACAAGAGAAAGAGAGAGTAGTTGAGAGAGGGTCCAAGAAAGAGTAGGACTGTGAGAGGAAAGAACTCAGCTGTGTTGGATGCTCTGCACCTTGAATAAAAAACAGAGGGTGATCAGCTTTGTCATAAGATCACATTTCACAGACCACAAGCCAAAAAGCGAGAGTAAATATCAAGCTTCTCTTCTTTGGGTTTTCACCCTTTATCAACGCAAATCTCGAGCTTTAAAACCATTAGGAGCATGGCTAGAATCTTTATGAGTTCTTTGTTAAAACACCATTTGTCATAAAAGAAATTGTTGCTACCTTGTGTCTAGATATATAAAACGTTGCACTTATGTCTTAGTATATTTATTTATAACTAGGTTGTAACATATGATGAACCACGTTGCTGCATGGGGAGAGAACAAGCATATTCTTTGTCATTTTTTAATATATATATATATATATAAACGTCGCTACACTTAGGAGCACGTATATGTGTAGTTTTTGATTCCAAGATGCTTACGTGTCTCTGGATGTGGAAAGGTTAGGTGAGTTTAGATCAACTAGAGATCATGAAGGCAATAGGAAACTGAAATGGGAAGTTGGGATACTCCATCGCTGCAAAACATAAATATATAGATGTAGGTTAACTTGCCACCATGAGTGTTAACCTTTGCTATCATCGGCACCCACTTAGGAGAAAAAGGGAGAAACAAATCCTTTGATAATGTATGAATGATCCCTACATGTAATGGAGAATATGAACCTTTGACCGTCATTGTGTAAAAATGAGTGTGAACACATATGAAACCAAAAGAAAGAAATACTTACCGTCATGAAACTAACCCTGAAAATGCATGAATGCATATATATTTCGTTGTAAAAAAAAATAATTAAAAAAAAAAAGAGGGGGGGAGAATAAAACCTTGCTAATGCATAAAGGGAGTTTTGAAAACCATATATATGGACTATTGCATTAATGAAGCAAAACCACTGTACATAACTTAGCTGTGTGTGCGTTGAGTATATATATCATAGAATCAAAGTTTCCATGTTGCATGTGTATTCGCCGCCACCTGGAGGTTATTAAAAGGTATTGTACATATCCATAAGAGTTGAAAATAATATTTAAATTTTAGTAACCTTGTGATCTTCGTTGTGAGGGAATTAATTGCAAAATGTATTTTTATAAATATTTAACTCAAACTACATGAAGCCTATTTTATGTAGTATTAGTATTTATCAAAGGTTTTGAAGGACACCATGAGAAACATTAAATTTATGCATTAAATCATTTTTATGATGATTGGCATTTATTAAAATCCTAATTTAAAGTATTAGAATAGCCTCTGAGAGTCTAAAATAATTGTAGAGAAATAATAATAATTAGTAAATAATAATAATAATAATAATAACAATAGCAATAGCAACAACAACAACAACAATAATAATAAAATAAATAAATAGTGATAAATAATAAGATTATTATTAATAATAAATAGAAAATAGTATCATTAATTAGTAATTGATGAAAGGGAGAATTTATAATTACAATGGGTCTCATCGATTTTTCAGCATAAAGTGCCAGGCAAGCATTCTAGATATATTATTATTATTATTTGTATATCTTAATTTTATTAAATTATAAGTTATAATTTTATGTAGATTTTTAGAAGAACTATTAATGATTAGTAAATTGGTTGTGGTAGATTGATTTTTGGCGTGTGTTTGAGCTCTTGGATTAGGAGCAAAGATTAATAATAATTAGCTTCACTTTGAGGTAACCACTTTCCACTTATTATGTATATTAGTATGTTGTTTGTGAGTATTTTATGAAATGATTATGAATATCTTATTAGAAATTGCCTTGAGGAACCTTATGATTTGAATTGTGAATATATATACATATTTATTTATTTATGTATAAGAATTGAGAATTGAGATATTATAACATATATATAAGAATGGTTTTTATTACATGATATGAACGGGAAAATCTTTGAAAATCCCTATTGAGTTATTTATTTATTGTGATAATTATGAAAATGGTTGAATTGGGAGGAAATGGAGTAATTTATTCCACCACGTGGTGAGGCCTCCATTAATGCATGATGGTTGGCTTTATATTGTCCTACTTGTTCAATGAAGGACGACCACTAGTTCAATGAGGGCGTACGACACCCCGCTAGTTCAATGAGGGGGAAAGACTCATGGTCTGGGACATGTGCTCTGAGGATTTTGGCATGTCCTCATCTCATGACCAGTGAGCTTTTGAGTAACCAGAATATGGATGTAACTTAGCCCATGGGTCTAGTCGGAGGAAATAAGGCGGTTCGGTTGGATTGGTGGGAGGTATCTTGGGAATTGTGTTAATAAAAACTGTGATACATAATTTCTAATATGAAATTTTGTGATGTGGATATTGGCAAATTATATATATATTTTTTTTTCTAAAATACTTTGTTATATAAATTGTTCCACATGGCACTTCACTAGCACATATTAGTATTCGTAATGAGTTGGATTGATGGTTACCACATTTTTTCAAGTGATAGTTCATGTCCGGGTCCATCAGGGAAAACTTCAGAAGCTTAGGCTACTCCTTCTAACAATAGTGTTCCATCTTCTGGTATACGTCGGATGATTATATATTGCCACGTTAGGGCTTATTTTGCATACTCGATTTATTTTTGTATATTTTGATAATTAATGAAGTATTAATGAGTGGTTGATCAACCCTTAATTAATCTTATTTTAAATAAATTTTGAGGACGTCTTTTTAGTCAATTGCAGATACTTGATAGTCAAATTTTCTTTTTTGATTTTTGTAACAGTACTTTTCAAAGAAAGTAATTTTTTTGAGCTAGCATAAGACAACCAATTCGAAAACCAAAGTAAATGCATGAAGTTCCAGCACCGAATTAACAAATTTGAGGTAGAAAATATCCTAAAATTACTGAGAGCCTCTCAACACAAATACGAATCCAGATCTGAAGTGCATCAATCCCTGTGAAGATGAGTGCTAGAGACAATGACGGCGATGGGTGCTAGAGACAGCGACAGCAAAGGGTGCCGGTGTCGAAGACGGCAATTGAGGTGGGGTGACTGGTGGAGAAGATGAGTGATGGAGGTGATTGATGGGTCGATGATTACCGTTGTGCGATTTGAGTCGTCTGCGATTTCGGTCGAGAAGTTTCTTTTTGTTTTTTCACATAATTTATCCAGCTCATCAAGGCATATTAATGGTTTATTTCCATATCATATGTCTAATAATCGATGAGCAAAATTAACACCGTTAGTGACACATCAACAAAATTAATACTATTAGGGTGCTTTTAAAACTATAGGAATTCCCCTGTTTAAAATTTTAGGGCCAAAATCCAAATTATAGTAAACTATAAATGATGAATCTCCGTACCTTGTTGAAATGTCTTAAATATCTATATATAACATAAGAATATTTATTAAAAAAAGATTGTACTATTTATAAGGCTATAAACCATATGGCCCCCCTTAGATTTCATGCAAAATATAGGCCCATAATTTAGTTGAAGCTTAAATTACCCGATATTCTGAAAACTCTCAATGGAGGCAACTCGGAAATATGAATGCTGGAGGATTTCAAACGATTGATTGAAAATCTTTCATTTGGCCAGTTGTAGTCCCGCGTTCCTATTTGTATTCTTTTTTTATTTTTTATTTATAAGAGTTCCTATTTGTATTCTGGGTCTGGTATTCTGTTGTTGTGTTCCTAATATATAGGACGCTTACTGGGTATAGTCTGTCAGATCTTTTTAATTATAACAATGATGAGGAGATAGACTTAGTGAGTTAGTGGGCAATTGATTGTGTTGTCTTTTCTGTTCGTTATCCTTAATCAGTAAATCCGGGTGTAGTGGCGTAACATCTCTTTGATCATTATTAAGGCTATGATGTTAGCAAATTGATCAGGACTCCTTTATAAAGAACAAGGTTGGTGGTGGCATATCAATCAAAAGAAGATCTATATGATGTCGTAGATGTTTTTATAGTTTAAATATTATATTAAGTTACATGAAATCTCACATTGTTATCTGTTTGTAATGGGGTTTTCTATGTATGCATTCCTTATGCTCAACGGTATCTGCTGAGTATATTGTAAATAAACTACAGTTCGAAGAATAAGCCCTTCATGATTATTGGGATTAGTAGGTAGGTTGCCCACTTTACTCTTCCCGATGTTACCAATTAATGTTGAACGTAATCTATACTTTGGAATTAGGAGGAGTTTTGGTCGATCACCTCTCTCAAATGTGGATCTGTAAAACCTTACAACCACTTTAACGTCGTTTTCCCCTATTTTAGCATCGTCTGCTATTTATTTCCTATGTCATGAACCTCTGAAATTGCAGAGGACAATGTCGTGCAAATTGATACTCTTTATTCTGGTTTAGACTCTGTTTTAATGAGAGCATTTTAGTCCTTTAATTTAATCTACATTGACTTGGAACTTGTTTAAACTTGTAACGTGAACGGTGAACCTCTGGTAAAAAAAATAATAAAAAAAAACAAAGAAAAAGAAAAAGAAAACCTACATATTCTGAACCAGCTCGGGAGATGAAAATTACGAAATCTAATTCCCGATTGCTTACGCATATATAATACTGGTTCTGCAGCCGTCATTAAAGACCAACTTATTCCTGACTAATGCCCCAGTCTCTGAGTCCTCGTCTTCCCTCATTAATGGACCTCATATGATTTTGCCCATAGGACGTTAGAGCCTCACTTTCTCCATGTGAAATTGCCGACCTGACGGTTTCTCCCAGTAGATCACAGATCTCGGCGCTACCCCACAACCCAGAAATAAAAAAGGGAATTATAGATCATAGATCTATAACTAAAATTGCTTCTAATTTGGACTATTTTCCCACTATTGTGGCCGTTTTTTAAGAAACACTGATCCTTCCCATGCCTGGTTGCTTCAATGATTTAACCCAAGAGTAATTCAGTTTTCTGGTTACTTAATTGCTGAAGCCCAACAGTATTGATCACCACCATCTTATGTACTCCAGAAAACCAAAAAATACATGATCATTTACATTATGTTATACTATGAAAAATCCGAAAACAAAAATAGGCTTTCATCATCTGTCTTACCCTTTCACTTGAAGTGCAGAGATTTTGTGATCAAACACTAGTAGGCTGAAGATGATGCCTTGGATGATGAATCTGTTGAAGCTGCAGACTTTTCAATGCAACACCACCCGACCTTCTTTTCCAAAGACTATCGACCTGGCTTTCTTCTTCAGACTTCCTCTGCGCTCTTTTGATCACCGGCAATGGCGGATCCATTTTCTCAATGCTCAAAGCTACAGAAGCTTCATTCTCGTTCCTGAACCTATCAGTATTACTCGGTCGAATCCTTCTTCCACAGGTAGTAGAAGCAGCAGCAACGGTGGCCGGATTGGCGCTCAAGCCTTTTCCGGAGAAGAGCCTTTTAAGCTTGGAGTACTTGCCAAAAGCTGCAGGGGAAATGGATGATGTGTTGGTGAGTCTATGAGAAGTAGGGAAGCCGACTATCCTGTTGTTCCTCTTGACCTGTCCCATGCAGCCGATCCTCGGGGACAAAGGGTCGTCGGAGAGAGACGCCGGCGGGTCCCTCCACCGTGGAAGGCTCACATCTTTGATTGAAGGCCTCGAACAGAGCATCGGAAGGAATGTGGTTCTTTCCTGGATATGCAGCTTCTGATGCTGAAACCGATGGTGATGGTGATGGTGGCGATGGTTTTCGCCGCTCATGATTTTCGTGGCTTACCCAATTTCAGTTATGAAACACAGAAAAGCTCAGAGAGAGAGAGAGAGAGAGTTGAAGAGGTTTGGTGAGGGAAGGCAAAACGGAAAATGGGATTGGAGTTTGAGAGTTGCGATTGATTTGTGGAAACCGACGCGTACTTACTGCGATCCTTTACTTGATCCCGGAAAAGGTGAAGACAGGAAAAAAGGTCGGCATGATTAAATGTAATTATAATATTTTTCTCATTTTGCTAATAATTAATATCCATTCTATTTATAATTCAGAATGACGAACCAGTCAGAATAACGTATAATTATCGATCTATAACAAACATATCAGATGAATAAAAATTGTGTGTGTGTACTTTGTGATTAAAGTAAACCGATGGTCAACACAAAAATTTAATGGGAGAAGAGAGGACTAATGAGACAAGCTTCTTGTGTATGAGTGTGTGTGTGTGGAGATCTAGATCTCAAGCAGGATGATTAAGCTAAAATACACACGCTCTTGGGCTTGAAAATCATAGGCTGACCAACCCCTTGTCCACCTAATTTTCAACTTCGGTTAATTCTACTCCCTTTGCCTCTTGTTGTTTTTATAAGAGCTAGTAATTGAATTACTTTCGATTTAAGAAGATGGTTAAAATTAATTAAAAATATTAATTATATTTAAAATAATTTTTTTTTTTTTTCAAATATGCTCTTATTTTTAGAGGCAGGTAAGTGAGAGAAGTAGTATAAATATATGCATCACAAACATTTTAATTAATATAATATATATATATGAGGAGAAAAAAAAAAACTCATTAAATATTCAGACAACTCTTATAAAAAAAAGCAAAGACAATTCAAATATTGGGTTTTTATAAAAAAACAGAAGAGGGAGTACTTTTTATTTTTGTAACCCTAATGTTGGTTGAGCCAACAACGATACTTATAATACTCATTTACTATGTTGGCGGCATCACAGTAGGTTATTTTACAGAGCAGCTTAAAATGGGATGATTTAGTTGATGAATTTAATATTTGCACCAAAGGTTGAGAAAACTTGTAGATGATGATAAGGTCAAAGGGTCAAAAGAGAAGATACATAATGAAGAAGAGGAAGCATAAAATAGAGGGAGGGAGCCACGTTGAGCCGGAAGCCAATAATCAGGGAAGGTTATTATGATAACTCATCGTTTCTTAAGTAAACTGCTATCATGATTCATGAAGTTGAGCCACTTTACTGTGCTTGTCTTTTTCTGGATAATCTGTTTCCTCTTTTAACATTTTCTTTAACTCTTGTTGGCATCACCATTACGCCATTTTTAATCTTACAGTGTAACGCCTGGACGTCATAGTTTTGTTTAAATCACAAGTCGCAGCTTTGGTTTAAAGTCCGAACCATAACACTTACGATTTGGATGGTATATTATAGTACTGATGAGTTATAAATACTACAAAAATTCATCTCAAACTTTTTATTTGATTTATAGAGATGGAAAACAACATATGCGGTTATATGAAAAAGCCCCACTTTTATTTTAAACGTTTGCATCAAATTGGTCAAATTTTCTATATCGGGACAAATCTGGTGAGGCGGATCTATTTTGCTTTTACAAATTCAAACTAGTTTTTTTCCCTATTTTTTCGACAAAGTTATTTTAAACATTTTGTAAAAAAAAACATTTAAACAATCAAAATAAATTTTGATATTTTATTTTGAATAGTAAAAACATAAAAATCAAATCAAATTTTAAGTGGGAAATTTTATTGAAAATAATCTAAATGGAAAAATTGAACTGCTCAATTGCTCATATCTAGTTTGAGACACAGAAATTAAAAAATAGAGTGAAGAATAATAGAAAAGTCAGTTGGCCATAAATGAATGGGACTGATAGAGTTGGAATCCTGCCTGTTAATGCTGTGAAGCTTGGGATGAGTTCTCTGAACTTAATCTAGACAATGCCGGCTCGCACCCAAATATGAAATATAAGTTGCAGTCAAGTTTGAAATTGGTCGGGATAAAACAGTATTTTAATTGTTGAATCAAAATAATATTAATTAAGTTATCCAGTTATACTTATTTTAAATATGGATTAAGGTGCAAAAATATATGGGTTTTTCAAAAATGTAACTAACACCAACTGTTTTTTTTTTGCTGCAAAATTGATTATGTGATGGAGTAAAAGTACCTATTGACCGTTAGTTTAATTATTATTAAATTTTTTTTTTGTATTTTTAATGCTAATATGTATGATGACTCAGCTAAATTTCATCTCAGTTGACAATAAAGAACTGATGACAATTACAGAAAATGACATAGATATTTTGTGACAGTTGAACCATCCTCTCTCCAATTCTCCTTCTCTTTCCTAGTCTCAATCTTACCTTCGGGCTGTTCATCTCGCCTCCTGAATTACCGTTCGCCTTTTTGTAATTTTCAAAACTATCAGGTCCTTTCTATAATTTTCTCTAGTTCTCATCGCAAGTGCCAACTTAGGTAAGGCATTAGTTGAGTCATCGTATCGCCTTTAAAAATACAAAAAAGTCAAACTAACGGTTAGTGGATTTTTTTACTCCACTTTTATAAGTTGTAACCACATAGTCACTTTTACACACAAAAAATATTTAGTATTGGATACGCTTTTAAAAAAACCACATATATACTTCCACAGCTTAACCGAGTCAAATATTCAATTTTTTTTCACACTTAACCCGAAACTCCTTGTCAAACTTCTATCATCTCATTGAAGCTTTTAAAAATAAGTAAAAAATTTACGCAGAAAATTTGCATAGAAGTATTCCCTCCATTCTTTTGTCTGTCATCAATAGACATAGTTGATACTCCAAGCTAGTTATTAATCTGAAAAAAAAAAAAAAAATAGGAGTGTGAAAGAGGAATTTAGTTGGTCCAACATAGTAACTCAATAATCTGGTGGAAATAAAATGTGTGACTTCCATGTACATAGTACATACCAAGGTCATGTGTACTGATGGACAAAGCCCACACGAGGTGGCCGACACGCCACAACTGTCTTCACGTGAGAGGCACGTGATTGAATTGTTCCTTAGACTTTTAAGTTTTACATTTAACCAAAACGAGTCGAATAGAACATGTAGAGACTAGAGTTAATTGAAAACAGGGCTTCCCCACTTTTCAACCACTTCATTAATTATCTGGATATTTCCGCTCATAGGCAGTCTGCAGTCCTATAACTTCAAAAAGAAGCAAAAGAATTTCGCTTCTGCAATCAACTTTTTTTCCAACATCCACATGCAATTGGTCATAATTCAAAAATTATAATTGGGCTCCTGGAACCATCTACTTGAGGGTATAGGGATTAGAACGACCTAAACTTTAGGGGAAAACAACAGAACAGGAGATTTCCCTGTGGCAAGTTTTATATAAAGGAGGCATGTCCAAAGGAAAGTGCCCATAAAGATGACCGACAATAATTGATGAAGTACAATAAATAAAATAAAATAGGTATAGATCTGGTTAGTGAACCACCTAAAAACATAGCTATCACCAAAGATTGTCTTCAAACAAGAGGACATGCCTGCATGTGACCCTTCTCTCTAGGTTGAATGTACTTTAGATTATTTAACTTTGTTCTAAAGATATCTCTTCCATCGCGTGAGCTTAAGTATAGACTTACCTGAGAGTCTTTTTCATACAGCCTTGCTTGTATTGAAGAATCAAATATTCAATTGGCCCAGATCCTGAAACTAACAGCCAACCAAGACCCCATTTATGCAAACTTGGTAATTTATGTGGTTCAACAAATTTGGGGTGGAGGCAGATTTACAAATATGATTTTTGCATTATTAAGCGAATAAGACTTATCAGAAGAATACAAAAGCGGGTAGACAAGGGAGGGGTGCTATCCACCGTTTTTGAAAAAAGCACAAGATAATTTCTTGATATGATGTGCATGATTTAACAGATCTATCCCAATCAAGCTCTTGTTGAGTTTGAATATGTGGAAGAAACAACTCTCGAGCATATCTATTTCTAATTTATCATATGCACTTTCTATTTCGTGCACTGGTTGAATTTTATCTGTAAAATGTGGACTCTACTTCCTGTTACAATGGTCAAGACTCATGAAGCACTTTTTGAGTAAGAAGAGGACTTCGGTTTCTATTAATAAGAATAATCAAAATCTGTACATCTGTGTGGTCCAAAAAAGGATTTATAGAGCTAAACTAAACTTTGCAAAACAGCTCTGAGTATGTACAGCCAAGGATTTGACTTGGGCAGTGATCGCCTCAGCGCTAAATACTCATGAAGCACTTTACACGCAAGGAAATGAAACAAATCGCTACATCGAGAGTTATTCATACTACATTACTACCTGAACAGGACAACAACAGAAATTCACAATTTTAATGTAGGGTTGGCTCTTTTCAAACTAGCAAGTATGAATGTACAATTTTTATGGGGTCACGTGCTAACCAGGTCCGACTAACCATTAGTTACATAATTAGCAAGACTTAGTTATGTAACTACTTATTGCTCTATCAAGCTTCACAATTAGTCAAGACTAAGCAAGTATTCAATAACGGTACCAAAAAACTAGATAAAGAAACTAATTTATGCGTTTACAACCATTCTTTTCATCTATTAGTATTACAAACAAATGTCAATCTCCCAGATGTTCTCGGGAACTTTCTCATCGGAGTTCAAAATTTAGAAAACGAGTTCATTAATATTAATGGTGGTATTGCCACCACGTCTGAAAAGTAAAGGCAGCCACCCCAGAACGGGAAACAAGAGCTAATATTACATGAAGAATGAAAACTAAAATAAGAATAAAATAAACATATTTTAAGAAAAATCGCTATCAGTTAGAGGATTCTAAACTGCCTCCAGCCTGAGGTGCAACTGCCTCATCCTGGGGCAGATCGCATTCAGGATTTTTCTCCTTAGAAAGTGATACTCCGTCAGAAATATCCTCTGCGCTATCCAGAGATTTTTCTGCCTTTTCATCTGCATCTACAGGTCTGCTTTCTGCCTTTTCATCTGCATCTACAGGTCTGCTATCTGAAGAATCTATTTTGGTTTCGACGAGATTTTGTACATTGTTTTGTGTATCAGATGGAGGAGGAACACCTAGGCCCTTGGAAAGACATACGTACTGGATAACAAGTTGTTTGTAATTATTTAGCAGGTCTTCCACATCACTGACTGTTAGATCACCAGCACGAGCAAACATATATCGAAATTCCCTGAAAACTTCATTCACGCCGTCCTCCTTCAAAAGCATACTTGCTCCTTTATTCTCCAAATCTGAGAGGGATGGAATCTTTGTTATTGGTAACTGATCTGCAAAAGTTACTTTCTTATTTTCAGATTTCGATTCAGATGATGTGCTTTGTAATGCAAACTCCTTGACTGGTTCTCCTCTTGAATTGGCTTCAGAATATTGATCAGGTAATCTAGGCTGCTCTTGCAAATCAGTTGACAGCCCAGAGAGAACAGCACGAGCAGATTCCATGTTTCTCTCAAACTCAGCTTCATCCATTGATATGGCTTTAGCATCAATGTTTCTGATGAAGGACTCAGCAGAAAGCATGTTTGTGAAAAAATAAGCTGCTTCTGCAACCAATCGTGATTGACGTCTAAACCTTTGTATGTACAGTAGGTTGGAGTAAAGTTGTGGAGGGTTTGCCTGCATAGTAACATTAATGAGAGAAGGAAAAGGATATGCAGCTTCATAATAACAATCAGGTCCACACTAAATGGCACTCAGGAGGGAAAAAATTATGAGAATATCAGGTTATGATGCATAGCTTTTATGCTTTAGCCACCCTATGGCGCCATATAAATTAGATGAGTTTTAAGTTGGCAGGAGAAAATAAACCATTCAAGTATGTACTAAAGTACACTGTACACAAAAACTTCGAGAACTTTTCGTAAACATCTCAAGAAAGAAGGCCATTAAAATAACTAGTCCAAGCTTCAACCCAAGTTCCTTATGGCAGGAAAATGTGCAATCAGCATAAAATGAATTATAATATAAAGATTTTGGACAATACGACCCATACCATAATTAATTGTATTCTCATTACTAATTCACCGATGTATGCAACATATGTCAAAATCCAAATCAAACCTTATCAGGAAATTACAAAGACTTCTTTATGCAACTTGTGGTAGAATAAAACTACGTTTTTTAATCCAGGATTATCGTTAGTATTTTAGGATTTGAGCAATAAGCCCAGTTTGATACACAAAATGGAATGGAATTGAAAAAAAAGTAATCATAAATGTGAAATGTCTTTCAGACCACTGGGTGAATAAAATAATTAAAAAGCACCATTAAGTAATTATAACAAGGGTATGATAGATATTTCTAGATTGTCGTTCAATAGAACAGGATTCCCATTCCATTGAGGCTACCAAATGGGGCCTTAGTTGTTTGGATCTTTGGATATCTCCATTAAAATGAGACTAGTAGCTTCTTTCCACGTTCTTTCCTATATTTCCCTTCTTTCTTGTGCGTGTGGCGGGGGGCAAAAGGTTTATTTCCAATCTGGAATTAGGATTTCTCAAGTGACTTGGGTGTTTAAGCCATTCCATATAGACTATAGAGGCCTATTATTTACAACATAAGTTCACCCTTTTACCAATGAATTTTAATAAAATTATTGTGTATTTTTCTTACTTTGCATTGTGTCTGGCACTTGTTCTGGACACTTCGCATAATTTTACAAAGCTACAAGCTATATTTTTCAATGTTTAGAGCATATGGAGGAAAACCAAAAACAATGACAAATTAAAAATCAATGCTCCAGGTACGCATGTTAGTAAATGTTTATAAAGCATGCTATGTGAAGCTGAATCACCATCTTTAGCAGTCATTCAACGCTAAAATGTTGAGATTACCTTTATGGTAACATAAATCAGCACAGGAAGAAATTCATCAGCTCCTGGAGGATTTGCATTTGAAGCAACAGAAGCATTAATCAGTATGTTGTTGATAACCTTGCAACAATTAAGGATACACACTAACTTGTCTCTGGGTGCCTTGTACATGTTGATTTTCTGTAGCTCCTTCTGAGCAAGCTGCAAACGGTATGATAATTAATAAGACAGCAGCAGTAAGGTCTGAAAGGGACTTTATTGAAAAAAAACATGAATTAGCAAAGTGCAGGGACATGGAAAACCATAACAAGTTAAATGACGTATTCAGTTGCCAGAGATAGAACCCAATTAAGGAATTCTTGTTAGAATATATTTTCTCCAACTAACAAACTCAGAATAGGGCTTGTGTTGTTGTAACAAACTCAGCATATACAAACTCACCACATACAAAGTAAATTTTTTTCAGATAAACTGAATTATGAGATCAGAGAAGAGGGAAGACAATCTGCATTCAAATCTATGATGAAGTCATGACGGCTGACAAGCTTAAGAATCAAATCCAATATGTATACAGCATTTAGTGGAAGTTTTACAAAATGCTGACATGAGAACGAAATTCAAAGTCTATATAGAAAACAAAGATTAGTTATACACTCACCAACAATGATGTTTCGTACTGAAAATTTGACTTGACATCCAAATTTTCTGGTCGAATGAACTGTTGAATCAAAGCCATCTTTTCAGAAAGATGCTCATCAAGTTTTACGTCATCTGGAAGTGAAGCAAATACACGGTAAATAACTTCGTCATGACATACTTCTCCAGCCCCTGTATATACAGTGAAACACAAAGGTAAAGAGATAACAGAATAGATGAAGCCAAGTAGTATCAGAACAAGTTACAAGGAGAAGCCATATGTATTGCTTTCTAATCATAATGAATAAAGTGTACAGAAAGTAGATAAGTTTCAGTTCTCCGGTTGACGGATTCATCTCAACCCAGAAAAGCCACATGAACCCGGAAACTAATTTTAACAGCACAACTGATACAATTGAATAGAACCAGAGGGAACAAATCTTCTTGAAATTACTTTCTTCTTAGAAATTGCAAGCCTATGTCTTAACTGTTGAAGTACATTAACAAGGAGGCAAACAAGATAAATTATCAGAAAATTACAGTGATATATGTGACCCCAACTTCCTTCGTATCTGAATCACTTAACTACAATATAAATATAACACATCCACAAATTCAGGAAAAAAGCATGAACATGGTTTATTAATTTATAGGATCAATACAATGTTTGATCATTTTAGTTTACCCTAATTTCAGTTAAGGTCCCTCAAGTTTCTTTTTGTCTAAAACGTTCGCCCCTATATTTTAATAAAGACTTAGACCATTTTACCCCTTGAAGGACCAAAACCTATGGTCTAAATTATTTTCTAAATGTATTATTTAAAAAATATAATTTTAATTGAGACCGGTTCAACCATGGTTTAGTGAACCAGTGCTCTGATTAGTTCAATACTTCAATGCCCGGCCCATCCTAACACCATTGACCAATATAGAATGAAACAGATAAAATGTGTAAAAAAAGACCTTATTTGTTAGTAATCTATATTTTGTTTTCTTCATTTAAGCTCTTTCCCTTTCTCTTGAGCATAGGCTGACAAGCTCTTCATAGCGTAGTGACTAAAAGAAAGTGAAAGGGAAAGGGAAGGATCAATATTTGGCCACGGCAGTATATGTCAGCAAAAGTGCTTATTACTACGGAAGCCTCAAATCAAAGCCACCTAATAACTCACAGAAATTCAGAAAGAAAGCAAAGTTAAATTGAAACTCACTTCACCAGCACTCTCCAGCTCTTCCTCAGAGCACCCAGCCCAAAGTGGATGAGCCCTGAAAGCTGCTTCCATGTTGGTAAAGAATTGCTGTACAGCAGCACTATCCCTCTCTGGATCTGGTGCATTATTCGAGAATGATACAATAAAGCTGCAAAATAAAGTATCCCACTCACAAGATTTTCCTTGACAGTCCCATGATCTCATAAAGGATAGAGCTTTTTATTGGTTCCAAGGTCCAACTTCTTATCTGAATATACTTTGCGAAGAGAGTTCTATAAGTGATGATTAATGATTCTGTTGATCAATGCAACATAAGTTTTTGAACCTCAGAGAAACCATCAAATCAGAGTCCAGATCTTCTCCACGAAGCATTCCGGATAAATCATTGACGTGTTGGATGGATAGATATAGCAAGCAAACAAATGGCTAGAGATACCACCAAAGTCCACCCAGAAGAAGAAAAACTTTAAAACATGTTACTTGCGACAACAAATCAACAAGCGCAATAACATTGGAATTTCACGGTAATAAACATAGACGGAAAACTTGGAAAAGTCGAGTCGAAAACACAGAAAGATGGAAAATTTGATCTAAATAGTTGTAAAGTAAAAACCTCTTAATTGCTTTGACGAAATCGGCGGCAGATGGTTGGCGCATGCGCTCCAGGAAATCATGTAAGCCCAAGAAAACGTCGGCGTTTTCCATTCTCCGCCGTCGGATAGGAGCACTTGAAACTGAGTTACCACTGAAAATTGCTACGCTGACTCGCTGAGTCTTGCAATTCGCTTGGATAGTATCGGCCTCCGTTGATAGTAGATGAAATCCCCCTCATTAGGCGTTGATGAAAACATTGTTTTGCCACCATTGTCATTTTTTTATACAAAAAAATTTAGGTGACTACGTACCAATGTACCCCAATAACGTATTCCAACTCACAATCTTATACAGTATTTAGGTTAATCCCTTACTCACTTACTTGACTAACTTTTTGTTCGATTGTCATTTACTCCTTTCAATAATAAATACTTATAAGATAAAGTTAACATTTCTAGAAAAATTAAAGAAATTAATTAAATTATTTTAAAATATTTATATAATTAGTTTAACTAATAAACTGATATATAATTTAAAAATTTATAATATATAATATAATTAAGTAATTTATTTAATTTTTCAAACTCTCTAAACAAAATTAACTATGTCTTTTATTTAGTATTAGAGTTTTTTTTTTTTTTTTTTGATAAATAGTATTAGAGTATTGATCATGCACTGCCAACCAAAAATACCAGGATTACGTCTGCTTCTCCGCGGCTTCGTGGATCACGTGCAACTGTATGGGCCTGGTTTAGGGGTAAGACCTTCGAACCCAAGCCCAACTACAATTGAAATGCCATTTCTTTTTTCTTTTCTTCTTTTATAAAAAGTATACGACCACCAGCACTCTATGTCTGATAGTATTGGGATATGTATCCCCCTAAGGTCTTTAGTTGATTCCCCCTCCCTCGCCTTGTATCAAAAAAAAAAAAAAAAAAGTATACAACCACAAATCACGTTAATCACAATTCACAACACACATTAATCCGGTGAAAGGAATGTAATGAAAGAATGATTACAGAATAACATAAAAAATTTCTAAACAAATAAAATAACCTTTTTAACACTATCAATGCTAAAAATAGAGGGTATAAATATATGTATAGAAGGTATAGATATTTATACTCCCTCCCAGGTCCAATTATAGGAACACATTTTGGAGTTGGTTTTGGTTTTAATTATAAAGAGCAAGTTTTAACTTTTTGTCGATTTTTTCCTATAATAATGTGTTGATACTTGATTGATTTAATTAAGTATATTAATGTGAAATTAAATTGATATCAATTAAATTAATTAAAATGTGTTGATACTTGGTAGAATATTTTTGAGAGATATCAGTGACCTTCAAATCTTTCTGCAACTCTTTCATAAAATTGGTACAACCATGAAAATGATATTCCAACTATGTTTTTTTTTAACAAAAAGAAATAAATCTTCCAACTAGCTTCCGGCTAATTGAATAAGTAATTTTTAATATATATACATATATATATATATATATATATGATATTAAAATTTTTATTGTACTCTTTCAGCTCCATTTTTTCCCCTAATAGAGAGGTTTCAACGGGATGATGCAGGCCATTAGAATTATGAGATTTGTTAATGTTATCTTCGTATTGGCGTTTGAAAAAAAAATTGTGTTGTTTAATTTAAGTAGGGGTATTTTTAAAAAATAATTATAATTAACTAATTTAACTTCTCTCCTTAATCTCTCCAAATTATGGTAAATAGTTCCTATAATTAGGTCCGTAGGGAGTACTACATATGTTGATTAATGTGAGTTCAAATTCAAATCTATTGCTAAAATTATGTAATACTAATTACCCGTTTTAAATATAAGGCAAAATTTATAGTATAAGTTGTACTAACAAAATTATCTTATATTTAAAGAGGAGGTAATAAGAATCACGTAATGTATTATACTATGCTTAGTATTAAAGTTGCGTTAAATTACCAAATATTCTCAATGATCTTTGATATGAGTATAAAACTGGTGCGTATGTAAGCTTAATATATAAAATTCACGCCAGGAGTTTCATTTAATTTCCCACCCTTCCCAAATTGGCTTCGTGTTGGGGCTTAATTGTTACACTCCCACCGGTCTCGTCCTTTCGGGTGGCGGGTTAGTGAGATTCCCTTACTTAGTTACCTTTTCTCCATTATTAGGTCCATTTCAACTTGTATAAAGTAAGCACAACAGAGCATTCAACCGGTTTGGACAATCTACTGTACTTGTAAAAGTAAAATAAACAGAAAATAAAAGTCCTTGAAGGGTTAAGGGTACAGTTATCCAAAATTAAATATCAAATATATGTACAGTCATCCCAAAATAAATACAAAGTATAATAGGGCATTCCCTATTCTTCATTGCACCGCTGGGCCTTATCTTTACAAAAAGGTCCTTTTATCTCAGGCACACCCCCTGTGTTTACAAAAGCGTCTGGAGTCCGAAAACGGCCTCCAAAGTAACCATCAATACTCATGCACTATATGTGTAATGTGTATGTATGCAACCATGTATGTATACGAACACAGATCAGTATGCCAAATATACCACAATATGCAAACAGAAACATACACAAATACACGTCTTCGCACCGTCGAGCCGCCTTACCAAGGAAGACCCCGAGTCGGAATCACATGCCCGAATCCGTTGAGTCGCCACATAGACGGACCGGCGTGCACCGCTTTGTTTCCGTTGAGTCGCCACACAAGCAGACCCCGGCAGGCACCCTCAGCGCTAGGGACACAACCAACATATGTTATGTATGCATATTTGGCAAAACAATACAAAAACACACATATGACAAGCAAATACATATATCAAACACATAAAAGTGCCGGAGTAAAGAGGTTACTACCTGGTGTGGTGGATACCGCTTTTACTACCCTTTGCTCTGTGGCCTTTCTAAAAGTAACCCTGACCTAAAACATTAAAATACATCATTTTCAGTATTTACAGAAATGCCCTTACATTATTTCTTGCTAAATCCGAGCCCTACATGAAATTCCAGAAGTTCACTGTTTTTGTCCCAAATTCAGGGATTTTTCATAAATTCCAAAAAAATCATATGTGTATGAAACCAGCTCCATTTGAACCATTAATAAGTCTGTTTTTCAGGAAAAATATACCCAGACCCTGAAAGTACAAATATTTTGGTGTGTTTCTTGTTTTCTCTCCTCTGGTCCAGATTCACGCCACTAGTTCTAGCTCTTCTTTCAACCATTTATTTCACCTAGTAAATATTATCCAAATCCATCATATTATATATGTAAACTCTTGCCCCAGATGTCTAGTTTTCACATGTAAAATTTCAGCTCAAAGAGAGTTCATTTAACCCTTCAAAAATGCGTTAGAAGGGTCGCTGCCCAGATTCACTGAAGTTGGCAGCAAGCCCTCTCATGGGGTTTTCGGTGTTTTCGACTTCGGAAACTTTAACCATATTTATGCCCTATACAAAACCTCATTCTAGAGCCTTTGGTGACCTTAAAAATTCAAAAATCCAACCCCAAAACCAAGATTCTATCATTTGCACGAATTTTCCTTTCATAAGAACTCAAGAGAAGAAGTTGTCGGGTTCACGAAATCGGAAGAGGCAAAGTGGATGAACTTGGATCCTTGAGCTTGGAGGTTAGTAATGGTGGTTGGCTAAAGCTTCCTCTTCTTTCTGGAAATTTCGTGGCCAAGGTGAAAAAGAAGAGGTTAAAACACCTTTTTAATAAAGGTGAATTCACCTAGTAGACTTTAAAATTAACCGGTGTAATTTCTGGCTGGTAGGGAGTAGTTTGAATATGTAATTTTTGACTTAACCTCCAAGTAAATCTATAAAATTCCAGGGAATCATGGGGTTCTGCCATGTGGCGCATCACTCCACAAAATATCCATATTTTTCTATGCTTTTAGGGCAAATTACGCATTTTGGCCCGAAACTTTTGAAAATTACAATTTTGGCATAAAACTTTGTAATAATTACCTAACTTTCCCCACGTTTTTGGCTGCTCAAATGGACACATGTGGCACCATTTTGGGCCCACATGTCTGCCCAAATCAATTTTTACCCATTTATTCCCATTTTACCCCTATTCTCCAAATGTGGGATCTGCGGTTCGACTTTTACACCGACTTTTCTTTCTTTCTTCCATGTAAATATTTTCAATGATTAAAGGGAGTGTATGACGACTAAGGGGCCTCATACATTGGGTCTCTGGTATTTAATTCCCTTTTTCCTCACTTTTCGGTTCAGTTCCCGATCTACTGGTCCATGTGGGTCCCGCTGACTAACAGGGTGGTCCCCTTGCACTTTTCTTTATCTTTTTCATACTTTTCCCTCTTGAATAGACACTCCTATGTGACACTCTTCAAACTTCATGGAGTGGCCCCATACTTGACTTACTCGGTCTAAAGGAATCCCTAACTGGTCCCTTTCGATCCCATTTCTGTCGGTTAATCACCTGTGGGACCCGCATTTTGTGCTTGGGCCTGAATATGACTAAAATCATCTGGTTTTCTCTTCCTATTATCCTCAAACATGCAGAGGATCTTTATTTGTCTAGAAAATGTCATACTTCCCGAATCAACCGGCTTAATAATCTGTCTAACTTAGGCTTATTCTCAAGTCCCAAGTTTGAGATATTACACGAATTCTCTCTGTCAATGTTTATTCTTCTTCAAAAGCTTACGCGCGAATGAATCGGACAGGCCGGTTTTCAAATTCCCAGAGTCACACAAAGCGACCCTTCAATTTTTCAATCTTTCTTCTAAAACAGAATTAAGACAACATATCCACTCACCTCTAGTTTATTCTTTGAACACCTGAAGCATGCCTTTGCCACCGCCTTGGCAACTGCCGCCACGGCCTTGCCGTCTTCACCCTAAGATTTGGCGAGCATGCGCCGGCACTTCCGTTCAAATCCCTACTCTGAATTCCAGGGTTTATTACTTCCCTCAAGGCCATTTGGAACAAGGCTACTCGGCTCCTCCATCCCTCTCCCCTCTTCTCCTGTCCAAGCCCTTCACTCAATGCCGCGTCTCCTGGGTTGAATTCCTCGCTGACCCTGTTACTGATGAGGTCTTTGCCAAGCTTATCCTCCATCCACTCAGCGATTTTGAAGCCACCCACGACCACTTTCATCCCGTCGGCGAATGCGTAGAAGCACAGGGCGATGACAATGTGGGGTCGTTTACCAAGGTTCTCACGCCTTCGGACGCCAACAATGGTGGTGGATTCTCAGTTCCGAGGTTCTGTGCTGACTCCATCTTCCCGCCATTGGATTTACAATCTGATCGACCGAACCAGACATTGGCTATTACTGACGTTCACGGCATCGTCTGGGAGTTTCGTCACATTTATCGCGGGACACCACGGCGGCACTTGCTCACTACTGGTTGGAATAAGTTTGTCAATCACAAGAAGTTGATCGCCGGTGATTCCGTGGTTTTCATGAAGACTTCCGCGGGGGATATGTCCATTGGGGTTCGTAGAGCTCAGCGATTCAGTGCTGGAAATCGAGGCGGTTGGGCCGGAAGTTGCACCGACATTGGTGGCGTAAAAACTAAGGTTAAGGAGGAGCAGCAGGAAGATTACCACACTGGTTTCGGAGAATTTTCGAGGAATGGGAAGGGAAAGTTGTCTGCCAAGGCAGTTGCGGAAGCGGCAGAATCGGAAGCACAAAACAAGCCGTTCATAATTGTGTATTATCCTAGGCCGGGGTCGCCAGAATTTGTGTTGAAGGCGGAGGTTGTGGAGGAAGCTCTAAAAGTCAGATGGACTCCTGGAATGAGAGTCAAAATGGCTATGGAGGCAGAGGATTCGTCCAGGATGACCTGGTTTTACGGGACGGTCTATTCGGTATCTGCTCCTCTTGGTCTCTGGCATTGGCCGGATTCTCCTTGGCGCATGCTTCAGGTATATTTGCAGCCCTTTTTCACCTCTAAATATATTGTTTGCTTGGTGATAGTTTCCTACTGGAACTGAGGATTTAACTGGTCTGGCAAATATCGCAACTGATAACCTATACGAGATTTTATTATGTATATTGGTATACCGATAGAGAATGGACATATATATCTAGTTTGGAACAATTTTTGCAGACGTTTTATAACATGTAAATTGTTGTGTAATGGCAGGATGCCCTCGATTAGTTGAATGGAAAGGGAAGGGGGAGAATGGAGACGGACTCTATTTGAATATATTTAATAGGATAGAAAAGGAGGAAAATCTATTATTTACCAATATCATATTGCCTTATTTTATTTTTTTTTTTTTTTCACGTTTTTTCTTTAAATTAATGAAGCGACATACTCTAGAAGCTCTGCCTCTAATGTTGGTAGATTGCTGATTCCCTTGGGAAATGTTCCATGTTCTTGTTTTCTTATTTTTCTGTACATAAAATGCGCATTGTTTTCATGAATGATATCATCATGCTTAATTTTGATATTAATTTTCAAAGCTCCATAGATAAATATCCTTAATTGGACTTTCGATGTTGAAAGAGCAATATGCTGTTTTCTTACTTCAGTTTTTTATTGTGCTTGTCACATCAAAATCTCAAAAATAAAAAAAACAGACAAAACAAAATGTTTTGTTACTTTTTAGATTTATTAGTCTTTTTTGGCGTCATCAAGCATAATATTAGTTTTTTGTGTGGGTTTGCGTGTGTGTTTTTTTGGGGGACACACACAGTCCATGCAAGATATTGTTCTAAAGGTTATCTAGTGGACTAATATCTGCTTCTTCTTATTTTTTATGTCTACGAACAAGATTACCTGGGATGATCCTGAAGTGTTGCAGAATGCAAAGCGAGTCAGCCCTTGGCAGGTTGAACATATTTTCCCCTCAGCTCTGCTTCACAGCTTTTCCCCAGCGAAGAAGTTTAAAGCCACTAAGTATGGGGGTTGCCAATTGATAGAGGGGAAGACCCCTCATTGACTACGATGAGATTCATTAACTCGACAACAGGACACTTGAATCACTCCTTTGTTGAAGGACATTACTTTTCCGTGGCATGCGAGGGAGCCAGGCATGATCTATTTTTTGTTTGAGATTTTCGGACTTTAGAAATGATAATACTCATCTTTGTCTTTGCTAGTTCTTATGTGAACAATTCGGTGCCAAAGTTGAAAAGCGTGTCATGATTTACACATTGGCCGTTCTCAATGGGTCAATTATCACGATAGCCACGAGTAGGGTTCACTCCATTGGCGAGAGATTGTTGGGACCACCTTTGCAACTCCACAAAACTTGGCTTGGTTCATTTCGGCTATTTGGTAAGATAATTCAAATGAATCAGCTTTGTTGAGAGTGGCTTGCATGTAGTGATTATCTTGGAAATGAGGTTTCCAATGCATCGAGTCTGTGACAAGCCCTGGATTATTCAACTTACTCAAAGTTGGTCAACGGACTTAATGTTCAATGCCAAAAAGCATCACTAGTTTAGTATAGTTGTCTCTCTCATGCGGATACGTGGCGTCGAGGTATTTTCATTTCTTAGTGGATTAAATTCATATTGATAATTAGAAATGATTCGGATGTTAAAGCTGTTCTTTGAGAAACCAATTTTTTTTGAAGAAGTGACTTTATGGCATTTGTTGAACAATCTTAAATTTATTTGAGTGTAAAACATTTCATGGAGGGTTTGTTCCATTTAAGTTGTAGATTAATTTTGATCCCATTAAATTCTTACGAATGGATTGATATTGTTGATTTATTTTACCCCATTAAGCGTTTCCTAGTTTATGATGCTCTTCTTTTTGGTGATTTTTTCCCCTTTAGCAATGAGTTTTGCAATTATTGGATTTTATTCTTGATATTGAACTTCGTCTTTGAACTATATAGGAGAAAAAATGCAGGGGAGAGCCTATTTTTTCACTGTGAGAAGAAAGTTTTTTCTAGTGCTCCCCATACCGCATTATACGGGATCTATGCTCATAAAGGTTAATAGCTGTTAACATTTTGCGCTTCATAATGAAGTGGGAACATTATTTTGTATGTCTTGATTATAATACTTTGGCAAATGTGAAATTGAAATAGGATATAGCATTGCTTTGTTTTGCTTGTTGGCCGTTGATTAAGCTTTATACCGTGATTCATCTATCATATCCACTAAAATAAGAAAGCCGAGATTTAGTTCTTCGCAGAAAGTGACTTTATACTATTACACCTCAAATGCTGCTGGTAAGTTTTAATTGGTCTGAATGTTTAAGATAGCAGCATCACTATGAGAGTAGTTTTCATAAGCAATGAGTTCTTGCATAATGTAGACTGCTTTTTGTGCAGGCAGGCTGGACGCTGATTACTCTTGCTGTATAGTATTATGTCCAGAATCCAGAAGTTTTGCTACTAAGGGATATGTGTAGACAGTGTGATGTTGATACCTGAGGCTAATCAGCTGCCTTTAGAGCCGTTTAATGGTGATTATACATCTCGAATGTTTCAATATTAAATGTAAGTATGACCTATGAAATTAACCCATGCATAAAACAATTACTTTGAGGAATTTGAAACAAGAAAAAAACTAAGCCTATGAAATATTGGTGTGCTAATGGCAATTTCGATCCTTCCGGGATTCCAAATCGCCAGAAACAATCAAGGCCTATTTGTTAGGAAGAAGATTGGAGGAGGGAAGGGAAGATTCCAATCTTCCCTTGGTTTTAGGTGTTTGTTACGGGAATTTACCTTCCAGTGAGGCACCATTTTCCTTCATCCATGGGAATATTCCTTCTTTAATCTTCCCTCACATATTGGATGGAAGATGAAATCTTCCCAGAAGATTGTGGACAAATTCCCATTAGGTCCCTTTCTTCTTCCTCTTTTCTCACAGTCACTGTCGCCGACTTCACCCTCTTCCTCTCACCTTCAGCTCTCTTCGTCTCCGGCGAAGACTTCCTAGCTCCTTCACCGTCACCGATCTACTTCAACAAACCACCACCATCGGTCAAAACCACTGGATACGAAGCTTTTTTTTTTTTTTTGTTTTGTTCGTCAAGAGGGATAGTAGAGCGAGAGAGGGAAAACGTTGGAACCCACGATCTCCACCACCACCGGTCGACCCACGATCTCCACCACCACCGGTTGGAGACGGCGATTGAAGCTTCTTTTTTTCTTGGTTTTCTTTGTGTCGGGCGAAAAGATGAAGAAGGTTTTTTTTTTTTTTTTTTTTTTTTTTTTTTTTTTTTTAATGTAGGGGGTATTTTGGACATTTTAAAATTTATATTTAATTTTAATTTTTTTTAAATTATCATCTTCCATCTTAATTTTCATGTCTACCAAACAGAACACCCCTTTAAACTTCCCTCTCAATCTTCCTTTCCATTCCTTTCCCTTCTCTAAATTCCTTTCATTCCTTAAATCTTCCTCATAACAAATGGGGCCTAATCCAAAATGGTTCCGTAGCTATACTCTGTTCCCTACTCAGCTTGTTATCAAATTAAACACCCCCCCCCCAAAAAAAAAAAAAAAAAACACACACACACACACAAAAAAAAAAAAAAAAAAAGTACTCCAAAAGGAACAGGGTTACCATTGAAAACATTTATTATGCTGAATACATAACTTGATTCAACATATGCCTTTCATATGGAATTTGGAAAAATAGTAGTATCAGATTACGGGTGTTTGAATATATTTTGGAGCTTCGTAAATATGGCTGGATTGAAGTGGACGAGAAGACTTGGCGTAGTAACAAGCAAGTTATAATAGTAGGGCTCTGCTAGCTTAACTTGTGATCCGAGTTCAAGCCCGAGGAATGCATGCGGCTTGAAACTCTTGAGGGAGAGCTTTTTGCCGCCCCTAACCGGTCTATCCGCTCGAATCTGGATTAGTCGGCTAGTGGGGTTCGGATACCGGATGATTTACATCAAAAAAAAAAAAAAAATAATAGTCTCTTCAAATGCCTACTTCAGTCTGACCCATCCCACACAACTCAGTTATCTTTTGTTTCTTCCTCGTTCAATATCCTAGCAAAATTGATTCATTTGATTAAAGAGCACACGCCAATTAAGATTTTTAAAAAAAAAAAAAAAAAAAAAAAATCAGCGGAATCGTGTTACCTCATGAATCTAGGCTACAAAAGCCTCGATGGTCTAGTTTGATGGATTGTTTATGGTGCCTTTTGACTAATAAAGATATTGTTGAGCTGGAGCTGCCATGAGGAATTGGGTGGAGACAGGAGACATTGGCCTCCCCATCCCAGTTTTGCAACGCCAGGAGTTGACATTTGATTGGAACCTGAAAGTTTACCAATTATCGTCTTGGCTTGCCACGTTTTGCTCGGAGATTCCTTCGCTTCTCTTTATCTTCACTCTTACAAGTAAGCCTCTCTAGGCTCAAACTTCCACAGAAAATGTTGTGGTCACTCACGAGACACGCCCACACATAATTCACTACACACCTGTTGAGTCGTGACAATATTGACCTTTTCCCGCCATGTTCATGCAAGAATCTTCTGGAAATTTGGGGGAAAACGTAGAGGAAAGCTTAGCAGCCAATTTTTAGATTATTTGTAAGTCTAATTAGTTTCTTGTAAGAGTATGATCATGGATGTATCCTAGAACTAAAAAATATGAAATTATTTTATTAATTCTTTTAAAATGGCAAAATGCCCTGAATAGCGAATCTTATGGCATAAACTTGAAAAGTCTTGAACTTGATGATTCAGTGCTCACCCTCGTATTGCTTACAATGTGGGATGCCAAATTATAGTCCACTCTCTATATTAAGTCGTGGGGCTATAAGCCTATAATTTCACTTTTGTGGGGGAGGGTTATTAGGTATGTTACTAACGCGGCCTAAGTTATTTAGCATGATCGAAGAAGGGCGTACAATGAGCTGTCGCCGTGGAATGGCCATGTCCCTTATTTAAGGTACGCTGAATCCATTTTTGCCATTCTGGATTGCAACATATTTAGCCCTTTGTTTATTTCTCTTCGTTTTTGCTGATTCTGTATTATTTTATTGTTTTGGGTTTGAAAGCAGCCCTTGTATGAATTTCCGGCAAGGGACAAAAAGCATGGCCTCCGATTATAGTTGGAATGAGACTGTGACACCCCAAAAAACAAAACAAAAAACTTATTTTCTTAGACACGCACATTAATGTTACTAGACTTCCTCCAAAAATTTGGAAGCAGAGGAACACATTATCATCATGGTAATCATCATCTCCATTGCTTTCAAAAGCGAATCGAATCAGACAAAAGCTTCCTAAGAGCAAAAGAAGTTGCTTTTGACGTTAAAGCAAAGTTCTTCCAGGAATCTCACAGTGCTCACTCCCTTCTTTTGCATTATTCTTTTCCTACTAAAATGATTAGTCTTTTTACTATGACAACTCATCTCCCTCTTTTATTTTGCTCTACACGACCCCAAGATGAAGAAACATCATCACTGCCCAAGAAAAAAATAAAATTTACTGCTCTTTTTAAAATTTATCTGACACGATCCTGTTTACTGCTTACCTTCCTATGACAGACCCTAATAATACATTATAATGCAGGAAAATCCCAAGTTCGTGTCAAATTGAGGCCTCCTGCAAAATAATTTGATCAATCATCAGCTTTCTTCTGAAACCTATAACCGACATTCAGTTTGAGAATCCTCTTCGTTGCCTTGTGAAGGGAATACTTGGCATCGAAGTTTCGACTACAGTAACCGTTAAAATACAAAAAAAAAAAGGCGGTAGAGACGGACCACAAGAGACTACAGAGATGAAAAATTAAAAACCTAAAAAGTTTCAGAGTGCAGTCTCAACTAATTGATTTTTCTTCTTGCGGTGGCTTCTATTTCCCCCTTTTTCTTTTCCTTTCTTTTTTCCCCCAAGAGTTGAGTTATTTCTCCAGCACACCCTCATCTTTGTTTACCTATTACTGCAAAAGTCCAAAAGCTTCTTCCTGCCTTCAACAATCTCATCAAAGAAATCATCTAGCTGTCCAACAATGTTCTCTGCTCCAGATCTCAGAATCCCGAAATAGCCTCTCAAATTCTCCACTCTCTCCCTGATTCCACTCTCTGTTTCCCACTCGATCACCATCCCCTGCGATACTCTCCTTTCTAACTCTCCCCTTAGCTCCTCCATCGCCACCTTTGATCTCCTGAACTCGTATAACAGAATTCCCGGCGTACCGTCGATCTGGCCGATCTCCCCTGCTACCCGCTGCTGTAATCTTGCCGTCGAGATCATGAACGCCGATCCGAAGAACAGGCAGCCTTCGTATCCTCCCAGTACGAAATTTGACGATTCCGGCCAGCAGTACACCGAGCCGTATAGCAGAATCATGAGCAGCAGCGAGCTCACGTTTCTCATTGCGTATAGGACTCCCCTGAATCCGTTGAATCCGTTCAGCTTCGATTCGATCGCCACCCTCTCGTCGAAACGCAGAGAGAGCGGTTGAATTCTCGTTTCCATTAAAGCTCGATTCTCTTCTTCCAGTCCCACCGCTTCTCTGCGACACCCTGAGATTGTTCTAATTACCTGTTAGCAGAAGGGAAAAACCTCAATGATTCAAAACGAGAACTCTATACCAACGCTGTTTGATCGTCTTTCTTTATCTATACGGGGGGAAAAACAAAGAATTGTGATTGACCTGACCTGGCGAGAGAGCTGTGGGGTTAGATGACGATGAGAATCGATGGAGGAAGTGATGTTGAAACCAGCAGAGTAGTAATTTTCGATTCCAGAAATGCCAGACTTGAGGACATGGCAGGCTTCCCAGAGCTTGGAGCTTTCGTCCATGTACTCGTCGAGCCACTTATCACCCACAGGTAGATGGAGCTTCTGTACGAGAAGGGTCAACTGTGTGTGGAAGGATCGCAGAAGTGAGAGCACCCGTTGGAGGAATTGGATTGACATGAAGTTATTGGAGAGGTAGACTCGTTCGAGATCGTCCAATCCTCTGGTGAGAAAGGAGTAGAAGCCATTAACAGAGTTGGTTGAAGAGGGATCCATTATAAGTCTAAGAGAGTTATGTGAATTAAATAGGAAAAAAAGAAAAAGAAGGAAAAGGGGTTAAAAATAAAAGTGTACAGAAGCAAGGATGAGAATAAGGAGGAGGAGAAGAGAAGGGAGACGAAGAGGGAAGAAAAGGTTGTGAAGATGGGAGATATTTAAATTGAGAGAGAGAGAGAGAGAGAGAGAGAGAGAGAGAGAGAGGCATAAGAAAGCAGAACAAGAAAAGTGACAAAGAATGGAAGAATGGAAGGGAGGGAATATCTTAGAAACACAGGTTTCTAAGGTTGAAAAGGATTGTTGGGGGCAATGATGGGTGTTTCCTACAGAGGGGAAAGGATGATTAGTAATATGCCATTTTCTTTGTTCAAATTACCAGAAAGGAAGAGAGGTCTAGGGAGAAAAAAAAAAAAAATCGAAGAATTTCTAATGGAAAACACATAATTATTCGTAAGGAAGAAGACGGTTAATTAATATACAAGTAATATCCTGGGATATGGAAAGCGCCGGGTCAGACACACACAACAACGTGGAAACTCTTCTCTATTTTGTCCTTGTTGTTTTTTTATGTTCAATTTCAAAGTAGACAATAAGAAAGAACATTCAGACGGTTTCTGTTGTTTAAATTAATTATATAATTAGAGTACGAACCCATAAAATGAGGTAGAAGAAGGTGGGGTTTTGATGTTGAGTATATAAATGTGTGCAATGTGGGACTGAGATTTTCTGGATCATGCAAGGTTTGACTGGATTTGTTGGTTTTGTTTCCGGAGCCTCCATTTTCTCGTCTTGACTCAAGTGGTCATTGGCTTGTTCTCTCCTTATTTTCTTCCTCGAGCTTCTGAATTGGCCCTTGGTCTTGCACTCTAATTTATATTGAAATTTGCCGTTTTGTTCATTCCTAGATTTATGCTCGTGTTGAATCTTCCAAAAGGGCGAACAGGAACAATACGGTTGCTTTCACTCGTGTGCTTCGTAATTTTCTAAGATACACACACCAGTCAGTCTTTTTAGGCCACATAATCTTCTCTCTAAATTAATTTTCCCCACCAACTCTTTGATTTTGTGACCCAAATAACAGAAGGATGACTCGTGACCCTGCGTCATGCTCCAAGTTCCCTCGCCCTTTTACCAGATTCAATTTAATTAGTTATATATGCCATTTCATTTTCATAGCATAAACTTAAACAGAGGAAGGCGCAAATGCTTCATGGCATTGATTAAGTAGGCCTTACTACCCATCAAGCGACAGGTATTGGTAGAGAAAAAGAGATCAGAGAGCTCTCTGTGTAGTGATTGCTCAGTATTGTGAGTGGGTCCTATTGTATGCGCACTTGACAGATGGGTATTAATTGATCGATCTTTTTAATATTTATTCACTAATTGAAGGCCACGAAATGCTATTCCCTTTATTCTATTTGGAAAATAAAAATAAAAATATCGGGTGTGTGTGTGATTCTTTATGTTACATTTGTTATTAGTAGGAGTTATCAAGTAAAGATGGTTATTTTATTGAATAGTTGGGGAAGTGGGGGACCAAGCAATCTAAAGTATGCGTTGGGCAAAGTAAACATGTAAATTAAATAAGGGAGTGAGATGGAGTGCCCGTGGGTTTTCGAAGAATGAGACATTTTAGAAGGATGTTGGTCTTTTAAGATTTCGTTGGAAAGCGAGGATTGGAATTAAGGATAGGTTAAAAAAGATTGCTCCACGCCATTCCTCAATGTTCATAAAAAAAAAAAAGTCAAACAAACAACCAATCCCGTCTTAATTTCATTTCATTTTTTTTTTTTTTTTTTTTTTTTTTTTTTTTTTTTTTTTGGTTAAGGAGCAATTTTACTAATAAATTATTGGTCAGAAGCAACACAATAAACTTTTATCTAGACCTTAAATACCAACAAACTTTTTAAAATGTTAAAATATCACAAAATTGTTACTTTATCAGTAACGGACGTTTCTGCCTAGGCTCCTTCCCTCCATCTTCCTCACCATCGCCTCCATCTTCTTCATCTTCAGAGGTTAGAGGCAGCCTCCTCCGCCTTCCTCTTCCACTCCTCCACCTACTGCATGCTCTCTTCTTCCTCTTCCCCCAAATTACAAATCTCTGCAACTCATCACTCTGTCCATCGCAGATCAAAGAGGGAGAAGGGTCGACGTATGGGTATCCCCATATCGAAAAGAGAGAGAGAGAGAGAGAGAGATCAGTATTTCAGGAAGTGCCCAATCAGCCATCACCATCGATTTCGAGCAGTGAGGAGGATTTTATGAAAATTACAGCAAAAACTCAAATCAATAACCGAAGCTTCAAACTAACTGCAAGTTACAGCAAAAACTCAGATCCACTTTGATTTTACAAAGCTTCCAAATTGCAAAGGCCTCGAAAACACAAATCTAAGAGGGGATTTTTCCGAAACGTATAGACCAGACGATGACGGTGAGGATCTGTGACCTATTATTCCTGGGAGAGAGCGAACCTACCACCAAACAATAGAGCTGCAACAAGGAGGCTGGGTGGTGTCGGTGGAAGAGGACGACACTAGAGGCTTGAGGAGGAGCAGAGTCACGTTTGAGCTAAGGATGGTAGCTTCAAAGGATGAAGATGAGCACATATGGGGAAAAATTGGCCGGGAATGCCAGGGGGTGGGTATTCATGAGGCCATCTGATTCCCAAGTTCAAATAGCAAAGGTGATTGGAGAAATTTATTATTTGAACTTTCAAGAACAGATGATCCTAAGCGATAATTCTCTGGTGATCGAAGACAAGTAGCAAAGGTGATTGGAGAATCTTTGAGAGTAATTCTCTAGCCTCACCGTCCTCACTGCTAGGTAAATTTCCGGTGATCAAAGATTTTGAAATTACACTGTGAACAAGAATCGAATTTCCTGTGCTCACTGCTAGGTAAACTCAGTTTTTCCATTTCAATTCTTGCATTTGATCCTCTAGAAGATTTACTGTTGCAAAACGAAACTCTATCTTTCATTGAATTTGATCTTGTGGAGAATCGATCTACAAAAAGAAACTCGTTAATTATTTTTTCGGCCTCGTTCTTTGTGTCTCCTCTTGCCCTCCGCCTCGAACTCGGAGATGAAGAAGATGGAGGCGATGGCGAGGAAGAGGGAGGGAAGGAGCCCAGGCAGCGATGAACGTCCAGATTCGATAAAGTAATGATTTTGTGATATTTTAATCTTTTAAAAAGTTTGTTGGTATTTAAGGTCCAGATAAGAGTTTATTGTATTGGGTGCTCCTGGACCAATAGTTTATTGATAAAATTGCTCCTTAACCCTTTTTTTTTTTTAAGTTTACTTCGTTCAAAGGCTTCTGCAACTCACGTTAGCATTCTTAAACATCAGACAGAATTGTACATTCCCTCGTTCTCAAATTGTAAGACGTTTTTGAGCTTCTTTTTCTTTTTCTTTTTCTTTTTTTCCAACGTCTTTTAGCATATTACAAAGACTCATAGGCCTCATTAATTTAAATATAGTTAAAAGATCAATTTGTTTTTTTTTTCAAAAGTAGAAATTTTAAAGTTACACTCCATTTAATATTAATCCCTAATCAACTCACACTTAACTAAAAAAAAAAACTTTTGAAAAGAAAAATAATCAAATCAAGTTGCTTATGATTATGTTAAATTCTTCAACCACATGTAGACATGTGTCTTGTTTTTAAAACATTGATATCTAGTTGTAAACTCATATGAAAAAAATATAACATGTAATCTTATGCGATTTAAAAATTTGACATAATAAATATAAAAAACTTGATGTAAATATGTTCATTTTAAAAGTTATTAATAAATCGGTTAATACAATGTTTGGTTTTTATAATTTGCCTTCATTTTAATTTTTTTTTCTATAATTTTAAACTATAGGTTTTAGTTTCTCAATAATCAAAATAATTAAGATTTTTATTAAATTATAAGACCTAATGTTTTAAACTGGAAAAATGCTTAAGAATGCTTGAGTTGATTTAAATTTCTGTATAAAATCTAAACCATGCATTTATATATTTGTTTTTTTTAGTCAACACGCATTTATAAATATTCCATAAAAAAAGCCTCTTATATTTCAGCAACTTGAATGATGCTATAATTCAACATTCTGACCTCATTAAGTCAAATTGATCGTTATCCATCCAACCACTAAAGTGAACTGGGTTAAACACAGTGTATATAGGAACTATTGGGTAGATTAAAAATGAAATTAATTAATTAATTATAACAATTATAATTTAATCTCCCTAAAATACTTATATTCAACATTAGATTATCTATTAGTTTATAAGATAGATAAATTATTTTGGGAAAAGTAATAAACATGAGATATAAAATAAATTGAGATATTGTATTTTAAATATATTAGAGATTTTGTCTGTATGTAGGTCAGCATTGTACACCATCAGAGTTAGGAGGCAATGCATTTAATTAAGGCTGACGCTTTCAAGGTACCCCCTCCTGCAGTGCTTAATTATAAGAAAGTAGTTAATTTTTTTGGGAGAGATTAAGGAAGTTAACTAAATTACTTTAAACTTTTTTATTATTATTTTTTCTTCAAACTTATTAGTTTAACTAATAAACTAATATATAATCTTAGAATATTTAACATATAAAATGATTAAGTAACTTATTTAGCTTCCTTAATCTCTCTAAAGAAAATCAACTAATTCTTATAATTAGGAATGGGAGGTAGTAGATAAATTAAAATATAGGGAAAATCCCCCTCAGTACTTAAATTAATAAAAAATTATCCAAAAACCTATGAAAAAAAGTCATATGCTAGAAAGGCCCTACTCGAGCCTTTTCGATATTATTTTATAAACATTAACAACTAAATCGGTAGATATTAACAACAATATCCTAATAACTAAATCATTCTTTGGATAATAACTAAATTAGTACCTCTTAATAACTACATCAATACACGTTAACAACTAACGTTTTGTGAAATGATAGTCGAAAAGGCTCTGGGGCTTTTTTTGACAGTTTTTTGATTATTTAGACCCTGACGTGGATTTTCCCAAAAATATATAGGAGCAGCCTTCTATATTTTTATTTTTCTTGGTCAAACCCTTCTATATTATCGAGTAACAAATAAAACGGCTTCAGGGAATCCAACCACTGCCTCGCCAGAAGTGGTAGCTCTTAATATAGGATCTGGTAGTGCACAAGGCCTTGCCTGCTTGTGTATAGCCAAAAAGTGTCATTTTCCTCATTCAGATATAAACAAAAGCTACGAAGCTCCATTGTCGGGTTCCATAAAATTTACAAAAAACCAACGGCGATGGGCGATGGCTAGTTATTGGAATTTCTTTCAATTTTCTTAAAGAGCCCTGTGTTCATATGTGACGTGATATTATTATTATTATTATTATGTACGAGTTCGTGCATGCATTGCAATTATTTATCTGCAATTTGCAATGCACACACACACTCTCTCTTCTGTGGGCCCATCCTTAAACCGAAAGCAAACCCATTGAACGGATCCATGAATTCTCTGTGATCCCATAGCAGTCTCTTGATAAGTTGTTTTAATATTTCATCATCATCGTCCTGATTTTCACCTGGAAATCAACTCTGCAAACAAAAATATTTCATTCTTTTGCTGATGCTTTCTGAGATACGTACCAGGTGAGAAAGTGATCAAAATGATTCAAGAGGGAATGATTCTCTAGTCTCTAGTCTCTACACAGAAATTTTTGGGCGGGAATTTCAGAGAGACAGAGAGAGGAAATAATGTCTGTTGGTAAGTCTAATATTTAGAAGCAGATGCTTTTCTCATCTTTTTTTTTTTTTTTTAATTATCTTTCATCATCCCATTTAAGTTGTTGATTGGACAGATTAAAGAAAAATTAAAGTAGTATTGTGATCTTTCTAATCGATTGAACGTACCATTTTGATCATATTTATAAGTTCATTTTGACCAAATCTCACATACCAAGGAAAGGTAGTTAACTCAATGATTATGAAAGTGAATTTTTAACTTTACCCTCATTTATGATTGAGTATTTTTAAACTGTTTTTTCTATTTCTATCTTCATGGGTACAATTAATACAAGTAAAATTTTCACAATCTTATTTATTATATGAAACTGAATTTATAAATAAGATCAATTTTTTAATCAAAATAGGCTTATAAATAAAACTTAAATAATACATTATTTAAAGATTATGAACGATGTGAGAGAAAATATTTGAGTAGCTAGTTATTACGTGGTATTAATTCTCACTTAATATAGTGGTTAATTACAGGGGACCACCAATCTCCTTTAATTTTTCACGCTCATTAATTCTGGTGAAATTATTTCCATAAAAACTCAATTTCTTTGCTCTTGGACATTTCTATTATGTATTAATGCAACCAAACCTACACACAGTATATTTTTCCGCAAATTCGTTCCAATCTGTTTGGCTTCAGGTTGTCGGTCTAATTATAAGAATATTTTTATAGTAAAAAAATGTTCTAATAATTAAAACTAGAAGGAGTAATATAAAGAATTATACAGCACTAGTTCATTTTTTCTCCATCCGGTCCTAAATATAAGATAATATTGATTTTTTTGAAGATCTTGAGAAAGGTAATTAATTATGTTAAATATTTCTAATTATCGTTTTTTCTTCAAACTATTTTTTGTAACTTATAAACTAATAATGATATATAAGATAATATTATTAGCTAACTTATTTAGTTTCTTTAATCCCTAAAAAAAAATCAATTCTCTCTTATATTTAAAATTAGAAGGAGTAACATTTTAAAATTTGCTAACAAAAGGACCAAGCTAAAATAAGTATAACTGGCAATCATAAAATAAATTTTATTTTCGAGGTGGCGAAGATCTCTATGACAAAAAGCGATCATCCCTAAAAATAATCCTGTCGAGACAAGAACTACAACATATGATGAGTGATGACAAGAGCTTGACCTCCTTTCATAACTACAACACCATGAAATCATGCTCATCATTATGATTCTTGTTCTCCCCTTTTTTTCTCCATTAATAATTAATAATAATAATGACAATGAGTACTGCCCTGAAAGAAATACAGTGTATTTTTTTTTTTAAAAAAAAATACATTGTATTGAGATGAACAGTACACAAACATTGACAATTCAAGTGCTTCTATGCAGGGATTTTTTCACATGATTGTCTACTTTAAGCATTTGTCTCTGTTGTAATTTATTGTCACTTGTACTGCATTGTTGCTTTTTTTATGACTTTCAGAGAGCATGGACCAAGATTTAGAATCTGATTCCTCAATTTATTAGTCTGCAATTTTTTTGTTCTGATAATTTTTAAATACACAAATAATCTCTCTAAAGAACACTATTTTGGATTAATGTTTGAAAAACATGATAAGACAAGCTGAAAATGAAAACTTCTACAGTCAATCCACACAAACATTAACTATTAATAACAAAGGCTGTGAGAATTGAAAAATGATCAATAGATTTGAATCCTTCTCACGATAAGTGTCATCCCACCCCAACCAAATGAGAAAGTAAGAAGAAACAGAAGACGCTGGAAGATCTATACATGCGTCGAAATCATTAAAGAAGAATGGATCCAATTAATTAGAGTTTCTTCTCGGGAATTAAGTAATAAAAAGGGCTTCAGGCCGAAAGGGGAAAAAGGGCATATTTGTCTTTGTAGGAGAGGAAGATGTTCCCACTTCCCACTAATTAAGCCGTCAGAAACAAGAACAACTTACTCATAAAAGGGCTAAAAATATCTAAAGCTAAAGGCAAAAGCGTAGCGTGTAGGTAGCATTATATGGGGCAGGTGGCACCCATAAAACTAAAACAACTGGACGATGATTGTATTCTCATCCCTCCAATAAAGCAAAATATTTCTCTCCACCAGCGCCACCTAATAACCAATTTCACAGATTACATACTAAAAAGTTCAACTGATAGTGCAAGAGATAGTGTGAGATGTCAAGAGATAACATTAACTAAGGAAGTGATTTATACAGCAGTGAAGGATGTGAGTACACAGAAAGAGATCTTAAATACTGTTATATAGAATATTTTGCTGTGGGAAAGAAAAGACAGATGGATGGATTAATCCCAACATTAGTTGAGGAATAAAGACCAAGTGTGTGCGTACAAACAGGAACACACCCTTAATGAAAGAAGTCCCCACAATGATGTATTGAATGAGCTTCCAAGTTCAAAAAAAAAAAAAATGAGCTTCCAAAGTATATTTGCAAAGGCAATGGTTGACGATCCATGATCGATCATTTGCACTGTGTGTATTAGAGAGTAGGAAGTTGAGGGTCCTATGTGGGACTGAGTTTGCCTGTGTGCTCGAGAACGCGTGAGTAATTAAGCACAAGTAGAAAACTTGGTATTATCATGAGCTGAAAGGAGCTAATGATCAAATTCATTAGTGTATTTCGTAGGTGTGGGATTATAGGGTATGGTCCTGTTTGACCGGCAAGGATTGATGGCGAGAGGGCAATAATGCTTAAGCACTCGAAGGATTCCTTCCCACTTATGTTGCCTTTTAGTCCCCATCTTCTGCCTTAAAAGGGGAGGTTTTGTATAATTATAAGAGTTTTGGAAGAAAGCTCAAAAGCGCCAAGCAAAGCATTTATAGTAATGTAAGGAAGGCGATGGTGATTAGTGGGGGTAGGCTTTTGTGAATTGGGGCATCTCGTGGAGGCTTTTTAATTTTTATATGTATTTGTGATCATGGTTTTGACATCTGATTTTTGCTTTCCTTAAACTTGTAAATTATTTCAATTCTTTACGGCTTTACCTCACCCTGCATGCCACTCACAAGAAAAGATGCCATATGCCCTCCAAACCAAACCAGTGGCTACGACTCGATGATTTATTTTTGTTATATTAAATACACTATGAGATGAGATTAAGCTTGATTGAAAATTTTGCTAAATATGTTGTATACTGCTTTTACGCGGAAGACGGGGCTTTTCCTTTTTGCGGATGAGGACAAGAACAAGAAAGCCTTGTCCCCATGGCATCAAATCATGGGTCTGAGAGGATGGGAATTTAGAACCATTTTTAAAGTTGTGTTGAGACTTGAGAGGCGACCTAAGTCCACTCTCAGTACATAAAGTATGATGAACTGTTGAAGCATTTGGGGGGCTATTATTAATGCTTTTCGGCCGGAGAGACGCTGGTCCAGTAGTTTGTATTTTCGCAGCCGACAGTACAAAGGACCAATTCAATACCTGAATATTTTTGGCCGAAATCAATCGAGTGGAGCCCCCTCTACTATTTCTCTTCATTTAAAAAATTACAAAACAAGATTGCTTTCTTTTCTTTTTTTGTTTCCCTGGGCAGCTGGTTTGGTATTGAGTAGGATTAACAAAATGGAACCCCACTCTGTAATTACAAACTGAGTCTCAGGAATTTGGCAAAGGATGCTTTGGAGCTATATGTGCATAAGCTTTGAAAGGAGTACAAATAATATTGGGTTGGAGATAGGCCCACGCTATGGATTGTAAAGTTTTGAGGGCACTCCAGTCATTCACATCACTCTGCCTCAAATGAATGGCCTCTTAACTGTAAAGGCGGCGGACTCCACTCCAGCTCACTCACTATTCACAGGTGCAGCTTCTCCATAAGGCCTTCCAAATGAATAGTTTTATTGTGCCCCTCAATCAAACTAAGAATTAATTATATGTCGGTTGATTGGTTGAAGGTCAACATATATACTGCAAAATAAAGGTATGGTAACTGTTTTGAAACTTTTTATACATGGACGAGACGTCGAGGAAAGCAAGGGCATCCTTTTCATGTCGCAACTATTGATTAGGTGGAGGATAGAATACAGGCCGTTATTTGTCCCCTTCACAGTTAGTTACGTGACAGAATTGGAATTAATTTCATTCACCTGAATGAAATTAGGATTCCCAGTTAGAAAGAAATGAAGTGAGTCTATTTCTCCCAACTTCAACTTACAACAAGAAGCATGAAAAGAATTCATGTTCATGTGGTTTTCGTGTTCAAAAAGACAGGTGCCACAAATTCTTACATCACACTAGTGTCATGATGAAAAGGGTAAAATTTACAAGATGCTATCAACTAGCCTTACAAGCATATCAGAGTGCACAAATCATTTTGTCTTGCTGTAGAAATATTAGTATAAGGAAAGATCCTGAAGTTGCCATTCCTCGTGCAAGTCAATGTCAGCTGTGCATCGTTCATCATGGCCTGCATTTGCATTTCGAGAATACAAACTAGCTAGCGTTAGCACGAGGCATCTAGCTTCTGGAGTTAATACTTTCATTAAACTCAATGAAGTGCATCTCTAACTATTCTTTTTTCCGTGTAATCATTTACTGTTTAGTTTGGTAGATGTTAGAGTAAAATCCGTGTACCTCGCAAGAAGTTCCTGTGTTTAGGCAATGCCACCTTCTAGAAGGAACACAGTCAATATATCGGCACCACTCGCAATAGTCGCTGATGTTTATACCAAAATGAAGTGCGACAACACATCCTGCAACTCTGCAAACAGATAAGATAGCTTATTTAAGATATGATGCACGCTGAGAAAAATGACAAGTAATGCGGAGGCGGAGGGTTGAGAGCCATGCAAGCAAAACAGAAATAGATCAGAGAAAATAACAGCATACATTAGGCAAAGGAGAACGAGAGAAACAATTCTCATAATTGGTCTGTCCAGATATCTCTTCAATTTTTGCTTGATGTAACTTTTTAGACCATAATCAATGAGACCTGCCTTATTTGGAGCCAGCTGAGGGCTGACTAAAAGGGAAGATCCAAGAAGAAAACCAGATATAAAACCCCCTATGCTTGAAAAATTGTCTACGTAAGGCAGCAAACCAAGCGTGAAATTTAACACAAACACAGACACTAACAGTGCACTAACTGCAATCTGCATTCAGCAAGAAAAGATTATTAATTCTCAACTTATGCAGACCAACGAGCAGAAACAATGAAATGGGGAATAGAAGAACCTTATTGGTGAAATATTTCCTGTTCCAAATAAGCATTGAAAGCATGGATCCCAATAATCCATATAAAGAACCGGAGGCACCAACAGCTGGAATGTTTTGGACAAAAAGAGAAGCAACCAAGGAACCCACGAACGAAGATAATATATAGATTATTCCAATCCTTACTGCATAAAAGGTAAACATTAAATTTAGCATTACAATCGAATGGCAATATTTCTACTCGTTTCAGTTTAATCAGAATAAAACACTTTAAGAAACAGTAGACTTTACGGGGTCCAAACTCCCGCTCTAGGTGAATTCCCACAAAAAGCATACTGCAGATATTGATGACAAGGTGAATGGCTCCAGCATGCAAGACAGAAAACGTGAAAAGACGCCAAGTTTGCCGATATTCTGTCAAGAAGGTTCGTCGAAGAGCTCCCATTTCATCTAACCTGCACTAACATTAGCTTTGGTGAAAAGTGAAAACTAGCATAGACATTTTCAATTAATAAAAATTCATCTTGAACTCCAAATAAATAACAAATTATGACCTCTAGAAAAAAAAAAAAAAAAAAAACAGTACCAAAGCTGATACGAAGGGGAAACCATTTAGCTTCAGTGCGATCATCTTTTGTATTTCTATCGATTCTTTGAAGCTTCAAAGAGACAAGTGTAGGCACGAGGAGACCTAATGCTCAAACTCAACGATACAATACACCAGTAAGTTACCAGAGTGTAAAGAAGGTTTTATTCCAATTCTAATCTGCTTCAATCTTCCCTAGTACCACACAATAATTTGGGGCAGAGGAAACTTGTCAGTAGTGTACTAGTGCTCCTCTTTCAACACGGCATTTCTGTTTGGGCAAATAAACACTACCCTTTTATTAAAAGCATTATGGACTTTGCCAGTTGTAATATTTAGTAGATCATATTATTGAACGTTTGCCTTATTGTTTATGTTGCTCAAAATAATTAGAGTATAAGGAAATTGTTGCTTTATGACTGTTGCAACAAAAACCCTTTTGCTAAGTGCCAAGCTGTGCCCGGTACTTTACCAAGGTGATGTAAAATCCAGAGGCAAACGAATGGTTTCTGGAATGAAAATTAGATACTAAACTGCAATCTGATCTCTTGTTAGCCTAAAAGAAAATTAAAGAAAAAGAACAGAAAATACAACTAGAAAGCGTCAAAGAAATAAGATTCAGATACACAAAACTTCATATTACGAATCATATGGAAAACCGCGAACATATATTTTAAATTGAAGAAAATAAAATCTATTAGCTATCATGGAGTTGGAACAAGAGATTCTGGCAGAGAATGTAACCATACAAGTAAGAGAGAATCTTTCTGGGAACTTCAAACTGATGAGGCGATCTTAGTCAATCAGAATGGGGAAAAATCAAGAAAGTACACGCAAATTAAACACATTAAGACACCTAAAGCCTGCTTGAAAGGAACGTAAAGACTCACTTGGACTCGGAAGGACCGAGCAGGGGATTCTCAGAAAGAAGCTGAAACGATAATCTTCCGAGGCCTTTGAGAAAGCAATCGCCGTGAGAGTTAGTCCAGCAGTCATTGACGAGCATGGTGGCTATGAAAACCCCAGCGTGTAAGATTACGAAGACTGAAATGATCCAAGTGTCGCCTCTGCGCCGATAGCCCGATTTGGAAAATGAAATCCTCCATTCTTGGTGATCATCGGTTATTTCATCATGGAATTTGGGTAGTGTGGCCTTCACATCAATCAACTCGTGCTCCGTTGTAAAACTCTTTGCTGATGATTTTCCAGGACTTAATTCGCGTTCCCATGCCTTGAAACTTTCTGTCATTGATTTTTCAAGAAAATGTAAGACCGTATACTTGGGTGGAGACTGGAGAGGGCGAGGGCGAGGGAGGGAGGTGCGTACTCTATAAGCAACAAGTCGCTGCCTCTGCAATTACAGTTACAGCACAGCTGTCTGTACTGTACTCCGAAGGGCCCTCTTTGGCAGTTCCACTTATCTGGATAGGGATTAGCTTCAAGAAGTCGTTATTTTTGGAGGGAAATAAGTTTGGACAACTTTTTTATTTGTACATTATTATAATACTTGGAAAGAAAGAGTAAGCGGATCCGTGGCGCAATGGTAGCGCGTCTGACTCCAGATCAGAAGGTTGCGTGTTCGATTCACGTCGGGTTCAATCCCAAGAAACGCCGCCGTATTATTTTGCGCCAATTTTTTTGGGAAAGGAAAAAGGCATCAACGTGATAATAATACAGGGCCGTCGTCCTCGATTCAATGTTGTGCATGGCGTTTCAACTTGGTAACAATAACCTCTCGATAAATCCCTCCCTCTTCCGTTATGAATTCTATAACGCTCGACAAATTACACCTCCTCCCCGTAACTCCTTCCCCCATTCCTCATCTGATCAACGTTTCTTTGCACCTTGCTGTTCAATTTGGCGCCAACTAACATCAGATCCGTAAGTTTTTTTCAAATTTTTTGTTTCTTTTCTTGCTCGGTGAAATTTTGCCCTATACTTATTTTCTCTCGGTACCATTGTCATAAACAATTTACGCTCCACACCCTACGGGGCACTGGGTAGATGAATTCGGTTTGCATTCTTCTCCATCACTCATTCAATGCTACAACTTAGAGTCTCTTTCTGAGAAACCCGATTGAGTTGACCAATGAAATCTTACAAGCTGTTATTATGATTCATTGTGGGAAAATGTTACTTCTACAATATCCTTTTTGTCTTGCCTGTTTCGGGATTTAATCTTTCTATTTTCTTTATAATGCCGTGTCACAACACTTACTGCCTTGGTAGACTAGTTTAAATTTCTGGCTCATGTACCGCCTTTAATTCTTATTACGTGTAAAGTTGTGTCAAGTTCTTTCACACAGCTCCTGTACAAAGTGCTGGCCGTATGAACATATTCTGCCTACTCATGAGATATAGATAGTTTAGATAGGTTCTTACTTTGCTTACTTGAATACTCTGATGATCTGTACGAATGTCTGTTTCTTGACACTCCTTTAAGTACACGTGGAAGGAATATTTGAGCGTTTTTCTTTCACAATTCCTGTTATTTCATTGCTAATTTACAAAAAAGATGGATCATAGAAATGTAAGGAAGGAAATTGTGATACCATTTCCTGTAGTCTATGTATGTAAGCTTTTATTACAATCTGGAACGTCTTTTTCTGTATAAAATCTTTCATATTTAGCATACTCATCAAAGCTGCTTGCTCTAAATGTCATTATATGCAGATCTATTTTTCATTGGTCAAGAGAATGCTTATGATTATATTTTGATGCTTTGATGATTAATATCAACAGGCAGACATTTACTTACTTCGACTTCCGTCGGGTTTTACTACTGAGAGAACAACGTATGAAAGGCCTGAAGATTGTCTTCCTGACATAGTATGCAAACTCTTGATCACCCCATGGAGAAAGAGCCTGGGAAAACACATGGGGCACAATCTCAAGCTGTTGAAATGCAGCGACTAGATGAATTAAAAATTCAAAGTGAAGATTTAGGTAAACAATTTGATGAGGTAGAAACTCAAATTATTGGTCATGATGGTCCCCCTAAGTTAGACAACAGACAGGATGATAGGTCTTTTCAGACAAGTGAGATGACAGGCTTTAAGTCTAAAACTTCTGAAGGAATGGCAAACAATCTGGTTGGAAAATCTGATGTTGCTGAGAGGATTGGTGAGGTTAAGGATTTGCAATGTAAATCTAAACAAGAAAATTTAGAAACCAGGATTGTTATTGATGAGTCTTGTCACGAGGTGCCTGAGAGTGTTGTCTTGAAATCTGAAATTCCAAACGAACTTTTCAACATTGTGAACTCTCGTTACAAAGTGAATGAGAATGTAATGGAGAAAAATATCCAAGAAGACGATGCGGATAAGAAGTCTTTACAAAATGACTTGGCCAAAGAGATGGAAGACAATAGGAACCTGGTAACAGCAGAAGTGAATCAAAAGGCGGATGAATGCCTAAGTGAGGATAGAAGTTTGGATCTTGTATTTGATGGAAGAAAGGGTCCTGAGATGGAAGCTAGCAGTAGCAAATCTACCTGTTCTTTGGAAGCTGATCAACAGAATCAGAGTATAGGTGAGAAGGCAGGGGCATTTGAAAATATTATCAGGCAGAAAAGTCTAATAGCAGTCTCTACTCTTATGCGTCGCCTATCAGGTAAAAGAGAAAAAGGTTCTATGTGCATTTCTGGTGATCAAGGTAAGGATGTTTTAGAATCACCAAAAGACAGTGAGTCCAAAATGGGTTTGGAGAAAGTAGCAGAGACACGTGCTTTGAGTCCTGTTAATTTTTTTAAGATATATTCTAATGTTAGTGTGGAGAACAAAACTGAAGGGCCTCCACAGCCCATAGCTATGAAGGGAAGGGTTATATTGTACTCAAGGTCAGGTTGCCCAGAGTGCAAAGAGGTTAGACTATTTTTGTATATGAAAAGGCTCAGGTATATTGAAATCAACATTGATGTGTACCCTAGCAGAAAGCTGGAGCTGGGGAAGATTTCTGGTGATGCTTCTGTTCCAAAGGTGTTTTTCAGTGAAATACTTATTGGGGGCTTGGGTGAGCTAAAGGCCTTGGATAAGTCTGGCAAGCTTAATGAAAAGATTGACTTTCTCATTAATGAAGTACCATCATTTGAAGCACCATTACCACCGCTTTCTGGAGAGGATGATGTGTCCAGTAGTCGAGCTCCAGATGAAATGGCTTTAATTGTCCGAAAAATGAGAGAATCTATTGTTGTTAAGGACCGATTTTGGAGATTGCGCAGGTTCACTAACTGTTTTCTTGGCTCAGAAGCTTTGGACTTTTTATTAGAAGATCAATGCTTGGAAAGACAAGAGGCAAGGCTGATATTAATTCTCAACCATTTGTCTAATGCTATTACATTACTCATTGTGAGAATATTATGCATTTATTATGATTACTATCTTATTATTATGATTAGATATAGGTATATTATATCTTAGGATATTTCCTATTATATTTGATTGATTTTGATTTGATTAGATTCTATAAGATTCTAGGGTTAGCTTTAGGTTTGCCTATATAAAGGTCTATATGTATTCTTTCAGATTAAGAGATTAAGAATAATATTTTATCTCTCAAGTTCTCAACACTCATCTTGAACCATAATTACTTTTTGAATGGTTTTTAATTACTTTAAAATTACGGTCCGATGCATTTCTCAAAATATGAAACTTTGTTAAGAATTGGGGGTATGGAAACTATTTTTGAGAATCTTATAGTTCTTGACGTCTTGTGAATCATTTGGAATGACAAAACGATATGGTTTCATTAAATCTAAGGTTCTACGCTGTAAAAGCATAGCTATTGATTGACAATTTCATTTAATATTTTTAATATTAAGCATCAGCCTTCTGTTCTGTTTAAGATTTTTGATTATTTTGTATTGCTTACTTTCATACTTTTTCTAATACTAATGTCCGGGGATGCAGATAGATTACGACATCCTAAAAAATTGTCACTTAGACTAATCCTGCATTGCGGAAATTAACTGACATGTTTTATCTCTGTCTGCTATGTCCATGCTCTTTTTATAGTCATGTTTATGTAAATTTGGGCGCACAATTGAGCGCGGGCATTGGACATTTCTATAATAAAAGGGGATGATGGTAATGCGGGCCTTGCTAAACTGCGTTAAGTATATTAATTGTATCCTCAAAGTTTCTTCATTCCATGATATGTCAAATCATCGACTGTGCATTTTAACTGACTCGATTCATATCATTTGTAGCTTCGTTAGACCTTTGCTATCTATTCTAATTCTTGTCCATTTGTATAGGCTGTTCAATTTGCGCGAAAGCTTGCAAGCAAACTCTTCTTTCACCATGTTCTTGAGTAAGTCGAAGTACTCTATACGGGGTCTCCACATTTTTTTTTTTTTTTAATATTAGTTATGGAACGGACATACTCTCTCTATTTTCAATATTTTCTGTCTTGTTTTGTTGCAGTGAGAATCTATTCGAGGATGGTAATCACTTATATCGATTTTTAGATGAGGATCCAATCGTGGCGTCTCATTGTCACAACATTCCTAGGGGCATAATAACTTTGAAGCCCAAGCCTATAGCAGAAATTGCATCAAGGCTGAGGTTTCTATCCTATGCAATGTTTGAAGCTTATGCTTCTGAGGATGGAAGTCATGTTGATTATAGAAGTCTCCATGGAAGTGAGGAATTTGCAAGGTTTTCATAACCTTCTTGGTTTTTTTCGTCCCACGCAATAGAGAACTGCTGTGATTTGTTTTCCCCCCTTTATTTATTTATTAAGACTACAATTATCACTTTAGGTATCTGAGAATAGTCGAGGAGCTCCAAAGAGTGGAAATATGGGAGACGTCTAGAGAAGAAAAGCTTGCTTTCTTTGTTAATCTTTACAATATGATGGCTATCCATGCAATCTTAGTATGGGGTCATCCCGCCGGAGCACTGGAAAGAAGGAAAATGTTTGATGATTTCAAGTATGTCATGGGTGGGTGCACCTACTCACTTTCATCTATTCAAAATGGCATTTTGAGGGGAAACCAGCGACCGCCATATAGCCTTATGAAGCCATTTGGTGCGAAAGATAAACGTTCAAGGGTAAGTGATCCAACTTCTCATATTCTTTATGCATCCGATATTTCAGACATGTTCATCAGATATATATTACCTCCATCCCCCTGGGGATGTTTTCAGTTTCTTTTTGGTACTGCCTAATGGCTTTAGTTTAAGCAATGAGATGATAGAAGAAACTCTTTAACGGGGAAAGGCCTAGAAGGAAAATCACTCTCTTCATCTTTTCCATTGATTTACCAAAGTTTGTGTTGTTTAGTTTTTGAATGGAAGATTCTTTTTTGCTTGAAGCAGAGATGTGATTATAGTTTCTGTGACTTGGTTATTCTTTAACTAACGGCATTGGCTCAATCAAGGTTTTCATGAGTGCATAATGATGTCGTTATCTATTAGCAATCCAACTGAATCGGTGCTCTGCTTCTTGCCTTATGTTTCAGGTGGCCCTCCCTTATTCCGAGCCTCTTGTTCATTTCGCTTTAGTTTGTGGTACCCGATCTGGCCCTGCGCTTCGATGTTATTCTCCTCGAGACATCGACGAGGAATTACTGGATGCGGCCCGCAGATTCCTAAGAAGTGGAGGGCTAACAATTGATATTAATGCCAAGGTTGCATACGCTAGTAAGATCATTAAGTGGTAAGTCCCTCTATAAGCTGGTTCTGAATTGGATTGTTGACTTGCTATGCCTATTATTTGCGAGTGACTTTAAACAAACAACACCCCATAACTAAACCTCATAACAAATTGGATATTTTATTGGCTGAAACATTTACTAACTGCTGAATGGTTTTAAGTAATATTTTAGAGATATCGAAAACGACAAGTGGATTTACATGATGCCAGAATTTTCATAGCCCAGGTGATAAGTTTGATTTCGCGGTTCTTGTCAATTTAATTGAAAATTTTAAAATGTAATGAACATGATGAAAGACCTCATGTATTTTACCTAGTTTGTAACTAAGTTAGCTTTATGACAGTTGTACCTAACTGGGTTTTACTCTTATAAATACACATGTACCGTATATTTGAAATCAAATGCAAAAGATTACTTTCTGAGTTTCATATTCTGACTCTCTTCTTCTTCCCTTTCCCGATTTCCCTCAGCTCTCACTTCATCTTCGAAAGCTCATTCACCTCCCTTACAGATTTGTGAGGGGAAAATGCCAAAAACATTAGCAAAAATTCACATATTTCCCAGGGTGGTCCGCAGTAAAATATGAATAAGAAATCCCTGTAATATACCACATAAAAGCATTCCTCCTAAAGTAACTGTTAATACGAATACTAGAAACTATGTTGTTGCCATTTCTGTACATTCATTGTAGTCTACAGATTGCTGAAAAATCCGAGGGACATGAAAACGTTACCAAAATTTCGGCGGTGCGCAAACGGAAAAAATGGAGAAGCATGAAAATTGTCCATTTGACAACCTTTAATCTATCCAGTCTAGTTATAAAAGCTTGAAGCCACCGTGTGTAATGACTGTGAGTGACCGTTGTGACCGCGTACCGCGTAGTGCGAGGGGGCAGGGGGCAGGGGGCTGAGTGTAAGCGGAATCAATTGCGACATGATCGGGCAAGCCTTTGGAGGGTTGGTGAGATGTAATTATATTGTGTGTTATAAAAAAACCTAAGAATTAGAGTCAATACTGAGAGTTCCAATTTTGTTCAAGGGAGCTAGTGAGTGGCTGCATAAAAAATTTGGTTCCCCCTGGAAAAGACGCAACATATTATGAGTGAGGAATTGATTTATCATATGAAAAAAGAATGATTGATTTATTCTTAATGGTGAAGTAGTCATTATCTATGAACTTCTATGCAACATAAAAAACCCATTACCAGCACATTCATTCACTATTCTCATTATTATTCCAGTGTTGCCATGAAATGAAACAGTTGACTGTGATCGGAGATGCATCTGACATTTTATATTGGGATTTTGTTAACATATCGATCGAAATGAGTTCTATTTTCCTTCTTTTTTTCTTAATCAAAGAATTTTGCTTACTAATTCAGGTTTAGTACGGATTTTGGGAAGGACGATGTGGAGGTGCTGAAGCATGTGTCCAATTACTTGAATCCAGCTGACTCAACAGCGTTACTGGATTTGCTCTCCACCTCTGAATTGAAGGTCTTTTATCAGACTTACGACTGGGGTTTGAATTGTTAGGGTCATAGTGCCTGCTCTAAACCTTGTTTCTAGGTTCGTACTACCCATTATCTGTCTATACAAGCGAATGCCATATGTTCAGTTTTTTTTTTTTTTTTTTTTTTTTTTTTTTTTTTAAAGCCTTTCTTCATTATATTTCTACTCTCTCCTTTGTATCTGCAATCTGTTCTGTTGTAGATATTAAATAATGCAATTCATGGTTTTCCAAATGTACCCAGGCTGCTATTAGGCCCTCCAGCTTGTTGTGCATCGTACATGAAAAACCTGTACTTTCCAGCATCTAATGTACTTATTCATAAATTAAGAAAGTTGGTTATAGTTATTTCTTGTAAAATTACTCAATAAAATTTATTATTTAGAAAAGTTAAGTTGATTAGTTATGAAGTTTTTTATTAGGGATGTGTGTGTGTGGGGGGGGGGGGGGGGGGGGGGGGGTTAATGCTTTATATAAAATGTATTACAGTACAAAACATTCATTTGATTTATTAATAATAACAAGGTATAAGGAGTACGGGGAATATCATTTTAGACAGTTTATGAAGTCCTTTTTAAATTAGAAAAATGATAATTTTAGAACCTTGCTAAACCAGAGTTCATGGTGGGAAATAGAAATTTTGGATGGACAAAAGTGCGTACAACCACCATCATTTATGTCGGAATCACCAATATTGTCAAAAGTTACCTTTAATAATTGTTAGTGCTTATTTTTATCTTATTTATTTTTAATTTAAATGATCATTTTTATTTGATTTAGTAATATTTAGTTTTGAATTTTTCAACGTTGAATACGAAATTTATAGAGTGACGATAAAAAAAAATAGCTTTGAATAATTAAAGACGAGGATTAAAAAAAATTGAAATACTAAAAATAATTAAAAAGATGAATTGTAAAAGAAATAAAGTTGTCTTGGATACTAATTTGGGAGAATCTTGCACTACCTCCGGTCCTAATTATATGAACACTTTTATATAAGAACCGGAGAGGAAAGATTATTTAGGAGCAATTATTATGACAGGTTTAAACCAACAACCAACCAATTCAAACGCAGTGATACTCTTTTACCAAATGCTACGAAACAACAGGATACAAGATCGTCGTCGCATTGAGATTTTGGTGAAGCGATCTCGTAAGTTCCCAAGTGCTCATAGAGCCGGGGCCGCTTACTGGCCTTGGTGGGGACCACGTCAACCCCTCCAAAACTTTTTTGTAAAAAAAAAAAAAAAAAAAAAAAAAGGATACAAGAATTGAGGTTCATAACCAAAGTAAAAAAATTGTGAAAAGGGTAAGGCGATTAAAAGTTTAATTTACTTTGTATTTTTCTATTTTTTATAAATAAATAAACAGATGCAACACTTCAAAAATATCATCCCATGTCGCATGAAAGGAAACTCCGTACATATTATATAACAAAAAGTTTAATTTTTAAACAACTAAACGACAATGATTAACACATAACATGGCGCAACTTATTTCAATTCCATTCGCTAATTACCTGACATTGAAGTTGGCGTCTATAGACGAATATAATGAAGCCCCGAGAGTGACGTACTTAGTTTCAAAACAGGCTGACCTTGGGCAGTGACAAAACTCCCCCTGAAGGGCCCTTGCAGACGCCGTCGTGACCCACAAGAGTCATATACTTGTCTTTCCGGGTCAAGCCGGTGCAACCAAACCCTAAAGCCTTGCCGATCTCACTCTGCACGTAATTCGCTACTTCAATCCTGGGTTTCCCACCTGCCAGACATGTATCACATGGCTTTAATCTCTCCAGAAACTTGACACAATAGTTAGTCTTTGGGTTCAGAAACAGGTAAAGAGCATCCAGAGCTTTGTTCCCAACAGCTGTTGTCCCATAAAACATGCCAACCTGCACATCAACAGCAACAGGGACAATATCATCGGTCATCTCAGCAAACAACGGACTAAATCGGAGCAAATAAGGTTCCCTGCAAGTGGTTCCCTCCGGACAAACCACCAAGCTTCCTGAGCTTAACATCTTTTCCATTGTCTCTCTGTCCTTCTCTTTGTCTCTGGTTAATCGGATTGTCTTGATTGGTGAAACAAGCTCATTAAATCTACTCAAGCTGTATGTGACAGCAGAGACGGGCTTGTCTAAAACATATGAGATATAAAGTGGGTCGAGTAAGGTTCTGTGGTTGCACACGTACAGTGTTCCCTTTTGCTCACTTTCTTCGTTCTCATCAACATCAGATTTCGACAATGTGGTGCCTGCGCCTAAAAATGACAATATTGGACCTGACACTTTGAACGGCAGTGATATACCAATTGTGAATCTGAGCATGCTGATAAAAATCCCAAGTGGTAGCCACATGAACAAGGCCAAAGAAGACACGGGCGTTGGCCTGAGGGCTAATCTTCCATCGTGGAAAATCACTGGCTTGGGGTATCTCTCCCTTGGAAGGACTTGCCAAGTTCTTTTCTCATCATCACTCACCAAGTAAACCTCCTGCACAAAATACTACTTGTCAAAAACCAAAGAGAACAGAGGGTTACAGATAGATATAATAAAGAAATACGCACCTTGCAGCGAGAAAAAAGCTCTTGTTCACCGTTCTTCGTTTGGCTACCTATGCCGACGAAGTTGTCAGAATCTAGGAGGTGTTTGTTATGTTTTTCTCTTCCTGAAGCAGTCCCACGTAGTAACCATGGAAGGATTTGATCTCTTTGGCAACTACAGCGTCAACTCCTAAATACTCCTTGAGAACGCATTCAACCATAATTCTTGGCATTTTACTAGTCGCCACCTTTCTCTGAGATCTCTCAACAACTTCGAAACCTTCACGCCCAACGTCTTGTAAGAAGAACTTGGGAAGAACCGAAGACCCAATCCTGAACGTGTCCTTTTTTATCCCAAAGAAGCTTAAGAAAACCATTATGTTGAGCCCCATCTGGTTTTGTTCTCCGACCAGCCACACCAGAGGGTAAGAAAGTAACAAAAGGAGAGATCTTAACAAACCGCCAGCTTCAAAAGCTACGAGCATGAAGTAAGGAAACAAAGAAGTGGATCTCAACATGGTGCCCTCAAAATCGAACACTAGAACGCTATTTGACAGTTTTCCGGTTTTGGGAACAAGTGGAATGGTTGCCATGGCACCCTCAGGGCTTTTACAGTAATGGCCAGCAGGCATAAAAAGGAAAGACCATAAAGCAAGAGAGATAGGTTTTATAATTTGTCACGAAAATCTCTGCCCCCAATTAATAGTGTTTATGAATGCTAATCAAAATCTCCAGCTGCCCCGAGTCAAATCATTGAAGTTTATATAATTTGCTCCATAAATTTCTCAGTATTATAATATCAACTTTAATTGACAGAATTCCTCTTCAGAGTTACTTCTCAGCCAAAAAACAAGTTATCATTTGATCATGATCTATTTTATGATTTTTCCGTTATTCATTTTACGAGATGTATATAAAAAGAATTGAAAGAAAGGCGATTAATCCAATGCGCGTAGAGAAGTTCTCATAAATGAACTTACTGGCTGAAAGAGAAAACTGGTATCTAACTCGCAACTTCTGCTCTAAATTAAAGTGTTCAGCTTTTCTGCCCCTAATGATACGGGCTCACAGCTATTAGAATTTACTATTAGTCACCAAACAAATAATGACACTCATTTAAGTTGAAAGATATGTGCCTATCTTTGTTTCACGTCAGCAAAAATGAGGGAAGGAGATTCTCTCCTTATCTTGGTTCTCATTTTCTCTTATTGGTCTCATTTAGGCCTTTGATTTGAGAAAATGAGAGAAAAGTGAAAGTAGTATTGTATTAATTGGACGGACGTGATTTAGAGATTATGAGGGATGATGAGAGAAACCCAACCCAAAAATGAGACGCTGGGAAATGGTAGGTCGTACTTTCCCATTATTAGAATTTACTATTAGTCACCAAACAAATAATGACACTCATTTAAGTTGAAAGATATGTGCCTATCTTTGTTTTACGTCAGCAAAAATGAGGGAAGGAGATCTTCTCCTTATCTTGTTTCTCATTGGCCTCATCTAGGCCTTTGATTTGAAAGTGAGAGAAAAGTGAAAGTAGTATTGTATTAATTGGACGGATGTGATTTAGAGATTATGAGGATGATGAGAAAATGATGATAAGAGAAACCCAACCCAAAAATGAGACGCTGGGAAATGGTAGGTCGTACTCTCCCATTAAGTTTGTTCAGGGATAGTGAACTGATATAATGTAAATCTTGTAAGTTGGTTGTATTCTTTTGGTGGCTGCACTGTTCAATTCTTGCTCATTTCCAAATAATATCTACAGAATTCATAAATATTTATTCTTGATTTTAAAAAAAATTATAATTTAATCCATAACAATCTTTATCTTACCCACAAATATTTGTAAACAAAGATGGAATTGCAGTAAATTTATACTTACTGATCTCACCTTGAATCGATCCTTTGACTGTATAAGAATATTTGAAGCTCAACATGTCTGAAAGAACGAGAACGTTCTTTTGTTGATATTATTACCATTATTTGATACTAGCTTATTCGTAGCATTACTATACCAATGGTATTCATTGTGGGTTGGTTATTTGTCAGTACGGGTTATTTATTTTGGTGTTGCGCTTTAATGCTGTTGGGTTTTGTTGTCATCCCCAATGACTGTTGTTTTTATTTTTTTCCCTTTTGTCCTAAATGATTCTAGTTACTATCACAGTGTCACTCCTAGATCCCGTTTGGGTGACCCAAAACTGGCCTGGGTAAGATTGTCTTTTCATGTTTTAAATCATCAAATGGGCCTTTTTATCCGGTGAAAGGTTATCTTCAAACATTTAATTCACACTATATGCTCTTATGTGTGGCCCAAAAAAATGTTTGCTTAGTATCATTCCGGCTGAAGAAAGGCTTGCAAAAATAATATTGTGGGTCGTCTTCGATCAAACCATATACAGTCAAGAACCGGCCCAAAAAAAAAGTCTAACTGATCTTTTTTCCCATGCGGAAATGTTGTACACTGAATGAGTACTAATTTGAGCCAATGAAGAGTGATACAGTTGGCTAAAGTATCGACCTTTACCCTAAAAGGGAGGAGTTTCGATACCCGCTGATTGATGTGAGAGCTTCATTGGTTGGCGATCTATAAGTAACTCGTAAAGCGCTCTTTGAGCTCGAAGGCATCCGCCCCACGGTGGGATACCGGTGTCTACCCTCACCTAAAATTTTTTGTATCAAAAAAATAAAAATAAAAGGAGTACTAATTTGATGTTATTTAAGAAAAAAAAATAAGGAAAAAGACGAATAAATACCATTTGAATTTTTAAAACCCCCAGAAGCCCACCGAATTCGTAAAAAGACTAAGAGATGACAAAGACTTTTGAGGGTTATGCAAATTCGTGTAAAATGACCATAATGCCCCGAGAGAAAGAGAGAGATGAACTGAGCTCCATTTCTGTGACTGCCGAAGCACATTTGCGCCGTCTTGACCCTCTGCCGTCGAAGCCACACCGCCTCCGCGTCAACGCTGCATTGGATGACGACGGTGAAAAAGAAAAAAAAAACTGAGACGAAACACATAAATCTTTTTTAGATCGCTCTTGTTTGCGTTGAGAGATTGGAAGATATTGGAAGACTGTGAAGGAAGGAAGGAGAGGCGTGGAGGAAGGAAGGAAGGAAGAAGAGAAGGAGGCAAAAAAAAAAAAAAAAACGAGTTCACTCGAGTGTCGAAAAATCCAACAATGAACGAGTAAATTGCATTTGAGGAAGAAGGTGAATAGTAAATGTGGGCTTTTGAAGACTGTTTTTTGCAAAAACAGTCATAAAAAACAATACTTTTAACGACCATTTTTTCAAAAACAATACTTTTAACGACTATTTTTTCAAAAACGAGTACTTTTAACGATTGGTTTTTCAAAAACAAATCGTTAAAAGTACTTTCAACTACTTTTTTTCAAATATGATTTAAAAGTATTATTATTTATGACTGTTTTTGAAAAAAGTCGTTAAAAGTACTTGTTTTTTTTTTTAAAAACGGTCGTTAAAAGTCCACATTTACTATTCACCTTCTTCCTCAAACACAATTTCTTGTTCATTCTTGGATTTTTTGATTGCACTCGAGTGAACTCGTTTTTTTTTTTTTTTTTTTTTGCCTCCTTCTCTTCTTCCTTCCTTTCTCCACGCCTCTCCTTCCTTCCTTCACATTCTTCCAATATCTTCCAATCTCTCAACGCGAACAAGAGCGATCTAAAAAAGATTTATGTGTTTCGTCTCAATTTTTTTTCTTTTTCACCGTCGTCATCCGGTGCAGCGTCGATGGCAGAGGCGGGTGTGGCTTCGACGGCGGAGGGTCAAGACGGCGGCGAACGTGCTTCAGCAGTCATGGAAATGGAACCTCGGTTCTTCTCTCTCTCTCTCTCTCTCCGGGCATTATGGTCATTTTACACGTTTGTATAACCCTCAAAAGTCTTTATCGCCTCTTAGTCTTTTACAAATTCGGTAGGTTTCTTAGGGTTTTACAAATTCAGATGGTATTTATTTGTCTTTTCCCCAAAAAAATAACTAGCCATTCAAAAAATAAACTAGGGAACGTATTGATTGAAATAAAATTTTAGATGAAAATTTCAAATAATAAAAAATTTATAAAAGATACTCTTTCCACACTACAATATAAACCATTTTAACTAATTCATGAGGATCAAAAAATGGTAGTTAACTCATTAGATTTATCTTAAATTAAAAGGAATTTTCAAATTTACCCATATTAAATGAGAGAAAAAAATTTGAATATTAATTATAAATCTAATATTGACAAATAATCATTAACTGATCTCTAAGTGATTTATGTCATGGACCAAATAATTATTGCAGGAGCAACTTATATTGTGGATAGAAAAGAGTATAGAAATAAATAAATAAAAACATAAACAAGAGAAAACATAGAAAAACATATAATAAGGAGATACAACCTAATCAAAGTTGCAACATTCTACAGCTTTGAGCTGTTTGAAAAAAAAATCATAAGTTAAAAAAGACCCATCAAAAGCTCCTCGAAGTGAAAACTTCCTCTCTCTTTTTTTTTTTTTTTTTGAAAAGCTTCACCATGTGATAGGCTTCAAGGGTGAAGCAACCGATCCAAGCTTCCGATCTCATCACAACGGTAAGCTTAGACCTTTTATTTTTAATATATATATATATATATATAATTCATGCATTTTTCAATTGTTTTCATCTCAACTATCTTTTCTAAAGCTATGTCAAATAAGTGTCCATCGGGAAAAAAAAAAATTCACTTGTCACCATTATCTAAAACACAAATCACATCGAAAAAGTCTAGCAAAAGGAAAAGTTCATCAAAAACAAAAATTACTTATATCATCACTATCCCAAACGAGACCTTGTCAATTGTCAGCGACAAAAGCGGGGGGGGGGACTCAAGTTTGTATTGAGCGGTGATGTGGGTTTTGTGGCCCAGTCATAATACTCTCTCTCTCTCTCTCTTTCCCCCTCCCTCTCTCTCTAGGGCTTAAGACTAAACTTTGTACTACCTTGGCTCTTAAATATAAGGACTCCCATTAAGAAAGATGATTAAATTATTTTAAACCATTTATATTCATCATATCCTACATCGAACTGAATTCTTTACGGTTAATGAATCTCTTCCTAGTTGCTCGAAAGAATTAGGAGATTCTCTATTTTTCTCTAAACTAATTTTTTTAATTGTAAACTTATATATAATTTAATCATATACAACATTTTTAAATTATAAACTTATATATAATTTGATCATACACAATATTTGATATGATTAATTAACTTATTTAGTTTCCTTAATCTTTCCATAAAAAGTCAATTAGATTTTATATTTAGGATTAGAGATAGTATAATTTTTATTCTTGTTAATTAATCTTCATGGGTCTACCATGTTTATACTACATATAGTATGATTTCTTATTTTTCATTATTCTTTTTAATTACTGGAGCAAGCACCAGCTGACTGAAGTTACATTAATTCTTTTTAATTACTGGTATATCTTCGAATAATAACGTCTCTGGGTCGTTTATTGCTGGTGATCTTATATATGCAAGCATAACAAACGTAGCAATTACCCTTTTTATCAGTTGATCATCGAAAGAAGGCTGCTTTCATTATCACTAAACCGACTCAGTGCATGATCTAGATCATTACTAGTGAGTGCAAAACTGCTGGTTGTAGTATAGTTCATGGGTATATTCAAGAAGGGAAACCAATTTCTGAATTTGTCTTCAATTTCTGAATTGTGTTAAGGATTGGTTAAGATAGGAAAGACAAATTCATATTATTTAGTTGATAGACTATTCGTCTTATCTTAACACTACCAATTTCATTAGCAAGTGAATGTGCATTTTCAGCAATGAAAATTGTAAAGACAAGGCTTCGAAACAAGATAGAAGATGACTTTCTTGTAAATAATTTGGTTGTGTAAGTTGAAAGAGAGATTGTTGAAACATTTACTACTGATTCTATTCTTAAAGATTTTGTCAATTTAAAAGAGCGTCATCTACAATTTTAGATTTGCATTTCTTGTTTGATTATATTTAAATAATTTTATGAAATTTCATTATACATATTGTTCGATATAGAACGTCAATGTCCGATCTTGGACCGGGTACTTTGATGTTTGGATCAAAGGGGGAGATATCTAAGGGAGATATAGGAGGGGTTGGGATATTTGTACACAATATTAGGGGTGAGGTGTGTGCACAGTGTGAGTGAAAGTAATAGGTCTGAGTTAGAACGTAGAACCTGGTTAACTTGTCTCTGTATTTATAGAGGCCACCGTGATGGTGATCATGGTTCGGCATGATCTCCATCTTGACTTGGTGGGGGGGGCGCACGTCTCTTTTACAGCGGTAGCGTGAGTGCGCCCACTATGCTATAAATCCGGATCATCCAGTCCTCCTGTACCATAACCGTACGGTTATATTGGATATGCCCATCATTGGGCCTTCGTGGAATTGGGCCTTAGTGGCGGTCCGTAACAGTTGCCCCCAGCTCGGTAGGTCGGGAATTCCGAGCTGCCGAGATATCCTATATCCCGTGCTGGCTTCATTGGCCGAGCTACGCTAACTTTCGTGATTCCGAGGCGGAACCTCAAGGAGCCGAGGTAGAATCTTTGGGCCAGTTATCCGAGGCTTCGTGCAACGAATATTTCCGAGCCGGGGACGTATGTGGCTTACCGAGGTGCTCTCGGCTATACCGGCTGGTTACGATGAATTCATGCTTCTTTGACGAGCGGGACTTTCCGCATTCGCCATCATTACCCCCTAACATCTGGCGACTCAGCATTGGCGAGTGTCTGTAACCGCCGCGCCATTACATGCATTGATCTTCGTGCGCATTTAATGCTATCTGCACACGCGATACGCCATTTCCTTGATCGGGGTGAAAAGACGCTTCTGTCCCCGTCACTTCAGTTACCCACGAACCTATACGAATCATCTTTCCCTCCATTTTCTTCATTTCACTATTTTCATTGTCATTGTTTGTTTTCTCTACTCTCTGCCATTTTTCTGCGATCGCCTGCTCCCGCGCTCTTACATCTTCGTTCGCGGCTCGCTCCTTCTCCAGTACTTCAGGTATATTATTTCTCGATTTTGGACTAGTGTAACTTGATGGTTTCGTTTATTTTTTGGATAGTTTTTCGTCGTGGCGATTTTCGGGTAGACTTCCTTGGTAGCTTAAATCTCTGTTCCTAAGGTCGAAATCCCCTTCAACTTTGTCTTGTAGCCACAACATATCTTTGACGATCCTTCCCCTTATTTCGCCTTCTTCACATACCCGTTTGTGCCTTTATAGGTTTCTGTTCTTTGGCGATGGTTGGGAGTAATCGCTTACCCCCTTCTAATCCACCATTAACCCCTGAAGAAGAGGAAGCCTTGCGTACCCGTTACCCCCGTACCTCCTATTGGATTCTCGGTTCTGAACTTTCCGAGGAAGAGAGGCTGGCGTCCGTGCTAAGGGGAGGATCCGGCCAACGGAGTGTATCCGGATCCCGATCCGCTCGGGCTCGGGCTCCAAATCCGACGCCGGTTCGTGCTCAATACGAGGCCACTTCAAGCGTTCAGTTGGAACCTGCTGGACCGAGTAGTATGGCTCGTGCAGAGGACGACGCGCTGTCCGCTCAACCTCTTAACTTTTATCATTCATCCTTGGCTCAGGGTTCGGATGTCCATCCGCCGGGGTATCTCGGCCCCTGCTGGGATTGCCTCACCGAGAGCTCCTTCCTCATCGCCCAGGGCGAAGATTCCCAAGCTTCATTAATTTTAGGTTCTTGCCGCCATTTGGCCCCTTCCAATCTTCTTTTCGGCAATCTCCGTCCCCGGGTCGCTTGTTTTCCCGCATGACAATATACTTCATTCGGGTATTTTTTCTCTTCTTGATCCTAGCATTTTTTACTTTGCTTATAGGTGAATGGCTTCACAGTCTTCTCCACTGACATTCAATCCGACGCCGGGGAGTCGAACTCTTCTAGTCCTCCGAGGCGCTATGTAGACGGTATTCTGGGTATCCCACGATATCCTAAAGACACGGTCGCGATGTCCAAGGCCAACATTGCTCGTCTTAAACTTCCCGAGATGGAAGGCTGTATTGTCAGTACCCCGGATGAGGGTGAGCCGATATGCTCTACTCGGTCAGTGGGGCGCACCAACTTCTTTTTCTTCTATCGAGACTACCTAACCCGTGTTAAGGTTCAATTTCCTTTTACCCAGTTTCAAATGTCGGCGTTGATGGCTCTGCGGCTAGCACCTTCTCAGCTCCATCCCAACGGATGGGCCTACTTAGTGGCCTTCGAGCGCCTGTGCTCTTCCTTTCCGGTCCCCATTCCTTGCACCACCTCGTTGTTTTTCCATTCTTTCGGCCCTTTTACTTCCTGGTCGTCTAAGGAAGATGAGAGATTGAAGGGGTTGGTTTCCCTCCGTGTGGACCCGGATAGGAAAATAATGAGTGCATTCTCGGACTCCTTTAAACACTTCAAAACGGCTTTCTTTAAAGTCGAGGCTAAACCTGGACAGCGGCCCTGGTTTTTGAAAGGGCCCGAAGGAGAGGACGTGGAGTGGGAGTTTCCTCTTTACTGGAACGACACCCATTATGATCTGAATCCTTCTTCGTACCAAATTCAGATGGAGGACCTTTCGCCTGAAGAGGCCGCCTCTATACCTCGATTTGCCACATATGTTGAGAAATACGGGATCCGAAGTGCCGCCTTCTTTATTAACGGGGTTGGGGCTACGCGTTCCATTGTCGTTGATTGTATGGTTCCATACCTGCTAATTATTCCGCTTTTTGGCTTTCCCTTGTCATAACCTTTTTTGCACGAGTCTTACCCCTTCTTTTTGATCTTTTTTGTAGCTCAAGACATGTCGGAACTTCCCCGCTACCTGGCGCTTGTGAATCCGACGGTACCCGCGCCGACTCGTAAGCGCCCTTCCTCGGAGCTCGGAAGGAGAAAGATCACGGGCGGCGTCTGGGTCGTCAAGGACCAGGAAAACCAAGGCCTCGGACACTCCGCGCTCTAGGCATTCTGCACTCCCTCCGGATATGCCTCGGCCCTCAGCAACCGTACTCGGCAACACTGCCCCCGAGGGGTCCGATCGCCCGGATCTTGTAGCTCCACGGGGTTACGCTCCGACCTTGGCCGGCACTGGCTGCCCCCGGAATGTCCTCCGGCCCAGGGCGTGATGGCTGCGAATGCTAAGGGAGCCGTTGCGTCTGCTTCCCCCGTGGCGGCTGCTCCTTCCTTCCGAACCTCTGCCAGTTGCTCATCCGTGCCTATGATTCCCGAGGGCTTTCGTGGGAGAAAGGGGTGACCGAGGAGCTCAGTGTCGCTTTCCTTCCGCCAAGCCGATTTATGAATGGAGTTCCTTTGTCCGCCACGGATAAGTCCGTCATTAATGAAGCTCAAAGGTTCCTCGCAAATCCCTCGGTCTTCACCAAGCGCTACTTATCTTTGAAGGAGAAGCACGTGGCAGCCGAGGTAGATATCCGGCGTCTGAAACTTGTCGAGGAAGAGGCCTTGACGAGAGCCAAGGCTGCGGAAGAGGAGGCGGCTAATGCCAAGGCCCTGGTCGGACAATTGAAGGCTTTGGAGGATGAGGTAGCTGCCGCTACAGCTAGGGCTGATCGAATGACAGCTTTGGAGGACGAGCTATCTGTTGCCGAGCTTCATGTGGAAAGGCGGCGACCGAGGAGCTTCTGATGACGAAAGAGGCATTGGATAAAAAGACATCAGAGTGTCATCGTCTTCAGAAGGCTCTGGATGAAAGCCTGGATGCCGTGAAGACTGTCCAGCAGCAACGAGGCGATCTGGCCGCCGAACTTGGGTCGGTTAAAGAGGATCTTGCTGCAGAGCGCCAAGCCAATATGGAGTCTCTCGAGACCCTGCATGAGTCAGCCCGAGAATGCTTCAAAATGGCGTTGGATCAAATCCAGGTTCTGAACCCCAAGTTATCCTTGAACGTCGACGGCTATCACTACAGAGCATATGTGAAGGACGGCGTGTTTTACCGGCTCCTCCCTCCCCGGAAGATGAGTCCATATCTACTGAAGATGAGGACTGTGGGGAATAGGCAGGTAAGGAACAGGTAGAAGGCGCAAGGTTAAATACCGAGGCCGAATCAGGACCTGCCGAGGTGACTCCATCCGGCGAGGCGGGGCCCTCGAACAATACTGCCGCTTAGCTTTTTTTTCATTGAGGCGTTTCTGCCTTTGTAAACATGAATTTTCCCGGCGTCTGTGCCGGTTTACAAATGTTTTAATGACAAAGTAAATTTTACGAATTTGTTGTCGTTTGAATTCTAAACATAGTTAGAGATTCGTCGGCGCAAGGGGTGCCGAGCTATGCACTCTACCAGATGTTAAGTTTGGGAGTGAATGGCAGGGTTGTCAGTTTTAACCGTGCGTGGTATTAACCTAACCGCGCTATCGTGTTCCGGAGCCGTTGGCCGGGATTATAACCGAGGTAAGGGCGAATTGTCACTTGTTTAAACGAGGTGTCCGTAACGCACAACTTAAACATTTTGACCTGATCGGGGTCGGAATGACAACTCGAATGCTTAAATCGGGGCGAGCGTTGACATGTCAATTTCGCGAAGGCCAATAAAAGGCAATTTCGTCCGAGCTCTAGACACTGGGCTAGTTTGCCCCGGTGTTAAATCATCTAGATGTGTCGTATTTGTGACCGGGTTTTATATACCTCGGTGTAATGCTTAAGCGATCAATTGTGTACGTTGGCGAAAATCCGCTGAGGAATCCTTCATTAAAATGAAAACGCTCCAAAGAGCTAACACATAATTCGGGGAAATTTTAAGAAAGAAAGATAAATTCTTCAAATAAAATACTGAAAACAAGCAATAACCGATCTCAAGCGGGATGTGTCCGGTAGTCCCATCCTCCGAGGCCGATGTCTAAGCGTGGTAAATCTTCAACTTGTCGGCGTTCCAAGTTCTTTTCACGGGTTTCCTAGCCAAGGTTTCAAGTATATAGGCTCCATTGCCCAATTTCTCTTTAACCCGGTAGGGACCTTCCCGTTCTTTGCCGGCTTGCCATCTCTGGCGTTCTTGTTGCCTATGTCGGCCCGTCGGAGTACAAGGTTACCTCGGTTGAAGGACCGGGGTCGAACCTTCCGATTATACTTCACCGCCAGAAGTTGCTTGGCGGCGAGTTCTCGGCGGTGTGCGCTACTCGACCTCGTCGATCGGCTCCAAGTCCGTCATAAGCGCGTCGTCATTCGACGCCTCTCCCTCTAGCGGGCTCTCATCCTTCTCCATGATGGTTGTCCTATCTATCGGGATCATGGCTTCGCATCCGTACGTCAACCGAAAAGGGGTCTCTTGGGTAGAAGACTGGACAGTTGTCCTGTATCCCCATAAGACGCTGTACAGCTGCTCGACCCAGTTGGATTCCGCGTCTTGCATCCATTTTTTCAGCCCGTCAAGGATTATTTTGTTGGCCGACTCGGCCTATCCGTTAGACTGAGGATGCTCAACCGAGGCAAAATGAAATCCGACGTCGAGGTCTGACATCAAAGTCTTGAATCTTTGGTCCAAAAACTGCGTGCCGTTGTCTGTGATTACTTTGGCTGGTACCCCAAAACGAGAGACGATGTTGTGTGTCGAAGAATCTCCGTATGCGTGCCGAGGTGATTGTCGTCAATGGCTCGGCTTCGATCCACTTGGTGAAATAATCAACCGCCACGATGAGCCCACCCGAACCTGTCCGGGGCTGCTTTGAAAGGTCCGAGGATGTCCATTCCCCATTTAAAGAAAGGCCAAGAGGCCGAGATGCTTTTCAGTTCCGCTGGGGGTGGCCAAATGAGTTTACCGTGCTTCTGACAACTATTGCATCTTCTTACGGACTCCTTGGCGTCCTCCATCATGGTCAGCCAATAATACCCTGCGCGCAGTGCTTTCCTAGCGAGTGCCTTGCCCCCCATGTGGTGGCCATTGATGCCTTCGTGTATTTCGGCTAGCACATATTTCGCTTCCGCTTTGCCCAGGCATCTCATCATCGGAGAATGTAAGCCTTTTCGATACAGCTGGTCGTCGACCATTGTATAGATGGCGGCCTCCCGCATTAGCTTCTTGGCGTCGGTCGAGTCAGTTGGGATAATGCCTCTCAGATAATCTTTATGGGCTTCCTCCAATCCGTGGCTACCGAGATGGTCATAATGCAACTCGGCTCGGCCAAGTTTTGTTGTATCACCGTTCTATGATTGTCGGCTTCCTTCGTGCTCGCCAGCTTTGACAGGATATCCGCCCTGGAGTTTTCTTCCCTTTGGATATGAGCGACAGTTACCTCTTGGAATTCTGAAATAATCTCCTTAGCTTTGTTGAGGTACTTGGCTAAGAGTTGACCTTTGGTCTGGTAGGTCCCTTCGATTTGCGAGGCTACGAGCTGTGAGTCGGTGAAAACCTTGACCCTCTGCGCTCCATTCTCTTTGGCCTGTAGCAGTTTGGCAAGGAGAGCCTCATACTCGCCCTGGTTATTTGAGGTCGGAAACTTTAACTGGAGGGAATGCTCCACAGCGACGCCCTCCGGGCTCTCGACTATGATACCTGCTCCGCTCCCCTTTGCATTGGATGAGCCGTCAACATACACCTTCCAGATACCTCCGTGATCCCCCTCGGTCGCCTCTGCCGGGGTGAGTTCCATGATGAAGTCCGCCAGTGCCTGCGACTTAATTGCGCGTCGGGCTTCGTATGAGATATCGAACTCGGACAACTCAATCGCCTAGCTAGTCATTCTCCCGGCGAGGTCCGGCTTGTGTAATACTTGGCGGATCGGTTGACTAGTTTGGACCACTATCGGATGTCCTTGAAAGTACGGCCTTAGTCTTCTTGCCGTTGTTAATAGGGCGAAAGCCATCTTTTCGAGCTTCTGATATCGCAGTTCCGAGCTCTGAAGGGCCTTACTTACAAAGTAAATCGGTGCTTGTCCGGATTCGGTTTCTTTTACCAATGCGGCGCTTACTGGCCTCTTCTCCAGGCGAAAGGTACGAAATAAGGTCTCCCCGGCTCGGGTTTTGTGAGGATTTGGAGGGGTTGCCAAGCATTGTTTGATCTGTCGAACGCTACTTCGCACTCCGTGCTCCAACCCCCCAGGTTTTCTTTTTAAGAGCCTAAAGAAAGGGAGCGCTTTCTCGGCCGACCTCGGTAGGAATCGAGTCGGGCGGCTAATCGGCCCGTCAAGCTGCTGAACTTCCTTCTTTGTCCTCGGGGCTTGCATGTCCAACACCGCCTTGCATTTATCTGGATTTGCCTCGATCCGCGGTTGGTCGGCATAAATCCTAAGAATTTCCCAGTAGGGACCCCAAACGTGTACTTGGCCGGGTTTAACCTTATCCGATGCCTCCTTAACTTCTCGAATGTTTGTTCCAGGTCTCGGATGTGGTCATCTGGGCGCTTTGACTTTACGATCATGTCGTCAATATATACTTCTATGTTTTGCCCGATCTGGTCTTCGAACACCCTGTTCATCATTCTCTGGTAGGTAGCTCCGGCGTTCTTCAACCCGAAAGGCATGACTCTATAGTAGTAATTGGCCTTATCGGTCATGAAGGCCGTCCTCTCCTGGTCATCAGGATACATGGCTATCTGATTGTACCCGGAGTATGCATCCATGAATGATAACAACTGAAAACCGGCCGAGCTGTCAACCAATTTATCGATGTTTGGCATGGGATAGGAGTCCTTCGGGCAGGCCTTATTCAAATTGGTATAATCCGTACATACCCTCCACTTGCCATTTGGCTTTAACACCATCACTACGTTGGAAAGCCAAGTGGTGTATTGTATCTCTCTGATGAATCCGGCCTCCAGAAGCTCGGTCACATGCTTGTCGAGGGCCTTTTGCTGTCCGCCCGATGTTCCTTTTCTTCGGGCGCCGGGGTAGACCGACCGGACGGCTAACCGTGGCAATGAGAACCTTGGATCGATACCAGGTACCTCGGACGAGGTCCATGCGAATACGTCCTGGTTGCTCCTTAAGAATTGACTCAGCCGGGCTTTTAGGTCGCTATCCAATGCCCCACCAATCTTGGTGGTTTTCGAAGGATCCGAGCCAAGCACCAACTCCTCCAACTCTCCCTCCGGTTCTGGGCGTGGTATCTCGGGCTTGTCCCTAAGGTCCAGCTCTACCATGTTTACTGATCGCCGGACCCTTTGATGTCTTTCGGGTTCGGCCGAATTCTCCCTTCTTCCGAGGCGAGGTGGAGACGAGGGCCCTCCTTCCCCAATTCGGAGAGTTTCGAAATAGCATTGCCGGGATTCCTTCTGATCCCCTGTGACCACTACCACCTGTTCCTTCTTGTTACGCATCTTAAGTTTCTGATGCTTAGTAGATACCATCATGTCCTATTTGTGAATAGTCGGCTGCTTGAGTATCACATTGTAAGAGGACGGAAAGTCGGCCACTATAAACTGACCCGTTCGACCTGAATGCCTCCCTCGTACCTAGCGTCAGCCTGAGGTCTATGTAACCCTTGGGAAGGGAGCGCTCTCCGTTGAACCCAATGAGAGTCGTCTTGCACGGCTTTAAATCTTCGACATCCATCCGCATCCTCTTATACGCGTCCCAGCTGATAATGTCGGCTGAGCTCCCCGCATCTACGAATATCCTTTTGACAAGGCAGTTAGCCAGGGTTCCGGTGATTACCAGTCCGTCTTGATGCCCTGGTACGACATCATTTAATTCTTCAATGGTAAAAGTTAAGGGCGGTGGTGCCGGCCTCCTCCGTTCGTCCTTGATTTTTGGGAGGTCTCTTATTGTCTGGACTTCTCTCAGGTACTTCTTGCGCTGGCTCATTGTGTCTCCCCCGCCTCCGAATCCTCCGCTGATCCCATTGCAATGGAATTCGGTTTCTGGGAAGGCGTCATGGGAGTTGGACCTTCTTCTTTTTTCCTCTCTCCTCGGGTTCGGCACCGGGCTCGTGCTCCGGCCTCCTTGATTGCGCGTGCCATTTCTCTTGCCCTGAGTTTTAATTACGTATTGGCGCAATTTTCCTTCCCTGATAAACTTCTCAATTGCGTCTCGGAGCTCATAGCATTGCTCCGTTGTGTCCCGTCCGTCATGAAACGAACGGTACTTTGGCTGGTCCGTATTGGGTCGGTTTCGGAGGGGCCTCGGCTTTCCAACTCTTCTCATCTCCGTCGAGCCACCTCCTTCCCGAGGCGCGCGCGAGGGACGTTCAACGGGGTGTAGTTGTCATATTTTGACTTTCCTTCCGGTCTTTTCCCCCTATTCCGACTATCTCTTGCGTTTTACGGATTCCTCTCTTCATTTATTTCCGGGGTCGGGAGATGTCTTCCTCGATCTCTCGGGTTCCACGGTATTGGCTAGCTCCATTTGCTCGACGTCCAGATATTGATGTGCCCGGGTGTAAAACTCGGTGAGAGTGTAGACCCGGTTCTTACATATGTTCTTGGCCAGTCGCGACGCTGGATCCAGGCCATCTACGAGGCAATGGACATGAACTTCTTCGGAGAGCGAACGCACTTGCAGAGCCACCTCCTTGAATCGGTTAAGGTATTTCGCAATGTCTCTCCCTTCTTACGCCAATTCGGCTCGGTGTGTGCTTGGGACTTGGCTGTTTTTGCGGTTGCGAAATTCAGCTCGAACTTCCGCGCCGAGGTCTTGAAGTTGCGCACGGAATTATTCGGCAAGGAGTGGAGCCACTTACGGGCCGGTCGGTCAAAGTCACCGCGAACAAGCGTAGGATGACCTCCCCTTTGATCAAGCGGACCCACATGAGTAACTCGAATGTTTCGAGGTGACTGCGCGGATCCTGTGTTCCGTCATATTTCGGGAGATCGGTAAGATCGAAGTACTTTGGATAAGGTGCCGTAGCGGCTTCTCGCGAGAATGGGCTCGCGTCGGCTTACGTCGGGTACTTCATCCGTACACTCGGGGAGATCGTCGAGACCGTGGTATCCTGGCGACTTCTTTGTCTTCACCTTCCGACGTCCGAGACCGGGATCTCCTCTCCCTACCTCGGCTTTCGTCTTCCGCTTTTCGTTCAGGGCGCACTTTCGTCTTCTCCTTTCGGCCCCGGTTTTTCGGTGCGGATATCGAGTCGAGCTGCGGGGACGAACCGCTACCATCTGCGTCGCTCTTTTTTCCGCGTGATCCTTCTCGGCCTCCTTGGTGCACCTGATCTTGGAATCTTTCGAGTGATCGTCCATCATGTTTGTTGGATCACTCGAAAATCCTCTTGGCGTTGGAGCTCGTCCGCCTCTCCTTAGTCTCGAACTTTCGAGGATCGACTCGAGTTTTTTACAAAATGCGGACATCGGGTTTGGAGCCGAGGTGTCCGTGGCCGTCTCGCCTTGGGTTTTGTTGGCCTCGGGAGGAGAGGAGGCCGTATCCGACATGTGACCTTCGGGAGTTCCTCCTGGTGGGATATACTTTGATCGTGCGGCTTGTTTGCCTCGCTTTGTGGTTGATTAGGCTGAATACTCCATTGTTACGGTGTGAGCCATCGGTAGTCACGGGATTCGTAATTTAGCGATCCCCCGCGGTCGCGCCAATGTTACCGATATAGAACGTCAATGTCCGATCTTGGGTGGTACTTTGATGTTTGGATCAAAGGGCTCGCTCCGGATATCTAAGGGGAGATATCCGGAGGAGGTTAGGATTGACTGAAAGTAATACACAATACTTGTCTTTGTATTTATAGGGGTGATGGTGATGTGTGCGACTTGGTGGGGGCGCACGTCTTTGCAGAGTACGCAGCGGTAGCGTGAGTGCGCCCAAGTAATCCGGAGGTCCTCGTACCGACGTTAGATATGCCCGTCATTGGGCCGTGGAATTGGGCCTTATTGGTTAACATATAATTATTATGTTTGTGTTCGTCATATCTTTAGAACAATGTATAGTTTATTACTCATTAGACTGTGAAAGAAAAGTAAAATTCTTATTTGAGATACCTAATGAAAATGTTAGTATCATCTTAGATCTTGTTTTAATATATAAATCTTGGTTATTATTTATTTATATTTTCAATGTTATGATCATTTGTAAATAATTTAATATGTTTATTTTTTTGGCATGATCTCCAGCTTAAAAGCTACGAGCATGAAGTATGGAAACAAAGAAGTGGATCTTAAAACAACACTCTCTTTTGTTGGGACGTGATGATGAGAAGCGTTTTTTTCCTATCAACTTAATTAATTGCCGGGACGTGATGAGTTTCTAGTTGAGGTCTTGAAAAATTTGGAAAGGAATGAGAAGATCTTGGAGGGGAATATTATTATACTTTCGGCCACTTCGGGGAGTGCAATGTGGCTGAACTGAGATCAAATCATCTAAGAAAAGACAATATACATTCCGAGTTTGCGTTTTACTTTACGTATGTACCGTAGTAACTTTTTTTGGGTGATCACAAATGGCAAAGTCAAACAAATTAATGAAAGATGTCCGTGAGCGTGGGGCAAGCACTAGCAGGGGGAACTGTTCCTTTCCATTGCCAAGCGTTCAAGTTAGGTCGACATGGCATATCATGATCCATTAACACTATTACGTGCGTGGTGATCCATGAGTAGCGACTTGGTGATCACCATGACCCATTTCGAAGGGAAATCTCAGTCATGATATCTAGTACTCTAGGGAAAGCTTCATTTAAGTAGCACTGTGGAGAATTAATGTCAGTTGACACCCATAAGATCTGAAAAATGAAAAATCACTGCACCTGGGGCCAAATGAAATTAATTGGTTGTGGCAAAAGACACAAATAACCTTAGACAAAAAATTGAGCAAAAGCCCAACTCACCAAGTGGGGTGCGTCGCCGTCTCCGTCTCGACCTCCGCATGCGTCGGCGGCTCAGTCTCAACCTCCACGTGCGTCGCCGTCTCTTTCGGTGATTGTTCTGTGTCGACCTGCCCGTTCTCGAAGATTGTTTCGCCCTTTTGCTTTTTCTGTGATTGCTCCCCTACTGATAGTAAGTGCACAAAGTTAATCCCTATCGCCTCCTTTGCATGAGTGCTCTTATATGCTCGATATTCTTTTGCTTTTCTTCTCCATCATTTAGGTTTTTCAGTTGAAAGAGGCAGTGGTTTTCCCCTTTTGTACTGAGCCTTGGTGGAGAAATTAGTTTGCTTGTGGTTGTTGAAATTTGCTGAGGTGACTCAATGAATGGAATATACTGTTTTGCTGAAATTTAAGGACAAAGTATGTTCTGTCTTCACTTCTGGATCCATTAGGCTTCATCATGTCTAATCTTAATTTGATTCTTCCCTGTGTTATCTGTATTAATCCTTTATGCTTGCCTTGAATAACCCAAGCTGTGTGCTTTCTTCAAATACTTGTTTTATAATATAATGTACCATATCTTCCTGTGTATGAGTTGATTATAATCTGAATAATAAAAAAATTATCCTTCTCATTTATCCTTGTTGAACATAAGGACCTGCTGTTTGCTGGCATCCTGAGGATGAATTGGAATCTACAATACATTGAGATGTTAGAGAAGGTTTCTCGTATAAATTATTTGGGTCTGATTTGCTTGTTGATTAATGAAGATACAGACAAAGCAGATAACAATTATAAGTTTAATGGTTTGAATGAATAAAATATAAAAAAGTTTAATCATATAATAAATTGGCCTTACAAGAATCATTACACAAATGTAAGACGCGACTTATATTGTGATGAGCTTATGCATTATTTTCTTTAGCTCTCTGCATTTCATCATTGTAACAGGGAATAGAATTTTGATTAGAATCGTTGAATCCTCTTTTGTTCTCTGATTCTATTTTCCAGACAAATTTCAAAATCCCAGAATTTCCCTCAATCTTTTGGTCCTCTTTTAATGTCTACCATCTGTGAGCAATATTTGCACCGGTTCCTGTCATAAATAAATTTGCATTTATAATTGCAATAGACTTATGAACAAGTTAAATGTAGCTATGAACAAGTTACATAGGCCTGTAAACAAGTTAAATAAGTAGAAGACATTTGCAAGTGTATGATTCATAATGACCAAGTTGTGTAGACTTATGAACAAGTGAAATAGAGCTATGAACACGTTAAATAGACATGTGAACAAGTTAAATCGGTACAACACATTTCTAAGTGCGTGATTCATGCAAGTGTATATGATTTGTTATGCACAAGTTGTATAGACTGATGAACAAGTAAAATAGACTTATGAACTAGTTGAATGAGTAGAACATGTTTGCAAGTGTATGATTCGTTATGAACAAGTGGTGAAGACCTAAGAACAAGTGAAATAGAGCTACGAACAAGTTAAATAGATCTGTGAACAATTTAAATAGGTAGACACATTTGCAAGTGTATGGTTCATAATGAACAAGTTGTAAAAACCTATGAACAAGCGAAAAAGAGTTATATATGAACAAGTTGAATAAGTAGAACACATTTACAAGTGTATAATTCATAATGAATAAGTCGTAAAGACCTATGAACAAGTGAAATAGAGCTATGAACAAGTTAAACAAACCTGTGAACAACGTAAATACACATTTGACCAAGAGATAAAATCCTGGAAGTGTTTATCCGTTTACAATAGATTACAACTGCAACTAATTTCATACTAGTACTTGGGACACTTTTCCATTTAATGCCATCCTGAAATTAATCATCCCTTTACAAAAGCTTACAAGATGGCTTGACCATCTCAAAAAAGGACTATATGAACATCATAGCTTATTTCCCAACCATCCAAAAAATTTTAAGTTGGGATATACCAATATACAAGATCTGGTGGTGTATCTTCTGCATAACTAATTGTATAATTCATGTTAAGCCCATTATTTTCAGGCCACATATACCAATCTTCTTAGTTCTTCATAGCTCATCCCTTTTGTTATCAATCTTCCACTTATAGTCCTGCCCTCATGTATTGTTTTCCCCTCTAAGGTCTTCACATAATCCCCTCCTACATGGAAGATGCAAAATATTTTCTTTCTAGTACTGCTAGCCATATCTCATGCATGATTAATATGTAAACTTCAATAATTTGACAAAAACAAATTAGTTTGTTAAGAATAAAACATAGTAGCTTGAACACCTCTGATGTGCAAGTGTTTGACTCATCATGAACTAGTGTAATTGTTATTTGAACAAAACAAACTAATTGGTTGATAAGAAAACATAGAAGCTTCAGCAAATCCAATTTTCAAACTGTTCAAATCCTCATGAACAAATACACTTGTCATATGAACAAGACAAATTAATTTGTAACAAGAAAATTGTAGCTTCAACACCTTTTATTTGCACGTGTTTAACTCATCATGCACAAATGCAATTGTCATTTGAACAAGACAAACTCATTGGTTAAAAGGGAAAACATAAGAGTTTCAGCAAGTCTAATTTTCATCTGTTCAACTTTTGATGAATAAGTGTGATTCTCATATGAACAAGAAAAACTAATTGGTTGACAAGAAAACATAGGAGCTTCAACATTTTGAAATGCCAAATGTGTTTCACCCTATTCAACGTATGCAATCACTCGTTCCTTTCATACCCATTTCACCAGACTAAAACCACTTGCAAACTACAAATCTTTACCACTTTAGATGAAGAAGACGACACTTTCTGAAAGGGAAGTTCGGACTTTACCTCAATCCCAACATCATATTCCAACTACTTGATTCATCCTTCCATTATTTACCATCTTCTCAAGAACCCAAGGTAGATGATGCTCCACCATTTTTAGGATGAATTTGGCGCTCAAATGGCTTTCTCTTTCCATCCGGAGCATTGGGTATTCTCTCTCCATCAGTTGCCTTTTGCCATAACCAATTGGTTTCAATTTGGCCCTCGGGGACTACATTGATTTTTCAGAATCTTATGGGTGCCAACTGACATTAATTCTCTATAGTGTTCCTTAGATGATATTTTCCTATATTCTATATAGTTATTATTACAGATTTTCCTTTCGCTTTTTGCATATATTTTGATAAATAAATTAATATATTCAATAACACCCACCCACGCCATACATACCATGCATGAATTAATTAAAAAGTATAGTCCAAATGATTGATATCCGCGGGGCAAGAGTTAGCTAGAACAGTTTAGATGTCCTTAATTGACGTGTCCTTATTATGTCCTTAAGTTTTTTTTCATCCCTAAAAGGAGAAATTATAAAAAGGATAAGTAAAAAGTTTATATATGGCAGAGGGCACAGTCAGTTCAGGGCAAACCAGGACACTCATTTCAAGGACATGAGTCAAGTAATTAAGCCGGTTTTAATTAGTTGCTTCTTATTTTCTCCGGTCCTAATTATAGAATAAAGTTTGTAATATAAATTATACTACAAACTTTGACTTGTAATTAGAATAGGAGGTAGTATAATTACCTCTTTCGCTCTTTGTCCTTTTAATATTTGAAATAAAACAAACCTGAACCCATTTATACCATACATATAGGTAGTATTATTTTCGATTTTAAACATATGACAAAGTTTATAATACTAAAAACCGGAGAAGTATAAAGTTTACCAATGCACAGAGACATCGTTCCCGATCTAAGAAGAAAAATACAATGTTTAATCTCACATAGTCTAGCTATTTCTATAGATTTTAGGAAAAATAATAGTCAGGTCCCAAAGACCATAAAAAATTACAAAAAAATCCCAACAAAAATTCACATATCAAAAAAGTCCTGTCCTGGTTTTAAAATTTTGTTGTAAACATAGCACTTCCTGTTGTGAATATGGTTTTTCTGTTGTGAATGACTAGGTTTAAAATTTTGCTATGAATATAATACTTCCTGTTGTGAATATAGCATTTTTCTGTTGTAAATGACCTCTATACGTTTAGGGACTTGAGTTTGAAACAAAATCCAGATGTTTAAATTTTGTTGTGAATATGACACTTCCTATTGTGAATATAATTTTTTTTTTTCTGTTGTGAATGATAAGATTTTTAAATTTTGTTGTAAATACAAAGACTTCCTCGTTGTTAATACAAATCATATCAAAAAAGTCCCTAGAGATTTTTTGATATGTGAATTTCTGTTAGAATTTTTTTATAATCTTTTATAATCCTTAGAACCTTTCTAATTTTGGGCCGTGAAAAGAACGACGTCTTCAGCAGATTGTTACGATCTTTATAGCATCAATTAAGATATCATGTACCCCTCGTCCTTGGGTCCAACTGGTGTGGGGGTTGGATTTCCTCACCTTAAGGGAGGGGGTTCGATCTCTGCGTTGGTCGAGTCTTTGAGGCATCCAAGCGCTCAGGAAGCGTGGAAACGCTTATTTGGTAGAGGTGGAGGCATGATATGATCAGCCTGCCCTGGGAGGTGTGCAACCCCTTTCCTAAAATTTCTATAGCAAAAAAAAAAATTAAGATATCATGTCTTTCTTTTTTTTTGGGCCAGCATCGTGTCTTAAATTATCGTATACATCGAACATCTTGTTCTGCCAGAGGACGGAAAATGGGTGGGATGGAATACAGTAGTCTTTTTATGAATTGGTAAATATCTTTGCGCGTGTCCGTAATAAGAAGAAAATTGACTAAGTCCCAATTTTTAATCAAAATTTGAAGCATTTAGACTTATACATATTGCATACGTATACATCTATATAACATAAAATGATGGAAATATTACATACGACTCACTTTAACTCTGTGTAAAGCATAATCAATATTATATAGCAGTTCACATATCTCATAGGTTTTTTGTCTGGATCGCGGACTATTACCAGCAATATAAAAATTCAAAAGCTGTAAAAAGAAATAACTCGACGGAGGGTACAAATATAAATTGTATATAAAATACATGCATGATTGTTTTATTGTTGGGATGATCATGTATGCTAAAGCAATAATATTCGCTGCTTATTACTATTTTCTGGTTCTAATTATAAGACTGAGTTGACTTTTTTTTGAGAGATTATTAAATAAGTTATTTAATCATATCATATGTTATGTATCTTTATATTATATATTAGTTTACCGGTCAAACTAATTAGTTAAAAAAATAAAAATACTCTAAAATAATTTAATTAAATTTTCTTAATTTTTCTAAAAAAGTCAACTAGATTTTATAATTAGGATTGGTGAAGGTATCAGATTCTTAAACCATATTTGTTTGCAATAATCAATCAAGAAGGTGGGCCTAATAAGCAGGTTGGGGTTGCTATGATTTGCGATATCTTGATCACTTTCAACCAAGTAGCTAGCTGGCATGACAGAACAAATAAAATTTGATTCTTCGAAAGCTTGTTTGCTAGTCAACTTGAATATGTATGTGATGTGAAACGGGTTAGGGAAAGGAGAGAGGAGAGAGAGACTAGAGGGGAGGATGATAAGAAGGAGAGGGAAATCAGGCAAACGGAGGAAGGAGGGAGAATATTTAGAGAGAAAAAAAATTCTTTATTAATCAATCAATCAAAGCTCTCTACAATTTAGAACCCTAGTTCTATTTGTAGAGTTTAGAAAATAATAAAATATCAATTCAAAATTCAAATCTACATCCTAAATTAGATAATGGGATACTAGATATCCTATTTTATTGAGATACTACAGATATTAAAATAATAAATCTAATAAACCATAATCAAATGGATAAATATCCTTATTTGATATTCCTAATAGATAACCATAGATTTCTTAACTAAACCCTAGATATTCTTTATCCCATATCCCACCAATATGTCTATTAATTTCAAGGTTAACAGGTCTTGTCAACGGTTGTATAGCTTAGTAACATAAAAATTTCATTCTAAGTACTTAGTAGTAGGTCGCAAATGACCTTATGCCATACAGAGTGCCTACTTCTCTTGTTTAAAAAAGATTCATAAGCTGTCTCTAAAGGATGGATATGTCTATTAATTTTAAGTTCAGCGTATCTCTTACAGTCTTGCCATAACTATATGTCCATTAATTCTAACGTTGGCTTCACACTAGCTATGAAGTGGTCAAAAGTATTTAGAGATCTTATCTTTTGTGTGTGTGTGTGTGTATAAGATAACTTCATATATCATGCACAACACACAAAATATCATACTGAAAATTAAAATTCTGGTTGGGGAGATGATGACAAGTCCTGCAAGGAAATTATGTTCACAGAGGACGTGCGTTTCATCTACCACTTCAGAACTGCATTTAAGCACATATAGATATACATCACAAAGCCACAACGTCCACAGGAACAAGGTTCTGTGCAGAGATAGAGACAAGCACAAGGACACCAAGTAGATTGTTGAAGACTAGCTAGAAGTTACAAGAACACACATGGAAACAAAAAAAATTAAAGGTCATGCATTAAATCCACTAGCCCCAGGCGAAGACCACGTGCTTCGCAAAGCTCCATATCATTTGGTGAAAATTTGGAGCTTGAAAGTTGCAGTAAGGGAGGGTCTCCAATAATAATCTGCGTCGTCCATGTGGAAAAGGAAGGAGAGCAAGATATACAGTATGGTGGTTGATGGCAGTATTAAAGTGTGAGGATGACTTTTATTAACCTGTATTCTGTGGGACACGCGGCAACACCTGTTAGGTGGTTTTCTTAATGCAACTTAAATCCTTCCAAAGATCAGAGACACATGCAACTTCAGAAAACGCCACAACCACCTTGTTCCTATATAGGGAAGCCATTACTCTATTTTGTCCAATATAGACGACTAACTTTGACCCAAAAAAAAGGGAGAAGGAGCAAAAATACACATAACCTTTTCTCGGGTGAGCGCCCAAGACCACAACCTTTTCAATTAGCAAAAATACACACAACGTTACATTTTGGAAGCGTCAAGACCACTGCCGTTAATTTATTTTTAATTTTTTGAATTTTTTTCCTAATTTTTTGAATTTTTTTCTAATTTTTTTCTAATTATTTTAATTTTTTCTAATTTTTTTAATTATTTCGAATTTTTTCCTTAATATTTTAATATTTTTTCTAATTTTTTTCCTAATTATTTTGATTTTAAAAAAAAATTAAACTTTTTTCCTATTTTTTGAATTTTTTTATTCCACGCGTCGTCCATGTCGGGCCCACGCGTCACAAGTATGTCGTCTACATCATCAGCCGTCAGCGTTCCATCCAAGTGGACGATCAACGACGGTTGACTGCGGCCGTGCAGACGCGCTCCTAAAACGTAACGTCGTGTGTATTTTTTTCCGGTTGAAAGGTTGTGGTCTTTGAGTCTTTCCAGGAAAAAAAAGTTATGTGTATTTTTGCTCCTTCTCCCTAAAAAAATACAGACGACTAACTAAATATAAAAATATGTAAAGCTTTGATGTCTTCTACTAAAATAAAAAGGAAACTATTTAAACTTTAAAATCCCAAATTAATCTTGATGTCTACAAAAAATACATGTATTAACTAATAAAATTATAGTGATTAACAACTTATTTTAATAGAAAATCACTGATTTTAGATTTTGATGTTGGAGCAGTATTTTTTTTTTCTCCCATTTTTTTCTAATATTTTTCAAATAAAAAACGACATGTTATTCATACGTTAATAAAAGAATACACAGATTAGGTGTCCTGCGTACAGTGCCATTATTAAATACTCGTATATTAATAATGCATCTTGATGTGACGATATATGAAGCGAGGAAGGACGCCCACTTAAGTCTAGATCATGATCGGCTTCTTTAAAGACACAACGGATCACAACTGATTTATGTGGTCACCAATAATTTACAATGCACAAACGCTACTACGCTGCTCCAGGACTCGGCTGTTCATAAATCCAACACACTACCCTGGAAGATTTTGGAAAGACAATTTTGTTTGTTCTGAGAGTTTAAAAAATTAAGCAATTCTATCTTAACTGTTATTCTATTTAGTTTTGACTATTAGTTGATTAAATATACTGAGTTTGTAGCCCATATGTCATCCGCATCATTTTTATTAAGGTGTAAATTTGCGTTAAAAATCCATGTGTCATCTACTTCAACTTTTTTCAAAGTTAAATTTAAAACTTTCAAAGCAATTTTACATCTTAACAAAAATGATGTGGATAATATATAGACCACCAACTCAACATATTTGATCAACTAATAGTCAAAATTAATTAGAATAATGACCTGGACAAAATTATTCCATTTTTTAAATTTCCAAGGCAAAAATGCTCCTTAATCCCTTTTTTTTTTAATTCTATCTTAAAATTCAGTAACTTTCTAATTTTTTCCATATTTAATATACATTATACTCATGACAATAAAATTAATACAATAATAAATTAAGAGTAAAGTAAAACTATATATCTATATGAAAAATTTCTCTCTTTGTCCTATAAATATGATTAAAAAAAAATTATTCTATATCTTCCATATCTACTGAAAAATTTATTGGTGAAAAAGGCTCAAATTAAAGTATTGTACCCTTTACACCAATATAAGAATTTCAATTGCGGACTCCTTTAACTTTTCAATTTTCCCATTTTGACATGAGACGTAGTACTTCAAAAGTTATTACTCACTGTTTATAATTATAAATCATGGCTACCTATTGTTTAATTATATTTTATATTAATTGATAGACAAGCATTTCGACCAAAAAATACCATCAAAATTTTTGTTGCAGCAGGGTGATTTACCCATTACCTATACTTGTAAAATTACAAAAGGAAAGGAACAGTTTTGAGAGAGAAGTAGTGGTAATATCATTATTTGAAAAGCAATATTAATTAAAGAGGTAGTAGCTTTTATGAAAGGGGTCCCTCCTGTGTTCCAGTACGGGGGAGGTCTCAGTGCATCATCGATGGAGGAGTGTTGCATCCGCTTTTTTCTCACCACTCAAATTTCACACTTTAAGTTTCAATTATAATATTAATTGATGTATTGGATATATATATATATATATATTTTTTTTTTTCTAAAAAAGTTTTGGAGGGATTCGACATCGTCCCCCCATGAGCCAGGGCAGACGCCCCGGGCTCTATGAAAGCACTTACTCGGGACTTACGAGATCGCCTTTTATCAAATGAGTCCGTGACAGCAGAGGGGATCGAACCCACGACCCAAGGGCCTAATCCTGGATCCCTTACCATCTATGCCAACTCTCATTGGTATGTATTGGATATATTGATTGTACTTTGTACACCAGACAAGCTCTTGTCGTAGGCTGTGGTTGGTACTTGATCCAAAATGGCTTCGGCCATTTAAAAAATTTAAAAGTCTCTCTTATAAGGAAAATGATGGGCCAACATGTGCTGAGTGGGCTCGGTCAAAAGGGTTTTCATTTTTTGTCCATTACTGACCCACTCTTAAAGGAAAATGATGGGCCAACATGTGCTGAGTGGGCTCGGTCAACAAGGTTTTCATTTTTTGTCCATTACTGACCCATTTGATTTATGGCTAAGTTTGGGAGAAAACTCCCGTGAATAAAATTTTTGGTCCTTGTATCAAAAAAAAAAAAAAAAAAAATGGTCCATTTCTCGAGGATGTTCTGCTCCAATCGGGGGCCTAAATATCATGATTTTTTTTTTTTTTTTTTTGCTAATAAAAAAATATCATGAATTTCAATGCTGTTAGTTTTCTTAGAACAACCGTTGACCCGTTTTCGTTTTTATTTTTGGATTTAACCCATTTCATTTTGTCAACGGGCTTTGGGGCAGCTTCAGCGGGTCCTGACAGATAGAGCTTTTAATTAATAGTCAAGTATGTTTGGGTATCATATCAAATATATATATATATATATATATAAGAAAAATACTTCTCATGTTGTAGGAGAAGTGTATTCTCATATTACATACACATAAAATGGTGAGACCCACACATATATATACATTATATATATGTGTGGGTCCCACCATTTCATGTGTGTGTAGGAATCTTATTCTTCTCATGCAACATGAGAAGTTTAAACCCTATATATATATATATATGTTTGGGAAGAGCCGTCAAAATGGGCCGGTCCATCGGGCCGGCCAGTTTAAGCCTTAGCCCTGTAAGGGCCGGGCTTGAAAATTGGAGGAGTGAGATGATGTTTGGCCCTGAAGGGCCAAGGGCTTACACGGGCCCTTCAATTTTTTTATTCTTTATTTTTAAAAGTTGAACACTTGTTGAAGTTTGATCATTCAATAATTTATATGTATTTTTTATTTGTTATAGAGTTATTTATCCATTTAAATACAAATACATAATAACTATACTCTAATTTTATGATTTGATTTATTATTTATTGTAGATAAAGATTATAGATGTGTTCATGAACGCCGGAAAAAAATTCATGTTATTCTTACTCATGAATCGAGCTTACTACTCAAAGTGAATAACAATCAAATGTCGTTGAAATTGATGATAGTAGCGAAGATGACGACAATAATAATCATTGTCTTAATGTCGTTTAGTAGTTAGTAGTATGCTTCTTATGTTTTATATGAGTTATTTGTGAATATAGTTTGCTTTTTATTATGAATTAGTATTTGTGTTTATTTGTTAGATGATTTATGTTGTAATTTACTAATTATATTTCTTTAGAAAAAAAACGGAGAAAAATAATTAAAATTTGGAATAGTAATTTCGGACCTTAAAGGCGGGCCCTAGTGCTCTCAAGCCGAGCTTTGAAAAATAAGTACTTTTCTTATTTACGTCAAGGTCGGCCTTATTAGGTCCTAGTCCTTCACAAACCGGCCCTAATTGATAGCTCTAATTTGGATAGATTGATTAATTATATCTCGTAAGTGAAAGAATACATTATTAAAATCAGATGATTTCTAATATTTTTATTACCAAGTCGACAAATGAAAATATTGTAAGCATTCTGATGATTAGCAATGGTGCCGCAATCCTGGGATCTGATTGGACCGCACAATCCTTTGCCACCGCTGTTATTGGCCTTGATTTCAGGCTCGCAATAATTAAAGATCTAGCCTGCTTCAGAGCAGAGAACCTAATGCCAAACAAATGACATCAGTAAACATATTCTCATGTATTAATATAAAATATGATAATTTTTTTATTCCTTCTAGTCCTAAATATAACACTTGTTTACTTAATTTAATTATATTAAAAAAAAAAAGTTAAATTAGTTAATATAATAAGTATTTTTAAAAACACCATAGACATCAATATAGGTAAATTATGAATATAATGAAAAATATAAAAAATATATCTTATATTTATGACTAAGATTAATTCCTCATATTAAAGACCAAAGGAATAGTTTTTTCCCCCTAATTTACTCATATTAATTCTCTTTCAGCAAAATTAATAAGAAGATAAAAATACATATCATATTAATAAACTTAATTAGATTTTTAAATCTGATTAAATTAGGTAAATATGTTTCAAATATATTTCAAAGACGATTAACTTAAGCCCCGTCATTCAAGAAAGCGCCAACTGTTTCTTTTTCTCACATACGTCCAATAGCGAGTACAGGACATGTTTTAGAAGCTGTTATCAATCCCTGCTACAAGCCACTTGATAGTTCTAAAACGTATGTGACGGTTTCAAAGGAACACTAAATGTTTCCCCTTCATATATGATATCAGATTTTAGCACAGTAATTAATATAAATATAAAAAATAAGGGAAAATTTCTCTACCACGTATTCGTTTGTTAGTTTTCATATGGATAGTGTTTTGGATGGATTTGTATATGGACCAACTTGTGTTTATGGCACGAGCTACCATAAGACGTTATGTCTATAAATATGTGAGCCTCATTTTATAAGAATTAATTTTTCGTGTTCAATATCACACCCCTTGATATGTCGGCATTAATCAAAGCTTAGTGGGCTAACAAAAGTTGCATAAATATATTGATAATTAGTATTTGATTATATAACAGAAACTCTCGTAGGGTCTGTACATAATATTTACAAATTTTAAAAATTATAGAATTCCACTTTCTAATAACCCACATCTCCATTTGCCGACATTTGCTGCCTTCCCTTGGGAGTCACGTCCACTATGTTGTTCACATCACAAATAATGACAAGAGTTGAGAATCAAACAAATCACAAAGTGACAATTAATTCACATAAAATGCATGTGCAATACATGACAATCAACTAATAAACCATACATTCAACATTTAGATATCACAATTCACATGCAGCACTATCTGCAAATAAAGATCACATAATCTATTACCATAGAGTTAGGCATTCAATTAGGCATCAATCCATATCATCTGAATGCTAAATAGGCTTCGCGACCCAAGGACCACTGGCCTACTAGGCCCTACTGTCTATTACGTGTTCACAACACATTTTACAATCATGGTTCAGACATGCATATAAAGTCATACATAGTATGTGAGAGAATAGTTACTACTTGGACGTTTTACCAATTCTTAAATTGGCTCTCAATTCTTTAATCGTCCCAGGCAAATATCAAATCCTATAAGTACAAATTCAAGTACAGCAGGTTATCATTTATCATTTACTACCCATTGCCAAAATTTTCTTATTTCCGGGTAGCAACCTACACTGCCAAATTTTCGCATATCTTTGAAAATACATAAATTAATTTACAAAAGTCCAATTGAGATGGTTCTAGTGGCTATTTAACCCTTATTAAGTCTAGGTTTAGGGGGGGGGGAATATTTCCCTTAGCCAATTGTATGTACAAAATTCCAAAAATATCAATCAACCAAACTATCCCAAAATTGGTTCAAGTTTCAGTGCCAAAAATTTAAAAATTCATATCCTGCAATCTACTAACTTAAATGTCATATATTATATATCAAATTAAGGACTTGAGATGTCTAAAACGATTCCGCAATAATTCAAAATTGCATCATAAATGGAATGCCTCCAGAAAACAAATCTGTCAGCACTACTATTTTATCTTTGATCTTTGGGTTTTCAATTAAACCCTTTCTAAAATCATGATCACATCCTATTCCTACATATTTTTGTGTGTAAAATCTATTTCTAACATCACATTTAACGAAATCCAATCCCTTCTTGCAGGAACTCATTACAAATGCTAATATATGTTTGTGAGGTGCTAAGGTGCCAAATGGAACATTTTATATAACAAAGTAATATAATTCACAAATTTCCAAATCACAAATTCTGTATTACAACTTTGATATCAAATTTCATTTTATAAATCACATATATTACATGCCAAGCAAAAGATTGATGACCGACCATCCTTCTTACCCCAAACCACCCTTATAACTGCTGACCATAGCCATAGCTAACAAATGATTCATTCATTTAACTAGATACACATGATTCCAAATCATGAGGCGTCACCTGGCCAGGGTTCCTAGCTCGTCATGATTGGACTATGACTCCCCTCCTTTTGATGAAATCAAAGAGGTGTCACTGTCCCTTGAGCTGACCCTTAACTCGGCCAAAGGAAAAAGGGTTATATCAAGGGCACTGAGAATGTTAAAGTCATCCACTATGTACCGAGTGGTGGTATACCACATGGTATATACTTACATGAAATCTCTCATCCCAACTCCCCAACCATCCATCCCCTCTCGTATCAATACTCGGGAGATAAAATGACCAGAGAATATCACATATCAGTAACTACAATTTCATCTTGTACTGTGCATTTTTCTTTTTCAAATTCAATTCAATTTATTATTTTATCTTCAAAATAGGGTAACTCTATTTTCAATCGAACTTACCTTATTATCTTATCTTCAAACCCCGATAATAAAAACTGAGAATTCAATGGGAATAATATCTTAATAAATTTAAATAACTTGAAAGTAGAGTGCATAATTTCTATGAGTGAGTATAAATATAATTGTACATGTATAAATTTCATGACTTTTTAAAAAAGGAAATTACTTTAATGGGTATTAACTTAATGAGCGTAAATATAATTGCACGTGGATAAATTTAATGGCGTGATTACCCCACCTGTTTTTAGTTAAACAAGTTTTTAAGTGGGTATTCCAAGATTTCATATATAAAGTCAATTGATGGTTTTCCTTAAAAAGTTCGTGAATATTGTCCCCAAAAAAAAAAAAAAAGACAGTGAATAGCATAATTGTTGGCGTTAGCACAAAAGTTCCAATGCAATCTAGTAGGTCTTTTAGTTCCTCTATAATGCTAAGCAAATCTTGTTGGCGATAGCACCTGTAGAAAATTAGTTAATCTGAGTCATGTTCAAAGACTCTTTGCTTAAGAGGTATTATGCAACTGCTGGCAAAAGAAGTTGCAGCACTCCCCAAGATAAAACAAATCCTTTCCGCAAGAATAGAGTGAACAGAACAACAAAATATAATGGAGCTCAACATGCAAAGAAATTAAGAGGAATAACAGAGGTGCTCAAGAACTCTTGAGCAGGGTACTTAGAACCTTTAAGTGGGGCAATTTTCATAGGCAACACTCACTGCCACATTGAGCGCAAAATAATCACGTTTTAATGTGGTTAAATCCATGGCTTAACGTTGCAATAATGGAGACACATTTACTAGGATGGTTTTTGAACGTTGGCTGATGAAATCTCATTACTGTACAACTTAACTCCTCCTTTTAGCCCATTCAAAGAGTCCAAAATTGAACTCTCACAACAATGAACAATCCCAAACAAAGTGAGATTTATTACACCCAATCATTATTTTCAACAATAATAATCTACTCATTTCGATCTTGAATATAAAACATAGTTATTTTTTTAAAAAATTAAGGAAGCCTAAATAAATTATTTTAAAGTAATTTTATTTTTCTCTAGATTAATTACTCTAACTAATAACAGACGTATAATCCAAAGATATATAATAAATTATTTAGTTTTTTTTTAAAAAAAATAAATTTTATCTTATATTTAAAACTTAATGATTGACTAACAACAATGACGATGTCGTCAATAATCGTTTTTCCTCCGCAGGCCAGACACGTGGGTGGTTTCATCGGCCTCAAGTCTCCGCACTCTTCTGGATTGTCTGTTTATTTACTTCCATTTTAGCCCTTGTCAGTTTGTTTTATTTTCACAGGCCACCCATGTGATCTGACAATTCAAATGCTCGTTTGGGAACAACACAAAAGTGCTTAGTTACGTAAGCTAAAATAAATATTTTTTTATTTACTTATCTCATATATTATTGATCATGATTTAAAATTATTTTTTAAAGATTTTAATCGTTATTCTAAATAAATGCAAATAAATCTTGAGCTTTAGCTTGGGCTATAACGGATTTGAGGCTCATCTAAACTTACTAAAATAAAACCAGACATGGCTTGAAGGCCTCCACACTCAAAGATAACGTGGTTTAAAACTTTGAATATGTTGGAAGAAGCATGTTAAGACCAACTCAATATATTAAAATTAATATAAGATGTAGTATAATATATTACTTATTCTGTACTTGCTTATATTTATTAAAACTGTCGGTCCTTTAGTAAAATTTTAAAATATTTATATAGTTTTATCCTAAATTAAAATAAAATTATTTTTGTATATGCGGTTCTCCCAAGTCCCCAATATAACTTCATCGTGACCCGCCCTTTTTTGGGTGATCTGATCAGATAATAATATGAATTGATAAGAAGATAAGTATATCTCTACAAAAACAATGTTTTTATATCAAACATCACTCAAGATTCAAGAGTAATTTGATTTGAAGGACGACCAGATTTAGTTAAAAATTAATTTTTAAAATATGTAGATGTATTTAAAAAATGAATAAAAACAATGTTGAATTATTTGCTACAGTATATAAATTCAGACATATCTATAAAATGCAAATTTCCAAGGTTTGCATCGAAAGGCGGTCCACGAGCAGGGCCCTCGTGATATTCACGGGGCGAATGGAACAAATGAGCCGACGTGATCAGCAAAATTTCCATTATTGAATCGAAAGACATATATAACAACCAACAATAACTAAAAAAAGTAAAAAACTGAGAACATACAATTTTACGTAATTTTATTAAAATATTTTAGGAAGGATTATAGGAAAATATCACTTGAATTTTAAAATATTATTGACAACAATAAAATGAGATTAATAAGAATAGTAAAAAATTTAATTTATTGTGAAAAATAACTTATTTAATATTTAAAATTTTAAGTGATATTTTTGTTATTTTTTTAAACATATAAGATACGATGTTAAAACAGAAATAAGGCAAACAAACTGCATGGCCGATCCCCGGCCGATTTTATTTATTTATTTATAAAGAACATGAAAGTGTTAGGCTGTGTCTGATTTTGTATTGTAACTGTTAATGTTAATATTGACCATAATCTCGGTGAAGGAAAGTAAGTAATCACTTTCACCAAAGCCATGTATTCAATACTACATTCGGTTCTTAATATAAGACATAATTAATTTTTTAAGAAATTATAAAAGCTAAAGGAATTATTATAAAGTATTTATATTTATCTTTCTATACTAAATTAATTTGTTTGACTTATATGTTAGATAATATCTTCTGATTGTGGCCCACACATGATTTGAATAGAGATTTGATTTAAGGTTACCTGTATGGCTGATAAATTGTTATAAATCTCGATAGGAGGTTGTAAATACTAAATAGGGTAGTAGGGTTTTAAAATAGTAACGTTGGAATACACTTATTTATTTTTTGAGGGTTCCTGATGGGCTATTTCCAGACCATCCCAGTGCCTCATCTTCCCGTTAGAACAAGCACTGACATGCTTCTCTTTCTCATAGAATGATGCAATATATTTGAGATTATTATTGTTAGATTATTTTTTATAAATTATAAATAAAATGATATATAAAATATTTATATGATTAACTAATTTATTTAAAAAACTCAATCAAACTTATATTAAAGATTGGAGGGAATAATATTTAACATAAAGTCAAAGACGAGGACATACTCACTATTTGTTTTAGTGTGTTTGTGTGGTTGGCGGGGGTCTTTGGGGAAAAAGACAAAGCAATCAGCAAGGAACAGAAAAGGACTAAACAAGAATTCTTCTGTGCTAGCTTCGCCGTGCATGCACAAGTTGCTGTTGCGATCGAGCAGAACATGACTATTCGGGTCCAGAAGAGGTGCACTGGAAAATTTATTTCACTTGATTACGCAAATTTCGTTTTTATATAACATTTTGATCGCAGTTTCTTTAATTTTTTTAAAACAGAACTAAAAATTGTACATAAGACGACAACTTTTTAAAACTGTCTCATATTTTATATATATTGATGTGTCCTTTTCATACTTGGGATGCCATTTGCATGTTTGGTGCAAGTCTTCAAGTGAATTGCAGAAATATACACGTAAGGGCATTTTTGGTTCATGGCTGATTCCCCCACTCGCCCAAAGTTTATAGTGCCACCTGGTTAACCAAACTAACTTTGCTTCGTTGATTGAGAGTGACCACTTTCCTTTCATTTTCGCAACTATTTATTTTTTGGCCTCATCATTTTCGCAAGTCGCAACTCTCGCAGATTGGAGCACGTGTCATACGATAGCGAAGTCGGCACATCAGAAGAGCCAGCCGGTCCATTTACCAAACCCCACGACTTCAAATCCTCACGTCAATAACGGATTCGCATTAGTTGCTTGTACCCCTCTTTTTGCTCCCATCCTTTAATTTTGTGATCGTTTTTTTTTAATATATATATATATATATATATGTACTTTATTTATCAGAAAAAATTAATTTAAAACGAGTTTTAGTTTTAGGTGAAGATAACTTTATCTCAAATGGCGGAGAAATACTTTTCCCTATATATATATGTACTTTATTTATCAGAAAAAAATTTCTCTAGTCATTTGGAGATAAGTTATCTCAAGTGACACCTTAAACTACGTCGTTTTAAATTAATGAATAGTGTATTTGTAATTTTAAGTGAATTAATAAATGGTGCAAAATTACGAAAATACCTTTCATTAATCACAAAAGATGTAGTTTCAAGGTCATTTGGAGAAATCATTTACCCTTCATTTATTACATAAAATTATATACTACATTTTAAAATATTTTTTATACTCAGTATTTCAAATAAATTAATTTTGAGTTTTAAATTTAAGGGTTAAGTATCAAATTTGCTCCGGAAGTATCTCGTCAAGAGCAATTTTACCCCGGAAGTTTTTCTTAGAACAATGTTGCCCCCGAAGTTTTTTTGGGAGCAATGTTGCTCCTCCGTCAATAGTCAATGGTTAGTTGACCGTTGTGAGAGGGGCAAAATTACTCCAAAAAAACTTCCGGGGTAAATTGCTCTAAAAAAAATTCCGGGGGCAAAATTACTACTTAACCCAAAAAAATGTTAGAAATGTTTTTTTATTTTTTATTTTTTGGATACAGATAGCCACTTTAATAAATAGTTTTTTGTTCAACTAGGTTGTCCTTGCACTATAAAATGAATTTTATATTAGGTATCGATAGTATTAAATGTTTTTAAAAAAATGTAGTGCGACTCAAACTTTTTATACCTTAAAAATATAGTAATGTTTTGGCCAAAATAAAAAAGTAATTTACCATGAATTTTATAGTATGGGTAAATTTAATATATTGATTTTATATTATATACAGTATAAGTTACAATTCAGCCTTACTTTATCTTGAAAATATATTTGCCAAGTAAACCAATAAATCGTAATTCATGGTAAATTATTTTTTTATTTTTGCTAAAACATTACTATATTTTTAAGGTATGAAAAGTTTGAGTCGCCCTACATTTTTTCAAAAACATTTAATACGATCGATACCTAATATAAAATTCATTTTGTAGTGTAAGGACAACCTAGTTGAACAAGAAACTATTTATTAAAGTGGCTACCTGTAAAAAAAAAAAAAAACATTGTTAACATTTTTTGGGTTAAGTAACAATTTTGCCCTGGAAGTTTTTTTTTTGAGCAATTTTGCCGCGGAAGTTTTTCTTTAGGAGCAATTTTGCCCCTCCGTTAACAACCCTAACGGTCAATTGACGGAGGGGCAAAATTGCTCCAAAAAAAACTTTTCGGGTAATATCTTTAATAAAAACTTTCGGAATAAAATTGTTCTTGGTGAGATACTTTCAAGATAAATTTGGTACTTAATCCTAAATTTAAAAGTACTTTTCCTATAACATCAATAAGTTAATATTTATAACTCATCCAAACCTTTTTCTCCCTCCAGAAATTTGCACGGAAAAGCTTAGATCATTTTGTCCTTTCCCTGCAATTATGAACCCTATTTTTTCCCTTGTAGCCAGATTCCCGCAATTATGACCCGCCACCACGCCAAGTTTTCCACCCAAATATGAACTTGACGTGAAGACCCCGGGTTAGTCAATAGAGAATAGCACATAAGGTGTTTGTTCCTTATGTGTTTCTTGTATGTTTGTCCATTTTATTTTATTTTTTAATTTTTTTATAAATTCATTTATTTAGATTAAATTATATGTTAGTTTCTTAAATTCTTTTGTGTCCAATATTTTAAATTAATTAGTTTCAGTTTTGCATACAGAATATCTGTCATGTAATACCCAAGATCTAAAATTAATTAATTTGAGATACGAAAGACAATTTTTTTTTAAAAAAACTAACATATAATTTGATCTAAATAAATAAAATTATAAAAAAAATAAAATAAAATGTGTTTGTCCCTCTAATTAGAAAAAGAAACACATAAGAAACACATTAGGACAAACACCTAATATAAACCGAGAAAATACTTATCAATTTAAAAGTTAGGATTTTCAGTTAAGATATGTTTTAGTGCCTTGTCCCACACATTCTCATCCATTTGTTTACGTCACACTTCCAATAAAACTGATCCTGCATGAAAGAGACATCTCCACTTTTTCACCGTCCACCTTTTTATTTAAACCGTTAGATTAATTCTGACGATTAAAATTTAATATCTTATGAAAAAATTATTATAATACCAATTAACAAAAAGTGTAAATAAATAAATCCAAATGATTAAAATTTAATCTTATCTTTATACTTTTATTAAAGCATTATATATCATTTTTTATAGGATATTATATGTCAACCCTAAATTAATCTTATGGTATAAATAAAAAAAATAGAGGGAAATAAAATTTCCACAAGCACGTTCACACCTGGTCAAACCAATAATAATTATATACTACCTCTAGTTTTAATTATAAGATATAGTTGACTTTTTTGGAGGGACTAAAAAAGCTAAATAAGTTACTTAATTATTTCATTTGTTGTGTATATTTAGATTATATATTAATTTATTATTCAAACTAATTAATTTAAAGAAAAAGATAAAAATATAAATACTATAAAATAATTTAATTAGTTTTTTTATTTTTCATAAAAAATCAACTATATCTTATAATTAAAACCGAAAAGACTATTGTATAATTGTTGAAGTTAACGAATGGTAACCATGCACTTATCTCTAGCTACCAATGACTTATATAGTTATATAATATATGAGCGCGTAATTATTAAAGTTAAATAACAGTAGCTAGCCACGCATTCGGCATCAAAAGAGAACACGATACCTAATGAAACTACTCGTACGAAAACCACAGGCGTGGTGGGGCCGTGGATATCGTGTCTTCATAAAAATTAATGGGACAGAAAGAGGACTGGGACCACCTTGGTTTGCCTCGTGGAATCTCTGTCATTTGCCGGTTGCCGCGACCCTTCTCATATCTCCACAGTCCCAGGATCTAGCGTACGCCAAGGTTTTTCCAATCTCAACCGTCCAGATTTGAATAAGTACAGGAGACTTTTTCTATCTGAACTGTTCAAATTTCAGGGTATGTTTGATTGGGGGGAGGGGAGGGGAAGGAAAATGGAGAGAGAGAAAAGTTATTTGTGGTGGGGCCCACAAAAGTTTTCTCCCCTTTTAATATTTTGGGAAAATCCTTTTCAAGGCCCATATTACCAAAAGAATACCGAAAAAGGCCCTAACATTCTGAAAATATCCAAAAAGGCCTAAGGATTCTGACAATTCGGGAAAAGGCCCTTCAGAATTTACGAAGTTGTTAATGGGGCTGATCAAGTTGTTAGCGGGGGCTGATTTAGTTGTTAAAATTTTTTATTTTTAACAACTAAATCAGCCCATCTAACAACTAAATCAGCCCCCCGTTAACAACTTGATCAGCCCCATTAACAACTCACCTTGGGCATTTTTAGGAATTTTCAGAATCTTGGAGCCTTTTTGGGAATTTTCAGAATCTTATGGCATTTTTGGGTATTTTCAGAATCTTGGGCCTTTTTATTATTCTTTTGATAATATGGGCCTTGAAAAGGATTTTCCCTAATATTTTCCTCCCCTTCCCTCCCCTCCCGTCCCTTCCCCCAACCAAACATACCCTAAATGAGCAAGGAAAGTTTTTTTTTTTTTTTTTTTAAATTCTAGATGGTCTAGATTTAATTTTTTTAATAACAGTCGACTTAAAAATATTTTTTTTAAAAAAATATATATATTAGTTAAAAATTATTTTTATTTTAGAAGCACTATCAATTAAAATAATTTTTTTACACAAATTAAAAATAAAAAAATAAATTTAAACCGTTCAGAAAGTTTCTCCTACTCCTCTAAAAAACTGGATCCACACTCCCATCCAAATATTATATAAGCCGACTTACTTGCCCTGTGGCCTTCATGCTCAAGTTTCCTTACACTAAACTTCTTCTTCTCCATTAAGTGTTGAAAAACTCAGGCAATGCCCTGCCAGATGATGGCTGCTTCCATCTGCATACCTCGTGCTGTCTCAGCACAACCCACCACAACTTTTCCCAGGTTGATATATTCATTCATATGCCCATATTCCCACCATATTTATTTTTTGTTACTCTTCATTATTCTCACAAAATTTATTATAAATTTATAACTCCTTCACATTTTTTCGTGTGTATGTATCACGTACAGTTGGAAGTCTTTCAGAGACAGGAGAACTGGTGAGCCATATTACTATATTAGCTGTGAAACTCCCCCAAATTTATATTTATGTAGTTTCCTCATATCACACCCCCCCCCCCCAAAAAAAAAAAAAAAAAAAAAAAACTTATGTGCTCCCTAAAACCTATTCATGTTTTAATTTTATTTTTACAGATATGTTTACGTTGTTCTGATTTCTTTTTTTCGTTTGTATACTCAAAAAACTTTCGCCAGTACATTGTCAAGATGGTTTTGATATGAATTCATATATATTTGTATATTATCTTAATTTTAAGACCATCATGATCTAGTCACGAATTTTCATACTGACACGCGTCGTTCAATCAAAGATCTGCAGCCAGGAATCCCTCGCAGTGTTCATATGGAGAACCTGCAGAACGAATACTTGTTTCCTGAGGTCAGTGATGAGTTCTGAACTTCCTACCTGACCTGCTCATGTCAGTTTTTGGTTTCCATGAAAGTAGTTATACTAGTGATATCACGTTGGTTGGAATTCATTGCCCCGCCTTAGAGAGAGATTAAAATTAAATTAATTTGATATGGTAATTACTCAGTATTTCATCAAGCTAACAGCTATCTTTCGCTGTTTGAGCCTCGTGATTATTTTTAACGAAAGTGCATCTCAGTCGGCTTCAGTTTTCTCATTATTTGTGGTATCTTGACCAGATATTCATGCGGGAATCTGAACATGCCCGGAAGAATCCACATGCGACAGTAATTAGGCTTGGTATTGGTGATACCACAGAACCAATTCCAAATATCATAACTTCTGCTATGGTTGAGGTAACTGGTGGCAACACATAACTGCCTCTGTCTAAGTTTAGGGGAACATGGGCTGGGGTTGTCCCATAGAAACTAGGACAAATAACGATAACATCAACGGAAAATGCTTGTTATGACTTAAGCGGCCTTGAATTTCACTTTTCGCAAGTTCCCACAGAACAACTGATGATGGACAAACTGAACTTGAACAACTGATGATGGACAAACTGAACTTGAACAACTGATGATGAACAAACTGAACTTGAACAACTGATGATGGACAGACTGAACTTGAACAACTGATGATGGACAAACTGAAATTGAACAACTGATGATGGACAAACTGAACTTGTTTGAGGATTGTTTCTTAACTCAGCTAATGGACCACTCTGTATTGTTTTGCAGAAAGCACTTGCTTTGTCAACAGTTGACGGTTACACTGGATATGGACTAGAACAAGGAAACTGGGTAAAATACATATAACTTAACTGTATTATGTTTCTTCTTCAAACATGACTTTCTCATGCGTTAGGAGAGGACACTAGAAATTTCCCCAAACCCCCCTGTATCTGAGACCCTGTATATGCTGCAATTGAAGCATATTTTCCAGAAACCTATCAAACAGAAGCCGGGATCTTTTTATTCTGCTGGTGGTCAGTCCACTTAGTACCCGTTTTGCATGTTCTATGACCTTATTGTAGAGACTGGATTTCAAAAGATATTTAAGAACTGACTCTAGTCTAATAGTATGTCATTTTGAAGGGAACTAGATCTCTGATTTGGTTTGTTTGTCCTGCTTATCTCTGGTGTAGGCTGCTGAATTGAAAGGCCATGATGCTAGCAGCATCCAGAGGGATCCATTAGGAATCCCTGTTTATATGATATCATTCTCTGTTTCAGGAATTAAGGAAGGCCATAGCTGAAAGACTCTACCGGAATTCAGGCGTGAAGGAGAATGAGGTTTTCGTCTCCGACGGTGCACAGTGCGATATCTCACGCATACAGGTAAAAGGATGTTAATTATTTAGGAACGAAGAGATTTTACTATTGTAATCTGTGCGAAGTAACTAACTTTTCCATCCTTGTTTCCAGATGCTTCTAGCATCTAATTCGACGGTGGCTGTGCAGGACCCAACTTTTCCGGTAACTCTTTGATGATTCACTTAGATCTGTTTATGTTAGTAAAGCACAAGAGCTATAATCCTTGTTTGCTCTTTTGGATTGATGGATATGTTCATGATAGGCGTATGTAGATTCAAGTGTAATTATGGGCAGAGCAGGCAGGTTCCAAGCAGAAACTCAGAAATATAGGAACATAGTGTACATGAAGTGTGTACCAGAGAACAATTTCTTCCCAGACTTATCATCAACTCCACGGGCTGATGTTATCTTCTTCTGTTCTCCGAACAATCCGACCGGTAACGCAGCAACAAGGCAGCAGCTGAAGCAACTGGTGGATTTTGCAAAAGAAAACGGATCCATAATCATATATGACTCAGCATATGCTGCTTTCATTTCTGATGAAAGCCCAAGATCAATATTTGAAATCCCAGGAGCCAAAGAGGTTGCTGATTGCTTTACATTAATTACCTAGTAGGCGCTGGCCACTGAAAAAACTGCCGTTTGAGCTATGTTTTTTTAAAACATGAATCCACATGAGTGCAGGTGGCAATTGAAATCTCATCATTCTCCAAATTTGCTGGTTTCACTGGGGTCCGCCTAGGCTGGACGGTGGTCCCCGAGCAATTATTGTACTCCAATGGATATCCCGTGATCAAAGATTATAATCGCTTAGTGTGCACCAGCTTTAATGGTGCATCAAATATTGTTCAAGCTGGGGGACTTGCCTGCCTTTCTGATGAAGGTCTTAAGGTTGGTCATTACATTTCTCTCCCCTTCTTTTTCCGGTGGATATTAATACCATCTTCCTGACACTTGTTTTTCTTTTGTATCGAAAAATCGATTGGCTTTTTCAGGCACTGAGGAAGACTGTGAATTATTACAAGGAGAATGCGAAAATTCTGGTGGACACGTTTGAATCACTGGGGCTGAAGGTGTACGGAGGCAAAAACGCACCTTACGTCTGGGTGCATTTTCCGGGGAGAGATTCGTGGGACGTGTTCAACAAGATTCTACAGAGAACGGACATAGTCACCGTGCCGGGGATAGGATTTGGACCCGGCGGCGAGGGGTTTATTAGGGTTAGTGCATTTGGTCGTAGAGACAAGATATTGGAAGCTTCAACGAGGCTGAGAAATTTTCTGTAGATCAAAATTATCCTGTACCGACCACTTTATAGTCCCCACTACTATTACTATCCCCATATTTTCTCTTTTTATGCCAGAACCCAGTACTATCCCCATGTGGCCTATGGTTTTTTACCTCTATCTTGGCCCAAAATGTAACCCGCCGTGTGATAAATAAACGGTACAGATATCTTAGCCAGAATGTAACCTCTGATTGAATAAATCAAATGATAAAAGTGGATTTTCATCCTATAACTTTTTATAAAGTTTTAATTAAGTTCCTTAATTTTATAAAATATTCAATTTGGTTATAATCTAAATAGTTAGAGTGTTAAATGATAATTTTTCATGACAATCATTGTTATTTTAAAAAAACTAAACTAAATATGTTTGCATTTAATAATATTTGATAAACATTTACAATCTTAATACCTGACATTTTTTAAATGAAACTGGGAATTATTTTTGAAAAGTCATCCATTACAAAATTTATTACTCACGGTATATGAAATTTGCTTAGAGATCTAGATGTAACATATTTTCAACGAATGCAACTGCGTGCACTCCATCTTCAATTATATGTAAACCCAAAAATATTTACATAAGTTTAAATGATAGTTGTATATATCGGTTGAAGATATATAAGGTGGATATGCTCAATGACATGAATCCTCGGATTCCTTTGAGCCATAAATTTTACTATTGGTCTAATAATTACTTCTTGAAGGGGAGAATAAATATTACTTGTCTATATTCACAGATCTTAGCAGTGTATACATATTCAGCAAATTTTAACTGACAAAACTGTGGTATGTTCATTGCGAGAGGATAAATATTAAGGTGAGGAGGTAGTCGTGAATTTTTTACAGCAATTGTATGGGTCTGAACCGGTCAACGTGGGTCCTCCGAAAAAAAAGTATGAGTAAGACGTTTCACTAAAATTATACCACCGCATTAAGCTTGGACCAATCAAAGTATAACACACAACATGAGACCTCTGACTAAGAGTTTAAACTATACGTAATACATTAAAATTTTATCCTAACCTGTTACCAAAAAACAACAGATTATTAGTATTCATTAATATTATAAAAAAATTGGTGCTTCGGAGAAGGCCGCCAGCAATTGCTTGGTCACCAAGATAATCAGAACAAAAAGCTCCAAGGAAGAACGTCACAGGGCTCACATTCACAGGTCAGAGTGGGTGGAACAATTTGCTTGATCCCCACGCGAATAAACACAGTCGGAAGCAGGACCGGCCTATAAAACACCCACTCCCCAATGTCCCGTCACAGGCTCATTATTGTGGGATTCTCTTGGGCTCTGATAATCTCAAGGGCCACTTAATTAATCAGTTGAAGATGGCTCTGTCAGGACATGATATTGCTGAGGCATATGTGATGATGAAGCAGCACAGGCAGAAACAGAAGGTTGAAGAAGAACAGAACACAACCAACAGCTCCGCCATTATTGGTTCTCCCGACAAGAAATCCACTGGATGCTGCTTCTGCTTCTCAAGGAGTACTAAGCGCAAATCAACTTTTGCAGATCATCACACCAGAAAGGAAAAATCCTCCACTTGGGATACTTAATTCCAATCTGAATCCTCTGAACTCTGCGAATGAAGTATTTTCATTTTTCAGAGAAACAAAACTCACAGGTTCTATGAATATATTAGATCATTCTGCTCAAACTTGAATGGTTTCAAGCTCCACTGCGCCTAGCTTACTGAGTGCTGTTAAGGTGCTTCAAAGTAATCCGATCATGGTGCTGCTCTTGCAGGCAATAACTCATAGGTTTTATGGTCATTCAGGTTGACTGTGGTCAAAACATTAAATAACATTCATGGAGTTCTCTTTGTATCTTGTGTTAATATTGATCTTGAAAAATAAGGCTGAAATGGTCAGAACTTCATTTATTCTGTTGCTTAAAAATCTCATTGATCGATTTGATTCCTTGGGAGATTTTCTTTTTCTTTTTCTAACATGTCTTATAGGGTTAAAAAGGTTGTTTGATGGCCTTCTCTTTTATGTTTTTTTTTAATATGGAATAACTATTACAATCACATGGTTTAAAATATTAAATAAAAATAATAAATGTTTAGTTTTTGTATACTTCTGTTCAATTATACCATTTTTTAGAAAGAGTGTGCATGAGAGATACAGGTAAAATTTTATTATAGAGAGAAAATGAATAAAATTTGGGATAATTTAGTGAGGGTAAAAATAAAACAAATCAAATTAAAATTTCAAGACAGAGAGGATTTATTCGTTATAATAGGGACCATCGATAATAATCCTTAACAAAAAGACAAGGCCAAGTATCAAATAACATTTCCCCATAGCCTATTCGCGGGCTTTTTGACAAAACTAAAAAAAAAAAAAAAAAATTTACCAGATTAATGCACATCAGAAACATTTTACCATATTAATCCACGCCACCTGGTCACGTAGGAGGGATTTACGCCACATCAGTGGCGTGAGGGGGTCCACGCCATCAATGGCGTGGACCTATTGGACGCCACCTTGTTCACGCCACTAGGTGGCAAATCAACAATTAGACCCACGAATGTGGGTCTAATTCAATATAAAAAAAAAAAAAAAAATTAAGTGTCAGGTGGCGTGAACAGGGTTCACGCCACTGACATTTTGTGTCAGAAAATGTCAGTGGCGTGAACCCATTCACGCCACTAGTAGCGTGACTGTCCTGCGCCACCACCAACAAGATTATTATTTTGGTAAAAAGTTTCCAATGTGCATTACTCTGTTAATTTTTTTTTTTTTTTTTTAGTTTGGTCAAAAAGCCCCTATTCGCGGTTTCATACGGAAACTCCATTTGGCAATGAAATGTATATACTACCTCCGGTCCTAATTATAAGACATAGTTGACTTTATTTGGAGAGATTAAGGAAGCTAAATAAGTTACTTAATTATTTTATATGTTGTTTATCTTTATATTATATATTAGTTTATTAGTCAAACTAATTACTTTGAAGAGAAAAATAAAAAGAAAAATAATCTAAGGTAATTTAATTAGCTTCCTTAATTTCTCCAAAAAAATCAACTATGTCTTATAATTAGGACCGGAGAGGAGTAGTTGCTTTTTATTTGGAAGCTGATACTCCAACTTTTGCGTGTTGGTGAGGTACTCCATAAGCATTACCTTAAGTTTCATTTTTATGTTAGTCACTCTGGTCTTTGATATAAAGTACCAACTAACAATTCTCACAAACCAATAAAAATAGTTAAAATCAATAAAGTTGTCTTAAAATTTAAATAATTTCTAATATTACCCTTAATAATTACACTAAACTCTAATATTACAAGTATATTAATTATTACTCTCACCCTCTACTTTTATTAATTAGGGCATATATGCGGTGGCGGATCTTGGGATAAATATTTGGGGGGCCAAATGTATACTCATTAACTAATTAAAAATTTTATGATTTTATAACATGTTTAAAATATTTGAGTTATAATAAAAGTATTTTAACAATCCAAATGTATAAGATAACATACATTTCTCTAGTATAGATGTCATATCAATTACAAAATGAGAAGATATCATGGAATTCTTAAGATTGTCTCGTTATATAATATATCAAAATATTAAAAGTTAACAATGTAATTTATAATACAAAATTAATAAAACACTATACTAAATGAAACAATTAAAAATTACCTTCACTTAAAATAATGCTCTTCGCTCTTTTAATGACTTGAAATCTTCAATAATTGAATCAATAGTGAAAGTATCAGCTATTTCTCTTTCAATATGAATTACCATACTATGTGCAATAAAATCATCTTCCATCTTGTTACACAACCTTGTCTTAATTCTTTTCATTGCTGAAAACGAGCGTTCTGTGGTAGCTGTTGAAACTGGAAGAGTTAATAAGAGGCGAATTAATCGATCAATCAAGTAATACACCTTAGATTTCTTGTTTTCATCAAAGCACAACATAATTCAGGTAGAGTTGATAGGTTCTTCAAATCTGGATGACTAGAAGCATCAATAACAAAATGTTGAAGTTGAGGCTTCAAAATTATCTTCTCTTGCTCAGTAAAATCAGCAGGATAGTATTTTGCAACAAGAGTGCAAATATTATCAATGTTGAAAGCTTTATAAGCATCCTTAGAAATCAAATGAGAGCTAAGTGTCAAAAGCTCCAAAGTTTTGTCCTTAAACCTCATATTCAACTCTTGCAACTGTTTATCTATTGTAACTAAAAATATTTCCACTTTATAATGATGCTCCATTGTAATATAATTTTGTTGATTACGGGAGCGTCCTTGTCGTGCTAGATATGGAGCACTAAAGTTAGGAACATCAATTTCATGTTGCTCATAGAATAATGACACATTTTTCAATAAATCCAACCAATCATCTTCTCTCAATTTTTGAATGAGATCTTTTGTAGTACCAACTAAATCCACAACATTAACTATATCTTGGGATTGTTCTTGGAAAGCTTGGCAAAGAACATTTGTTATTCCCATGATTTCTTTAATCAAGTGTAGGATTAATATAAACTCAAATGAAGACAAAATATTATAAGCAACATCAGCATCCCCTCTTTGAGAATAAGTTGATCCATCAACAATAATCTTTTGAAGAACAGAACAAGTTGCTACAAACATATTTATCATACTACAAATTGAGTAAAAATGAGAACTCCAACAAGTATCTCCAGCCCGTTTCAAAGTACCAATTTGATTTGCCCCTCTACCAGTGTCAAGTTCACCAATCTCAAGCAAATGTGCAATTTCATCTAACTTGACAGCTTGTAACTCATCATGTCGTTTACTAGATGAACATATAATATTAACAATGAAAGTTAAATTTGAGAAAAATTGATGGATAGGAATAACTTCTCTAGAAGCAGCAACCAATACAAGTTGTAATTGGTGAGCATAACGATGCACATAGTATGCATAAGGGCAATCATTAAGAAATAATGCTTGCAAACCATTCCATTCCCCTCTCATATTACTAGCCCCATCATAACCTTGACCACGAATGTTAGAGATATCAAGATTATGCTTAGAAAATATAGCACACAATTCTTTTTTAAGAGTTAATGCCATAGTGTCTTTAACATGTATAAGATCAAAAAATCTTTCTTGTATGCAACCACTTTCATCAACAAACCTCAAAACAAGTGTCATTTGCTCCCTTTTTGATTCATCACGTGCTTCATCAACAATTATGCAAAACTTGGAATCTCCAATTTGTTGACGAATGTGGTTATGAACTTTGCTTGAGAGGATATGCAAGATTTCCTTTTGAATTATAGGTGAAGTATACTTGGAATTGTATGGTGCATTTTCCAATACAACTTTTGCAACTTCATCATTGTATGATGCTAACAACTTTATCATCTCAAGAACGTTACCTCGTTTTTTTGATTCGAAGTTTCATCATGACCCCTAAAAGCGCATGCTTGCAATGTCAACCAACGATCGTATCAATAGAAGCCTTAAGACGTAGTCGATTCTTTAAAATTTGATTTGAACTTTGTACATTAAATACATTCTCGAATATGCCCATGTTGATTCAACAAGTCTTCACAAGCCTTCATTGCTATGTTATGTGGTGAGCAAGGATCTTCTCCTATATGATTGAGAAAAGCATATTTTTTTCCACTAAGGACTTTTTTCCACTTTTGAAATCCTTTAACAAGAAAAAACATCTCGCTCCGTAACGTCCAATTGGTTTAGTAAAAAGAAAACATGGTAAGCAATAAGCGGCATTTGTAGTGGGAGAATACTCTAACCAAGAAGGAAATATACCAAACCAAGAATATTGAAATCTTCTTGGATGATTCTTTCCGTAAGAGGATAACATTGAAGTTTACACTGGTATGGACCCCATTTTAAATAAGCCCTTCGAACTTCATCTCTTTGATTCACATGATGTTGCCATATTTGAGGGCGTTTACCTGGATCACGCTCTAAGGAACTAATATCAAATTCATTGGAAGTAACCTTAGGAATTTTAGAAGGTTGTTCCTCACATTCAAACCTTAGAGTATCATGGCAAGTCTCGAAATTCATCTCTTTGATTCACATGATGTTGCCATATTTGAGGGCGTTTACCTGGATCACGCTCTAAGGAACTAATATCAAATTCATTGGAAGTAACCTTAGGAATTTTAGAAGGTTGTTCCTCACATTCAAACCTTAGAAGATCATCATGGCAAGTCTTTTCAATTGGTAAAGATGTAGAAGCTATGTTACCTTCCTCTATATGATCACTAGCTTTCCTCTTGAAAAATGAATCAATTGTTTTATTCTTCATCACCGAGCTATTCTTAGATTTTATCACTTTCCAAAAAACCTATAAACAATTTAAACAATATAATTAACTATTATCATACTAAATATAAATAGAAAAAAAAATCATGGAATCAAGACCAAACAAAGTAAATATGGAGTTGAATCAGAGCAAATAAATAAGATGAGAGAATTTACCAGTAGCAAGCAAGAGCCGAAAAATCACAAATGAGTTGTCAAGGGAAGGGAGTTTGGGAGAATAATAGGCGCATTACCAAATGAGTTATCTTTGACATAATTGGAATAATTAATCAATCAATCAATCACATTTAATTTCTCATCGTCCATTAAATTTAATTAATTGGTTGAACAATTCTCATATTCATTGTTTAAATTAAAAGATCCCACATTCCCACATTTAATTTGTATAATTAATTTTTTTGAACAATTTTTTTTTTTTTTTTTTTTTTTCTTGGGGGCCGAGGCCACCCCGCCCCTTCAAAGATCCGTCACTGCATATATGAAAAAAATAATTAATGCTCCTTGAGAGCAAGCAGGTGCCTTATAAAAAGATCAAATATACTTGTTAGTTGGAGCCTTATATCAAGAATCAAAAAGAGTATTAACTAAGTTTTTAAATATAATCAAATTAGATAAATATACTTAGAATAGAGGGAGTGCCTACTAGTATAAATGAAATTCAAAGAACCTATCTATATCTAATTTTCTTTTTTTTTTTTTTTTTATGGATGAAACCTTCTATTTTTTGTTTGGACAATTTTGTCTTTTATGAATATATAAAATAAAACTTGTAGCCTCTATACTATCCAATTAATTTCTTTTGAGTCAGCACAAGTTAGTCGTTATATTTAATATTTGTATCGAATTAAGAAATTATGGGGAATGAGTTATATTAAGTCAAAAAACATAATGATTGAATTGTTCTGAATAAGGTAGTTAAAATGGAGATTTTACATAAAATCGGAAGAGGGATAAAAAATTGTAAAACGTAAAAACATAAAAAAGCGTTTGAAAAATTAGTAAAATCATTTTAATGAAAAAAATCATAAAAATGTAAAATTACAATGATAAATCGAAAATTCTGAATCAATAAATTATAGGAACTGACTAATTTCAAGTCAAAGTTAAACAACTCAATTGATGATGAAGGAAAAATTCAAATAATAAACGTTGCCTACCCCAAGCAAAAAAAAAACGTTTATATAGGATGAAACTTCTGTGCAACTAGTAGCTGACTTCATATATCACATCGTTTTAATATATTTTTGGTAGAAAAATTCAATCTAAAGAGAATATGCTTTCCTTGGTGGCCAAGAAGGCAGGAGGAAGGCGGCAAACAGAATGCAAAATAAATGGTCCCACAAATTTGAGGCCAAACAGACCCTTCTAGGGAAAATCAAATTTAGGACGCCATAGAATTCAACTCGCATCACAGACTGCAATTTTGTTCAGACTCAGTGCCCTCGTAGAACCTACCCTCACATAGTTCCGCCTTTCCTTGCTCCCCAATCAAACCCTCCACCTTCGTCTACAGTATAAATTCACCTCTGCCTCTGCCTCTGCTAAACCCCAAGCATCACCCATCACCCACATACGTATCTATCATCTACATCCATGGCGTCTGCGGGATTTGGCCTCGCTGAAATATACGTTCAGCGCAAACTTTGTAAGGAGAAAATGAAGCTTGAAGAAGTGAACGCTCAGCCTCGACACCATGGCTCCCAGCATAGAACATCGGGAGGATGTTTCTTCTGGCCGTCCAAGAACCGTCGCACCAAAGTTGCTCGGGTAACAGATTGCGACGATGATGAATCGGGGACTTTGGCTCCTACCACCTGAACCGGATTCTTGATTTGATCCGGCGGCTAATGGTTTCCCAATTTCGCAATATGCTCACACCTGGTCCTCTTGCTCTGTTTCACCGTCATTTAGTAGGAGATTGCTTTTAGTCACTATTTGTTCTCTGGATTATATCATTCTTTCATACTTTGGATGATGAAAATTACTGTTATATATACACCTTTCTTTTGGTTGTAGAGTCTCTATTGTTTGTATATCCAATTTCTCTTTTCCTGCAGTTTAACTGTTGTATAACTCATTTGGATATCTTTTTTTCTTCCGGGAATGAAATCATGGTATAAAAGTTACATCACGATTTACATTTTTTTTTCTTCTTGCCATAAAACTGGCTTGAAACAAAACAACCACACCGAGTTTGCTCTAAACTCCCTTTTATTATATATATACACCTTTCTTTTGGTTGTAGATCATTGTTTGTATATATTTCTCTTTTCCTGCAGTTTAACTGTTGTATAACATTTGGATATCTTTTTTTCTTCCGGGAATGAAATCATGGTATAAAAGTTACATCACGATTTACATTTTTACCTTGTAGCGTCCAAGGGCTAACTTTCTGATCCACCCCAAGTCTTGCCATAAAACTGGCTTGAAACAAAACAACCACACCGAGTTTGCTCTAAACTCCGAGTCCTGAATCCCGACTGCTGATGAAATTATTTCGCAATACGGTCAATTTTAGCGGGAAAAAGTAGAAACCAAGTCGTTATTGATGGCGTCATATACATGTGCTCGTGTTTCCAGGTGGAGGCACGGAGCTGCCTCGAATCTATTACCACTAATTGTTTTTGTTTAACAGAAAACGATGTCATGTGATGCTCGTTGCTCGTAATTTTAAATTACGTGTTAAAGGATTTCACTTAGGTAGTCTCGCAAAACAAAAACAAAAAAAGATTAAATCTCTAGGTACGCGTTCTATTCTACGAATATAAACTTGATTTGAGCCCTTAATTATGAACATAATATTATATGGACATAAAACAATTTTTTAATTTCATAAAATAACATTAGTTTAATTTCGGATTTTACTTTTTTATTTTTTGACTTTCTCTCCGGATAATTTTGTGGGCCAATCCATTTTTGTTGCTTTGAGACGATTTTTCCACAAACCTTTTCCCGTTTTTCTACGCGTGATTTTAAAAAAGGGCTTTTGCTTTGAGTCTTTAGTGGGCGGCTGGCGCCAAATGCTAAACTACAATTGGGCCACCGCAAGTTCTTTTATTACTATTTATGAAGACCGCCAGGCGGTGTGTTGGGCCTCTAATAAATGGATTTGTGATAATGTCAGGTCAGCTTGTGACGGGTGGGGTCCTTGAGATCTTGTCTTATCTATCATTTGATCACAATCCATGGATAATCATGTCCTTACTTTCTTCTTCTTCTTTTGATCTGACCTTTTCCATTTTAACTTGTACGATGTTTTAGCTCATTAATTCAAACCTCGTTTTTTAAAAAATAAAGAACCGCGGAAAGAGAAGCATGAGCACGGCATTTTGTGTGTGTGAATGGCATGCACGTGACGGAAGGTTAGTCACGTGATAAAGGTATGTCGGCTTAGCTGTGTGGCATGATGGATCACAATGCTCAAGTATAGAGTTGAAATATGACGCCCCCTTTAATAACAAATCCAATTGATGAGTGGTCACTCATCTGAGACCACTAATTAAATATGACCCCATTCAGTCTTCCCCCACCCCATTTTCTCATCCCTTACACTACGCTTCACCAGCCAACACAAATATACAAAATCTAAGGGCACTCGAGTTCACATTTAACAATTGTTTGGCCCAACCCACTTGTCTCCTCCAGTCCTCCTTATCAAGGAATCTTGTTCACCTTTTTTTTAGGGGGAAAAAAAAAACTAGGTTTGAGTTTGTTACTTGTTTGATTATAAATCCTGCCGTAGCTTGTTGAGATGCTACTGTCCAATGCCACAAGAGATACAGGCAGTTTAATGTTTTTACAAATACAGGATACGACGAAGTTGGATTGAAATTTACAAGTGAAATTTGTTTTTACGCAACAAAATAGAGGGCCTGTTTGGGATAGCTGTGGGAGAAGTGGCTTTTGTTTCTGATGGACTTTTTTTTAATGGACTTTTGTTCGATGGACTTTTTTCTAATGTGATTTGTGTTTGGGATAGCGAAGAATAAAAGTGGCTTTTGTTTGTAATTTAACTTGTTTAGCATAGCTTAAAAAAAGATAGATGAGATAGAAAATGACCGAAAAGAGCATTTAATCAAATTCACACACACACATATGTGACGTATAAAATGTAATGATTTGGGATAAAAAATCAAAAATAAATATAAATTTACCAAATAAAATGGTAAAATTCTATTAAATAAATTACAACACAATAAAGTGCTTAATTAAACGTAGTCCTTACAAGTTCATTTCTGATTTCATCACGAAGATCATTCATTCGTGTTGATGAGGATGCTCCATCAAGTGGATCATCATTATCTTCATCACCCATATTTCCTTCTTCAGCTTGATCAAATTCCACATCATTTTGGGAATATCTTCGGATAAAATTATATATCCCCATTGTTGCGCAAACTATGTGGACTTGTGTTCGAAATTTATATGGGGGCATATTTTGCAAGATGCGAAACCTATATTTTCCATACGCTTTATTCTCCTGCATGCAAAAAATCAAGTCATTGTTTATCTAAAATAATGCTAATAACAATAACAACACATATTAGAAGTTTGATACCTTTATTTTCCTCTCCCACCACTCATCATCTGCAACAATCATATTCCTTACATAGTCGATAGTTATACCGGTCTCTTTTGAAAATAACTTCTCCCAAGCCGTCCATTGGCTCTTCAAACTATCTAACCTATTTTTCAATTGTTTCATTAAATTTGGGCACAATTTGCTTCCACCCATCCCTTGTAAATGATGAACCAAGTCGTTGTTTTTTTATATATTTGCTCAATGCATAAGTCAATGAAAGTCTTAGTAGACTCTACATCCCATCCTACTGCTATGGTGGTCATATTTCTATGTCACTAATGAGCAAGTTAACACAAACGAGTATTAAAATTGTTAAAATGAAATACATCAAAATGTTATAAAGGAAAAAAAAATCAAAAATCAAATACACATACAACCAAAGTAAGGGACAAGATATTCTCAAAAGTAAATTTGTAAAGGAGAGTAAATTTGTGCAGCTCAATGTCCTCTCGAAAGTGATTTGCAGGATTAGAAATGTTAATGGATAATTGAGGGAAGGGTTGTCAATGGGATCAAGCCAATTGTTTTAGGAGATCACAAATATGCAGACTTCTTTAAAAACAACCAAAGACAGAACTCAAATCATAAAACCAATAGTTAATCTAAAACATATTTCTGTCAGAGTTAAATAGAACAATACTAAGCATCCTTAAGCTATCCAAACTAACTACTGCATTATTGTGTCTAGAATTGTGCAGGGAAAACGTTTCCCTTTAAAACCAATTAAACAACCACTACCGGGGGGGGGGGCACGTAAGGAAAAACGATGAGAAAAAATAGAGTTTAGAGGAAAGAAAAAATCCGAGCATAAATCAAATAAAATGAAACAGTACAAAGCAACGGAGCAAAGCAGAGCAATTTCCCAGTACAAGCCAAAAAGGAAACAAAATGCAACGGAGAAGTAAATCGGATAAACCAGAATAGAGCAAAGCAGAGCATAAATCGGTTGAAGAACAGTAAATGCAGAAATGAAACAAAATGAAGAAGAACAAGGATTCGATGAATTACGCTAGATCGACGGCGATGCAGTGGAGAAGTATCACGGTCAAACAAAGATCCGGCGACATCAACGGCGACGCAGTGTAGAAGAAGAACAGATCTGATTAATTTCGTGGAATTGAAGCGCAAAGAAGAACATGAATTGAAGAGGAGACGAGGTAGGTCGGACTTTAATGGAGAATAGGAGGTAGTTCAACAATGAATGGAAGAGACGAGGTAGGTCGGACTTTAATGGAGAATAGGAGGTAGCTCGAATCAATGGCAGGAACGGATGGGAGGTAGCACGAATAGGAGGTAGGTCGGATAATTCTCTGCTCTCCATCGCCATCTCATTAATTGCTGAGCTTTCGAATTAATGGCAGGAACGGAGGATGAGAGCAGGCGAAGAAGAGAACGAGACAAATCGAATAAATCCAGTCCATTAATGGGATTAGAAGAGGACGGGACAAATCGAATAGGCGAAGGATGAGAGCAGGCGAAGTAATGGGATTAGAACGAGACAAATCGAATAGGAGGTAGGTCGGACAATAATGAATGGAATAGAGAGCCACGAATTGGGGAGGGTGAGATGGTAATTTAACAAATGGGACCACATAAAAATTGATGGATAAGCCAGTAAATGGGATCAGAAGCCACAAATGGGAGCTTCAAAAAAAAAAAAAAACCCCATTACCCATTGAAGTCCATCAAAATAAAAGTGTTCCCAAACACTCTAAATTTTTTTGAAGGACTTATTATCTCCATTTGGGGAGTTCCCAAACAGGCCTAGAGTTGTGGATGTTTTAGCTTAAAAAAGAGTTATCAAGCTCCACCTTTTTGTATGTGTGTCCATCTGATATTTGGACCTTGGTTGACTATTAAGTTTGTTTGGGATCACTTTTAGGTCCCAAAGAGTGTTTATTCGTATAAATTGAGGCAGAACTCACGTGTTTACCTTATATACTGCAAATCACAATTGAAAAATTGTTTTTGAAGGTTCCAACCTCTATTGAAATTTATTCCCCAATAGCCCTTCTAGTTGGTTTTTTATTTTTAAGAGCAGTAGCCTCTTCTCACTTGCCCCCAAAAAAAAAAAAAAAAAAAAATCCTATAGGTTGCATAAATATAATACATTCAATTTGATCGTTATTATAAGGCATCAACTAACAATTCTCACAAACCAATAAAAACAATTGAAGTCAATAAAGTTACCCTAAAATTTAAGCACTTCCGATATTACCCCTACTAATTACACTAAACTCTAATATCATATTAATTATTACTCTCACCCACTAGCCTTATTAATTATGGGCATACATGTAATTAATACTTTTTAGAAACAAGCAAATGTCTCATAGAAAAAATTAAATACATTTATTAGTTGGTGCGTGATGATAAAGACCAGAGGGAGTATTTGAACGATTGAAGGGGCCGAACCTTTAATGGTGAAGATGCATAGGTCCAAATGATCCTCCATCTACATCACCTTATTAATCAAGCCGAGCGCATATGACCATAAAAATAAACAACGACAAAAGGCCAACTTTATAAATAACTCCAGACCATAAGCGCAACCACTTCTTACTTTAGTATTGATAATGGCCGAGCTAGTCATAAATTGTTAGAATTTGCGGTGAAAATATATTTTACTTGGAAAGTGGACGCTCAGTTTATTATAAACTTGTCACGGAGTTTTATCTTGACATGAAAATGAAAGCATTTTAAAATTTGTCTGACATTTTATTGGAGCTGTTACATCGTAAACAGGTTTAGATTGGCGGAACTTATGGGAGAGGATTTTCTGCTCAGCAGATTCTCTCCTAATCTCTTACAGTCGCATCTGGACCGTCCAAATCTTGATCCAACGGTTCAGATTTTTTTTAAAAAAAATTTAACTAGAAAACGACAATTTTTTTTTAGATCTGAATCGTTGGATCAGGATTTCAACGGTTCAGATGCGCCTGGGAGGGATAGGGAGGGGGCCAACTGTGAGAGAAATTGAACCCAGGACTTATAGCCACTCTACCCCTATTCCCAAAATCTAGCCACAAAACAAGGACTTTAGAGTTTAGACAGTCTTTCACAAAACCACCAAGTCCAGATTTAGTACAGGCAAGAAAGGGCGACATGGAAAAATCTACGTGGGATGCAGATATGCCCACCACCGATTTCAACGTGAGGCAGCTAGAGAAGTTGTATGGAAAAATAATAATAATGACACATTATCAGGAGCACAACCAACCAATGGTCATGATTTGTTGCAATTAGATGATATAATTGAGAGATTATGGCGGGTTTCTGAAGTTGATGGACCATCTAAGCTATCATAGCTCCATTTCACCTTATTCATAATAGCTGTCACTCCACATTTACTGCTACATCACGCCACCGTCTACTAATCTTGATGAACCAAAGCACACACACACTCTCTCTCTCACGAACAAACACAGAACTCGGAGACGGTCACTCACAGAGCCTTCCGTCCAAAGATTCCTTGCCGTTTCTTGCTTCTTAAGCAGCTACAGATCCGCAGACGCTTACCTACCCAATAATGCCCACACTATACTGCCTTCACTTAATCTCCACTATCATTAAAATATTATTGTTTTAATTTTTAATTAAAAGTTACCGCTGGTAATTTTGACGATTTTAGCAGTCAGCTTTCCAGTGGTAGTAGTTGTATTCTTACCGTGGCATTTTGCTTGCGCAATCCTTTTGGCGTTTTCTTCTTCATCGCATTTTTTCTCCATTGTTTTGGCTCCATTTCGATGTGGGGAATGTCAGTATCTGGTAACAATTTTTAAGCTGGGGAAAAACCGTGCTTACTCTTTTTGGCTACATATTTTTCTACATTCGGCGAAGCATTTGGGTTAGGATTCTCTTTCACTCTTTGCTTTTTGTCAGTTTTTGGGTTCTGAGTTTTTACGGGTTAAGTATATGGTGGCATTGTCCGTAGCAGCTTTCGGGTGCCTGATATTCGTCTTTATCTACCAGGTCAAATTTGAATCCATTGCGTTCGATCCGCGAATTTTCTTGGCTGACGTCTTGCAAAAAAAATTTCAGGCTTGGCATTCTGAGCAAGTTTCCACTCTTTCAACAAGGTATGCGTGGTTCTGCTTTTATTTTCAAATCTTGTCGTAGTCTGATCATTTTCTGTTCGGTCTTCTTCCCGCTGCCGGGGAACAAAGGGGAGTCGAGGAAGGAATGCTGGATTTAGCCGTTTCAGCTACTGAACACTGTGGAACGCGCGAAACCAGAAAGTCTTGAAGCTCAGTTGGATTGACTCTCCTCGTGTTAGAATGGGCTTAACTTTCAAATGTGATTTTCAACTTTCTTTGCAGCCAAACGCATTATGCGATGGTTCAACTTGGAGATCTAGCTCCTTTATTTTATATCGCAAGTTCCAACTTGAAGGTTGAATTTACAAGGCGGCCTTTGGTGCCATATGCAATTTTTCCTCTGGCGATTTAGCAAATTGGATTTCCTAACTAACACGGTGTTTACAGACAAATGATGGTTAAAATAATACCAGCATTTTTCCTTCTAGAGTACAGCATTAGGAATTACTAGAACTTTTCGGCCCAATAATTTGCTGGTTTCGTCATGATTCACGACTCATGACAATCGATATTATGGGCAATACGAATCTGCCCCGCCATCCATTTCGTAATGTGTTTGTTCTATCTGGTCTTTCACTGGTTTATGTCATCCCTCCTGGATGCCATTCGTTTTTCTGTTTATTCACTTCTGGGGGCACAAGTCTCCTTACTGTAACAAATGTGTAATTCATCTAATGCAGCGTAAATGCTTCATATGTTATATACTGTCATAGTTTTGGATCAATGGATTATAACTTGGTTTGTTAGGTTTTCAAATTGCTATTTAGGTTTATTTATAAGAATTTGACGATTGTGCTTTGTTTCTCTTGCATTCAGGAGACTGATTACTGCTTTGCATGCATGATAATCAAAGTGGTTAATTAGTCTTGGAATTGATTGTGGACCCTCAAGTTATGCTATAATGCGTGTTAGGATCAATTGATTATCTGAACAATGTCAAGAATCACAAAGTGGAAGATAGAGAAGACAAAAGTAAAGGTTGTTTTTCGGCTTCAATTCCATGCCACTCATGTAAGTTTGCCATCAGCCAATTCCTTTTATCCTTTTGGATTTTAAAATTTCATGCATCTAATTTATTTTCTTTATGTAAGTGCTGATAGTAAGCTTTCTATATTCACGGTCTAGATTCCGCAATCTGGATGGGATAAATTATTTATATCTTTTATCCCTTCTGACTCTGGGAAGGCTATAGCAAAGACAACCAAAGCAAATGTGAGAAATGGAACCTGCAAGTGGGCAGACCCAATCTATGAAACTACAAGACTTCTTCAAGACCTTAAAACAAGACAATATGATGATAAACTTTATAAACTTGTTATCGGAATGGTATGTTCTTCTATGACCTTATATTGTAATTATATTCTGGCTTATCATCAAACTTTAACTATGTCATTTGCATAATTGCCTTTATTATATAAACTACTCATGTGTATGCCATTTTTTGGGTGGTATACATAGTCTAGTGCTCCCATATTTTGATTATATTCTCTAATTCTGTGATGCAATGACCAAAGAAATATTTCAACCTTCATTTACTAATTAATGAATTTCTCTTTCAAAACCTTCAAGTCTGAATGACTTTTATACTGGGAATCAAATTTAATTAATACTATGACTCATATGCTAAGAACGTGACAACTCTTGTATTGTGAAATTTGAATATCATATATTTACAGAGAGCGCGCTATTATTACCTGCTACCATAAAAAATGCATGCGTTGTCTGTGTCTTTACAATAAAAGAGGTTTCTGTGGCTTTTGTCTCAATGGAACTGCACTAACTTCATTTTTGGCCTATTCTTACACTAGGGCTCTTCACGGTCTAGCATCCTTGGAGAAGCCACTATCAATCTGGCTGATTTTGTTGATGCCTTGAAGCCTACAGCTGTTTCTTTGCAGCTCAATGGATGTGAGGCTGGAACTATACTACATGTGAGAGTTTTTAAACCTCATTTTCCTTCATTTTATTAATTTTGGCTTTTTATGGCTTTATAGTATACAGTTCCATGTTTAATGCATTTGTGTTCCATGGCAAAGGCATCTTGCTTTTATATTTATATTGAGAATATATTTACCGCCTGAGATATCGTTGGTATTCCGTAAATATCTTTGTCTATTTCTTATTTGAAGCCAGGTCACTGTGCAGCTGCTCACATCCAAAACTGGTTTCAGGTACTATATGTGGTATGTAACAATGTGCTTTTGCCAACAGTAGCTCACACTTATTTGAGATTTATATTACTTTTAGAGAATTTGAGCAGCAGAGGGAACTCAGAGAGAAGGGTCTGCAGACAAACTCTGACCAAGGCACTCAAGATGAATCTGCTGATAGCATAGAGTCATCTCCAGATCAGAATGTCAATAATCATATAAATAAGGTTTCATGCTCCCTCTCCTCTCCTTCACAAGTCTGTCTATATATTTTCTATGTCTAATTTACCAACCTTCAGTCTTGCTTGCTCCAAGCATGATCGCCACAAGCTTCCTTGAACATCTTTATTTTTAGACTCAATTTATGACTCTTTTTCATTTTACTCCCTGTTGTTTCCTCATTCGTTTTTGCTCAGGTACTCTCCTGGCAAAAAATGTCATGTTGAAACTCTACTGTCAATACATAAGCACTAATCAGATGCATCTGTGATTTGTTTAGTTTTTATCCAAGTACTCCTAGATTTATAACTCTTTTTTCCTGCCTAGCTTAAGATGTAAGGTATTATTCCTAGAGATTTTATATATTGCCTGTTGTGTGCACATCTGAGATTTTTATTTTTATAATCTGTAACTTATCTATTCACAAACCATTTTTACCTAATTGTTTTCTGCTATTAGTGGGTTCTGCTATTCAAGCTATTATTGATGATTGATTGAATGGGCATTTATAAATTACTTAGAGGATACTTTGGTAAGTACTTAGTACATTATAAGGAAATAGACATACAATAATGCCGTTTTGCCCCCTGAAATGATAATTTATCATCAAAATCTATGTTGTTGTTTTGGTGATTTCTGAAATGAAAAGGAAATTATATCATCTAGCATTGGAGTGACTGATCATGCCTATTGAATTTTCTTAATAGTTTAATGTGTGAGTATCATTTTCATGGCGCCTTTTCTTTTGTCACTAAAATAGGTCAGTGCAGGAGTGCAATTGAAGAAAGAATCTAAAGGGCTCCCTCTTGCTTCTTCGCTTGAACGAGAGGCAGGGATGAATGAAGAGTGTGCTGACTCAGCTGTTGGACTTGATGGCTCTTCTACTACTTCAGGCAGCATATATGCTGAGAAGCATGATATGTTCTCCACAAATGAACTAGATGGTCTTAAATGCACAACTTCTGGTGATTTGGGTGGATTATCCCTCAGTCAAAGTCCTCAGCCTGAGAAAGGAGATGCGTTTGTTCCATCACAGGGCAGTGATTGGGTCCAGGATTGGAGAGTGGACTATACTACTGCCAATGATATAGTTGCTGCTTCAGAAGATACTGGTAGGCTTAAAGCAGATTTAGAAGCAATTGAGTCATCTATTCTTGATCTAAAACTGGAGGTAAGCTCTTTGCAGAATCATTCTGATGAAATAGGTGCTGAAACGCTAAAATTTGCTGAGCAACTTGCTGCTGAGATTTCTTCTGGAGAAGAACTATCAAAAGAGGTTGCTGTACTAAAATCAGAGTGTTTGGAGTTTAAAAATGACTTTGAACAGTTTAAAAATTCTAAATTAAGCTTTGCATATTCAATGATAAAACCAACTGAGACAGATGAGGAAAAGTTATCTCAGAAGCCCCAGCTTAAAGGGTTCAGGGAGCTTTTGCTTATGGAAGATAAGTTGAGAGAAATTCAAACAAAGGTGTCTATGGGATTTCAAGAAAGGAGGTTTCTAAACTCAGAGTTAGAAGCACTAATTGAGGTTTTGCAAGTTCTTAAACAAGAGTATCCTGGGATCGCTGTTTCCAAAGGAAGTGATGGAAAAGAGATGGCTTCACATAAAGGCGAACAATTTTTAGCAGGAGCTGGAACTGAGCCAGATTTTTTTCAATCAGAAGGCATGGCTCATCACATTAGCATCCCTGGCTTTGTGTCTCATGAATCTGATACTCTAGATCCTACCCTTGAAACAAGAGCAAATTTTTTTGAACTTCTTAGGGAGCTAGATGAGTCCAAAACTGAAAGGGAAGGCCTTGCTCGGAAAATGGACCAGATGGAGTGCTACTACGAAGCTCTTGTTCAGGAACTTGAGCAGAATCAAAGACAGATGGTGGCAGAGCTGCAGAACCTCAGGAATGAACATTCTGCTTGCCTGTACACAATTTCTTCTAGTAAGACAGAGATAGAGAGAATGCACCTAAATATGAAAGAGCAGACATTAAAATTTGATGAGGACAAGCAAATTTTGAATTCTTTTAACAATGAGCTTGAAAGAAGGGCTGTTTCTGCAGAAGCAGCTCTAAAAAGGGCCCGATTGAACTATTCTATTGCTGTTGGTCAGTTGCAAAAAGACCTTGAACTACTTTCTTGCCAGGTTCTTTCTATGTATGAGACTAATGAGAATCTCATAAAGCAAGCCTTTTCCGATTCTTCACTTCCTTTGCCTGACAGTTGCCCTGAAACATTAAATCATCTGAAAGGTTTAGAGGAAGGCCTCACCTCAAATCAATCACCATGTCAAAATCAGAATGCTGCATTAAACAAACAGCATTTAGGCGAAGGTATTTTACTAAAGGATTTGAAACGATCACTTCACTTACAAGAAGGCTTGTACAAACAGGTTGAAGAAGAAGCCTGCCATATGCATTTTGTGAATATATACCTGGAAGTATTTTCAAAAGCTTTACAGGAAATGTTGCTTGAAGCAAGTGCTGACATTCAACTCATGAAAGTAAACATTGATCAACTCTCTCAGCAGTTAAAACTCTCAACAGAGTCCAAGGAATTATTGACACTCCGGCTGCAGAATGCCATGGATGATATTCACTCCCTAAATGAACACAAGGCCAGTTACACAGCTAGAAGCAATGATATTGCTCACCAGCATGAAATTTTGGAAGCAAGTTTTAAAAGTCTTGCTCATGAAAACCAATTTCTTTCTCAGAAAATCATTGAATTGGAAACCCATCTGACAGAGTATAGAAGTTATGAGAGTAAATTTGTGGCCTGCAGCACAGAGAACTTGGAGTTGAAGAATTTAGTGAAAAAAGAGGGGCAAGCAAATAACATTCTTCACAATGAAATATCCACCTTGAAGGAAGAGTTAAAAGCTAGCAGAAGTGAATTCAATGAGCTGGTTTCTATGAAGGACCATCTGCACAATGTGGTCGACTCTGTGTGCATCAAGATGCAAAAACTGATTGTATCATATGCAAATAGTTTCAGTGCCCTTTCTCTTTGTAGCACATCTGCTTGTGAGGATTTGGAGTCTAAAGATCTAGATGGTCTTATTTTGCAGTTAGACAAGCTCCAGCATATTGCATGTGATCAGATTCAGCAACTCATTGAAGAGAATAAAGTTTTAGTGAATGAACAGCATAGGTCTCAATTATCCTTAAATACTGCAAAATCAGATTTCATAGTCATGAAACAAAAGTTTGAAAATGATTTGCAAGAGATGGTAGGTAATCTAAGCATGTCCAGTGCCCTGTTGCAGAAACTTCAGTTAGAGTTTGAAGCAGTTGTTAACACACTGAAGACTAGTTCAGATGTTGAAGAAATTTACTCGAAGCATCACAAGGAACTTTTGTCTGTTCTTGATCGTCTGGAAGCTGAGCTACAACAACTTAATATGAGAAATAATGATCTTGCTCAAGAAATTTTAAGGCTAGACACTTTATCTGGTGACCTTGAAAAGTGTAAGCTGAGTTTAGCAGAAACTACCAAGGAAAAAGAAGCTCTAGAGGTGTCTTTACAGATGAAAGCTGAAGAATCTTCCATGATTTCTTCAGAGCTTAATGCTTTGAAAGAAAGTTTGCATTCTGTGTATGATGAATTGCACTCTGAAAAAACATTCAGAGAAAAATTGGAGAAAACAGTGACAGATCTTACCTCAGTATTGAATGAGAAGCAATGCCAGCTGGAGGATTTTGATTTAAACAAAAAGGAACTAGTCCAGCTCAAGGAAATGGTTGTAGACCTAGAAACAGAGAAATCAAGAGTTTCCAAACTATTACTGGAAACTGATGGACGTCTTAAAGATGTTTTAAGAGAATCTTCTTCCATTAGTTTTCTGGAAACTCAGTTATCTGAACTGCATGATTTTTCAATAGCAACAGATGTCATTATGACTTTTACAAGAGCTCAGTTGGAGGGACACATTGAGGATCTTGCTGAAAAACTTCACTCAACTTGCAGCCAAGTTGAAGTGCTTCGCCAGAAGAATCTTGATGTAGAATCTGAGTTAAATGGCTTTCTTTCCAGAGAATCAACTTACACTGAAGAAAATGCAAGATTGTTGAGAAGTGTGGATTGCTTAAAATTAGAGTTAGAATCCTCCACTGCTCAGAGTAGAGCACTAATTGACCAAAACAACGCAATAAATGAAGAGCTTTCAGAGTACAAGATCAGGGCAGAGAATGCCATTGATATTTCTAGTGAGCTTAAAAGCTATGGTGCTCTTGAAGTTGAAAGGCTGGAGCACTTGTTGGCAAGTTGTGGCAGAGAGATTGAAGACCTCTTTTTCGATAAGGAAGAAGTTGAAGTAAAATGCATAGTTTTCCAGTCCAAATTAGATGAACTGAAAAGTGCAATGATGTCGCTAAAACAATCAGACGATGAACTGATAAGGTTGCAGACCCAATGCAATGAACTTACCAAGAGGCTTTCTGAACAGGTGTTGAAGACGGAAGAGTTCAAAAACTTGTCCATTCATTTGAAGGAGCTCAAAGACAAGGCTGATGCTGAATGTCTCAATGCCCGTGACAGAAGAGGGCATGAAGGACCACCAGTTGCTATGCAGGAGTCCTTGAGAATTGCATTTATCAAGGAACAGTATGAAACAAAGCTGCAAGAACTAAAACAGCAGCTTTCCTTGTCAAAAAAGCATAGTGAGGAAATGCTATGGAAACTGCAAGATGCTATTGATGATATAGAGAATAGAAAGAAATCTGAAGCTTCAATCATAAAAAGAAATGAAGAACTGAGAATGAAGATCCTGGACATGGAAGCTGAGTTACAAGCTGTACTTTCTGAAAAACGCAATTTGTTAAATGCTTATGACCTGGTAAATGCTGAAAAGGAATGCTCAATGATTAGCCTTGAATGTTGCAAGCAAGAAAAGCAAGAGCTTGGAGATTCTCTTCTAAAATGCAATGAGGAGAAGTCCAAAATTGCTGTTGAACTTACCTTCATGAAGGAATTAATTGAAAGTGCTGGATCTCATCTCAAACCTCTGAAGGAAGGTGACAACATAATGCACAAAAGGACTGGCCCGTCTGATGAACCCATTGAAGAAAAGCTTCAGGCTAGAAACTTAATTTCTAACATTCCTACTGTTGGGACAGAGATTGTTGATAAAGTTCCTCGAGATCATTCATCCTTGGATCCAATTTCTAGTCCATCAAGTCCCAAAGAAGCCAAATCCACCTGTGGAGTGTGCAGTCAAGAGCTGGAGAGTTCACATACGCCCATCAACGCAAAACCTGAGGTAAGTGATGTAATTATAGTAAAGACACATTTTTCATCATCATCGTATGTCTCACAATCTTTATTAGATATTGAATGGAAAAGAAATAACCCTGTTTCCAAGATTTTATGCTGATCCTGTGTGGCAAATTTTAAATCTAGAAAATTTTAAATTTGTTAACTATCTACTCCTCCAATCCTAAATATAAAGACACATTTACCTAATTTGATTAAATTAAAGAAATTAGTTAATATGACCTGTGTATTCTAAAACATCCTAGTCATCTTCCTTAATTCTCCTGTTCTCTTTCCTCCTTGACTATATTGTTGAGGGAATATCAAATAGAGGCAAATTCAGAAAAGATTGACAAATATGAAGACTATTTCTTATTTTTAGAACTAATATTAACTCCTCAAAGTTGTCCTATATATTAAGGACCGAAGGAGCAAATCAATTGGGGTACTCTGTTTAGGCACAGGTGCATAGGAAGACTGTGGACAATATGAGAGAAAAATATTATTCTTAATCTCTTCTCTTTCTCTGAATAAAAGATAGTACATACATGCCTTTATATAGGCAAACCTAGAGCTAATTTTAGAACTTAATTTAATCAAATCAAATCAAAATAAGTCAGAATAATTAAGATATAATATCCTAAGATATGATATATCTATATCTATATCTAATCCTAAGATATGATATAATATATCTATATCTAATATAATATCCTAAGATATAATAAATATCAAACTTAATCATAAGATAATAATTAATCTAAATAATCCTTAATATTTCCATTAAGACATTAAGAAAATGCATTATATTTTGTTAATAAGCTCTATACTCTATCGTTCAACACTACTGATTTAATATAGTTTGGTTTTATAAATTATTTTGCCATCAGTTCTATGTCATTTAATACGAGATTCATTCTGAGATTTCTGTCATCCTTGGATATTTAAGTCTGAATTAATTCAGGCGTATTGGTAGAGAATCCTATATATAACCTTCTTATTAAATGATTTTGAATTGATTGTTTTGGTTTTTATCCACGATAAGTTATGGAATATACAATATATCATCTGAGTTTTAACTGCGTTAGTCTGGCATCTTCAATGACAACATTTTGACTTAGTCATATGGCTTGCTCTCACATGATTAAAATGTGTATCTCTTCAAGTTGAGTAAAACAAGGGGAGTGTGCTGAAGGTAGTAAGGAACTAAGTAAAAAGTTATCAGAAGAAAAGACTATTCTTCCCCCCTTTTCACCCTTTTCCTTTCTGCTTTGATGTCTCTTTTGCTCCAAAGGCAAGCAAAGCCTTTAGCTTGAGGAGAAGTACTTCCTGTTGCATAATCTGGCAAGCCTTTTAATAATGTTATGGGTAATCATTTGCCAGGAAGCTCCTGCATTTGGAGGTATAAATGGATGCCAAACTGTTGAAACTGAAGAGAACTTGCAACTTGGTGGACAGAAGCATGCCGCTTTATCTGAAAGTTTAAAATCTAGCCTAGACCATTTGAATAATGAGGTATTTCTTTGTGTGAATAAGTTTGCTGTTGTCATTGTTCTAGCTTTCTTTCATTATTCTTATAGTTCTAATTACTTGTGATATAAGTATCGTCCTTCCAATATCTTACGCATGTGAGGAACTGTAAATAGCATTTTTTTTTTTCCTATTGAGTTGTTGATTTCATAATTCTGTCGAATACCAATGTAATCTAACCTCTTTCCTGGCTAAAACATGTGATCTGATTTCTGTCTGCCAATTGTAGTTGGAAAAAATGAAGAATGAGAATTTACCCACTTCGGTAGATGATTGTAACTTTGAGTCAAGTTTTCCAGGCTTGCAAAGAGAATTGATGCAGCTCCATGAGGTGATGGATTCTATCTGCATGGACCACCATTAAACATGTCTTTCTTTACATTCTTATTTATTTGGATCTTTGTTCAGGCCAATCAAGAGTTAGGAGATATATTCCCTGTGTTCAATGAAATCTCCGTCAGTGGTAATTCATTGGAAAGGGTGCTTGCTTTGGAGATTGAACTTGCTGAAGCATTGCAGGCCAAGAAATCAAGCATACAATTTCAGAGGTACATTCTTCTTTGCTGTCACTAAAATAAGTTTGCTATGATATTAACCTTGAGAAGCCTATAGTTAGACCGCTATTTGTTTAATTGTCATATTGGAATTACTGTATCTTTCGACTTGTTTTGTCATTCTTGATCTGGTCACTGTTTATTACATCATCTTGGCTGGTAAGTGGCAACTTCTCTTGACATCCTATTGGTAAGTGTGATTTTTATCTACTCTTTTGGTCAAAATGATGAAATAAATCGAATTCCTTTTATTGGGTTCGTGCTTAGATTAAGGGAGCCCCCATTACTTAAGGCTATATTCTGTCATAGAATCGCATTGCTTGCTGTCGGATGGTTAGAAATTGATAGAAACATTTGGAAAAAAGGAAACGGAAATTGAACGTTTGGCGTGATATTTCCCCCCCAACACTGCAGTTCTTTCTTGAAGCAACACAATGACGAGGAAGCAATATTCCGAAGCTTCAGGGATATCAATGAGTTAATTAAAGACATGTTGGAACTAAAGGCAAGACATGTTGCTGTGGAGACGGAACTGAAAGAGATGCATGACCGTTACTCACAGTTAAGTCTTCAGTTTGCAGAAGTTGAAGGTGAAAGACAAAAACTCATGATGACTCTTAAGAATTCCAGGACACCCAGGAGGGAACCTTCCTTGTAGCCAATGGGAAACTGCATTTAGCTCATCATTCATGGTCCCACCCTCCTTGTTTATTATCAGATAAGGTATATGGTATATATATATGGGGTCCTTTTGGGCCATGCCCTGTATACTTGCAAGGGTTGTTTATGCACTAATGCTATGCCATATACATAGGATTTTTCAATTCAAGACGCCCATAAATACTTTGTAAATAAGATAGCTCCGTCTTTTGCTCGTGCCCTGTAACATCCCAGTTGGGTACCATTTGAAAACCTTAAAAAACTTAGGTTTTGTGCAAACTGAGACAAAACTTCTCTCACATACTTACCTCGGCTTGCGCAAAACCTAGGTTTTGGAAGGTTTCCAAACGGTACCTGAGGTGCTGTAATTGTTGTGCTGTACAGAAACAATCAAGTTCATACGAAGATCGTTTCTATTTAAATTTATTGGAAGATGAAGAGGTTTTTGCTTCTGACTCGTATTTCACGAACGTTTTTTCCTTGCTTGGTCCATTGCATACATGGGACTATTAAAAAAGATGCACGAAATGGGCGTTCATTAGAGACAAGATATATGTATGTATATACTGAAATTAGTAAAATTCATACTTTTTTAGCCAGAAAATTAATTAAACACTTCTCTGATCCTTAATATATGACATATTTAAGGAGTTGATTTTTATCCTAAATATAAGACATAATTTTTTTCTATTTGTCACTATTTTCCTAATTTACTCAATTGATGTTCTCTCAATAATAATTAAGGATAAGATGGAATAAGGCAATTAAAGGAGATTAGTAGGGTGTTCTAGACAATAGATGTCATATTAACTAATTTAACTAATTGTTTTAATTTAATCAATTTAAATAAATATGTCTTATATTAAATACAATAAATAGTTAAAATATAGAAACAGATGAAACTTGAGGCAGCCTTTGTGATTTTTGTCGGTGCGTCAACGCAGGACGTCGTCCTTAAATTGTTGTCGCGTTTAGTTTTGTGATGGGATTTTGGGATTGGGGTCCACCACTATGTTGTGCTTGGTAGCCTGGTAGGAGCCCATGAAACATGTCATTCCCTCCCTTTATAGATAAATAATTTATGGATATTAAAAAATAATTAAATTAGTTATTTATAATAAATGTGTTGGGAGTTCTTTAAAATACTCATTTTGTTATTATTCTTATAAATAAGAAATTTTAATATATGCAATTTATAAAAATAATTATAAGTTTGAGAGATAAAATCAACTTGGGTTTTGAATCAAAACAAACATCTCAAAATTCTCATCTGTCTTTTCCATCCAAGACCCGAAGCATTATATCTTTCCCAAGACCAGAAGCAGTCTTTATTTTTGGATCCTGTTGATACAAAATACTTATTATAAAGACCAACTAACTTTTCACCCAATAAAGACAATTTAAGTAACTTCCAATATTACCCCTACTAATTATCCTAAACTTTAATATCATAATTATTATTACTCACCCACTACCCCTATTGATTATGCATACATAAAAAAAGTCAATTTATTTTTTATCCAAATAAAGTTGGTAGTTGTCTTTATAATACAAAATATGTCATCAGTATAGTGGGCCCTCCCACTCTCCAGTGGTCTACGTTTCATTTGGAATTCGTAGTGTCAGCTTCAATAATTTCGCGTCAACGTGTATCATATGGTACGACGTTACGTAAGGGTTCCTACTTCTTTTATGCACACTACACACACATACATGTACAAGTTGCATACGGGAATATATACCATTCTGATCCTATTTATAAGTCTTTTTTGATCAAAAAAATTTGATCCTATTTATAAGTCCTCTTTGACCAAATAAATGAAATTGTGACAATTTTACCCATACTAATTGTACTAATGAAAATAGAGAGAGAAGAAAGAGTTGAAGGTACCCAATCATAAATGAGGGTAAAGTTAAAAATTCACTTCATAATCATTGAGCTAACTACCTCTCCTTGGCATGTGTAATTTGGTCAAAAAAGGATTTATAAATAGGATCAGAATGGCATATATAGAGAGATTGAAGTAAAAACAAACTCCCTCAGGCCGACCGCTTGATAACCAAATTAGCAGTTTAGGCAAGTAGTTAAAATTAATTTAAAATAATAAATATTATGTCCGGTCATAAATATAAGATCAATTAATTTTTTTAAGAGATTAAGAAAGCTAAATAAACTATTTCAAAATAATTATATCTATAATTTTTTCCTCAAATTAATTAACCCGACTTACAAGCTAATATATAATATAATGATATAAAACATATACTATGATTAAAAAAAATATTTAGTTCCCTTAACTTTTCTAAAAAAGTTAATTAAATTTTATATTTAAAACTGAGGGAGAGGGAGTATATCTAAAATAAACTTTTTTTCCTCAAATATGCAAATATGCTTTTTATATATAAAAGGGCAAGTATTTCATATATTTTCTGTTTTTATTATAATTTTGTTAGAGTTGCAATTAAACTTCACATGCCACAAATGAATATCATGTACAATAAAATCAAATGGAAGGTCTAAATTTGTTCCATAAGATCCCCAGAGGAAAAGGTGTCTCCACTTCCTCTCCAGCAGTTAATGTCACAACAGTTAGATTTTGTTTTAATGGATGGGATTTAATACCAGGCATCATATATGGAGACTCTTTCGGCAACTACCGGAATAAATGTCAAAACAGCTTTGATGACGACATTATTTGAATGCTAATTCGGGTATCATCTCATGTTTCCTTCCTTCCGCTGTAAATTTAACCAGCAACAAGCTAAGCGCATTACACTCGGAGCATCGTAGGTGATAATTTCTATAGACTGCCTATGCGATACATACAACTATTAAAATATTCGTCAAAATGAACTAGCAACCATGTCGCATGTTCATTTAGTTTCCAGTAAACTAGTATGTGATAGAACTTCATACTTAAAACTTGGTATTAACTAAATATCAATCACTTGGCAACTGACCAATTCAGCTGGCCCGAAATCCCTCTTGGCAACTATCCTCCAAACAACCGCATCAGATTCAGCACCTGATTCTGGAACTTCATGGCTACAGATGGGTGAAAGAGATGAAATTGAAGGAGAAGAATCCAAATTACTGCGCAGGTCAGCCTTAAGAACAGTAATGTCACGATTGGCATCTTTTGTTATGACATGAATTTTCCCATCGAAACCAGCGAGCAAATATGGAGACTCTGAATCTGCAGAATCATATACAGGGACTTTTCCTATAACTACTTTCCATGCATCTTCTCCTTGATCATATACCTTGATCTTTCCACTTTCCAGAGAATTAGACGGATCAAAAGCATATAATTCACCATCCACCACAACACTCAATTTGGTGCCTGCTTGCCGAGCAGGCCAACCCTCACCCATCCCATTAGGCATTTCCATCCATGAATTTGTTTCAGGATCATAGATTTCTCCGCCTACATCAACGAAAAAGGGCCATGAATACAAACTTTGGGGGACACATAGCCTTCCCATGTAAGAGGTCAACCCCGTGGCAATAGGCTTCAACATGTCAGCCAAAAAAGCCGTGGGCAGGACTCGAGCTTTTGAGAAAGGCATACTAGGCACATTGGACCATGTATCTGTAGAGGGATCAAAAACTTCGGCAGACTGAAGAGGAATCAATCCAGCTTGACCCTGACTAACCCCTCCAACCACATAAAGCTTGTTATTTAAGATGCCTGTCTTGCAATATGCCCTACCTGTAGACATAGAGGTCACCTTGATCCATGTGTTTTGTATCAGATCGTATCGCCAAACACATCTCATCGTGGAAGATTTAGAGAATCCACCTAGAACATAGAGGCATCCCTCAACAGCTCCAATGGCGCAACCGCAAAAGGGCATTTCATCTAATGCATCCTTCTGTCCCAGCAAACCTCTTATAACTTCAGCAATTCTAATACCTTCCACCATGTTCCACATCCAAAGCCTAGATGAACCCTTTCTAGATTCTTCTTCATTAGCAAAACTGGGCATAGCAGGCAGTCTTTGCCATTTCTGGGAACGAGGGTCTAAGGCATGCCATATAAGCTTATTTTCTCCGATCTTGATCAGTAGATATAACCACTCTTCAGTTGTTCCAAGTTCTTTTCTTAATTTATATAGTTCAGAACTCATGATAGTAGCCTTCCAACTCCTTGACACCAACCTCATGTTGAAGTAGCAAATTCTAGGAACTCTAGCGATAACCTGAAGTGATAACTCATCAGGAAGATTTGGAATTAATCTTGGACTCTCCTCATCAAAGCTAGATGACATTCTTCTCCTCTTGCAGGTTTCATTCTGAAAGACTTCATCATCCTCACTTCTATTGGATTTGGTATTCGCCATACTAAAAAAAGAACCCATAATAGGCAAAATTCAGTATCTGCATGAGAACAAAGCAATCATTATTATAGTAAGTTGGCTTTGAGTCCAACTGCTGGAAGAATTAAGGGCTAACGTACGGGAGTATCATTATGTCCATGGAAAGAAACAAAGGAGAAGACGAGCAACATGTATGAGCCAAAAAGCGCGCCATCACACACACATACCCAGAGGTTCCAATGATCAAACTAATGCAACAATTTTAGACAGTATCCGCCATAGATATACAGCTCTAGGTAAAATAGAAGCAGGTATCAGAATTCTAATAAGATGTCCAAATACCAATATGCTTACAGTAAACTTTCAAACCTTTTGTTCTTATTCGACCCAAAATGAAAGCATCTAACTTAAAAGCTTAAAGTGTCGACTCTTTTTTGGAGAAATCGTATAACAAGCACACACCGAAAGGGCAATGATAGGTTCAAAATAAGTAGAAACAAAATGATTAAAAAATAGCAAGATGCAAATCATACGAAGTAACGATCAACGGATCCATATAAGCCCTCTGTGAAAGTTCAAGAGGGACACCCCCCCCCCCCCAAAAAAAAAAAAAAAAAAAAAAAAAAAAGATACTCATACACATACTCTCGATGTCCTAAGTCCTAACACAGATTTTCAACTCCTCGAAATGGTAAAACCAGATAATTCAGCCCTTCAGGCCAACCAAAACAGTTAAAGGAAGGGAGAAGAAAAACAATGATTCGCTCCATCAGGAGATATGGATCCCAGACCGCATAGTCGCGATCTGTAGCCAAAAGGAACCAAAATAATATTTCACAATTTCAGTCTGCCGTAGTTGGTGAGAAAAGTTTGATCAGATTCAACCAAAGCAAAAATAACACACCTCCCGGGCAATAGTGGAGTTCTTTCCTTCCAGATCCTCTATTTCTCATACATCAACCTGGCTCAGGTAAATCTTGACGAAAGCAGTATAAGTAATTGGCGCACTGAATCAATGAAAAGAAAAACTATTCCCGACGAAAAACATGGACGTTCTGAAACTGACAGAGACAATTCAATTTTTGGAACGGAGTGTGTATCTGACTGTAAAATTACACTCACAAATTCAATGATAAAGAGGCCAGAATCAAAATTCACTTCAAAGTACCGGGAAAAAAGGAGGGAGAAACGGGAGAGGGCGGGAATCAAACAGAGGGGGAGAGAAAGACAGGAAGCAAAATTAAAATAGAGAAAATTTGAGAGAGGAGAATGGAAATGGAAATACAAAAAAGAAAAAAAGAAGAACGAAAGAGAAACACATAATCTAACCTGGCAAAGAAGGAGAAAATGTAATTGAGATGTTGTGGGGGAATTGGCGTAGGAATGGCCATGTCCGAGGAGGTGAAGGTGGATGAAGGGGGCTTCTGGATGAGGTGGGCTCTCAATTTTCCCGTGGGACCCATTTGGGATAATTAGAAAACACGTGGCTCCCTCATTCACGACCTTGTCATCATTTGTAAACGATTTGCACCGCAACAGGTCAGCTTATCTTTCCATCCCATCATTTCAACCCAGAATTTTAGTAAAGGTGACATAATAACTTAACAAATTGTTTTAATATATATACCTAATTTTATACCAAGATATTAAAAATAATTACGTACATCATTCATAGTTTTAGCTTGTCAATAGGGCAATTTTATTTTTTTCCTTGGTATCTGTTTGTTTAACTTTTCTCAACATAAGTACTTTTTTTAAAGATCCGAACACAAAACTCAGAAGGATTTAACAGGGTTTTTGGCTACTAGGCAGCAGGCTTAAGAAAATTTTATACTTTGATGATGAATTAACACGGTCGTTTATCTAAATTTGATATTTTGATTAAACAAAACTTAAAAAAAAATGACTATTTTTTCTTAGTATGATCATATTTAAATAAAAATGTGCAATTGTGCATGTGATTGAACAGGGAACAGGCATACGTGTAAATAACATTTTGGTCCGCGGATGATGCGTTGCTCGTGCTACACGTTTTCTTTTGCCTTTGTGCGGATCTCCATTCTCCACTCCCAGTGACTTGCTTCTAGAGAGGACCATCGATTCTTGCCGTCTGCCTTTATATATATTTATATATATATATATATAGGGAAAATTCTTTTTAGTTACCAAACAACTAAGAAAATGTCAAAAATGTCCTTAGAGAAATTTAGATGCCAAAAATTTAGAAGAGTTATTAAACCTATAGATTGAGTTATTAATCCCACAAATTAAGTTATTAATTTTACATATGAGAGTTATTAATTTCATAGGTGGAGTTGTTAATGACACTTTTCTAATATTTGAATTTCCCTTGAAATTTTTTTGACATTTTTTTAATCCTTTAAGACCTGAAATGAATTTTTCCTATAAACATCATATTTTTATAACATTACTAAATTACTCCCATTTTACAGAGTACCAGGGACGGACCTTGGCACAAATATATGGGGGGGGGGCATTGGTTCTTTTGTTCATCATCTTCGAAGAGGTAGCCACCATCCTCCCTTTGTTCGTGCTTATTTTTCAGACCGTGAGTGAAAATCAGAGACCAAAGAGGGGGGCGTTCGGAAACTACTCATCACCTTCATGGGAGGACTAGAGGACTGTGGAGGCCATTAAGGACCAAAATCGCCATTGTGAGCTGAATCATAATTAGAAGAGTAGAGGAGGTTGACTTTTAAGGACTGGTAATTAGAAGATTATAAAAACGAGGTGAAGGAGGAGAAGCAGATGCAAAGAACTCTCCTGGTTGCATGTGTGCTTTCTTTCAGTTCTTTGATTATCATCCTCTCCACTTTCCCATTCAACAGGAGCAACTTTCTTTCAAGCTTCCCTCTGACAACGCAAAAGACCAGAGCATCCCAAAAGGTATTCTTCTTCTAAGTACTATTCAATGATGTTGTTGGTCTCAGCTCTCAACTCCACTTTCGTTTCTAGAGTTCTAGTTTATAGTATTTTTTGCCCACTTCACCAATTAGTTTGTTGATTTGAATCGGAACTCTAGAAGAGGATGCAAATTAAAACAATGAGAAGAACCAAGGGAGGAAATGAGAGTGATCTTTCATCAGAAATCAGTAGCTCTCCATGTACAAAAATACCAACTTTGGTTGCAACTTGCAAGATTGATGGGCTTAGATCTTCTTCCAGATGCTCAATCTCCTTCTTCATCATCATGTATATCTACTCCATGTATGCTCAAATTGTTGGATTCAAACTTAGTCCCCCTTGACTGTACATGATTCAGACTGCACACCTCCCTTCATTATTTTCTAAACAATTTTTTTTTTTGGAGGGGGGGCCATGACCCCCCTTGTATCTACCAAGGTCCGTCCTTGCAGAGTACCTTATTTTCTTAAGCTCCGCAAAATGACCATTAATTATAACATCTGATTTAATTATTTGTTTGGTTTTTACCCAAAAATTTGACATTTTTCATCATGTGAACCTACCTTCTTTAATGGTAACTTCAATAGTTTCCAACAATCCCCCCCCCCCCCCAAAACTCATTTCAATCATTCCTTCATTTATATTTGTTTTTAGAAAAAAAAGAGGCTAATATAACATTTGATCGTTATAACTCGCACTTATTTTAATTTTAGTCCTTATAATTTTAAATGATAAACCCTCAATATCTAAATTTTTATTAAACGATAGAGACTAACGTTTTAAATAAAAATAAAATTAAAAGATAATCAAAACATATGGTTTACTGTTTTTTTTTTTTATGAAGAAAATATATGGTTTACTACATGGACCAAAATTAAATGAAGACAAAGTATGAGAGCCAAATATGATATTAAACCTATAAAAGTTTAACTTTAAATATTGGCCAAACATGCATGATTCATACTTCTGTTGCCTTTTTTATTATTATCATTTTTAATGCTCAATGTTCTTCACTTGTCTCCCTCAGGCGTCAATATCCCTTGCCCGTCAGACGTCAGTCCAGCTGTCCAGGCATCACCCTCTTAAGAGGGAAGGAATATCTTCACGGATCTTTCTCTCTAAATATATTCACTATTAGATCAAAATTTAACGGTTCTGATTTATATTATTTATTATGGTAGATTTTTATTATATTTAATATTATAACAATATTTCGCAGGATTAAATCCTTACCATTAAAACTTAACCTACATTGAATGAAGATAGAAATCTATAGAGAAATTCCTCTTCCTCTTTATATTTTTCAAGTTAAAAATAATTATAGGGTGTTTTTTAACAAATTAGTGAAATCACACTATTTATGTTATTTAAAATTTCTTCATTCGAAAACTGACACTGACTTCAATATAATAAACATATTTTGTGAGGATTAAAGATATAGGGAAAATGATAAATAAATACCATGTGAATTTGTAAAACCCCCAAAAACTCATCGAATTTGTAAAAAGACTGAGAGGTGACAAAAACTTTTGAGAGTTATGCAAATTAGTGTAAAATAACGATAATGCCCAGAGAGAGAGAGAGAGAGATGAACGGCTCCATTTCCCGTGATGGCGAAGCACGTTCGCCATCGTCTTGACCCTCCGCCGTTGAAGCCACCACCCGCGCCTCCGTGTCAACGCCGCACCCCGACGCCGACCGGATGATGACGGTGAAAAAGAAAAAAAACTGAGGCATTCGCGTTCGCGTTGAGAGATTGAAAGAAGAAAACGAGTCGTGAAGGAAGTAAAGCAAGGAAGGAGAGGCGTGAAGGAAGCAAGGAAGAAGAGAAGGAGGCAAAAAAAAAAAAACGAGTTCACTCGAGTGCACTTTAAGTGCACACTCAAATGAGTGTAAATTGCGTTATGACTTTTGTAAATTGCGTTATGAATTTTGTAAAAGTGCCTTTTTTTGGTTTTTCATTCAGGGGTTGAAAAGTGTAAACCTAAAAAAAAAGTTGTAAATTGTGTTATGAGATTTGTAAATTGGGTTATGAATTTTGTAAAAATGCTTTTTTTGGTTTTTCATTCGGGGGTTGAAAAGTGTAAACCTAAAAAAAAAGTTGTAAATTAAAATTATGAGATTTGTAAATTGTGTTATAACTTTTGTAAATTGGGTTATGAATTTTGTAAAAGTGCTCTTTTTTTGTTTTTCATTTAGGGGTTGAAAAGTGCTAAAAATAAAAGTTGTTTGCGTTATGAATTTTGTAAAAAGCACACGTTTTGAGTGTGCATTTTGCTCACTGAAAGTGCACTTTTTTTTTTTTTTCTTTCTTTCTTCTTACACTTTTCAACCCCGAATGCACTTTTACAAAAAAAGGCACTTTTACAAAATTAACCCAATTTACAAAAGTCATAACGCAATTTACAACTTTTTTTTTTAGGTTTACACTTTTCAACCCCGAATGAAAAAAAAAGACACTTTTACAAAATTCATAACGCAATTTACAAAAGTCATAACGCAATTTACAAATCTCATAACACAATTTACAACTTTTTTTTAGGTTTACACTTTTCAACCCCTGAATGAAAAACCAAAAAAATGCACTTTTACAAAATTCATAACGCAATTTACACTCATTTGAGTGTGCACTGAAAGTGCACTCGAGTGAACTTTTTTTTTTTTTTTTTTGCTTCCTTCTCTTCTTCCTTCCTTCCTTCATGCCTCTCCTTCCTTGCTTCCTTCACGACTCGTTTTCTTCTTCCAATTTCTTCCGATCTCTCAACCCGAACCGAACGACTCAATTTACTTTTTCACCGTCGACGGCGGAGGGTCAAGACGGCGGCGAACGTGCTTCGGCGGTCACGGGGAAATGGAGCGGTTCATCTCTCTCTCTAGGCATTATCGTCATTTTACACGAATTTGTACGAATGTGCATAACCCTAAAAAATCTTTGTCACCTCTCAGTCTTTTTACAAATTCAGTGGGCTTCTGGGGGTTTTGTAAATTCACATGGTATTTATTTGTCATTTTCCCAAAGATATATTAGTGGGAAATTGATAATTTTTTGAGGCAGAAAATATTAATACCATGCAATAAGGCTTGCCTTGCCATTCTACTCAGCTGCTCGCTCACTTTTTTTTTAAATTTATTTTTGATAACAAAATTTTAGGAAAGAGGTTGCATTCACCTACAATCCAAAGGCAAGGCGAAATCTCTTTTCCTCTTAGGTGATACCGATGTTGGGTAGGGCGAGCCATCTATTATCCTCAGGCGTTAACCTAGGCACCTAGGAGCTAGGATGCCTCCCCTAGCGCCTTGACCAACCTAGGATCGAACCCCCTCCATTTGGTGAGAGTGTTCGACCCCTTTGCCAATTGAGCCCAAGGACGAGGGGTCGGCTCCCTCACTTATATTTCTACAAAAGAAGCTTGGTTACATGACAGGAGTCATGGCCGAACTTGGTCCTCCCAAAAACCCGCTGGACCCATCCATGCCTTTACCCTTCTAGAACGGGCCCAAATCATGAACCACCCCATCTTCTAATGTAATTCCTCATTTTGTGGTTTGGCTAAGGCGTCAGCTTTCACTCAAAAAAGAGAAAGTTTAATACCCGTTGATTGATGTGAGAGCCTTATTAGTATACGATCTGTAAATACCTTTATAAGCGTTCTTTATGCCTGGATGCATGCCATGCCCTGATGGGTACCGGTGTCTACCTCACCTAAACTTTATTATATCACAAAAAAAACTGGTCATTCCCTTGTTTCTAAGCTGATTCCTCTAACCAAGAGCCATGACTACCCACCTCCTCATGCTCATCAAAACCTATCTTGATCATTATCTTCTGATTGCTCTCGTCCATCATTGATAAGGGGATAACCACATTCTCACAATAAACGGTGTCGTCTCATCGTGGGACGAGCTTCATAGTGAGCCTACCATTCAGTCGGTGAACTTCCAAACATTTGTGATTCTCCATTCTCTCTAAACTCATCAAAAGCCTTCCTTTAATGTTCTCCCTCTTGAAAACCCACTGTGTCAGCATAGCTATGGGTTGTGGGAACTCCCTCATCTCAACTTTTTTGTATCTGTCGACCATGTTTGTTTTATGGGGTGAAGAAGAAAATCCTTGTTTCACTTCCTCTTCACCACTTCCAGGATTATTTGACACATGAACTTGTGGGCATAGTCTCCACTCGAGCTTCAAGCAAATACAACCGACGTTGATTAACCCTTGATTTGGGAAAGTGAGAGAAAAGTGAAAGTAGTATTATATTGATTGGATGGATGTGATTTAGAGATTATGAGGGATGATGAGAAAATGATGATAGGACAAACCCAACCCATTGAACCACAACCCATTTCGATCACAAAACTGATTTTTTTTTATAAGAAAATTTTAGGAAAGGGGTTGAGCTTACCCACAATCCAAGGGCAGAGCACTTGAAGCCCAATCCACAGAGAATACTGGGCTAAGGAGTACATATGCCTCCACCTCTGCCCAGCGTTACCACTGCTTTGTAGACTGCTAGGATGCCTCCCCAGCGCTTTGACCAACTTCAGGATCAAACCCCTTCCCTTTAAGTGAGGAAGTCTGACCCCTTCTCCAGTTGAACCCAAGGACGACGGGTACAAAACTGAATTGTTACTACTAAGACATTCTAGCCTACCTTACAATAGGGATAATGGCCCTTATCATACATTGTACACTACAAAAAAGACCTGCCAACAGAATACAACTTAACAAACTAAATGAAACAAAATACAATACAATGGGCCAACACTAATACTAACCAGGCCCCATAACAGCCCAATAATATCCACACCTAATTCACTCAAAACAATGCTTCTTAAGTGTTGAATCACCGTATCAAAAAAGAAAAAAAAAAAGAAGTTTTGAATCAATTCCAAGCTGGCTACAAATCAAACAAAACTGGAACACATTGGTAATGGGCATATCTCATAATGTGTTAAATTGAGGGTTGGGGGAAAAGCAATTTATATGTCGTCACCCTTACCCATATATGATATAGTATATGTCAAGGATCCAACATTACTTGGTTCACAACAGATTCATACACGTGGGGAGAATTTGTTATGTATGTGGAGGAGTTAAGTTTGTCCTCTATATACCACCCTTCTTGTGTGTGCCTATGGCCTCGTCTTCCATAAAAAGAGACATTCTTAACATATATAGATTTCCCGTATGCCCATAAAGAAACAATTATTAAAGTTATGAATGGGCGCAATAAAATGGCCGAGAAGGAAATAAAGTTGAACACAAACAATTATCAGAGATGTCTAATTTCATTAAACTAAATGTTTAAAATAATGTTCGTGACATGAGAACTCTACATCTCTTTTAATGAAACACTACTGTAACAAATTTCTATGCAAATCTATGTAAATCTACATGCATGATATAGAGTTTCGACAATCGCATGATGAAGGCAAAGGAAAGATCCCTTCCTCGGTGATGAGGCGCAACATCAATGGATTTTGTGTGCCGTAGAGGAAGAAGGGAGAAAATGACAGAGAAAACTCTCCGGACTGAGCTCATTATTCCCACACAAGGCACTTTTATGCAGCTGTGCTTTCTTATGAGGAGGACTTGAGTTCCTAAGTGGTTATTCTGACCTAAGATACCCCTGTGTCGCTCAGGCCCACACGAAGCCTTAGGGGTATGAAGGTCTTTTCAATGGTAACCTGAAACATATGGTTTTTTTCATTTCGACAAAACTCCAATGGGAATATAATTCAAAGGAATAGGGTTGGGAGGAGGCTGAGGCGTAACAGGGGTAACAAACACGGGGCTAATTAAGATTGAACACACCATCCAAAAACAACTTTGTTGGGTTTTTGAATATATCAAGAATCCAAGTAAAGTACCAAGTCTGCGCGCTCCATGCACCAGTTTCTTGTTTCTGGTCAATTAAAAAATTGTTTATTAGATTCCATCTTCAAATATATTTCACTGCTCCAGAGTATGTACACCTCTCAATTGGGAAGTAACATCCAAATCAGTTGTAACTGTCGCGGCGATATGCTCATAAGGCCATAATTGGCGGTAGGCCCCTGCCGTTTAGAGTGCTAGGTGCACTATACTCTCGGAGAATTCAAATCGCTGTAAGCCGACGACAACAACAATCCAGTGCGCGTATATATACACTTTGGAATCTGAGATATGGATGGTGATCTGGTTGTGTTGATATCATTGGTTAAGAAGCATCACCTCCTCATCCTCTCTCTCTCTCTCTCTCTTTTTTGGAGGGGGACTCCTTCTTTCTCTTTTACCTTTTAAACGAAAATAATTGAAGAAAACAGTCTAATCCCCGTATAAAATGTCAAAATGATTTTGGTTAGATGACTTGGCCATCCCAACAAATACGCTCTAGCTACCAAATTGGTATGGTGATGATTATGATGTCTATGGCCTTGTAACCCTACTTGAGCCTACAGAAAAATTGTCCTGCCCAGTTCAAGAAAAAGCAACCCAAAAAAATTTGGGCACAATTGGGCTGAGCATTTTTACGAGCAAGGGTAGGTGGACATTGGGCAGGGATATCGCCTTACGCATTTGGCCCCGCCTAATAGTATGTATGGTATTTTTTATTTTTTTGATACAATAATATTATATATTTTTTATTTTCACTATGGGTATTTGATTATTTGTTAAAACATATGGTTGTCTTTTTAATTTCAACACTCAAGTTGTAAACTTATTTTGAAATATTCCAAATTGTAGAATTATGGATTTCATTTGAAGTTTACTATAATATTTATTAGGTATGACTGAAGCTGCTTTTTCACATAAGGTGTGACAAGGTATCGCCACTTAGCTTGGGCAAGGAAAGCCTACCCTACCCAACTCATTATTGCCTAGCCCAAAAATGTTAGGGCTTCTATCGGATAAGGCCGACATCCTGGGTTGCATTTTACTGCTCAATGATCTTTAAGACAAACATCGAGCAAGGATCTCGTTTTGCCCAACCCTACCCATCAACACCCCTACTAATTGGTACTACCTCCCATCTTAAATATAAGATAAAATTTGTAGTAAATTGTACTATAAATTTTATCTTATATTTAAGACAGAGGAAAAATATATTTTAAGGGGGAAGGCAATAATATCTTGTTTCCCGATTAGGTTAGAAATAAAATTTTGACAACTCACTTATTTTTGAAAAATTTTAATCATTCGTATTTATTTTATTCCCATACTTAAAGGTTTGAAGATGATACAACTCTAGTCCTATCTATAAGTCTAAATCAACAAACTTTTACGCATTAAGGATAGTTAGTTAACTCATTAATTATGAGTTAAATTTTCAATTTTGCCCTTATCTATAATTGGTTGCAAGAGTCAACGTAAATAATTTTTTTTGTTTATTGCAATTAATAAGAATTTTTTTTTTTAAAAAAAAAAACATTTATTACTCTAAAACTGAATTTATAATTAATAAAAACTAAAATTTTTAGTCAAAATATACTTATAAATAAGACAAAAATGGTATCAATCTATAATTAAGAATGAATTTAATGATAGTGCATCAGTGAGTTACATACTAAATGAGAACAATACAAGCTAATGATGATGCATCGGTGAGTTACATCCTAAATGAGAACAATACTAGCTTTTTAAGCACTAAATCAATTTTAAATAATAATAGTATGATTGAATTTCACCTTCGAAGTTTGAACACTTTATCAGGGGACTCTTTCCCTCTCTAATGATTAATGTTTAAATATAATTTCTCAATTTTTTTTTTTTTAATCTTCTCCAAAACTTCATTTAATTTCCCACATCTGTAATAGGAGTAAAACTTAAAAAACAATAAATTTAATATAGGGTTAAGGTGCAATATTACACATGAGCTTTTATCAAAGGAGCGCCCAGCACTATATGCTTTTTGGAGGAGCAAAAATACACATGAACTTATAAAATTGGTGCAAAAATACCCATGCCGTTAAATTCACTTAACTGACGTTAACTTTTAAGTGGGCCCCACGTCATTTAAAAAAATAAAAATCCCAAACATTTTTTAATTTCCAACGTTGCCCTCCCTCACTTCTCATTCTTCTCTTTCATGGCCGAAGACATCACCCACTACCACCGCTGTTGAATTCTGGGATGATGATGCATTTGAAGGCTTGCCTGTTGACCAACGCACCCCAGAAATCTTCAATACTTTTTCTGAAGATTCCAAACCCGCGAATAATAGTACAATCCTAAGGCATCTGTGAAATCCGGGGATGTTAAGGGTTCGTGTTCGTTGACGATTGAGATTGTTTGTGGGAGTTTTCTAATTATGTTTGCGATTAATTACTTTAATGGGAAGCGCGAGAACGAGAATATAGCTCTTGCCTGGGCTGCTCAGTTCGATCTTTGAAAAGAATTTTAGTATTTTGGGGATCGGCGATGGCGGTGATGATGCACCGTTGTTGTTGAAAGAAGGGAAAAAGATGTTCAGGTTCTATGCAAGTGGCGGTAGGTATTGTCAGGGTTTGCTAGCTACGATGGGGAGGCAAGATCTGATATTCAAGTTCAAGATCTGATGTGCGATTTTGCCTTATACGCCTGGGTATTTTTTCCTATTTCTTCTGACCACCAGAGCCTCAGCTTCTCTGCCTAGATCTGGAGATCGTAAAGGCGAGCGTCTTTTTCTCCAGCCCATCGTCGAAGGCCTCCAATCCATCAATATCTGCCCAGATTTTGAGTTTGTTTTGAGATTGATTTATGCATTTGAGTTCAATTTTTGGGTTGATTTTGAATTTTGGGACAGTTGCATTGTTCATGCTATCCTTCGATTTTGAGTTCGTTTTGAGATATATTTATGCATTTGAGTTTGATTTCTGGGTTGAGTTTGAATTTTCCGGGTTGAAATAGGAGGATGAAGAAGACGAGACCGTGAATTTTTTTTGCCCGATTTAGATTGGAGAAGAACTTGTATTCTTTTGCAAATATTCTAGAATTTTGTTGTATCTTCCTTAGGTAGATTAAATTTGCTATTTGAGCTTCATGAATTTTCCTTCCTTTCTCATATCACCGTTCTTCTTCGAAAAGAGTTGCAGTGGATGAGAGGATGAAGGTTGGGAGGGAGAAAGGTGGGGGGTATTTTGGTATTTTCATTATATGCTTTAACGTCGTTAGGCCTACTTAACTGTGATGGTATTTTTGCTCTGATTTTACAATGTTATGAGTATTTTTGCACCTCCCAAAAGCATATGGTGCTGGGTGCTCATTTGATAAAAGCTCATGTGTAATATTGCACCTTAACCCTTTAAATATATACACCTTGTGGTCCTTATCACTGCCTATAATCTTTATTATAAGACACAAACTAACAAATATATTTAATCTTTTTTATAAGGTATTAGCTTTTTTTCAAAGGGCATTAAATATTTTTTTTCTATGTATGGTCATAATTAATAAGAGTAGCGAGTGAGAGTAATATTAATGTGAGATTAGAATTTAGTGCAACTAGTAAGGGTAATATTTAAAATAACTTAAATTTTAGGACAAATTTAATGATTTTAACTATTTTTATTGGTTTGTGATAATTGTTAGCTGGTGCCTTATAATCCCTTTGATATTTATTGTAAGACATCAACTAATAATTTTCAAAACTAATAAAAATAGTTAAAATCATTAAATTTTTTCATAAAATTTAAGTAGTTTTTAATATTATCCCTATAAATTACATTAAATTTTAATATCATATTAATTATTACTCTCACTCACTACCCTTATTAATTCTAGGTATACATGAAAAAAAAATATTTAAAACTCTTTGAAAATAAACAAATATCTTATAAAAATGACCAGATACATTTATTAATTTGTGTCTTATAGTATTTAATGAGTTAAGGTGTTTAAATTCTAATAAAATTATTAAAAATGCGTTAATTTTTAGACAGTGCGAGAGGCGGGTATAATTGAAGGGGTCAAACTGTGTTGGAAACTTGGAATAATAAACTAGTGAAAGAGCCAAAATTGAGCAAGCAAAGCCAATGATGAGGGCTGACACAAATTGGAATTGAAAGTAGTAGTACACAAATATGGATAAGCTAGCTGTACCTCATCTACGGAACTCTCTCTCATCAGCCACTATGTCCTGCTTTCCCAACTCCCATTTCCTCCCTCGGAAATTTCACTCTCGCCTCCCATGCCAGCTTGCATTCTTTGTATTCCCCCCGTTTTCTCCACGTCCTCTTTAATACACTATTTCAATCTTCCTCTTCCATTTATTTACCTATTTGATTTCTTCATCTCCCCTCCCAAAAAAAATATATAGTTCTCATTTTTCAATTTAGAATAATTAATAGTAGTAGTATACTCTAGCTATTTGATTGTTGATGATCGGTTTATATTTGTTATAGATTCATCCGATTCACATCGAATTGGTAATTAATACTCATAAACTTTGACAGTGAATATTTATTTATTGAAATTTAAATTCAGTGCAGGTGATAGTTTCCTGACTCAACATCAGTACAGACGTACAGTCCCCATCAACAGTTCAAGTGTTCAACACCCACCTGAATTTATGAAGGCGTGCTTTTCGAGAACTGGGTCAGTGCTCCAATGAACCATAGTCAATTCTGGGCTGAGATTGAAGTTGAAGGCCTTTTCCCATCCTATCCCACCTCAAGCAATCTCATCCTGTATTTCCTTGTTTATAAAGCAGCTTATTGATTCACCTGTCCCAGTGTACATTCTCAGAGTTAGTTTTTTTAAAAATATATATTCTATCAAGTCATTATAAAATATCGAGTCAAGGCATTTCTCATATACAAAGAGTTCAAACTACTGAATAAACCCTGAAGCAAAATGAGTTGGCAGTGAACAGTATAACAAAAGTAGGATCAAAATTGCTTATTATTGACGATAATGGACTGACAACAATGCAGGAAAAACAGACTACTTAATAAGGGCAAGGACTACGGAACACGTTTCCCTACTGATTTAGGATGAGTATTTAAGCTGTTCATCCATATTTATTTTTTAATTTTTTGAGTTTTAAATAAAAAATCATTTTTAAAAATAATATTAGTTCAGATATTATCTTTATTTTAGATTTTGTACCCCTTAAAATAATTTTTTTTTTTTTGTAAAAAAAAAAGTAAAAGATAAATATAGACTATCCATATCCTATCTAAATGGCCGGAGCTCTACCTACTCATTCTGACGAGAAGAGAAACGCGTTCCACCAAGGACTACACCCTGGCGCCTGCATGCTAATTCACCACCTAACTAGGAAACTAGCCTCATGGAGAAGTGAAACAAAAAGGGTAACAAATGGATTCGAGATTTTCTTTGTTTTTGTTTTTTTTTTTATAGTATCATCATCTAGTATCCGCTGCTTCTCTCACCACATGTGTCTCCTCTGGGATTCCAGATTTGTTTACAAAGAAAAATCAACCGTGAACCGTCCTAATTGGACTCACACCAGGCGTCTCTAACAAAAAGGATGAAGCAGCTGATGAAACTCTATGAAAGTTGAAATTACAATTTTTTGCCCGGGGAAGCCCTTCTTGAACCTCCAGTAATGTGTTGGGGCTTTCATCTCCCAACCTATCACCACCTGCACTAACTCCACCAGTTCTGTCGTCATTAGTCTCATCATCATCTCCAGTCTGATCCGGAGTAGCTTCTTCAAATTCTTGTATCTGCTCGGGGATATTATGGTAGTGTGCAGTGAGACAAGGGCTATGATCTGTAGGGAACATGTGGTCGATGGGAACAACAAGTTGCAATGTGAGACGACCGTTGGCTCTGTGGGCTCGGAAGAAGTGGTGGTAACCGGCCTCCTCCTCCCTGAGAATCAGACGGCCGTCGCTGGTGTGGTACCTCTTCAAGTCCCACGGCATGTGAAAAGAAAGGTCATGCGTGCGAGTCAGGAGTGGTATAGGGGGAGGGAACTCTCTCTTCTCGCTTTTCTTTCTACTACTGCCTTGCTTCTTCAATACTGGCGGGCCCGGCTGATCAATATTCACATCACCAAAGCCACTGTCGCTTACGTCAATGATGCAACTCTCAGTGCCGATGAAGTCACCGTCGGTGGAGCTCATGATGGTGGGGATGAAGCGGGAGCCACCGGGCTCCGATGAATTAAACCTGCTTCAAAACATATGGAATCAGAGGTGTGGGTGTGGGACTTGGGAAGCGGAGGGGAGTATTATATATACAAAGCCCAAAGCAGAGGTGTTAGGATTTTGTAAAGAGACAAAGGTGCAGCAGAGACAGCTAATATATATCTAGGAAAATTTTGGCTCCATTAATAACATTATTACATGCATGAAATGTTAAAAAAGTAAAATATCAATGGAATTAATTTATTGTTCTTTTTATTATGATCACAATGTTTTGTTAATGTGTTAAAAACTGTCAAAAAATTGTCCCTGGTATGTCTGCAAAGCCATCCACTGAAGCAGGCGCAGGTTTATTATTCCACCTCATGGCGCCCGTTTTAATTTTCAAACGCAACGTTTTGTTGATCAAAACAGCGCGTTTGGTTTGGGTATTTTCTGGCGCGGCCAGCAAGGATCTTCATCAGCTCAAACGCACCGTTATGGCCTTTCGTCCCCCAGCCACTCAGCCGTTAAGCTGCGGAAGGCATACGACGTGCAGCGTTGGTGGGATCCAGCTAGCGCGTTTCTTCAGTACGTGGACGTCTGAGTTGCGAGCTGCATGTAGTGAGAAGTGCAGAAGATCTGCTCGCCAAAATTTCTCTGCCCCGATTAAAATGGATATTTTCATTGAATTGAACTAGCTAACGTTATCAGATAAAAATACGGAAATACCTTTCGTTTTTTTCTCCTTGTAGGCTTTTAGTCCTTATTACTTCAATGAAAACATCCATTTTCATTGAAGTAATAAGGACTAAAAGCCTACAAGGAGAAAAGAAAAACCTGAACTGGTTATCATCGAATCAAACTATATTCCATATCCTTTGAAGTTTCTTGCATGTTAAGGAAGTAAAAGAGAAAAGCAACCCAGAAGAGAATAAAAGCACAGGACGGAGGAAGCAAACTATAACGTCACGAGCAATAAATTAGAAGGATGAGGGCTAGACATTAACACGTACGTACGTACCGGCGGGGCTTAGCTTAGTAGCTAGGCCAATTAGAAGTGAGGACGAAGCACTCAAACTTGTACCCAAAAATGGTGGAGAAGACTATATCCGGCTCAGAAAGCAGAGAGACTTGCGAGGAATAGAACATATATACAAATAAAGACATGACAGGCGTCGTTTGTTTGCTGGGTTGTTTTAAATCATGGATGTAACGAAAAACGTATACTTGTAATGGGCCCAATTTGAAGGCGGGGGTTTTGGGATATTGTTGACATTTTATCGTGACTCAATCAAAGAAAACGGACTGGGTTATGGTTAGAGATATTTATTCACTAAAAGGCCTTTTCATTTTATGCAATAAGTCCCCTTCATCATGTGATACCACTGCTTGCCTCAACCTTGTCCTGGGGTTCGTTGCCGGATGCTGCTCGACTTTTTTCCCCCTGTTAATCTTGCAATTAACTAGTTTTAGAACAAAATAAATACACTTAATCGTTTCAAGTTTTCAACATCTTTAAGTAAATAACTCAAGTGATCGGTTGGGATGATGGGGCGTTTGTTGCTTTGCTAAGAAAATTTAAATATTGACCGATTGTAGATGTCCGACACGTATTACTCAGTTTGCTCTTTTATCCTGTAGAGTTAACTTTTTATTTAACAATATAAAACTTCTTAACTGTTTAAAGGTTGTTGTTAGTAATTGTCCAAGTCAGATTTTATGCTACACGTTTGAAAATGTGTTTTATCTATATGGGCATTATATATATACTCCTCCAGTGCTTAACATATAACACATACAGGGTTAGTCTTGATCATAAATATAAGACATAGTTATTATATTTGTCACTTTTTTTATAATTTATTCTTATTGATGCTTCAGAAAGAGAAGAAATGGAGGAATTGAAGAAGATGATTTTGGAAATATATGTTATATTAACTAATTTAACCAATTTTCTTAACTAACTAAATTAAGTTAACATGTCTTATATTAAGGATGAGAGAAATCAGAATGAGACAAAAAGGGAGAAGTAATAAGGACTAAAAGCCTACAAGGAGAAGGAGGAAGCTAAGGTCAGTGGCTAGCGACAGAATCGATCAATTAGAGCAGGACTACCACGTTGCAAACAAATCTCAAAAGAAAAATGAAAGGTAAGGTGCAAATCTACTAATGAAGTATTTCACTTAGGACACTTGGCGCAATAAACTTTTTTCAAGTGCAAATATACATGTGATACACATGAAGTTTCCAATGGTTATAACATTTTTGCATTATTTTGAAACCTTTATGTATATTTTTGCACCACTTTTTTATCCACATATTTATTTAATGGTTAACGTTAATTGACTTAATGACCGTGATATATTTACATTATTTTAAAAACTTTATGTGTATTTTTATACCCAGTAAAAATTTATGTTAACATAATATTTTATAGGGAGGTTTGGACCTTGAACCCATAAAAAAATATAGCACTACTATTGTCGGTGAGATGTAAACAATGGACTTCATTTTTAAGACTTTTATATAGCACATCCAAGCTACTTTATATGTTTAAACTTTATCTTATAAGTTGGATTGGCCTCGGTAAATAGGAGAAATCAGGAAGAGACAAAAAAGGAGAAGTAATAAGGACTAAGAGCCTACAAGGAGAAGGAGGAAGGTCAGTGGCTAGCAACGGAATCGATCAATCAGAGTAGGTCTACCAAGTTGCAAACAAATCTCGAAAGAAAGATGAAAGGTAAGGTGCAAATCTATAGGGCATTTGGTGCGATAAACTTTTCTCAAGTGCAAGAATACATGTGAAGTTTTTAAAATTGTCAAAAAATGTGATGGCCATTAAGTTAACTAACATTAGCCGTTTAACAAACATGTCAACCAAGAAAGTTGGGCAATATAATATTGCACATGAAGTTTCCAATGGTTGTAGCTTTTTTGCTTAATTTTGAAATCTTCATGTACATTTTTACAACACTTTTTTATCCACATATTTGTTTAATGGTTAACGTTAATTGACTTAATGGTCATTATATATTTGCATTATTTTAAAAACTTCATGTGTATTTTTACACTCAATAAAAATTTATGTTAACATAATATTTTATAGGGAGGTTTGGACCTTGACTCTATAAAAAAAAATATAGCACTATTATTGTCGGTGAGGTGTAAACAATGGACCTCATTTTTAAGACTTTTATATAGCACATCCAAGCTACTTCATATATGTCTAAACTTTATCTTATAAGTTGGATTAGTCTCGGTAAATATTCAAGGGCCGAGGCTTAGATTGGGCACGGTTTTATGACCCAAGGTGAAAGCCATATAGTTGACTAAATAATTGGAATGACAAGATATTACCCACAAATAGAACAAAAAAAGTTGAAAGAAATTTCATCCAAAAGAATGTTGGAGGAAATGACGTTTTTTAGGTTTTACTCCTCTGATTTTTATTATAAGGCATTAACTAGTAAATTTATTTAGTATTTTTTATAAGGCACTTGTTTATTCCCAATAAACATTAATTATTTTTTTCATTTTTGCCTATAATTAATAAGGGTAGTGGGTAAAAGTAATAATTAATATGATATTAGAGTTTAGTGCAATTAGTAGAGGTAGTATTGGAAATTACTTAGATTCTATGACAACTTTGTTGACTTTATCTACTTTTATTGATTTGTGAGAAAAGTTAGTTGGTGCCTTATAATAAATATCAGAATGAATATATTTAAAGTAAAAAACATACGACTTTGGAGACTTCTCCATTACGGGAATTTGCTTTACAATTTTTTGTGCAGGAGAATACATTGCTTTAACTGCAAGCAAATCTCGAGATGGCCCGTTTAATTAGCAGTGTCAGTTGCCTATCAAGCAATATTTATGAATGTTCCCAATCATTTGGGCTAATATACTTGGCGATAAGTCCGGCTCACAGGCCACAAGGATACGGTTTCCATTAACTCATCTTTTCACTTATTGTATCTATCATTAATTAGAATCAATCTCTTGGGAACAAATGGAAAAGGACTTGTTTTTCCTTAACCACCTCCTCAATTTCAAGAGTAAGAATAGAGAAAATTGTATTGAGAACTCTTTCTCCATTTCTCCATGACTATGTGTCCAATCAAGACAAATCTGAATTAGTCGGGGTGAAGGTTCTGGTAAATTAGATAGACAAAAAAAGAAAAAGATAAGAAAAAAAATATATATATATATATATATATATCAACGATTAGAAATATCAATCAATTAAATATTAAATGATAATAATGTTTTTATCGAACAAATATCATATCAATCATTGAAAATAAACCTAATGATCCGAAGTTGAGAGATGGGTTATTGGAGACCCTTGTTCCCAGCTGATCATGTTCTAATTGATTATAAATAAAAGGACACTCTTCAAGTAAACGTGTAAATAAAAAGAACCACAACAACAGCAAGGAAAGGAAATAGAGAATCCAATCTTTGCTTTACACTAATTAATGATAAGAAACTAAACTTGCATCCCCTTTCTCGTTCTCTAGTTCTTATGGATATGTCCTATTTCTACTTTGTTGGTTACGATGGACGGTCGCGTTCTCCCTCAAGTTCATACACAAATACACATCGATCGACCTGCATTTTGACGATGAGGCTAAATGCTCTCTGGTTTTCTAGAGAAGGAGTGCGTTATTGAGTGAGGGGGCTGGGTTGTTTTCTTTCTCGGCTTCTTGTTCCACTTCTTTCCTATCTGCAGGGTGCTAGCCAGCTTGGCCCAAAAAAAGAGGTTGCTAGCGGGCACCTAGCAGTCCGGAGGGTCAATTATTGGAGACCTTACTTTATTGCTTTTCCCACATCAACAACAACAATAAAGTCTTTATATCCAAAAAAAAAAAAAAAACAATAAAGTCTTAATCCTACTAAATGCAGCTATATAGATTAAATGATGCTATTGTGCTTTGTCAAAAATCAAATTTTGGGATAAATTGCTATCACTCTAGTCCTATTTATAAGTCCCTTTTGACAAAAAAATTTGGTCTTATTTATAAGTCCTTTTTAACCAAATAAATGAGATTATGACAATTTTCTCCATATATTGTACCCATGAAAATAGAGAGAGAATAAAGAGTTGAAATGTACCCATTCATGAATGAGGGTAAAGTTGAAAATTTACTCCATAATCATTAAGCTACCTACCTCTCTTTGTTATATGTGATTTGGTTAAAATGAACTTATAAATAGGACTAGAGTGGTAACTAAAAAAATTAAGCTAAATAAACTTATTGAGTGCTTTCTTTGATCTTCCTCTATCTCTTTTAACCCAGCTCCAAACAATTTAATATACCCTTGTCAACATCACATCCAATGATCTTTGTTATACATGTCCAAACCAACTCAAATGATTTTCTATATCATTTTTTTCAATAGGATCCACTCCAACACTTCCTCCTTCCTCGTATAATTTCATTATAAATCTTATCTTTTCTTGTACGACCACACATTTATCTCAACATCCTCATCTCAACAACCACCACTTTGTGCTCCTATAGCCCCTTCAAATCCCAACATTCACTATCATATATTGCTGGCCGAATAGCAATATTATAAAATTTCTCTTTTACTTTATCAGATGCTTTTCGATAAAAAATAACTATAGTAGCTTTTCTTTATTTAAACCATCCTGCTTGAATTTTGTGATTAACATTTCCATCAATTTCACCATCTTCTTGCAAAATTGATCACTAATATTTGAACTTTTTCAGATGACCTAATCCCTTATTTTCACCTTCAAATCACTTCTTACTATTCTCTTATCAAAAGTGCAATTAATACATATATTCTATTTTACTTCTACTCAATTGGAAATAATTTGACTTTAAAGCCCTACTTTATAACTCAAATTTAGAATTAATTTCTGTTTTGCTCAGCCACAGGAACAATATCTTCAGCAAAAAAGCATGCGTTTAGAATTTCTTCACATATATGGGGGGCCTCCCAACTTTCACAAAATATGTACATGCTTGCACATTTGGCTTGTGTTCATTGCAGCTAGCTAGCTAATAAAGAAGCCCTTGCCTAAAAGACTACAAAACTATATAATAATTTGAAGCTATATGTATATATAGCTAGGATTTTTGTCGGTAACCTACAATAGTATACCGAAAGCTCAGAGAGAGTGTTGATCATATATGGTTTTGAGCCTATCTAGAGGCGTCGAAATTGTCTATAAATAGTATACCTCCTCCCTATAATAACAAAATAGCTAGAGGTATATATCACTGATCCCTTGTTCTTTCTGTATATGTGGGACTTGAATCAGACACTCGTGAATGCACAATAAGTTATTGGTTTCAATCATGTGGTTGTAATAATCGAACGTGTTGGATTCAGCCTTCATCCAAGCCACGTTATACGTTGGCAATGAAAGGTTTATTATTGTATTGCTTCATAAAGGCAGATGACGGCCAGCTGTAGTTGCATTGATTTGAAGAAAGATGAGGGTGGAATTATTTTTGTAATGCATCGATTCCTATGAAGTAAACGACGATGGTGAAATATGAGAATCCTGAAAGGTACGTATACCTTCGTGGTCTCGTTGTCATTTCATGAGTGGGATGCATTTATTTTAAGTGGATTTGATATACAAAAACGCCACCGCCCTTATTAAATTACTCTAATTTAACTTGCTGGGTCGGAACTCGGGAAGGGTCTTGTCATGAATTTACGAATTAACAATAACATGAGATTATAGTGCGGAAGGTTGGGAGAAGGATTAAAGAAAAGAGCAATCAGAGAAAACCAAAAAGTCTGGGTTCGTTTTCATGGACACGGGAATTTGTGGCGCGTAATTAATGAAGGTCGTTGTGGGAATTGGTTTTCTTTGCCTATCTTATTTCGACCGTCCAGATTTAAGTTTTTTCATTTTTTTATTTTTATAAAAAAATATTGTAATGGATAAAGAATTTAAAATAAAAATAATTTCTTCATTAATATTTTTTCAAAAAATAATTTTTTTATTTTAAAATAACCAATTTAAAAAATTAATATAAACTGCTTAAATCTCATCTGAATAATCTAGATAGGATAGACTTTTCAATTCTGGTCGTAAAGACACCTGGCGCAGTATGGTCTTTGTTTTGAATTTAAAGAGCGAGCACAATCAATCAAAATTATTTTTATAAATAGCAGCCTCGATGTCGTGGCGCCAAATGGCGAATTCATAATGTTGATTGTTGATCAGAGCCGTATGTTCGCTTTCAATAATTAAAAATACACGGAGCTGTATGAGGCCCCGTTATGACTCACGCTGCCACGTAGCTTGCAAATCTACCACAGGTGTCTTGACGTGCTATTTAATTCGTAGCCCAGCCTCAAGGCCTCGATTATTGTTCGTAATTTCAACCTAAAAAAATCAATCACAAAAGAAACAAATTAAAAAGCCTGAAAACGACCGAACGTTCAAACAACAATCGCAGCAACAAAAAATAAAAAGATCCAGATTCAAAGTTTTAAAAAACGACTAGAATGGTGAAAGAAAAATGGCCCCCCTTTCACTTTTTTTTTAAAAAAAGTGTTTCATATTAATTATCATGAAAACTTTTTTCATTGGTTTCCTCGAGTTACTCTAACCCTTTAAAACAAGACCTTAACCAGTTAAATGGTCGGTTTAGATTTAATAACCTAATAGAAAGGTGGTTGTAGTTTGATTGGACTTGGTTTCAATGTTAAGCATTGTGCTTAGCTCTTCTAATTCATCAAATCTAGACTATTTGATCTGATTTGGGCCGAGTTTAAATCGGAGTTTTTAAAGAATCCATAATTTTTAGTAGAAATTTTTTAACGGATATAGAATATAAAATAAATATAATCTCTTCACTACTAGTCTTTCAAAAAAAATGATTTTTTTGTTTAAAAAAAATCAAATATAGACCCCTAAATTCAAATCTAAACGGCTCAGCTCCGATGAGTTAAAAGAGCTAAACATGAGGACTAAATAAGTTTGATTGTCGGTAGTGTGAGGATGTGTGAGAGAGAGAATTGGGCCCCACACTACGTTATAAAATTCATGGGAGCACATCCGATTCATATATCCGATGATATAAACTATGAAGCCGGGCATTTATACATCCATCCATGTATATTTTTGTCTTTCATATATGCGGGTAAAGAATATGAAAAAGTATAGAGAAAGAATTTTAAAATTTCAAAATCCACATCAAGTATTTTTAAGAAAAATTCAAACTTTGAATTACTGATCAAATTTTGTCATTCTCTTATCGAATTTTGACAATAAACCTGATTAAGAATTTAATAATTTAAAATTTTTCCCCGAAGAATAATCTCTTCTCTCACAATTTAAAATCGCTTTCAAAAGATCAAAATTCAACGAAATATTGCATTAATATATAATCAGATACATACATCGGATGACGTGTTATTCTCCTTTAGATTCACATAGAAGGATTGGCACGCAATTATAAAAGGCATATGCACATGTTTAATATAAGATATATTTACAAAGTTGATATTGATTATAAATATAAGGTAGTTTTAATATTAATTAAATTTTCTTAATTTACCCCTATTAATGCTATTTCAACAATTATTAAAGAGGAGGAGGAATAAGATAATTAAGGAAAATGATTAGGTTATTTTAGAAAATACATGTCATATTAACTAACATAGTTAACTTCATTAATGTAATCAGATTAAATAAATATATCTTATATTTAAAACCAAAAGAGTATTGAATAGATCAGTTTTTTTACTATCGAATTGAATCAAAATTCATTGCATGCATGTATATATTATACGCCCTACGCTCTTTAATCTAAAACATATTTATTTAATTTAAGGAAGTTAATTAGGTTAGTTTGTATGACATGTTTTTAAAAAATACCATAGTCATCTATATATCTTTATTACCCTATTCCACCTCCTTATTTATTGTTATGGTGGGTGAGACGGGCTTTTATGCATTCACAATCGATCGAGATCAATTAAAAAAGTTTGACAAATATAAACCCCGTTGGTGTCATCTATATATCTTTATTACCCCATTCCACCTCCTTATTTATTGTTGAGAGAGTATCGATAGAGATCAATTAAAAAAGTTTGACAAATATATCTTCCAAAATATGTTTTATATTAAGCATAGGTGTGAGCAATGTAATTAAAAGTTTGTTCACTCTGGCGGTCACATTTATCCACCGATCTTCCCCTGAAAATCAAAATGCTCCCATTTAATTAGCTTAGATCCAGGAACTTTAATTTTAGGAAAACAAATTAATCAAGCGCTAATTTAAGATCTAGTGAGGTCTTAATTAATATTATCTTCCAAAATATGTTTTATATTAAGTCCAATGGCCATTGTGTAGCCTTTCACGTCATTAATTAGTTATTAATGTAATTAAAAGTTTGTTCACTCCTTGAAAATCAAAATGCTCCCATGTAATCAAAAAAATAAAAATAAAAAATAATCATTTTTAAAGTAATTTAATTAAACTAATTAATTTTAAAAATACTTTTTTCTTTAATTTCTAAAAAAAAAAAATCAACTAGGTCTTATAATTAGGATCATAGGGAGTATTATTTTTCTATTTTGTATTGAAAATAGTTGGTATGTATTTAAAAATACATGAATTTAATTAATAAATGCCAATTTAGCTACAAATCAAATTATTGAACCTTAAATCATTCCGTGACCGATACTCATTCTGAAACAACAACTATATTGACTTACGTGTGTGTGGGTATAATATTCTAATTTATGCCTAGACTGTTATTTTCTTTTGCAAAAATGTAAGGAGAGGTTCCGTGGAAGGAATGACAGAATGAAATGAACAACCAGTGTCATTCCTTACGCATTAATTTTTAGTGGTGAAGTTAAGAATTGAAGGACATGAACAGGAGAAAAGAAGATTCTAGGAGACTGAGACAACCCAGCTCTTCTCTCTCTAAAATTATTGGATGCGTAGCCAATTATACATATAAATAAATTAAACAGGACTCCTGAATATTTTGTTGTCCCACTATAGTCCATGATTTTCCTCATATAAATACAAACTAAAGCCGCATAGGCCAAGAGAGTTATCGACACCCCTCATTTCATCTCCTAACTCATTATGTTTCACGCCTAATCGTATTTGTTTCCCACCACGTACGCATACCTGCTCTCTTTGCAAACCAAAAGAGATCCACACCTGTCCTTTTCCATAATCAATTTTGGAATCAGCCTGTGGTCTTGATGTCCTCTCAAATTATATATATAATAATATAACACAACACTTCCATTATCCAGGAACGAAGAGAGAGACCAAAAAATAAAAATGGGCGTAGAAGGCACTCTGGAATACTTGTCTGATTTACTCAGCAGTAAGAAGAAGAAGAAGAAGCAAACACAGACTGTAGCTCTGAAAATCAGAATGGACTGTGAAGGATGCGCGCGCAAGGTCAAACAAGTTCTCTCCGGCGTTAAAGGTGTGTGTGTCTATATATACATGTGTGTGTGTTCCACTGTTCCTTCACTTGTAGCTTTAGATGATACAATTGAGTTGAGTTGATTTGATATGCAGGGGCTAAGTCGGTGGATGTGGACTTGAAGCAGCAGAAAGCGACGGTGACGGGATATGTGGAGGCAAAGAAAGTGCTGAAGGCAGCACAGAGCACGAAGAAGAAGGTGGAGCTGTGGCCTTATGTGCCGTATACAACGGTGGCCAACCCATATGTGTCTCAGGCCTACGATAAGAAGGCCCCTCCTAACATGGTCAGGCGCGTCCCAGACACCGCCACCATTTCAGAGACCACCGTCGACGATCGTTACGTCCAAATCTTCAGTGACGAAAACCCTAATGCTTGCTCCATCATGTAGCTTACCCCTGCGTCTCTGTTTCTCCTCTACATCTCTCCGAGCTCTGCTATTAAATGGGTTGTGAATTAGGCTCATGTGGTATGTATGATGGCAGGGAATTTTGGAGGCATGAGTTTGGATACCCAATTAATTAATGCAAACCACCCAAAGCTCTTTCATTAATTAATTAGCTTGTGAATAACCCGTCTTTGGCCCAAAAAAATGCCTGTGTGTGTTGTTATACCAGTATATATCATGAATTTTCGCTCCGCTCCTCTTTAAAATTAAGAGAAGTCCAGGTCCGACTAAGTTCATCCATAATTACATTCTTAACTCATTTAGGTTATCACGATAATTAAATTAAGGAAGCTATACATATATATATGAGGCGATTAAATCATAATACTGAAAGATAAAGTTAAAACTGTCCAAATTAAACAAATTCTAATGAGGAGCAATTCTAGCTAGTGGGGAAGTCAGCCGATGAATACATAATTATATAGCAATCCTATCCTATTGTTGATGTTACATTTTTTTGGTAATAATTGACCTTCGTGTGTCTGATGCGACGTGAAACAATATGTGACTATTTGAGAAAATCGTTAAAGATCCCTCTCAATTTGTGACTTGTGACCTTTATCAGAAAATATAATAATAATAATAATTAACGTACAGGGAGGGGACCAATTTGGTTACCTTAATTTAATAGTAAAACTCACATACTAGACTAAACCAAAATTTCATACTTACACAAACATACTTATTTTTCTCAATGATTTTTCAAAAATCTGAAATCTAAATGTTATCATCTGTGGATTATTTTCATATTTTTCCTTAATTGTTCTTTTATCCTCAGGCAAGGATTCATCTAAACTGGTTCAAGGTACGATCTATTAATTAGTGGTGGTTAATTCCCATGATGAATAACAAACTTAAATATAGGAATAAATTTTATCTTCTGACTCTGACCCATCCTGAAGACTCGAGAACTTTCACCTATTTATCAATTAATATTTTTCTTTGCCAATAGAATTGAGCATATAGAAGATAATGTTGTGTATTAATTATAAGTAAACTTGGTCAATTAGGCACGTTCCGAAGTTGGAAATGGAAGATTTAGCATGAACAAAACGAAACTAAAAGTTTGGTAACCAACTTTTGACTCGTCGTTTGAGTCTTTTTGCGTCCTTTAGCTTTGGTTTGACCCCTACGCGTCCACGGTTCATTTGTGATTAAGTTGAAACCGTATGATCATGGAGATAAAAAATTATGGTACATTTTTTTCCCTCTGCGGATTTTGACCAATACCAGTTTTCCCATATTATTTCTCTTCCGTTGCCACATAGTGTGTTTTAGTAGGCTCGGTAAGATTTTTTCCCCAACTGTAACTTTATTTAATTTGCAAAGATTATTTGCTTGGTTTTTTTGTCCTGGTATTTGGCCAATGATTTCGCATCAATATAAATGTAAAATTTATATCTAGTTTTTAGTTACCACCCAATTTCCAGCTCCATTTAAAAAAAAAGGAGTACAAGAGAATAAGGCCATTTTAAATGTAAAAATCAGTTCACTCATTAGATATAATAATGTCTATAGCATTACAAATATAAATTTATCTTACTGTTGCTTTCTATGTATTTTTAATTATTATGATATATAACTAATGAATAAAAAGATTATTAAACTATCAATATAATACACTCAGGTTAAAAGTATCAGGTAAAAAAGAAACTATTATTACCAAAGATGTGCAACTTGGCAGGGACTTATAAATGCCCATCCCTAACTTTATCTAAAATAGACAATCAACAATTTGATTCTTAACGAAGATAATGGTCTGAAGTTGATAGTTATTTATATTTAGTCTGACATTTATTAATTTATTGAAATTAAGGTAGGGTTGTGTAGAGATTTAGAATACGTGTCTGGCAGTGAATTTAGTCTTATCATGATTTCAGCTTTCGAGAACTAATATAATAAAATCGTCATCAGTTGTTGCTAAAATGTATCACTTAATTAAGCAGTGCGTGCCATGCATAAAAATAGGAAGCATAATCTAGGAAGTAGCTAGTAGTTAAGTAGGTAGAGAAGAGAGATATATAAGTTGGAATTTTACATTAAAAAAACCACGATTTTAGAGTTACCCAATCATTTAATATATTAAGTAGTAATTATATTAAAAAAATTAAGTTGAGAGGTTTATATTGATTATGTCAAGTATTCCAATTATATTTATTACTCTTTTTGATCTTTATTATAAAGTATCAACTAATAATTCTCATAAACCAATAAAAATAGTTAAAGTAAAAAAAGTTTCCTAAAATTTAAATAATTTCAATATTACCCCTACTAATTGTGCTAAACTCAAATATCATATTAATTATTACTCACACCCACTATCTTCATTAATTACGGATAATGCTCCTTGATAACAAGCAAATGCTTTATAAAAAAGATCAAATACACTTACTCGTTGATGCCTTATAATAAGGATTAGAGTGAGTATTTTGCTATTGTTAGTTGTTAAAACACACCAATAGAACACTTGTTAAAATACACATGTGCATTTATAAATCCGCTTATAGAACACTTGTAAATTTTTGTATAAGCTTTTATATTATGTAAATTAGAATTTTTAAATTTTTAGATGGACACTTATATTTTCTTATTATTAGTTGTTAAAATGCATATGTATATTTGTAAATTCACCTATGAAATACTTGTAAATTTTTATATTTTTATTTTAATTATTTTAAAATACTTGTTATTTTGTATTTTAATTATTAAAATATATATATATATATACCTACAATTCACCGACGAACTTTATTTACAATGATCCAATCAATTTTCACCTAAGTTTTGTCTTAATTAATTATAATTGTGACGAGAACAATAAGCAGCTGAGACTGTTTCTTTTAAAAATGCATCAATCTCTCAGCCTCCATTTTCTCCCCCCTCTTCCACCCATTTATAACCATTTCCCCACTCTCTCTCATATCCAACTGTCCCTCGGTTCAAGGAGCGTCATGCATGTCCATGTACTCCAACATATATATATCTTGGATTTCTTAAAATAAAACAAAGAGGGAGGGTTGTCTTTTAGATTTCCTCCTGCAAATTCTGTATGCATGCTTTGCATTTCATATTCAGAACACAGAAATGGGTCGCGTTAAATTGGAGATTAAAAGAATAGAGAACACCATAAATCGTCAGGTTACATTCTCAAAGCGTAGAAATGGCCTCATCAAGAAAGCCTACGAGTTATCCATTCTTTGTGACATTGATATTGCTCTCATCATGTTCTCTCCTTCAGGCCGTGTCAGTCACTTTTCCGGCAGAAGAAGGTTCTTCCTCCTCTTAATTTCTTAATTATCCGCCTGATCCATCAAATTCATTTTCATCATTCTCTTTTGTATTTATTTTTTTTGACGATGAATGAATCTTAAGTAATGCGAGAAAATTAAACCATGAACTTAATTAGCTAATTTGTGTTCATCATGGTAAGAACAAGAAACACCCACACAAAGTAGATCCATTTATTATGATTCTAGTAACATACTGCCGATCTTGTAGAATTTGGAGCTTAATTTGAATTTTTTTCTTATAGTAGGAAAGCCAAGATCGATGTTTTCTTTTTTTCGCAACAGGTATCATATCAATGCGTTGATGTTAATAATTTTTCTTTGCCCCGAATTTTATTTTTGAAAAAAAAAAAGGTGTTCCATACCAAACATGGGATACTTGTTCATACGTTACAACTAGCTAGAAATACAAGCGAACTCCTTCGGATTAGGATCTTGAGTGTTGACTCAGATGTGATGAAAACCTTTGCCCTGAATTCGAAAGTCGTAGAAATTAGAATTTTAAGATCATCCCCGAATTGTAAAAATAACAACAACAACAATACAATATTAATTATGTGGATAGTTTCTTGTATACATGCAGTATTTACCCGAATTATAAAAGAATATAAGAAATTGCTCTGCAAACTTTTAGAACTAAAAAACATATGGAGTAACTATGAAATCGGTCATTCATTTTATCAAATGAAATTAAAGAAGTTAAGAAAAAACTTTTCACTACTCATCTAAAATTATTAAAATTTTAACAATGTAAAATATTTTAGTGCTAACAAGCTATTGAAGAGGGGATCATTCTTTTGAGAACGGAAATAATTTGATAATCGATGGGTGTGCTAAATTATGGACAGTGACCTATTTTGTGTTTCTTACCTCAATCTGAAAATATATTTTTATTGTAACACGGATAATTATTAGTGTTCTCATTATTTTATGATGCTTTATTTTGGGTATTTTGCTTTGATTTATGACTAAAATTTATTTTAGTATTACTTGTGGTAAACAGAATTGAAGATGTATTCACACGTTACATCAATCTACCAGATCAAGAAAGAGATGGGTATGTTTGTTCTTATCATGTATGTTAATTTGGGATACCCGGTGGGGTACTTCTTGATGCATTTTGGCATTTTAATCTAATTAATTATTGAATAGTATTGGGTTCCTTGCAGAGCTATAACCTTTCCAGAGCAACCCTACCGCAGGTATATTTCTAACTCATCCTCTCTTCTTTTGTGGTGTTTGATTAAAAGAATCACAAATAAATCAAACTAATTAAGTTAATCACATGTATGCATGATATTATAAATAAGGATGTCCATGGACTAGACCAGACCGAGTTGGGGGTCAATCTGAGGTTTGATCCAGGTATGACATTGTGCTGGATAAGTCAACCCGAGGTCTGGTCCAGGTATGACCTCGGGCTGGATAAGTTAGTCCAAGGTTTAGTCTGATCCAGTACCAACCCGAACTCAGGCTAGTTCAGACTAGTCCAACAGACTACCTGGACTGGTCCGGTTAGTCCAGGAACCTGTTTTGAATTTTTTCTTTCCTTCTTGGGAGGCAATATTTTAGCTCTATGGCTTGATTCTGAAGGCTCAAATTGATCCTAATAAGACCATAACAATACCCATAATCAGAAAATTTGATTCAAAACAAAAGACAACACTACAATAGGTATGCTTCGAATTTTATAAACCAAACAGACTAAACCAAACAGATCATAGCAAAGATAAACCAGATAGCTAGATTGAACTCTAAATCTCAATAATTATTCAAAGATTTACACAAAACTCAGTAATTACCAAAGGATTGAGGTCGATTCACGTCACATATTTCGATTAAGGACTGAGGCAAATTTTACCAGAGGTTTGAGCTCAATTGGCGTCGCCCCATTGTGTCTTTGGATTCGAGGTGGAGAGACGAGGAGACGGAGGTAAAGTGACTTAGGGTTTCTGAGATTTAATTTGAAGCAAGAAGATGGTGGTGGAGAGATCTAGACGAGAGATGGAGGACTGGGGACTGAGGTCGAGCCGTCGAGAGACGAGAGGGAAAGATAGTGGACGGTGGTGGAGAGACGAGAGACAGAGGACGACACTAAAGGAGTGCAGACTAAAGTGAGTGAACACATTTTTGGCTAGGGTCCAAAACTCTGAAGGTCCTTATTATTGTCCAGTGAGTATTCAGTGACTATTTATAATAAAAAAAATTCGGACTAGACCAGACCAATCTAAGGGTCTGAGCCCCTTAACCAAAGTCCAATCTAGCCTAAGCAGACCAGTCTGGTTTGGTCTGCATTATACTATCTCGGACCAGATTTTTTTAATCAGATCGGGTCGGGCCACCTGGACTAACAAATTTTTTGGACATCCCTACTTATAAATGCATTAGGCTCACATTGAATTTGAATACTTTTTTTATTGTTTTTCCCAAAGACAACCGATGTTTTAGTATAATTCCCTTACTTTATTGTTGGTGCCTTTTAAAATGTATGCAGGAATATTCAGAACAAAGAGGTATCGCCATATATTGTGCAACAACCACATCAATGTGTGTTTGCTGAATAGTTGAGGGATAGGGAAGGAGTTTGAGAATATTATTAAAGGTTTGCATCTGAATATAGAAATTGAGAATCAATGTTTGTGCATTTTGCAGTATTTGTTGGGGACCCTGCAGACACTGAAAAGTGAAAATGACATAGCTCTTCAGCTGGCCAAGTAGGTTCCATCCACTTTTCCCACATATCAATTCAATTAAACTTTAGAATCTCTCTCTGCCTCTTAATTCGCCGGTAATTTGATTATGATTAATAATGTCTGATGGTGCCAAATTTTTGTGACTACAATTTCTTGGAACGCTTCGTACCATATATAGTCCGGGAGACATCAACTCGGAGATTGAAGTAAGAAAAGATAGCGATTCACTCTATGTTCTTTCTGTCTTTGTTGTTGTTGGTCTTGAACGATGGCTCTGTTTTCTCCTTTCAGGAGCTGCAACAAGAAGTGACCAGGACACAGCAACAGCTTCAAATGGCGGAAGATCAGATACGGTTGGTTGAATTTTTGTTGAGTTTGATGTTGGAATGTAAATGTAAGTTTGTGGAATTATTAATGGTTGGGAATGAAATGATGGGTGCAGGATATTTGAACCGGAGGTGATGAAGATGACATCAATGGCGGAGCTAGATTCAAGCGAGAAGCATCTGATGGATACGCTGACACGTGTGATTCAGAGAAAGGAGTATCTGATGAGAAAGCACGTATCGTCGTCGTACGACCCGTCGGGGATGACGTCGTTGGAGAACGTGGGATGGCTGGGGGAGGGCAGCGACAACCATTCGCATATGTTCGACACCTCAGTGTCGTTGGATCCGCTGGCATCAACGGTGTATGAGGCATTCTCGCAGGGTGGGGGCAGCTCCAACGGGGAGTGCCACGTGGCCAATGAAAACAGCGACGGGAATCTGCAGGCATGGCCTCCAGGGTACACCATATATCCCGCCATGCAGCAGGAGATTGTGGCCGCTGACATGCAGGAGATGATGCAACCTCAACTTAACAATGTGGCCCCTATGCCCCCTCACTTTGACTTTGACTCTGACTCATCCAAACCTCCCCAATGAGTAATTACCCTCTTACCCCTTTCACTCACATACAAACCCCGTAACCCTCCTCCTCCTCCTCAGTCTTCAGCTTCAACCTTTTCTCTATTCTTAATTCCTTCAACTTTTTCTTTCTTAAAGTAATCCCAACTTCATCAACCTACCTCTGATTGTGGATCAAGATTGTTATGATCATCGTTGTTATAACCAGAATATTATTGTGGTTTGTGCTAACCGAGTAATAACCTATTCGACCAGCCACTCCTATCTAGATCCAATGCCCATACAAGAGGTATCTCATTCCCAAATAGTTCATAGCTTCATCCTCACAATTTGTAATTTGTTACGTTTGATGCCCAGAAAGCACTAGGCCCAACTATGTCTTATTAGGCCATTGGAAATGGCACAAACGGAAGTGGCCCATGAAGTTGGTAGGCCGAGCCATAAAATGATGTACTATTCATGATGCCATATGGGAGCGTGTTGATAAGCCCAATGTTATATTAGCCTTTTTCGTTATTTACCTTAGAAGCTTGCTACCAAGTCTTGCGTTTCAACTTCCCTCGTTAGACGCTTAGGCTGATTCATTCATTAGAGTCGGAAGCCCCATTTATAAGAGTTTGTGAATGTACCGATCGACTCGTGGATCTCTCTTTTTTTTCCCCCTTTTGTTAGAGTTAATTTTACTTTCAATTATATATACATTAGTTTAATTTGTTAAAATAAGATATCTCTATTTTTACAATGCCTGCTGCCCGTTTTAATTTTACTTTATTAGATTGAAATATCTTCATTTTGTATGGATATATTTTGTTAAAATTACTTAACACAGAATCTACTCTCTCTCTTTTTTCTTTTTCTGTTTATTTTATAAATGCAGAAGATTTTGATAAATTTTTAAGACGGATATGTTACCTTTTTTATTTTTCATTTTTAAAAAAAGTCATGTAGCTCGATAGGGAATCACACCAATGAACATATTATTTAAGTTTAAAACAAATATCCCAATCCCACCACATAAAACACCTTTTTTTTTTTCTCGAAAAAAAGAAGGAGGAAAAATTAACTGATGATTGATTCATTATAGCTAAAAAAGGAAAAGGCCAGTGTATATATGGCAACATTGGAAAACTCACACGCCACATAAATATTAAATTAGAGTCCTAAATAAATTATTCTACCACATGTTGTATAGACATTATATAGCTCTGGAATAGGCAACTGAATAATGACAGTATAATGATAGTAAGAAAGTACTGGATTTGTGAAAAAGGAAGGAAAATAGAATGGAATATAGGCGTTGCTAAAAAGAGGAGGGAACACCCTCATTATCACTCTTGACTCTGTCAAGTAATCAAATATAATTGCCAGTTATATAAAGAATGGAAGCAGACGATTTATTGGTTGGCACAATATATAATATAATCTCACGGTAACTGTCAGCCAAGGAAAAAAAGAAAAGAAAAGAAAAGAAAACTTGTGTTAATTTTTTCTCCTTAATTGAATATCAAGATTAAAATATATCCTTGGTTGTTTGCCATTTTCCCTCACATTAGCTTGTGTGCTTTCAAGTGTTCATGAACTTAACTCGAGCAAAAGATGACCTCAAATTAGAGAGACTTTTATTTGACGAGGTAGCTACATGGTCCGCTTCGAAGTTGGTAGGGAGCTTAAAGAGTCCAAGACAATAAAGGCATGAAAACAACATACCAATTAATGAAGCAACATGAATATACAAAAGGTAGAAAGAAAGAGCGATCCAGAGTCAAGTTGAATTACTAAATCATCGTGTGAAGTAAATCAGATCCACTAAACATACACACATACAATGAGTATGCAGTGCATCAGTGCGGGATTTATTTAATTATAATCTGCATCTCATCTTTATCCTTTTGTTTTTTCATTTACACAGAAATACACCTTGTTATACACAAGAATTACAACTTTTTAATGGCAATAAATTACTGTTCATAAATTTAATTTGTCCTTGTTAAAAAATATTTGTGGAGATTATAAATTTATCTGTATGTATATTATAACTTGTCCTCTTTTGAAATGATATCTAGTTAGTTAATATAATGTACTTAGGGCTAGTTTGGATGGATTTTTTTTTTAAAATTATTTAACATTTTAGCTTTTTTGTTGTTGTGACTTTTGCTTTTTTTTAAAAAAAAATCATCTAGACATATAAACTAATTAAAAAAGCATTTTTTTCTATTAAAAAAGTGCTTTTAAAAAAAATAAAAAAATAAATCAAAAGAGCTCATCCTACTTATAATTCAATTTCTTTATTAATGCCTATCTTATATTTCAATTTCTTTATTAAAGTTGGTCATGTCTTGTGTTCTATCCTTGCTTGTTGTTAGGCTTATACTTGTGTTGAGCATTTTATATTTCAGTGTTTAATCCAAAATCAACGCTCTCAGCCTCTCGCAATATTAAAATTTTTTTTTTTAAAAAAAAAAACTGTAACAAGTCGAGAGATTTAATTTATAACAATATCACTGATCGGACAGTGATAAAATAAATATGGTTTATTAAATTCTAACAATTAATCTGCCGTCGATGATTCTTATCGACCGAATCGAACATTTAATTTGTTTTGTATAAATAATGAAAACAGTACATTAACTTGTTGCATTTCTCGTGATTAACCATAAGAAGATTGTTAAAAATAACAATTAATTTTTCTGTATTCTTAATGAAAAACGGTAGCCAGTATATATGACATCTAAGAACCGTACTTTATGGGCAATAATAAGATGTTGCAATTTCTGTAGTAGGGTGTTTTGTCTTTGATTACTATTAATAATTGAAGTATTTATTATATCACTTTCTTAGTACTACTTAATAACAATTTTTTTTAGTCTCTGGAGCGCTCACTTCCCAACTATCATGAACTACCTGCATAAAATCATTGTGAGCAGTCCAATAATCCTCAAACCTGAACGGTTTTATTTTATTAGAAGAAGCATGAGTAAAATTGACAAGCAGGATATGGTGATCCGATCCTAGAGGTTCAATGTGAAAGACTTGAGCAAATGGAAATTTATGACAGAAAACCTCATTGCCCATAACACGATGGATTCTTTCTCTAATAGTTGCCTCATCCTGTCTTCGGTTGTACCAAGTGAACCACGAGCCATGGAAGCCAAGATCAATAAGGGAGCAGTCAGAGATGAATTTCTGAAAGTTGAGTATCTTCCGGATGGCCCTTGGGTTCCCTCCCTACTTTTCTTGATGGTGATGTAATGTCATTGAAATCACCCAGGCAGATCCAGCTCTCAGTCCTTTGGCAATTAACGTTAATGATACTGACATATACACCCTGCACTTCAACTTAACAATTGCAGGAAAAACCTAATTAGTTGGAGTAAACAAAACTTTCCCAATTGTAAAAAGATGATAGATGCATTAACATCTGTTTAGTTGCAGTGAGACAGGGGTACCAAACTGAGGAAAGCAAAAGGGAAGAAGCGGCTCTCCTTTGTAGAATAGAGGAGCTCATGGATCAGGAAGAAAATTATTGGTGGCAACGCTCACGCATCTCTTGGCTCAAATCCGGGGATAAAAATTCAAAGTTCTTCCACCTTACCACCCTAATTAGGAGGAGACGAAATTCAATCTTAAGCCTCAAAGATGGAAATGGCGTGTGGACCAGCGATAAAGGGTATATAAATAATATGTTCACCGATTTTTTCACCAGCATTTTCTCTCCTTCAGGGCCTAGACAACTTGCTACAGCTCTGGACTCGGTGAGCCAAAAATTGATGATGCCACAAATGACCTTCTCCTTCGGCCTGTTACAAGAGAGGAAGTCCGGATAGCAGTCTTTGATTTGGGAGGATCAAAAGCCCCTGGACTGGATGGTTTCCCAAGTAAATTCTACCAATTCTCTTGGGAAGAGGCGATTCTCTCGTCAAAATGGTAAAGGATTTATTTGATATGAATCTTTCGCTTAACAAAATTAATGGGACCAATATGACTCTTATCCCAAAGATAGACAAACCTGAATCTGTTTCAAATTTCAGACCTATTGGCCTATGTAATTTCTCATATAAAATTATTTCGAAAGTCTTGGCTAATAGAATGAAATGTTGCCTTGATAAATATGTTTCTCCAAATCAGGGTGCCTTTGTTCCAGGCCGTTTAATTCAGGATAACATTGTCATAGCACATGAAGTGTTCCATTATCTAAGACGAAGGAAAACTGGTAACAAGTTTGAACTCGCCGTAAAAATGGACATGAGAAAAGCCTATGATAGGGTGGAATGGGACTTTCTAAGAGAAGTACTGCTAAAATTTGGCTTCTCCCAAAAATGGGTCAATCTTGTTATGAATTGTGTGGAGACCGTCCATCTTAACTTATGTATTGCAGGGGAGAAAATAGCCTCAATTAGTCTGGGTAGAGGCCTCCGACAAGGAGACCCTTTATCTCCTTATCTGTTCATTTTATCCCTGGAGGCTCTTTCATGCATGATTCATATGTCTCTGTTGCAAGGTCGATTAGCTGGGATTAAACTTAGCAACTCTTGCCCGGATTTATCTCAGTTTTTTCGCAGATGATGCCTTATTCTTTATGCATGCAGATACTGAGAATTGTAAAGCTCTGGCAGACATTCTTCAAAGTTACTGCTAGGCGTCAGGCCAATCAGCCAACTTCAAAAAATCTAGTGTTGTGTTCTCATCTAACATACCACACCCTCTCCGGCAGGATATTTGTGGCATACTTGGCATTGGAGAAAGCATGGATCAAGGAAAATACCTGGGTATTCCTAGTGTTTGGGGGAAGACCAAGCATCAGGCACTTGCATATGTCCGCGAGAGAATAAGCAAGAAAGTTCTTGGATGGAGCGGCAAATACCTATCATTTGCAAGGAGAGAGGTTATGATTAATGTTGTCATCAATTCCATTCCAATCTTTCGGATGACAAGCTTTAAATTCCCAGTCAAGACTTGTAAAGAACTCAATAGGTTGGTGTCAAATTTTTGGTGGGAAGGACAAAACAAGACTCACTGGGTGGCATGGCACAAGCTCACACGTCCAAAAAATGAAGGGGGCATGGGCTTTCATGATTTTATAAAGTTTAATAATGCTCTTCTAGCAAAGACCACTTGACGCCTAACCTAGAATCCTAATGACCTATGGGTAAGAGTCTTTAAAAGTCTCTATTTTCCTGACAATGTTTTTATGGATGCAGTAAAAGGGCATAAAGCATCTTGGTCTGGTCAAGCGTACTCGATGGGAGAGACTACATCAAAAATGATCTCTGCTGGCAAATAGGCAATGGGGAGTCTGCTCGTATATGGAAGGATACTTGGATCCCCGCCTTAGCCACTCGCAAACTGGCTACCGAGGATGAAAGTCTCAAAGAATCGAATCAACTTGTTTCTTCCCTTATCTCAACTGACACTAGGAGTTGGGATCTTAACCCAATCAGATGCGACATTGATGAATCTACTAGTGATGTTATTGCAGCCATCCCGCTCCCAAGGGTTCCTAAAGAAGACCGCCTGATGTGGACACTAGCTAATAATGGAGTCTACTCAGTTAAGCTAGGATACCATCTCACGGATGTCTGCCACACGATGCAAACCCAGTCGGCTAGAGCTTCAATTCGAATCCCAAGCGAGGTGTGGAAAAAATATGGAAACTTAAAACCATACCTAGAGTTGTTAACTTCATATGGCGTGCTCTGTCTAATGCCCTAGCCACTAATGGTGCACTGATTAAAAGAAAGGGGTGTCCTACGGATATATGCCCGATCTGTCAAGCAGCTAGTGAAACTCTGGAACACCTCTTCTTTCATTTCCATTGGGTGAGATGTGTTTGGTTTGGATGTAGATTAACTCTCAAGCCCAATATCAGTAACATCCACAACTTCCAGCAGTGGTGGATTGACCTTATGAAGCCAAACTGTCCCCTCATTGATTATGACATGGCACTCATCTGCTGGGTATTATGGTACATCTGGAAGGGAAGAAATGACCAGGTATTCAACGGTGTTCAATCGGACCCCATCATATGATAGGGAAAGCTAACCAATCATTGGTTAGTCACTGGGCTGCTAATTACCTAACGTGTAATATGGAGGACGACTGTGGGGTGCCAAAAAGTGTGGTCAGATGGGCACCACCAGATGAATTTATGCTAAAAGTCAACCTAGATGGCTCGTTTCAGACCTCCTCTGCATCAACTGCAATCGGTATTGTTTGCCGAGATCATTAGGGCCATATGCAATGGGCTTTTGTTGATATAGTTAAGTCAATCTCGGCGTTTATGACTGAAGCCTTAGCATTGCACCGAGCCTTAATGATAGCCCAAGATCTGGGGAATAAAAATGCCATCTTCGAGTCTGACAATCAATTACTCGTGCGTTGTGTGGAGAATAATCAACCGGCCTTGTGTGAGTGGCAGTCTCACGGCATCCTTGATGATATCCTAAATGCTAAATGAATTAAAATAAATTATAGAGTTTTATTATTAGCTTTTCGATGATGTCAAAATAATATGACTACTATAGAAACAATTTATTATTATTATTTTCTATTATTAATCATTAGATCATTATTATCGGCAAGTTTGTCGGCATAAATGTCGAATCTCTTCGAAAGACATCAGATAGTCTCTAACCATGAATTTGCTCAATCTTCTCTCTTGATCCGATCTATCTTGATAGACTCGACAAGTAAAACGATGGGTATCCCTTTATATATCCTAAATGGCGGGCACAACACCTTTATAGGAAAGGTACTTTTTCTCAGTCTCGAATTTGGTCGTTCAGAATTCCAACGCACGGGCTCTTAACATGTCCTCGAGAGTTTGAATGCGTCCTCTCGTACGATGTCCCCGTAGCGGGATTCTCAGGTACATCGCACATAGGCATCGGCCAAGGATTCCAAACCCCATGTGTTTTTCATCGCAATAAATCTTCAGTCTTAGTCCAATCATCCCTTGATGATATCCTAATGGTTGTCTTTCCGTATTTTCGGAGGCAAAACCACGGCATGGGTGGGGTAATTTTCTTCGTATAGTGCCTTCTCAATTCCTCGTTTCCTTGATTCCCCGCGGTTTGATTAATGACATTCGACCCGCTGCTCGATTTCTTCATTTCCATTGTTGAGGTTTCCCGTAGTAGATATGGCCGGTTTTCCTCCACTTCCATTCCGAAAGTTTTGTTGATAAGCGCACGATTGTCATTGTTCCTACCTCCTTGGTTATTGTTTCCATTCCGTCCTCCATTGGGTTTCGGTTGTCCTCCTTCGAGAGCTCCGTTTTTTTGATTAAATCCCCAGAACGATGCATCCCGGTCACTTGTGCCTTGCCTTACATGGAAACAAGTTATAAGTTCTCCAGTGCAGCTTCCTCCCGGGTGTGCTTCGTCACACATCCTTTACAAGAATATGATCATTCCTCGAGCTTCGGTCTTGAGTTGATTCTCACCATAACTACTCTTACCAAAGCATACTTGCCTTGTGGTTGTTTGCCATACCTCGGTTATTTGTCCCCTATTATCATAACGAGGCTTCTTGTCCGTTTGGCCGTTGAGGACAACCGCTTTCTCTTGTTCCTCCGTGACCTCCCTCTTCAGTTTGTAGGATATCGAAAACGTTCAAAGCTCGTTCATAAGCTTCCCGGAAGGTCTTTGATGGTATACCTCCCAGAGGACTTCTGAATTTTGAATGTCTTTTCATACTTCCGCGCCTTGTCCTTCTCCGTAGAAACGAGATTCAAATGAAACGCGAGAGCTCAATGAACTTGTCGGTGTACTCTTGCAATCGTCATCTTCCCCGTCATCCCGAACCTTGTAAATTCTTCTTGTTCTCGCCACTTAATCGCGTCGGGGTAGAATGTTACCGAATCCGTTCCTTGAAAGTTTCCCCAAATCCTTCTTCGCCTACGTAGCCCATCTTTCACGGTGGACCACCAATGCGTCTCCGCCTCCTCCTTCGATAAAACGAGCCTATGCTAATCTTCATGTTCTCAAGGGCAATTTGTCACTGCATGCCTTTTCCATATCATGCTAATTCAGTCAGATTGGATCAATGGTCCCTTTCAGAATTGGATGATGAGGCGCCACTCTCTTTAAAAGATGGTATTCTCACCATTAGCCTGGTTGGGCTTTGTCTTGTCAAGAGCCAAAGCAAGATTTTCACCGGCCGTCGGCCCATATCCTCAAGCAACACGGATTTGTTTGCAGCCATTCTGGGTCGACGGGTATAGTACTAATCGAGGTGATATTTTAAAATCCTATGCGTTTGAATACAGTCAACTCTAACTATCACTACCCACACATACACACATATTTATATTATATATCAAAATCAACCATTAGATAATGCAATATAAATTCAACAATAACCAATATATATTCGAATGATAAACCAACATCTTTTTTATTTAAAGAATAAAATTACATCATTCTTCATTATTCATAAGATAAAATTTAATCGACAATCAATTACTCGTGCGTTGTGTGGAGAATAATCAACCGGCCTTGTGTGAGTGGCAGTCTCACGGCATCCTTGATGATATCCTAAATGCTCTAAAGTCTGAGTCTAGTTTCTCAACTCGCTTCATTCCTCGTCAGGGGAACCAAGCAGCAGATTGGCTTACTGCATCTACTAATAAGGGGGTGTGCCCAATTGGATGGGTAGGTATACCCTTACCCCCTTTGTCTCATCTGCTGGAAGAAGACAGGAAGGGCATTCGGCATCAACAAGAATTAGTCTCGATGTTGGCTACACACATTGACCCTGGTTGAACTGATATCTTTCTATGGTTCATTGTTGGTTTACTTTCCAGTAGGTTTTAATCTCGCTGGCTTAGGCGCTTTTCCAATTTCCCGCCATTCGTCTTTTTAGATTTGCATTTGCTTCTTGTATGCTTTGTCATCAGTATGTTTGTAATAGCTCTGTTTCCAGTCATGAAAGTTTTCTAGAAGTGTTAAATTTTTTTTTTTTTTTTTTTAAAAAACCCTGTTTTATTGATAAACAGACAGAAGAAAATGGAATCACCTAACTTATTAATAAATTAAATACACAAGACAAAAAGTAATCGCCTATCATGGATCTAATTATGAACACCTTGACAATTTGAAATTAACATCCATAATATCATCATTATTCAATACCTTACAACATATTTAATACTACCTTTGATCCTAATTATAGGAACACATTTATAGTGTAATTTGCACTACAGAAGTATTCCTACAATTAGGACCGGAGGAGTAACTAATTTTTTCTAATATTAACAAACTAGCAATTTGGCATACACGACTAAAAAGAGTTAGTTGATTAGCACCAGCGTCTCCAAAATATCGCCGCGAGAGGCACTTTGTAGCTAACGCTTACTTTCCCATTAATGCAGGTACATGTATCACCGAAACAAGTCTTTTGACCGCTGAAACTAACTTCCTTGGCCAGAATGATGGGAGGAAATCGGATATGCTTTTACAATGCTTCAGTAAAAGCAACCCACAAGAAAGGGACTGAAGATCTCAACCCCATTTTCCGAATGTGTGTTGGGTTTTGGGCATTCCTATATAGAGAAAAACCCATATTTAAATTGTTTAATTTAATGTATTTCCTCATAGGCTCTTATAAGTAATGTGAATGTTTAACATCTGTTGAGCTCTTTTATAACAGTCTGCAACCTGGAGACTTCTTCTCCCTCCTCACTTGCATGAACAATTTTTCCAACGCCCCTGATTGTGGTTTTAAGGACAGCTTAAGGACTTGCCAAGGGAACCACTGTACTATTGGAGTTTGAATTGTTTAATTTGATCCCACTCGAGATATTTGTTCAAGGTTTCAGTTTTAAGGTCAACCGGACGCCAATTGACTTACACGCATCCCCATGCACATCCTAACAAACTCACATTGGTATTTCATTCAAGGTTAACTTTTTCTTTGTTTTGTACTGGTCGTTTGCCTGGCTAACTGCAATAATTCTCCCCGGGTTACAAATATAAAACATAGTTGAACTGTTTTTTTTTTTTTGGGTCTTATGAACTCAATGTTATCTATCTCTCTCACTTAATATTTTTTTCATAACCACTCTAGTTAATTTTACGATTGTTGTTACTCTCTCTTCCATATTTAACTAGCCCCACTACTATAGAATTGTTAATATGTGAAAATTATTATTAACCATAAATTACGGTTATGAACATCATATATGCGAGCGTTATATATGTTTAGTTCCGAACTGTGATATATGTTGAGGGCATATATAATGATTATTTGTTAATAATTGTAATGTATTGGCTTTATTTTTTTAATTATATATAGTTATTTTTTTATTTAGTTTTATTGTCAATATTTATTATATAAAACACAATATAATCATTGATAATAACAAGATAATGATAATAAATAAAAAATTTATTTATAGTATTCAAAATTCAATACATTATAGATAAACATCATACAATTTAAAAGAAATTAATCACTTAAACATTCTAGAACATTATCTTATAATTTTTTAAATTCTAAAAGAAAATCTATTAAAAAAATCTACAATATTCTCCGATGTGTTTATGGTCGATTGTCGACCACGTATAAGTCCTTCAGAGTTCCCATAACTACAAAAGGATAATATAAATATGATAAATATAAATATATATATAGCAAAATTGGAAAATATTAAAACTTCAGCAAATCTCGGATCTGATTCAACAAATCTGATTTTAACAGACTTGCTAAAGTGTGGAAACATGAGAGGGTGAACAAGTAGATCGTGATTCAACAAGCTACTAAAAATTAGGAGAAAAAATTATTTTGATTTTAGTCTATAAACTTTATTCCATAATTAGGACCGGAGGTAGTAATGTATTAGATTAATATCTTAACATATTATATTTATTTTAAAATTATAAAGTTTGAGATATTATTATATATAATTATATCTTAACATAATAATATCTCATATTTATAACCATACTTTATGGTTACTTATTATTAGGCATGGAAATAGGTCAGGTTAGGCCACGCTTTGGCTAAATAGGCTTGAGCTTGCGTAATGGGGGTAGAAAGCTTGAGCTTGAATTCAGGCATTTTTCTAAGCTTAGGCTTGAGCCTTCATAAGGCCTGGTCGAGCTTAAAGTCTTTTTAAAGGCCTACTTACAATATAGGCATTTAAAAATGCCTCATATAACAAGCCTTGGAGGCCATAAATAGGCTTGTATACTTTAAGCCTATCAAAACTTATATAAATATATCTTGAAATTATAATATAAGAATGAAAAATAATAAATATTATCTTATTTATATGATATAAATATAATTATATTTATTTAATATTTATAAGCTAGGAAGCCTGAAGGCTTATAGGTTAGGCCTTAACAAAATAGGCCTGAGTTATTTACATATTCAGGCCTTTAAATAGGCATTGGCCTGGTCTTTTTAACAAACAGGCCAGGCCTGACCAGGCCCTAAATAGGCCAGGCTGTAGGCCGCCTGATAGGGGCTTGGCCTATTTCCACCCCTACTTATTATAACCATTATGTCTTTGTTTTTACTGATATAATGTTTGAAGACGAATCCTTTGTAAGTGTTATACGACAGTTGTTTCGTAAATACCGTCATATTTGCTGCCAATTAAATAAATGACAGTTATTTTACCAAAAAAAATAAATAAATGACAGTTATTAACTACAACTGTTATTTTTATGTTTTTGCAAATTCTATCTTTCAATATATGATGGTGCACATAGTTAACTATTATATTTTAGTATTATATATTCTTGTCCGACTTTTGTCTCGACATACATGATATTTATTCACTATAATAGTTGTTTATTAAGCCTTATATACGCCAGAATCTATAGTAATGCCCTCTCTCTCCCATCGGGGTATTTTAGCAAGGTGATACATTTTCTACCCAACAATAATAAACAATCAGCCTAACCGTTTTTTTTATAATTTTGTGAACTAGTTAATTATACCTTTTTTTACAATTCGCAAACCCTTTATACCCTTCACAAGAGGGTTAAAATTCAAGACCGCATGTTTAATAAACTATTGAAGGAGGCATTTAGTGTTTAGTATCAATTGGGATAAAATACACAGACAATTAGGTGTTATATTTAGTATCTATTTTCTTTTTTTAAAAAAAATAACAGCAAGGCATGATACTTGCATCATGTTTGACTAAATCAAGCTTTTATTTGTGCTGATGCATAAAAAATCCAGATCATCTTATGTATTTTACCATGGTAAAGTGACTTGTTTAGCAAGAGCCAGTTTATAATTACTTCCCTTAACGGCTGTGAAGACAACCTTCGAAGTTGTTATAAAACAAAAAAAGTGAAATCCTTCGCTGAGTTTCTCTACATAGGCATTTCTGCCTCCACAATACTTCCTTTATCATTAACACAAGACTTATTTATTTAATTTAGGATAATTAAAAAATTAAATAAGCTACTTAAATATAACATCCCACTCTAATTTTTTTATAAGTCAATTTGAAGAAAAAAACAATTGTTGTCTTGAATATAAGTTCATTTAGAGGTCATAAATGATTGTTTTCAATTCCAATTTACTTTTTATTTAATTCTCACTTAAAAGAGAAAGAGATGAGAGAGATGTGAGAATGATGTGTGAAAGTAAAAGAGAATAAAGGTGAACTTGGAAAATCTTTTTGGTTTAAAGCATATTCTAATTACTTAACTATTACCTTGATCCAATCCTAAATATATGACATAGTTTATGGTACAATTTACACTATTATCTTATATATTTAGGATCAAGAGTATTATATATTCATTGGCATGTGAAAATTATTTACAATAGACTTATAACAAGGAACTGAGTGATATATGACATGATTTTTTTTAAAATATTGATATGTAACATTATATTATATATCATTTCATAAGTTAAACATATTAATTTTAAAAAATAAATATAAGAGATAAAATAGAAAAAATCTTACATTTAGGATAAAAATTCATCCAAAACTAATTTACATGTAGGGGTGGAAAAGTTATATAGATTACATTTTACATTGATTAGTACTTATCATTTTCCAGGCCGAACTATAGTTATTATTTAAATTTTGGTTCTCGTATAGAAATATATATAACGATCTTTTTCTTATCTGCACGCATCTAGACAATGCGATGTACTATCAGTTTTGGTTTCCAAAAGTTTCTCTTGCATAAAAGTGCCTGAGTATATATATGGACACCACTTTTGAGTTGTGATTGTTACAACAAAAAAGGGAGAAACTTTATTTTGTTTTTGCTAAAATAGAAAGTCTAGAATGGAATATGCAATAGGATAAAATCCAATACATAAAGATATATTTACAAATTGGACATGAAAGATGGCTTCAGTATTTTGGTTGCTTATTCAAGTGAATTTGCGATTGGCGGAATAAGATGAAAATTACCAAAACACAACAAAATTCAGGTCTGGCTGAAAAATATGAAATGAAAAAAAATGGCTTCTCATCATCTTTTGGCTTTTGCATATATGGTTACTTTGGTCTTGGGAGTTCAGGGCGTTACGAAATCTGAGTCGTTCGATTATTTCTCATCGGACCGAATTCACAGTGACAGATGTCAACTTGTGGATCCCAAAATGTCGGACGTGCACCAATTATTTGTCGTGCATGTAAGACTTTTGAATTCTGTTGTCAAACCCCGACCCCACCCCCTCGATCTGCGTTCCCCAAAGTCCTTTTGTTCCCTGGTCAAATTTCCCTATTCTCCGAATATATCCCCTTCCTTCATCCTGCTTAATTAATATCATCGGCTTCTCTTGGACCAAGCCAGCCAAACATGGTCGAACCGAACATGAACCAGATCTTCTGAAATGAAACTAGCTTCACTGGAGTATTACTTTTAGTCCTAATTATAAGAATGAGTTGACTTTTTTTTGGAGAAATCAAAGAAATTAAATAAGTTACTTAATCAAATGTATTATTAGATTATATATTAGTTTATTAGTCAAACTAATTAGTTTGGAGAAAAACAATAAAAATACTCTAAAGTAATTTAATTAAATTTTACTTAATCTCTCTAAAAAATTTAATTTACTTTTATAATTAGGATCGGAGGGAGTACTTTATAAATAATTTTGTGTGTGAACCGGCACCTATTAGTCAATAAGACATATAAAGTCCCCTAAATTGTTTTTTTGATGTGTTAAGAAATATTACATCTGATCTTAAATATAAGACATAGTTATAGTGTAATTTATATTATAAATTATGTCATATATTTAAAAGACTAAGGAAGAATTTTTGTAGGCGGAGTTCTTTCTGATCTAGCGTGGATATGAATTTTTTTTTTTTTTTTTTGAAGTATTGAAGGCTAACAACTTTCTTGAAAAATGTGGGTACATGATAAAATATTAGGAATATATATATATATATATATTGGTAAATGTGAAAGAGAGAGGAAAATGAAAAAAAAAAAGAATAACTTTTAAGTCCTAACTAAAAAAAATCATATAAGAAAAGTTCTAATTAATAAGTGAACAATAAAAATTAACAATTAAATCAATTACCATTAATAACTTATGGTACTTGCTAGTAAATTATTTATCTTAATTGGTATCTATACAGGAAAAAAAAAAAGAAAGAAGAAGAATAAGAAGAAGAGAGGCGGAACAATTGGAACATTTATACTTATCAAGACCTCATAGCCTTTATGACATTTCGGTTTGGGCTATAAATAGGGGATGGCAGCCTTCAGAGCACAGCACAGATCAAATTGCGTGCAAACATCCTCAGCTCCATAACTTTAATTCTTCCATTTCTGCCTCTTGTCACCTCCGCCTCTCCTCCTCCCTCTCCAAATCTTTTCTGCTTCATCATGGAGCTCTCCGTCTGATCCATGAAGGTAACCTCTCTCTCTCATGCACATGTAATGTGACGTCCCTTTTTAATTTCTTGTCTGTCTTTTGCAGAGAAACTGACGTCACCAGACAACAGTTTTGCCTTCCCGCTCTTTACCAGATTCCTCAGCCATCACCAGATTCTTCAGCCAGGGTACTTCTGTCTCTTCATCCCCACCCCCGACCGCCTGGTTTTTTCCCCCTTATACCCCTTTGTTTTTTGAGGGGATGCATATGCTTACAATGGTGTAAAGAGGAGAAAGATTAAGGATTATTTTTTGTGATGAATATTTCATGTGGACTGACCTTTTTCTTTACTTGCCTTTAGCGCCGTTTTTCCGCATTCATAACCTCCCTCATTTACGTACAGGCTTCAAATCAGCACTTGTGCCATGGCAGACATGTTTGGTTTGCAGGTAGTTTCAATTATTGCCCAATTTACTGTTTTGTTGTTCCACCTCAGCGATTTTCCCCGAATTATTTTACGATATGTATATAAAAAAGAGAATGGTGTGTTTTCTTTAACAATCATAATTAAGAGTTGCAGTGTGGAATTTTGGGGGAGAGGGCGCAGTGAGGCCAAGGTGATGCCTTTGTGTGTGTGTGTGTGTGTGTTTTTTTTTTTTTGGGGGGGGGGGGGGTGTCACAGAGTGAGATCTCAGACACAGCACGACGGGGTGAGGGCTGCGGGAATGTTTGGCGGGGTGGGGACGACAGGCTCCACCCGGAACCTGTGTTCAGTTTTCTACTTTTTTGCCTGCACCAGAATCTGTCAAAGTCAAAGATATTCCCTGCTCCAGGTGCTGGCGTTACGTCCCCACCCAGTGGGCCCCCCTCACTGAGATTATATTTTCTTCCTTTTTTAAAAAAAGTTTCTGAAATTGGGGAAGCGTTTACGTGGGGCAACAAGAAAAGAGTAAATGAGTTTGGGATGCGTAGGGACAAATGAAAGAGCTAACGGGTGCGGGAAATGTGATGAACATGAAACAGAATATGGACGCATCGATGGAGCTGGAGAGCCTTCAATGCGGCCCTGAATATGATGAAGTCAATCTCCTCGACTATCTTTCTTCGCCTCCCCGCTATGACAACTTCCATTTTGGAGCAGTCGCCGCCTCTCATTTGCCCCTCCTCGTAATTCCTTACTCTCTCTCTCTCTCTTCTCTCCCTCCCATTTTGTCACCCTCATTCTTCATATTTCTTACTGCTGTAGTAACGAAGCACCTTGCATGGGTTGTGTTGTATGTGTAGGAGCAGGAACGACACGGAGGAGCACAGGTGGAATCCTCCGACGTCACCCACAGTGCACCTCCCTTGCCAGCCAATAATTATGATCCAGTAACCGCCTTTCCTTCCTCCAACGTTGTTAGCTGTTATGAGACAGTCGTGCCTGTGTGTTGGTGACGATGCTGACCAGCACATGTAGTACTTGTTTTTATTATTAATTAATAATTGGGGGATGTTTAGGATGTGGAGTTGGCAGCAGCCGTTGCGGGAGTCTGGGAGCCCCCAATCCAAGAAAGTACTGCTGCTTCTGACACCCTCGCTGCTGGCATCACTGTCTCCAATGTCCCGGTGGGCCCCACAGCTGACGTTACCGCCGCTCCAGCGCCATTCCAACCCCAGCTGCTTCCCTCAACCTCACCTCTGGTATATTCTACTCACCCCCTCTCCCTCCACTCTCATATCTCGTTTGTTTCATCTCTCATTCATTTAAAGTAATTTTCCTTCCTAAAACATTATTAAAAAAAAAAAAAAAATTGCGACAAAGTGGGGTACTCCAAGACAATCTATAACATTCCCCTGCCTTTTGGTCTATCAACTAAAAATATCTATTTTATTAATAGAAGACAAATGCATTCATCATTAAAAAAACCCTTATGGGAATTATAAAATTGATTTCAGTAAATCATGACTCTTATTGTAAAATTAATTCTTTAGCTTAAAAATACATTGAGAACTAGTCGGGACCTTATCACCTAACTGACATCAAACATATCTTTTAAGATTTTCTTAAATACTCCCTCGAATTCTTATTATAAGACACTAACTAACAATTTTTATAAACCAATAAAAAAATTAAAGTCAATAAAGTTGTTCTACAATTTAAGTAACTTCTAATATTACCTCTACTAATTTCACTAAACTCTAATATTATATTAATTATTACCCACCTCCTACCCTTATTAATTATGGGCATACATAGAAAAAAAATAATTAATACGCTTTGGAAATAAACAAGTGCCAATAAACAATGAAATTCATATTTTTATACGGATAATGCATTAGTTAAAGCATTTTTAATAATGACCTAATAATATATAATTACTCAGAGATTAGTTAAATCAGTATTTTCAAATGTAAAATCCTTAACACAAAATTTTTTACTTTTGTTTGTCTCCACATTTTCCTTACGCGAGCCATACTATCCACACATTTTAAACTATCACTATTTATTTTGATTTTAACTTTTATTATAACACGATGACTCGGAGGTGATACTCTATAATGTTTTGTCCAAGCGAAAAATTGCCCTCTCTGTTACTGGCCACTACTTCTCCTTCACTCATTCTTCCCCTAGTTCACCAATATTGATCGGCTTTACGGTTAAGTGTGTTATGAAATTAGTGTAAATCACAGTTATTACCAATTACCAATCACGCCGTACACTTATGCACGTAAAATCCAGCATCGATCCAACTTACGTCAGTATTAAAGAAACTTGGGGCAATGTAAGATTCGGGATTTAATAGGGAGAGGATAAAATCCAGCTTCTAAATCATGTCAGACACTTTCTCTTAACGAATTATTGTACCTCTCCAACACTAGCAACCGTCTGTTTTGTGTGCCTCGGCAGGCATGGCTTCAATACGACGACATTTCAACATATCGTACCATTTTAAAATAGTATTTTCCCTACTCAAAATTTCAAATGTTTCTCAACTAAAAAATTTGTAAGCTTAATGGGCTCTAATTGATATACAAATTTAGGAAACACATACATATTATTATTATAATTAGCATCCATATATGCATATACTTTGAGAAATAAGTCGGAGTGCTTATGACTCAGTGACTCACTGTTATAATTTGTTCTTCAGGATTGATTTTCAGTGTATGGTGCTTTAGTTGAATAGCGCATATAGTATCACGATTATTTTCTTCTCTAAAGCGCAATATAATGTCATAATCAGAATACCTAGAAGGAATAGAATATTGTCACTACCATTTTTTGTTATTATTACTTTTTCACCATTCGATCAGTAATCTCGATAGAAGAGAGAAATGATAAAGGTATATAAGATTATGATCTAACGGTGAAAAAATGGTAGTGACATTAGTAGTGACAAGAAATGGTAGTGATAATATCCTATCCCTATCTAGAATACCTATAATTATGATTACTGACCATATCTACAATTTTGTGTGATTCCTTAATTATTATTATGATAGGAGGAATGGTTCGGGCGAGGAATATCTACGTCGTTTGATCAGGCCCCGCCGATCTATCCTGCTGATTTCCTCTCTTGTCAGCATGAGAATATACAAAGGTAGGCTCCGTTGATCATTTGATCAACAATAAGACTCCTGGTCCTTGTTTTTTCCCCATTAATTTGTTTGTTGGCATTGCATGCTTGTCTTGCATTTTTCTACCTCGTTAGGCTTCAGGCCATGGATATAAGTATGGAGCAAGAGACAAACAATGAGACGATGCTGGGCAAAAATATGGCTGCACCCAAGGCTTCACTTGGAATCATCAGTCACCAAAACCTTCCCTCTCAACCATCCTCAATCCACACAAACCCAGTAAGTACTATATATATATAACGTAACATGCATCTTTGAACACTAAGGTTGTCCTTGCTTTGTTAATCTAACTGATGACACTCGTTTTTTCTATCGTAAGCAGGTAGAGAGAGGGGTGGGAATTACAGGCTCTGGAACATTAAGCCAAGGACAACTGCTATCTAACAAACAACCTCAAACGACGTCGTGGAACTCAAGATGGTATATATATCAAGCATGTTATTCTCATTGTCATGTTATTCTCCAGTTGCTTAAATGTCACTAGTTATGAAAATATTTTCTCAACGTTAGGCCCCAATATCTTAAAAGCCCTGCGGGCAGTGCCCTTGACTTACGATTTGCCCCCTACTCCTTGCCCTGTGACACCCCTGCTATTCATAGGTACGTATAATAATGTATTGTTGTTAAGTTAGCATTTACTTGCATTCGCTCGATTCACACAGCTACTAGTAATATTTTCAAAGGCATTCATTCACTGACATTTTACTACGTACGTAGGCCCCAACAGTTTCATCCTCTGACGTCACAAGGTGGCCATGTCCCTACAATGCAACATACTTTTGATTCGCCCAGCTTCATGAAGCCTCCCAGCCCAGCCTCTTCCAGGTATTTGCTCTATATATATACACTCCCCTCGGTTCATAATACTTGGCAGTTTAACTAATTTATGAGAAATAAGAAGTAAAAATAAACTTATTAAATGTGTCATAAGTTGTTTTTTTTTTTTTTCACTTTTACTTTTATTAAAAAATGTGTTTGAAAATTTATTGAGTGGGAAAATTGGAAATGAACATTAATTATAGGGATAAAACTGAAAAATGAGTATTTGAGATTTATATTTTGAATCAAACTATTTTTCTAGAAACACCTTATATTGTAGATGGGATGAAGTCGAAGCGGAGATATATCAATAATTAAATTTAGAGAATGTACAACTAAACATAAAACACTTAAATTTTGTTATTGAAGGACGGAGTCTTCCTCAAATTGTCAGTCTCCTACTGCGACTGTGCCTCCAAACACTTGTGATCATCAGCCTGCTTTTCCCAGACTCATGCTGCCTGAACCTGCTGTTTCTACCAGGTAGTTTAATATTTTCAATCTTGTGAATCTAAAGCTGACGTCCCTCATCAAGTTGATCATCATCTAAGCCATCTGTTGAATTTTCTCGTTGAATTTTTATTTTTGTTTTGTTTTCGACGAAGGCCTACAGCTACAATATTGTCCCCTAATCATCATCCACAACCAACTGGATCATCTGTACTTTCGTCCTTCATCAATTCCCTTGGAACTGGACCTTCCGTGCCTCAAAGGTATCATGTCTCTTACTTTATTTGCCACTTGATTGCACCCTCTTGTTGAACATGGACACACTATTCATATTTATTATTATTATTATTTTGCACAATAGGTATCCCGATATTCGTGATTATCAAAGGAATTTTCTCCATTCCCAACAAACGAAGTCTCGTGACGGCTTTGTTCCTCAAACCCTTGGCTTATCCCCACTTTCAGGGTAAGTAGCCTCTTGAATCCGTGAAAGAAGTGCTCTCAATACTCATCATTTATGTATAATGCTTTTCTGCTTTGAGATAATTTTTTTTTTCTCAGATGCTTTAAGATAATTAATAAGATCAAAGCAAATTAACTTTTTCTCTGTTATTGTAATATACGTATTCATTTGTATAAATACCTCGGAAAAGATGTAATAAAACAAGCCATTGCGCTTTCTTTTTCAATCGCTTTTCTTTCTCTATCTCTTTCTCGGCTCTGATGCTATCACTCATTTTATTTTAAAATTTAGGTCACCGTTGGTGTCAGATAAGAGTAATGACTACAGCCAACTGTGGAGTAGACGCAGCAGTTTACTGGGGAGCTCCCCATTTCTTGGATCTCCGATTCTGCCGAAGATCTCACTTCCAATGATGTCCGCACCTTCCCAGCCTATCACTATTGCACCGGAAGGGTCTAATGCATCATCATTTCTTCGATTTAAGCCTCGTGAGCCCTCTAGGCTTCCATGGTATATATCTGCCCTTTTTTTCAGCTGGAATATATATATGGCTGTGGTTACTTTAATGCGTGCTACTAATAATCTTTGAATTAATCCTCGATTTAGGTATCCATACAGATCAAGTAATCACCTGGCGCCTGCTTCTACAGATATATTCAGGTCAAATCTGTATAGTGGAAATTTTTTGACTCCTTCGTCATCGGCTAGGTAAAATACTTGAAAAATGAAGCTACTTGTGATCTTTTGAGCATTTCACATACACTTGTATTTATTTGGCTGAAATAATGTTGAATAGGCCACCAATGAGCAATCGGGTCCGCAGAATACTGAACTTGGGTACCACTCCCCCCAAACCAAAGGCCGCCTCCTCTTCTGGTAAAAAGGCTGCAACTTCTATAAGATCTGCTCCCCAAACTAATGCCGACCCGCTTCAAAGTTCTCAGTTCCAAGATCCAGTGGTAAGAGCATCCCTTGCTTTGATTATTATTATTATTCCTCTAGTCTTTATAATGTAAAGCCTAATTATCTAATTTGAGTAGGTTAGATATAGATCTTAATTAAGTACGAGTATTTTTTTTTCCCCGTGAAACACCATATTCAACTTCCTTATTTCCCTTACTCACTCTCTACTTGATTATTGTTAAGGGAATATTAATAGGATTAATTTGAGACTAGCTAGGTATATTATTTTTTATCTACTCCATGCTTTTAGAATGAGATGAGATTTATCAATAACACCATGGCTGGCAGGAGAGATGGATCAAAGAGCTGGAGACGGTACTGAACAAGGACTGGAATGATGACGATGGTGATGATGAAGAATCACAGCCCACCAAGGTACACTTCAACTTCACGTAAAGACGCCCCCGAAAGGAGAGAGGAATAAAGGAATGTTAGTTGTAAAATATGAACTTTGTTTCTAAGATTAATTTATGAAATTGTGGTGGCCTGCAGAAAAAATCAGCGTCACGCTCTGCTCGTGGTCCTGCCGGACGACGTGAAAAAGGAGGATCATCTTCATCTAAACGTCGGAAGGTATATATCGTAAATATGGCGGTTTAATTTGTCATGGCCGGAGATTCGTGTATATATGAACCTATAATGAGATTCCCCGATTCGTTTGGGTGGTCGCAGGGTAATTCAGCCGACAAAGGAAAAGAAGAAGCACACCCTATTCCCGAGGAAGCTCCAAAAACTGATGAACATGAAGTGAACGTGTTACAGAGCCCCAAGCCCTTGCAAATGTATCAGCCAAGGTTGTTTTCTCGAGATTTAAGCAAACAAAAAGAATAAAGAATCAGCAGCCAGCTGCTATTACTTTTCGTTGGGGGTGCGTTTAACTAAAGGGTTTTGGTTGTGGTATTTCAGGGAATTTGACAACACTGCCTATGACATGCATTATCAGAGTATGGCTGTTCTCATGGACCCACATATTAGGTTTTTCAGAACCGCAAGTATTCAGTAGTTACAGTTTATAGCATGTTTATGGGACTGATCATATATATGAGTATATGGATATATTTAGTTCATATTTTCCAGTTAGAATTTGGCTGATAATGACAATTTTGCTGTTGTTATTATTTTCAGTGAGGGGAAACCGCGGACAGAAACAATTGACCAAGTAGCCGGATCTTCGGGAGTCAGGATCAAGTACTTATGCTGATTTTATATATATATATAGTCTTTCTTTCTTCGTGCTGCGTTTATTTTCCAAAAACAGGGTTGTTTAAGTATCGGCTCTTCAGACTTATTTCCTTATTCTAGAAAGCTAATAATGGTGATAGAAAACTCAGTTTTATATATGCAGACTTGGATGCTCTATTGTACAGTTTGGTATCTTTTAATAGAATAAGTCATGCCGTTATCTAAGCTAATCTATAATTACCGTTCATCTGCGTGCATATTCCATAGTTCACAGAACGCCGACGTGCAAATCTTGTTCTGGTGAACAGTGTCAATCTTCACCTGCACCAAAGCTATGCGTTAATGCTGAGCTCTACTTCATACGTTTTAGTCCAAAAAAATTGCAAAAAAAAAAAAAATGGTATCAAACTGAATCATCTCAGGGAACAAAAACAATAATATTGTTTTTACTCTCACTCTTGTTTTTAAAATTAATTCTCATTTTGGAATGAAAACTTGCCTATTAGTTAGATTAAGTTTGTCCGTCTAATATCTGGTCTTATTGCTACATATTTATCGCGACGTAGTTGTAGTAGCAAATGAAAAGGCTGGCCCTCCGAGATGCGAAAAGGTTTTCTGGCCCTGCAGTGTACGAAAAGGTGATGAGGGGATGTGATGATGAATTGTTGGGATTTTCTCTTTTGTTTTGGTTCGCATAACCTTGTCTTATTTTTCAATTTTGGCAACAAATGACAATAATGGGTAAAAGATTTCTTCAGTCAATTGAGATATTTTTAGTGACCTCAAGACTACATCGTTTTGGATTAATGAGGGGTGTTTCCATAATTTTGTACCCTTCATTAATTCACCTAAAATTACAAATACACCCTTTATTACTTTAAAACGACATAGTTTTAGGGGTCACTGGAGATAACTTACCCTGAGAAATACTTTTCCCGACAATAATACATAGCTATAAGATTCGTTTGGCAATGCGCCAACCATTCATGCTTGTCGTGTTTTTGGAAATGACATCGTTAAATTTATGTGCTTTTTTGGTAAGTTGTCTTGAGTTTGGGCCATATCAAAATTTTGATTGGATCTAACATCCAGCTTATTTTGATAAGTTTTTAACAAAACACTGTATCAGATATGTCATGAGTGTAAAACTGAGATCCAAAATAATGTACAGTTCTTTTTATTTATTCCCTAAAACGTTCAACTTTTTTAAATTAAAACTGAGATTTTAGTTCTTTTTATTTATTCCCTAAAAGTTCAATTTTAAATTAAGTTTTAGATTTTCACGGAATGCAGCACGAGTTAAAATCTAGTTGTATTAATGATTCGAAACATAAGGATGGATTTGATTTAAATTCTGTACTTTTTGTGGTGCAAGATTTAAATTTTTTAATCGGTCAAAAAGATTTAAATTCTTTAAAGCCGAAATAAATTAAAGATCCGAGACCAAATTTAGTGGAAAGTCTAATTGAATTTAGGCATTAATTTTTTATGGCCCAAGTTTTATTTTTGATCCAGACCGAGGCTACTAGACCCATGAATATGATACAGAACGCACGTGTTCAAGGGCCCACAAATTTAGCAGAAGCACACGCGTCAACCGCATCTCCAACTGTAAGAAAAACCCTTTGCTGTCCGATCTTATCCACAAATTGCGCCACCTTAAGCTTGTGAATGACTTCCTTCCCTGGGTTCACCATAGCTAACTGCATAATTAAACCCATTTACCACTTCTGTTATCGCTCATTGCAGAATTAATACTATCACTATATATGTAATTTACGAGCAAGCAGATAGATAAATGGCGGTCTCACTTCTATGTCTCGGGATTGCAACCTCTTGTGCAGTTCCTCCAGTGCAATAATTCCAGAGGTATCCACATTCGTCAGGTCTATTATCGACACAAATCCAGAGCATCATTATACTAATCATAATTTGAAAAAACATGCGGCATTAATTAGTCATCTTAATTACAAGGGTAAATAGGAGACTCACTGGTCAAGTCCAGGACCACTGCTTGCACCCTCGCTTGTGCAATCTTATCTTCTTTTGCGACCCATTCCAGTATTCTGCAACAAGTGACCAAATTCATTTAGATATATGTTCCGAGAAAGAATTAAATATCTTTTGGGAAGTGTTTACCTTTCTCTGACGAAGTTAGCATTTGCGAAGCATAGTGAACCAGAGCTTATGCGAAAAACCGAGATTCCAGGAGTACTTATGGCCATGGGAAACTGACTAACATCACAAAAAGACTCTGTTCTTGGAACTCTCCCCAGAACTTCTATTCCAGGTCGAATTGTTTGTATCAGTATCTTTGCAAACGAGATTATTACCTGCGACAACACAAATACTACTAGATTGTTTTTTTGGTCAATGTAGATAAATGGGAAAGGGATGAAAATGGTGAAGAACTTACGGCAACAAGAAGGCCAGTCTCTACTGATTTAAACAAGACGCCGAGGAAAGCACCAATGCAGGCAAGAAAGTCGAATTTGTCAACCTTCCACATATGGTAAGCTCCGTTGATGTCAATAAGTCCTGGAAGTGCAGAAATAATGATGGAGGCAAGTATAGCCACAGGGGTGTAGTATAATAGCCTTGTGAGTAATTCTAGTGACACGAGCACCGTCACTGCCATCACAATGTTTGATATGGCCGTTCTACATCCCGCACTCACATTCACTGCCGTCCTTGAGAATGATCCTGCAATTAGTGTACATGTTCACCAACAAACTGTTAGCATTTTTATATTCTTCTCTGCAGAAATACATGAGCAAAACAAAGTCAGTCACCAGTTGCCACATAGCAGGAAGTTAAAGAGCCTGCAATGTTGCTGAAGCCCATTGCTAACATTTCTTTGTTTCCATCAAGATTGTACCCTCTTATGGAAGCGAAAGATCGGCCAACAGCTATAGATTCCTGAATCCAATGTATAGATTATTTTGAGGAAGAGAGAATGGACCAAAAAAAATTAAGGATTCAGAATTTGGACAAGATATATATAGGAAATGGATGAACACACAGTGAGGGCGATGATGGCAGAGATCAAGCCGATTTTTGCTGACTGTCCAACATGTTGGCCGTGAAATTGTAAAAGGTGAGCTGAACTTGGATTCAGGCCTCCTTTGACGCGCTTTATTATATTAACTCCGTGCTTGTCGGCTTTTGTCAAATACACAAGTAAAGTTGACAGGATAACCGATATAAGAGGTGAAATAGCAGGCAACCAGAACAGCTTTCTGTTTCTTCTTCCCTGAATGAGAGATATAAATTATCAATGGAGAAAATTAACCACTAAACTGATGTGTTTTGATTTGGAGTTTGGGTATCATAAATTTTATTACTTACAACAACTCGGCTAATGAGAAGGAAAATCAGGAACGAACATCCCACCACAAAATTCAAAGGGTACCACTGTTGATGAAATATACATTAAAGGGGAGAAAAATAATGTCAAATTAGTAACAAGGTACAGACATCTGTAAAATGCTGTCAAGAAACAAACAAAAAATTTCCAAATTTATTTTAGTTAAACGCACTTTATCTGCGGGACCTGAAGTAAGCTGCTGATGAAGTGACTTGTATACAGACTCCAAAACAGATATTGCATCAGTTTTGTTGGTGAAGTGTGTGATTCCCAGTAACCCCTTGAGTTGCTGAAGACCAATCATGATTGCTGCACCTGCCATGAATCCAACCAACGCAGCATGCGAAAGAAAATCCACCAGAAAACCCAGCCTGAAAATGGTGGAGATTAGTCAGTGCTCCAAATAGAAGAACAACTACAGATCTACAGAAGAATTGAACATGCAGATAAATAAAGCACCTAAAAATTCCAAATGATGCTTGAAAGATTCCGGCGAAGAAGGTCACCGTGAAGGCAAGGTTTCTATAGGCGTCGGGGTTGGCAACGGGATCTTCCACTTGCGAGAGCAGGGAAGATAGCAGCAATGATACTACAGCCACAGGTCCAACTGCAATTTCTCTTGAACTCCCCATTACAGCATAGATAAGAGGAGGAACTACACTTGTATCTGAAACCAACAAAGCCAATATTGTCATTTGAAAGAGTAAAATTCATATCAGAAAATGTTGAAGCTTTAACTCGTCACTTACACAGGCCATATTGAGGATCAAGTCTTGCCAAAGTAGCATATCCTATGCTCTGCAAAATTCAGAAAATTAATGGTGGGGAAAGAAAACCGTAGCATCATTGCTTTTAAAAAAAGTGAAGTAAAATTTGCGAAAATACCTGAGGTATGCAGAGGCTGGCAAGAGTTAAACCAGCTAAAAGATCATCTTTAAACGTAGAAGCTTTGTAGCCTCTTATCCAGCTAAGGATTGGGAATAAGTTCAGAAAGAAGGAAGCAGCTTGTCTTTGGAAAACTTTGTTGTTGGATGAAGAAAAAAGGCTATTTACACGAAGCAAGATAGCCTCCTTTAGATTCAACAGCTTACTCCAGAGAGGTGGAGGGCTAGGTGAATTCAATATCCACTGAGACCTCTCTGCCTGACCAGTGTCCTCAAGATGCAGGTGGCTCTGCTCTCTCATGGTGGAAACTTGAGCAGGCACTGAACCCGTGAGGGTGTTGATTTAATTTGAAGTGTTTGGGTTAACTCTTGAAGATTTTACTAAATTTGGAATCATGTCAATTAAGTAGCATCTCCACAAAATAATTGAGGAGTCTATTTATTCCGTTGATGCATGCATGAAAGGGTTGGGATAGAGGCCTCTCTGCAGAGCAGGATAAGAGTTGTGCCACTATGACTGGCTAATGTCAAAAGTTGGAACTTGCTGAGAATCAGTACGAGTGCTTGTCTAATTTATAGGTGCCTCCATCAGAGAGCATCTCAGTTTTTAGTCCCATTTTTCAGGTTTCTTGTGCAAATCCCATTTTTCACAAAGCAAAAATATAGTCAATTATATGTTTGTATTGTGAGGAGTACAATATTTTATACAAAAATTTAATTTAGATCTGATCTGAGATATGAAATTAATAGATGACCAGATGAATTGAAACTTATAATAATTGAAGACGGGTCAACATGAATTTCATCATTTGATCATGAAAAAACTGATAGAATATTTTAAAACGAAGGGATGTGTTTTTTTTAAAGCCATGTTCATTAAATTAAAGGAGTTATACCGTGAAAAGTTATTAAGGTTATATCTCTTCAATTTCTAGAGACACATGTTAAAGGTTATCACTAGTGCAAAAAAAGGCTTTAAGACCGCCTCATTTAGAGCGGACAATGGACACCCGGTCTTAAAGGAATGGCCGGTGGCGAGTTCCGTAAATATAAAGAACTTCTTGCAGGACCAATTTTTCACCGCTCTTAAAATCATTATTGAGACCGACTAAAATACCACCGGTCTTAAAAATTGAACTGAAATTTCAATTACTTTCTAAATATATCTCATATAGCCGTACTTATATTTTACGCGGTAAAACATAATAAGGAAAAATTTAAATATAAAAAGTCTAAAGTTTTAAGACCGAACTTATGAACAAGACGGTCTTAAAAGTTTTCTTTCAATACCAGACATATGATACTTGCGGTTTGAAAAAGTTCATTAATATTAAGACCAGGCGTTTTAAAAGGAACGGTCTTAAAGGTTAAACTTTTTAGATCGGACATTTAATATGGCTAGGGATTAATGTAAATATTAAGACCGTCTCTTTTTCATCCGGTCTTAAAAATCCAAGCAAGTTATACATTTCTTCGCGAAAGCTTTTGTTACTCTGTGGAGAACCTCATTCACGTTCGAAACCCTTCTGTTGCATTACCTCTCTTCCTCGCCCACGTACCATCAGCCCCTGTTACTCTCTCATTTGCTCGAGGCATTCCTCTCTTCTGTCTCGAAAATGGACGGTGAAAACGAATCTATTCGTGTTCGGCAACGCAGTTCTGGTGTGGCGGGTGTGAGTGAGAACGAACCCTCTTCATCTCACAATGAGGCTCGTAATCGCCCGCACGCCGTGGTAGAAGAGGCACACGAATGATGGATGTGACCCTAAGTCGGACTTCGGGTCAAAGCTCGAGATTCGGTTTGATGCAAGGTTGGAACTGTCGGTCCTAATAAAAGCAAATATAATAGTTTTGTCGGTATGTCTAGCACGCGGCAAGGTTAGCATCTTGACGGATGAGTGGAAAAGTGTGGACTATAAGAATGTAAAGGATCCTATTTGGGAGACTATCCGGGTTACATACTGTGTCACTTGTCGAAGTTGAAAGACAAGACATTGTCTTATTGTGCTGATCGGTGGAGGAAGTTTAAGACCTTTCTCGCTAACACGTATATTTTCTCCGATGTTCGCCTTTGCCAAACATCCTTGGGAAGTTTACACATTTATTGATGAACGAATTTGGCGACAATTTGTTCTTCTGCGGACCACTCCGAAGCTCTGGTGAGTTTATATTTAGTTTTGTTTTCCCTTTTGTTTGCTTATTAACTTTGTGCGGATATGTGAATGTTATTGTGTTCATCTAATCTGTTAGTTATATAATAGTTCGGTGTGTGAATAGAAGTATACATTTCGCCTTTGTCTATGCAAGTCGATATGTCAACCACGAAAAAGTAAATTACGATGAGAAGGTATTAATTGTGTAATGGTTTGTCTTGCAAAGGAGGAAATGAATAGTCTTAAAAGGGGAAACTTTATATACCCAATTGTTACTATCTAATGGGATTGATCCCAGCTGGATGCCTTAAAAAGGATCAAGTTTGTATTATGTAAGCCTTTGTCTATGCAAGTCGATATGTCAACCCCGAAAAGGTAAATTGCGATGAGAAGGTATTAATTGTGTAATGGTTTGTCTTGCAAAGGAGGAAATGAATAGTCTTAAAAGGGGGAAACTTTATATACCCAATTGTTACTATCTAATGGGATAGCTTGATCCCATTTGGATGCCTTAAAAAGGATCAAGTTTGTATTATTCGTAAGCATAATTCTCTTTTGTTTCTTAACCTATCTATCTAGCTAGCACTACAAAACATAGCTCCAATTTCTTCTACAATTCTACATCTTCCTTAAATAAAATGTTGAAACTTGATGAAGTGAAGAATTTGACTCTTGTTTGATTGACGTTCATATGAAGCGAAGTTCTCTAATTTTGTTAGTGACATGCATGGCTGGAATTCATAATTAATAGATGTTTTCAATCGATTCACGAGAAAAGAAGGGAACAAGCACGGGAGATAGGTAGAAAGAATGATTGCCCTCATAGGGCTTCTCGCGCGGATATCAAAAGGCCGAAAAAGATTTGATGGGCGCCAAGCGGAAGAGATTGGATGATGAAGCGAGAATCCAATCCTACGTGATACATGCTCCTCCATCTCCAATACGTCGCGAGGAGTTGTGGTTGCATATTCGGCAAAAGCCAAGCGGCGCCTACACGAGTGAACAAACTCGTCTAGTTCTTTGAAAGAATTGTAAGTATCGTTATTGTTATTTTTAGTTACTAAACATGTTTCATTACTAAGCTTCTCGTTATCGTATCTTACGGGAAGATCTTAAAAAGAAAGAAGCGAGAGGGATCTTTTGTGTCGGACGGGAGGAATGATGTTCGACCGTTGCGGCCGGAAAACCGGATCACCCGGGCGTGTAAGGGGGATTGGAGGACGGGTAGGCATAAAGCAAGTCTTTGGTACATCCAAACGCCATAGACAAAGTATGGTTACCCGGGAGGAGATGGACCAGGCAATCGGGCCCGGCTGGCTGCTAATAAAGCTTCAATGACTGCAATGTTTCAATCCGAGATGAGCCGAGATGAAGGAGGAAGCTGAGTCGGTGAGGCTGCTTTTGAGCAATCGTCCGAGAGACCGGTGTTCCTTCACACGCTCACTGCTGTGCGCGAGCACTAGAGGGCTGCATTGTTGGAGAGTCGAGCAACCTTGTGACCTTTATGTGGAGGATCCGATCATCATGATGGACGATTATTGGTTGCAAAAGGGAATGTTCACAACTTGGGATCAATTGTACACCACCAACAAATGCACGATGATGAAGTCGAGTGTCGGTTGAAAAGGTGATCATTGATGCACGGCTCCTCTCCAAACCGATGATGTGATGGTGAAGCTTGTGAGTGATGTCGAGGAACCTTCATCCCTTGGCCGGTGAAGCTTGTACATGTCTCTCTTGCTCTGAAGCTTCAATCCCTCTTCCTCAAGTTCCATCCCCTCGTCGGGCTCCATCCCCTCCTCAAGCTCTATCCCCTCAAGCTCATTTGCTAAGTTGGCTGGCTGCCCGGGGAAAAAATATCCGATCTAATGAAAAGTGGATATTTTAAGGATAAATCGTGGCTTTGTCGATGAAGTAGTAGGTGTCCCTCATCCTATGCCCGTTCAAGTTGACACCGTTGATGTTGAGTCCTGCTTTGCTTCCTCGACGGGAGCTTTGCGATGCGGTTGTTCAATTTTTATGAAGTAAGTATCTTAAATCTATGAGTACATCATTTAAATGCATCGTTTAGACATACATACATATATATATTTCCCACGATCGATGTCATTATGGTAGGTTCTTGCATCATGAATTGGTTCAAAGGTGCAGGATCAACGATTTTGGATTCTTGTGCCCTGTCTATTCAAGTCAAACAACCATGGAGGAGAGACAGGAGTACATATCAAAGAGGTTGTGCTCAGTGATCAGAAAGTTGTACTTTTTGCCATTCTTCCCGGTACATATCAAAAATCTTGTCGCAATTCACTTAATTCTGCTACATATATATATCTTGAGTATAGTTTCTTGATGTGAATTTTCAGCCGCCTTTTGCGATTGGTCGTCATGTGCATGGACGAGCATAAAGTTATCTTCTTATGCTCGCTCTTTGAGCCATTGCCTCGTTGGTGCAGACCATCAACGAGTAAGCATGTCATTTTGATTCTCTTGTCGACATCTCTGCTGTGAATTTTAAGTGAATCATTGATAAATTTGTGATTTTGATGATAGTGCCATGAGGACCTTCCAAAGACTAGAAAAGAAAAGGCGTGCTACTCGGGACAAAGACCCCATATGGTACAAACCGAGAGGTTGGTACAATATTTAATTTGTAGCACAATTTGCCTTGTGAACTTGGTCATTGAGCTATATATATATGCTCTTATATATATTTCTTGTTCTTTTTAGACCCGTCGGCAACCACGAGAGTCCAACTTATGTGGCGTACATCATGAAACACATGTATGATATTACAAGGCGAGGGGATACTAAATTAAGCTGCAAAGGTAAATGTATTTGATGTTACATATTATGCAAGTTAATTCAGTTTAAAGCTTCTTTGTTACAAATGAAATATGCACGCAAGTTAATTCGATTCTTTGTCTTTGATTTACGAGATGTTTCAATGCAAAACTCCCTTTTCGATGATGAAGCTGGAGCACATACGCAATGTGTTTTGTGAATATCTGTATGGTCGATCTTAGAGTCAGAAAAATGACAATAATTAATGTCCTAAATTCATTTGTAAGTATAATCTGTAGCAACAATAATCGATCTTCGTAAATTTGTTTATTTTTTGAACAATTCATTTGTAAATATACATAGGCAATGTAAAATTCAATAAATAAATTTAGTTAATTTTTCGAACAATTTTCTTGTGTCCATTTTGGGTTTGAATGTATTATTGGATGGTGGATATAGCTATTTAATTTAGTGTTTGAAATCGAGACTTTTAGGACCGTTCATTAACAGCATGTCCGGTCTTAAAGGTCGCAAAATCTTCGGTGTAAAAAGTATGAGACTTTTAGGACCGTATATTTCTTTAGTGTCCGCTCTAAAAGCTTAAAAACCACATGAACTTTTAGGTCGGACGTATTATAAAAGGTCGGTCTTAAAAGTCCGCCGCTTAACTTTTAGGACCGTATTTTTATATATAATCGGTCTTAAAAGTCTTTTGGTTAAAAGTATGCTTAACTCTTAGGACCGTATGTTGTTATTTGTGCGATCTTAAAAGTCATTCACCTATAAATACCCCTTTTCGGATAAATTAAATGGTTAGGGTTGAAGACAACCGAGGTTACGGCGTTCTGCTCAAGCTAGGTCCTTCTTTATCATCGTTTTTACCTTTCCATGTGTAGAGGCGGCATTATCGGTGTCCCTTTTATTTTGTCTTTTGTCTTTTTGTCGGAAAAAGAAGGAAGATAATGAAAAGGACACTTTGTTTCTCACATGGGGAGGTAAAACCGACGTCAACGAAGGTCCAACCTTGAGAAGAATAGTCACTTTGTTTGTTCTTGTCCGAATAAGGTAAAAGCTCCTTTTTTTTTGTATGTTCTTAACTGTATTCTGTGAATTTCTGTTGTTGGATTTACACGAGGACAATGTTTTGTTTGTTTCCTTTTTGTCGGAAAAAGAAAGACGATAATGAAAAGGACAAGAGGCAATCGGATATGGAAACCAAAGTGACAAAAATGGCGTGTTTTTAGGACCGTCGATTTACTAACTAAAGTCTTCGTTCTTTTATTTTAGGTTTTTTAGTCGCCATTATCCGTCCTTCATAGTTGCCTTGTTTATTGCTTTCCAGGTTGAGATAAAGTACTAAACTCGCACGAGAACAAAATTTAAAAATATTTTATTTACTAATTTTTTACGCGCTGCCCTATAGGGCGCGATCACCTAAAAAAAAAAAAAATAAAATAAAATAAAATAAAAATGCAAAAAAAAAACTAATCCCTCTCGTAGTCGGAAAGGGAGGGGCGTCGGAGTCGTCGGAGTTGTCGGAGTTGTCGGAGTCGTCTTCGCGGGATCGTAGTTCACGTCATTGGCTGGAGTACCATGTTCGGCTTGTTGTTCATGGTATGAGCAAGCTGAACCAATTGGCCCAAACGTCGATCGATTTGATCGACGCGGGCCACCGATGGCTGCACCAAGCGCTTCACGGTCGGATTTGGAGGAGGCGGTGGCGGAGGGGGCTGAGGTTGAAGGAGGAGGAGGAGGAAACGGAGGACTGGGGGAGCGGCCATTACGGTGGGGGCGAGGTTGAAGAGGAGGAGGATGAAACGGAGGACTGGGGGAGAAGAATGTGAAGAAAGTACGGTAACAACGGGTTTAAATAGAGAACCCATCTGAACAATGTGAAACGCGAAAGCTTTAACGAGGAGACGCATTGTTCATCGGAATACGAGGAGACGCCTAGTTGGGAAGTTTATCGGAAGCCGAAGAGACTCTGCATGATTCATTTGAACGGTGTGTAAGTCTTAGGGTAAATGATAAAAGGTCGGTCTTAAAGGTAATACTTTTAGGACCGGACTTATTATAAAAGATCGGTCTTAAAAAATTAAATAATAGAATTTTATACCGCATACCTATAAGTAGGGTTAATGATAAAAGGTCGGTCTTAAAATAAAATGAATTGGAAAAATATTAAATAATGGAATTTTATACCGCGTACCTATAACTCCTTATTAATTCCTCACTACCTCGTAACTCCAAACTACGTACGTGGCTATCGAGAACTCTCGCCTCTATTAATTAACTCCTCATACCTCTCTGCCCAATTTGCTCAAACCATGGTTAGATTCAAGAGAAGCGCTCGTAGGGGTGCTCTTAGTCGTGATGCTCGTGCCTTCCGTCGATCGTTATACGGTGCGCCTCCTCCATCGAGAGTCCGTCCTATTGTGACGAGAAGAGTCTCGGGTCGTTGGACCCATTGTTATTTCTTCGGATGATGAAGAGGTTCCCGCTCCCCTTCTCCAACCTCTTGGCCCCACCGCGACTACTACGGCCCCTCTCCTCTTTCCTCTAATGAAGCATTGTGGTGATTCGAGTAAGAAGAAACTTGCTGATCTCGGCGGGAAATTAATGTTGTTCACGCCGAAATCGCCAAGGCTTTGGAGGATAATAAGCTTTAGGAGATGTTTAGTCGGATTCTTGTTTTTGATAATTTTACGCTTGTTTTTGTTTTGTATTTTTTCTTGTGTACGTGCATATGCAAGTAATATATGTAATTAAAGAAACTCAGTTTTCCTTTAATTTTTATTCATTCGATTCTTTGCGCTCGCCAAATCCTTTATTAGAAATCACAAAAAGAATTTTAGGACCGGAGTATTATAAAACGGCGGTCTTAAAAAGTTGTAGATATACAACCGTCTCCTTTTAATGAACCGGTTTAATTGTCTCAATTTAGGTCGGAGGATTATAAAACTCCGGTCTTAATAAAATCCCAAATATAAAACATGTCTCGCTACGTCGCGCGGAATATTAAATTTCCCTCTCGAACTTCTCTTGTCGCGCCTAAAGTGTTACTCGGGTTACGTCGCCCACTTCGTTGGTTCGCGTTGCTCTCTCGACAATCACTTTACGGTTCCTTAGCTAAACGTCTATAGACCAAGCTGTAAGAGGTGTTTCGGTTATATAACTTTATGATTTTCCTGCTCATCGTTCGGGTTTTTCTGGGTTGAGCGAAATCGATCAAATGTTCTTGTGGGTTTACGTGTTGTTAATGGATATTGTATTTTGAAGATTATAATTGCATTTTAGACCTACCCAACTGACCAATAAATGTTTTTAGGGTACTCTTTCATGCAACATCAACGTTCGTGGCGGGAGAAGAAAGACTAAGCAAACGCATTTGAATTTATATGATACGGTGAGTCCACAAGACCTTCACGCGATGAATTTAATTTCCTCGTCATGCATTTATTTTGGTTCTTGGATTCTCTGCGATACATTTATGACCAAAAGTGATTCTTCGTTCTGCATTTAATGAGCAAGTTTATCCGAAAAAAAAAGGAAAAAAAAAAGACTTAACCGACATTTGAGCATATATATATGTATGTTAAATCTTTCCGTCTATATATATAGGAATTCTACTATGGATCACGGTTGGATAAATGCTAAACGGACGAGTGTTGAATATCGAATGGGGTGAGAGACTTTATAAAATTTGCTAAACAAAATGCCCATCGAGGGTGGGAAGTTTTATTGCCCTTGTGTAAAATGTTTGAATGAGAGGCGACTAAGTCGAAGTTATACACACACATTTAATTTGTGAAGGAATTTGTAAGACTTATACGGTATGGGTATGGCATGGTGAAAAAATACCAAGTGGGTCTCAACATAGGGAAGTGGCCTTTGATGATAATGACACGGATATGGATGATCACATAGAGGACATTATCCGTGATGTAGGAGAAGAGGCTTTTCATCAATCACATGCATATGGTAATATGTGCGGTGATGCGAGACCCCTCTATACCGTGGGTGTAAAAAATACCAATTGTTGAATCTTTGTATTGAAATTGGTAAGCTTGAAGGCACGTCATGGATGGAGCGACAAGAGTTTTCAGAAATGCTTGAGGCTTTTAAGGACATGCTTAGGATGATAATGTGTTGCCGCATCGATACTATGATGCTAAGAAAATACTTTGTCCACTGGGGATGGAGTACAAAAAGATCCATGCATGCCCGAATGATTGCGTGTTGTATAGAAAAGAGTTTGAAGAGGAGCGAGTTGTCCGAAATGTGAAACCCCAAGGTACAAGTCAAATAAGGGGCTGCAAAAGTGTTGTGGTATCTTCCAATCATACCAAGGTTCAAGCGGTTGTTTGCGAATGAAAATGATGCAAAAAATTTGAGGTGGCATGCGAGATGAGAGGATTTCGATGGAAAGCTTCGACATCCGGCCGATTCTTCTCAATGGAAGAAAATCGATCAATTATTTCCGAACTTCGGCGAAGAACCTAGGAACCTTAGGCTTGCCCTTAGCATGGATGGCATGAATCCATATGGAAGCCTTAGCGGCATACATAGTTCATGGCTGTACTACGATTATTTACAACTTATCTCCGATGTTATGCATGAAACGAAAGTACATCATCTTGTCTATGTTGATTTCGGGACCGAAACAACCAGGAAATGACATTGATGTTTACCTTGAGCCCTTGATCGAAGACTTGAAGGAGTTGTGGGCGAAAGGTGTTGATGTTTTTGACTCTTTCAAGAAGGAGGTGTTTAAAATGCGAGCCATGATATTTTGTACTATAAACGACTTCCCGGCATATGGGAACTTGTCAAGGTATAGTGTAAAAGGCCATAAAGCATGTCCGGTTTGTGAAGAAGGCACACGCTACCATCAACTTCAACATGGAAGAAAGACGGTTTATCTTGGACATAGGAGATTTCTTAGACGGGGCCACCCATATCGTCGATTGAAGAAAGCCTTTTTTGGTGGCCAAGAGTATGAAGATGCTCCGGTGGCATTATTTGGGGAGCAAGTTTATGAAAAGGTGAAAAATATCAATGTCGTATTCGGTAAGAAGGCGCAAAGTGTAGAAAAGAAACAAATATATGGAAAAAGAGATCGTATTCTTCGATCTTCCATATTGGCGCAATCTTGATGTGAGACACGGTATTGATGTCATGCATGTGGAGAAAAATGTATGTGATAGTATTGTCGGCACGCTTCTCAACATACAAGGTAGTTCCAAGGATGGTGTGAAGGCAAGATTGGATCGATAGCAATGGGAATACGCAAAGAGTTACATCCAAGGCGAGATGGGAAGAGAACTTATTGTCCCCGGCTTCTCATACTTTGTCTAAGGATGAAAGCGAAGTTTTTGTGAGTGTTTACATGGCACAAAAGTTCCCACGGGGTATTCTTCAAATTTGAAGCGGCTTGTATCGATGAAGGACTTGAAATTAGTAGGCCAAAAGTCTCATGATTGTCATGTCTTGATGCAACGACTACTCCCCGATAGCTATTCGAGGCATCGCCGAATATGATCTTCGGGTCGTTTTGACTAGACTTTGTGTCTTCTTCAATGCGCTTTGTGGTAAAGTTTTCGAGATTGAAAAGTTGGATGAATTGGAGAATGAAGGATATCTTATCTTGTGCCACCTTGAGAAGCTTTTTGTTCCTACATTTTTTGACATCATGGTTCATCTAATTGTTCATCTAGTGAGGGAGATAAAGATGTGCGGCCCTATCCATTTACGGTGGATGTACCCAATTGAAAGATCTATGAAATTCCTAAAAGTGCGTGAAGAACGCATACCGGCCGGAAGCATCGATTGTTCGAGAAATATGTTTTGAAGAAGCCATGGAATTTTGTCAAGATTATTTGGCCAAAGTAAGACATATTGGGCTTCCAAAACGTCGGCATGCGATGGGGGTAGACGAGGGCTTCCGTAAAGAGTGTGGATCCGATGAATTGTCACAAGTCCACTTATACATCTTGAATAATGTCGATGAAGTTCAAGCCAGCATAGCTGCACATAAAGCATTTGTAAGGAAAGAAAATCATCGAATGATTTGAACAAAGGTTGATTAGGGAGCATGAGAACTTTTGCAAAGCTGGTTCAAACAAAAGGTCGAGGGAGAGGAATGTGTTTACGATACAATCAAATGGTTAGCGGTGGTCCGAGGTTGATGTCATAAGTTGGAATTCGTATGTGATCAATGGTTATACATTTTACACGAAGTCCCTAGATGATACGAGCACGGTCCGAACGGTGGTGTTATGTTAGAGGTGAATCTATGCACTTCTCCAGTTCGAAAGACAAGAGCCCTTTATTGGCGGTCATGCCATATTATGGGGTTATTGAAGAGATTTGGGAGGTGGACTATGTGAAAATTAGATTTCCCATTTTCAAATGCAAGTGGGTTAATGTCAATAATGGTGTTCGGATCGATCGGCTAGGATTTACATTAGTCGATGTCAATGGTAGAAGTTTTGGAGATGAACCTTTTATTATGGCGGACCGGGCAAAACAAGTGTTCTATATCACTTAGATCAAGAAAATAAAATGTGGTGCGTAGCTCTCCAAGGAAAGAGGGTCATTGATATTGATGAGGAAATGAATTCAAATTATGGTATTCACGAGAGTACTCCTTTTTCAAGGGGTCTAGGACATGAACGAAGAAGATGAAGCGGATAATGAACCCGGCATAAGAAGTGATCATCAAGAAGGGATATGGGAAGATATCACTTTATAAAAGAGTCAATTCATAAGGTAATATTCATATGCAGATTTCTTTGAAGACTTTAAGGCTTTAACTATATATATTATATTCCTTCTATCTATGTTCATAGTTAATGTCACCGATGACTATGAATTTTGTTCTTGTTTTATTTTTGTGGCGGGATCCGATCCAAAGGGGCATGTTATATAAGAGGATGTTACGTTGTTGGGTGGGGGAATCGGATGAAGGCATGGTGAATATTATTTTGGGCGCATGTATGTTGTACTTGTAACTTATTGTATTTGTAAGAAAGTTATCTTATTGTATGAATTAATTTAGGTGTTGTAGTCATAGTAATCATTAATTAAGAGGCCAAATAGCTCATGGTGAATAATATTTGTATTCTTTTTCCAATTCAATTTATTCAAATAATTGTTCATAGCTTGTAGCTTAAAGTATCGAATTTTATGTCTTTGGATTGGGTGGTGGATTTGTGTATATATATAATCGGGAAGAACAATGGGGAAAAATTCGGGAAAATTTAGACCGGAAATAATAAGACGGTCTTAAATGTTCACTTGTTAAGACCGGATGTAATTATATGACCGGTCTTAAAGATCGTGATATTTTAACATGATCTTTTAAGACCGGTATATTTAGACGTCCGGTCTTAAATTAAAATATTTAAGACCAGGATGTTTTTATCATCCACTCTTGAAAGTCAGTCCTTTAAGACCGTGTGTAATTAGTCGTGTGGTCTTAGAAGCGCTAATTTTCAGACCGTATGTGTCTTGTCCGGTCTTATAATTACGATCTTTTAAAGCGACCTATTTTTTGGCCGGTCTTAAAAGTTGAGCATTAGGATCGAACAAAAAATATTTCGGCTTCATTTAGTTCAACTTTTTAAGACCCAAGTTTTTAAATGTCGGTCTTAAAAGAGTTTCTTTAAGACCGGTTGAGTCCGGTCTTAAATGGTAGACTTTTAATACCGGAATTTGGAACAAGACCGGTCGCATATCGGTCTTACGACCCCCCTTTTGTCCGGTCTTAAAAGCCTTTTTTCCACTAGTGTATGGTCAAATATGTGGCAAATATCACTTGGTGAAAATTGTGTTGTATGTAGGAGAAAACTCTACATAATATAAAGGTATAACTCTTTATATATCTATTCATGAATTAACATATAAGACTAATGAATTTAATAAATCGTTATTTTAATTGATGAGGTGTTACTTCAAGAAGCACCAGCTTCAAGGAGGCATCACTTCAGACACTACTTCATGGCCTATAAATACCCAGCATCAACAATCATTCTAACATATCAAAAATCACACAAACAAGAAATCAAACTTATTGCCTTTGTCCTTGAATTCGCACAAAAATAAAGTCAAAATTATCATTTTGTAAAAGTAATTGTTGTCTTTCTTGAGTATTGAGAGTGTAATCCATACTCGAGGGTCTTCACTGTATCCTACGAGTAATTCGTCTGTCAATCCAACTTGCACCCTACAAGATAGGTATAGGTGGGGACAAACTAAATCTAAAGGAAAGTGCTAGCTACATCTTAAAGACATTACACACTACTTTCTTCTTCATCTTTTCTCCTTATACTCTTCAGAGAGCTAGGCCTCTAACAATCTTTAGACTTGATTTCATGAATACAAATGACATCTTTAAAGGAGTTGACTACATTCCTTGTGAAGTTGGAAGATTTGGGTCCTTGGATGGCTTCATTGATCTCGCTAAGAATTAAACGGTAGCAATTCTCAAATTAATTACTGCATGTACGGCCCAATTTAAAGATGGCAGTATTTATTTGGTAAAGGAAATAAAGGATTTGAATCAAGCAGATGGCAGTTTATAGGGAAGGGCAATTCTTGGGTTGTTTGCATCATGGCCAACTTTTATCACTTGGGTTGTTTGCATCATCACCAACTTTTATCACTCAAAGGATTTTTGTTGAAATAAAAGGGGAAATGGATACTTTGATCCGAGAACTTGTAAAGCAGTCATCCTGAATTCATTTGGTTATCGGGAGGCTACCAAAGGAAAGAGGGATCGAACCCATGACCAGATACCATCTATGCCAACTCTCATTGGCAAGTATATATTTGCCTTTATTTATTGAATATGGTATATCATGAGGTTTATTCATAATATGGTTTGATGTATTGCTTCAAGTTATATGATTTTGTTGGCTTATGAAATCATGAAATTTTAATCTTGATTAGAAAGTGGTAAAAAGAAAGATAGATTTTAAATTTAATAAATTGATAATTATTATGAGAAATTCTATAGTCAATTAGATGAGTTGATAATTACCCTGTTGTATTTTGATTTTAATTATAATGATTGATGAAAATTTATAATGGAATAGATTCATGAACTGAACATGGTTTGAATAATTTCAAACAACTTAATCTGCAAGTAAGTGAATTTATTATTGTCTCATCAATTATAGATAAACTTCCTCGTTTATGAAAAGACTTGAAATAGTCTTAATTAAACATAAAAAACAAATCTCTCTTAAGCTATTGGAGAATTATCTTTCTTAGAAGAGGAGTATGGAAAAAGACCCATGATACGAAAGGTAATAAGAAGGTACACATGGTGGAGGATGAACAGTCTCATAAGACCTTAGACAAAAAAGGGAAGGATAAATTTATAAATTCTATTTACAAATTTGACAGTAGTAAATTTAATAGAGTCATGATTGGTTGGTGATATGTTAATGACTTTGATTATTGTTATGGGTATTCATTGTTTGACTCTAGTATAAAATTGGTACTGATATGGCGATATCTATTCATTATGATATATAGTTAATATATCCTTGCAAGGGTTTGCAGCCAAGTTAAAAAGTCTTAACATATTAGCCTAAGACATATCCTTACAATCTTCACTATATTTCCTTCTTAATAAACCAACATCTGTTGAGCCAAAAAAAAAACCAACATCTGAATAATATAGTGATGAAAATTTATTACAGCAGGATCTCACAAAACTAAGATTGCGGAAGAAACCATAAAAGGCATGGACCACCAGTGGCGGAAGCTAGTGATGGGTCTGGTTGGCCTAACTGATCTTATAAAATTTGTTAAGAAATATATGTATTTATTATATGATATTTTATTTGACCACAAATTTGGCTTCAGCTAATTTTTAATCTTCTCTGTAAGATAATGTTTGTTTCATTATTCATTGGATTGAGAGGGAAGTAAAATTCTTATTTGAGATATTGAAAATGTTGGTATTATCTTATATATTGTTTTGATTTATAATTATTGGTTATTATTTATTTGTATTTTTAAGGTTATTTGATACTATTTAGTAAATACTTCTTCTGGTTCTTATTTAAGGAACCAACTAACAATTCTTACAAGTCAATAAAAACAAGTTAAAGTCATTAAATTTGTCCTAAAATTTAAATAATTTTCAATATTATCCCTATTAATTACACTAAACTCTAATATCATATTAATTATATTACTCTTCTTTTTTTTTTGCTCAAAAAAAGAGTGTTAATTAATTTTTTATTAATTATTACTTGTCACTCAATACCTTTTTTAATTATGGGTATATAAGGAAAAAAATATTTAATTCTATTTGGAAACAAGCAAAGTGTTTTATAAAAAGGACCAACTATATTTGTTAATTGGTGTCTTATAATAAGAATTAAAAGGAGTAGTTCAATATGTTTATTTTTTGTGAAATTTAAAATTTTTTCCTGGTTCTACCACTATGGACCACTAAATGATTGAATAAGAGAGAAAAGTGGGGGCAGAAAACTTCTAAAAATGGTAAATATATATATATATATATATATATATATAGGAAGTTTTTCCTCATATTTTTCTTACCCAAAAATTTTCTCCCCATCTAAATATAGGATTAAGGATGAGGACTCACATGAGCTTGTCCAGAAAGAGTAGTTGGATGAAAAACAGCACAGAACAAGAATAAAGTGTGTGGATGTCAGGATGTGGATCATCATTAATTAGCGTGCTAGAGAGCCCGAACGCCAAAACGAGTCGGCACTTGTATGGAGGAGGGCAGTTTAGGCATCTTCCATATATGGTCCCCTTGGATGCATCTAATATTCGGCTTCAAAACCAATTTAGAGTTAATCTAATTGTAAGACATTGTTAGATTTTTTTTTAGATTTAAAGTTTGAGTCTCAAATTGATAAAACATTTGTGTTAGGAGGGATAGTCACTAATCTTAAACTAGATACCCGATAATATTATAAATTTAAAAAAATCTGCTTTGGAAGGACTTAGAGCATCACAAGAACTAACTTGCCTCTCTAGTACTACCAGCTTTATGGCCAACCCACTAATTAATATTGATTAATATTATTTTGATTCTTAATATAAAATATATTTAAATAGATTGATTAAATTAATGAAATTAGTTAAATTGGTTAACATAATAATATGTCATGTATTTTTTAAACATCCTAATCATTTTTCTTAATTTTCGTATTCCTTTCTTCTTTGATTATTGTGGAGGAAGTATCAATAGGGGTAAATTAAGAAAATATTAATAAATATATAAATTATGTCTTATATTTAAGATCAAGATTAACTCACTAAATATGTCCACTTCCAGTTCTAAATATAAGATAAAATTGTAGGACAATTAGTACTCAAAGCTTTATCCCATATTTATGATCATATAAGAGGGAGTAGTACTATTCCTGATGGCCTTTGACTTTTACTTTACCCTTGCACGTTCTCTTTGTTGTACTGGTCGTTTGGCTTGTGTGGTTTCAAGAAATCCTAATCAGTTGCCTGTCACTTTCATTATTTTAAGCCTACCAAAGCTTATTATTTCCAACCGGCATATTTGTAATTGTTGGTAAGATATTGGCAGAAGGAGGGCATTGTTCAGATTTGTTTGATACTTGTAACTTCAACTATGTTTGCCATTTTGGAGGGATGTGAATGCCAATGCCCTAAAATTCAAAGATTCTCTGCGATGAGAATGATTGCTGGTTTAGGGGAAGTCAACTTCTAAGCGAGTTCGAGTTTGGTTAGGGCTTCTTTTTGTTTTTATCGAGAAAAGCTGCTGCTGCCCCTAACCCACCAAAGGAAATGTTGAAAAGAAACCACTAGCTATTGAATTTGGACGCTATAACGGGACGATTCTTGAAAGAGAATACTATGCTTCCTGACCCCTTTTTTTTTTTTTTTTTTTTTTCCTTTTAACTTTTTCCCCTTGCTCATGAGCATATACCACTCTGATCCTATTTATAAGTTCAGTTTGACCAAATCTCACGTACCAAGGATAGGTAAGTATCTCAATAATTATGAAACAAATTTCCAACTTTACCCTCATTTATGAATGAGTACCTTTTAAAATTTATTGTCAAATATTTCTCATCTTTTTCTCTTTCCGACATGACTAGCCAATCTCTCTTATCATCATTATTATGGGCAAAATTGTCACAATCTCATTTATTTGGTCAAAATGGACTTATAAAAAGGACCAAATTTTTTAGTCAAAGTAGACTTATAAATAGGATCAGAATGGTATTTGTATTAGTCATTTTTTATTTTTCACAACACAGTCTAGTATTAAATATGTTCATTTCTTTGACCGAAACTCAAAGATCTCAATTCATCACATTATCACACCACTGCTACTACTACTACAAAAAAAGGGCTTTTCGGCCTCCTTATTTAGACCGGATTATAGAAGATTAAGTCTAAAAAGTATGACGGGTGATGGTTTTGTAAATATAAAGAACTTTGTGGACTAGATTATAGCGAATTAGGTTTAAAAAGTATGACCGGTGGCAGTTTCGTTAATATAAAAAACACTTTTTAGACCGGATTATAGAGGATCATGTTTAAAAAGTATGACTGATGGCAGTTTCGCAAATATAAAGAACACTTTTTAGACTGAATTTTAGATGATCAAGTCTAAAAAGCATGACTAATAGCAGTTTTATAAATATAAAGAACACTTTTTAGACCGGTTGTTACAAACAATCAATCTAAAAACAAAATGTCTAAAACTTATTGGTTGTTACAAACAACCAGTCTATTTTTATTTTTTCAAAAAAGCCAAAGTAGCGCCCACAGTGTCATCTCTTCCTCAAGCCTACTTGCGATCTATTGTTCCAAGAGCCACATGGTCAAATCCTCAGCAACGTTGGCAGTGATATGTTTCTAGGTTCTGCGACGGCGTCGACTCCAATCCTTAGTAACAGCGGAAGCGAGGTGCTTCGAGGATTCTAGACGGTGGCAGCTATTTCCTCTTCAATCTACGGCTTCTCTCACGCCGCCTTAAGGACGAGCTTCCTTGATCGCCGATGAACCTACCTTACTTGCTCTTGCTCAGATCTAGACTTCGATTTTAGTTGCTTGAAGCTTTGCCAGCACTGACGAGAAGATCTTGCTCTGATTTGGTTGCTTAAAGCTTGTGATTTTTTTTAGGTTTGAACTTTGATTTCACCTCTGATTTTATACTAATTCAAATTTGATTTCAATGGTGAATGATTTTCATTTCTTATTATTGTTTCTGATTTATGGGGTTTGTATTCATCTTTTTTGTTTTTCTTGTTGGTGTGGCTCTTCTCTGCCCTTTGTTCTTTGTCACTGATGACAGAGGGACATTCAAAGACGTTGCCAAATTTGGTTCAAAAAAAAAAAAAAAAATCCCTTTCATGCCATGCCGAATTTGTGATTCTGGGATCGCTTATTTTCTTTTGGATTTTTTATTTATTTTGAAACACTTTAAGACCAGTTATTTTACACAATTGGTTTTTAAAGTCTTCAAATTCTCACTTTTAAGATCGATTATTGTACACAACTGGTCTAAAAGTCTGACTTTTGAAACCTCATATTTTAAAATTTCGGTCTAAAAACAATATTTTAAGATCGTCGCACATCAGGTCTTAAAAGTAACAGACTTTTTATATTGCCTATATTAAGACCGATTCCAGATTCAGTCTAAGAGGTGTTTTTCATTCAATCTAAAAAGCCTTTTTTATACTGGTGTCAGGATTATCCCAGCTTTCATTTGAGCTTGATTATTCATCACCACAAGTTTAGTTATATGAAAGCCTTATTTAATCTCCCTTGGCTGTTGAGTGTGACAATTTAAAAAATAAAAAATAAAACCTCCTTGGCTTGGTAATATATAATAAGGGGTTTACATTTCTCATGTTGCATGAGAAAAAGAAATTTCTACACATACATGAAATGGTGGGACCCACATCTTTTTAAAAAAATAAAAAACTCAAGCACGGAAATCAAAGTAACTATCCTATATAATATAATGGGGGTTGGTATAAATAGAAATAATCCACCACTCATATTTTCTAGATATAGAATAGATGCATAGGTCGGATTCGGATTAGTCAAAGCCTCGGATACCGGACGGCAAAAAAAAAAAAAAAAAATAGAAATAATACACCACTCATATTTTCTAGATATAGAATAGATGCATAGGTAGATCTCACCCTCAGACAGTACTTCAGACAGTACTTCTTCTCTTATTCAAAATATAAGAGTCAAATTTACGAGCGGATATGGTTTTTTATAAGATCCATTTTGTTTTTGCTTCTGTATTTAATGATTTTTTTCCCAAATTTGCTACACTCTCTCTCATTATTCTTCTTCCCTACATTCTTCTTCTTTTCTTTTTTTCTTTATTATCTATTAGTATATCTCTTACTTATTTCCTTAATAAATAAGGATATATTGGGAAAAGAAAGTAAATATCTTGCATGTTTATTGATTTTAACTAACTTCTTAATAAATATAAATTAGATATTTGACTCTTATATTTTGAATCTGAAGAGGAATAGCTTAAATTAATTTTGAAAACAAATGATTGCAACTCACCAAAACCAATCAAATTAAAATATCAATTGACCTATAATTAAGATAGCCGCCCATTCATTGGATGCCCACTTATCTTATTTTGGTCATCCAATTGATATATTTGTCGTGTACATATATGTGGCTTCTTCTTTTTCCGTTTTTATTCAATGTAGTGTAATAAATACCCGATATATAACTACATGACGCAGCCACGGACCGCCTCTAGTATTTTCTTAAATCCAAAATCCATTGTATAATACTATAAGTGGACAACTACTATTTCTATAATCTTTCGGGAAAAAACTATTTCATAATTTGATCTGAATTCTCAATTATTGAGACGTATTTTCCTCTGATATGAATAGACGCCAATTATTGAGTTAGAGGCGTGTGTGGAGTTCAATTATATTATTGAGTTAGAGGCGTAATAATATTTTTCAACCCCCTTTTCAATGAGAAAAAATAATGTTGCCACTAGTAGCTAAAAGAAAAGGATTTATTTTCCTAAAAAATGTCCATTTTATAAAAAGAAAAGTAAAAAATAAAAACGGTGATATTTTTGTGATTTTATGAAGGATTATGGTTCTCAATTTTAAAAGAGATGCCCCTTTTTTAAATTGGGACGTCAAAAGCAGAGATTTTAGCGTCATAACTCTAAAAGAGATGTCAAAAGATAGCTTTTGGCACCAAAAACACTATTTTTAGCGTTCTTTTTTAGAATTAGGACACTAAAAGTGGTATTTCAATGTCCCCAATTCAAAATTGAGATGCCTAAAGTTCACTTTAGGCCTCCCAATTATAAATTGGGACACCTAAAGTGGCCCACATCTTTTGTGGCTTATTGAATTATGAAAAGATTGGAATAAAAGTATAAAGAGTGGAATACTTTAGCAAACCATAGCTTCTTCCACTATTATAAAAAGCACTTTTAATGTCCGTTTTTAAGACCATTAGACGACTGTTTTTAACGGTCATTAAACGGAGTGTCGTTGAAAGTTTATAACATACAAAGACTGTTTTAAAAAAACAGTCGTTGAATTTCAAAGACTATTTTAAAAAAACAATCGTTGAATTTCAATGACTGTTATTTAAATAACAGTCTTTGTATATCTACAAACCCACATGCTAGGTAGTCCATAGAACCATCTAAAACACAATATAAGGCACAATTTGAAAAAGGTAAAGCCTCGTGAGAAAAAGAATGGATTTAAAATGGACGATAAACAACACCATTCAAGATTCGACGCAAGAAATAGAGCGTTTCATGTCCAACGAATCACAAAATAAGAAGAAAAACAAAAAATAAATAAAACATCTCAAGTCTTAACCGAATGAAACAGAAGACAAATAAAAGAAAGCACCAAGAAATAGAGCAGAAAAACACTTCAATAAACTATCCATTCAAAATTTTCAACAAAAGAAAGCACCAAGAAGTAGAGCTCCGGTATCCTCATCATCGCCTGTGGGGGGCTTCCTCCTCTTCACGGTGTTTGGGATCGTTGCTCAACATATTGTTTAATGAGAGGAGAGAGAGACACACAGATCTGCAACCGAGATCTTTAACCGGCGGAAAATGATAGATCTGGAGGCTGTGCAGCATGCTCGTAGTTCACGACAGAGGACGAGTCGGAGTCGAAGTCGCTCACACCACAATAGAAAACCTCCTTGGTGGCAAGGGTAAGGACGTTGGGTGCGAAAATGGAGATGGGTGGGGTTGCATTCGGGATAGATTTGAGGAAGACGTTCGCACCGTTGGGTTTTGAAGAGAAAACTTTATATTTTTATGAAAGAGAGGAACAATAAAATGTCGAAGGCGCGAAATTGAAGTTGAAATATCTAAAAAATTTGAATTTCAACGACTGATTTTGAAAAGCCAGTCGTTGTAACTCAAAATAAAAAATAAAATAAAATGGCATGAGGGAGGCTTAAACTAAATGATATTAATACATTTTGTATAGATATATATAAAAGAGATATATTGATTAATTTATTAAATTTAATTAGGAACTAACTAAATGAAAATACGATTAGATTTCTTCTCTTAACTATCGAAATTATAGACTACATACTAGGAAAGAGCTATAAATATGGGAAAAAATTATAGTGGTCATACAATCTTGAAGCTTTTATTCTAACAAGAAGTAGCACTAATTTTTCACAAAATAAAACTAAATGGTATCTCAAAACAAAAATAAAATAAAATAAATGGTGTCTAATATACAACTACTATTTTTACTAAAACAGTCGTTGTATCAAAACATTTAACGTCTGTTTTTAAAAAAATGACTTTAAAAGTAAGGAAAAAATTACAATATTGCAAACATTTAACGTCCGTTTTTAAAAAACGGACTTTAAAAGTAAGGAAAAAATTACAATAGTGCCACCACCTAAACATTTAACGTTTGTTTTTAAAAAATAGACGTTAAAAGTAAGGAAAAAATTACAACAATGTCACCGCCTACGTTTTAATGTCTACATTTTTTTAAAATAGACGTTAATTGGGGGTCATTAAATTCCTATTTTGTAGTAGTGTTCTTCTCCCACGTGCTCTTCCCTTCGTCCTGCAACACACCACTGTACCTCCCCACTCAATTGCTCTGCATCACCTGCACCTCTATCGCCTTCCTCTTTCTCTTCCGGCTTGACCTTCTCGTCCCTTCGTTTATCTCTGCTCTCTATGTTCACCTCGCAACACCATCTCCGGGTATTTCATCACCACTTTTCTTTCTTCCTTCGCAATTCAACGAATTCTGTTGTTACATTATTTTGATTAAGGCTTATGAATGAGGGATTTGAGTTTGACTGTGAGTTTTGGCTTTGGATGTGGTAAGCAGGTGTGGGTACACTTCATTGCAAGGATTCTCCGCAACCGCCGCAAGGGCCAAAGCGGCCTCTATGAGTGGCACAGTGGCCAAGAAATCAAGGTAAGAGCGGGTGACCACCGAAAAGGAGTCATGGTTGCCGGACCCCATCACTGGCGACTATAGATCGAGTATGTTAAGGAGATCAACGTCATCGGGCTGGAATTTAGATATGGAACTTGTGGCTATGGAAGTCCTTCAGGGGTGTGATCTGGAATTTGTTATGAATTCACGGATTTGTATTCTATCTTTCGACTTGTTATGTTCTTCTTCGAATTCAAATTATCTCCACATGTGAGTTTCTTGTTTTGGATCATTGTTTTTGGATATGTTTTTCTCTCCAGTTTTACTGTGATCTAGATTTTGTTTCTCATTTTCTTCTGGTTGTTAGGTCGTTTCATATATGTTTTTGTTTGAACCATGTGTACACAGATCTTAACCATAGACATCCCAGCACAACTTGGGCAGCTAGATGCAGCAGACTAATGCTGCGGCGACTGCCTTGTATGACCATGCCGGAGAGTTAACTTGAGAGCTTCGTCGACGGAAAAGATTTCTCTGTTTTGTGCAACAAGTGTTGGCCGAACGCTCAGAGAAGCGTAATGTATGGGGAAGTGTACATGCATGGGGAAACCAAACGCATGAGGAAGCGAGAAAGCAAAATCACTCACTTTATTGGCCTCATTGTTGGGCAGTGCAAAAAAAAAATGTTAAACAAAAAAACTTATCGCATTCCCTTTAAAAAAGGAATGCCGTAAATCTCTTAAAACGTCCCTTTTTTAACAGACGTTATTCTCATATTTTATTACATCGCTCATATAGGCGTCTTCTTATAAAGGGATGTAGAAATGACTTAAAAATGGACATTAAAAGATTTTTTTGTAGTAGGGTACAGGTGAGAATTAGGACTTTATTTTCTTGATAATTTTCCCCACCCAGCTGGACTATCGTAGTAGCCCTGATTAAACGACACGGTGACTTTGGACTACTTAATCCCAATTTAGTTTTTCCTCAATATCACGGACGTCATAATTAATTTTCTGTAATATATATTATACGTTTGGAACGAATATATTCAGCAATTCAAAGATAACGTAATTAATTAAGGATCAACAATTGTGAATTTTGTCATGTATTGTTACTTATTATTTGTATGTTTGAATAGTGTTATTTTTTTCTTGAAGACACAAGTGATCGGTCTTCTTGTAACTTGGTGGTGGATAAGCCAAATTTATTTTTTTTAGATTAACTGTAGAAGTTTTTTTTTTTTTTCTAACATATTTTATGGTATATATGAGATACATGCATGCAAAGCAATTTTATCTCGATATGTATCAACCTACATTTTTAACGCTAACTCAAATCTCGCATAGAAAACAGCGAGTGTTACTAAATACTCTAAGAAGCAAGCCTTCCGCTCTTGTGTTACTAATTACTGCTGCCGATTTTTTACAAAAAGGGGCAAAAAAAAAAAAAACTCTTTTTCTTTCTGGCGGGAATTTCAAAGGTTGCTGTACGTTGTGATTAACGAACGTCCATCCGGCATTTCATATGTTCCATAAGAGTGATCGCCTGGGATTTTGGTTTACCTTTTCCTCCTTCGGGGTTCAGTGGTGGGTCTCTTGAAGCATATTTTCTGCGATCTTCTTTATCATACCTTGCCCGCGTGTTATGATTTAAAGGGTAGCACACAATGTTGGGTGCCCTTCACGGACCACTGTAGATTCATCGAACCTGGACGCTAATCGGGTCTTCTGGTTTCCTTGGGGACTCTATCCCTTTATCGGTTTAATATCCAATTAAACGCAGAGTCGCCAAAAACAGCACAACCATCGATAGTGGAGCATACAAAGCCCAGTCCTGTCTCCTGACTTTTTCGGGTACTACCTTTTTTCTTGGTATCTAAAATGCTGTTCCATTTTTTCTTTTTTACAAAAATTAAATATAGTGGTTCTCGATCCTCCTGCTGCATATGATAGTATTATTATTTTAATTCCTGCATTACTCTTGCTCGTATCCAGTGGTCCGAAGCGATTGAAATGTCCTTTCCCCCGTTTTTGGATAAGGAATGAAAGTGTCTTTTGGACGGAGAAAAGCCGTTTTTCCCTTGACAGTTATAAGTTAACAAACATTCCGACCCCTTTCTCATTTTTTAAAAATATTTATATCACAACTATTTTTTTTTTTTTTAATTTCTATCTGAATCTCAAAAACATGTTATCTCACTTGTATATGAAAAAAAAAAACATATTTGTATATACATTTTAAACGGTGATTTTATTAATTTTAACATGCCATCTCAACAATTTTAATATGCCTTTTAAATGTTTTATATCTCAAACTATGTTAAAATTAGAAAACTGAGTTGAATAAAAAGAGTGATATACTTTTCTTTATAATATATATTAACTAATATTATATATTTTTTTAAATATATTTTAACATATATTCCCCCTCCTAAATAACCCGCCCAAACTTGCTGCCTTAATCAAAGAAAAAAGGAAAACCTTCAAGAGCAAATGCAGTGGGATTCTCCGCACTAGAGAGTCTATAAATCTATATTTTATTTATTATGAAAACTATACTGGGTTGGCAAAAAGAATCGATACAGTAAGCAACTTCATTGATATTTTTTGACCGAATTTCGTTGATATTGATATTATATATGGATGCTAACCTTTTTTTTTTTATAAATTAAATGCGACCAATTAATGCAATGTATTTCAAGATTGCGTAAAGAATTGCGAAGGGCGGACAAACAAACTAAGCCCAACAATACGAGTGCGAGATACTCCTAATTCTATTCTGTCATGCATACATGCAACATGCATGTAACGTCTGTGGCGATTTCATTACTAGCTTGCTAATCTTTCTTTGTTATTACGGACAATTTAGAAGCCCTTTGGAGGGGACCCACACACCCATTACACGCACGCACACCTACTTGTCAACAGGATGTATAGAACTCATGATCTCTTCTATGAAAGTAGGTTATGATGGAGTGCCAATTGAGCTATAAGCTTTTGACACTTGCTAATCTTTTCGGGCCTTTGTTTCAGCTTGAGAACTTAGATTTAAGATTGCTTCAAAGTGACCTCCCCCATCTTGAATCTTTGATTTTCCAAACTTAATGTCACCATCTGCTTTCTTTAACTTAGGTTCGCTACACATTTCCTGAATTACCACTCATGGTTAATTAGTAAGATCAATTTTTAACTTTTCTATTCCTCAACTTCCATTAAATTTTGTTCCTTATTATTTTCCCTACGGATTGTATACCCTGAGATGCGAGCCACATTATATATGCTTAATTGTTGAACTCTAACACTCAAAATATACCAGCAATTACTACTTTAAAATATGTTTTGATCTTTCTGTACCCTACATCATAGGTGGAAGTCTTGTTTCATTTGTTCAATGGATCATCAAGATGATGAAAATCTTCAAACAAAAGAGGTGCATGTATCTTCACATGATCATGCACCATATGTCCATAGGGTGAGAAGTCCTCCGAGACAGAACTTGTTCAAGGAATTCCAATCCACTTTGAAAGAAACACTATTTGCGGATGATCCTCTACGTTCCTTCAAAGATCAGCCTATGTCTCGTAAGTTCATCCTCGGTGCTGAGGCCATATTCCCCATACTTAATTGGGGCAGAACATATAATCTTGCTAAATTTAGAGGGGATATTATTGCTGGCCTAACCATTGCAAGCCTCTGCATCCCTCAGGTAGAGGCTTTGAACATGTTCAATTATGGCTTCGATAAGGTTATATGTTTAGTCATAATTGAACTTAGCTTCACTAACAGGATATCGGATACGCAAAGCTTGCAAATTTGAGTCCCCAATATGGACTGTGTAAGATTCCTCTAACTCATCAACAGCTCAATTTGCCCACATTTTTCGATTAGATGTTGGATTGAGGTTTTGCATTTTTTTTCCCTACTCTACCTGTTAAAGACTCCAGCTTTGTTCCACCTCTGGTTTATGCTGTCATGGGTAGTTCCCGTGATATTGCAATAGGACCTGTAGCTGTGGTTTCTCTATTGCTGGGAAGCTCGCTTCAGAATGAGATAGATCCTGTAAATGCTGCAGAATATCGACGACTTGCTTTTACTGCCACTTTTTTTGCAGGGATCACCCAGGCTGCTCTTGGGGTATTCAGGTGTGTATATGTATATATTAGATACCACCACATAATGAAGATGAGATGGAACATGTAATTTGGGGTTGAATAATCTTATGGTTGGGTTGGATATTTTATCAGGTTAGGTTTCTTAATTGACTTCCTATCACATGCTGCTACTGTTGGTTTCATGGGTGGAGCTGCTATCACGATTTCCCTTCAACAGCTTAAGGGTTTTCTTGGCATTAAAAAATTCACCAAGAAAACTGATATTGTCTCTGTGATGAATTCAGTATTCTCATCAGCGCATCATGGAGTATACATGTCTTCTCATTTTCTCGCTGTTGTTTATTTCATACACTAATAATAATAATCAGTTGCCCTAAATCTAATTAACCTGAAGATTTCCCTTCGAAAAGTTGCTCTTATATGCGCATAATAAATATAAATAATGAATTCTATACATGTCACATCTTGCAGTGGAACTGGCAGACTTTTTGCATTGGAGGAAGCGTTTTAGCTTTTCTTTTATTTACTAAATATATTGTAAGAAACCCTAATTATTACTTTTATTCTTTTTATTCATTAATAATTAGGTCATTTGGGTCATTTATTGATTTCTCATTATGTCCTAATAATACGGGGATTAGGGAAAGAAGGACAAGAAATTGTTCTGGGTCCCAGCAATTGCCCCATTGATATCTCTTGTGCTGTCAACTTCTCTGGTCTATTTAACTCGTGCAGACAAGCAAGGTGTTGAAATTGTAAGGTTTACAATCACAAATAGTTATATGGTTGATCTGTACATATAGTAGGAATAATCTTATGCGAATTGAATGTCTTGTTTCCCTGATAATATGTGAAGGTGAGACACATAGAAAAAGGGATCAATCCTTCATCTGTTCATGAAATATACTTTACTGGCGATTACCTTCGAAAGGGTTTCAGAATCGGCATCGTGGCTGGCATGATAGCATTAACAGTAAGTGAATCTTATTTCTTCACACCAATACTAGTTTTTGAAGAGAATTTGGTTCCATGCCTAAGATGTTCTAAACCATTATAATAATTTGTTTCACAGGAAGCCACAGCAATTGGGAGAACATTTGCTTCTTTGAAGGATTATCAGATCGATGGAAACAAGGAAATGCTGGCTTTAGGAGCTATGAATGTTGTTGGCTCAATGACTTCTTGCTACGTGGCAACAGGTAAGCTCCTGCCACATATTTTTACGAACTACTAATTAATTGAGTTTAGTGCTTAATGGGAAATAAAGAGAAGCTAGGGTTAGTAATGCCCGATGACGTAGCGGATATTATTAATTTAATCATTCATGAAAAGTGCATGTAATCAATCTATCTTATTCATGCTTTCAGGTTCTTTCTCTCGGTCAGCGGTAAATTATATGGCTGGCTGCCAAACTTCGATTTCTAATGTTGTGATGTCCTTTGTTGTGTTTTTTACCCTCAAATTCATCACACCTCTTTTCAAGTACACACCAAACGCCGTTATTTCTTCCATCATCATATCAGCTGTTATCAGTCTTGTGGACATTAAGGCAGCAGTTTTAATATGGAAGGTTGATAAATTTGATTTCGTTGCTTGCATGGGAGCCTTTTTTGGTGTTGTTTTTTGCTCGGTTGAGATTGGACTTCTGATTGCGGTAGGAAAGTTAAGACTTTATCATCAATGTCAAACCTAGTTTTGATAGGTTATTTTATACCATGATCGATTTGTCCAGGTCTGTATATCCTTTGCTAAAATCTTGCTCCAAGTCACAAGGCCACGAACTGCTACACTAGGAAACATTCCTAGTACAACTGTGTATCGAAATATCCAACAATACCCAGAAGCTACCAAGGTTTCAGGAATTTTGATTGTCCGAGTTGATTCTGCCATATATTTTTCCAACTCCAATTATGTCAAAGAAAGGTAAAGAAGAATGAATCAAAGAATCGGTTAAAATAGACAGAAAAGTGCAAATGGTTGGGCCACTTGACTTTTTTTTGAAGGATTCATTTGAGTTTATATGTATCATTTACAGGATACTGAGATGGCTGATGGACGAGGAAGAGAAATGCACAGAAGGCTACCGAACAAGGATCCAATTTTTGGTGGTTGATATGTCACGTGAGTGGGTTTTTTATTTTTCCTTTGATGTAGTCCCACTTCTCCCCAGTTGTCTGAAAACTCGGTGTAAACGTGTTTGCTTGTAGCGGTGTGTGACATAGATACGAGTGGCATCCATGCCTTTGAAGAATTACACACAAGTCTTGAGAAGAGAGATGTTCAGGTAAACTAAGTTCCATTAACACATATATGCACCATTACTTGAAAACGATCACGATAGAATTATGAGGGAGAATGAACTAATTAACCAAGAGAGTGTATATAATATGTATATATGTACGTACACACAGCTTGTAGTGTCAAACCCAGGGCAGGTGGTGATAGAGAAGCTCCGGGCATCGAGCTTTGTAAATAAGATAGGGGAAGACAAGATGTTTGTCACAGTTGCAGATGCTGTTGCTTACTGTTCTCCCAAGGTGAAGGTGGCTGAGGAGGCCAGCTTCAACAGTAACACTCTCTCCAACTTGTTGTGACACTCGGTAAAAGGGAAAGCTCCTGTAATTGGCCTCGTCTATGATCGATCTCATCCATTAAAATAGGTACAAAGACTGATGATTAGAGAGAGACAGACAAGGATATCAGACGCCTTATAGCCCCTACTGCACAAATAGGAGGCCAACGATTCAATCTCGCTTGGATCTCGCCTATTAGTGCATGCACTCGTAACCAAAAAGAGAGAGAAATAAGGGTGCGCTGTGCACTCCAATATGTGGACCCACTCCTCAATTTGTTTTTGTAACAACAAGCATGTCATCCCCCCGCGCGTTGCGCGATGCAACAATTAAGGGAAATTACAGGGCATATTGACCAAATAGTCATTGAAATGTTCAAGTAATTGAATTTAAAAAATAGTTTTAAAAGAAAAGATTTGCATTTTAAATTATTTGATTAAATGGAAAGAATTTGTTTTTGAGGGAGGTGTACCTGTATAGGTTGTGCAATTTTTGTTCGAGCTCAAAAAGTTCAACAAAAGAACATGAACATGGTAGACATGAAACTACATCAACTTTTGAACATGTAGGATGGACGGAGATATATCGTCAATCATTTCAAGACAACATTTCTAAATATTTCCTTGTATACTACATTGGTGGTTGTGCATTTTCCACCATTTGAACCGTCTTGTATAAGAATCCTAAGACCCGCAAGATTGTTCACTCTTGATAAACAACGTATAATTGTCCATGTGTGAACACCGGCTTCATCAAAAATAACCCAACGTTTTGTAATGATTGACCCGACTCTTGTTAATTGTCATTGCAAAGGATAAAGTAATAGGAAACGACGTCTCTTCATCCTAAATGGTAGACTGCTATCTGAAGGATTCATGTCCATCCGGTGGATTAAAACCTTTTAGTTTGGGCTTGACCCATTAAGTGTTAATCCTTCAATGACATTTTTCAAGATGTGTGACGCGTAGTCTAGTTCCATTACATAAGCCAGCAGCTTGGTCAATATTTCTTAACAACATTATAGGCACACCAACCTTTAGAATGAGAACATGCAAAGGGAGACCTGAACAAATGATACTATTCAAGAACTCTGTAGTGTACAGATATTCAAATCCATCAAATTCTTGAGATGACTTGCAAATAGTATCACAACTATAGTATTCCATCAATTGACTAGGTAATAAAGAGCAGATGTATTCATTTATCTGGTTCACACTTTCAATTGTTGGGCAAAGAATAGCTCTACTATTGAAGTAAGTCGAGTTAGTTAAATTTTCAAGCAAACCTGGGTAAGTGGTCGACACGATAGCATGCATAGGATTATCAAGGTTACGAATGAGGTATTTGTCGGAATCTCAACTGCGCAATTCCATCGTGCGGCAACCCTAAATTTCCATCACCTATATCAAGAAGCCATTTCGAGAAGACTTGTAATTCTTCATAATGTTGATTTGAAGAACAGGTCAGTCTCATGTTTTTTGTGAGATGGAAAACTGTACATGAATCCCACAAAAGCGAAGAAGTGATGCAAGCATTGACTATAGTAGCTCTAGAAGCCCTTGGAATAACGGGTAACAATTGGCGGAAGTCACCTCCCATCAATACAGCCTTGCCCCCAAAGGGTTTGTTGCAATGCATTATATCCCTTAATGTACGGTCAAACGCCTCAATGCAAAAACGTTGGACCATGGGTGCTTTATCCCATATAATCAGTTTTGTCGCTATAATAAGTTCAGCCAACAAAGAATTTTGTTTTATATTGCACATTGAGTCTTCATTAACTGCGATTGGTATTGCGAACCTTGAATGTGCCGTCCTACCCGATCAGTAACAATGTGGCAAAGCAATACCACTAGACGCTTAACAAATGAGCACGATTTCGCCTTTGGAACGAATTGATGAGGTGAATGCGCTCCACAAAAATGTTTTCCCGTTCCTCCATAGCCATAAACAAAGAAAAATCCACCAACACCAGAATTAATTTTCGACATGATAGTATTGTAGATAAGACGTTGATCTGCATTCAGTGATTTTACTATCTCTTCCGACTGTTGATGTAGTTGCACCTTGTCATAATTTAATTCTTGGCGAATTAGATGATTATCAACATTGGCATGAGTAGTCGATGACGACGGGGGCAATGAAGGAAAATCGAGATACTCTTCCCATTTTTCTCGGTAAAGAAAGTCTCGATCTCGATAAGGCGGCTTGCTCTTTTTCAGATGCTGATATCCGTATTGCTACATGAAGAAACAAAAAGCATTAATAATGAAAAAGGGTGGTGAGGTAAAAATTAGAGGAATATGAACATATTTGATGAATAGGGTCACAATGTGGAATATATAATAAGTCTTTTGATAAAATTTTAGAAGTCTCCTTCCAAACGACCTCAGGCCGCGTAAGGCAGCTGCACAATAACATACTCACAAACATGGTTCGCAATGACCGGCCACTTGCCCACATAGATGCTTCCTTTAAGGCTGCTACAAATTTACAGTCATCGTCTAGCAATCCCAATGCAATACATGCAGCACGATATGTAGGATATACGACACCATCAACAGTTCTAATAGCATCGTAGGATGAAGGCCCTTTCACTTTAGTCAACAAAATCCTAAGGTAGTAGAATTCACCTGAGGAAGGTGCAACATGAGTAAGACGACCTATTGCAAATCCTCTTTTCCTTATTTGCCACATTCGCTTGCTACGATTATAGACATAATATTGTGGAAATTCATAATAATATAGCGTTTTTTTGCCAGATCATCATCTTTATTCTGTTTCATCCAAGCAATAAACATAGACTCATCGACTCTTGGCTTCGCAGTAATCTCACCACATCATCAGTGTTAGAGTAGATGACACATTGTTGGTCTGGTAGATGGAAGCTTAACCTTTCCACCGGTGGGTATCTATGTTGGATATCAAATCTGAATATACGCCGAGCTGCCTCACACGCAGATATATATCGGAAGTTGTAATATTGTTCAATCTCATCCAATGCCTTTTTTGGATTGCCAGTTTGATCTGTCTCATAAATCGAGGCAACGACACGATCATGCCCTTTGCTAATATACTTGAATAGGTACTTGATTGCAAAAAGACGGTTGCATTTTTCGACATTCATATGGGCATGAAACATAGACAACAATGTATGATTATATGGAACAACAAACCTATTATCCAATGCAATGCCTTTAATATGAATAGTCCCGCAATCTTCTCTTCGTCGTATGTAGGAAATCCTTCATGGTCAATTGTTGTGTGTGCATTATATTTTTTGGGAAGTACTTGTTGCATTTCTTATCCACCATACATTGTGCTTTTGGATTAAGAGAGCCGCAAGGAGAATGCATCATGAATTTTTGCACTAGTTCATACAATTGAGGATCGGAACGGATCGGGATTTTTCGCGGATATAATCTTGTCAACGTCATCAGGTTCTTTGATCTTGTCATGTTCTGTTAGCCATCTAAGGATGTGTGCATGTGGGAGGCCTCTTTTTTGGAATTCAATCGTGTAAACTTCTGTGATGGAGAAAATAGGGTTGAACAAAGAGGATTAGTTATACTGTAGCATAATATGTAGTTGGAATGTTGCATACTATTAAGAATGGAAAATAGAAACAAAATCGGGTTCGAGTACCTGCACGGACGTTTCCAAACAGCTTTTTTTTAATGACATTCATTAGAGCTTTGAGTTTGAGTTTGAAAATTCTAGATAAGATATCAGCCCTACTTGAAGCAGTTAGAGTTTCTCGTGCACAAAACCGTGATATTTCAGGCCAAGATGGGTTGCATGTAAATGTTATGAATAGATCTGGGTAGCCAGCAAATCTACATATTGTCATGCATCTTGATAGGCTGAATCATGTAACGTGCTCCACCCGTAAATGAAGAAGGTAAGATAATCCGTTTTTGCCGATGGCAGATGCATTTCTCTCTCCATTTAGCAAAGCATCAGATAATCCTTGGTACATGTCGGCACGTAGTTCTTTTTGATGTGTTCTAACCCATAACAACCTTTGGGCTTCAATCATTGTGTATGAATCCACCACGAATTGTTGAAAAAGTCTTCCAGCATGTAAAATAGTTGACACCTCATTTTACCTGGTCATCAACTTATATACAAAGTATTCTCTCATGCTAACTCGTTTCTTTGATTTATCAGAACCAATATCATCAGTAAAATGGTTGATATCGTCCCTGTAACCATCCTCTCCTCTCGAAAATAAAAGAGGGTACTGCAGTGGAAGATATGAGGGACAACTCATGTATCCTTTGAGGTGTACCGCACAACTCCTCAACAATAATGTCCCTCCATTTGGAAATTGAGATCAATATCTCCCATGATCAATGCCGCCACTTCTAAAGTGTAAGGCAAGTTATGTGTTTGTCCATCATGTTGCCTGTTACTAATCAAACGTAACTTTAAACCATGAGGATGAGGCCTACTAATCATTGAACCTGCCATACGGTATTGTTTCACGAAGGGGTTAAAATTGTCCAACACGTCCTTAATTTGTTCAACAATCATTGGATCGATGCTGGAGTCTTTCAAATGCTTGCTGTCAAGAAAGCAATACATATGTGTAAGATCTGAAGTGTTAGTCGTAATAGGAAATTCATTGTAAATCAAGTCGCAAGAAATGTTTGGTATGTACCTTACAGCAGAAATTCTATTTTGGACTTCATTTTCAGTGTCATATATGTAAAGTTGTGAATACACAGGCTTTGCTCCATTTTCTGGCAAAAGACTTCCGATGTGATGGTAATTTAGTCCAGAGAGAACGAAGGTGTAAGGCCCACAGCCATCGATTTTGCCACCTATTGAAGTGAATGAGAACATGTTGTTGTAGTTTCTAATATTTGCATGAAAATTCTTAGACATGACTGATTGTTTATCAAAGAATAGGTCATGCAACACAGTAGGAGGTGCAAGGTTTTTTGGGAGACGGACTTTTCCTCCGTGACAACACATTGTAAAAAGAGGTGCAGATGAACTTCGTTGTTTCTGAACCCTTTCATTAAACCACATGTTTGCACCACATATGTGGCATTCATAAGTAAGATCGCCTTCATCTAAGTACTCTACAACATAATAAACATAGTTTGAGTAAATGAAGTTAGCTGACGCGAAGGATATTATGGGGTTTTTTTGTTAATAATTATATACCAATACTCTGTTGGAGTTCCCTTCTTAATGGATCAGATGTATTTTGTGTCGTGGTTCCAACATTAGGATCTAAAAGGGTAAGTAATAATATACGTATGTATGTTATTAAAATGCATTATAAGTGTTACATTAAATGTAGATAGCTGACCTTCAAATGGATGTGCCTCAATTTGATTGCCATCATTGTCGGAACCCGACTTATCGTCATATGCAAAGTCAGTATGCTGGTAACACTGGTTAGGATCTAACAATGAAGATAGATTATCTTAATAATGAATAGCAATGAACGGGTAACAAAGTAAATTGTTACTAAGGAATATAACACATTTAAAGAAGTTCATTCCGATGAAGCGGGTGTGCCAAAATCATTACTTGCATATGTCCGAAGGTGTCGATGGTTTGGTATTTTTGCGTTGTTATTGCCGACTCATCGCTTGAGGGAGTAAATTTCGTCGAGACAAATTGAGGATAACTGGGTGAACGAAGGACATGCGGGGTAGAATCATGTGGGCTTGTAACTGTACGCCAATGAAGTGAAATAAGTTGGTATCAAAGACATCAATAGTTTTTGAGTAAGCGGTGCATGATCTATGGTCTCTTTTCATACAGTAGACATGATATGTAAATTTACATTACCTGCAGGTGATGTGTCAAATTCAAATTCAAGGTGTCGTGTGATGAAAGAGTCATCAAAAATTTTAGCTCCAGTGGTCGATGATCCAAGAAGAACTGTACTATGTTGGTCAGAGTCAATTTCCATTGTGCAAAACCTGTTAGTTCTATATCTATTGGTACTGTTCCTGAAATCCATGTCCTCTGGATGAATGCATTTAATTAGTAACCTAACATTTTTCTCTATATGGTAGATGTGGAGATGAATAATGATATACCAGGACTCTTGAATGAATGAAATGGTGAACTGTCATTTGTATGAACATTCGTAATATCCTGGAAAACATGTCTCCTCGCTTCTTCCTTGTAGTCAATTTTCACTCCATTATTGAGGTGCGGTTTTTTTTTTGGTGGCATGTTGAACAAACAACTAATATAAAAGATTAAGGCATCATAATTGTGAAAAGGAAAGAATTTAATTCAACTGGTGTACTTGAAATATATTATATTGAAGGAAGGTTAGGTATGATATGACAAGTATATACATTTGTTCTCGTTGAAGTTGAGCTAACAATTGCTGTCCTGGAACTTAGAAGCGCCTCACCTAAAGATAATAGTAATATATACTATCAATATGATATTGCGACAAAATCTCCCACCCCATACTAGTTAAATGGTAAGTTTAACAAAAACCCTTATGAGAAGCACCAATATAATCAAATTGTAACTTTAAAATGTAGAATTAAAATATATTTAGTAATTCAAAAACATTACAAATAAATGTACTATACAAACAAATGGTAACTTTAAAATGAAGAATAAAAATATGTTTTCTAATTCAAAAACATTACAAATATATGTACTATACAATCTCGTAGAAATTTTTTTCCTTTTCTTGGACATAGCATACGCATCATATTTAGAACTCTTCATTAACAACAATATCTTTACACACACACATGAAAAAATATTGTTGACATGTAAAGTTCTTAACTTTTAGACCAGCTAGAGAATTCTGAAGCTGGAGTAAGAAATTAAAGAGAGGAGGAATGACAACTATTAACATTTCCATCGGTACTGATCGCTTCATTTCTGAGAAACTTCGTCAATAGATCTTAATTGTATGAATAAAATGAAATCTAGAACAAAGTGCATTATAGTGAAGCAAATCAATCCTAATGAGTCGAAAGCAATGTTAGCAATAGGTAGCATCAGTTATTCTTTCCAAGTCACTTGCCTTTGATTTCAAATCGTAGACAATGCTTACATTTGTTGTGATCAAAGCTCAAAGATAATAATAAAGCAATATTAGGATCAGGTCTATTTTAATAATCCAACAATAGGTGATACAGTACGAAACACAAAGCAAAATGATCTCTATAGAGAAATGAAAAAGGGCATTGCATTTTAATGGTTTTGTCTCCCATGATGCAAGGAGTGCCGGTCGAATATAGATACTGGTTCAAAGACTTTGCTTCAATAAAGCCACCGGTTATGAGAAACTCTAACTTCTTTTTTCTTTTAACATTTTTTTTTTTGTAAATGGGCCCATGATATGTCATAAGCGGTTGATTATAAGAGAAATTTATAATGACCTAATTAGTGAAAGATAATCTTTTAAGGTTCTAATAAAAAGATGACATAGATATGTTAAAAAAAATGCATGGACCTGAAAAACATGTTATCTTGAAAGGATTAATCATTGTAGTACAAGGGTGTTTTAAATGAATGACTGAGAGCAATAATTCTATCATATTAAAAGTCGCCAGGGGGCCGAAAACAGTTTGGTTGCCGTTTTTGGGGATCTGTCAGTAGCTTATATAACAATTTGTCAAAACAACACACATAACCTCACCAAGAAAGTGGATTGCAAAGTAAATTGTCATTTTGCTGTAGTTAAGAGTGATGCATAGGCATAAAATTGAACATGAAAATAAATCTTAAGGAATTTAAGTACAATGGTTTCTGAGCTCCCATTTTATCACTAGCAGCATTAACGACAGATAATTTCCAAATGATTTAATTTAAATATAATAATGGATTTATCTATCCCATCTTGAGCGACCATTTTGAGATTCTAAGGATTTACTTGTCCACACAGGTGTGGAAAAAAAAACGCACAAAAAAAAAACAGAGAAGTACGAATGCGACAGAGTTAAGCCACAGCAGAGCTCAAAATGCACTACGAGAAATTCAGCAGTTGAAATCAAACACTGATGAAAGAAATTGACAGCAAGCTATTAGGAATAGATGAGATCATCAGCCACTCTTTAAGCATGTTTGCACAGTTTGTACAGAAGCGGGCAATTCCAAATCAGATTGTCACATATTTACAAATAGGGAAATTAATATAGAAAGTAGGAACTCATCTTCTCCAAATCAGATTTCAGAGATATAAACTGCAAGATCATACTTTTAAGTGCACAAAACCAATCCAATACTGCTGAATAGAGCTTAAAGGTGTTCCAAAAGAAATTAAAAATTCAAGCGAAAAAATTGAGGGGGAAAAATGAAATATATCTCGAAAGTTACTCCACATTTCATTTAATATGTACCAATAATATTACAGGGGATTGATAGAAGTATTAGGTAGCAAGAGTCCTACACTAAGTGAACGATTTTTCATCTCGAAAAAGATACTGCAAATGGATAATAATTGTCAAATTAATAAATAAAATAATTCTGAGCTAAGGAATAAAACAACCAAGAATCAGATGACTGAAAGTAATCCGATAATGCATCTCTCGTGTATATGTGAGTAAGAGAATAAAATTGAAATTAACAATACCGAAGTTGTGCAATTAATTTCCCTTGATCTCTCTGCAAAGATCTGTTTGTGACACATGGAGTACAGACATAATAAGATATGAAAATTGAAATGATGGAAACAGAATAATAGGTGAGATACTCATTAAAATCACAGACAGGATGATAGTTTCCCCAGGAAAAAGAAAGAATCGTTAAGAAAACTGAAACATAACTTATATGGTGAAGAAAGCCTGTTGAAAGTTTGTTGATAATATAATTCCCTATTTTCTCATTTAGAAGATTTGCTCCTTTTTAATTTCGAAAAATTTGTTAAATACGTCTTATTTAAATTTGGCAATATTTTTTATTTATTTATTTAACTTTGCTTTTTTTTTTTTTTTTAATTGTTAGGTCCTTTTTAAGATATATGCTTTAATCTGTAAAGGAATTTTTTCTTTTAATATTCAAAACGAAGTTAAAAAATATTACAATATTGATGTTATTTATTAAATTATATGAAATAATAAGGGTAAATTGGAAGAACTAATAAAAGTCAAGACCTTTCTTGTAATTAGACATCCAAAAGTAACTTTGATATACAATCTCCATCAATTCTCTCAGAATAACTTGTACACTGAAAAAAAAAATTCAAACAAAAATGATCAACCGAACTCACTTTTTATGAAAATCACATTCTTTTAAAATCGACTCTAATCCAAAGAGGCAGCAAGTAATTAAATCAATAAATAATGCTTTTGAAATTATAGTATTGAAAAGGTAATCCTAACAACTCATGTACATAAGCAATGCTTCGATCCCTGGCCTTTGACATATATAATCTTCAGTTTGCATGTGTCATTATTGTCGTTGCTTCATCATTGCATTTAAAACTTTTCAGATATAGTAGTTTATACAGTTAAAGAAAATGCACATACCTTATAAGCACTCCAATTGAAGTTTCTCAGAGGAGGATATTTCAATTGATGAACATTCTTCATGGATTCCGATTAATGCGAAGAAAACCCATGTCAACTGGGTCAAACTCAAGGAAATCGTCCACCTCAATTAATTCATCATCTGTTGCAGGAACTAACCTCCCATCACCTTCAACCTAATGATTATGCCAGACAATAACATTCAAGTGATTATTATTTTAGCAGAGTCACTGGACATTAGATACCAAACAGATTATTAATCAAGAATGATCGAAGACAACATGAACTCAAGAGAAGGTACATAAACCAGTATAAAATGACGCAGCAACTTGCCATTATGCTAGACAATCTAACCAATACATAGAAGCAAGGTGTTTTATGCAATTGGTTCTTAAAGTCCTTTCATATTATTTGCCATTTGGGTCTATTAGATGCTTCTAAATTTAAGTTCTTTGAATCCCCAAAAAAAGGCCACTCAAGGTGATTGAGCCTCATCTATGATAAAGAATTTAAGACTACTTCAAACCCTCTCTTTCCATCTCTAATTCTCCAACCCAGGAAAAAGTAAATGTATTTCAATAGTCTTCTATCCGTATACCGTCTTTGTTAAACTTTTCCTGTTTCCTCGTCTAAGTGCACCAGTAGGCATATGAATCGTTGCTAGACAACAATTTCAAATAGGTTCAGTGGTCTTCAAATTAATCAAATTATTAATCATTACCTTTAAATCTTCACATGTAATACGTCATTAAAATGATAAAGATACAAAAGAAAGAAGATTCTTTATATAAAAGATATTACTTATTGAATTTCATAGGTATTACTCAAGATAAAATCCAATTGATTCATGGCATAATATGATCACTTCGTTAACTCACAGCAGTGTTATTGTGTTTATGCATCTGTATCCCACATTCCATAAAACTTTACCTGAAGTAAGAAGGAAATTATATACAAGATGAGTGACCTTGCAGAACCAAGCGAAAAGACGTTAGGAGACTTGACTTTCTGGGCCCAAAAACGTCTACGTTCCTCTGCAAAGTGTATACTAACAGAAGGGCATTTGAAACATGAGCATTGCAGTAAGAGAGACATGGGCCTGAAGTAGATTCATCTTTGCAGTGTGGCTGTAGACAAATATTTGGGAGGGGAAAATATGCGAAGTGTAAATCTAACTTGGAAAGAGATAATACTTGTTTGTTTGGAGACAAATTAATAATATAGGACAATACTTTACTTTTTAGTATAGAGTGAAGCACCATACCTCTGTATCTTCTGCGGATTGTGTATGTGTTGAGAAAAATAAAGTCAAAGAATTCAAAGTACTGTATGAATGACAGACATTGCAGGTAAGTATACCTGCTAGAAAGGCCCACTCCAGATTTTCAGGATTTTGATTGGTTTTATGGTACTATATGTAACATCCAAAATTTTAAATAGTAATTAAGTATTTTTGGATATGATTTATTATATATTTTGAGGTTTAAAGGAGATCTAGAGGATAAAATAAAAAGTTATTATTATTATTAAAGTTTATTATTACCATTGAGGCAAAAGCGGTGGACGGAGATGAAAGAAAAATATATATATATATATATATATATATATATATATATATATATAAACGTACTTATGTATGTAGATAAATAAAATATTATTATATTTAATATAATATTAATATATAATGTAATAGAGAAATAGGTGGCGGTGGAAAGGTAGAATGAAAGAAGGAAGAAGACGAAAAAGAAAAATATATATTATATATTATTATTACAATATTATTATATTTACTATTATAATATAATATTAATATTAATATTATAAGAACGTGGTGGAGAATGTTGAAGGAAGGAAGTGAGGAAGTGTATTATTAAATATAATATAATATTATTATTTTAATATTATAATAGGTGACGGAGAATGGGAAGGATGACATGAAGAAACAAAAAGGAAATAGCGAGGGCCTACTATGTTTGAATTGGGAAGGAGGGACGAGAAGATGAGGTGGGTTTGGTAAACGGCGCCCACTCTTTTTGAAGTATGAGTGATCGGTGCCCTTTTAGAATAAAATAAGGGTGCACCGATCCCGCCAATGAAAAAGGTTGGGGGAAATTTTTAGTATAAATACCCCCACCACCGGGCACACACGCATCATGCATACACACACACTTACACTTACACTTACACACACACGGTCTGAGAGAGGATGAGAGAAGAGAGAGAAGGAGCGTAGGGTGATAATTATTTGGGAGTTTTATAATAGCTTTTTGGTAATTATTTTGGCAGCTAAAAAGTGACAGGTAACTCTGAATATTCTGTCTTATACTTGTGAATTATGTATGATTATAAATGTTTATTTATTTATTTATTATTATTATTTTCATATTAGAATATATGTATAATATTTTATGGTTTATAAGGTTTTAAGATCTGGTATGAGAACTTTGAATTTGTGATGGTATTTTATCTGATAAAACTATTTGCATGTATATTATTGATTTACTATTCATGTATTTGTACAGTATTTTTACTATTCACGTATGTATATTGTCTTTTTACTATTCACATATATTGATTGTATTTTACTATTTATTATCAACGTATACGTACCGTATTTTACTATTAACTATTCATATATACGCATAGTATTTACTATTCACGAATACGCATATTGTGATGGTTATTATCTACGTATTTTTATGAATATATTTGATATAAGTGAAAGTGTAATGCATTATTTGTGAAAGAATACAGTTATCATGGCGGATGTATTGTGATGGGTTGAAGTTTGGAGGAGTTGGTATGATGTGATTTTATGCCACCACTCGGTGCACAGTGGTTGGTACCTTTTTCAGGGCCCCTTCTTCCATGTTTTCCTTTGGCCGGGATTGCATTGGAGTTGTGGGACATGTGACACCTCCTTTTGTGTATTCTTATAAGGAGGGGAGCCATAGTCCATACTTAAGCTCTATGCCTTTGGCCGGGTGTACCTTAAGTTTTGGTGAGCTTGGAACAATTCAGTCACATGGATGTGTTTCTATTGGACTATGTGTTAGCCTATGGCTCCAGTCAGCGGTATAAGGTGGAAGAGGATATAAGGGCGGATGCATATTGCATGACATGTTATAGTATATTTTAAAAGATTGATAAAGTGATAAATATTTTTGTAAAGACGTTTTAATAGAGTTTTGGAAAATATTAAGGTATATATGTATATAAATGATTATATATTTTTGGAAAAATATAAATTATATATATATAATTAATTATACTTTATTATTTCCTATTTTTTGTCATATGTGATTTGCTTGTGTACGGTTGGATATTCAGTAGTTACTAAGACGTGGAAACTCACCCCTCCTATTAACATTTTCAAGTGAAAGAACTAATAGGGAGCAAGGGAAGGCACATATGGAGTGAGCCTTGATGGCTCTTTTGTACTCCTGTAGTTTATGTTATGTTATTTATATTTGCCACCACCATAAAACTTCCGCTTTGTATTAAACTCGATGTATTTTGAGAATTTATGTTAATTTTAAGATGGATTTTTATTTGAATCAGCTTTGTATTTTTTTTAAATATTTTAAATGTTGATTATCTCGGTTGGAGAGATTTCAAATATTTTGGACAAGTTTTTGGGTACTGGAGATGGGATGTTACACTATAAATGAATAATAAAATTGAAATATTTAAATAGAACGACAAACATAAAGTTATATAAAAAAATATCATATTTCTTCCATAAAGTCCTAAAAATAAACTAATAATTCTAATGAATAAACTTATTCTGGACATCCCATTTTTTTTGAAAATTTGTAATAATGTTAAATTCCATTGGCATTATGGTAGATATGAAAATCTGGATATTCCTACTTGAAGTATTAGTTCCGTCTTAGTCCATTTATGGCTATAAAGACGAAACATCAGCAATGTAGGAAAACAAAGGTGACCTGACCAGACATAACAATATATTTTGAGGTTTTATGTCAATTAAACTATGTAGCCGGTTAGCAGAACAAATCAGATGGCATAAATGTACCTGATTTTCCTCATATTCAATGGCTGGGCATTTTGACCACTAATGGCATAAAGTAGTTTTGAATGTTTGGCAGCAACATGAAATGGATATCAGAAGCATTACATCCTACCTGCGTTATAGTATGGGAAAGTTAACTGAATATTAAGAATAAATGATGAAGTTGTTTGTAAATGAGTTTTGTCTAGCTGAGTTGCAAGTATTTGAAGCACATGATATGGATGTTCATAATAATAAGTGCTGGTTTGTAGCAGATTTGTTGCATGTGTGTGTTGGAACTTGATATCATTCACTACAAAAGGGATTACAAAAAGTTTCATTGAAGTCTAAAGCTAGATGGATTCCACAGCTTTGACCTTAAACCAACTACTAAAAGCTGGTTGGATCATTACAATATAGGGACCATGAGGAAGGTGACCAATACAATGGAAATTTCTAAAGAAAACTAATCAAAATGTTGTGAATAGTGGAAGTAGTTCAATTTTTCTCCTTCTTGATCCATTTGAGTGGCTTGGATGGTGTCTTTGATGGGGATGAAGGACCATATGTGGTCGACTTCAAAACATGTTCGATTGTTTCTTTGCGAAACCTTTCTTTTCCCTTGGATGGAATAACTTGGATGTCATCGAGAGGAGATCTCATCAATGTCGAGTCAGTTGGCAAGCTTTCTGATTGTGGGTCACATGGTTCTGGTGTTGGTTGTCCCTTTTCTGTAGCAATACAATTCCAAAGTAAAATTATTTCATCTTCCTCCTCATTGCATATACTTGGTTGACCAATCTATTAAGAAACATAGTGAGACCTGTAATGATGGTAAAAAAATTGAAATGCATACGGGAAAATTGCAAAGGAAAAAATCTCTGAACCTCAGAAGCTGCTGCATCAAAAGCATCATTTAGATCAGTTGCCTCAGCAAATGTTGTGACAGAGACACTGGAATTTGGGTGATTCTTGTTGTAGCTGTTTAGCTTCATCTTCAAGAGCATTTTCTTTCCAAGGAAATGATTAACTTCTTCTGGAAATGCAAAATCTCTTTGATTCTGAAACGAAAGAGCATAATTGTTGTCAGAAAACAGGAAAAACATTGGTACTGATTTGGGAATGTTAGAATGGAACCTCAGGTATCTCTGCCTTTAACTGGGAGGCTGTTTTTTTAGTAACTCAGTTGCCTGTTTGTCAAAGAATACTATTGAAGCAGTGCCAGACTCATCAGCAATGAGGTAGTTCAGCCTAAGCCTGCATGAAAAAATATATGTGAGATGTAAATGTTGAGAACTAATGTAGAGATCCATGGTTAATAAACTTGTATTCAGATGGTCATACTTGGTTTGTATAATGCATTTTTTCCCTTTGCAATAATGGTTCGTGCAGGAAGCAACACCATTGTCCACATTGGGTTTTGTCCCACACCTTCAGCACCCATCATAATACCATCGATCCCGGGTTAGGCATTTTTTTAGCTCACAGATGACCGCAAAATAATTCCCCTGTAAATAAGTGGAAGGACAATTAGTTGCCATGACTTTTCAGGGTAGAATGAGATGAATACAAGTTTGGGACACACCACTTCCTGAAGGCGGATGTCAGCCACTTTAATTTTGGGTGTATTTCGAAGAATAGTTTCAGCAGTCGAGTTTGAGTGCTGAGTGCCCGGTGTTGGAGTGATGGTAGGTGTTCAGCACTGGCAACAAATATTCAGGAAATGATTAACCAATAAGAAAGGCTAATAGTTGTAATGGAGTTGTATTCCAGAAGGGAAGACCACATACCTTGATATAAAATCTGTGACCTCCTGGAAATTTGCATTGATGTGTATTTTGGTTGCTTCAAATGAACTGCAGATCTCTGGGTAACCTGGTAGCAGAAAATGAACATTTGCAATGAAGAAATGATGAACATGAGTGAAAGTTATCAGTTGAAGGAATGTTAAGATAAGGCTTACCATCTTCGTCAAAACTGATTCATGCAAGTTGTGCAAGTAAAACGGTTGGTTTTTGGGTGGAAGTTAATTCGTGTGTAGGAAAATTTGAAGCACAACCATTGTACAACACCATCTGGATGTTATTCCCCCTATAATGTAAACAGTTTTTATTTAATTAGAAGGTGAGCACTGGCCAGAACATATGGAAGATGAATGGAGAAGTTGGAATTCGTGCAAGAGTGGTGTGTGAGTCAAACTTTTGATTGTTTGTAAGACTTTAATGGATCGGGCTATTAATGTTAAGGGTGTTTTACTTTCAATAATGGCAGAGATAGATGTGGGTGAAGGACACATTACTATTGGGAATGGATGGTGCTAATGGGAAAAAATGAGACATGAAATATTTTAAATTTTTTTCTGGTCGCTTGGGATGTTATTCAGAAATGTTTATAGTTACATAAGAAGCTAAAGAGCCGCATCAATATTTGTAAGGCAACAGTGATGAGAGTTTGAGTTGTGTGGCATTGATGAGAATATAGTAGTTGTTTACCTCTCATCGCCTAACACGAGTCTAAGCTTTGTCTTTTTATCTCCTCCGAATAGTATTCCTCCATGGGTCTATGCTTTTGACAAAAGCAATGACATCTGAAAGAAACTCGTATAAGGTTAGTGGGTAATGTTGTTGTGTGGGGAAAGAAGGAATAAAGTCCACTTATCAAGAGGAACATCGTATGATCTTTGGAGTGATTGGTTTAATATGTCCTTGATTGGGAAGAAGTTGAATAGAGAGAGGGTATTTCAAAGCGGGTTCTTCTCTCACAAACGTGGTAGAGTTGAATAGCAACTTGAATGGGTGATTCGCTGACTTGTAATCCTTTCCATTTGGGATCACTTCCATATTTGCTATGAAATATGATTGTCCTTCTGCAGGCTCTTTCTCAAATTTTCTGAATAAGGATTTGTTCATGACTGAGGCTTGTATTTTATCACCCTTAAAACAATGATTTAAACATATAGCTTGTAAGGAAGGTGGAAGATATGATATAAGTTAGAACATCATGAAGGTTAATATATTTCCTAAGGAAAATGGAAAAGATCAACAGAATATTGAAAGGAAATAGCAAACCTTTTGGTCCATAAGCGTAAAAAGCAGATTGCGCATTTGGTGTGGAGAGTCTTTGTGGGTATTGTGCCACCTCCCGACGACACGGGCTACTATTCGCCACATTTCACTACTGTCATCTAGTTGTTTGATCATGGAGCATTGCATACCAGCCATTGTTTTGTTTTAGACTTCTCTGGTTAGTAGAAGAAGATTTAAGGAACGGATGAAAGTTGGAAGAGCAATCAAGCAAGGTGGCTTTTATGTGAGAGTTCGTTGAATAAGTGATTTGGGTAGTGAGCTATTTTAAAAAGGAGGAGATGGCTAGGAGAAGAAGATAAAGGGAACGAATGAATGTTAAAGAGCAACCAAGCAAGGTGGTTTATATAGAAAAGTTCATGGAAGAACATCTTGCGCATAGTGAACAATTATTTAAAAAAGGAGGAGACAGAAGACTATTCTGTGAAGGAATGTGTAATTATACTATTCACACCTACTTAAGTATGGCAACAATGTACTAACACAGCGGTGATGCTGAAAGCAAAGACTGAAGAGACTATGTATCGGGAACAATCAAATATTAAATACTTAAATAATAGGAGCAGGTACATTTTTCTTTTTCTAAGATACAGTGTCAGCACGTAATCAGACCTAATGAGGTATGGTCATATCAGAGTTAGGTGGTTACAGCAAAGTAAGAGAATTAAATATATATTTGTTGACATTTTTTTTAGCATTTAAAAAAATTCGAAACCCAAAAATTAATTACAGCCTGGCAGCTTTATTGAAGTAGTCGGAGCTAGCATTGAATCTTGTAATGAATATTGGAAAATGGACACATCAATGTGAGAGAAAGGATACAGATATGAGCATTGGTAAATGGTAAAAAAACTTAATGGAAGAAGTAGGTTGTAGGCCTTTTTTTAAGGAAGGAAACAATATCACCGTGAATAATGAGATTATAAATAATGGCAGCCAAAAAGCAAGGATTACATATAGCAACTTAAAAAGGATATTTGAATTTATAATGAGATCATATATGCAACTCCCATTTTCATAACCAAAGCTACAAATTGACGGATTACATATACAACATACCACATGTACTTTTATGTGAAAGTCAAGATTCATATCAAGATTTCAATGGTTCGGCAGTCAAAGAGAATAAAATGGACAGGCTAGTTTCATATCGTTTTTCGAATTTACATGTATTAACATTCCTAATGCAGGGAAATTATATCAGAACAGAATGAAATCAAAAACAGAAAGAAAATATCTAATTCTAATGGAAGAAGTAGGTTGTAGGCGTTTTCTTTAAGGAAGGAAAAAATTTCAGGGAATGAAATACCAGGTACCAATATGGTAAAAAGGGAATGAAAATTAAGTAATCAAACTGTTATCAGGAAGTATCCATTGCACTTTTGAATTATCATGTTAACAGGAAAGCTATTAGGAAAAAAGAGCTGTAGAAAAACTATAAGTCCTCGGAAACAGTCATGGTTTCGGGAACGTAGTTGACAGGGGTTTGGCAATGGTCCTCTTCCCTTACCATCCTCTTCCCCATCGTTTTTTCATCTCAGCCGTTGTCTTCCATCAAATGTAATGAGTTATAAAAACTTTTTTGAAATTAAGTTGTCAAAAAATTGTTTAAAAAACTCATTTTTTTTTAATAAATCATTAATAAACATACCATTGAGATTCCAATCCAACGGCTGAGATGAAAGATAAGATGTGAATAAGATGGTAAGGGAAGTGGACCAGAGGCAAAGCCAATTTACACGACCATAAAATGCATGGTCGTTCCCAACTACACATAAAAGCAAAGGAAAACTTGATTATACTACATCAATTTTTTCACAGCAATAAAATGCATGTCTGTTAACTTAATGTACAGATATCACAGTAGGTAAAAAAAGCTATACAAAAAGGAAGAGCATCTAGGATATGAAAGAACTTATATTCTAACATTGTGAAAGCATGAGCATGATTAGTAAACAATTGTGAAGCTAAAAAATCACTTGGTGTTCAATGAATAGTTTTTTTGAATAGGTATATAAAATATCATTAATGGCAAGTATATTAAGTTTATGAAATACTGCGTAGTTCAAATACAAATGGATGTTAAACATATGTGTCACGCAAGAAGATCACTCATGTAGTTGGATAAGCAAGACTAAAAGAAAAATGATAAATACAGTGAAGGTGTAAGACTTGTATATATGAAACTGCATGGCTATATTATAAAATGCAAACTATGTACCTTGGCATGAGCAATATGCAAGTATCTATTTGGTTCCGGTGGAAAGCAGTTCAACACACCCCTATCTGTAGCTTTCAAGTAGTTGTAGAGAAGCTCTTTGGTGTTGCAACACTTCATAATACTACCATTGGTAAAAGGTAGTTTAGTATGGAACTGAAAATTCAACAGAATATTCATGAGTTGTTATAGGTACAGGTTAATGATACGGTAGATAAAATAACACCTTTATCTTAAGTGGGACAGGAAAATTAGATATCCTGGGTATGGTATGATTATCCACCACACAACCCAACCAAGTGATACATGGATTTGACAATGTAAACCTACCATGTTAGAAGAATCGAGATCGAGTCAAATTATAAAGAAGCATGCAAGTCACTCATCTCTGATTGTGACTCTTTGATCATTTGAAGAAGTTCATTTTGTCTCTGCACATCTTCATCAATCTGCAAAAAGAACATTCTGAATAAATAGAATGTAATAACACCCAGAAAAATCATACTTATTAGTTAGATTCTTGGTACAATTCTTTAAGCATAAAAATGGCTAAGAAAATAAGAATCTCTGAAAATAAAACAATCATCTAAAAACGTATAAATATTACTTATCCCGCACAAAGAACATAAATGTAGTACAGAAAGCATTACCTTTTCATTTGTAAACTAAACATTGTTGTCAAAAACATAAATTAGGAATACAAGCTGCCATCAGAAAGTGCAAATTGCACTTGTAATCTATGTGCCAAGGGAAATGTGGAAACAAAGATACGAGAAATTGGTAATTCAAGAAAGAATGAGAAGGGGAAGATAGATCTGGGCAAAGCCATTGTTCCAAAATGATGGATAGAGCTCTGAGTAAAAGAAGGCAAATAGGTAAGCAAGCTACCCAGAATTCCGAATCAGAAAGTCATCTTTCTATTTGGTAACAGAGAGAGGAATTTTTTATTCAAAAATCAGGATAGCTTGCTTATCTATTTGCCTCATTTGACTCAAAGGTCTATTCATCATTTTGGAAAAATGGCCTTGCCCAGATCTATATTCTCCCTTCTCATCATTTCTTGAATTAGCAATTTCTCACCCTATTCTATGTTTGTTTCAGATTTCCCTTCCATGAAGCTAAGCCTTCACAAAAACATAAAGACTTTTATGAGAAGAAATGCAGTGATAAAAACTTATAAATATTAATTATCCCGCACAAAGAACATAAATGTAGTGCAGAAAGCATGACCTTTTCAAAGCTGCTCCTACATTTTCTGAATCGTTGGCACGCTTCAGTCCTCAACAATTGTCTTCTCCAGATCAAGTACCTCAGCGTATGAGATGAATAAATAATGTTAGATAAAATGATGATATTTGACTGCACTTATGATGCAAACAAATAATAAATTTAGTCTCAATTTCTTCTGAAAAATTAGACACTTTACAAAGCATATAGCTAGCAAAGGAATACATGGAAAGGCATTGCTGTAGGCATATATCTTACCATAAGCTACTATGATAAGGACGATCAGGCGCCAAGAGTGTATCCAAATAAGACAAGAAGGACTGAAGATAAAATTTGAAGAAATACAATTTAAAATTATGAAATTATATTCTATGCTAGCAAATTCTAAATACAGATCACAAAGTTTACAATCGCAGTGCAAAAGGGAATAAATGACGCATAGCAAGAAGTGATGTACGTGAAAGATAAGAAGAATATCGAGAAGTCCAAATTTACACAGTAACCTTAAAGAAGCTTCAGCAGAACCATAAGCTAACATATAATTTATTTCCATCAAAAGCCTACCATAAACAATGTAAAATATAAACAACTCAGGCAAAATATTCACATGCATGGCAATAGTAAGGGAGAAAAGTACTTTATATACCTTATCAAGTCTTAAAACTGAGCAGGAAAGATTTTTTACAAAATCATTTGTTTCCTTGGAAAGGACAAAGCCTAAGCGGGCCGCAATTCTAATTCCTCGTAGAATAAGGACAACAGGCTCAAATTCATCTTCAAGTCTAGTCTCTCTATATTCACGTTGTTCCATAGTTTGCTTGCGAGACTGCAGCAACTCATCAACATCAGCAAATAATTCTTGAGCTTCTTGCAATGCGAAGAAGACACTCTCGGTGCTTGCCTAACTTTATTTTTCTTGACTTCTTTCACCTATAGAAACAGCAGAAACATATGGATATGTGAATTATCTAATAAACCACCTACATTAAGAACAAATAAGTAAAATACTCAATGAAAATACCTCATGGGAGGCCCATGTTCATCAACTTCATCTCCTTCCACAATGAAGTCCGCCATTTCATCTTCTTCACCGATGTCTGCATCCTCCTCCTCTTCTCGATGTTCCTCCTCTTCAACAATATCTTCGAGTGGAGCTCCTATATTTCATGACAATCATGATAAGTCAATGAAAAACCAATACTATAAATCAAGTGCATCTTGGGCATACCTTCATCATCACCAAACAAACTGCGGTTAAGCTTCTCCTCAGGAGTTCGCCCACCTTTACCACCTTAAACAAATTCCTCCTCATCGTGTCCTCCGCCTTTTTTCAGCCTCTTAAACTTTTTGCTCTCCTACATAAAATTAGTCTTGAATTATTCACATAAGCACAGAACTGCATCATCCAGCAGATAAGGTCAGCAGAAAATGATAAAACTAATTGAAAAAGTCAACAATTCACAACCTTCCTATTGTGAATGTTGATATTATTGTCCTCTAGAAGAGCATAATCATCTTCATCCAGAACATAACCCTCCCTGAAATAGTAGGAATAAATACCCAACATATGAGCTCCTCAACATCCTGCCAATAATTTTATAATTAGAAAAAAGGCACAATGTAATTTATCAATATAAAAAGAGATAGAAACCATCACAATGCTAAAATACAAATCAAATTGGAGGGAAAACATGAAATCAATGTATAACCTCAATATCTTGCACTAATTCCATAAGTTGGGGAGTTTTCTTCAGATTGAGATCAGCTAATAGTTGAATCTAAATTCAACTGTAAATCAAAAGGAAGACATAATTGTTAGTGTAAGCATCTTAAAATCTTCTGGCCTCGCTAACAAACAATGAACTCAGCTCCCAATCATAGTATGCAGATACAAAAAGGTATAAATCATTGTACCTTAATTATTTGTGAAATGAGGCCAAGTAACAGATGTGGCTATAAGATAAGGAAAAATCGGGAAAGTTAGAACTACCAAAAACATGAGTCAAACAAAAAGAAAAATTGGATGGGAGAGGAGCAGAAAGAAAAGAAAAGAGATATTGTTTCTTACTCTAGCTTCAGCTAGGTCTTGTGTGCCAATAGTGACCACTGTACACCCAATAGCCTTTTTTGAATTGAGGCAAAGGGTGTGGTTCTCATTTATCTCCCATGGATTAAGAACCTATTTTGTGTTAATAGCTCGCTCATCTATGGTGCCAGGAACATCTATGTTTATAAGCTTGCTGCAGGGAACAGTTCATGGAAAAAAGTAAACATTAGCAATCAACAGCAATAAACTTGGAAAAGAGATAAATAGACATAATCATCACGTGGGGTCCTGCACATCAACCATAGTAGAACTCCATCTTTTGCAATATCAAATAAAGCATTTGTTGATGGATCAATGGGAAGAAACGCTTCATAAACTTATCTTTTGCCAAATAAGCGTTAATATGCGCAACATAAGAAGCTTTTCGATTCATTAATAGCATGATGGACGATTGTGGTGGTTGCCTTCAAATATGAAGAAGAATTTTTTGAAGCGCGATTTCTCGTTTGCTCGGGCTGGCAAATTTATATATGCCTGCCAGTCAATTAGTCAGCTTTATACTACTAAAGCCACAACTTATTGCAAATATTTGAAGCCAAACCATAACGAATCACGATCTGGCTGTGGCTGTAGTGTTGAAGTGTCCGTAGCTGATGCCTGATGGTAAAGTATTTGCCTCTAAATAGCTGTGTTGCTCTCCTACACACAATGAAAACAGCATTTAAGATTCTCAAACGACAGATTTTGCCTCAGCGACGCAACCCTAATATCATCATCATCCAAAAAACACAACAATCTTAAGAAAACAATTAATACTAATTCAGTACCAAAAAAGGAAAAAGTAGTAATTTTGTTAACGGCATAAAAACAAAGAAAGGATAGGATGAATATAAAAGGATTAAAAGCAAAAAGAGAAATCGGGTGCCACTACTCACTGTCTCAAAAAAAAGAAGAAGCAAGATTATGATTGGAAGGAGATTTCAAACCTTAAAGGTCGATGTAGATCTGTTGCGTCAAAACGGCGATCTGTACCTCTCAGCTCCCGACGATCTGCTTCCGACGATGGGAAGAAAATAAATAATCACAATCTACTCAAAGGTATAGATGCACGAAGGGTACCGATGAAGAATAGCAATGAGAAGGAATGGCTTTACCGGAAGCAGATCTAATGATAAAACCGCGAGGGGAGGGTAAAAAGCGGCGACAGAGATCTCGAAAACACGACATCCAAGAAGAGGAGGCATGGAACCGCGGAAGAACAACCAGACGGAGCTTGTAGAAGGTGGGGCCGCCTAGGTGAAGAGTGGAGAATTTCACTTTGCGAAAATGAAGAAGAAATAAGCATTGTCGAGGAGGAGTCGGAGCTGTGCTTCGCTTAGGGTTTGGCAAGTGTTACAATAGGTGGCAGAGGTGAGCTAATGGCTTGGCAAGTGTGTGATAGCTGGCAACCGAGGGGCATTTCCATAAATTCACCACACAAGATACATTCACGCACGGAGCCCCAAAACCTGACCAACTTGCAATATTTAGAATAAATCATCACTCTACCCGATACAATATTTTTTTCTTCTCAGCATACCACATATATTCACGCACAGAGCCCCAAAAACTGACTACATTGCAATGTTTAGCTGACACTACTGCATTCAATAGTAATTTGTGAGAGCTGCTACAGTGAACGGCTTGGCTAAATGGCTTGATTGCTATTACTATTAAGTTGATATTGATAAGTCCTCCTTAGGCACAACGCACGTCAGATTCTAGTACAAAACAAATGAGAAATTTTCCCCAGATTTTTTTGTCAAAAATTAGTTTGATAAAAATTATTTATTATAACCAAATTTAATTTTAGATATATTTTTAAAAAAATTATTTTAATAAATTGAAATTTATTAAATAACATAAATAAAAAATACTTTTAATTTTTAAATATATAATTACTGAAAATGAATGATTTTAATGATATGTACTTTATTTTCTCAAAGTTTTAAAGCCACAAATATATTAATATAATATTTGGTTTGTAACGTAATTTATACTTTATACTAAAAACAGGAGGCAGTAGCTGTATTAGAATTGGAAAAAGGTATGATGGTTGAAAATTCAAAGCGGTTAAATTGTAATGTAACGAAGAAAAAGGTTACCATACGACAGTAAAACCATATATTTCATTAGACACACGACATTGGAAAGGCCAATTCTGCTGGCCATTGGGCGGCTATCCACAAGGACAACTACAACAAGACAACAAAAAACTTGAATCAGAGCATTGAGAGTTTGCAACCAAATAATAATTGTACAAGGTGGAAATACCTCCCTCCCTCCGTCTCGCTCTAAACACAGATACATATATGTATCGTAGTTTTGAGGACAGAAAAGTTGAGTTGCATTTGTCTCTGCCAATATGTGCTTCAGAATTGGAAAGGAGCTCATCAGAGAAGAGTTGAAGGAGAAAGAGAGGAGAAGAAAGTCAGAGCTAAAGGAAAAGGAGAAGAAGGCCAAAGAGAAAGAGAAAAGAAAGAGAGAGGAAAGCCAGAGGAAGGAAGAAGAAGAAAGAAAGAGGAGAGAACAAAGGGAAAAGGAGAACAAGAGACGGGCTCAAGAGAAGGAGAAGAAAAAACGAGAGGACAACAAGAGAAAAGAAAAGGAAAAGAAGGAGAAAATGAAGCATAAGAGTAAGTGAAACAATTGACCCACCCTAACGTGCACATCACTTTGTGTTTGCATTAGTCGCTTTTCAAGTCATACCACAATATTTGGGCCAAAAAAAAAGTCATACCACAATCGCTTCACAGCCTCGAAAAGACATGCTCGTTTTGTGTTTCAAACTACGCATTTCTTTTTAGCTGGAGCTTATTTTGTACTTTTATTTTTGGGTCAAAATCAAATGTAATGTTGTGTATATATATATATATATATATAGTGTGTGTGTGTAGTTTTATTTATAGGCGCAGATATTAACGGAGGATTAAGAAAAAAGTATTAATGGTATAGGATGGAACCCACGAATTCCCAATCATTAGAAAACTTTCATGTCATTAAGTTAAGATCATTATCATAGTATACTAAACTACTGATGATACTTGTTATGTTATTTTTATTTATGAATGGTTACTCATGTTATAATTGTATGTTGGGACTTTTTATTTTCTATTAATATGTATTATAAGTTAGTCTAAATGTGAACAAGTTATATATATATATATATATATAAAAACGAGCATATGATTAAACCATACCCCAAAAAAAAATATGCTCGAATGGGTTATTATCCATCCCATGCATGATGGCGGCCGGATTTGGCGGCGTGAAAAGCACACACCTATCCTTAACTAAATCTCAGAAATTACATATGGAAATGATTTACACTCAATCAAGCAACAAGATACTGGAAATAATAATGCTGTTCTATGTGGATAAAAAGCTTACAATGCAACTTGCAGGACTTTCTTTAGCCGCTCGATCGAGAAGCATGTAACCTTCTAATTTATTACCTTGCGAAGTTCTTCAATCAACTTCACTCGCCTTGGCGGCTCCAACTACAAGAATAAAAAAAAAAAAAAAATACCACCATGTTTCAGGAGATAAGAAACAAATGGCAAATTAGAAAAGAGATGAGTTAATAACGTTATTATCACCTTGCTTAAAAGTGCAGAAAATCCTTTAGGTAACGCTTGCAGCTCCAAAACCGAGTCACCAATACTTGTCAATTGAAGCAACAGCTTCTGGACGCGTAATTCCTTCAGTTTATCCTCGTAATTTCTAGGTTCATTCTTCCATCTAAAGAAACTTTCATCGTCCAACCAAGCATCTTCACCTTTGGATGCAGTAGAACTCAGATACCAACTTTTTATCAAACCCATTGCAGATTCATCCGACAGATGATCACCAGCTGCATCTCTCACACTGTTGATAAGTGAATGCTCCCCAGTTCTCCTACGCAGTCTCCGATAGAAGAAAGAACGGGACTTATTCCAATCCAGGACTTCTCTTATTACACCCTTGGCAGCCATTCGTAAGGAAGTGTCATGTAACTCAGCAAACTTGGTGGCTATCTGTGTGTACACTGGCAAAAGCTGCTTCTCACGGGAGTTTATTTGCTGCTGCAAGGATTCAATGCTGCCATGGGCCCTACTACTCTTAGCTTCCTGAAGTTTTGCCTTGAAATTTATCAGTTGTTGATCAAGTCTACCCATGCATTCCAACAATTCCTTTGTCCTGAATTTGATCTCAACCATCCCTTCTGGCTCCAAGACATTGCCCTTAGCTGTTTTATCTGCATACATTTCAATGTGATTCGAATTAATTTTACTATCTACAACAACCCATGCCCCACCACGGAGTTCACCCATCATTGGGAGATGTACAAATATCGGTTGCTTGTATGTTCTAAGGTTCTCCACAATGGTTGATCCAGCTTGAAGAATTCCTTCAAAAAGGTCCCTTTGTCCACCAGAAAACCCCCTCCAATTAGCAAGAATGAATAGCGGGAGCTCCTCTCTGTTGAAATCCAATATTGCTTGGGCTGTCTTAGTTGCAGAATCAGGGAACCATACTTGCCCTGCTTGAGGAACCACTCTTTCATGAGAATCAAGTTGCCCTGGATCAGCCGGGATTACTTGCATCATTGTTTGTGTTTCAACAGCAACAATTCCCACTGGGATTCCTCCAAGTTTTCCTCTTCCTGTAATAACTGTCCTTGCCCATCCAGCTAGCGTCTCCACAAAGCTATCCTTGTCGAATATACCCCCCAGCCATCTTCCCTTACTGCCTAGAGTACCACAAATGGCAGCCCGAGGATCACATGAATTTTCAGGGAAATAATCTACAGGCCTTTCTGGAGGATCTATGGGTTCTACAATGGGTAGTGTACCACCTACACGAGAAGGAATATAGCTAAGCCACTTCAAAATAGCTGAGATACCTTCAAGATCATCAGAAACAGTAAGATGGACAACTCCATTTGTTGCCATGATTTTAGGTCCACCTAGCTGCATGTGTGAGCTGTATACCTCCCGACCAAGAAGTTTGTTCAATGCAGAAAACCCAGTAAGAATTATAGGCTCATCAAGCCTCTGAATGCATCTCATGCCAAGTCTGGCAAGATAAGCCCCTATTCCAACAGTCCTTCCAGTCACATATGTTAAGGTAAAAGTTTCTTGATATGCCCTAGAATAGGCACCAGCAATAGCTCCACTGCCGCTCAAGTTTTCAACCCCTAGACCATCCTCTTTTCCAACAATGGTATCTATAACCCATCTAGTTTCTCCAGTTTCCAGCTTTAGCTCATGTGCTATCACTGATGATCCGATCCGTGTATAATCCTCTGGCGTCAAATATACATATCGAAAACCATGCTCTGGATTAGATTCATCAGACCAACCAACTTTGAAACAAGCTTTAACTTCCTCAGCTACACCTAAACGAGCACCAGAATTTGCTGCTAGGTAAATTAAAGGTAGTTTTTTTGTACATGCAAGATCAGTCACAGCATGGAAGAATGCATCCTCTCTCGGGCCAAAAGAACCAGCCTTGAAGGTTACATCGTTCGCCACTACCACTATTGTCCTTCCAGATGGAAACTCGGGGGTGCACATTTCCATAAACCAGGCTACCATACCAACATCATTAAGTCCAGGTGGATGCTCCACATGAACTAGCTGAGTACCCCAACTGCCTTCTTTATCAGCAAATTTAAGCTCAGTTGCTTTTAGAAGAACTTTATCTCTAGCTTTTTGAAATCGTTGGTGTTGGATTGCCCATGACTGTTCCAAGGCTGTTTCAAATGCCTGCAAATAACTTATCACCTCAGGAAACGCTTCGGCTTTTCAAGGTGCAAACACATAAAAAATGCCATTTTTCCTTGGCTGTTGGAAAAAAAAAAAAAAGAAAGAAAGAAAGAAAAGAGCGCTCACCAATGGAAAATCATAGCAGTATGTGGTGTTGTTCTTCCTTGCTAAAAGACGTTTTCGGTCAATGATTCCTAAAGGTTGATAGTTTTTATTCACTGGTACATTGTGCAGAGGACCTTTTCCATTGATTGATCTGTATACAACTTTGTGAGTGTTTTTGTCCTCCATCTCTCTGTATATCTGAAAATATATAAATTGAAATTCAATCACAATTTATGGACCATCCATCTTTGTTCATAATTATTCTAAAACCAAAAGTAATATGCCAATCAATACATCTATGTCAAGAAATAGAAAACACTCATAGTTCAGCTTCTTTTTTTTTCAGGCATGTAATTGGAATTTTGCTACGTTTATCCAATATATGCTGACTGTTTATATTTCTGAGATGAGGAAGCACCTACACCTTGTATGCCTTTTAAATGGAACCTTTTAATTACCCAGCACTATGTATAAAAAATGGTGGCGTGTAGGAAACTCTCCTTGAATTTTTTCCCCTTCTCTTTTTCTTTTTCTATTCGTTTTTTAAATGAGTAAATACTTACATGTATAGTACAAGTATGACCAGTAACATTTGTTACAATGACCCTCCAAGCACCGTTTGCTTGTCCAAAGTATGCCATGCAGAGCTTAACTTCCCACTCCGCAACCCCTAATCTATGCATTCTTACGCCTATAGATGAATAGATCTCATGTGCCCATTCTTTCAAGATTGACTCAACTGTTGCTTCTTCTTGTCCAGCATCCAAGTCAATCCTCCTAGAAACAACATCCAAAATTTAAGACACAGTCAAGAAGGCTTTTCCTTCCTTTGGAAAAATAGGTAGTAGAAAGCATATCCATAATTACCTGGAATAGGAATAGTGTAGAATATCATCTATTTGTTGCTCTCGTATGACACAGAGGTACACATGAGCATGTTCAGATTTGACAGTGGTATTGTGTGCATTAAGTTCCAATTCCTCCATTGCAGCCATCAGGGATCTCAAAATGCTTCTTGAAGTAAGAGACATAACCTTTTGTGTATGCAATGTTTCCATATCTAGCCATTGACCTGAGAGCCCTTCATTTGTAGTTGGTTGTCTTACTAACGTTCGAAGAAACGTTCTTTGAATTGATTGTGGCTTAGGATCTACAACTGTGTATAAATGCCATTGGCGATCTCGGGATGGGGTATACTTTATATTCTCATAGCCTTTAAGTTTGTCCTGCAACCATATACATGTTAAATGACCTTAAGACCATGCACACGAGTAAAAAAAATCATTTTCTGTCCTTTGAAAGTAAAACACAAGATTTAAACCATAAAGTTGTTAAACTAACCAATTCAAGATAAACGGAGAAGGGAGGTTCCAAATGGCGCAATAGAGGCTCCTCCTCATAACAGATCTTTTCGTCAGACCAGTGAAAGGAGTGTCTCATTGGAGTTCGCCCTTCATCCCTCTGTATAATACAACTGATCACCCCAACACCTGCAGCATGTATAGTTGATCCTAATTCTTGCTCTTTTAGCAATTTGGCTAACTTATTAATCCTTTCTTGAGCTTGATCCTCATCACCACTGCACAACATATCCAAGATGGCACTTGTCAAAAACACACTATAGATTATCATCACTAGATCGATCAAAAATACTTTATTAAAAAAAAGAGTCAATTTATCAACTTGGACCCAGATGAAACCAGTTAGATTCACATTGGATTTAAAATCAAACCAAGTGCAGGTCTAACAATATAAAAGAAAGAAACTATATGCTATATTATTGTTGATCTTTCCTCGAAATCAAAGAAATATTCATTACTTATGGTTAAAATGAGTATTAGTTTCATATGTTGTACCTGTCTTGTAGTAAACTCATCTGGTTGTTGATGCCCACTAATGCTATATGCATCATATTACCATAGTCATCAGCAGGTTCAGTAGAACCTTCAGGAAGTTCTTTGTGAAAGTTATAGGTAGCCTCCTTCAATGCCGCGCCAACAATTGTAGGAAAAAATTGAAGAGATTTGATTATAACCATTACTCCCCATTTCCTCTTACCACAATTTTCTAACAATGTTTTGTTGAACTTTTGGTCTTCAGTTGCGCTCTTGTTTTCAACATACTCTTCCAAAAACTCCCATGAAGCGGTAAGACCAGACTTGTGCCATTGCATCCTAACACTCTCTTTTACAAGATATGGCTGATAAGAGATACTATAAGTTAACAAAAGTAAAATATTGTTTCCTGGTAATTTAAAGAAGATAAAAAGGAGTCAAATAATACCCAAAAAAAACTTATATACCTGGTACAACCTACGGACATAAGTTTCCATAACCCGCCTTTGAAGAGTGTGATCACTGTGATCAAGCAAACCCACAAGGGCATCTTCTACTGCCAAAGGAGCACTCACAATGTCCTCCATTCGATCATTAATCGCACTCTTCCTCTTGGGAGTATCAATATTTTCACCATCCTCAGTGAACATCTCTAGTTCTGAAAGACTCCTAGCAATGTTGGAACGAAGTTCACTCAATTTTGTTTGTTCTAGAAGTTGACTTGCCTTAAGAGCTAACTGCAACAAGAAAATAAGGTTTTAGGATGACACAAACAACTATATTAGGAACATAGATATTCGTTCCCCTTCAGTGAGAGACATTATGACCCATACAAATACCATATGGTGAAGAATTATTCGAGAAGATAGTAGGGTATCAAATTTTAAGCCATAATCGCCCCGCCCCCCCCCCCCCCCCCCTTAATTAATTCTCTTTGTGGGGAAGGGAGGCATAAACTTCACACCAATTTTTTGTAAGACCAAAATATCCCAAGAATTTGTCCAAACCTCAGAATAATTTGTATGGTTGAGTGTAGAGAAACGGATCAATTGATCTCTATAGCCAGCAGGGTTAGGGTAAACTAGTTGTTCCATTAGTTGCATTATCAACTTATTTTTACTCTTCATGCCCTGAAATCCAAGAAATAAAATTAATGTAGATGTAAATTAATGTCTATAAGACACCAAGAAAGAGAAGTACTCAAGAGTCAAGATGCATATCAAATGAGAGTTTATACCTGATGAGAGAGTACTATATCCACAACCTTCAAGAGATCTTTCTGATATTGAAGGCGGAGCCGTTCAATTACATCAGCCTGAAAGGGGTGGAGTGGGAAGATAGATTATGAGTATTCAAAATAATTAAACAAAATTAAAATATTATTTATATGAGAAGGTACTTGATCTCTTCCTAATTTAGTTTTTTGCATTATAACAAATAGATAAGTATAACTAGCTTGCTTCTTGAACTAGGGAAACTATAAAGCACAAATACAACTGAGATTTGTTTCTTTCAAGATTCCATAGAAAGATCAGTCTTGCAAGGAGAAGGCATACAAGGAACAAATGAAAAAATGAACATCTCAAATTTACATTTTCATTTCAAGTCTCAATACCTCAGTCAACTTCGTAACTACTTAAATTATCCAAATAATTAGTAGTGGCAATTCATTAATCGAACTGACCTGTATATTATCATTAAACAGTTCTTCAACAGTAAGATACTCTTCAAACAAGGATTGAACAATTCTTCGTGCATGGCTCTCTCTCCCACCCTCATAAGACTTCACTAGACTCATTAAAGGTTCAACAAGCCTTTCTTGTGATTCTTTTTCTTTGTGGTGATAGGAGGAAAGGTGAGCCTGCAATGTAATCACACCTTATGAGTATATTCATGCTAAATGGGGGAAAATTAGAATGAGAAATTTCAATTGCTCAAAAAAAATGAATGAGAAAATCCGAAGCTGAACTCACTTCAAGAATTCCCTTCAATAATTTGGCTGGAAAATCAACATTTTGGGAGCTTGATATGCTCTCGAACTCCTTATATTTTGTTTCCAACTGACAAATTACAAATTTCAAGGTTAACTGAGGTTAATGTCTTCATGTTAAAACAAGGAGACAGCCAGAAGGGTGTCTCATTACCTCATTTCTTAGATCTTTTGGAAGACGATTTGCCAAAACAGAAAAGCATTCTTGCCATTGAAGAAAAGGTAATTCAGGACTGTCAAGACAATTGAGCAAATTTTGCACAACCTGGGATAGATGTTCAAACTCATTAATAAGCCAACCATATAAAAAAACTAACAATATCAATACAAGCAAGGAGTTCATGAAATATGGATTACAACAGGCCGTAAATATTGTTAATATTTGGAGCTAATGGAGCTCACTTCATTGATTTTGTGCTCATAGCCAGCTAGAATCATCCTTGCTGCATTTAAACTTGCAGAACATCTCTGATGAACTCTATCAGATACTGCAGTAGGAAGACCCAGGACTGGGAATCCCCCATGGAAAGGTTCTGCTTTTCGTACTGCTGAAGGGTCATCTAGATCAAGCCTTGCTATAAGCTCCCCAGCCTACAAAGAAAGTACTTTCTCAAAATTTGTTATGATTAAAAACACGTAATACTTCTATTCACAACACTATATACCTGCATCGGCTGCCCTTCAGATATTTTGAAGTGAATAACCCCAGAAGCAGGTAAAAGAAGAGGCATACACATCTTCATGACCTCAACTTCAGCATATGGTGTGTTAGCTTCAATATGACTATCATCCGTTACCAAAAATCTTAGAAGCTTGCATGGAGTCTCTGCAACCAACTTTGATGGATCGTGATCATTCTGCATATAAAATGTGTTTAGAAATTCACCTTGGCCTCAAGAAAATGCAAAGTAGAACCTAAGGATAAAAATGAACCGATATCACCTGAAGCAAACAAGTCCTTCCATCTATTAGAAGGCGAGTTCCAGCTGCTTCTTCCTCTGTATATATCACATGACTGTTCCCATCCAACTGTGTAAAGTATAATGCTTTTAGTTAAGAACTTTATCAATAAATAAGAAATGGAAGAAAAGATTAGTCATGTAAGAGCTTATGTACTTCAAAAGCATCTTGTTATTAGTGATGGAGTCAAATCCCCAAGTATCTATTCTACGTAGCCAGATATACATTGAGCTATCCCCTTAAATGCAAAATATTAAAAATCCAAGAATTCAATTGCAAACTCCGCAACTATTAGGAGCTAGTTCATATTAAAAGTTGTAACCAATATATTGTAAGTAGAGCTTCAATAAGAACATTAAATAATTCAAAAAGCACGACACTATCAAGAATCCAAACAATAAGAGTAAATAATATGCTAAAGGGGAAAATGCAGAGTGACAGAAAGTGGAAGTTGGAGAATGACACTTGCCTGCATCAACAAACCTCCATCGCGTAAAGTATGTATCTCTGCTTCTATCTCTGATTCATTCATTCTCAATCTATAACTTCCCGGCCCTCCTCTTGACATGTTAATCTAGATATTGTTTTTATAGATGTTAATTACGAAATTTTGAGTAGCGCTATGCCAGCGCGAGTCTCCAAAAATCCATGAAACTACAGAAAATATTGCATTAGATTGACATTTAATAATACATACCACATATTTGCTTCCTTCAATACTCAATGACACTTGTGAGTGGACAAGAGATATGTGCTGAGATCATTACAAAGTAAATTCAGCATCCCTTGAAAACAGGAGTTAAATAAAAGCAAGCTAAGTGATTCTCTAAAATAAGGACAGTACCTTAGGAGGAATTTGTCCTTTTTCAAGGTAGCCAACATAGTCAAAAACCAAAGCTGCACTACTAGTGGAAGCTTTCTGCATTGAATAGGGCACATATCATGAGATTAACAGGGAAAAAAGCATAGATCATGCGCTCTACAATGTAAAACCTTAAGAAAAAGTGAAGCTATAGAGAAAAATAAGTTTGCTTACAAAAAGTGCCCCGCCAACAACAGAAATATACCAAGGAGGCCTTTCTGCTCTAACCCTCATTGCAATTCTACTGTCCAACCATCCTGTATGAATTTTATTTTCTCTGTAGTCTGAAGCCTGAGATCAAATATTGTACAATTGTAACTAATGTATTTCTAAAGCCTTGTTTGTATAAGTTGTCAACGTGAGTCTCTCACATTTAGAAGATCAATGGTATAGTCAACATTCGTGCGAATTTCTCCTCGAATTTGAATTTCCTTCAAACCTAGAACCATATTTGCGATAGCTAAAGCCCTAGATTCTCCAAATGCAAAAACATGTCCTGTGGCACGAGATAAGGATATTAGAAGATTATAGTAGATAAGTTATTCTAAGGGACATTTTGTAAGTTCATATACATAAGAAATTAGCATATACTCAATACTTTTTTTGCTCAAAACTCACCAATTAACCCACCAAATCAAACTTAACTACCTAGCCCTTATTCTACTGTTGTCCGAGGTAATGTTTATGGGGTTAAGCATATTTCTCATAACGAAGTTGGGTAATCAATAGTTAAAACTACTTACCAAACTGAGAATCTGAGAATTCATGAATTCCTCCCCCAGACTAAAATCATAGAAACAAAGAAAAGAAAGTAAGCCTCTTGACATTGAATTCAAACACATATGCAAAGAAACAATGAAACTTACCTTAACAGAGAAGTAAGCCCACACATTTGGCTTGCTTTTGAAGCTCAGCTCCTGCACAAATAATTGCAGCTCAATACAACTTATGGGAGAAAACAAATAATTCTTGAGATCACTGAAGAACTTAGTAACTTACCTGCACTTTCCCACTAGTAGGCTTAAACCCATCATCAGGATCCTCACTAGTAACTCGCACAGCCACACAATGACCTTTTGGTCTTGTAGATTCTGCTTTATCAAAATCAAAAGGTGTGGCTAATTCCGATGTTTTCCTCCACGCATTATATCCTCCACCATGTTCCACCCCATAGAATCGCCTTATCTCTGTTAAGAGAGAAAAGTAAAAGGCAAGTGTACAGTCCAAATCACTGAGAAAACAACAAAACATAAAAACACACTACAATAAGTTATTAGTTTTTTGTACCAGGAATTTGCCAAAGGGGAATGCCCATCCCAACAGACACTTGTGCTGCAGGCAGATTCACCTCTGCTATCCACTCAGTAACAGGGTGTTCAACCTATTTGAGCATTCAATCAAAAGATGCCTAATAATATAAAGAATAATTTCCTGTGGGTGATGTTGCTAAACCAAAAGGCTTGATTGTTACAAAATCTTAAGAATTATTTAAAAGAATATTAAGATTCCGTGTCTATTTGAAAAGCTGATTTTAACAAACATAATGATTATTATCAATGAGAAACCAAATTCAGTAAGACAATGGATCAGCTCATAAAAGTGAAGCTAAACATTACAACACCTGTAGCCTGGGATTCAGCTCGAGAAAGTAGTACTCGCCGGTGTCCATACTATATAAATACTCAACAGTAGCAGCCCCCACATAATTTACACTTTTAGCCAATCTTCTAGCTGCCTGTTCTAGTTTCTTCACTGTCTCCAAAGGAGCTACAGTAATAGGTCCCTCCTCAATAATCTGTTTACAAAGAAGTGATTAAATCATTTACAAAATTTGTTTCATCACAGCAACTTGGCGAGCCAGGTGAAAGTACAAAAGAGTCATCTTACCTTTTGGTGCCTCCTTTGCACACTACAATCACGACTATGCAAAGCTGCAACATTTCCATACTGATCGCAAAGTAATTGGACTTCTAAATGCCGACTCTAGTTAGAAACAAAAAGATGTCATTAGAATATGATAAAGAGCCAAGGTAATTCATCGCAGAGTTCAGTCATTTATCTAACCTGGGATGCCACCTTCATTATAAATACGGGTGAGCCCGGAACTTCACCTTGGGCTTGCTTGAACAGTGCCCTGACCTCATCATCATTATCAACCTAAAGTATCCACATGGATATTAATTTTCACATTTTTTTTATTAGTATAAAGGGTTGAAAAGAGTTCCTTAGCTTTTTAGGTTTTAAATCTAGCAAAATGATTGAAATAATTTATATACTCATAAGATAAAATTAGTTTGCAATATCAGGTGCATGAGTGCTGGGAAATTGTCAATAAGCAAACCTTCCTTATGCCTTTACCGCCGCCACCCCAAGATGCCTTGATCATAGCAGGGTAACCAACAACTTGACAACTTGCAATTGCTTCCTCAGTTGTATAGACACATGCTTCTCGGTAAATATCATCAGGAATAGTAACCAAGCTACTCCCAGATGGAACTTTCACCTTTAAAAAGAAACTTGAAGTTATAAGTTGGGACATCCGTTAGCAAAAGGCAATACTGCAGCCGAAGATTGAAAATTACATGAGAACCACTCCATGGAAGGGTTGGCACTTCTGCAGCTTGAGCAATCAATGATGAACCAATTTTATCACCCAACGCAGCCATAGATAGGGAAGGAGGTCCAAGAAATACAATTCCCTTTGCATTCAATGCTTCAGGAAGTTCAGGATTTTCTGATGCATGACCCCAACCAGGCCAAACTGCATCAGCATGAGTAATCTCGGCCATCTTGAGACATATTTCATACAAGTTAGCTGACATTAGAAGTTATATATAATGTCACAAGAATTTATTACTACATAAGCATCTATGATTACCATAATGAGCCATGTAAGTTATACTAACCACATAGCAGCAGCAAACTGGAACAACTTAAACATGAAAATATGAAATATGTACAACATGTATATATCATGTTTTGGGAAGTAGACATGCATAAAGCTCCTCGTCCACTCTCTGGACCTTCATAATGCATGCAAGTAAAGTTCCTCAACCTTATAGAAAAATCCCGACATGTGTTTTTCTACTTGAAGAACTAGAGTTGGTAGCTTTCAAAAATTGAAATGGCCACCATTTTTCATGACAAAGTCTTGACTGTGCAGATTATTACAAACAAAATTTAAATATCCAGAAACTTAATAAAATAAAAGCGCACTCACCTCAACAATAAGCTGCACATTGGCGTAGTTATTGTTATTGGTGCCACCAGGTACTTCCACAAATTGATCGGCCATTCTGATATGTTCTGCGTTGATTCTCATGTCCTCTGGAGTAGCCATGGCGACCAACAAGATAGCCTTCTCTGAACCAAATGTCTCATAGGCCCAGCTCCTGACACTGCGTATAAATTTGACGGCTGCCATTCCATTGTTTGCAATCAGTATGCTATGAATTGGCTTATTTCCGCCGAGGCTGCGGCAGAACTCGTCCACTTCAGATATTGCGGCAGGATTATGCCTATTGGGTACTACACCATTTATGTACATATTTCGACGCTCAAGGCCAGCCATCGTAATTCTGTGAACTGAGATAATTAATTCACAACCCTTTAATCAATAAATCCCCAGACGGTGGAAATAAGGATTCCCTCACCAATGAGAGTACATACCATAAAAGGAAAAGGAAGAAGAAAAGAGAAATGATTCAGTTTGGGTAAGGTTTGTTAAGCATTTGGGGGACTTAACTGAGAGTAGCTTGGCAGAAGGAGAATGTGTTGGGACTGTGAATGTGAATTGGTGAATGAATAATGGTGATGATGCAGAGGGCAGAGGGCAGAGGGAGAGTAGTTTAAGAAGGTGTCAAGTGGGTATGTTTGGTTTGTGAAGGATATAATATGAGCTATAACGGCTTAAATGAAAGCGGAGGCAGGGTGGGGTATAATAATGTCGCATCACCTTTCCTTCCCTACTGTCTCTACCTCCTACGGCTACTAGTAGTTCCCAGCTACCCTACACTCTTGCTCCTCACTTTCTCATCTCTTCATCAACTGTCGTCTGTCGAGTGTCCACTAATCTCTCCTAATTCCTCTTGTGAGCGAAAATGAACTCATTCTTTTTTGTATTTTATTATTTCTTCTACATGCACGGTTAAAACAAGAATAAAGCAATATCCTGTTTCCGTGCTTCTCTATCCATGCAGATAATATATGCACGAAGTTTGAGAAGGAATAACGGCGGAAACAGTACATTAGTAGTATATTTTATTTTGCACAAAGTTTGACTAAGTTACTTATATCTATTATAGTATTTCCAATTCCATCTACATGGCCATGTTTTTTTTTTTTTTTCTTTCATGTAGATTTATAGTTAATTAATAATTTTTAAAAAATATGATAATATGTGACGGAAGAATTTGACATTATAGATGTGAGGAACTTGATATAAATAATGCTTAATTATACTAAATACGTTGATTAATGATTCTCTTTTACATTTGATTGGAAATTTTGTAATATTCAAATTAAAATTTATCGTTGGCTCTTATTTAATAAATGTGTTGCATAAAATTATTATAAGTATAGCAAATGATAAAAATAATAATGCCTCAAAATTATTTTCTGCCCAAGGCAAGGCAAAACAAATGCACAGCGGAGGCCTCACACAACAAATTGAATGAATCTAATTTTACGGGATATGTTTGAGTTAGTGTTACAAAAACACATTCACATAAATTGAAACAAAACTCCTTTCACATTAACTTACCTCTTATACCGTAAATCACATTGAAAAAATAATTTCTACTACTAATCTAAATAGGCGCATAGTAGTTGAAGGCATTTCTTGACCAGGTGGTGGGTGGCGTTAGTGGCCGAGACCGACCCTTCCCCCCAATCATTTAGAAATTATAAAATCCTAAATTTTATTGCGAGATTATACTATATACACGTACACACAGATTTTTTTAAAAAAACTTATAGTTAGTTTTAGCATATACTGTTAGTGTCTTTTTCAAAAGAGCTAGTGCGCTAACTAAATTACACGCATATATATCACGGATAAACTGACTCGTAGTTCTATGGATTGACTAGAAGAGCGAGTGTTCTATCTGGATGAATGATTGACAAGGGTATAGAGACCATGAAAAAGACTTAAATTGAATATATAGGATTAGGTTTTGGTTGGGAGTTAAGTTAATTAGGTGCGTGTTAGTCGTGGCAACCTTACCTATATATGCGTCTTCTGCCGTTGATGACTTTAGCCATAATCAGACAGTTGGTAAAGAGGAAGTGATGAGGCATTAAAGACAGCAGACACGAAAACGAAACTCTTCGATATTGGTAATAATATACTACTCAGGTTCTATTTATAAGTTCCTTTTTAACTAAATTATACATACTAAGGAGAGATAGTTAACTCAATCATTATGAGATAAATTTTTAACTTTGTCCTCATTTATTAATGAGTATCTTTCAACTTTTTCTTCTATCTTTGTTTTCATTGATACAATTAATATGTGAAAAATTGTTATAATCTCATTTATTACCCTAAAATATGACCAAGATATTTTGGTCAAAATAGTAGTTACGTGCATGATTCAATAAATAAGGATTGATGGAGGGATTTTGTAAGCTAGGGAAAAGTTGTCTCAAGGAAACTAGGGCTAGATCCACTCTATAATAACCAGTGATTTGCATCTGGCATGTCGTGACTATACTACTAATAAGTTAATGTACTGGAATTATATTGTTGTAACTCATATATGCATTTGTTGATTAGGTAATTTGGTCGCTTGAGTGGCACCTTAATAAAGTCCTGCATATTGTGAATCTTTGAGGGAAGCAAAAATAGAAACAAACTGAGTATTCCATTATTAATGGTGAGAAATTGTACTAGCTTAGTTATGATGCAGGGTATGTATGTGGAGTGGAATTTCAAGATGCAGCCTTGTTCTGCAGCAGGCAATTAGCTAGGACAAAAAAGAGAGGTAAGTAAGGAAGATAGGGATGAAACGAGTGGCGCTAAGAAGGCCATGCATGCATATGGGAATTAAAGACACGTAGAGGTTGGCATTCAACTCGTGGCCATATGAGGCTCCCTCTCATTAATAATAAAGTTGCCTGCTTCCATCACCCACCTCTATATATATATTATATGTGCATGCTCCCTTATATCTCTCCCTTTTTTAGTTCCTCACGCTCACCACAATGCTCGCTCTAGTACTCCACTTTATTTAAACCTTATTGAACAAGCATCATATAATAGTAATAATAGCATTACATTTATTGCCTTTTTTATATAGGTATCGTTTTGTTTTGTTCGTACTGATCATGTCAGTATGTCAGGGTCAATTCCAGCTCCCACCCCTGCTGGCCATTGAATTTGTTATTTCTGAGCATATTTATAGCCGGCCCGCGCACTCAATCATCCCCACGAACCATCAAAGGCCAGGTTTCCAATATAAAATATTAACACGACAGCTTAATTTCGCTCAGTATCAATCCCTGGTTTTTTGTGGTCAAGGATGGATGCAAGTTAAGTCTTAACTCGCATGGCAATAATACACAAATTAACAGGGGGAAAATCGATCAACTGGTTGAAATATACTTGATTTACCGCAGGATAGCCATTATGCCTAGAAAACCTGAACCTGTGCGGAGTAAGATTAGTTGAGCTACCCTGTTCCGTAATGATGATGCGTTGATTTTTAGGACTCTGGTAGGAGGGAATAATTCATGCAAGGGAAGAATTCCCTCGTATGTCGCTTCAAAACGTTTTTTGTTCGACCTCCCCTATGATATCACAGTTTAAATTATTAAAGTCAGATAATAGGGAAATTTACCAAAATAAATATTTAAAAAAAAAGTACAGATTAGACCAGTTGGCAAAACATTTACCAAAATAAAACAAGTCAAACTTAACGTTTGATTGACGCCAAATGTCATTCAAACTAACGCTATCAGAAGTGACTATACTACTAAAAAATAAATAAATAAGATATTGAGTGGCGCCAGTCAAACTGATGCCACTCAATATTGAATAAATTGAAATTATAAAGCGTTAGCCTATAAAAAAAATTAATATATTATAATATATAATATAATAATAATAAATGATAAAAAAGCGTAATAATTTAAAGCTCTACTTCATTTAATTTGGAATCAAAAGAAAGAAAGTATGGGGCTTAAATAACTCACTAAGAACGCCTTTTAAAAGATTACACAGTACAATTTGGTTATAACAACAGATCTCAAAACGGGGGATATATTTGTTATTCAACAAACGTTTTGGGATCTGTTATTATAACCAAATATAGCGTAATCTTTTAAAGGGTGTTCTTAATGAGTTATTTAAGCCTCATGCTTTCTTTCTTTTGATTCTAAATTAAATGAAGTAAATATTTAAATTATTCCAGTTTTTTATCATTTATTATTATTATATATTATATTAAAAAAAAAATTATAGGTGACACGCCATTAACGACGCCACTCAATATCTTTTTTTTTTTTTTTTTAAGTACGATCGGCCACGGTAGCGTCGTCAAACATCAAGTTTGATTGTCTTATTTTGGTAAATATTTTATCCACTTTGGTCTAATCTAGTACATTTATATATATATATATATATATTTATTTATTTATTTTGGTAAATTTCCCTCAGATAATAGAATGCTTCAAATAATAGTAGTTCAACTGGATCGTGAGTTAGGTTTTGAAGACTTGGGTTCAAAAAATCCTTAAAGGTTTTTTTTTTTTTTTTTTTTTGCTCGGAAAGATATTTATATTAATACTAAGAAGCAGTACAATATCTGGATACAAGTAAAGCCAGATCCAGTACAATAAAATACATCCAAGACAAAAACAACAACAAAAACAGCCAAATCACCGTACATAAAATATTTAGAAGTAGAATCATAGACAAAGCAGCCTCCTCAATATCTGGGGTTAGAAGTGACAAGGAAGAAGGTAGTGGTTGTAAAACCCATCCAAACGGGCACACCTCCTTAAAAGCATTAGCTGCAACGAGAGCAACTGTACAGGTACCCCATATTGGGGTTAAGAACACAAAAAACCCAACCTCAGACGTAAGAAGACCCATGATGTCCAGAAGAAATATTTTGCTCCTCTGTTGAGTCAGAACTGGTGACCTTGGCCACACAACAAGCAACGCCTCTTTAGATTTGCCCCCAGGAACGCAGATCTGAACTACCAAGGGAGAATCGGATCTTATAACGTTCATACAGCCATCCACCCAAGAGGATTTGAACGCAGATCTTACAGATCTGCTTATTTCAAGAGACAAAAACACCACCAGACAACCCAAAATCACAGAAAAGTAATAAATAAACAGATAAATCTCACCTCCACAGATCAGATCTGGAGAGGAGAGGAAAGGGCTCGCCACGAGGACGAGAGAAGACCACATTTGACAGAACTCTAAGGAGGAGGACCATAGATCAAGGATCTGGATTCCAAAACACCTAGACTGTAGATCAAAGATATGGACTCGCAACAACCACTCGGACTCGTCTGTGGCACAAAGGCGGTGGTCGCCGGCGGCTTATGTGTAAGGCACAAGCCGCCGGCAAGGGAGCATGTGATGAAGAAGATGAAGTGCAGAGCGGAGGAGAGAATGAGGAGAAAAGAGAGTATCCGGTATAAACAAAAGGTTAGATATTTATGATTATTGACACCGTTAATCAATAAGACCCTCAAATCAATAGGATCCGAACTCACAATTTCAACATTATGATTATTGAGTCAGCTCCTTTATCAACTCAGTCAACTTGCTAAAATTTTACTTTTAGTTATTATATGTTTATATATACATGTCGTAGTACTTATTTATTTATGTCCCGCCTGCTCTTCCCGATTAGGTGAAATGGGGTACTTCAACTGACAGGACCATTAAACTTGGGTGCGGCCTGTTACATGTGAGAAAGAAGAAAGGGTGAAGCCCATATGATTGCTGCGCTTACCAAGAACAATACCCAAGTCGCCCCATAAAATTATTGCCCATGTAATGTTTTTGATACATTGCCCATGTAGTTAATTGCTCACGTAAAATTTTTGCCCATGTAATTAACTGCTCCCATTGCCCCTTATCTGTCTAACTCCACTTACTAAGGCCCAGTTGCCCAGATTTGAAAGCCATATCTTCCCTGCCCTAAATTGTTAGTCATTATAGAGTCTATTTGAGTTAGTATTTAAAAAATATATTCACATAAATTAGGATAAAACTTTTCTCACATCTTTATATAGTATATTGTAAAAAAGCAACTTTCACTGCTAATTATTTTCAAGCAGGAGAATATGGCAAAAGAATTTTTTTTTTTTTTTTAAAAAAAACATCTCAGCATCACTGAATGTACTGAGTAAATGAAGATAGTACTCAGGTCAATAAATACAGTTGTTTTATGGGGAATGTTCGTTTAAGTTACCAGCAGACAGAGCAGATAGGGGCGATCAAGGTTTAAGTGCCTGTATGAACAAAAGGCATTGAGTTAAATTGAACACTTAATATATTTCTTTTATATATAAAAAAATTCTAGGTAGGGGTAGACACACGGCCTATCAAGACCAAAGTCATGCCTTGGTCAAAGAGCGCTTATAGAGGTATTTGGATCGCCACCAACGGCGCCCTCACATCAATCGGGCGGTGTATCGAACCTCTTCCCTTTTAAGGTGAAGGCCGACATCTTAGCCAACTGCACCAATTCTCATTGGTTGAACACTTAATATTTTGATTACATGCATTTTAATGGATCATAATGACAAATTATTTAGTGTCCGCCAAATTTTAGTTTATTGCTGCTTTTTATAACATGAAAAATAAATCACGTTGTCAAAATAGGTACAAGCAACAAACAAAAATTATGTGGAAAAAGATTACTATAGTGTATTATTCTTTTTAGTCCAAAATATAAGAGCTAATTAAACTTATAAAGAGGTGTGATTTTTTTATAAGACTCATTTTGTTTTTGTCTCTGCATCTAATGCCTTTTTTCTAAATTTGTCATCCTCTTTCTCATCATTTTTCTCCTCAACGTTTTCTTTCTTTTTCCTATTGATTATCTCTCTTACATATTGTGTTAATAAATAAGAGTATATTTGAAAAGGAAAATAGATAACTAGCATATTTATTATTCTTAACTACTTTTAACTAATTTCTTAATAAATGTAAAGTCGGTATCTGACTCTTATATTTTGAAACAAAGGAGTATTAAGTTGTGGTCAAAGTTTTGATGTCAAAACTTAAAATGAATTTGGAGTAAAGACTATGCAGTCCAGTGATAACCATTCAAGACTCCACGCGAAGCCGTGTGTTAAGCACTCAATCAGAATACTGTTACTACAGCAAAAAGAAATAACCGACCGCCACAACCCATGCACCGCACAGGAATTACATTATCCTTTTTTCATCTTATATTACATCTCGTATCTCTGGTATTTGGTTCGGGGTTTATAACTGCCCCTCTCATCATAGACGTTCACTCTAGGACTCGAACTCAAGATCTAGAGCGATGTAGCGGCCTCACACCCACTAGACCCACTCTGCAACTAAGCTTTCTAAAAATTTTGACTTTTTCCAACATATAAACATGCTTGAATGCTTACAAGCCTAAAGAACTGTGTTCACCCTTTCAAAGCTATCGCTATTTACTTTTGCAGATACACGCTATATATTCCTAAACTTCCCCATTTGGAAAAAAAAAAAAAAAAAAAAAAAGAGGATGCATGTGTCTGGAATTTTAAATGGAGTTGATTAGTTAATTAGCAATTTGAAGACGTGGGAACGTGTCCACTTGCGCAATTATATTTGGCTTAAGTTTAGTGCTTAATGATATGGATGTTTGATGCATATATACGACCTCCAGCTGCAGTTTTTGTTTATGAACTTGAATGAGTTTTCATGTATTTGTCGGGCACATGTCACTAATTAATTGTGTAGCTCAATTATTATGGATCGGCAGGGCCACGGCTTGGCTTCTGAATCCTGACCACAAAACCCCAGAAAAATCCAAACCCCACGCCTGAAACCAATGCCATTTGCATGTTAAACTAACTAACCAGTATTTATTCTTGTCATTATTTTATGTGTTACAAATGAGCCCCAAACGTCGTATACTTATATTCCCTCGGGCTATGGTTCCATGCCAACATCGGACGGCATGGATGATTAAGATAAGGGCACGTACGTGTGTGTGTATGTGAAACAAAGGACTGTACACTAGTTGCCATTTTATATATATCGTGGATGGTTTTGTTTATTGCGTACGAGGAAAGTGAGGGAGAACCCACAAAAATATTCACTGCTACAACCATATAATAATAATTAAAATTGTTCGATCCCGTTAGATTTGTCCCCCCAAGTTGCCTAATGAATCACCCCCTATGCACAAATTTATTATCATATTGCTACTGCTAGCGCCACCGCGCTGTCCTAGTCCTAGCTAGCTTCTATGCCAGTTTAAAGTTTAAACAAATAAAAAGCCAATGTTACGAGGATCATCACGAACCTTCATTTTTGTTTCTTAATCGTAATTTTATACCACTCACTTGATGTAATTTAACTATCCACATCTATACACTGGAAAGAAGCTGTGGCCTATTTTATTACATTTTTTAATAGCAAATTATGTAACCTCCAGTACTTAAATATAAGACTATAAAATTTTATTTATATTTAGGTTTAAAAGGAGTAGTAGGGATTATTATGTATGCAGTGTCTTGAAAAGAAAAGGTAATATTTGAATTTTAAAATTATAGAAAAAAATAATAACATCTTAATTAAGTGAGATGATATATGTCAATATCAACGAATTAAGATTCTCTCATCATCCTTTATAATTTTTAAATTATATACGTCCAATTGATCTGATAGATCACAATATTACTCTAAATTTCTCTCGAAATGAGTTAATAAAAGATAATAAGAAAAAAATCACGATGGGAGATCTGCTTGAATGAATCCGATGGGGGGCTGCCTCTGCCAGCGTCCAGTGCTTCACCAGCTGTCTTGTGGGAGTGTACGTAACCTTAACCAATCATGATCCCTCTTCCCTGAGTGTCGCCAAGAACATGCATGGTGTCGCCTCACGTGGCCCCCAGTCATGGTCCCACCTCTCTGCCCTCATTCTCCGTCTTCATCTTTCGTTGCCACCAAATATATTTGAGTGGTGGTACATTTCTAAGAATTCATTCAAATCAACTGTACAAGCCACAATGCCTCTCCCCCAATTCTTTCTCTTCTGTTTTGCACGTTCATTTTCAATATAGCTTGCGCTTCTAATTGTAAATGAATCACCCTCCCTTTCCTCTACCTTATTTGAATACTCAACTTACAAAGCCAAATTCATTCATGATTTCGGATTCTGATCAATGACAGAGAGAAGCGGATATTTCGTTTATACATTAAACTCTAGAATTAACAACTTCAGAAAATTCAGAGCACCATAATATCGTCTATCCATAGTTTTAACGTCACAAGCGAATCCAAAAAAACAAATATGGTAAGACAGAAATTATGAGTCTTATTTTTCCTTTTTCTATTTTTTTTGTAATATCCACTAAAAGAAGTAACAAAATCTTACGAGAGCTACTACAACTTATTTCCCCCCAATAAAAACAACAAAAAGAACTGGGCCAGGTGTTGATTAGCAAGCAGAGAATTGAAGACGAACAACTCCCAATCCCCCTCCAAAGCATGAGAACAACACAAAATGAAAATATAACGAGGAAGGGAGAAAGAGGTGTGTGAGGTGTGAACAAATTTTCATAAGGCATAACATGGCATGGCTAGGTGGAGAGCAAGCGATGGGGCGGTGAGGGATTTTAGACGGCGCCGACGGTTTCGCCATTAGAGGCAACTTTGGATCCGGCGGAATGATGAGCCGCTATCTTTTTCTTGGATGCCACCGAGCACTTCTGCTTCCTCTCATCCCGATTCATCGCCTGTTGACGGCATTCTACACTGCAGAAAGCGCTGTCCCCTCTGCATAATTTCATCACACAAACACTACATCATAAATCCCTAAATCCATTTTCACCAAATCGGAACACTACATCTATCACGCTCGGCGAGCCCATCTTCAGTAACTTTCGTGTTACTCACTTGGAAAAATACAGGCGGCGCAATTCGGAAATTACACAAGATGAAATTGAAAAGGGAAGACAAATAAACTCAAAAACAGTGAGAAAGAAGGGGCAACCTGTACATGTAGATGTCACAGGAGGGTACCAAAGGACGTTTGCAGAGAGAGCAGGAGCGTAAGAAGTCAGGCGTGTGACTGAATTCGGCGGAGTGCATTCTATGGATTGTTGGCGACATAGTACCGGCGGCCACTGCGGCCTTCTGGTCGGGTCCATTACTGAATCCACCAGCAATCTGCCGGTTGGGATCGGTGGTGGTGGTGAGATCCGAGCTAATTTCTGACAAGCTTGTAGTCCTCTTCATTGTAGGGCGAGGTCTCTTACCTAACAACATCTTCGTTTCGCCTTTTTTTTGTTTTTGTAAGGAGTAATGCCCAAAGCAGAGAGCAGAGTGATACTCCTGCTTCTGGGGGTATGAGTCTGATACTCTGATCTGACTCTGGAATGCCAGGTGAGGAAGAAGTGGTAATCAGGGAGCTTGGGGAACATAATAAAGGGCCCATGAGCGATGACTCAATCTGGGTCGTTGAAATCGCTGACAGCCGTCTGACTCTGACTCACTCGTGCATCAATCACCACACTACACATAACCTCACCTGATTATTATTATTATTCTAAATCCCGATCTAAATAATTAACTTCAAAAACCTTTAATTATCATTTAAATTGTTGCTTAACAGAAATGATGGCATAAATGCATAATATATCCTTACCCTCAAAAGTATCACAGTATGTACTTGTTATTTTTTTTGCTCGAAAGTATGTACTTGTTATTGATGCCGTAATATTCTAACACTTCAAAGTGTTACAGTATGTACTTGTTATTGTACTTTTAGATGTAGTTGTAATTATTTTTTTTTGGGAAAATGCATTGAAGGGCCATTTTTATAGAAAAAAATCTCAAAAAAGGTCTTAAGATTCTGAAAATCTAAAAAAAGACCCAAGAGTCTTTTCAGTATAAATTCATTAAACTTTAATAACTAAATCACCACATTAACAACAAAATCAATACCCGTTAACAACTAAATCAGCCGCATTAACAACAATATTTTAACAACTAAATCAGTCACATTAACAACAATATCAGTCCCGTTAACAACTCACGTAGATTCTGAAAATCCCATAAAAGGCCCTTGGGTTTTTTTTGGGATTTTCAGAATCTTAGGGCCTTTTTTGGGATTTTTTCTGTAAAAAGGGCCCTTAAATGCATTTTCCCTATTTTTTTTTTTTTATACAGTCATCTTTATTTTTTATTATTAAAAAAATCCTATATTTTAATTAATCAAAATTATTGAAATTAAATATTATGAAAAAGTCTATTTCTTCAATTCATGTAGACGGTACATCGAAGTATTTTTCATTTGATTTTTGACTTTAACTTAAGGTATCTACTTCAATTAATTTATTCATCCTGTTTTCAAACAAAAGGGAGAAATTTGGATTTTTGTATTGAAGATTGTATACAAAAATATTTTTGAGAAGATAAAAAATAAAATAAGAAATTTTATTTGATCGTGTTCCTTACCCTTGTTTTGTTTTCGGTCTCATATAAATAAAGGGAAGATCACATTCGGTTCTAAGGAATAAAAAGTTAACAAAAAAGTCTTATTATAGATTCCTCTATCAAAAAAAATTCTTTAAGGACTGCAACAATATAAATTCTATCTTTTTGTCCTTAGTAATTTATATTGGGATATGATATATTAATTTATATGATTAAATGCATGTATTTGTTAATGGTCACTCTTTGACTCGGCAATATAGGCATATCTACTTGTTAGCAAGATTTTTTTTTTTTTTTACTTAGGCTTGTCAATATTGTTACGTGCACTTGTAAATGAGAGTTATTTTAAATTATATTGAAAAAATGGTAATAGTTAGCATAGATAGACTTATCTGACCAATATTTGACTTGTCATTATAAGCACATGCAATTATCAATGTATAAATTGTCAAAATAGGTATATATACTCGTCAATGTATGACTTTTCATTATAGGCATATAAAACGTCAAAATAGACATATACACTTATCAATGTATAACTTGTCAAAACACACACATTGACATGTTCCTCTTTGCATAAATCATAGTTGGAGAAAAGGGCTTTGACAACATGTCAACGTATGTGTTTTAACAAATTATACATTGACAAGTGTACTACGTGCCTATTTTAACAAATTTATGTTCCTATAATGGCAAGTTATACATTCAAATGTATATGCCTATTTTGACAAGTTATACATCGACAAGTGTATGTGTCTATGTTGGTAAGGTTATGTACCTATAATGACAAGTTATATATTGACAATTGTGAGTGCCTATAATGACAAGTCAAAGAGATGTCATTGATAAGTTTATCTATGTTAGCTACTCTCTTTTTTCTAGAACAATTGAAAACAACTTACATTGACAAGTGGATGTCACTATATTGATAAGACATAAAGTAGTCATTGGCAAGCCAATTTATGTTAACTAAAACAACTTTGTTGAGAAGTGAATGTACCATATTGAGTAGTCATAGAATGGCAGATTAATAAGTACGTGCACCTAATCATATAATATTCAAAATTCATACCACTGCAATTAAGAAGTTTTTAATAAAGGAATTGTAATTTTTTTACTATTTTTTCCTTGTCCTTTCACTTTTCTCATAAAATAAATGAGTCTTGATGGATACAGGAAATAATAGAGTCTTTGGAGCTTTTGCTTGAGTGCTTGAAATGAGTTGACACTTCATAATTTAATAAGACATATGACAGGCATACCTTTCATTCATAAATTCACCGAGACATAGCGACTAAGATCATATTTGACGAGATATTCTTTCTTAATTTATGTTATGCTCCAAGGAGAACCAGGGGCCGAAAAGAAGTGTATTTTAAAAAAAAAAATTAAAACAAATAAAAAGAGGACAGATTTTCATAAAAATGCCACATAAACATTAAAATCCTAAATAAATAATTTTTCACTAAAACAAGTTATCAATGATTTTATTGTTCTTGTTAATCTCATTATTCATGTTGTCGCCCTTCATCATATTTCTCAGTTATAATCAATTTTAAAGTTCAAATGATATTTTTGAGTCTCCAAGGAGAACCAGGGGCGAAAAGAAGTGAAAAAAAAAAATTACAAATAAAAGAGGACAGATTTTCATAAAAATGCCACATAAACATTAAAATCCTAAATAAATAATTTTTCACTAAAACAAGTTATCAATGATTTTATTGTTCTTGTTAATCTCATTATTCATGTTGTGAACAGAATTTTAAAGTTCAAATGATATTTTTCTGTCATCTTGTCCACATTTTGTAATTGTAAATAAAAAGTAAAAAGATTGAAATGAAAATGACAGGTTTTTGAATGGTCGAATAGAAAAACAAAGGGCAGACACAATGGACGGTGAGAAAAGGGCTTAATAAGCACCAAGTTTTGTGCTCTTTGTTTGGGGAAAAAATATTATGATGATGATGCAAAAGGAAAACGATGATTATTGGCCAAAATAAAAATGAAAGGAAGATAAATTTGGGTGCACTGGGAGAGTTACGTCAACACCACTTGTTAATTTATAATCAGTGGATGGTTTAGCTTTGTTTATTTTTGTCCTTTACACACCCCCATATTTAATTGTCCTTGATTGGCATCTGATTGACAGAAAAACATCCCCAGTCAGGTAAAAAGTATATGTGATATAAATATATGAAACTCTATTGTTTAAAAAATGCTTAGAATGGGATGTGGGATATGAATCTAGTCAACCTAGAAGAATCCAGTTCCTTAAACAGCCTCGGGCTGTTTTGTTTATCGGCAACAACTGCGGATTTGTTATAGCTGCTTTGCTCTCTCAATTTTCTCAGCTTGGTAGTTGATATTATTTAAGGGTGTGTTTGGAATCACATTTGACCATATGAATCATGCAATTAGTGGGAGAAATGTGATTTTCTCCTATTTTTAGATTCAAGGTTGGACAAATAGGCATTTGATGGAAAAGCCATTTTTAATTGAAAGTTAAAACCTACTGCTGTTAGTGTATGTTTGAATAATTGTATAAATCGAAATAAAACTTCTCTTATATACTTATTTTCATATATCATAAATTATATTAAAAAAATAGCTTCTACCACAAATTTAAACAAATACTTAGTCTCACTATAAAGAGTAAGGATGCCCATGAGAAGAAAGAGAATAGTCTTGATGTGGATCCTACCTTGCTTTAAATAAAATAAATAAATGTATTACCAAACCCAATAATTTTATGTTTATAAAAGTACATCAATCTGTGAGTTCATCTGGAATACTCTCTGCTTTTCTGATATTGTCCCACTTATAATTCCCCTATCTTGTTTCCACGACCATCTACCCCAGTCTCTATTCTGCAAATTTAAATCAGTTCAAGAGGCTGGAATTATATTCCTATTAAAATAATTCCACATGTAAGATTTTTTTTTTCTTTTTATATATATAAGAAAGTTTTAGGAAACCCCAGTCCCTAAAGCGTGATTCTACAAATTTAAATCATAGACCCACGGGTTCAAGAGGCTGGAAGGTTCAAATATAAGATTTTTTTTTTTTTGGTAAAATCAAATATAAGAAATTGATGCCTCCTTTTACTTTATAATTTTTTTTTATATATATATACAAGGTGAGGGGAGGGGGGAATCGAACTAAGGATCTAAGGGAGATACACATCCCAATACTATTTTTTTTTTTGCTAAAACAAAAGTTTTGGAGGGGTTCGACATCGATGCATGCTGCAAAGACTGGCCCGGAATGAAGACTTTCTTGCGAGGGACTTACGAGATCCTTCAATGGAAAGTAGCGATGATTGCAGAGGGGATCAACCGCACCCAAGCCCAATCTGGATCATCCCAATACTATTGAACTAGAAGGAGTGCTAATTTTTACTTTATAAATTAAAGAACAGGGCTAGAGGGAAAGTGAAACTATTTATGAGTGGCCCAGTCTTAGAGGCGAAGGCTTTGGAAGCCCATAACAATACGACCACCTCACTCGAAGGCGGGAGGTCGACACTGCATTTCTCTCAATTAATCACCCTACTTTAATTTTGTATTGTTTTGTATTGTAATTTTGGCTTTTGGCCTTCTTTATTATTTCACCCTTCTTCTGGTAATTAGCAAATATTAATGTTGGTTCAATTCATAATATATTTTTTTAAAAAAAAAATGAAGTGGATGGTAAAGAAAGGTGGGGCCTGGGTGGGGGCCAGAGGAAGAGAGAGAGAGAATATGGTAATAGGTAATAATGGGGGTTGCCCACTAGGAAGGACATGGACAAAACTTGTGTTGATATAAAGGCCTAACACCCTCGCTTGTGTGGCCGTCTCATCAACCATCATGTGGTCATTAATTTTTTAGCGGCAGCATGCCCCATTTGTATTTGGCCGCCCATACAATCAACGTTCTCTGGCAATTGCCTCGGGATTCAGTGAGGATTTGGATACATCTAAATTCATGGTTTTATAATTAACTGGAGTTTATATAAATGGTAAGCGATTTGTGTCATTTAAATAAGATTTTGAGTTTGAATTTTGTGAATATAGAAAAGTTCAGTTGGAAGACTCACCCACTATATATGTGCACTGGCTTTGAGATCGGATTTGGATTAGTTCGGGAAATGCAAAGTTCAGGATATCGGATGGACAACAGCAAAAAAATCACAATTTTATAGTTTCTCAAATATTCACTGAAGGCAAACCTCTCAAATCATTATTTTAGAATTTTTTTTCCTTAAGTCGAGATAAAACTCCTTTTATATATTTATCCTATATTTAAATGGAGAAAAAGGTGAGAAGAGAATATAAATATGAGAGTTGTAGGAAAGAAACCCCCTCCTCATCCAAGCATTGTTTATGAAAGGGTTAATATATAAAAATACATATGTGATTGGATGATGACATGGCTTTCAAAGTAACAATGTGGCTATGTGGTTTCAAATTATGTGTAAAAATTACTATATGATTTTAAATTAGGTGAAAAAAATATTATTTGACAATTAATTTAACTTTTTCTTAATGAATGATAACATTGCTTTCAAAATAACAATGTGAAAAAGAAAAGAATGTAAGTCTGAATTGGCAAGGATTAATATATTATATTAAATTGGTTTTCTTCAAGTGTTATATGGTTTGGGAATGAAGGAAAAGTTCCCTCAGTCAGACCCTAACTAGGTTGCTCCTTCTGATTTCCATCTCTTACTACAACATAAACCCTCGCTCGTCTCGTCTCTCTCTCTCTCTCTCTCACTTCTCACACGCACACACTCACTCTCTCTCTCTCTCATCGCGCTAGCTCATCTCCAACATTCGCTGTCGATGAGCCCCAACCTAAGCCACAACCGCGATAGATTTGCATATCAGTGCTTGGAGAACCAGAAGGAGGTAGTACCGAAGTATTTTGAAGCTGCGATTCTCAAATCGGATGCGAGATGCTCAATGACAAGCCTCCATCTTCTTTGATGCCGGCTCTCCTATGTTCTCCGCCTGATCTCGGTATGCGATGGTGGCCCTCTCTCGCCTCTAGGACGAGTTTTTCCTCTCCATCTCCAAATCTTTCTTGAGGAGGTGGGAGTCTTTTTCCTCGCCGTGAGAGCTGTGGTATTGGCCTCTTCCTCCCTGACAGTCTCGGGGCGAGAGGGGACGGTCTTTTTTTAAGTTATTTGTATTTTTGGTTTTTAGTGGTGGTGTTTTTGTTGTGGTTCGGATTTACATTTTTGGGGGAAGGGTTGTGTTGATGATATTTGCTACATTATGTTTTACCTCTCATAGGGCCATTGTTGTTAGGATTATTCGATGGTGGCAAATATAAATCGCTAGTGTTAGCCTTTGTTTGTTCGTAGGTGTTCACCACATTTGCTTGATTGGAGGAGAAGAAGTATTATTCAAGACTTCATTTGTCTTCTTTCTAAAGATGGGTTTTTTTTAATTCTTGCCCCAAATCGGGGCAATTGTGTAGCTAATCAATTTACATCTCATACTTATAAGAAAGTGTGCCTTATAGGGTTGGTTGTGCAACCAACACCTTCTTTTTATCACTTCTAACCTTGGATGTCCAGGAAGTTGATATAGTCACTGACACTACTTTGATTCCTACCTCTTAGTGATTTTGGTTATTAGTTTATGTTTCATTATTTTTGTTATGTTTTATTTGTTTTTGTTCCTAGTGGTTTATCTTATTTAAGTGTAATTGTTATGTTGTGATGTACCTTTTGATTTAAATATTAATATAAGTACATTTTGACCCAAAAAAGAAAAGAAAAAGGAATGAATGAAAAGAATACTGGGGCAAGATTTGAGAGTTCGAGACTGAGAAAGACGATAATGGCGAGAGGCAAGTCTTGAGATAGATGAGCTACGGCACAAAAAAGAGGTTAAGCCATGGACATCTGAGATAGCCTGGTCGAAGTTGGCCAGAAATTAAACGACCTGAAGCCAAACCAACATGGAGGCGGGGTCATATCCCTCCTCAAGATTTCTTTGCTGGCCGGACGCTTCCTCAGGACCTCCCCTGGTGGCACTAGATACCCGCGACGCGCACAACGAGCCAAAATAGGTGCCCCAAGATGCTGCTTCAAATCTCGCCAAATGACAGAGTATACTTCTCATAAGTGAAAGTTTAGTATATCTATTCAATTCACTGGAAACATATCATAAATAATTAAAGCCTGATACAAGAAAAGGACTTAACTGACGATTACTTATCAAGTACCATAGGGGAGAGGAGGCAATGTCGAACAAAATAAAATTATTGTCCAATGCTCTAAAGTCGATAATGGTTTGATCATGGTAGTCAAAAACGCGATTTAAAATGTAAAATCACCGTTTTTACGTTTAATTGTTAGCAAAACGCTTTTCATTTGAGTAAAAAATGTAAACCTCTTAAAAGCGTTAAAAACTTTGCTGTTAAACGCAATAACATAAAAACGCACCGTTTTTTAAAAAAGCAAAAATTAAAATTTTGCCCTAGTGTTATTGTGTTGGTCATTGGAGTTAAAGGCAGAGCAGCTTTGTCACCAAAAAATCCATCTAGTCTTGTGACTGACCCAGCTTTCTTCAAGTTGTTCGCCAGAGCTGCTGGTTGGTTAGAGCTTCTTGGTCGCGTCACGCCCTCCACTCGCAACCAAACACCAACATTGTCACAGGTTAGCTTTTCTCCTTCTCCACATATATTTTTTTTTTGTAAAACTTTGATTTGGTACATAAGATTTTTTCGTCGGAGTTGCTTCGATTTGGTACTTTAAGAGAGGTTTTAATTTAAAAAATATGAAGAAAAAAGGAAGCATATTTAGGAAAGATGCAAAAAGTGGGGGAACAAAAGTTGCTGGTTTGAATATTGTTAGTAAAAGAAGAACAATCTCTGAAACTAAAAACCCTATCAAACAAATCCTTCAATTGAAATTTGATGGGTTCAGGTTATGGATTTCCCCTAAAGACCGTCATTGACAATAATATCTCTTTTGTTTTTGAAGAGACAGAGCCAACTAACTTTGTTTATGGTTTCTTCGTTCAGGTGATGTTGGTGCCTTTAAATTTATAAATGATATGGTGATTCCTAATTTTGAGTTTGCCAATGAGATTGATAGAAGAGAAAGACAAGTTGTCATGCATCAAGATGTAGTTGAAGATCATGTGGAGCATAATAGCTTTGATGATAATGACTTGAATGATTTATTAGCTTAGAGTGTGACAATTATTTACATTTCAGTTGGATAATGAGTAGTACTGAATTTAAATTAGACTTAAATTTTGAATTGTATTGATGTTGTTTGCCTTTATTTGAATGGTATTTGATAACAATGTTGGATATTTTGATTGATATTGCATTGATCAGTATATGTATGGATGATGGTATGTGCCTTACTTTTCTTAAATTTATATATATATATATATATATGCAGGTAAAATTTACATTTTGTATTATGATTTTACGTTTTACGATTTTTCATTCTCCTTCCGTTTTTAGTAAAAACTCATTTTTAACTACCTTGGGTTTGATAACTAAAATTGAACTCTCAAGGCAATAGAAAATTACATTTATTCCCCAACCTTGCCAACTCAAACTTGTATCCCCTTGTCCAATCAGCATGTTTTTTTTCACGACGTCATTATTCAGTTAGTAAGTAAAAGTTAAACTAGCGGTTAAATAACTACATAGTCATTTTGTTACTTTGAAAGCCACAAATTGACAGTCAAATGATATCTTTACATATAATTTTAAGCCACACAATCACTTTTATTTTCAAAAAAACATTTGGTATTGGACGCATTTAAGAAAAAGGCACATATATATTTTTGTACTTAACCTTTGAACTTTCGATTTAATTCAATGGAGGCTTTTCCTTTCTTGCCTTTGATCAGGACTTCTGCTTCATTTGCATATATTGATGTAGAGAATGCTGGGGTATCGGTCAATGTCGGGGACACCAAGCATGCTTGTATGAGGTAAAAAGGACGGCAAAAGTGATGTGAGAAGAAACGTTTCAAGAGAAAGAATAGGCTCCCTCCGCCTTAAATATTGGATAAAATTTATAGTGTAATTTTGTACTATAAACTTTGTCATATATTTAAGATCGAAGGTAATATGAACTATTTCTTAGTTGACAGAAGCGAAGGACATCACTCAAATTGCTCATGAAGTGTACCATTACCTTCGTCAGAAAAAGGAGAGTGGCAAATATGAATTCTCTCTTAAAGTGGATATGAGCAAGGCTTATGACAGGATTGAGTGGAATTTCTTAGAAATGGTGCTTCTTCGATTTGGGTTCTGTGGGGATTGGGTCTCTCTGGTTATGAAGTGTGTGCGCTCTCGTGCATTGAGCATACGCTTTCGCGAATGCGTGAGCTCTTTCACTCCTAGTAGAGGTCTACGACAAGGGGATCCACTCTCCCCTTATCTGTTTATTCTTGTGGCAGAGGTTCTATCTCTTATGGTATCATCGTGTCAGGAGGCAAAATTGATTAGAGGGATTAAATTAAGTAACAGTTGCCCGGCTCTCACTCATAGCTTTTTTGCTGATGACGCTCTGTTCTATATGAATGCGAGTCGGAAGAATTGTAACCAATTGAAGACTATATTGCATCAGTATTGCAGGGCCTCTGGTCAGGTAATCAACCTGGATAAATCCAGTTTATTTTTCTCTGCCAATACGCCTGTTAGTGTCAGAACCAACGTTGGGAGAATGCTAGGCATTCCTACCACGGAGGACCCTGGTAAGTACTTAGGGATCCCGAGTGTGTGGGGAAAGACCAAGCAACAAGCTCTGGCCTATATCAGGGAACGAGTTACAAGGAAACTCCAAGGGTGGGGTCAATCTCTTCTCTCTTTTGCAGGCCGCGAAGTTATGATTAAGGCGGTCATCCAGGCCATTCCGATATATCCTATGAATATCTTCAAGTTTCCTCTTAAAACTTGCAAGGAAATCCATAGCCTCACTGCAAATTTTTGGTGGGATGGTAGCGCTTTTGGTAACAGAACACATTGGAAGGCTTGGGATTGGTTAACCTTTGGGAAGAGTCAGGGAGGAATGGGCTTTCGGGATTTAAGTGTTATGAATGATGCTATGCTAGCTAAGACAGCATGGAGACTTTTCTCTCGCCCCAATGATTTATGGGCTGTAGTGCTTAAGAGTGTTTACTTCCTAGAAAGTGGGTTTCTTGAGGCGAAGAAGGGCGGTAGAGCGTCATGGGTTTGGTCTAGTATTCTCTTTGGGAGAGAATTCTTAAAGGATGACCTTCGATGGGCGTGGGACAAAGCCAAGATATTAGCATTTGGGGAGTTAAGCGGGTCCCGGAGTCTCTTTCCCTACAAAACCCGAGAAGCCGGACGGGGCGGTATGTGAAGCATGGGAGGGTGAGCGATCTCATTGTAGATGGCTATTGGGACATTTCCCCGATATCTCAATATCTTCCTCATGATGTTAAATGTGCAATTCACGAAATTCCTATTCCTACGAATGGTTTGAAGGACAAGCTGATATGGACCAAAGCGAAGAACGAGGATTACACGGTCAAAATGGGTTACCATAACAGGAAGGCTAAGTCCCCTATCACTTCTGATAGAGCGGGACCCTCGTTAGTAGTACCTCCAGATTGTTGGAAATCTATTTGGAAACTCAAAACTATACCGCGAATTCAACAATTCATCTGGCGGATTTTTAACAAGGCTCTTCCTACTAATCTTTCGCTTTCTCTTTTATAGGAAAAGATTTGAATGTGAAGCTATGTCCGTATGTGAAGATTTGAAGAGACTATTGAGCACCTATTCTTTCATTGTCCCTGGACTGTGTATGGTTTGGATGCTTATTAGGAGCTAAATTTGATCTAACCTGTGTGACTAATTTCAATGCCTGGTGGTTACTAATAACTGGGTTGCCTACCCTCTCTTCCTATGATATCTCCTTTGTCTGTTGGATCCTATGGTTTATATGGAAACAGAGGAATGATAAAGCTTTTAATCACATGGACCTAAATCCTTTTGTTGCCATAGAGTTAGCCAAGAGAAGCAATGGCGATTTTTGGGATTGCTTGGAGAGGTTGGACCTGAAGACGAACTTACCAAATGAGCCAGCTATTGATCATTCATGCTGGCACCCGCCTGAGCCTGAATACCTGAAAATTAATTCAGATGGGGCCTATGTAAATGGTAGGGAGTCTGCTGCTATTGGGGTGGTTTGCCGTGACTACCAGGGTCACTTTAGGTGGGGTTTTGTGGACAAAGTGAAATCTATCTCTGCCTTTATGACGGAAGCTTTGGCCCTTAAAAGGGCAATGTTATTAGCTATTGACTTAGGCCATGATAAAGTCATTTTTGAAACTGACTGCCTTTCTCTGAAATCTTGTGTTGATTCTAAATCCCCTGCTTTATGTGATTGGAGAAGTAGGGGTATTATTCATGAGATTATTTGCCTTTTGACTGACAGGGTTGGGTTCCTTTTATCCTTTACGTTGCGAAAGGGTAACCGTGTTGCTGATCTTCTTGCAGCAAGTGCTTTTAAGGAGGTGTGCCCTGTGGGGTGGGTTCCAGAACCAACACCTTCTTTATCTTCTCTGCTAACTCTGGATGTTCAGGAGGCTTTTGGTGTTGTGGGTGATACTTCTCATGCTAGCCATGTAATGGCTGGGGATTGTTAGCTTGTTTCTTTTCGTTCCTGACTTGGTATTAGAACTTGTTTCTCGGTTGCTTATTCCGTTTCTGGTTATTGTATTTCCATTTGCCTTATTTGCTACATTAGCTAATGTGTAATTGTTGGACTTCTGGTTCCTATTATGGTAATGCAAGTACTTCTTTGAGCCAAAAAAAAAGGACATCACTCAAATTGAAGCTGTAAAAATTTGGTTAAAATAAAATTGGAGCTATAAAAATAATTAACTCATCTTGCTACCAAACAAATAACAATTAACTCATCTAATGACTGTTATTTTACTCACAAAATTTGTAATGGGCTTGATCAATCATGGTCCCATAAATTGACCCACTGAATCGACCTATCGCTCTCGAATCTCGTTCTCTTTAATTAATTGTGGAAATCCAAAATTGAAAAATCTCTTGCTTCCAGAATTGGCAATCTGGTTTTTGTGTGACACTGGGCTGGACTTAGGCTTCATTGCATTCTGATTTATAGCGACCTTGTGTGTTTTTTTTTTTTTTTTCTGCAATGATCAGTGACTAATAATTGTTTCAAATTTAGTGAGATTGACTATTGTGACCCAAAAAAACTCGTCAACGGTAGTCCCCCGAATCTCAACTGTCAAAAAGAAAAATCAAATAAAAAAAAAAAGTCGCCATCAAAATCTTAAAAAGGTAATTTTGAAATCTCTTATTAAAAAAACGAAGTCTGCAGAAATAAAAAAGAATTCGAGAGTTGAAGCTTGAAGGTAAGGGAAATTCTTAAGCATTCCATATCACCACACAAAATCTATATGGCCTTGAAACATGTACATGGCAGTCTCTGCAATTTGTGTTCCATACAAGTGCTGAGATTGCGACAACAGATTTGTCTCTGCACTCTTAAAGTGTGTGAGTCACAAGTAAGCACACGTGCGCGCACATATAGGAAGGCCACGTGTCAAGAGATGAGGTGTTACTTTAGGATGAAAGCACAGGCTGTGAAACAGAGTTGGTGGCAGTGGGGGTGGGTGAGGCATTTCCCTTCGCGGTGGCCGGCGGGAACGATGGAGGGTCCCTAGATACTTCCAAATCCCACTTCATATAATAATATTACCCCATTCCTCCTTATTCCTACTTCTTTCCAACCATCCGGGACTCAATATCAATCGAGGCCTTTGACCTGCTTCCCTGTTTTCAGATTTTCACCTCCCAAAGCAATCGCTCTTTCACTAATCAAGGTTAGATTTCTATGCTTTCTTTCCTGCTGTAATATTCTCTTCGTTTGTTGATTCCGTTAGTTTATGGGGTTCGCTGCTTCACTCGCATCCACAATGTATTTAAATTCTAATTCTGTAATTGACTGTGGCGGCAGAATATGGTAACGTTCAACTGTCATTCTTAATTTGTTGATGACCTTACCATGATGCATTTAGACTGTAGTTTGTGTATTTGACTGTAAATTTGACTCAAGGCATTAGATTTAAGCCAACATGATATATGTTGCAACGGTGATGGAAGTATTTGTAGGATCCGAAGAGAGTGCTTTTAATTTTCATCGCCACAAAATTTACTGGCCACCATTCTTGGTTAAGGAAAATGTTGGTTACTTTAAGATCCTCAATGAAAATGTATTCAGCAAGAACAACTGCAAAAGGGGTTGAAGTTCTGTTGATGTAAAAATTATATACTCACTGTTGTGCTTAATATATGACCAATTTACCTAGTTTAATTAGATTAAAGAAGTTAGTCAAGTTAATATGACATGTATTTTCTAAAAAACCCTAGTCATCTTCCTTAATTCACTCATTCCCTCTCCTCCTTAATTATCCTTGATTATTGTTGAAAGGCATCATTAGATCATTAGAGGTAAATTGGGAAAAGATTGACTAATATGAAAAATATGTCTTTTATTTAGGATCAAAATCGACTCTCCAAATAGGTTGTGTGTTAAGGATCAGAGGGAGTATTTTATTGAATTGTAGATAGCTAATTGTGCAGGAGTTGCAGCCACTCTGCATATTTAGCTATTTAATCAAAATGAAGCACCATGTAAAACTTGCTGTTATTCTGTAATTACTCAGACTGCAATATTCTGATGCTGACTTTTGAGGTATTTATTGGTGATCAATAGTTCTTCTCAACCATCATGAGTGTGGATCTAAATAAAACTGCCTCCAATGGCCGTGAGAAAGTGTTAACATCACAGGAGCAACAGGCCAAGGTATTAGGTTGCTCTTTCGGTAAATCCATATATACACCATGCTTTTACATTGTTCTAAAATGTGAGAATTGACTTAGGCCATGGTATTTTGCTTCTTTCCAGATTAATGAGGTGAGACGGCTGATAGGACCATTGTCGGGTAAGTCATCTGTTTATTGTTCTGATGCATCCATCTCAAGGCATTTAAGAGCAAGAAACTGGAATGTCAATAAGGCAGTGAAGATGTTGGAACAGACCTTAAAATGGAGAGCTTCTTATAAACCGGAAGAGATCCAATGGGTGAGAAACCGTTTGTCTTCACTTTTTGCAATAATATTAGGAACAAAATGCATGGCTGGGATGTTATCTGGATGCCATTGCTAGTTCTACCTCAAGATTTTCTCTAGATCTTGGTTAAGGCCTTTAAACTATGCGTATAATCCTCCTCTATTCCCTATATTCCTGCTGATTTTCCTAGAGCTTTGTCCAGCTAGACCGCTAAGTGCTCTAGGTCAAATCTTCTTGCCATCTGTAGGCTAATTAAACTTGACCTGATCAAGATTCTACCTGAACTAGCATCAGTTTGTTATGTTAATTTGTTTTCCATAAGAGTGAACAAATGAGTTCAGTTGATTAGTTATTCAGTTGGCTTGTCTGTGATCTGCAAGAGCTCTAGACTTGGTTGAACTCTCACGCTGTGATCTTCCTTTGATAAAAGTCGTTTAATGTGTACTATTGATAATCTAGGAAGAGGTTTCTCACGAAGCAGAAACAGGAAAGATCTATAGATCCAACTACACTGACAAGCATGGGAGAACAGTTCTTGTAATGAGACCTAGCCGCCAGGTTTATTCTGAAAAAACTCCAACCTTTGGCATGTTATATGTCTAATGTTTGAAAAACTAATAAAATCTAACTAATGATAAATGCCTGCATGACTAGTTAAAATTCAATTTATCCACGTTTGAGTTTATTCATATCTATTTTCCTTTTTTCTGGATTGCAGAATTCGAAGTCAACTAAAGAGCAGATTAAATATTTGGTATATTGCATGGAAAATGCTATTTTAAATCTTCCACCAGACCAGGAACAGATGGTCTGGCTAATTGACTTCGAAGGTTTCAATTTGACAAATATATCAGTCAAGCTGACTCGTGAAACTGCCCATGTATTACAAGACCAATATCCAGAACGGCTGGGTCTGGCAATACTGTTCAACCCACCCAAGTTCTTTGAACCATTTTTCATGGTAAACTATATAGCTTTGCTCAGTATCTTCTGTTTCATGTTTATATATTGCATGTTCCTTTAATCCATGCTCATTTTGTATAACTTATCTGTCCATGTGTTGAAGTTTTAAACACAACCTAGCTACTAGTTGATGATAAGAATATATGACTATCTCAGATCCTGACTTTGTCTGAAAGAGATCAAAAAGGCCACTTCATTCACAAGGAACTAAATGTATTTCTTGCGTACATTTTCTGATAGCGATGCTTTACCCCTTCTGTACATCTGTGCATGCAAATCATCTTCACTTCTGTCACGGCAATCTGCTTTGCTTGTTGTTTTTAGATATGTAAAGTACCCCGCCATTGACCTTTATCCTAATTGATGCATGTCTTATTAACTTTGGCAGATTATTTATGCCAGTTCAGGGCTGATTTGAAGCTTACTGTTTGTACAGATGGTAAAGCCCCTGTTGGAGCGTAAAACTTATAATAAAGTGAAGTTCGTATACTCTGATGACCAAAGCACAAAAAAGATTATGGAGGATCTATTTGATATGGACAGTCTCGAGTCTGCATTTGGTGGGAATGATGTTACAGGTTTTGACATAAATAAGTATGCTGAGAGAATGAAAGAGGATGATAAGAAGATGCCCTCTTTCTGGACAAGGACGGACTCTCCATCCTCGGTCCCAAAGGCTGGTCCTTCTCTTGATTCCATCAAGTTAGGCTCCGATCCTGATGCTTCTGATCAGAACACCACGAACTCTACTTCTGCCCCGTGACATGGACAGTCGACAAGAAAGAAATGCCGTGGTAGATGTGTCGTAGCATGAGAAATCACATTACCAGAGCCTTTTTTAAGGTTTGCTGACTGCTGAGTCAAACCCTATTGTAGCATGATTATCTAACGTTCTACTTTGAAACTCACAGGGTAGAGACCTACTGTCCTATTTATCTTCTTGTCCGATGATACGGTCAACTTGTGGACTGAAGAAGCTAATCTTTAAAACGTTTTGAATTTATATGTTCTGCTGTCTTGTGCTTCTGTTGGGGTGAACACTGCATTTGCTTAAGCAGTTTGGTGGCCCTTACCATCGGCAACATATAAGATTGAATTAGGGAGATTTTGTACTAATATATAGCATATAGGTGCCACGCTTAACAGCCATTTCAACTAGTTTTCTGTAGTTATTTTATAAGTGGCCTTTTTATTTTTAAAAAAAAAAAAAAAATTGATGTAAGTTTTAAAATATGAGGACTGGTGACGGGATGAGGAATAAAAATACGAGGACTGGTGACGGGATGAGGAATAAAATTACAGTTTATATTTCTCTTCTATTTTCGATATAGCATGCATGAATTGTTTGGTCATTGGACTGGTGACGGGAGGTCATTGCATGAAATGTCTCACATAATTTCAAGAGTGTAGGCCGATCTCGAGAGAGAATGAAGCAACCGATTAAAAACTGAACAAATCAAAATAATCATAGTATTTGCTAAATCCAGATATCAAAGAATAGTTTATGACAACATCACGCAAACTACGTACATAATGCTTTCTTAATGTAATTCACTAAGGCCCATTAAGTAGCAAGCATAAATTCAGAATGTCAAGATAACATTCCATACGACAGAATCAAGTAGAAATTAGGAAACCCAATGCAAAATAAATTTAAAAGGCACTGCAGACAGAATTAATTTTCTTCATCGAACATCTGGTATTGCTTGAGAATCTCAGCGCAACCAGAGTTCGCCTCCGTCTTCATGTAGCCCAAAGAATTGGCAAATCTGTCGTCAGATACGATCCCATTGTTGCGGGTAAGAATAACACGGGCTTCATCGCGTCCAGGGGCTGCTTCCTGACAGTTACTCTGAGGACTGCTAACAAGCTTGGCATTGCACATGTGGTCTTCATGATCCTCATCCACAAAGATTTTGTAAGTTCCCGTGGAGTCAGTCACGCCCTTCTTAGTGAACACAACTTCCGCTGTATTCCTGTCCTTGCATTCCACAACAACCTCAGCACCTGTGATGAATGATAGACCAAATGTTAAAATGCGGATCCCAAGCATCGGTCAGTATAACTCATAGAGTCTATGAGACAGGCGATAAAATGCAAATGTCGTGTACTATCATAATAGTTACTTTACGAAGATAAGAAAACTAAAGGAATGAAGTTGTGTCAGCTTAACCGGAATAGCCCATAATTGTACAGTCAGATGAATCGGTACTGGATTGGAAGGCTAGATAAACGAAATTGAAAGAGGGCATTTTAGACATTACGCCCATTTCTAGCCAACATAAATCCAAGCCAAAATAGTTTATTGTCACGAATTACATATATTGATTAGCAAACGGAATTAACTCGGTATGAATAATCCATAAAAAAAAAAAAAAAAAAAAAAAAAAAAAAAAAAAAAAAAAAAAAAAAAAAAAGAAGCACTCGGAACGAATGAAAATAATCGGATCAGAAATAGATCATACAGGATATCATAAGCGGCGACAATCAAAAGTTTGTAGATAGTATTTTTTTTATAAAAAAAAAATGAATAATGATCGGTGAGTCAGCAAGAAGGAAAGCTGCTGAAAGAGGCAGTGTGAAAACAGGATGTAGGAACTATAAACTAACAATACAGATCTAATTTCCAATGCATATCGGCAGAGTGAAAACAGGAAGTAAGAACTACAAGCTAACAATACAGATCTAAGATAAAGCGTCAAATAAAACATAATTTTTTTTTTTTTTTTTTAAAAAAAAAAAAAAAAAGATTCAGCGTTGAAGAAGGGGGAAAGGGAAGGGGGAAATGAGAGGAAATAATAAAAAAGGGGGGAGAGAGAGAGAACCGGGAATGTAGGTGGTGGCAGAGGTCTCAAAACCAGCACGGCAAGAGTCACAGTAGACACGACCCTGGACACAGAAAGGATTCTTGTGAGGGCGGATGGCGGCAACCATGGAAGGAAGAACGCACAAGAGGAAGAGCAAAGCTACCCTGGAGGCCATGTTAGCGTTGAAGCTTCAGAGATCGCGTAGAGGTAGAGGCAAGAGAGGGAGTAGGGAGGAGTGAGGAATGGAGAGGGAGGAGGGGTCGACCACAATAAAAGGCAGAATAAAAGAAATGCACCGAATGGGAAACGCGTAAGAGGAGTGCGATAGGGTGCGGTGCAGCCCACAGATGGGATTGTGAGGAGAGGTATTGAGGAGTAGCCACGTCAGGAGGGGAGAGAAAGAGGAGAGAGTAGAGGATTATAGAAGAGAGGCGGTGTGGGAATGATGGGGGATAACAGCTGGCTGTGTTGGTGCTCACATGGGCACCGTGTGTAGTTGGCAGCCCCAATCAAAGCCGATATCCTCTCAGCGCCAGCTGCTCTCCTCTCACCCAACTTCCCCGCCTTCTATCTGCCCTTTTTCCTTAAAAAGTACTATCCTAATTATAATAGTTAGTTGACTTTTTTTAGAGAAATTAAGAAAGCTAAATAACTTACTTAATCATTTCATATGTTGTGTTTTTTTAGATTATATATTAGTTTATTAGTCAAATTATTTAGTTTGAAGAAAAAAATAAAAATACTCTAAACTAATTTAATTAATTTCCTTAATCTTTTTCAAAAAAATCAACTAATTTTATAATTAAGACGGGAGGGAGTATTTTTCTATATTTGATTATTGACCACTTATGTTGATTACATGTCCTTCACTCATGAACAACTATTTTACGCCTGTGTCTGATTATATCTATTCATTACTGATGGATATTTTATAATATGATTTGAACGGGGCGACATTTAACTTGTGTCTTACAATTGAATCTATTTTAATTAGGCTCCTTTTTAATAATAAATTGAAAAAAAAAAAAAAAAAAAGCGTTGCACATATTCACATACTAACATGCTATGACTTTCTAAAAATCTTATATAGCAGTATAGATTTACATAGATGCTATGATGCCATCTACTTAATTGAACTCACAAGAGTTTTACTTTCTTCATATATTCAAAAAAATTAAAATACTCAAGAACCTAACAACCGAGTTTTTTTCCCCCATCTGGTATTGAGGGTTTCACTCGCTAATGTCTGGATCAGGCTCGCGTCGCGCGCACCTATTATGGTAGGAGAGTCTCCTAACGAAGACTTTCTCATCCACAAGGCTCGAACTCGAGACCTTTTTTAAGCGACATAAGCCGCTTACCATTTGAACCAACCCCCGATGGTAACAACCAAGGTTTTTTTTTTTAAAAAAAAATCAAGTGTTTTTTTATAATAAAATTTTAGGAAAGGGGTTGGGCACCCATGATCCCAAGGACAGGGCGCTTGGAGCCCAATCCACCGAGAATACTGGAGCTCTGTTACCTGCCCAGCATTACTACGGCTTCATAGACCCCTAGGATGCCTCCCTCAGCGCCTTGACCAAGGCAAGGATCGAACCCCCTCCCTTTAGGTGAGGAAGACCGACCCCCACACCAGTTGAGCCCAAGGACGAGGGTTTTTTTAATCAAGTTTTGATAGTATGCCTTGTGGCTGTGACTTATGGGCTACTTGGATTTCAAGGAGCCTCATTGGGCAAAACCAAAATTTTGAGGAGCCTCAAGCGGTCTGGACTTGTTTATTCTTTTACTGCTATTTTCTGCTTTACGCACTACCTAACCAGTCCCTTTAATATCAATGCTCATCCAATCATCCCCACTGTTCTGGTATAGAACACAGATGTCCAGCTAAGGGCTGGTATTTTGATCTTGGATAGCTAGGTTCTGCCTGAATATCTATGGAGGAGATATTCAGGAGAGCGTGGGATCACTGTACACGACAAAGGGGTGGTGTGTGTGCATAGTGAGACTGTATGTAAATAGTCTGAGTTAGAATGAGTGCACCTGGTTACCTGACCTCTGTATTTATAGAGGTGTCCGGGGCGGATATCTCGGCCTGATGCGATATCCGGGGCGCGCAATATCCGGGCCGCGCTATCACTGGGGCGAGTATCTCGGAAGGCCATTACGATATGGGTAGATCGTGCCTAGCCAAGATTCCGGATCTCACCCTATGATTAGCGGATCATACCTCTTGGCTCCGTTTGGGCCGCGCCATGGACTTGGGCTTTGGGCCGGTCCATACGCTTGCCCCCGGCTCGGTTGTTCGTGCACGTGCGGGTGAGGTGTTCAATGCCCCGGCCCCTGTTGAGGTCCGGGGCCTATGCTTCATCCGGACCGGCTTCTAACGCCGTGGCTTGTTCCTGTCGTGACTGTCTAGGTGGTGTCCTGACCGGGACGTCTCGAACGGCCTCGGACTTACGTAATTAGCCCCATGTTCGTGGGTGAGTCGCTTGGCATTCTTTCCGTAGGCGCCATCATTGTTGTTTTACACCTGGCTTGCCTTGATTGGAAAGAGTCTGGAGCTGTCGCGCCCCTCCGTGTGCCGATTTGCGTGCACATTTTGTTAGACCTGGCTATCACCCAAGAGGGGGGGTGAATTGGGTGTCTGATAAAACTTTAGATAACTTTGAAAATCTTTTCGCAGCTTATTGAAGGTAGTTCGACTGACATAAATAGTTTAGAAAGCAATAGTCAGTCATTCAATCATATATGCTAGAAATGTAAGAGTTTAGGGAAGAGAATATGGAAAACGAGAGATTTATCGGTTCGGCCAATCCTTGACCTACGTCCAGTCCCCAAGCTTCACTTGAGTTTTTCAATCCACTATATTTCAAGAACAATCACACACTCTGTAAACGAAGGATGGTCCTCTCACTCAAACTCCACTCCCCCTTACAAGTTGTAATTGATACACCCGCTTGATTACACACTCTGTAAACGAAGGATGGTCTACTCACTCTCAGACTCCACTCCCCCTTACAAGTTGTAATCAATACAATGTGTTTCCCACTCAAGATCACCCAATCTTGAGTAACTCTCAGATAGATGTTTATAGATAAATCTTCTCTCTCAGAAGTGAATGAATAAACACTAAAGTAAATAATCTATCATCTCACTTTCTACAGTAAACTATGTAAGCATTGAGAACAGAGAGTAAGTGAATATCAGAGTATTGGCATGTTGAAGTTGTAAGCTCGTGTCTCTATATTCACCCTTGATGAATTCAATCCTTTGAGTATTTATAGTAGTTGAAGATTGAAGACCGTTGAAGTTTTTGAATATATTCGTTTGAATATAATATGTCCGTTGACAAATATTACCGTTGGAATATGACCGTTGGGATATTCAAGTCGTAGCATTTGAAGCCGACGAACAAATTGATTGTTCAAATTCATTGAAGAACATTATAGTTGAGTATTCAACTTCATTTCTTCAAGTTCCTTGTTGAATTTGATCTTCTCTCGCCATTTCGAAATATATGCGGCAAACTTTATCTTCATGCCTCGACGAGATTTTGGCTTCCATCAAGTTTGATGTTAATTCTCCATATAATCATCGAAACTTATACATAAATGATATGAATGATGTTAAGAAGTAGTATAAGATCTTTTGGTAATCATCTGGTTGTTCTTCAAAAGAGTCATAATTGCAGATATGAATTCTTTAAAACAGAGGAAGAGATAACTCGAGGTAGCAGATCAACAGACTCGAGTCAATCGAATTATTAGATTCAAAATGCTGTTTTGAGAAGGCTATTTAACTCGAGGCACGAAGAGCTTGACTCGAGGCTGGAGCGACTCGAGGTAGACATGAACAGACTCGAGTTGAATGAATGACTAATGTTCAGGTGTTTGACTGGAGGTGAATTATGGAACTCGAGGTTTGGCTGCGACTCGAGGTAGACAGATGAGAGACTCGAGTTTTTCTTTGTTTGCGGGAATGCTTCTTTTGGAAAGAGACACAATGACTCGAGTTATTCATTGTCCCAACTCGAGGCCACACCGACTCGAGGTGAACTATTAGGAGACTCGAGGTAGTGTAATGAAAACTAGAAATGCTTTTGAGATTTAAAGACCATCAACTCGAGGCATGAAGACTTCAGACTCGAGGCGAAGGAAACTTGAGGTAACATTATGACTGACTCGAGGTTGTGCATCATTCAAATCAGTTTGATCATTGGAAAATGCTATCTAACTCGAGGCACAGACTTCCTTGACTCGAGTTAATCACCTCGAGGTTGTATTTGAAGAGACTCGAGTGAATTCTGCAGATTCATGATGTATCAGTCTCTCCAACTCGAGGCCAACACTCGACTCGAGGTAAAAGCGCTCTCTATTGTTCAAACTCTCGGGAAGGCCATTTGACTCGAGGCAGACACTCTGACTCGAGGTAAAAAGTGCTCTCCATTGTTCAAACTCTCTGTCTGCTCCAAAAACTCAAGGTACACCTTCTGACTCGAGGTAAAAACTCTTCTCAAAGTGTGATTTTGGCAGAAACCCGAGGCTATGCTGAATTGTTTCCAGAATCACGTGTGTCAATTTTCGAGGGCCATATCTCTCTGGTCTGAGCTCCGTTTTGGTTGATTCAACTCTTGATGGAAATATCTGTGTGTCAGATTTCCAATGGAACCAATTTTAGCTCAATTGGATTTGTATTTTGTGAGATACACCCAAAACATTGAAGCTTGGTTCTGACTGTGACGGTGATGTCTGTGGAAACTTGTAAAATTCATATCTCCTTTATTTGAACTCCTTTTGGCTTGAATTATATATCCAAATGACGCATTGGGAGTCTAGTTTCATATGCCACTGATTTCACTTCAATCCGATCTCTGGTTTGAGAGATATCATCGAATTACCAGAGGTCGCCCTAGCTGAACGTGGAATAGAGTGCACCAGAGTTGCTGTAAGTGGCTTTAACTCGAGGTACACTGAAGCCAGACTCGAGTTTGTGACCCTGACTTGAGGTAGATGAGTCTTGACTCGAGGAAAAACATTCCAGGGAGCGAAAATCACTTGGAAAACATCCTGACTCGAGGTAGTGAAGCTCTTTCCTCGAGTTAATCATCCCAGATGCCCAAAAACACTGTAGAAAGCATTCTAACTCGAGTCTAGACATCCTAACTCGAGTTAGTTCATCCCAAAACTTGATTTTGCTTATTTTAATTCCGATTTGAGCCGTTCCAACTTTCATATCATCGTGGGGACTTCTAGAATCAATCTAAGAACTTGTATGATGATTTTCTCATTTCATAGAGCAAGTTCTTCCTTCTTCAATCTCTCATCTTGATTAATCTCCATCATTAAACTTCACATCATCATTAATCTCTTCACATGGAGCAAGTTCTTCTTTCTTTCTTCTCCTTTCTTGATTAATCTCTATCATTAATCTTGGACTAATCTACATCAAATATATCGTAGTTAGTCAATATAGAAGATAAGTATAATATACAATCTTTTTGCTCTTAATGGCATCTACGTAAAACATCATCAAAACTAATCATAACTAACACATTTAATGCTCCTACGTCATTCTGTGCATTTCCCATCGTGTCTAGGTTCAAAGACCGAATTACCCCGGCGTTCCCTTTCCCCTCGTTACACCTATGAAGTAATTCTTTTGCGTTTGCCTCCTCACTTTTTCCCGCTACAACCTCTATGTGGTTTTGCTCGGGTTTGTAGAATCATCTCCTCCGCCAAAACTCCTTTGTTCTCCATTTCTATCGTTCGAGTTTCCCTCTTCTTACTTATACGGGTATTTTCCTTATTCTTCTTTACTTTTTTTACGGCATAACGTACTTCTTACCGATTATATATCCTTTGGTCCATTATCTGCGTTCCTACTCCTCCTTCTTTCTGGTTTTCTGAGTAACCTTTTGAGACCATTCTCTGGGTTTTGCTTGCTTTTGACACATCTACGTCTGTACTTGCCTCTCTTTCGACATAAGACCTTTAGTTCTTAGGTTCTAGTTCCTTCCTTATGGATAGAGATAGGCATTTTCCTAAACCCAGATCAATGTTAACCCGGAGGAAGAGGAGTTTCTTCACACTCGCTTCCCGCGAGCTTCTTATTGGGTTTTTGGAACCGAGCTTCCGGAAGCGGAGAGGTCAGCTCCTTTACTCCAAGGCGGGGTCGGTCACTCAGGACGAATCGGGCCCCAACCTATTGCTATTAAAGCTCTGTCTCCTTCTCCTGTCCGAGCTTCTGCACACAACGTTCCTATCTTATCGCCGCATGGCCGGGGTCGGTTCCTTCGCCGGCTCCGTGTCTCGGCCTTATTGGCCCAACCGCTCAACTTCGTGAGGGTCCACCTTCGTGAGCTCGGATCCTTATCCGGAGGATTACCTCGGCCCCGGGACCGCTTGGCCGAGGGTGCCTTCCACATTGCGCACGGCGGAGACTCCGAGCCTCCTCGATTCTTGGTTCTTGCCGGCATCGGCAACCTTCGAGCCTTTCTTCTGGCGTACCCTTTCGTTCGAGTCCGCCATCCTGTTTTGCCTTCTAACATGCTTTTACTAGGTATTTCCAACTCGCTAATTTCATTTTATGTTGCATATAGGTTAATGGCTCCGAAATCTACGCCTCCAAGCAAAGGACCGAGGCTGAGGAATCGGACTCTTCTAGTCCTCCCGAGGCTCTGTGTCGTAGATTTCCCTAGGTGTCCCATGAGGTCTTGAAGACATGGTCATCGATGTTGGATACCGACATTGCACGTTTGGATCTACCCGTCATGGAGGGGTGCGTTATACGCCGCCCGGAGGCCGACGAGCCTATTTGTGCGGAACGGGAAGTAGGCAGTCCCAATTTCTTTTTCTTTTACCGGGATTACCTTACTCGGGTCGGTGTTTGCTTCCCTTTCACCCATTTCCGGATAATGGCCCGCCGCACCTCTGAGACTTGCCCCGTCTCAACTTCATCCGAACGGGTGGGCTTATCTTGTTGCGTTCAAGCAACTGTGTCGCTCCTTCCCTGTTCCGATTCCCTGCTCAACCAATCTCTTCTTCTATTACTTCGGCCCCTTTACCCCCGGCTCTCCCAAAGAAAGTGACAAGCTAAAAGGGTTGGTATCTCTCATTTTGCAACCCGGATCGGAAACTCATGAAGCCCTTCTCCGAGTCGTTTAAGCGATTTAAAAATGCGTTCTTCAAAGTTGTCGCCGTGCCTGGTAAACAAACCTGGTTTTTGAAAGGGGTTGAGGCCGCCGACGTAGAGTGGCGTTTTCCTCTACATTGGATGGAGAGCCATCACAAAGCTGCTCCCTCATCCTTCCAAATTTTCAAAGATGACCTCCTGCCGGAGACAGCCCCTTTCGTGGCTAGGTTGGACGCCTACGTGGAGGAGTATGGCGTCCAGAGTGCGGCCTTTTTCATTTCCGAGGAGGGATCTAGGCCAATCCCCTCTACTTGTAGGAGTCCCTCCTTTGCAATGTTGTTTTTCTTTCTGTAAAATTTGGTATCCTGTTGCAGTAATTTGTGTTTATTTCTGACTTCCTTTACTTGTCCTTTCAGCTCGAGACATGAGGGCTCTTCCAGGTTACTTGGCGAAGGTGAATCCGGCCGCGGCATCGCCGAGTCGTCAGAATTGGAAACGGGCCGTCCTTGTCGAAGGTGATACGCCTGAGGCCGCTACTGCCTCTGTTGTTACAAAGAAGACTAAGGTCTCGGGCGGCGAAGGGTCGGCTCCATCCATCCCCTCTGGGCCTTCTCAGGAAGTTGTTTCCCAAGCTCCGAAGGGGAAACAGGTCGTTGTCTCCGTGGGCGAACCTGTGTTTGCGGTTATCGCGACTACTCCTTCGGTTTCGGTGCTCCCGACACCTCCGCCACCTCCACCTCCTTCTACCGGGTCGCCATGTCCTTCTTCTGTGCTTCCTCGCGGCTTCATATGGGATAAAGGGGTGACCAAGGAACTGGACGTTGCATTCCTTCCTCCCCGGGAATTTATGGAGAGCCGGCCCTTGTCTCCGCCTAACGTTGATGAGGTGTATGCAGCGCAACGGTATTTATGTAAATCTGTTGGGCTGCTTCAAGCCTACATTCTCATGAGGGAGAAGTATTCCATGGCCGATGCAGAGAATAAACGCCTAAGAGCGTCTCAGGAAGAGGTGGCAGACAAGCAAAAGGCTCTGGAGGAGGCCGTGTCAACGAAAAAGGCCTTGGCCGAGTCTGAGGCTAGGGTGCATATTTTGCAAGAGGAGCGGGATACCGCCCGGACCGAGCGGGATGCTTCTAAGGCCGCGATCGTGAAGATGGATAAAGAACTTCTACTGGCGCGGGAGGGGGCGGAGAAGTCGGCCTCCGAGTGTTCCCGGGTCCAGAAAGCGCTGGGCGATAGTCTTGAGGCGGTGAAAGCCCTTCAGAAACAACGTGATCTGCTGTCCTCAAAGCTTAAAACAACTGAGGAGGCCCTCGCCGCGGCACGCGAGCGCGCTTGAGTCCGATGAGCTCTTAAAGCAGACTGCCAAAGATTGCTTTGACAATGCTCTAGAGCAGATCCAGTTCTTGAATCCGACGGCTAAGCTTAACCTAGACGGCTATGATTTTCGCGCCTTTGTCGAGGACGGAGTCTTAGTTCCGTACCAATCTCTTACCGCCAATGCGTCCCGATCTGAAGAAGAGGGAGGAGAGTCAGATGCGGAGAGCGAGACAACAAAGGGAGATCATGAGGCCGGCTCGTCTAGTTAATTTTTACTTCGTTCTTACGTAGGCGTACGTGCCCTCTACTTTGAACATTTCCGGCCTTTGTGCTGTTTTGTACAAATTTTTATGACTATGGATGAATTATTTCTTCACCCTTCTGCCATTTTGTAAATTCTATAATTGAAATTTATTGACTGTAGTAGATACGAGTTGTTTACTCGACCAACACTGAGGTGTGGCAGGGTGGGGCAGGGTCGTATGTTTTAACCTCTTGAGGTGTTAACTTAACCACACTACCTCGTTCCGGCTTGACTAGTCTGAAAAGTTGATAGTAACCGAATTAAGGGCGAGGCCGTCACATGTCAACCGAGGTGTCTATCACCTCTAATCTAACATTTTGACTTGATCAGGGTCGGCATGACAGCCCGCTTTCTTAAATCGGGCGAGCGTTGACGCGTCAATTTCGCGAAGGCCACGTATGGTATTTTTGTCGAGCTCTTACCAATGCACGTCGGAGTACAACGGCCTGTGTCATACATCTAGATGTTTTTATGTTAATGATCGGGTGTAAGTACCTCGGTGTCAGGTTTTGGACCGGGCTTAATGGCCTCGGTTTCACGCTTAAGCAAGTAATTGTGCACAATGATGAACTTCCTTGATGGAATGCTTCATTAGATAAAACAGCTCTAAAGAGCTTACAAATGGTCATGAATTATTCAGATAAAAAATAAAGAACAATTGGAGAAACATAAGGAAAAGTAAGAAATAACCGAATAGTAGCCTCTGTGTCTACGGGGCCGAGCCTAGACCTAGCTGTAATAGATCTTTAGCTTGTCGACGTTCCATGTGCTCTTAACCGGCTTCCTTGCCAGGGTTTCGAGAACATATGCCTCAGCATCGAGTTTTTCTTTAACCCGATAGGGGCCTTCCCAATTTGCCGCCAGTTTTTCGTCTCGGGCATTCTTGTTTCCGATGTCGGCCCGCCGAAGTACAAGGTTCCCTCGATTAAAGGATCGTGGTCGAAACTTCCGATTATACTTTGCCGCGAGGAGTTGCTTGGCGACAAGTTCCGGCCGGTCGCCGTGACTCGGATCTCATCAATTAGGTCCAGTGTGTCTTTAGGGCGTCGTCATTTGGCCTTTGCCCATCCTATCCGACTCGATCTTTCTCCATGATGGATGCACGATTTCGACCGGGATCATTGCTTCACAACCGTAGGTTAGCCGAATGGGGGTTTCGAGTCGAGGACTGCACACTTGTCCTGTAGCCCCATAGAACGCTGTGGAGCCGTTCGGTCCAGCTGGTGTCGGCCTTTAACATGCGTTTCTTTAATCCGTCCAGAATGATTTTATTAGCTGACTCGGCCTGGCCGTTAGATTGCGGGTGTTCGACGGAGGAGGAGTGTTGCTGGATGTCCAAGTCGGACATTAAGGCCTGGAATCTATGGTCCGTGGCGAGTGCCATTATCGGTGACGACTTCAGGTAACCCGAATCGAGCAAAGATGTTATGATGAACGAATCTCATAATTCGAGACGAGGTGATCGTAGTCAATGCCTCCAAGGATGTCCATTCCCCATTTATAGAAGGGCCAGGGGGCCGGCATACCTTTTAACTCCGTCGGTGGTGGCCATAGGATCCCGGCGTGTTTCTGGGTCCCATCGTACTTGGGAAGATCGGCTAGGTCAAAATTCTTCGGGTAGGGGGCCGTGGCCGTTGCTCGGGAGAATGGGGTCCCACCAGAGCCTGCCAAGTACTTCATCTTATATTGCCGCGGTGACCCCCGTGTCCGAGGCGCCGTGATTACCTCTCGAAGCTCGTCCGAGTCCTGATCCACGTCGAGGTCTCGGTCTTCATGACTATCACGGCTTCGGTCTTTATAACCATCATGGCGATCTTCTCGGCCCCGGTCTTCAGCATCCCGGATCCGCAATTGCCTCTCCTTTTTCCGTGTAGGGGTCGGCTGGCGTTCTCACTCCTTTCTCGCTTCCCCCTTTTTCCTATCGCGGGCCCGTCGATTTGACTCGGGCCGCTACGCGGACTCCGTCGTCCGGCGTACAACCTCCTTTCCCTTCCGAGAACTTCTCGAGTTCCGTTGGAAAATGTTTTCGAGCTTTTCCTCGATCATTAACTCCGAGCATGAAAATCCTCTTGTCGTTGGAGGTGATCTCGTTTTTCCTTGTTTTCGAACATCTGAAGCATCGACTCCTGCGTTCTCCTCAAAATGCGAACGTCGGTGTCTAGTACCTGAGCGTCTCGGAGTAGGGACTTTCGAGCTTGGACTCTTCGCGGCTCCTCTTGCGAAGGTTCGTCGGTTGAAGGAGATGTGCTCGCCGTGTCGATAACGTGACCCTCGGAGTCTTTTCTCGTGGAGGTTGATCATGAGTCTGCGGTTGACTCGGTCGGCCCGAGGTTGATTCGGTGGTAAATTGCTTTCATCCTGCGGCCGATCTAAGCGCGGCTTTGCCTCGTGGCTTACGGTGTTTGCCATTAGTGGTCACGGGGATAGAAATTTAAGGATCCCAGCGGTCGGCACCAATGTTACAGTATAGAACACGAGATGTCCGGCCTAAGGGGGTATTTTGATCTTGGATAGCTAGGTTCGCTTGAATATCTATGAAGGAGATATTCGGGGAGAGCGTGGGATCATGCAGGATAAAAGGGTGGTGTGTGTGCACAGTGAGGCTGTATGTAAATAGTCGAGTTAGAATGTGTGCACCTGGTTACGACCTCGTATTTATAGAGGTGTCGGGCGGATATCTCGGCTACAGTGCGATATCCGGGCGCGCAATATCCGGCCGCTTATCACGGGGCGAGTATCCAGGAAGGCCGATTTACGATATGGGTAGATCGTGCCTAGCCAAGATTCGGATCTCACCCTATGATTAGCGGATCATACCCTCGGCTCCGTTTGGGCGCGCCATGGACTTGGGCTTTTGGGCCGGTCCGTAACACCCACCAATTACCCTTCTTGTTTAGTTGAGCCTGCCAGCTCTATGAAGCTAGAAGGAAATAACGAAATTAAATTAAATAAAGATCTTTTCATCGATTATAACTCAGTACAACTCATTTCTTATAATTTTGACCTGCTTGTGCAACTCAATCCTTATAAATTTAGTAGACATACAAAATATTAATATCTAAATTTCAAGAAATAATCTGAATAATTTGTTTTCTAAAATGTAAGGATCAACATTTTAAATGGTTAACACTACAAGATTGAACAAAAGATCAATGATTTGAGCAAAAAAAAAAAAAAAAAAAAAAAAAAAAAAAAAAAAAAAAGATCAATGATTGAGTTTCAGATGAGGTAAAGTTTTATGAATTGATTTGCACCACCATAAAATTTAGGGACCAAGTGATAGTCCAGTCAAAATTATAGGAATGAAATTGTTGGTTTTCCCCCCATAAAACAAAAGAAAATGCCGTGCCTGAGGAATGGGCTTCAATCACAAATTACAAGCCCAATGGACTGATCTATTGGGCTAAGCAAGAAATCAACAAGTTCGAATAGGTCGCAAAGGACCAGCAAAATTAAAAGGACAACACAAAATTGACCACACGTTTTATCAAAAAAAAAAAAAAATTTGACCCCACGTAATGGCAGCGACCATTTACGGTTTATTGAATGATGATATTTCGTTTGCTAAAAAAAAAATGAAAATATAGTCCTACGCCCAATGATTTACTTAAGTTGGCCCAAAATATTGATTCAAGTATACCTCCTTTTGCTACTATTCTCGTCTTGCGGGAGGACTAGCCATGAAATGGGAAGATGACGCTTGCTTAGAAAATATGGATCATTAAGAAACTACGACTGGGAAAAGCAATAACATCCGTTTGCCCCTTCTGCTTCGCCTCTGGGAAAATGAGTGCACCTTCCTTCATCTGGGTTTGCGTTAGGGACCTCAGCTTAGAGTGAGCATCATTGGCTAATGAAATGTGACAGTATTTTGATCAAGATACTACTAGGTGAGGTGGTACTTGATTTCACCCGTAATGAGTAGAAAAATACGCTTGAGGTGAAAATTCTTTACATATTATAAGTCAGCAAAGAAATTAGTTTCACATTTAATTTAAAGGGGATTGTGGTTGCCCTTGATTATACCTATCCAAATGCGACAATATTTTTTGCTTTTTTCGGGGGTAGAAAAGTAAAAGGAAACGCTTGAAAATAGTAGGCGACAGGCAACACGCAGTGGTTTTTGCTTCACTTTGCCACGCAGACATTTGATGGTAATCCTCTTAAAACAAGCACACTTTGGGGGATACTGGCTCAGTTAGTGCTATTTATTACTTTCTCTCCCTTAAATATAAAACATATTTACCTAATTTGATTCAATTAAAAAAATTGGTTAACTTACTTAATATAACATGTATTTTTTAAAACACCTTCACCACATTCTTTAATTCCCTCATTTCCTTTCTTTTTTTTATTAATGTTGAGGCATTAATATGAGGTAAATTAGAAAAAGATCGACAAATATAAAAATTTAAATCTTATATTTAAGATCAAGATCTATTTCTCAAATAATTCTTATATTAAGAACAGAGGAAATATAAGTTATAACTGAATTTTAAACATGCCGGAGCTGGTTCAATCATTAGTGAGGGATCCGATCCGATCCTCTGAATGCATTGCACAGTGTATGTTTCTTTGTCCGCAAATTTGCTGTCCTCTGCACTTGTGATCTTACTGTTCTCTAAAAGCATACTGTTTCAGGGTAAAAGCAGGTAAGAAAATGATGCCATCTACTTTGATTTCCAGCATCTATCTATTATTACGTCCATGAACTCCTGTTCAAAGTTTGTTTGGGGGGTCCAAATGTTGGAATTGAGCCAGCCCAGTGACAATAATGGAATATTGGGATCCGTGAATCTCTAAAGTGTCATTATTCATAGGGGTGTGTGCATTTTCAGGAATATATATAGAAGCGATTTTGGAGAAAATGAGGGATTATTCCAAATCTCCTGTTGCCAACACAGCCTTTCTCCAAACACTTCCCATTCCACACTATCCAATCTGCAAGTGGCGTCGGTGGTCACTGGTGATCCCTTCTAAGTGTAAATGTCTGGATGTTGAGCACAAATGTTGGTACGGCAAGAAAAAACATGTATAGAAGTTTTGTCAAATAGAACTATAGAAGGTAAAAACACTTGCTCATTTTGCTTAAAAGGCAAGTAACTGGAGTATTGTTTCTATTTTTTGCTTTCACATGACTATATGCGGTCCAATCAAATCAAATAACAGTTGTCCCATACCTGAGTTAAGCGTTCGGGGCATATTTCCATTGTTCACGCTACTAAAAGACAAAGTAAATTTTCTGTAGCAAAAGTAAGAGTTTTAAATGAAAAGGAAAAGAAAAAGGCGTCGGCAGGTGTGAAAAGGAGAAGTTTAGGACGCGACTCGTTTGAAGATTTGATTAAATGCAGGTGAGGATAATAATATGATAGTAATTAAAAGGCCATCACCGCTATTGCGTGTGTTTAGTTGAACTTTCCCATCACGCGTGGGAAGGAAGATGGCAGTTTTTCACGCAATATTAAAAGTGACAGCAGCCCCAATTATTCTTGAATGGACAGTTTTGTCCCCATGTGAATAGACACACTTGCCATGTGATCCAAACAGCTCATTGTGCCATCCCTCACCTTCGCCACCATCTTCTCCGACACCGACAAACCTACTCCATCATCTTTTTGCGCGATCATGGTTTCAGACGAGTCTTCTTTGGCGCGGATCCTTCTTCTTCTTCAGATCAGATCAGATCTGCCATGGTAGAGGTGGAAGAAGGAGGGGAAGAAAAGGAAGGAATTCCATGGGGCATGTTGGTCTTTTCACTATTCTAAAATATGTAAAATACATTTTTGTTTGGCATCAATCGAATGAAAGGGGGCTGGGCCATGCAGGAGCCAGGAAGGAATCATTGACCAACGACCAGTATTAGTTGGATGAAAGCTGAGTTTCACAAACTTGAAGCCGAACACGATGCTCAAGTAGAAGTCACACGTTTCACACGAGTGAGTGAGCAGACACTCGCGTCCTCGTGGATCAACTATAGCGATCAAGTAACAAGTTTTGGTTGGCCTCCTGGTTCGTTTTGGAGGGATGTTGGTTAATTATATATAGAACGAGGGAAGAGAACCGAACAAGCATATAAAATGAGTGTACGTCGCGCGTCCATGGGGGAATAGGGAGGTTGACGGGGTCCAATGGTGTAATCAAAAGTGGAGGTAAAAAGTTGAAAAATGCATATTGGAGAAAGTGTGGTGGAAGTGAGACTTTACGCGGGGATGCAAATGATGCCGTGGGTTGAGAGACATTCCCAGGCTGGCCCGGGCTCGGCTGTCATTTGGTTTTGTGTGGGCGAATGGAATGGGCTTTCCTAACGCCGAAAACGTTCCAGCAAGTTCTAGGAGTTCACATTATACGTGGAGGAAGAATGAGAGTGAGATCCCACGTCAGCCAATGGAACCCGGGCTTGAGAGAGAGAGAGACATGACCAAGAGGTAAGAAAAGGGAAAACGGAACAAGGGAGATTGCCATATCTTTGAATTTTGAAATATGATCTGCGTCTGAAAACGACGCGCTCACAATAAATCAGACGCCTTCCCCACCATTCACCCCATTTTCTTCAATTTCACTTCTTCCCTGGGCTCCACCTCCTTCCATTCCCACATTCCCTTGCCTGCTTCCCATCGGCCAAGCAAAATACCCACTTTGCCCCCCTATATCCCATCACACATAGATCACCTTTCCCTCCTCATTCGTCATTCTCATAATTTCACCTACACACGGTACTCCTTACATATACCAGGCCCCTACTTTCGTTCATAATTTACTGTATATCAAACAACCTTTTTATAAAACAAAATCATTAACCATGTCTCTAAGTTTTTTTTGGCACAAGAGATAGGACTATGTCCCAAAAACTAAAAAGACCATGTAGAGGGGAATTCAATCTCAATCTTTCGTTTTTTATTAATAATGTCCTTAAAACAACAAGACATGTCTCTAGAAGGGTGATACTAGGTAAGTTCTTTTTAGCTAAGCCATCGGCCTCTTTGTTTTTGTGTGACAATATAAACCATCCGTACCGTAGGTCCCAACTGAACTTCATCAACCACTCTGGCAGGAAGAGCCTTTTTGGTTGAGGAAAAAACATGGTGAATATTATTTTATTGATTTTTCATATTAAATAGTTTTTTCAAAAGAAAAAAAAATTAAGAATCAACCCACGTTTTAAAGAAACAAAGTGATAGAGGGAATAGTTTAGGCAGGAGCCCTGGATGGAATGATTTGCCTTGTTTGGTATGTAGAGTTTTCATCTACTCATTGGAATGACCCTCCCTCGTGAAGCCTGTCTGGCTGGCATTTGCGCCCACACCCCAACATAATTCCAATCTCTCATGATGACTCTCTTCATTCCACAACCACATTCCCCAACATTGACGATGCTCCTTTCTTACTCTCGCATTTCTTGTTAAACTGCGTCCTGTTGTGACAAAAAAATAAAAAATGAAAATGACTTCCTCCAGTTTTAATTATAAGAATAATTTTGTTATTTTTCTCACAGTAACCGTTATGGTCGTCATTCGGTCCAAGAATAATTATTATCGATGTTCATTGCCCCTTTTATAAATAACTGTGTAAAAAAACATGGTTTTTGTTTATCATATATTTAGAGTTTTGATCAGCTTAATTCAGAGAACATTATACTTTTTTTCCTTTAAGAAACCATTCATTAAAATTTTGCTTAGCTTTGGTTAAGATGTTGCAAAATGACATGTTTTTTTTTTCCTCGGTAAAATGACATGTTATTGATATTACAATGATATGTCGATATCATAGACGTGTGACTGTGAATGATAGTCCTAGATAGAGTGGTTCCCCGATAAAAGAGTTATAAAAATCTCAACTTGCTCAAGTTGATGAGAGCAGGCGTGCTATAAAACAACGCAAAAGATTTTCACTTTTTTTAGGTATAATTTTATATTACTACTATTTGATAATATTGAGTGAAATATATACTACTCCTTGAGGTTGTAATTATAGGAATATTTTTATAGTATAAATTATCTTATAAAAGTGTTCCTATCATTAGGATCAGAGATAGTAATATATTGTTAAAACCCATTCCAACTAGGAAAAGAAATTGGGGGTTGTGTGTAATTTTCACATTATAGTTACTAGATGTCAGCCGAGTATACTATGCTGAGTTTAATTTATCGACAAGTTATAAATAAAATATATATTTTATGTCTGTTTTTTGGTAGCTGCTAGTGGATACATTTGATGTATCTAAACATGTACCATTACTAATGAAGATACAATAATTCAATTGACTGTGGAGTCCGAGGATGGCAAGCGATGTCATGCGTAGGGGGAAGCTGGCGCGTCGGTGGCCGGGTCAATTCACGCGGCCAAACCCTAAAAAAGTTGAAAATTATGTAATGGAGTGAGTTTTTCATTTTGATCGGGAAATAATCTTTAAGGGTATGTTTGGTTTGAGGGAGGGGGAGGGGAGGCGAGACGGATCTTGAAATAAATATAGGGGGCCAAATAGTCAATTGCGGGCATCTAATCTTTTTTTAATCAATATTATTCCAAAAGTATTAAAAAAGTAATAAAGTAAAAAAAGTAATGTTAACCATTAAGGTAATATTTTAAATTGTTAGGGGCAACATTGCACATTTTTTTACCACTTCTAAAGTGACACTGATAAAAAATAATTTCACATACCCATAGCATCTAGGCAAAATCTTTCAAAATAACATTAGACTTTAATCCGATTAGAAGAAAGAAGAACGGAGGTCAAATTTTGTTGTTGGGATCTGGCCAAGTAGTCTACTAATATTCCATGCCCCTCTCCTCCTCTTCCCTTTAACCTCCCCTCAACTTGAAATCATCCTTTGAGTTGGATGGCTCCGCTAGGGTTTCTTCAGAAGGTATGGTTGCCAAGTCTTGGGGCACCTAAATCTAGGTCGATCATTCGTGTGACTGGCAAAATCCAAAGCTCTTCTCTTCATCTTTCAATGCAGTTGTCTCTTCATTTAGTTCAAAGAAAAGGAAAAGTTCGATACCCGATAAATTGGGCATATCGAGCGCTATTGAAGAAGCCGAAGGAAAAGATAATCCGAAATAGGCTTCAAAAAACAGTCAAGTATGCTTCTAATATTTTAGAATTAGTAAATAAGAATATCGACTTGCCGTCTTTGGTATCTTCCCTAAAATGATCTCGGTTGGAGGAGGATATTGACAAAGAGCAAATTCCTAACGGGATGGAATAACATTAGTTCTCGGTTCTTGGAACACCAAAATCTTTTTTTAGGGGGGGGCATGTTGTCTCTAAGAAGGTCCGTCCTTGGGGGAGGGGCTAATCTTTTGTCTTCTCTTTACTAAATTGCCTTTTAGAAATTTTTCAATATTCAAAAAACATACTTTCAACAAAAGGAATATTCCTTTCATTAATGGCAATTTGGTCATTTCCTTGTTTCCCTCCTCCTCCCTCAATCCAAAATACCCTAAAGCAAACTCTCTCTTCTTTATATAAACAACTTTTTTTTAATTGCGTAAAACGTAAAATGAACAGTTAATATTAATTAAAAATAATAAATCTGCCAAAAATATCATGTATTTTTAAATATACCCTTATTTATTTATAAAATGAGTATATGAAAGATAATGAATAAAAATATACGAGAGAGAATAAGTAGAAATATGAGAGGAAATGGGTAATAAATGATTAAATGGAAGATAATTATTGGTGAAGGGTGCAAATTAATAAAATTTATGTAGTTAGTAGAGGTAAAAAAAAAAAAAAGAAAATACAGTTTAAATTTTGAGACATAAAAGAAAGTTGATTATATTAAGGATAAGCCCCACTCCCAAAGGATGAGAGGCAAAAAGTTGCACCATTTCATAAACAATGACAAACATAAAAAATTCATCTATTTGGTGCTTTTCTTATTGTGTGAGAATATATTATAAGTAATTTATATATTATATTAAATGGTGTGCTCTAAATCTCAAAGAGGAAACCTTAATCATTTTTTTTAAAAAAAAAAAACTAAAAGGAAAAGGTTTGGGGGAGTAATAATCATGAATTACGTATCTATTTATATTAATGAGAAAACTATTTTTCCCATGTAGTTTGCAAGGCACAAGTTAAATACCTTGGAGAAATTTGGTCTCAACATGATTATACATTTTAACCTTAATTCAAACAACAAATAGGCATATTAGTCGCCATTCAAAGAGTAGTATTATAGTATAATCTCTACTCGTTTTAGTGTTTGTTTAGAACAGTGGTTAGAGCCTTTAAAAGTAATTTTTGAATTATGATTTATAGTATTAAAGATAAATATATGATATAAATTTTACATTAATTTACATAAATGCAAACATTTAAGTAGTTTAGTTTTGGTGGGCAGAAATAGGCGAGCAAGGAGGAGTCATGACTGATGGAGGTGAGTTTTTGTCGAAAGAAGAGTCACGAACTGGGTGACAGAGTGGGGATTCGATACAACTCACGTGACATGCGTCAGAAGGCTAGTGGTTTTCTGTTACCCATCTCCCAGGAAACCCATCAGAAAACGCGTTCCGCTGATGGTGGGCCCCTGGGATCATTCCAAGTTGCACGCTCCCTGGCCCACGCCTCCAACCCTCCTCACGTTCTCCGTCCCGTCTCCACCGGATGTGCGCTCCCTTTTCATGGTTGCATAAAACATTTTATTTCAGACCAATCAATTGGTAAGCCACTTGTAGTAGATTCTATTTTATATTGGTGAGATTGATACTGATTTCACACTCTTCTTTGGAGGTCAATTTCCATCTCTATAGTGATATTTGAAAAACTAAATATGCCGCAAAGCCAAAGGCGTGAAGCAATCGGATTGAAATTCTTCTCCAAGACATGCCACTTTTTGCTCTGCACCGCTTCTTTCTTTAATTAATTATATATCTCATCGCGTAGTTTACAAGTTTGGAATATCTAAACCACTAAACCTCCATATTAACCTGTAAACGGCTGGCTTAGGGTCTGTTTGTTTCATGGGATTTGGAGGGGAGCGTATGAGTTGAATTTATAAAAATTATGGAAGTGGATTATATAATTTTAATAAAATAATATTTAAGATAAAAGAGTAAACAAAATTAATTAATTTTTTTAAACCCCATTTCTCTTATTTTTTAAAATTCACCTTAGAAAAATTTCCTCTTCACTTACTTTCACTCCCTTCCTCTCATATTAAACAAGTTCTTAGTATTTGTTTGGGATTATTTTTTAAATAAAGTATTTAATTAACACAAATCAAGACTTCTTGTTTGGGATTTGGTCAACTAACTTAACCAGCACCCATCTGGGGTTAGGCTATATGGGAAAGGGCAGGGGCCTCTTTCCCACAGTTAGCCTTAAGTGCGTGTGAGTCACATTCCAGGTTGATGATGCGGGCATCACCACCCGTCGCCCAAACACTCCCATGTGGAGCGTGAGTCAAGCCGTAAAATCCAAGGCAAGATCTGGCGCCGCAATTGAAGATTTTGTCTCATTCCCACCTTCTCTTGCTTAAAATCTCCGCCGTTGGAAACTTCAAATTAATTTGGATTAGCGAAAAAGCTGTTTTTTTAATCAGATTTACAGTACATAAGATGAGTTTATGAGAAAAATTTTATCTCAATTTACATAAATATCTTTTTTCCAACATTAACTTAAACATGTTTTGAAAAAACGGGCCAGCCACAAACGCCGTCTTAACTCAACCACGGTCAGCCAAGAAATACCAGGGGTCAGTACAGGACCTGGTATTCAACTGCCACGTTGTACTCATATTATAAGCCAGCTCATTATTTGGGGTCCACCGGGGCCACAGTTTCTCTTCCTACTCTTCAGCTTCTTCCGCGTTTCATGCGTAACCATGACGTCACGATCTCTCATCCGTTTCCATCTTCCCCATTCTACGCCTCTCGTGATTTCTTCATACAGTAAAGTCAGTAACTCCCAGGCCTCCTTTTCTTGATGAATATTTAATGCATATCAACGAATACCATCTACCATATCGGAGGATACTGTTACACTTACCCAAAAAATCATAGTAAATCCTCGTAGTAAAAAATATTGAATATTTTATACTTTCGGTCCTAATTATAAGAGTTAGTTGACTTTTTTAGAGAGATTAAGGAAACTAATTAAATTACTTTAAAATATTTTTATTTTTATTTTTTCTTCAAACTTATTAATTTGACTAATAAACTAATATACAATCCAATAATATTTAACATATCAAATGATTAAGTAGGCTTATTTAACTTCTTTAAATCTCTCAAAAAAAAAAAAAAAAAAAAAAAAAAAAAAAAAAAAAATTAGCTCTTATAATTAGGAGTGGAGATAATATATATTATTCAACTAGACTTGTATTCTGTATTGAGTTAAATGGAGAGAAATATGACTTAAATGTCCCAAATTGTCAGGTTTCATTTCTCTTTATCCAGAGGCTTCTTTGATGCTCGATGACCCCATCACATTCCACTCCCAAATTGCTTGTCTCCGTTTACTCCAATCACCACAGACTCATATTTTATATGATATCATCAGTACCACTTCAAGCTGCCGTTGCTCCATGGTCATCACAACAGAGCATTCCCCACTTTTTTTGAGAATAAAAAAGGACATGATTTGACATGCTCTGGTTTAAATTTATAGATAAAACATCACAGACGGGCTAATCCACTGAATCGGACAAAAAAACAAATGAAAACGCCTCTCCACTTATCAGTTTTTGCACTGTAATGACCCCTCGCCCATAAGATTATATTATCTCTTTATCATCTTATCTTTATTCTAATACTAATCTCAATTCCATCACAGCACAAAGCATTTGAAAAATATAATCAATCGCCCAAAACAATTAATTATAAATTTAGTCTGTTTTGATTCGACTTTCGAGCTGTGCAGCTCAAGCTCAACCCATCATCGCCATCAATAAAAGTAAACAAAGTTAAAAAGAAGAAAGGGCGGGGGTAAAAGATAAACTACGGACAAGAGTAGTTGGTATGAACGCGCAAATATGGTCAACACACTCAAACAAGTGACGACCGTAAAGGCACTGACACCTGGCGGTTTTGGGGGGAACGTGTCGTCATCTGACTGGTGGACATCTCAATCAATTTGAAGATGCCTTGCGTCACGACGATTTTGGGCGCAAACTAACCCAGGGGTAGAATTTACGAGGGCGATAATTTCAGATTGAAGTCATTGAGTAGGAGCGATAATGAAGGGGGCAGGCGATTATATAAGGAGTGGGTGTGAGGTTAACAAAAGCCAAGAGCGGCTGAGAGGTCACCACACAAATTATTTTTTCTTTTTTCTCTGAGAGCAGCTCGCTGTTTGTGCAAAATTTCCTGATCTTCTGTAATCTTCATCTCATCTCTTTCCCCCCTTCTGTAACGCCCCGCTTCTCTGAATCCCTTTCTGTTAATCATCTGTCTTTCAAGTTCTGATTTTTGGGTTTGTCTTTTAATTCACCAAGAAGCAAACTTAGAAGGATTTCTCGAAAGCCAGGTGTTTTCAGAATCGAGATCCAGGTTTTTTTTTCCCCAATCAAGTTCTATTTAAGTTCTTGAATTTTCCTCATCTTTCAATCAGCTACGAGGGTTGTTTTTGATCCCTCAAAGCTCTGTTTTTTTAATTTCTCTCTAATTTTTCGGGATTAAAGGGGTTGGGTGTTTTTGACCTCTCCTTCATCCCTCTTTGTAGAAAATATTTTCTCTTTTTACTTGGTTGATTTTAGTTTTTTGTCTGGAACAAGTGCCTGTTCTTCAGTTTTTGTGAGACGCAGGTGGATTTTAGCTTAGATCCGTGGAAGTTATGGCGGCTACAATGGGTTTCTACAGTAGCAGAGCACTTCATTCAGATCCTTTCAGGGGTGAGTTGATGGAAGTACTCGAACCTTTTATGAAAAGTCCTTCCACAACTCCCTCGTCCCCTTGTTCAAATTCTTCTCTCCCTTCTACATCTTATTCTCCTTCTTCTCCCAACTCCTCCATCTCTGGTCCATCACTCCCTTCACAGCCCAGTTTTCTGGCAGATGGTTGCTCCACGTCGATGACCCCTATATTTAACGATGGGTTATCGAACAGCCTCAACACAATCGGCTTCGGGCAACCAAGTTCTGTTCTCGGGCTCAACCACCTAACTCCATATCAGATTAACCAGATCCAAGCCCAGATCCAGCTCCAGAACCATCAAAACACGTGCTGGCAGCAAAATAGGGCCGCCTCCACCCTTGGCTTCTTGAGTCCCAAACCTATTCCGATGAAGCATGCAGGTGTGCCTCTTAAACCCACGAAGCTCTATCGAGGGGTCAGGCAGCGTCACTGGGGGAAGTGGGTCGCCGAGATCAGGCTACCTAAGAACCGCACGCGACTCTGGCTCGGCACCTTCGACACCGCCGAGGAAGCTGCCCTGGCCTATGACAAGGCCGCTTACAAGCTCAGAGGTGACTTTGCCAGGCTCAATTTCCCCAACCTTCGACATCAAGGTTCTTGTGTCGGCGGCGAGTTTGGGGAGTACAAGCCACTCCACTCCTCTGTTGACGCCAAGCTTGAAGCGATCTGCGAAAGCTTGGCAGATCTGCAGAAGCAGGGGAAATCAGGGAAGTCGACGGGCTCATCCAAAAGGGCGGGCGGGCGGTCAAAGGCGGGTTCGAAAGATGCTCAGCCGGTGGCCAACGTAGCCGATGTGAAGGTGGAAAGCGCTCCGTCACCAGCGATGACGGAGAGCGAGGGATCCGGGGGTTCTTCTCCCCTTTCGGATCTGACTTTCGCGGATGCGAGCGAGCCACAGTGGGACGGGGCTTTGGATAATCTGAATCTGCAGAAGTTCCCTTCTTATGAGATTGATTGGGCATCTCTGTGAGGGCATGTGTATGGTTTTAGTGCATGTGGTATCCTATGTAATATTGAGTTAAATTCTAGTATTAAAGAGTCGTGTTGTGTCTTGTCATGCATGCATAGTGAGTCATTAGGTGTTAGGTGGCCTTTTGCAATGGAATTTTTGACAGTTGCAGGGCTACTCTTTTATGATTTGGATTAGTATTATTTTAGTGTTATGTCAATATGATGTATTGTAACCCACGGAGGGCTGGTTTTTTCTCGCTTTGCCCGTGGAGGAGAATAACTCCGACTAGGTCCTAGGTGTTTATTATTGTAATTGACTCTTTTCTATGGTATTTCGTCAATATTTGTGTATCGTGTTTGTGGATGTAAAATTGGGTGTGTGCACTGCAGTCTTTTTTTAAGAAATCATCGTATTATGTTCGTGTCATGAGAAAATTGCAAAATTTACAAATCATCCTGCGAGAGAGAAGGTAGCATCCCCGTGATTCCGGAATGGAACTAATGAAACGTGATATCCTTTCCATAGTTTGGTTCTTGAGTAGATGGGAAAGAAGAAAATTCTTAATTACTCCTCTAATTTATAACGACAGAGTCTTTTTCATAACAAGCCTATTTAATTTTTCATGTTAGTGTATAGTTTCACGGTAAAAAGAAGTTGAATTTTAAGACAATATTAATTAAATCAAGTTTGAAGTTTTCTTAATTTGTATAAAAATGCTGGACTTTGTTTATGCAGGAAGGGGATTGAAAGAGTATATGAAATCATATATGAACAATTATTAATGTGATAATGGATGAAAGCAAATGAATGAGATCACATGATGGGGGATTAACAGGGGACTCAATTATTGGGTGGAATTGTGGGGTTAATAATAATTATTGTTGCGTGGTGGGGGGTTGTATTTGTGTGTGATTTAAAGTCTTGTTCACACTTATCAACGAAACTGTCGAATGTTGACGCCTCAGGTTAAAAAACCAAACCCTTGCATGTTCAATGTATCTCCTGCACATGACTTCGTTTTGGAGTAAAGCATCCACACCTTCCAAGTCCCAATACATCATTGTATAATTCACTTGCTGGTCACAAATTGAAGCATCCAACGCGGATTTGGGTTGATGTTCAAGGAATTCAGATTGGAATGTTGCCTAAATTTATTTCATGAAAAGATTCGAAACCTTGTAAGAGTGGTGGCAAGAGAATTTCATTCAAGTCTTTCCTTGCATTTATTTTCACGTCCTGACAAACAAATAAATTGAAATCATGAACGGTGTCTTCTTCTCCCACTCTCCAATTGTTTGGATAATGTATGAGTGGTGGTTGATCAAAACGGATTTATAGAAGAAACCGCGCCATTCCATTTCAAGATTTGATCCCTTCAAAGGCTTTCGCTTTCAAGTTTTTCCAGCTTCAGGTTTTACAATTTCCTGATTATCATGCTTTTAAATACTATTTGGAAAAACAAAGCTTCTAATTATCATGCTCTTAAATCTTTGCAAATCAATATTTCTGTTGGAATTCCCGCTTATGTCACTCAAATATTCGCTGCCACCACAGAATTATGCCTCTGTCTTTTTCGATAACATTATATATCAGGAATTAACAAGACTATTTTTTTTTTGTTGCCTTCCGGATATTAAATATTATTGAGAATTATTCTAAGGATCTCTTTTAGAGCAATACTTGGGGAAGCATGCCATGGAAAATTACTAGAGCAGGACATGGATTTGGTAAAATATCAAATTGGAATTATCAAATCGTTTGTCGTAGCAGCATTGGTGAATAAAATGCAAGTAGCAAGCCGGCGATAGAACAATACAAGATTTTGCATTCGAAGATATGCAACTTTTTGGCTCTCTTCATATTCCTTCTTCCCCCGAATGGATTCTTTGATAGAAATTAGAATCCCTTCCTCAAAGGATATTGAAATCAAAGTAAAGTATGAAGAATCTGGCTTGTATCCTTTGCACTTGATATCCGCTGTTATCTTTTGTTGGAGTTTTGGCACAAATACAAGCCGGTGCTTTTTTTTTTTTTTTTTTTTTTTTTTTTTTTTTTTCCTTTGAAAAAAATATTTCAAAATCTTGACAGTCTTAAAAAAAGATAATTCGGGATATCGACCAGTCTTGAAAAAAATACTTTATGACTTGAAATTAGGATCTTGAAAAAAATATCCTGCGCCATATTTTTAGTACTAGCCAGTACACTAGAATATTCTTTCAAGATCATAGTATTTTTTTAGTATCAGTGAATATCCGAAGTATCCTTTTAGTACCCGCCAATACTTTGAAATATTTTTTTAAGATCCTAAAATAATTTTTCAAGATCATGAGGTATTTTTTTTTTAGTACTAATCAGTATCCTAAAGTATTTTTTTAGTATCAGTCAGTGCCTGAAATATTTTTTTTTTTCAGTACCGTTCAATATCGTAAGTATTCTTTTAGTATATGTTAGCATTCTGAAATATTTTTGCAAAAAAAAAAAAAAAAAAAAAAAAAAAAAACACCAGCATGTATTTGTGCCAAAACGGCGCCGTATTCCAACAAAGAACAGCAGTGAATATTCAGCGCAAAGGATACAAGCCAGATGCAAGTAAAGGACCGTTAGCCAAAGAAAAAGAAGAGTGGAGCCTACAAACAAGATAGTATTAGTGGCAAATAATTGTTTTCAGGCATAACTGTCTTTATTTCAGAACTTATCTGTCGCTGCTAAACAAAATAATAATAAAAAGACAGTGGATGAATTGAAGCTTGTAGCAAAGTCCAAATTCTTTCGGATAGGATGGTATAAATTCCTCATGATATCTTTCTTTCAAAGCAATCATCAAAGGTTTGAGTAATCAAGGAGATAAGCATTGAAATCGGTTTAGATTTAATTCTTTAATATTTTTTAAACTTTAACCCGTGTAAAATATAAGAAAAATAATATCTCAACAGTGATTTTTAAAAATAAATTTTTTTATTTCATTATTACCACTTAAAAATTTTAATTTTGAACCTCCAACTCTCACCTAGTGATGAGCACCATCATGCTCTCATTGTGAAGATACAATAGCGGGATGAGCACAAACATGAACTTTTGTTATTTTTAATTACTCTAGAGTTCCTTCCGTGGACGCCTTTCTAAGTCCTTCCTCAATGTTACTTCAACCAAGTTTACAAGCTACAAACTGTCGTACAACTGTAGAAGTGAAAATCCTGTACACAACCAATTTGTCATGATATGTGTGTGCGCATATATTAAAAACAAAGTAATATTAGGATCAAACTTCAACCCTACAATATATTCTCTGCCCGTCTGTTATGGTGTAAAATTGGTTAGCAAAAGGGCAATTTGCATTACGGATGGGATCTTGTGTTACGAATTGGGGTAGTATCTTATATATGCTCAATTATATCACTCTCTATTCTCTAACGCTTCATGTATTTAGAAACTAAACCACACTGCAGCTCACTACAAGCAACCCGATATTAAAAACAGATGAAGCAGTTTCTTAAACCTAGGGCATAAGAAACCAAGATATTTTCGGAACCTTTCCATTTTAGAATTTTATCCTCACCGATAAAAACAATTAAATTGGAAACACCACTCATGATTAGCTAGATATCATCATAAAACACGCAGCAGCAAAATCATCTTAAGTTGAAGACTATCGTTTTGATTATATTCTCCTTGACAAAATTCCCTTTCAAGCCCTTCTGGTATTTTAATTCTGCCATGAATAATTACCCTCTTCCCGTCTATCATCCAGACTAAAGATGTAATATTCACATCATTGAAGCAGTTCTAGAAAGTGAATGTCAAAAGCCATTTGCTGCACGGTATGATCTAGCATTTTAACCTCTCAGACCATAGATCCATTGGGAAAAACCTTTCGTTGAATTTGAAAGAACTCGAGCAAGCCAAAAGAGAATTTCAATCAATAGTCGATCTTCTCCCCCAACAGATCAATCTCCCGGAAAACTTTCAGCGGAAAATACTTGTATCCGTTAATTAAATAACCCCAGTTCAACCTACAATAAACCAATTATTAGTTAAATTTCCCAATTTCCATCTTCTTCTTGATTGCCTTTTGACCATGGTAGATAAACGAATCCAGTATCCCAGAAACTGTGAAAACACCTGTAAGCAGAAACAGACAGATAATGAAGTCGCGGCAGATTAAAAAACTCAGTAAAATTGTATCTTGAAAATTATTTAAGCAGAGCAAGAAAGGCGAGTGCTGCAAGTGGAGGATTAATCTATACCTCCAACTATGGCGCACACGTTAGTGAGGAAGTGTAGGAATGAGATATGTTCTTCAGTAAAAGTAACCTGAAATATACAACTCTTGTATACAATGAGAAACAATATAAAGAGAAGTATAATGAGAACAAGCACATGGAAAACAACCTCATGCAAAAACATAATTGCATATTTTTCTATCTATTCAGCATTTTAACATTGAAAATTCACAATAAATAGTTCACCTTAATTGGGGAAAGGTCATAGAAGAAAAAAACTCCAGGCAGGGACTGAAGACGACCCACATCTCCAGTCCTCAAGTGTTCTGTCACAGAGAACTGCAAAACCATTTATAGTTATAAAAATTATAGTTAGTTCGCATACAAAATAAATGTCATAAAAAGACATCCGTGTGTTTATCAACCTGGTTTGATTGGATTGTATGCCCGTTCACATCAGTGTATACAGTCGGCACAACCTAACAAAACAACAAAAAGCAAAGCTTGATGTCCATTCATTACCTCCTGAATCATTTACATCTCTTGCAAAGGAAAGGAGAATGCCAAATTGAATAGTTCAACACATAAAATAAAGATTTAAAAAAAAGTGCCAAATGAACTAAAGAATATAGCAGAAGACGTTTAACCCAAAAGCCAACAAAGTTGGGAGTATTTGTATGTGGCACATTACTTTCCGGATCATTCTCCAAAAGGAAATAGTAGATATTAAAAACATCAAAATGGTCTCCCCATATCTTGAAAGGATTCTGGATCCCCTCCTTTTTTGGACGGCACATGGTCATTCTTTTTGGCGGTTCAGTGCCATTGAATTGACTAAACACCATTGAGCGCATCATACCCTAAAGAACCACAAAAGAGACGGCTTGTTCAATTAAAATTCAGAATGTAGCCTTCCATATAGGATGTACGCAGACAAGGATGATGGAGGAGGGCCCATTGAGAAGCTGGAGATGTTGAGAGAGAGACAAAATAGCTGGAGCGGGTCAGATGTGACACCAAACCACTTGCAAGGGGTAGCAGAAAGGTTTAGAGTTGGAAAGTGAAGAAGTTCAGAGCAATTTGTATTCTCTCGTATATTATTGAGAAGGAATGGGTACAATATATAGAGGCTGATGCTCAATCAGGAAGGGAGAAATCAGCAATTACAATAATCAGAATTAAATGACAAGATCATAATCAGTAATAATGAGAGATAAAATAGGAAAGATTGACTAGCACATAATCAGGAGGTCATTAATGTCAGAATCAAGGGTTGATTTCCAACATAGAGGGTATTCTAGGATTCGGGGAGTTGAAGCTTGGCTTGAAGGAAGAGACCATCTAGGTTTAGAGAGAGACATGAGGAGAGATGAAGTATGGTGCAATAGAAGAGGAGCTTCTTTGTGTTTGATTTCTCAACTTTAATGGAAAAAAAACACCTGTTATGCATTTCTCCAGGAAGCGGCATGCTCAACACTATTTGATCAATGCAATGATGCTGAATTGTTAAGAAAGATGACCATGTTTCCTCCAAAAAGGAGGGGATCCCAGTGCTTATACATGTATCTTAGAACAAGCTAAACTAACAAAAAGATGAGATAGATCAACCTTGAGGTATGAGTAAACATAACACGGGACATTAGTAATGTCAAGTTTCAAGCAAGACACATGCTGCTTTGTCATAAAATGACAGGTTTAGAAATTATACAATACATTTATAAAAAATAAAAAGAAAGAAAGAAAGAAATTATGAATACATATAACATCTAGCTAGGTTTGAAGACAAGTATATGGAATGAAAAATTGGAAGACAGATATTGACATGAAAAATAGTTTTTTTTTTTTATCAGAAGGTTTTTATAGATAATAAATTAACAATAATAAGACATAACCACTGAGAGAAGCAAAAACAATTCATCCACATTTCCTTTTAAATTATAAAATATGGTGACAGAAGGACAACTAAATCAGATGAATCGAAAAGTAACTTAATCAAAAGAAATTACAATTTTTAACTTATTCCACAAGTACCATACTTATGATACTTCATTTGATAAGTATTTAATATCAGTAGGGTGTAGTATGCTGAGAATTTCGGTTGCTAACCTTTATAAAATACTGATACATTCCACTTGGTGTTTGTTGTGTCCAATGCACACTGATAATCAAGAAAACAACAGAATTTATTAAAAATCAAGTATGACAGAGTAACTGGACTTTGGGGCAATAGGAACAACAACAAAAAACCCACCCATCAAGAGGATTCACAACACCAGGGAAATACTCTCCAAATGCTAATCGGTTAATTTGGTGACTTATCTGTATCACACTCATAAACAAATAAGAGGTCTAGTAAGACGGAGCAGAACAGAAAAATTTACAAGGAAAAAGAATAACGAAAACACTAAGGGCTTATCATGACATTCCCCTATTTTGGATACTTATTAAGTTATAAAATATACACATATAATATTGGCCATTTGCACCGAGTTTATCTGACGAAAAAAGAAGAAGTCTAAAGCAATGAATAGGATTGTACATTAAATGAGTCCTTTTGAAAAGCAAGCAGGTCATGCACATGGACACCAGATTGCTGAAAGCTCTTCCCTGGCGCAAAATGGAAATTTCCAGCCACTTTATTTACTTCCAAGAATCCATAGACATTGCAACCTTCACCCTCTTCATCCTTGATCCTTTGTAAGAATCCTTCTCTTTTGCACTAAACGTGATCAAACACATAACAAAGCTAATATCAATAACTCAACTGTGGTGAATGAATGTTTTGTCAATTTTGGATCATTTGTATTATCCAATTCCACAGCTTTAAAAGTCTTTTTTATGAATTCTGAAGCGAGTGAAAGCAAACGCTGGAGGAGGGGGGGGGGGGGGAGGAAGAGAAGATCATGGTTTCAAAATGACCAGATATGCAACTAACACTGGTTACTTTTCAACGATAAAATATTTATACTGGAGAGAATGAATCTGTATGGGATCAAATTTACTCTCCTGCAATAGAAGCAGCAGTAAACTGAACCTAATTCAATGCATCCCATGTTATATGTAGCAGAGCATATAAATTGAAACCAGTTTTAGCAACAGCATCATAAGAATGGCCTATATAGTTCAGAAACATGAAACTTAAGCATCTCATAATTACATCACCAGGTACAATTTATGTGTAGTTTGAACAACTATCGAGCTCAAAAAGGAGCTAGGATGTTTAATTATTCCTGACACAGAAAATGAATGTGGGCATGTTGTCAGAATATTAAAAAACAGAGAAGCGTACTTTAACCAGTAAAAACTAAAAAGTAAGCACACATATGTATTGGCCAAAAATCTGTTTTAAGGTTTCCAGGACAGTCATTAAATTGAAAGGCAATCAGCCAAATTAACACACCTGGTCAATTAAATCTGGATTTGACATCGCCCAACCTTTTTTTCGGTAAGCTTCACGAACTTCCTCACAGGAATTACAACAATCCTCGTCTGTCTGTAAAATAAAATCATGGAACAAAAGCTTCATAAGTATCAAAGATGTGACTGCAGGAACATTTCAACTAAGAAATTTATCACAAAGAAACCTACAACGGAAAAATTTAGTCAACATAGAGAAGGAGTAAGAGGGTCAGCAGGTGAAAATTGATATATAATGAACAAAAGTGATAGGATACCCCATCCTCCTCTTGCTTATTCAAGGAAGAGGTGGTTGGATAAGGATAAGTTAGGGTAGTTAGGAAGTTATGGTTTATATGTGCTGGATAAGACTAATTAGGAAGTTAGGCTTTAGGTGTGTCTTGTCACTTAGGAGTTATTTTCAGTTTGTTATGACAGTTATGCATTCCTATATATTTCCCTATTGTGTAAACACATAATTATGCAGAAAATATATACAGATTGTATTGTCTTATTTGGTTAAGAACTCTAGATTCTGGTTCTTGAATTGTTCTATTATATTCTAATTCCCAGGATCTATCAATTTGGTATCAGAGCACTTTTTCTGGGCCAATTTCTGTGCTTTATGACTTATGGGAAACTATCAGAAGAAAACAGCAGTCAACTGATCAACCGAACATGAGTAATGAAGCAGAATTATCCAAGGAGCAAGAGTGTTTCCAACCACAAAACGATTTGGTTCAGCAAATGGCGTTTCTTGTTAATAAAATTGAGAGTATGGATGCGGAGATGAGGCAACAAAAGAAACTAGTTGAAGAACAAGAAAACAAGAAAAGGACAGGGTACCCTATCAAACTGCTAAATCAGAACACGTATATAGTGCTTAAGATTTTGGGGGTACAACAAAAGGGTAGAAATATCATTTGTACTCAGTAAGCACACTTTCAAAACAACATCCAATCCCAATTGTAAATAGGATAATGGATTAAAAGAACCCTACATACCGCTTCAGCACCATAACAGGAACCACAATATGTTTCATTATGCTCAAGCCTGCCTCCATGTCTTTGCAAAGGCTTATCGATCTGAGCAAATAACATTAGTAAGCATAATGGGCAAGGAAAGCAGAAAAGGAAGGTAGAACCATCTTAAGCTATAAAATGCTCTGGCTGAAGCACCAAGAGTTGGCCATAAGAAGACAAGAAAAGCGTATAAAAGGAGAAGCCCTTATAACTAAATGACTAGTTGGACAAGCTCCTCCTTTCAAAAGATCAGTTCAATTCAGACATTTCTAAGAAAAATCAGGTGTTAATCATATCAGTACAGATTAACTCCAACTGGTACAACATGAAAATAAAGACACAAAATTGGCATATCATGCTCAAAATGAATTCATATAAAAAGGTATTTGAAGAGAAAATTGGTTCCGAAATCTATAAAATTTACCTTGGGGGCACCAATCCCATCCTGCCTTGTTTCTATTACATTCCCATGAGAGTCTAATCTTTTCTTGACAATATCATGTTTCTGAGTGTTGGGGAAAATGCAAATAATGTTGTCAGAACTTGATCAACAATCACAACGTGAAAAATATGAGATCGCTTTTGTCGACTGTACCCAAGAAAATTAAGGGGGAAAACGATGAAGAGTAAAAATTAATTAGAAAACGTACAACATCAAGATGTTGCTCTCCACTGATGTCCATGGCATCTAGACTGAGTATTGAACAAGGTAGGGCAGGAAATGTAACATCAAACTGCAGTTTCAACAGCAGGTTGACTGGAATCAATTACGTTCTGTAGCAAACTTATGCGTAACAAAGTATGCAAAGGATGAAACCAGCACATAAGACATGGCAAGATATGCTACTATATATGATAAAAACCTCAGTTTTTCAAAGGAAAAAAAATTGCAGTCAAATGAAAAGGAGAAACTTGAAGGCAGCTACAGAAGGCAAGATTGGTTAAATTATAGACACATGGAAAAGAACATCATTGGTCAATGAGAAACCCGAAATTCTAAAAGGCCGTCAAGTGATTCCATGAGAGAAACAAGATTACATTTATCCGCAGCGTCTCTCCTCTTGAAGTATCTACAAATAGTTTGGTCTCAGTTACTGCATGAAGATACAATCCTGGACCAACGAGAAACACAAAGTATAAGCACATCATGAGCATAACCAGCCCACAAAAGAAACACACAGGATGAGAAAATTAAAGAAAATAAACTATACCCTATTAAGGAAGGTAAAGGATACATCTTCCGCATATTAGCACTTCATGGTTCATTTGAAATTTAGATATGTCAAGAACTTCAACTCAATTAACAACACTTGTCGACTTGAATGCATCGAATTGAAATAAGTGATAATAAAACTAAAAGTTGGTCGCTCCAAATGTCAGTCAAACCAGGATCAAAAAAATCGTTTGTAATTAGTTAAATCTTTTTTATTACCAAAATTTAGCTTAGTTAATCTTTTTCAAAAAAGTTTTTTTTTTTGTTGAAAGAAAAAGATCCTAAACCGTATTTTAAGAAGGTCCCGCGAGAACTTTGTTAGAGCGGAATTCTAAAACCATCCAGCAAAAGGGGTTCAGGGTCATTGGCAACAAAAAGAATCACAAAGTAAAAAAAATTCCCCGGATTGAAAAACTGAAGGCCGTATCCATCCTTATTTGTTCGGCCATGCTTTTGAATGGAGCAAGCAAATAATACATCGTCAATCAGAATCATGGATAAGCTTGAGGTGTCACTCAATAGTCTTGCTAAAAAATGTTTCTAGCTACGGGTAGACTCAGGACAAATGTAAACATGAATGGCATTTCTTCTGAATGAAACAGACAAGATAATTAAGCCTAGAATTCAACTCTTGTCATTTTCAGAGAAGTCATAAACAAAGTGAAATTGGTGCTGTGGCAAAAGCAATAAGCAGAAACGCGTAGATTCAACCGACGACGAGAAGAGGGGGTGGGGTGAAAACATAAAAATTAAAATGGTTGGAGTAGGAGGCGTACGAAGCTCGGATATGAAAAGCAAGAGCATGAGGACGGAGGAGGCGATAGTAACGAGGCCACCGGAGAGGGTGCGGCTATAGAAATCCTCGTTGATTTTAGGATAGGCATCCAGATTACGGAGCTTGCTCATTATGGAGTCCATGGTTTCCCGACCGATCCGCAGACAAGAAATTCCTTCTCAGGGGAGATTGATCTATGTAAGAACCTAAATCTATTTAGAAGTTGAAAAAAACCAGAAGTTAACGAAAGGGAATAAAAATAAAAATTCTATAAACACCCCGTATGATTGAATTTCTTTGTCTTCAGAATTTTAACGGGGTGTTTATCATCGATATCCCTACCCCCTTCCTCTTTATTATTCTCGTTGAGGGCGTCTGGGGTAGCAGGCAATAAACCATGAGTAATTAGTAATTCATTGATAATCGGGAAAATTTTAAATAAATACCTTTAAATTAGAAAAATTCCATAAAGTCTGTTCACATAGAAATGATAGATAGAGCTTAATGAACTATTCTAAATTTTTGAAATGCCGTGGGTTTACCAAGATGCCTCTTAAGTCCCCCCCCCCCCCCCCCTTTTTTTTCCTAAAGAAAATCCTCGTTGGCGTCGGAGTTTTGGTGACGGTTGCCACACCTAACCGGTTGGATTCTAGCAGCTGACTGTTAGAGCTCTGGCGCTAGTAGTTGGAGCTCCAGTAACAATTTGAATAATGAAATTGACTATTTTAGTATATGGATTGACTACTTAAGCTACATAAATTCTATCTGACATTATTAACAAGTTGAATAAAGATAATAACAAGTTAAATATAGTGATTGACAAATTGTGATAATGAGATTATTAATAGCTACACTTAAGTTGTCATTATCTTTATTCAACTTGTCAACGACATTTGATAGAGTTTAAAGAGGTTTTCAAGTCAATCAATATCATCACTAAAGTTCTACCGCTATCGAGTTTTTTTTTTTTTTTTAAAAAATGAGGGGCATTTTGGCAAAAGTACTACATTTCACAATCACATATTAATTCCTTAAGATCTATTTATCATTTTTATGTGTTTACAAACCTTTGGCTTTTCCAAATTTGAATAGTATTTATTTGAATTTTTTTTAATAATAATTGATAAATAAAAAATAGAATATTGATATAAAATATTGCCCCGAAAAGTAAATCCACATGCAATTATGCCCCTTACCTTGGCACGTATGTAAAGAAGCAAGAGCAGCCAAATTTGACCTTCGTCCCCTCAAAAGATCCGATTGATATTCCAAAATCCAAGCCAAAGGAAGAATGAATTGGAAAACATGGCATCAACTTCAGCACACTCGTAATAGTCTCGATCATTTCAGCATGTTGTCAATCCCTATGGGCTTCCCATTTGGACCCCCAATTTCTCTTTGTGGTTTAGCCAATCTTCAGCTCTTTTTGGTACAATATATTTTTTTAATTAATGAAAGCCTAATTCCCTAAAGAGCGCCCTCAATGTAACCGGGGTTCTGAGAACACGCCTCAGGCCTTTCTTCGATTCCGGGTTCTGAGAACACGCCTCAGGCCTTTCTTCGATTCCGGGCTCCAAGGGCTCTCTCTTTCTTTTTGTTTGCTTTTTTGGATTCGGTTCCTAGACAGTTTTCAATAGTTCATTTTTATTTTTTATTCACCAAATCTTCAGCAAAAAAGGCTCCGTAATTCGTAGTAGATCCTCAATTTGTAGCGACATAAATCCCTCTGTTTAATTCATACTTTTCTTCATATAAAATAATAATAATAATAATCATACTTTTCTCCAACCGATAGGGGTTTTACCCAGCCCAAATTCAGCTGATACTCTGCGATTCAGGACCTCTAATAGCGTCATTATCCACTATAAACCTGTTCAATAACGGGACACTTGGTTTAGAGAAATCATTCTAAAAAATACATTTATTTCTCCAGTTCCAAAATTTTCAAATAGCAATATCACGTCCTCCATTTTACTTAACATAATTACTGGTTAAGGGTTGATCAATAACTAAGTAATGCTTCATCACATATGAAAATATACACAAATAAATCAGAGTATGCAGAATGAGCCCTAACGTGGCAATATACAATCATCCAACATATATCTAAAAAGGCAGAAGCGCTACTTTCGGCAGAAGTAGCCTGAGCTTCTGAGGTCTTCCTTAATGGATCGGACGGGAACTATTGTTGGGATTTTAGGATAAAATCCCATGGGTTATAAATAAGAAGGAGGATGGAAAAGAAGAGGAAAAAGTAAGAAGGAATGTGTGTGTGAGAATAGTCTCGCATTCTTAGTTAGAGAGAAGTTGGAGGGTATATAAGCCCCAACTTGGCTCCTACTAATGGGCCCTTGGGCCAACCCACTTTGTGGAGGGTGAGGACTTAGGTGACCCTTGGTTCACCACACACATGCGCGCCACCACCGTCCGGTCAGCGTGTGAAATAAAAATTATTTTTTATTAAATTATTTTTTGGATTTAAAAAATAATTTTTTATTAAATAATTTTTTGAATTTCCGAACATTTAAATATTCCGTTGTGTCTCCGACTTTTCCAACCCCGGTGCGTTTTTTGTGTAACATCCCAATTTTTTTAATAGTAATTAAGTGCTATTAGGATATGGTTTATTAAGTAATATGGGTTTAGAGAAAAATTTAGAAGTATAAAATTAAGAGTTGAAAATAATAATAATAATTAAATAAATATATTGTCAATTCTTAAGTTGATTAATTAACAATGATAAATGATATTGATGAGAATAATAAGGAGAAGAAAATATGTAGAAGAAATATCTTTATGAAATAATCGATCTATATCTAAATAAAAAGAAAGAGATCGAAATAAAATAATTATATTTTATTTTATATTCAAAATAACAATATTTTAATAAGAGCCAAACCCTAACCCTACTCCTATAAAACCCTTTTTACTGCTCACACCTCCAACTCACGGCGCCGCACCAGCAGACCTTGGGCACGCGCAGGTGTTCTTCTTCTTCTCTACATTTTTATGCCCTTCTATCTTTCTTTTCTTGAATGCTGAAAACTGTTGCACGTCTTGTCAACTGTAGGTTGCTATCTAATAATTAAGTATTCTTGTCCACATCTTCTCCAAGTTACTGTTAGGTTCTGTGGATTTTACTCACGAGCCATATCTATACTATCAAATCCATTGTGTGCATATATATATTATTTTCTCCCAAGACTTGTTTTGTCCTTTGCTTTGTGGATGTATCGGACCCACATATATTAAAATTCACTTTCCCCTTTCAATTCCAATCTCTAGATTTTTAGTGTATATAAGAATTTAAATCTATCCAAACCCATCAAACATTTATTCCTCACCTTTAAACCTGGATGGGCGTTCTCAAGCTTCTACATGGGCATACATATATTTTATTTTATATGATCTCCCTTTTCATCCCATTCCTATAACTCTGGTCCTTCCTTCAATTTTTCCTTCAATTTTTCCTTCTTTTTCTTCTCTTTTGATTTTTACTTTACCTTTCTTTTCCACAATATCTCCATACATCACGTGCTGTTTCGGATTTTTATTCATGGATATAAATATTTCAATTTCCAAAATCCCACTACTATTTCCACCGTCCTATCTTGTATGTGTGTGTATAAACATAAATATATACATTACTCCCATGATCTCTGAACTTTTGTTGTGCGTGTGTGAATACACACATATGACTATTAATTTTGAATCCTTGGGCTTTGATAAACTATTTTATATTTCCACATAATACTGTACCTGCATGATAAACACAATTTAATTCACAGGGGCTATTGTGTGTAGTGAATACTAGTTTTAGATGGTAGTTTTAAGTATGTAAGAGTATCTTTAAAACAACTTTAGAATAATTCGAGTAATAAACTAATAGATATTTATGTTGTGACTTTATAGACTCTCATTGAGAGGTTTGGAGTAGCTCTTTATGTGATTTACTTGTGGTAGGGAGTAACAGTAACTCGAATATTCTTCCATATACTTGTGAATTGTATGTGATTGTGAGTAACCATCTTTTATTTAAAAATTAAAGGACTGAATTTATGTATATGTGTATGTATTGTAAATTGATATTTTATATGAATTGAAGCATGATTTAATGTACCTTGACATTTAATTATATTATTGGTAATCTAATATATGCTTGACATGGCGGATGCATATGTGATGGGTTGGAGTAAGGAGGGATTTGTATGTTGAGATCTTTTACCACGTGGTATGTCATCACTCGTGCACGGTGGATGACACTTGTCGAGGCCCCTTCTCCCATGTTTTCCTTTGGTAGGGATAGCATTGGAGGTACGTGGGACATGTGACACCTCCTTAGTTGTGTTGTTTTAAGGAGGGGAGCCATAGTCCATACTTAAGCTCTATACCTTTGGTAGGGTATATCTTAAGTTTTGGTGAGCTTGGGACCATCCGGTCAAATGGATGAGTTGCTATTGGACTATGTGTTAGCCTATGGCTCCGGTCGACGATCGAGGATGGACGGGGATATAAGGGAGGCTGCATATTGCATATTGTATAATTGTATGGTTTACATTGATATTACGATAAGAAATGTTGTATGAAATTATGGTACATACAAATATATATGTAATCGAGTTCCGCTTTTTGTCACATGTGACTTGCTTGTGTACGGTAGAAACTTTCGGTAGTTGCGAGATTGTCAAATCTCACTCTATATTAACAATTTTCGGTGATTGTTCTAGTAGGGAGCGAGGAAGGAATCTATGGAGTGAGCCATGAAGGCTCGGTTTTGCTCCTAGAATTTATGTTATGTCGTTTTATTTGCCATGACTCTAAGACTTCCGCTTTGTATTTTATTATGAAATATTTTGAGAGTTTATGTTGACTCAAAAACTTATTTTGCTTTGAATCGAGTTATGTATTTTTATGATTTGGATGTTGATCATCTATATTGGAGATATTTCAAGTGTTTTGGCTAAGATTTTAGGTGTTGGATTTTGGGGCGTTACATTTTGCGATCCGTTTGGTGCGTCTGTTCGTGAGACGCACCAGTTCACCGTGAACAGTCGCGGGTCACCTCTGTTCGTTCCGTTCTGGTGCGTCTGTTTGCACAACGCACCAGTTCGCAGCAGCAGACAAGTCCGTCTGATCGTGTTTTTTCAGAGTCTATAAATAGGGCGCCCTAGTCATAGATTAGTTAACGTTTTTTCTGCACACTCTCTTTCTCTCTGCATTCTGCATATACATTCTGTGCGTTCCGAAAGCAAACTCGTTGGCTTCGCTTGGGCTTCAGACAGACAGAGCCATCTTTTTGGAGACGATTAATCCGCTCTATCCTGGGAGACAATTGCTCAGACAACCTTTGGAATTCGTATTGAGGGAGCAAAATTGTCTTAAGGACACAATAAAAGTTGGGCCCGGATTTCTGCATTGTTCATTCGAAAATTGGCAGTCTTGTGAGTTCATTTACAGCTTTTCTATGTTATACAGATTTCTTATATGCTCATTGTATGTGCTAGTTTAATAATACAGATTCTTCTTTTACTATTCTGTCTATTTTATATTCAAATCTCTACCTACTCAATACAAAAGAAACAACAACTATCACCCGAAAAATGTGGTAACCATCAATCCAACTTATTACGAATACTAATATGTGCTAGTGAGGTGTCAAGTGGAACAATTTATATAACAAAATGCTAAAAATATAATTTACGAATATCCACATCACAAAATTTCATATAAAAAATTAGGTATTACAATTTTTCATTAACACAATTCCCAAGACGCCTCCCACCAATCTAACTGAACCGCCTTATTTCCTCCAACTAGACCTATGGGCTAAGTTACATCCATGTTACTGGTTACTCAAAAGCTCACTGGTCATGTGATGAGGACCGGCTAAAATCCTCAGAGCACATGTCCCAGACCATGGGTCTTTTTCCCTCATTGAACTTATAGGGTGTCGTAAGCCCTTATTGAACTAGTGGGTCAGTCCCTCATTGAACATGTGAGACAATAAAAAACCAACCATCATGCACCAATGGAGGCCTCACCACGTGGTGGAATAACTACTCCATCTATTCCCAATTCAACCATTATCATAATTATCACAATAAATAGCTCAACAGGAATTTTCCAAGATTTTCCGTTCATATCATGTAATTAAAATCATTATCAAATATATGTCATAATATCTCAATTCTCTATTCTTATACATATATAAATAAATGTATATATTCACAATTCAAATAATAAGGTTCCGCAAGGCAATCTCTATTAAGATATTCATAATCATTTCACAAGATACTCACAAACAACATACTAATACACATAATAAGTGGAAAGTGGTTACCTCTCGCCGAAGTTAACTATTATCACACTGCTCCTAATCCAAGAGCTCAAACACACGTCAAAAATCAATCTACCACAATCAATTTACTAACCATTAATAACTCTTTAAAACTCAGATAATTACAATTGTAATTTATAATTTCATAAAAATATACAAATTTAATAATGACATATTATGATAATAAAAACTGAAAATAACAGTTTGGCGTATTTTTTTTTTTTTTTTTTTAAATGACCATTTAGTCCCACCGACTTCAGAAATGAGATAATAGTCCTTCAAATTTCAAAACTAAACTGATTAAAATTTCAATAATAACTTTATTAACCCAGAGGCTATTCCAATACATCATCAATACTTTAAATTAAAAGTTTAATAAATATCAATCATCCTATAAATTATGCTTTATTGCATTACATATAATGTTTCTCAAAATTCCAAAAATGTAAATATAACTTGACTCTTTACATAGGATTTTTTCAGAATTTTCTGATTAAACTTTACAAATTCGTAATTAATTCTACGAAAATCTAAATGAGGTTCTTCTAAAAGCTACATGTTTCTTAGCATATCTATTTTCACAGAAAAATAATACTAATAGCCATAACATATTATATCATTCCCAGATTTTTAAAATGTAAATATTGTCCAGAAAACTTTCCAAAATTGTGACTCAACTTCCAAAAATCATATCTCAAGCTACAGACCTCCGTTTAAGGTGATCCAAAGCTATTTTTAAATATTAGTATGTGTACTATCAACACACAAAATTTCATGAAATAAATCAAAGGTTTCATATTCCAAAACCATGCCAGAAAATGATTACTATTCTTGGAACACAAAATTCGTCTAGATTTTTGGTTAAATTTCGGAAAATCATATCTCCCTTTCTACACGTCCGATTTAGGTGTTATTTGTCTTTTTGGAAAGGTTGAGATGTCTACTATTTACTGTAAAAATTTCAAGGAAAAAATAAAATTTTTCCCATTTCAAAACCACGCCCGAAAATTACTGTTCACTTCCGAAATTTTTTCGATCTCAAAAGGTTGAGATGTCTAACTTTGAAAAATCATAAGTCTCAATATACACGTCGGTTTTGGCTGGGGTTTTGCTCGTTTTGAACCTTAGTGAGTCTATTATTTACTGTAAAAATTTCAAGAAAAAAAATCAAAGGTTTACTTGGTCCTAATTGCCATGTCATTTTCATGCTCCAGAGGCATACCAGAAATTTCCAGATTTTTAGCTCAACTTCCAAAAATCATAAATCTCAATCTATACGTCTGTTTTGGATGGGTTTTGACTCGTTTTAAACCTTATTGTGTCTACTATCTTCCATAAAAATTTTGTGCAAAAAATCAAACGTTTTCCATAGAAATAGACGTTCACAACCTTCTCTGTTTTTTTGGTATGAAAACAGGGGTGTTTACGGTTCTGTCATTTCCTTCACTCAACCAGCAAACCTAACGTGTAAAAGCCATGGAAATGAAGAGGAAGAGGCTCAAAGAACTCACCTTGGTTGTCGATCAAGCTTGCATGCATGCTTGGTCCTTCTTCCTTCTGACTTTCACATTCTTTCTCTATCTCTCATTCCCTGCGTTTTTTTTCTGTTTCTGTTTTTGTTCCTTTTTGGTTGATGACTGATCTGCTGATATAAGGAGGAAGGGAAATGGTGTGGAGCTCGAGAGGTATGGGGGTGGGTCTGTTTCACTGTTCTTGTGTGTTTCAGTCATTGGCCGAAAGTGAAACGGTTTCCTTTCTTGCTTGACTTTGTGTGTTTTCTGTTGCTGTTTTTTATTTTATTATTATTATATCTGATGCTTGTTGGGGCACCGGAGAAGTGGGCTAAGTGCACGATAAAGGAAATTGGGTTGAATAAATGATAATGGGCTAAAGTAATCTTAAATGAGCTAGGACGTGTTGGGCTTCATAGAGGGAAATGGACTCTGCAGATAATGAAATGAGTCTGGCTCAAATAGATTAAATGGATTTAAGTGGTTAGGCTACTTTAAAAATTATCTTACTTGATCCTGTTCAAGACTTATATAAATAGTTGATAATTATTAAGATTAAATCTTTTTTTTTTCCCATTTAAGGATTTTCTTCCTCAATTAAATTTATTTTGGTTTTAAAATATTATTTCCAAAATATTTATGCCAAAAATTATTCCCTCATTATTTATCCTTAATCTATGGAAAAATATGCCTTAAATTCCAATAGTTAATTTCACAATTATTTTAGGGCAAATTTCACAATTTAATTTCCTATAAAATATTCAAATTCCAAATCCGAAAATTTGGGATGTTACAAGCAACACCAAAAAATAAACACTAGTTCCCATTCCACCTCTTGCCTATTTGATGATTCAAGTTTAGACTCAACCAATCTCTAAGGTTCAAAGAAAAGAAAGATGAGAGATACCTGGGTTTAATCAGCGATTCCCACATAGATTTAGCATATATAAAATCTCTCAAGATGTGCAGAATGTCCTCAACATCAAAATTAGAGAATTCACAAAGGGTGGACGTCTGCAACCAAGTATTCCTCCAAGCATTAGTAGGAAGCTTATTATGAGAAGCTTTCCACATAAAAACTCAAACTCTTTCAACCCCACGCCGTTTCCAAATATCTTTGAACAATTTATCACGAAGCGAAAATCGATTTGGCTCAATAAGAAAATAAAGGGTAAATCTATCATCAACCGAAGCTACCCAAACTAAACAGTCGTTCTCCGCTTCAGGTCTCGGAGGTAAAACCGGTGCAATTCTTCGTAATCCCATTGGACTAACAATAGAAGAAAGTTTGTCAAAGCTCCAAGAATCGCCCTCATCCCAATCAGCAACCAAGGAATACTCCTCCTCCTCTGATAACTGTCTAATGCAAAAAATCCTTAATTCTAACGCCATCACCAACCTAGCAATCGGTAAAGAAATTTGCCACTAGACCGTTGCGAATTTTCCATTTTGTTCCTTGATCCACCAAGTCCTTCTGAGAGCAAATAAATTTCCATACTCTAGAATCTCCAGACTTGCAAGACAGCAAAGATGACCCCTCTCTCATATAACGATGAGACAAAATTTCAGCCCGTAGTTCCTTAGGACCTTCAATTAGTTTCCATGTCATTTTCACCCCACATGCTTGATTGACGGAGCATAATCTTCTAAAACCAAGCCCACCATATTCTTTAGGCCTCGTAATGTGCTCCCATCCAATAGGATGAAAACACTTAGTAACTTCATTATGACCCCAAATAAAACTCCTTTGCAATCTTTCAATTTCATAACAAACACCCTTAGGAAGCATAGCCACATGCATTGGATACAAGGGTATAGAGCTAACAACCGATTTTGCTAACATAATCCTGCCTGTAGCCATAGAAAGGCAATTAGCCTTCCAAATACTTAATTTAGAGCTCACTCTACCAATAACATACTGAAAATTAGTCTTCAATCTTCTATTACGAGTAAGAGGGAATTCAAGATACCGCCCAACCTCACAAGGCATTTGCATCTGAGTCATATCTTTGATTCTTAGTTTGGTATGTAAAGACACTCTAGGAGAAAAAAGGATGGAGGATTTAGCTTTATCAACTCTTCCCCCTGAGGCTGCCATGAAATCTTGGAGGCATTTCATCATACATGCCGTTTGTGATTCAGTAGCCACACCGAACAACAATAAATCATCAGCAAAATGTTGATGGAGCCACAATGTTACAGTCCTCAAAATTTGGTTGTGGTGGTGTATTGCGGGATTGCTTAGGGAACTGGATTGTGGGTTTTAATAAAGCTATTGGTGATTCTCAACCAAGTGTTATTGAAGAATGGGTTGTCCTTGAGGGTCTTCAAATGGCTTGGGATTTGGGAAAAAAGAAGATCATAGTTGAATCTGATGCTCAGGAAGTCATTAAATTAATTTTAGATGATACTTGTAATATAGGAAGCAACCTTGTCTTGCGAATCAGATTGATGTTAGCTATGGATTGGCAGGTTGACCTTAATGTATTCTGAGGGATATCAATGTTGGAAATTATGTCCTAGGGCAAGTCATTGTTCTCCATTAAGTTATCACTTCATTCACATGTTTACAGTGATAACTGATCCCTGGATATATCTTATAGATGATATCCCAAATGTCTCGATCGGTCATCTACGGGAGCGAAGATGAGGTAAGACGATATGACTTTGATGACGTATGAAGATACGAATCAAAGTCATGGGCACTTGTAAGAGTACAAGGTCTTTGGACCGACCCACTATGAGAAAGTTGCATGGATCTAGTCATAAGCTTATCTCATGTATAACCGCGTCATGACGCCCTATGACCTGAGATTATCATGGATTCCTACATGATGAGACACTGGTCTTTGACCTAGTCAAAAGTCACCTTTGACCGGGTGATGATAAAGGCTGGGATCGGGATCAGTGATTTTCATGTGGAGGAATGTGAATGGTCAAGATGGAATTTGTTCCTCACATTTGTAGAGAGATAATACTGGGCCCCTCGATGAGTGAGTCTAAGAAATGTACGGCCGATCTTGTGATGGAAAGGAGTTTCCATTTTCACTTATTAGACTACTCGAGAATCGAAAGTAGTGGTCAAGAAAAGGAAGTTGACATTATCCATGCCTCATCCTTGACCAAATTATCGCGTGACAAAAGGGACGAGACATGGTTGTACGATAGGTTGTATCGTGTCATCGATCCCCATGTGAATTGGGTAGTCACAATATTTTGCTAGAGGCCGCTTGCGACTTGTGGGTCGACAAAGTGTTGGCCCACCGCCAATCTCATATGGGCTGCGGGGTCGCGCACACAAGAATAACTCAACACGAAGCAAATGTGTCAGATTCATTGAATCTTAGATACGTCTAAGATTTAATGAATATTGAATTTAATCTAGGATATATATATATATATGTATATATATATATATATATATATATTAAATTCGAAATTAATATATGTTAATATTACTAATAGAGATTATAATATTAATATATATAATATTTGTTTTGTATTTAATTTATTTAATAAATTAAATATCTAAAACAAATTGAGATATTGTATCTCATTTAAATTTTTAAATAAAAATATCGTATATCTGTTTAATATTAAATTGAGATATGGTATCTCAAATTTAAATTAAATAGATAGATATTATTTTCGGATTTAATTTATAGAGATAAATTAAATCGAAGGCTTTTAATTTGGATTAAATAAATGGATTTGATTAGATCTATTAGATGGATTTAATTAATACATTTATTTTAATTCAATTCTAATTTTCAAATGCTTTTAATGCGGATTAAATACGTTACATCGATTTGATTGATGTAATTAATGTATATTAATCCATATTTGAAATTTGAATTTCAAAATTAATGAGGATTAATTTTATATAATGCATTTGAACGGGTTTAGAAAACTCACGGGACATTTTGTCGAGCGCATTGAGAAAAGCGCGAGAAAAACCCTAGAGTGGAAAATCAAGAGACACGCACAAGAGGCGCTAGCATCTTTGCGTAGCCGTGTTCGGGAGTTGTTCGTGTGGATACGGTGGAGGAAGACGATCCTACGAGTTGTCTTCTCGCGATCGAGGAGGTAGCCCACCTGTTCAACGAAGAACAAGCCGCAAACGAATTCTCCTAAGGTAATTTCGGATTCCCTAGCCTTGTTTAAACGCACCTGAGTGATCCTCGGGACGGGATTCATAAGTTTTTTTAATCCGCTGCGTTGTACGGATTCCAACAATCAAGAGTCGTTGATCCCCTTGCCAAGATGGGTTTCTAATTTTGCTTTTCATGTTGTTTGCCCTATGTACTTAAGGTCATGGGTCGCATACGAGTGTTTGAGATTTATTTCTCCTCATGTGTAAGTCTTTTTTTTTTTTTTTTTTTCGTAATGTAGGCTTCTAGCCATCATATTTAACAAAAAAAAAATTCATACTTTTCTCTTATTTGTCAGTCAGCACAATTTTTGATAGGAACTCAAGAGGATATATACCACGCCAATAACTTTTAGTCTCTTTAATAGTTATTTAATAGAGCATTGCATTTTTATGGATTGATCCGGGAGATACTTTTCAACTATGCCTTAATTGAAACATGCACTCTCTGACAGAATATGTAAATAAATTAAACAATTGGAACCAGGGAGAACCAAATCTGGAAACCAGGAAATGGACCTGGTATCGTGAGAAACTGAGAAGGGCCGAGAGAGAAGAAAGAGAAAGCGAGGTTGAAGAAAATATAAACTGGAAAAAATATATTTCTGATCACCTTTACTGTACAGGGTACAACCATATTTATATTAGTCTCTAGTCCCTATGTACAAGTGGGAATTAAAGTAAATCAGTTACAACCAAATAACAATGTAACTAACACTACTAGAAATTGTAAATATAGCGACGGAATTTGCTACGGAATTTATTCCGTAGCAAATTCCAGAAAATTTGCGACGGAATTATTTTTCCGTCGCAAATATTGCGACGAAATTGAATTCGTCGCAAAGACGAATTCAATTCCGTCGCAAAGTTTGCGACGGAATTCAATTCCGTCCCAAATTGCGGCCAAAAGGCCGCCCATTCTCAAAGATCTTGCGACGGAATTCAATTCCGTCGCAAATAGGGGCGCTAAAAAATGCCGCCCATTCTCAAAGACCTTGCGACGGAATTCAATATCCGTCGCAAATGTTGCGACGGATATTGAATCCGTCGAAAAGGGCGGCCAAAATGGCCTCCTTTTTATTGCTTTTTGCGACGGACAATTCCGTCGCAAAGGGGCTTTTGCGACGGAATCCGGGCCGTCGTAAAAAATTGATTTTGCGGACAGGCGGATTCCGTCGCAAATGACGAGGTCATTAATGACCTCGTCTTCCTCCTCCCTTGCCCGCATTTTCCCCCGGCTCCCACCCCGCGCCGCCCCCGGCTCCCCACCCCCAGCGCCCCGGCTCGCCCCACCGGTCGCCCCCGCCGGCCGCCCTCGCTCCTCCCCCCCCAGACGCGCCTCGGCTCCTTCCCCTCCCTCGGCTCACGCCTCGGCGACGGGTCAAGCGCGCCCCCGGCTCCTCCTCCTTCAGCTCCGGCGCCACCCGGCTCCCCGCCCCATTTCGCCACCATATGCGCCCCGGCTCGCCACCATGCGCCCTCAGCTCGCCCTCAGGTGATTTTTTTTTTTTTGAAACACTTCTATATGATTTTATTACTGACACAAAAAATTATTGTAGGTACTTAGTATTAAGATCTTCACAAGGGAATTATCAAACAAATCCTAACACTTATAATTTTACAGTTAGCTTGAAGTATATTTTTTTGCTTATAGTTATATGATATCTATGTTAGATTACATAGTGGAAATATGTATGTTGTTTAAGATTATCAATTATATGAGTTTAGATTTTTTTTGTTTTGTTTTAGTATCTTCTTTGGCTGAATCTATTAATTACATAAAGATCTCTATACACAATGTATTTATTAATTTGGATTATAGTTATAGTGTGTAGAAGATTTCATGATTTTTTTAATTATTGAGTTTTAATATTTTTGATTTTTTTAATCTTGCATTGTTTTTTGGGATGAAAATAAATTACAAAAGTAATCAAAGCCTTATACCGCTAAACCAACCCTATGTTGGTAATAATATTTTATTTTAATTAGTTTACTTTGTGTACATGTTATTTGTTTTTTTTTTGTTCCCTTTAAAATAAAATATTCCCAAATGTATAGGATATTAATTTATCTAGCACTTTTAATGTTAGGTGAAAGTATACTTTTTTATAAATATTTTTATAGAAAGTTTGTACTTTCAAGGCATTTTAGTATTTTCAATATTAAAAATTTATTAATTTACTAATTTTTTTTGGAATTTTAAGTTTGCAACATAAACTCACGCTTAAATGAAAAAAGGAGCAAAAAATTACAATAAACATTAGAAGTCGTAAAAACGAAAATTGGAAAAAAATTTATTCGGCTAAATATTCTTTATTCTTTTTAAAAATATCTTATAAATATTCCTTAAAAAGTATACATGGAAAAAAAAATACCAATTGCACTTTAAAATTTCAAATCAATGGTTTATTTATTAAAATAATTTGTAAATTGATAAATTTTATATTAAATACTTATTAGTTGAATTGACCACTTTTATATATTTGTTGCATGTTGAGATGTTAATTAATTTAGTAACTCGAACTAGCTAGGAAATATGGAAGGCAACCATGATAGAAGTTGGATGTACAATCGCCTAACCGATAAGACAACTAACTCTAGCTTTCTTGGCGGGTTTGAAAGAGTTCATCGAATTTGCTTTGGCACATTCATCTAATTCAAGTAGGAGATCAGTGTCCGTGTGTCAAATGTAGGTGTTTAAGATTTCAAGATTTTGAGGAGGTTAAAATCCATTTGTGTAAAAAGGGCTTCATGAAAGATTATGAGTGTTGGGAATGTCATGGCGAAGTTCGACGGACACCGACACGAGTGGTTATTACGGGGACAGTAGTCATCGAGACAACCTTAATCAATATGAGCGGTTGGTTATGGGCGCTGCAAAGGGACCGATCGATCGGCCCGATATTTCGATCCGTTACTCATGATGAACCGTCATACATGGGAGAGGAGACCAATACACATAGTCAACCATCATACATGGGAGAGGATCCTCATCCGGAGCCGATAGGTTCTATAAAATGCTCAAGAAGCGCAACGTCCGTTATGGGAAGGTTGCGAACACTTTGAAAATAGTGAATATTCATCGCTATCGGCTACCTAAAGAACACTAAGCTTGAAGTGATCACCATATGAGTGAGAGAAACTACAACGAAATGATGCAGATCATAAGCAAGGTTGTTCCCAAAGACAATAATTTGCCGAAGGATTTTTACTAAGCAAAAAAAAAGGTGAAAGAGCTTGGGCTTGGATGTGAAAAAATCCATTCTTTAGAGGATGTATGTTGTATTACAAGGATGATCTTTGGTGACGGTTGTAAATTCCGTGGACATGATAGATATAAAGTTGTGGGGAAAGGAAGGAAAATGACCCGTCAAGCATTAAGCAAGATGTGGTACTTTCCTCCGGTGCCCGTGGACCCGAGAGATTGTATGCATCGAACAAAGCAGCTACTCACATGAGATGGCATCGGGAGCATCCGGGGATGAAAACTTTGTGACGCATCCATCGAGGAGAAAGCATGGCGTAAATTTGACGAGGTGAATCCTTCCTTTGCTATGGATCCCCGTAATGTCCGTCTTGGTCTATGTTCGGACGGGTTCGCTCCTTTTGACAATACGGGCGGGAATTATTCTGTTGGCCCGTCATTGTGACACGTACAACCTCCCACCTTCTATGTGCATGAGAAGAGTTTTTGTTCCTTAACGCGTTAATTCCTGGGCCATCCAACCCAAAAAAGAAGATAGATGTGTACCTCGGGCCTTTGATAGACGAAAGTTGAAGATGTTGTGGAGTGAAGGGGTTCGACGTATGATATATCATTGAGCCAGAATTTCACAATGCGTCTTTGCCTTAATGTGGACGATAAATGACTTCCGCATATGGTATGTTGAGTGGGCAGCAAACGTCCAGGAAGTGGCATGCCGGTATGTCTTGAACAGAACATGGGTTTTAGCTTGCAACGATCACAAAGTGGTTGGTTTGACAGACACCGGCGATTCCTACCCCGATCATCCGTTCGAGAAATAGAAAAGACTTTACGCGAAATGTTGTCGAACAAGCAGATCAACCTCGTCGTTTAAGTGGCCAAGAAATATGGGACGGGTCAAGTACATTCAAAGTGTCGAAGAGGGGGCCGCCTAACCTCGAGGGATATGGCGTTGATCATCATTGGAACAAACGCAACATCTTCTGGGAACTACCATATTGGAAAGATCAATTGTTAAGACACAACCTCGATGTCATGCATATCGAGAGGAATGTGTTTTGCAATATTCGTACCTTGTGATGGACACCAAGGGCAAGACGAAGGACACAAATCAACGCAAGACTAGACATAGAAGCGATTTGCAAAAGGCTGCTTTGCATTTGATGCGAGAATGGCACGAGACGGATTTCCAAACCTAGAGCGCCTTACACATTCAACAAAGAGCAGAATTTAGAATTGTTGCAATGGGTTAAAGATACGAAACTCTGGACGGTTATCGTCAAACTTGAAAAGATGTGTCAACATGCACGAGGGGAAGTTATTCGGGATGAAGAGTCATGATTGTCATGTTTTTTCCAGAGATTGTTGCCGTGGGCCTTCAAAGCACTACCGAATCATATATGGTCTATTCTCGACCGAATTTTCCATGTTCTTTAGAGAAATATGTGCTTCGAGCTTAATGTTGAAAAGTTACGACACACTCGGAGACGAGCATGCCCATAATGCTATGCAAGTTAGAGATGGTGTTTCCTCCTAGCATGTTTGACTCAATGGAACACTTGCACATTCACTTGGCCTACGAAGCAAGGGTAGGAGGGCCACAACAATATAGGTGGATGTATCCGTTTGAGAGGTAATACATATATTTCTTTCGCTTGTTATTAATTGACCGACATGGTGCTTTAATTTATAAATACCCTCGATATTCCATTGTAGGTTTTACGCACACTTAAACACAAGATCAAAAAATCCAAGGTACGTTGAAGGATCTATCGAAGCATATCTAGTCGAAGAGGCCGCAAAATTTGCGTCATACTATTATCCCCCCGAAATGATGACAAGATGGAGGGTACCAAGAACGCAACGATGCTTTAGGTGATACGAGTGATCAAATATCAATATTTAATTATCCGGGCGAGTCGTGGGAAAACATTGGAGGTCAACTCTTGACGGAAGAGATAAGCAAGTAGCAAAGAGTGGTACATTCTAAACAAGCGTGAAGAGGTCGCCCCAAAGTACTTAAAGTAAGATTTTTTTTTTCTATTACGGTAAATATTAAAGTATTAACTTCGGTTCTTTGTTACAGTTTCTACTCTAATTGGGTCCGATCGGACAATCCTTCAATGTCGGCGTCCACAAGTTGATCAATACACGAACTCGAGTTTCATAAATGGTTTCGTCAATATTTTGTGAAAAATCACCGTGATCCCAATAAAGTTGCGTAGAGTTTATCTTATGGAGCTGCAATTAGTGTTACCCGATGCAACAAATATATAATCAATGGGTATTGATTTTCAACCGTTGACGGGACGTGTGTACACTATGTTGCAATTACGGTGTATGTTGTCGAGGTGACCAAGTTGGCGGGGTGGAGACTAACTACTACGGAAGTTAGTTGACATAATTCAATGAGTTACAGGTGGGACAAGGTGGTGACCCTTTTTAAATGTGAGTGGTTTGATAACAGTCCGCGTGGGACAAAAGTGGACAAACATGGAAATATTGAGATCCACCTGGACAAGGAGATATACGGTTAGTTATGACCCATTCATCATTGCTCAACAAAGTAACAAGTTTACTATACATCATACCCCACATCCCGCCAAGGGTGGGTGGGAGTTATCAAAACCAAAGCACGGAATATTATACCTAAGTCGAAAGAGTCTAAGCAAATGACGGCATGAAGGAACCGTTCAAGCCGATGTGGAACATGTATTGCCCATAAACGTAACGTCCTCAAAATTTATTTAACATAATGACCAATTAAGGGTTGATCCACGACTAAGTAATGCTTCATTGCTTGCCAAAATATACAAAATAAATCGTAGTATGCAAAATGAGCCCTAACGTGGCAATATACAATCATCCAACGTATACGAGAAAATGGAAGCACTACACAAAGGAGTAGCCTAAGCTTCCAAGTTTTCCTCAAGGACCGAACGGGAACTATCACCTGGAAAAATGTGGTAACCATCAATCCAACTTATTACGAATATTAATATGTGCTAGTGAGGTGCCAAGTGGAACAATTTATATAAGAAAATATTAAAAATAAAATTCACCAATATCCATATCACAAAACTTCATATCATAAATTATGTATCACAGTTTTCATTAACACAATTCCCAAGATGCCTCCCACCAATCCAACCGAACCGCCTTATTTCCTCCGACTAGACCCACGGGCTAAGTTACACCCATGTTATCGGTTACTCAAAAGCTCATGGTCATGTGATGAGGACCGGCCAAAATCCTCGAAGCACATGTCCCGGACCATGGGCCTTTCCCTCATTGTACTACGCGGTGTCGTACGCCCTCATTGAACTAATGGGCAAGTCCCTCATCAACAAGGACAATAGAAAGCCAACCATCGCACCAACGGAGGCCTCACCACGGTGGAATAAACTACTCCATCTTCCCAAGTCACCCTTACCATAATTATCACAATAAATATCATAATATCAAAACTCTCAATTCTCATACATAAATAAATATGTATAAATTCATAATTTAAATCATAAGGTTCCGCAAGGCAATTTATATTAAAAATATTCATAATGATTTCACAAAATACTCACAAACAACATATCAATACACATAACAAGTGGAAAGTGGTTACCTCTCGCCGAAGCTAACTATTATCACATCGCTCCTAATCCATGAGCTCAAAACACGCTAAAAATCAATCTACCACAACCAATTTACTAATCATTAATAACTCTTCTAAAACTTTTTATAAAATTATAACTTATAATTTCCTAAAATTAAAAGATACAAATTTTTAATAATAAATTTTGAATGCTTGAAGTGGGCAGATTATAATGGGACTAAGAAAAATTAGAGAGACCATTGCAATTATTAATTATTATTTAATGACTCCATTTTCTATTTTTTATTAATTAATAAATTTTCTTTATTATCTATTTCCCTTTTTAATAATATTTAATATTATTGATTTATCTTATTACTATTATTCTTCACACACACATATTTTTGATATATATATTGACTTTTTAATACCATTAATAACTAATAAAATCAAAGTTCATACAACTTACGCCTAGCATTTAATTAGGACTTAGTTATTCACAAGTCTATAATCTTGTAATCTCGTCTTGAGCTTTAATTGTGACTTAGTTATTATTATCACTAGTATTATAGTGCCCCTAAAAACTTATTCATATTTCTCTATAATTATTTTGAAATTTTATAGGCTCTCCTAACATTTTAAATTAGAAGTTTACATAAATATTAACAATATAAAAATACATTTTATTATACTATATAGATATATTTGTAAATAATATTATAAATGAAATAATATAGAAGTGAGCTAGATTAGATCCTATTATATAGGAGTAAGTTGGATCATATTCTATCTTTTTGATTTCATGATATTATATTAGTAAAATAATTTCCATTATATATATATATATATAAAGACCTTTTTCTTTTTATTCTATCCGTGTGCAAAAGAGCAATTACAATGAACATATAAATATATATATACAAGTACAATAAAGTAAGGGTTATTGTTATTATTATTGTTATTATTATTATTATTCCTCCATGTAAAGGGATAATATATATATACCTAAACAATATATTATATACATACAGACCCCTATTTCCCAAGTGCATCGATTTATTTACTTTAACCAAGTCTTGTGTTATCCAAAGTCGACGCGATATATATATACACACATATACTTCTACACTCCACAACAAGACTACGTTATTCCCTTATGAGCAGTGTCTTCATGCATGTGTGTGTATATATATATAGTAAAATCTTTACTTTCCTTCTATTCCCAAAGACAATATATATATATATATATATATATTCCATTCACATGACAAAGAAGACAAGTTCTTTCTTTTTCCTTTTACATGTGCGGCGTAAATGTGAGCTTGCATTTTTAATATATTATAAACAACAACTCTAATATATATATTATACAAACAGCAAGCCCTATGAGTCTTAAAACTAAAAAGTTATGATATATATATATATATTGCACAGTTAGCTTCCTCTGTTCTAAGTTTTCATTCGCAACAACCCCAAGTGTTAATTCCTACAGCTTTAAACTCAGCCACTTGGGATGGGGAAATGATGAAAACCCAAAGGAGAAGAGACTTGATGGTTTACCTGGTTCCGATGAGAATTAGGTTGAAAAACCAATCCCCGTTTTAATGAGTTTTACTCAAAGGAAGATGAAACAACTAGAACTCACAATTTCTCTTGGTCCTCCTTCACACTCGTGTTTTCTTGGTCTTTTGTAGAATGAAGGTAAGTTTAGGGGCTAGTAAATATATACAAGGTGAATGGCCTGGTCCGAGGAAACAAAGCCGGCCTCGAGGCATAAAACAATGGTGGGTGGCGTTGAGTTTCAAAACTTGGCGACACGGGGCTCGAGAGACATGGCTTTGAGATTGATTTCCGATCTTTCGCGCTCTTGTGGTTCCGTATACAACACTACGATCATTCTCTCGAGGTTTCTACTTTTCCACGTTTTGGTTCGGTTAACGTGTCATTGTTGCTAAGAAAGTTTAATGGATATTAGATTTTATATATATATACAAGTGTGTGTGTGTGTTTTATTGCTCCCACGTTTTGGCTACCTCCTCGGAGTTAACTTGGGGAGTTTGGGTTGATTTGTTAGTATGGGCCTAAGGAGCAATCCAACAAAATAGCAAATTAGGTGGGCTATTTATTTGTGAATGTGTGTGTGTGCATACGTGGCCATGGAAAGTAAAAAAAACAAAACAAACAAACAAAACAAAACAAGAAAGCTACCATTTGGGCCAAAAGAGAAAGATTGATACTTGGATGCTATTGGACCGAAAATAACACATGTATAAGCTTTCTTGACCTATCGATATAAATTCCAAAATTTCCTTTCTTGCAATTATTCTCTTTATTTATCAAATAAATGCTAGAATAAATTCCTTAATGATTTCTTCCTTAAATCAACTTCTTTAGTCCTTAAAGTAATTTCTCTAAAAATCTAGGGCTATACTTCAACCTCAAACTATTTTTCTTTGAATTTCTCAAGAAAGTAAGTCCTTAAATTCTCGATAATTATTTTGGGCTAAATTTTCATAATTTAATTCCCATAAAATATTTCAAATCTCAAAATTTGGGATGTTACATTTCTTCCCCCGTTAATTTAAATTTCGTCCTCGAAATTTGAACCTGTAACTTTGGAGAATTATTTCAGACATCCAGTCTATCTCTTTCTTAGGCATGCTTAACTAGCACGCACCCTATTATTCAGACAATTGTCTCATTCATCTTGTACCCAGATATAATATCCAAAAATTATGATCTACTGGTCCATTCTCCAAGCACTTGGTTACTCAGGCTTCTCTACCCGTTGTAATCCGCCTTCTAGCTCATTTCACTACCACAACACTAGATATCCCGGCCTTCGCTCGAGAAATCACTTTTATCCCATAGGCATCTCAAGTAACGCTTGGTACAAATTGAATATTTTGCCGGCCTCAAGATGTATTCTAAATATACTTGTCTAAAGTCCTCATGCCAATCAATATTCCACACAGTGCTAAGCATCACAGGTCTTATATCCTAGGGACACCAACCCATGCAAACTTGCACACCGGATCTTACCGCCTCAAACTCTACTCCGTCATTCCGTGTTTGAGTTTCCTCAATTTAAGCTCTAAGACCACTTTTCTCTTGCTTTGGCACGTTGGCAAATTCTCATTTGACTTACCTCGGTTCAAATCTCTAGACCATTCTAATAGTTTCTTTTCGTTTCAACACAATTACCACCGCACCGCTTTTCATTTCATTACATTGGCAAATGGCAATGACGCCATTGCTTTTTTTTCCTCTATGTCATCACATATTCAACTTCTAATTTTCAAATATTTTTTTTTTTTTAAAAAAAAGTTACGTGGTCATGATAAATTTTTATAATTGCACGAAACAATATTTTCATATTTTCAATAAGCCATAATCGCCTGTCACCCAATTTCGAGAAAGTACATTCTTTACCGCCTAGATTCAAGAAACACATTTTTTTTTTTGCCGGTTAAACACACAATGGAATAATTCATTTCACAAAATTCAATGACTAAGAGGCACATGTCACCACTTCGCCCTGCCTCACCAGGACATATCCCAATCCTTTCATACAAACCATTAAAGTGACAATGCGCATGCCCGGTTGATGTGAAAGAATTTCCATCCCCGTAAAGGACCCGTGTCCATACTAGCATATCTAATAAAGGCTCTCCACCGCTTCCCGTCAAGCGCCCATAGTCACGCCACCACTGCACCGCTTTCCCAGTTGACTAGTTCGTAATCACGGTTAGTCCGGGTCCAACACGTGAAATACATGCCCCCTCAAGGTGGAACTACTTAGATTGGGAATATTCTCTATTGGTGCGAGTGTCAACCTCTCATGTCACATCCAACAAATTTTCAATTTAAATGAGCTTTATAACTAGCTAGCGATTTTCAAACATTTTTAAACATATCTGGCAAGATCCAACAAACTGAGTATTTCACATAGTTTTGACCTCTTCCAATTTCGTCTTGTCTTACACCACATAGTTCAAAACTCAATTTTTAAACTTGGGTTTTACCAAACCCTTCTATGAAACATAATTTCAATAGCGACCACTACCCCGGTCTCAAATTCGGTTGAAAACATTTCTTTCGAAAAACTCTATTTCAAAAAATTTCACAAAATCAAGGGTCATTGCAAATTCAACATTCCAGTTTTCAAACATAACCAAGCATCAGACAATTGTTCTTAGGAGGTCATCATGTATAACACCTCTCAAGTTCTAGCTATCATACGGTTCCATCAAGGAACTAACTCTCATTCATAATTTTAAGGGAATATTCTATATTCAAGATCTTTCCCTAAGCTGATACAACAACCAACAACCTCAACATACCTCATATCAAATAGGTACTTATCCTTAAACATACCTCAAATAATGTTCTGCGGACACTGCTCAATCATTACTATCAAGGTTTCTACTCTTAATCATTCTTTCTAAGGAAATATCATGAGATTAAAATCATCTCCTAGCAACCTAGTAACCTCCGTGATACCTCATATATCGGTGCCACATTCTACCGCCTTAAGTAATTCAATTCACTTGGTACCATATCCTAATACCTCAATTCATTCGGGTCGATTTACACATGTAAGAATCACTCAACTGACAAGCTAGATCCTTAGATCACAATTCAGTTAATGGTAATCCCTTTGGATACCAAACAAAATTTCTTAGGTTCATCAACCTATTCCTGAAACCTTAACCATACTCAAATAACATGCTATAATCATAATTCATAGCTTCTAACATTCTGACATTATCCTTTATTATTAGCAAAACGATGACTCTTAGAACCTCAACATCAACTAGGCTGAGAAATCATATTTCCTCAACAACACCTATATTAAATATCATGATCATGATTCACAATTCATAGTCTAATCCTCAAATAACCCCAAACAACGATAATTATTAGATTCACAATCCAAAATATTGTTTGGACCAAGAAATCATATTGCCTCAATAATACTCAATATACAAATAGGATCACAATTCTCATTCTTAGTCTAATCCTTGAAACATTCAGATGTCATTCTTATAACCAAAACACAATACACGAGGTTCTAATTCCTTTTCAATCCTCAATATCACAAGAGCCTATTCTAAAATTATTCTTTCATCTAATCGACAACCCTCAATCATACCAAGAAAAAAAAATTTGCTCATAACACCACATCAATCAACACTTACAGGTTCCTACTTTCGAGTACTAAAACTTTAGTATAACCTTAATCACATTTCGATCTTATCATCAATCAATATTCACAGGATTCCTATTCTCATGTATTGGAACCTTAGTACAACCTCATTCACATTTTGACCTAGGCACTATTTCAACTTAGATCAGATTCAAGCTTAGTCTCAATCATTTCCTTATTCAACCTAACATCCTCAAAGCATCTGTATGGATCACCATATGTCATACCTCAAAGTACTAAGGCCTTAAATCCAGGGAATCTTGAATTCCTATAATACTTCCCAGGAGGTTACCCATCCCGAGATTTCTCTTGCCTAAGCACACAAAACCTCAAAGTCCAAATAGGATATGGGGATCATATCTTGACTTAACAATAAAAGCCTAGGATTAACGACGATTCTATATTCGTGCCATCTCGCCTATGTTCAAAGCCCCCAACTCCGGAGCCCTCGAACCCTCTTATTTTCTCTTCCATTATGAGATTAGATATAGCAGAATTCTCAGCACAATTTTCTACCAATGGCTTTAATCTTGGGTGAAGATAGACAACACTTACATATCATAAATTTTATGAGTATGTACTTTAATTTATGGACGTCTTATTTTTGTCAAGAAGAAGGATTGAGTACAACTGCAAAATCCAAAAGGCCATGCAAACTTGTCAAGAAAATCTCCTTTGTAGTAATGAAGCACCCGACTTGTTATAGAACGCAAATCTTGAATGACAAAGCCACTTTCTTTTTGAAGTCAGAGTCCTTCTGCAAAGTATTCTCGACGAAGTCACATAAATCCCTCTTTGACATGATTTTGATATAACGTCCACATAGCACAACTTTTTGAGAAATTTTCACTTTATTAAGGGTCTGAACAATATCAGTATTGTCATTCCTCGATGTGGGTCCCTCATCTAAGGTTAGAATAAAAGGTACCTCAAGTAATATCGTAGGAAAAGGATACTCTTACGCTCTACCAACTTGTTTTAAAACTTCAAGTTTATTTAATCAATTCAAACTCAAGTAGATATTCTAACCTATTATTAGAACTTATATTTCTGATTGGACATCTAAATTTTGAACAGAAAATTCTATTACCAAAATTTTCTACCTCGATTCCAACTTGTTAGTCAAAATTATCCAAGCATTAATTTATCTAGCTTCCTCAGACATCGGTGTATCGATGTAAAGGAGCTTCGTTCTCTTAAGACAACGGTGTTTCAGGAGCATTTGGAGGTGAATTAACGACGGAGTGAGTCCTTCGTGTATCTACTATTCTCCCCACCAAAGGATGAAACCTACCCTAAAAAGTGAATGATAAAGTAACACAACAAAACAACTAAACAGGTACGGTATGGGTGAATATTGTATATTGCCACTAAATTTAATGCATGCATGACTGTTATCAGAATCATACGCTCTGATACCAAATTGTAACGTCCTCAAAATTTATTTAACATAATGACCAATTAAGGGTTGATCCACGACTAAGTAATGCTTCATTGCTTGCCAAAATATACAAAATAAATCGTAAAGTATGCAAAATGAGCCCTAACGTGGCAATATACAATCATCCAACGTATACCGAAAATGGAAGCACTGGCCCGAAGGAGTAGCCTAAGCTTCCGAAGTTTTTCCGAAGGACCCGAACGGGAACTATCACCTGGAAAAATGTGGTAACCATCAATCCAACTTATTACGAATATTAATATGTGCTAGTGAGGTGCCAAGTGGAACAATTTATATAAGAAAATATTAAAAATAAAATTCACCAATATCCATATCACAAAACTTCATATCATAAATTATGTATCACAGTTTTCATTAACACAATTCCCAAGATGCCTCCCACCAATCCAACCGAACCGCCTTATTTCCTCCGACTAGACCCATGGGCTAAGTTACACCCATCTTATGGTTACTCAAAAGCTCACCGGTCATGTGATGAGGACCGCCAAAATCCTCGAGCACATGTCCCGGACACGGGCCTTTCCCCTCATTGTACTAGCGGGTGTCGACGCCCTCATTGAACTAATGGGCAAGTCCCTCATTGAACAGTGGGACAATAGAAAGCCAACCATCGTGCACCAATGGAGGCCTCACCACGTGGTGGAATAAACTACTCCATCTTCCCAAGTCACCCTTACCATAATTATCACAATAAATATCATAATATCAAAACTCTCAATTCTCATACATAAATAAATATGTATAAATTCATAATTTAAATCATAAGGTTCCGCAAGGCAATTTATATTAAAAATATTCATAATGATTTCACAAAATACTCACAAACAACATATCAATACACATAACAAGTGGAAAGTGGTTACCTCTCCGAAGCTAACTATTATCACACTGCTCCTAATCCATGAGCTCAAAAACACGCCAAAAAATCAATCTACCACAACCAATTTACTAATCATTAATAACTCTTCTAAAACTTTTTATAAAATTATAACTTATAATTTCCTAAAATTAAAAGATACAAATTTTTAATAATAAATTTTGAATGCTTGAAGGGCAGATTATAATGGGACTAAGAAAAATTAGAGAGACCATTGCAATTATTAATTATTATTTAATGACTCCATTTTCTATTTTTTATTAATTAATAAATTTTCTTTATTATCTATTTCCCTTTTTAATAATATTTAATATTATTGATTTATCTTATTACTATTATTCTTCACACACACATATTTCGTTGATATATATATTGACTTTTTAATACCATTAATAACTAATAAAATCAAAGTTCATACAGCTTACGCCTAGCATTTAATTAGGACTTAGTTATTCACAAGTCTATAATCTTGTAATCTCGTCTTGAGCTTTAATTGTGACTTAGTTATTATTATCACTAGTATTATAGTGCCCCTAAAAACTTATTCATATTTCTCTATAATTATTTTGAAATTTTATAGGCTCTCCTAACATTTTAAATTAGAAGTTTACATAAATATTAACAATATAAAAATACATTTTATTATACTATATAGATATATTTGTAAATAATATTATAAATGAAATAATATAGAAGTGAGCTAGATTAGATCCTATTATATAGGAGTAAGTTGGATCATATTCTATCTTTTTGATTTCATGATATTATATTAGTAAAATAATTTCCATATATATATATATATATAAAGACCTTTTTCTTTTTATTCTATCCGTGTGCAAAAGAGCAATTACAATGAACATATAAATATATATATACAAGTACAATAAAGTAAGGGTTATTGTTATTATTATTGTTATTATTATTATTATTCCTCCATGTAAAGGGATAATATATATATACCTAAACAATATATTATATACATACAGACCCCTATTTCCCAAGTGCATCGATTTATTTACTTTAACCAGTGCTGTGTTATCCAAAGTCCACTGACGCGATATATATATATACACATATACTTCTACACTCCACAACAAGACTACGTTATTCCCTTATGAGCAGTGTCTTCATGCATGTGTGTGTATATATATATAGTAAAATCTTTACTTTCCTTCTATTCCCAAAGACAATATATATATATATATATATATATATATATTCCATTCACATGACAGCAAGACAAGTTCTTTCTTTTTCCTTTTACATGTGCAGCGTAAATGTGAGCTTGCATTTTTAATATATTATAAACAACAACTCTAATATATATATATTATACAAACAGCAAGCCCTATGAGTCTTAAAACTAAAAAGTTATGATATATATATATATATATTGCACAGTTAGCTTCCTCTGTTCTAAGTTTTCATTCGCAACAACCCCAAGTGTTAATTCCTACAGCTTTAAACTCAGCCACTTGGGATGGGGAAATGATGAAAACCCAAAGGAGAAGAGACTTGATGGTTTACCTCTGGTTCCGATGAGAATTCCGGTTGAAAAACCAATCCCCTGTTTTAATGAGTTTTACTCAAAGGAAGATGAAACAACTAGAACTCACAATTTCTCTTGGTCCTCCTTCACACTCGTGTTTTCTTGGTGCTGTAGAATGAAGGTAAGTTTAGGGGCTAGTAAATATATACAAGGTGAATGGCCTGGTCCGAGGAAACAAAGCCAGCGGTCTGAGGCATAAAACAATGGTGGGTGGCGTTGAGTTTCAAAACTTCAGCGACACGGGGCTCGAGAGACATGGCTTTGAGATTGATTTCCTGATCTTTCGCTGCTCTTGTGGTTCCGTATACAACACTACGATCATTCTCTGAGGTTTCTACTTTTCCACGTTTTGGTTCAGTTAACGTGTCATTGTTGCTAAGAAAGTTTAATGGATATTAGATTTTATATATATATACAAGTGTGTGTGTGTGTTTTATTGCTCCCACGTTTTGGCTACCTCTGGAGTTAACTTGGGGAGTTTGGGTTGATTTGTTAGTATGGGCCTAAGGAGCAATCCAACAAAATAGCAAATTAGGTGGGCTATTTATTTGTGAATGTGTGTGTGTGTGTACGTGGCCATGGAAAGTAAAAAAAACAAAACAAACAAACAAAACAAAACAAGAAAGCTACCATTTGGGCCAAAACAGAAAGATTGATACTTGGATGCTATTGGACCGAAAATAACACATGTATAAGCTTTCTTGACCTATCAGATATAAATTCCAAAATTTCCTTTCTTGCAATTATTCTCTTTATTTATCAAATAAATGCTAGAATAAATTCCTTAATGATTTCTTCCTTAAATCAACTTCTTTAGTCCTTAAAGTAATTTCTCTAAAAATCTAGGGCTATACTTCAACCTCAAACTATTTTTCTTTGAATTTCTCAAGAAAGTAAGTCCTTAAATTCTGATAATTATTTTGGGCTAAATTTTCATAATTTAATTCCCATAAAATATTTCAAATCTCAAAATTTGGGATGTTACATAAACATCTTCGACGACGAAGTACCAAGGAATCTCTTTGATTCTATCGGATTTAGAATTGATTCCTATACAAATTGACGATCGAATCGACGATGAGGCGAAGTGATGTACTCGATAGTGAATCGAGTTCGATGACTATGAGACTTCGTGAGGAAGCCGTGCAAGCGAGATGTCGATGAACGGGGAATCGTCCGGTTGATTTGTGTTAGTTCTTTGTTTCGACGATCTGTTATACTACATACATTGTTACTTTACTACTATAATATTAACCAAATATCTTTTTTTATTTATATTTTTTGACATTATGTCTATAAGTGTTCGAAATGGAGCATCCGGGAGGACGTTCAAGTAGTGGACGTGGTCGTGGTCGAGCCCGACCCCTTCCTATAAGAGGGGGTAGGGCGACGCCATCCGCTCCCTGCGGAGGTAGAGGGTCGACGACTTCCCCGAGGTGCCATTTGATATGTCATCTTCACCGTCGGGTTATATTGCATCTTCACCATCGACGCTTCATATGTCGCGTCGTCACCGTCTACCCACACTCGATCCCTGGCCAAAGGAGACAACAGGTTTACTTTACCATTTCGATTGATTTACGTATTTTTAGTTTCCGAAATCATCTATGTACAAATATCTTCAATATTTCACATTCCTTCCTTAGCACACTTTGGGTCGCCTCATAGCCACGTCGGGAAGAATGGAGTTCCTCCCAGTACACCAATATGGGGCTGTGAGATCCTTCGACCGGGGAAGCTTTGGATCTGTACCCGGCGATGAGTAAGTCATGCCAAGTTACCAATAATGTTACAAATTTCTACTCTAATTGATTTGTATGCTAATATTTGCATGATGTCCTCTGTCTTGACATTGTGCCTCACAATCCGGTGGGAATTTCATCTCGGCCCAATTATTCCGTAATTACAATCATCCTTGGACCAAGTGGAAAGAGATTTCTAAGGACAATCGAGATGCTTGGTTCAATGAGTTCTTGGTAAGTTATTTGTTTTATGGTTATTAATTAAGTACTTCTAAAATTTGGAGCACTAATTGTTCGTTATTGATTTTCGGGATAATCATATGTCATTGCTCGAACATCGTGAAGATCGAAAAAAGCTTATAACCACGGGGCGGCTCGGTTGTCTCAAAAGCTTTATTCATTGAGACATGCAAGAGGCAAGAAAGATTGGATTCCACAGATCGCAGACGAATTATTTGAGAGTTGGGCCACCGATGCGAAGTTTCATGACACAAGTGCGAAAAATAAGGAAAATAGGGCTAAAATGGAAGGACCGTCATATGTTGGCGGCTCCATTCCAATTAGTGAGCATCGACGAAAAGTTGTAAGTACACGTTATTTTCTATTTAGGTATCTAATATTTTGTACTTTGAAGTGATTAATTAATGTCATCATTTGCGTTTGCGGTTAGAGTGCAGGGAAGTTCTGTAGGATCGATTGAGTGGGTTACCTTTGAGCGCACCCATTCCGCGGTCGAAGGGAGTGAGAGGCGTGGATTAACCCAAAGGCGCAGCAAGTAGCGGTTAGACATTTATTTCCTTTATTACTTATTTTATGCACCACCATATTTATTTCATTTTACATGTCTTATTTGTTATGTATTTTTGTACTTGTAGGAAACCTTTCGAAGTTGTCACGGGAGAGAGACCCCACATCCTCTCGGTCCGATAACGAGAGTCTGTTCTTTGAGGCTACGGGCGGATTTAACAAGAAAGGGAGAGTCTTTGGATACGGTGCCTCGCCGATGAAGCAAACAAAGCGCTCCTTATGCGACATTGAAGGTGTTTCTTCGGGTAAATGTAATACATTTAATATAGATAATTTCCATTCTCTTTGTCCATTCAAATGAAGTTCAACTAATAAATGTACTTCATAATGTTTTTGCGAGATGAGTGAAGAAGATGAAGGCTTTGGTGCGGGAGCAAGCAACACACGGATGACTCGGAACGGGAGATGATGAGGCGAAGGCGACTCGGGAACAAGAGATTATGAGGCGCGGATGATTGAGAACGAGAGATGATGCGACGGCAGATGACCCGGCAAGCGGAGATGATGCGGCAGCGGCCGTGATTCTCGAACGAGAGATGATGCAGCGAGATAACTCGGCAAGCGGAGATGGTGAAGCGATGCAGCTTCAACTCAAGTCTCTAATGAAAGACAAGGGTTCGGGGTCGGCTCTGGTGATGATGACCATCTTTGGTGATGATGATGATCACAATCTTCTTTGTTTAGGATACTTTTTACTATTTGCTATTTGCAACATTATTATATATATTTTGTTTTAAAATTTGTAAACTCTTTGTAATTGTTATTATATCCATGGTACACTACTTTTTGTACTCACTTTTCGAAGAAAAAAATTTAAATTTTTTTTTTTTAATTTATCGTTTTTGCTACGGAATTTTTTCCGTAGCAAATTTTCGCAAATTTGGGAATTTGCTACGGAAACAAATTCGTAGCAAAATTTGCTACGGAAAAAAAATTCCGTAGCAAAATTTGCTACTTTAAACAAATTCCGTAGCAAATTTGCTATTTTAAAAAAATTCCGTAGCAAAATTTCGAATTTGCTACGGAAAAAATTCCGTAGCAAAATTTCAATTTGCTACGGAAAAAATTCCGTAGCAAAATTTCGAATTTGCTACGGAATTGTTTCCGTAGCAAATTTGCTACGGAATTGTTTCCGTAGCAATTTTGCTACGGAATTGTTTTTCGTAGCAAATTTTGCTACGGAATATTTTTCCGTAGCAAAATTTGCTACGGAATATTTTTTCCAGTAAGCAAATTGCGACGGAAAATAATTTCCGTCGCAAATTGCGACGGAATTTCATTTTCCGTCGCAATTGCTACCCCGGTTTTTGCTACGGAAAAATTCCGTAGCAAATTCGTAGCAAACTCGTTTTGCTACGGAAAAAGCCTGTTTTGCTACGGAAAAAAACTTGATTTTTCTTGTAGTGTAATAATCACAACTAAAGCACTAACTAACTTCCATGTTCTTTATTTACATATTCTGTCACTCTCTCCTAAACCACTATGCCCCCCTCTTTTTTTCACAAGTCTTCCAAACTAGTTGCAAAAAATATAGGGCCAAGCGGGGGAAAATAAGCTATTAAAATCGAAAGGTATACATATATGTTGCCCTTTTCCTGATTTAACCGCGCTGACGAGAAGTTTCAATGTTGGTTATGGTTGTCTTCTTATATATCCTGAGAGGTTCGCAACTAATGAATGCCTCTATCTTGTCGTCGGCCTATGGCAGAGAATTATTAGACTGAGTGTGGAGTATATCTGATATTCATGCAAGTGATATGGGGTTACCAAGGTTGTTGAAACGCTTCTGCTCTGTGCATGTCAAGTCCTTTGCTACATTTCATTGAATTAGCGTCTAATTTGAATATTGTTAACGTGGTTCATACATCAAATATCATCCTTGGCGTGTAAAAACTTTTAGCAGGTCCAGTAAGGCAAGATGCTTTCGTACTAGGAAGACGTCCTGAACTAGGAAACTGCCTGCTGTACTTGTACGTAGGCCATTCTAATTGAATACCCGTGTTTAGGCAGAGCATTGGAAAGCTAAGTCGGCCGTGGAGGAGAAGAAGGAACATGAAAAACGAGGGGACAATGGGTACGTCGTATTCTGTGTGTTCATTCACGTAAAGTGAAAACAGGGAAGCTCATGCCATATTTGAGCAATGATAAGCCCTAGAAATATAAAGTGAAAACACGTAGACTATTGTTTTCTCGTCAATGCCAAGCGCAAAGATTCTAGTCTAGATTTCCTTTATGAAGCCTGGCCTTCAATTCCTCGCCAAAAACTGTGCATTATTAGGGTGGGTGGGTGGGTCACTCTTGAAAATTAACGGGGACACAAAATGACGCGGTGCACGTACACAATTTCTAATTAGAAAGATGTCATTTTAACTAAATATATCAGGGTCATTATTGGACACGACTGGGACGTGATGTCACTTGTACCAGAGAATTGAGGAAAGGGGTCCAGATATTTTGAACTAGCTAGTAGGATCATTTTGCACATGTTTATGAACGACTAGTCATAATAAGCCACAGTAAGATGTACTAGATTTGCATTGGTAGCTGATTTTAGGCCGATTCTCTCTTTGTACAAGTTATATTCTGACAAGTCATAAGCGACACCCCCCCAATTTCACTATACGTGATGACATGGTGACGCTATTTTTCTTTATTCATCTTTTTAAACAAATGAGCCATTTGAACAGTTTAAATCACATTATGTGATATTGAAGGCCAATACCATTAATCACGCCAAATGATAGTTTTATTAGATACTGGATAGTGTGTGTTACGTTTCTTCCCCTTGAGGATACCACGGTACGTACTATGCATATGGTGGATTCTTTTGGCTTTTAATTCCAGAGCAACATATATAGGACGTGGGTGAAGTAAGGAACTAAGGATGTGGAATTTGGAAATGATTCTGGAGTTATACTTTCGTGAACCTCAATTATACCAATATTTTTTTTTTTCCTGAACAAATTCAGTAACACAAATATAATAAGACCATGACCTTTCCAAATAAAAATTGAGTGATTGGAATATCCGATTCGAGCGTCTCTAATCAATGTGAAATCCCGTGATAATGTCGACTTAACATTAAAGCATATAGAATATACCTTCAATATTTTTTTATGATCGTAGTATCTGACGTATATATATATTTTAAATGGTTATGATCTGTACTACTTAGCTACGATTTTGCTTCTCATTTGGAAGCTGCAGGTCGCGAGTAAGTCAGGTGCCAGCCGAGCTATATACCATTTTCCTTGGCTCTATTACGTGTACAATGATCACCTATATATATATATATATATATATATATATATATATATATATATATATCACTTTGAAGAACATGGGGCAGCCGAAAGGCTAAGAATCTTTGCACAAAGATATGTTTTACTCCATCCTGTCCCAAATATAAATACAAGAGAGAGTTAATTTTTCTTGGAAATATTAAAAAAATCTAATTAAATTACTTTAAAATATTTATATTATCATTTTTTCTTTAAACTAATTTATAAATTAATATATAATCTAATGATACACAACTCATGAATGAAATGATTAAGTAACTTATTTAGTTTTTTTAATCTATATAAAAAAAAGTCAATTATGCCTTAATTTAAGACTATTTTTTAAATCTTAACCTACAATGAATGAAGGCCTAGATCCCAGCAGCAATAACCTTTTATGCATCGCGAAATCCAAAAAAATCTTACTTTGAAGGCTAAAGAAAGACTAGTTTAATTTACTTTAAAATAGAATAAAACTACTCTGCTCCCTCCAGCAGCAGCAGCTGCTTATAAGGGGACTCAGTTAATAAAGTACAATTATTGAATGCTAATTACTACTACAGTATCATCAAGTCACTACTAATCCCGTGTTTTAAAATTACATTGACAGGTGAACCCCAGTGGTACACCACTATTATTGGGGGACCATTCTCCTTCTGCACACTCACCCATATGGAGACCCATTATTTGAGTTCCTTTTCTGCATTATAGTTATATAGAATCATTTGCCTCTCTGCCTCCTATTTTCTAGCTTAGCTTACTTACCATGTTAATGCCAACATCAGTGATCTCAAGTCATTATCAGCATTCTATGCAAAACTTTATTCGTATAAGAGGTTCATCATTTGGGCATGCATGAACTTCGGGCGGGATTGATATCAAAATAAAAAAATAAAGTAAAAAATAATAAAGTCATTGTCAACCTTTTAATTCGTATGCACTAAAAATACCAACATAAACACTAAGTTTTTATGAATGCAGAGGGTGAAGGGTATATTTTATTAGTTGTCAGGAAGCGTTTGTTAGGTGCATAAAGAGTTAGCAGAAAAATATTAAAAGGCATACAAGGAATGAGTCAGTGCAAAGTTGGGAGTTTAGAATAATGAGAGAGTGAGGTTGATATATAGCAATAATTGGAGTTAATATAAGGGCACAAATGATATAAGGGGTAATATTTGGAATTATAGAGGGGCGTTGGCATCAAGAAACCCTCATCGCGTCCTCTTCAAAGCAAGCACTTTGAGTGGAATCCAACTCCTCCTCAACCATTAGTGGGATTTCCCTTTCATGCACCTAACGCCTTTGAAAGCAACATATTAAACTAGAGAATACCTTTCCCTCTCCCCCCATGTCCTACACGGTTTCCCAATTCCAGTATTCCAATATATTTCCAGATTAAGATACTCAGGTGGGCTCTGTCAAATCTGAGTGCCCAATAGTTTAGAATAACATCTCTCTGATTTTGTGAGCAATTGGATGTCATGTTAGGATCGAGAATCCAATATCAACAACCCCTTTTGAATTTTTTGCAAAGTGCTCCTAATTAGTTTAATTAACATGCCCAGATCTATTCTTTCAGCTTTAACAGTCTTCAAATCTGAAATTTTAAATTCTGTAAGAATATGATTCAGATGGTAGTAGTGGAGGCGGCCTCTTCTTGCTGATTAGAAGGCTTATTATTAAAAATAAGACCACGCCTATGTCTCTTTACAGCCCTTTGTCTGACAAACGGGGTGGAAGCCCTGTAGGGAAGATGGGAGGTATTATCTGCATCGTACATCTCAATCCACTTTAATATTTTTGATACTAGCAGTAATTTAACAGGTCTCCAAGCCACTTGGCTTGACCATGTCCACGTGGTACTAGATGGTGCTTCCCAATTATTAAGTATTGTTTTTGGGATCTTATAATATAATCTGTCTTATTATTAGGAGAATAGGATAGAGGTTGTAGAGCAGTATCCCCAGTCAGCTAGATAAAAAGGAACAATGAAACCCGTCAAAACAGAAACTATTAAGTTCATAATTACAGGAGTAGTGTCCATTTACGGATTTTAGCTTCGTCATGTTAGGTTGTGCTCCTACATTCTTTTCCTATCTGAAACTTTTGCCTCCTTTTTGTCGAATATAAAGGGACGCCAAAAGCCTAACAATTATATACATGGGAAGATCATGATATACAACAAAGCTCTACACACATTAAGCAGCACTAGTAAAGAAGTCGTTTTTAGGATCTACTTTCGGCACCGATTGAAAGAGATGTGTTGCTAAAGTGCCCGCCATAACATTTTTGACAAGAAGTTATTTTTTACTTTTGGTTATTTCATACTCCTCTTTTTGTTAATATAAAACCTACTTAACTAATCTGATTAGATTAAAGAAGTTAGTTAATATGATATGTTTTTCTTAAAACATCATAATTATGTTTTTCTTAAAACAGTTAGTTAATATGATATGTTTTCCCTAAAACATCATAATTATCTTTTTAATTCCTTCCCCCATTCATTTTGCTTGATTATTGTTGAAGAAATATCAATAAGACTAATTTAGAAAAAATAATAATAAATATGTAAAATTGATTTTACAATCAGGACCAATATTAACTCTCCAATTAGCTCATATATTAAGGATTGATTGTAAATGGGTTGGTTATTATTATATGGATATTTCGCACACCCGATTTAGGTGTGTCTTATGCCACTTTTAAGGTTAAGTGAATTAATATAGACTGTGTTGGCGGCATTTTTTTTTTAACAAAAAAACTTTTGGCACCTCTAATTTCTTACTTATCTTGGAGTTTTCATACCAATAAGCTATAAGTAATTGTTCGTTGGCAACATTATCCTGTATTATTGATTATATAAACATTGTCACCACATTTGTTACAAAGCAGTAGGAGATATAGCAGTCAAGGAAGGTCATTGCAGGGCCATCCATCCACAGTTAATTAGCGTCATTAACCCAAACCAAATGGGATAAAAAAGGAAAGAAGCTTTACGGGTGGTAGAATGTGGGGGATTGATTATCTATCAGTCACATGTACGGATTTGTATAGGATCCTTGCGGCACATGACTCATAATAATAAGGATTTGCATGTGAGAGTGAGAGAGAGTTGTTTTGGTTTTTTGTATACCTAAGCGATCAGGCATTTGGTACCAAATAATACTGTATACTTTGGACGGGAAGGAAACAACAAAAATGTTTTAGAAAAAAGAAGCATCAAGTGAAACAAGGTCGAACAGAGACAATTTGGTGGACACTGTAAACGTTATTATCCAACCACACTTTGTAACTCTGTTTAGGAAAGAATATGAAAGAAAGATAGGATAATCTCGCCGGCTGTCGAGCAACTTCGGTTGATGCTATATATGCTTTAGATACTTAAGCGTACGTGTTATTAGAATGACTGTTGATCAACACAAATTATAAATAATAAAAAATAAAACTTGATGGACAGTGGCCGCTGTTATCAGAGATCTATCCTAAATAATAAAGGTGAGTTGATTAAATATCTAAAACAACAAATTTGTAATTCTGTGATGCTTGTGGCTTGTGAAGCAGCTTTATTAAGGTAGCAGTTTGTGATGATCACTTTCAATCACAAATTGGCCACATGTACGACAAGTACAATTCAGAGGGGGGAATTAATGTTGAAAGTTGAAACACTCGAGTGGCATTTTGAAATTTGAAATGGGCAAGTAGACCATACAAACATCTCTCTCTCGTTCACTATACACATGCGCATGCAAACGTGTGGATTGTTGAGGAATAAGACAGCCTCCTCAGAGAGAAGAGAAAGATCTATTTGAACTCCCCCAAAAAAGTCAAAATTATACTATTTGCTACTACTATTGAAACATGAACATGATACAATAAAAAGATTCAAACCACCCATCAAAAAATTTCCGGGGGTGGCCTCACTTCTATCTACAATCTACAAGTCTCAACACTTGTTAGATTCACCCTGCTTCTCTTATATTCCACCAAACGCCGTAGAAACTGCTCAACTTCTGATGGATCTTGCAAACTATAGGAAGCCTCTGTTTCTCTTGGCACTTTAGACACTAAAATCCCAATCCCTTGATCTCTGTTGCGTAGAACCTGAGAATGATAATCCATAATGTTAGAACGGATTAAACCAGCAAGAATAAGTGTGAAGTATATATATATATATATATATATATATATATGATAAGAGTGATCAGTATTTGTTACCTTAAAAGCATCCTCGTCAGTTCGGTCATCACCAATATAAATCGGAAACACGTCTTGAGACTTCTCATATCCTAAAAAACGAGTTAAATGACAGTTAGGATTGACATAACTCATCACAGAAAGTTCCTCAGCACTTGTTTCAATTTGGCTGCCAAGACTCACCAAGTGACCGCAACAAAAACTCAAGAGCCTTGCCCTTGTCCCACTTGATGTTTGGACGGATCTCTAGAACTTTTCTTCCTTGGGTAAGTCTAAGTTTTGGGTAATGGTTTAGAACTGATTTTACTTGCTCTGCCAATGCACCCCAACTCTGACAAAACAGAGAAGTTAGTGGTTTGGTACAGAAATATTAAAGCATTGACGAGTAAGCAGTCTAATAGTTCTGTTGACCGGTACCTTCTCCTCAACACAACGGAAGTGCACGGACAAGCAAAACTTGTTATTCTCCACCATAGCCCCCGGAACAGACTTTGTTTTTTCTACCAAGATTTTTTCCACCTGGAAAAATAAAAATGACAGAGACAAATTAAGCTTAGTGTTTCATTTTGCATGGGTTGCCAAATCGGTGGAATGGAAGGTTTTGGAGGTAAGATGAGACGAACCTCGTTGATCATGGGCAAGAACTGGCTCGCAGGTTGGAAGAGGACTGCTCGTTTACCCTGAAACAACGTAAGAAATTCAGAAACTAAGCACACAGAACAAAAACCTTGGCGTTTATATAAGGGCAGGTTACAGAAACTCTTACTTTCTTAGAGTTTCGTGTTTTCGTTGGCCCCTTGATGTCCATGCCATGGCTGCCTGCATAGTACAGTTCGGCCAGTCCTACAAAGTTATAGACCTGAGACCAAAAAAAAAAAACTCAATTAATTATTATGGGAAAAAGGACTATACCACGATAATCATTACTCTGTTATTACGGGTTTTTGGCTGTCAAGAAAAATGTACCTTGTCTATGCACCTCCCAGTCACGATGGCTGTGGGAAAATGTCTGGCTATGTTCTTCACCGCTTCTCTCATCTGATTTCAAAGTAAGAACATCAAGTTATTTAGTTAGTTAAGAACACATTTTTATCAGTATGAGTTTTTCAGAGCTGGTAAGAACAAAAAAAAAACCTTTTCGGTCATGAATGCTTTCTCGGGGTCTGCAACAATTGGGGAGAGAGTTCCATCGTAGTCGAGAAAGGTTATGATCTTTTTTCCTCGGGATTTATATATTATCTGATCAAACACGTTGAGCGCCGAAGGACGAAGAAGCTGCATATTGAAACAGTTCAGAACAGAGTAGAATAAAAGCTGAACAGGAAAAAAAAGGTGAAGCAAAGGATCGTATGTTTACAAATTCCAGAACTTACGTCTGAGTTATCACAATCATGAACGGTGGGTCTGACTCGGGTCGGAGAGGAAGCTCTCATTGAATCAATCCAGGAGGTGACCTTAGCTCCTCCTTTGCCGTCTCCGTCCTTAAGCCTTTTCATCATGAACTTTTTCAGGGATTTCCCCAGAAACTCACGAAGCAGAGCCATGAATTCCGGGACCCCTGCTCCGGGAAACACTGGTGAATTCGAAATCGATAACATCGCCGAAATAACAGCATTGATTTGTGATTTCAAATCAGCGGCCATCACATTTTGGTTCGTCATCAGGTTTAGATATGAACTAGACAGAGTGTATTGAGAGTTAGGAAAGGGAAAGGCAGGGGAAAACAGAGGAGAAGAGAGATGGGTGTGGAAGTGTGGGTGTGTTTGGATGCTGTATATATAGGAAGAAACCCACTCACAAGTCACGGGCAAGGAAGGAGGTTTTGTGGGCGTCAAATTTATAAAGTTGGGTTTCACAGCACAAGGCCCCGGAATATCACTTATTTTTTTTTCTGAGTTTTGAGCAACTATATGCTAAACATAAAAGTGGAGGGGCCACCATGATCCTTTTTAAATTTCCCTTTCTTCTCTCCCCTTACTCAATTATGGGGACTCTTTTTTCTTCCTATAACATTGTAGAGTTTCGTTACCTTACTTTATCCTTTCAATTTACAGCAGTATTTTACCCTCAATTTATAACAAGAGAATCATATGGTATGAGAAAATCAAATTTACTTGCATTAGTATTTTCTCTCCCGTTTCCTTAATTTAAAATTGTTGATTTTTCAATGATACAAACTTTAAAATTAAAATTACCAAGCAGCTCGTCATTTTGCTTGATGTAGCAGCTCTCTTTAATCAGCAAGGATTCGGAGGGCCAAACCACGACATCATAAAAAGTAGCTAGACTGAGTGAACCGGTTATATCATAATTTACCATCTTTATATGTTTCTATATGGCACCATATATCAGATTCAATTAATCAAAATCAGTATTTATTACCCCAAACTTTAAAAGGACGGGATTTTACAATTGAAATGCTTTGCCAACTTTTTATCATAATAAAGACATTGAGCAGTGGCTCTCCTTAAACAGTTTTGGCTTACTTGCCATAATGACCATGCTTAACTTGTGTAACTAAGGTTAACTACGCTATCTGTGCCCATGTTTGCCTTCAGAGTGACAATTCTAACCCTTGATTGGGTTCAAACCTCCAATTAACTAAGTACCAAAGAAAGTAAAAAAGCATGCACATTGATCAATATAGATGAATATAAAATGGTAGGGGTGGTTTCATTATATACATGTGGGGTAATTTAGAAATGAGAATATAGACCTTAGGGGCTAAGAAACAAATCCAAGGATGAAGGATGCAATGTAATGAAGGTCCCAAATTAAACCGCCCCTTGTATGGTTCCAAAGAAACAAGCAGCTCCAACCTAACTTGTATTATGAATTTGGTTGATGCCTTCAAAACCAGCGGCATTTAATTCTTCCCTTTTAATTTTATTCCCTGATCAACTCTCTCTCTCTCCTCTCTTCAAGTTTTCATATGCATGTGCATGTTACTTCTATTACCTTCTAAGGTTAAATTCATATGCATTCCTTCTTCTATTTCTTCCACTTTATGTATTCCAGTGTTGAATAATATTCATTCTTCCCAATTATTGTATCCCATACTTTCTTTTCATTTGACAGTATCAAATCTTACCGGTTTTCATTATTCAAAGACACGTTTTCATGATATTCACATAACGCGTGTAAAGAAAAGTTATATTATATATGTACGAAATGTTTTTTGTATATATCTTCATGCGTAGATCATATTCTGATACAGAGAATATAGCTAATTATGTTGCTTTGCACACTTCAATTAAATATTAAACACGTATATACGCTGCCAAACTTCAGTATAGAAACATATGAGAAGGGCTTACACACCAATCTCTAGTTCGCTGTCATTTATTTGTCAGCAAACATTTTTTTAACAAAAAAACAAAGAACATCAATGTGATGGAATAAAAGAAATGGGAAAGTCTAAAAGTCGTGTGGGGTTGGCGAATACGTAAACCTGTAAACTTTGAGAAAATAACTTGCTTGGTTTGAAAATATGGTAGCTTCCTTCTGCGGAAGGGTGAATCTGAGAGGTATTGCTTGATTCCCCCTGCATATACTTTTCATCACACAGAGCTAGCTTGCAGAGTTTCAAACGGTGACGCTTTATAATGTATATACATATGCATTCATTTTATTCATAAATTGATAGCCAATATAATATAATGGATATTATAAATTAATATAATAGAAATATGGGATAGGATATTGTCATTCCACTTTTTCACCGTTAGATCAAAATCTCATCTATTCTGATCTAACAGTGAAAAAGTGGTAGTGACAATATCATATCCCTAGAAATATATAATCTAAGTCGCAAGATGTGCTTAAAAATATATTGATGATATTGAAAAACAAAATTGAACCATAAACTTTTTTGGCAATACAGTAAATGAATTTGCAGGGTAACATTGTTACCGTAAAAGAAAATGCACGTTCATAAAATTAAAATAGCAACAGCTGGGACCTAACGTTCCTAACTCTGACTAAGTTTTTGTCAAAAGAAAAGTCTCACGGTGAATAAAGTGCAAGGGAATAAGGTAACCGACCCTTGTCTTTATATCTTTCGTTTTTTTCTTCAGATTTTCAACATCCAGCCATTGTGATTCTCTTGCTTAATCAGAACCTTAAAACTAAACATGGCTTCAGATGCTTTTTTGCCACCCTGCTCTAATAATAAGAATTAGGCACATGTTTAATTGATTCTCTGGCTAAAACTGTCTTTACAATCTTCCATATATATATATATATATATATTCGGTCCCCCTTAGCACATTCAACAAAAAGGTTCCATGTTTTCTACAGGCAAATTCATTCTCCATTATTTAAACCTAAACCGGAGTCCTCATAAGCAAACTAAACTCACTGGTATGGAACTTCGGGAGCTTTAACTCTCCATTTTTCCCCCCGGGGCCCACCCCCAACAGAATTATTATGAAGTTTTGAAAAGAACTATTTGATTTTCTAAGCGGTTAAATGCAAGTTGATAGAAGATAACACGCACCCAGCAAGAAAGATATGGGAAAAGCTATTGATTTAGTGATAAAAAATTAGGGGCTTGATTTATGCACGGTGGATGCTGGGGGAATATATATATATATACACACACACACACACATATTTGACCAATAGTGGTTTTGGGGCGTGCATAATTGGAGAAAGCAGAATGAGATTGAATAATGGAAAACAGAGGACTTGTGTGGACTAAACTGCCATAACTGCTTTATGATAATTATGGGACGGCGAACTGTGGTAAGTACTATTTGGATTCAAATCCTTGTCGCTGTTGTTAACGTATCATAAAAAAGTCAAATAATCTGACCAAGCAAGCTTCCAACTTCCAGCCCCAAACGACAACTAGTACTGTATTAGCCCTGTAATCAATAAACGACAAGAGCGTTTTAACAGCTTTTTCCCGGGATGCGTCTTCCCCTTCTTTTCCTCACAAAATTTTCCCAGCTGTCCTTGTCCCTCATTATTGTGTTTCGTTTGTGCCCCGTCATATTTCCATATTGATTGATTGGTTCCTGTGGGACTCTAAAAACTTTATATGCCACGTGTATGCATCGTGCACTCCTTACAATTGGGCCACTTCTAGTTCGCGGATTCTATTGGGTGGCCAACTTGGACTTATTTTTACCTTTATCAGCTATGGAAACACTCCAAAACCAATCTTTTGTGTAAGTCGAGACAAAACTCCTTTCACATATTTACTTTCACTTATACAAAACCTAAGTTTTAGAAAGTTTCCAAATGCAGAGTAAAGGACGAGGGGGTGGCTCTCCATCAAAGAAACATACTCTTCTTTCAATCCCATTTATGGGTTCCTTCATCATATTTTACGACAATCAATAAAAAATATTAAATTTCATCAATATATTATATTAAAATTTAATAAATTTTTAATTTTACCTTCTTTAATATACGTTCTACCCTATCTGTATAAAGTCTGCACGATAATAAATAAATAATGAAATAATAGATTCATATGAAAAAATTTACGATTCAACTTATAAATAAGATTAAAAAAATGTTCTTTATCACGGAGCACTTAGATCAACTTAGAGACATGTGTGGGCCTTTATTTCTGAAAGCCGGACTCATCAGATTGTTAGTAACACTTGATATTGGTGGATATATATATATATTTTTAAAAAATCTTACTTGACTTATAAATAAGAGTATATGAGTACTTCTATTAATATTCATCTTCCTTTATCACGATTGCTACGTTTGGTTGGTTGACATGAGCACATCCCTCACCATATGATCACAAGTTTGAACAACATTGAGTATTCCTCTTCCTTTATCGTTAGTTTTGTCCCCGAGCCCACACCTCCAAGGCTCCAATCATTCCTTCCGCTTGAAATATAAAATTACGAGCAGGAGAGGTTCTGCTGCCCTTTCATTTTAAGAACTTTCCCAAATACAATTTTTTATGTTTATTTGGATCATTATAAACTCTTAAATCTTTGAAAAAGAGGAGAGGAGTACTTTAACCATTTTATTCTGCCTTAGATCCAAACAACTCCATTATATATCCTTTTAGATAATTTTTTTCCTCCAGCTCATGGAATCCTTCATTGATTAATACTCCTATGTTGTTGATGTGAAACGAACATTTTTAAGGTTACCCACTTGCTCAACTTGTCTATTGTCTTTTTTCTCCTATCGTTTAATTTATAATCCACTGTCTTGTTTTTTCACTTTTAGATCACACGTTCAGCATATACATAAGCCAAAAAATATTATAGAAAATTTCTAATCTCGTACCAAGCGTCCAAGCAGCGAAGAGTTATCTGCGACCCAACTCTGTGTGTGTGTGTGATATTAAAATCATAGTTTTATGAGCTACAATTAATTAAAATACGAGGACGGAAATATGAATTGCCCAATGCACTTGGGATATTTTGTTTTGTTTGAAGAATAAGACTACATGCAATATTTTTATGAAGAAGATATAGGGGGAACGAATGACAATATATTTATGGTTTGTGTGGGATTGAATGCCCGTGGATTCAAAATGTGCAGCATTATGCATCAAAAGGCTTGTAGCTTAGTGGTATAAGAGTTTTCTTTAAGTGGGAAGTCGCAGGTTCGATCTCACTTAAAACTTTAGGTTGTAAGTGTCTGCCTCTTTAATAATAATAAAAATGCAGTATTACATTGATCTTGGTACGTTTATTTGGAAAGAACACTAATGACAAGTTATCCCACTAGATGTGGAGGCATGGAGCGGCTTTATAGATTGTACAACGCAATTGTTTTCTATCAAAAACAAAAACTTTGGATAGATTATGATTAAAAGATCTCACTCTATAACCTCATTGAGTATTTATTTCGATCTTTCTCAACCTCTTTTAAAAAGACTCAATATCGATTGATAAACTCTCCTCACCAGTACATTCAATGATATTATTTAAGCATGTCCGAACCACCACAAACTATTAAAACAATCTTAAACAATGACTAGATTAAAACGTCCAACAACTTGAGACACGGTCATCAATTTAATTTTCAGCCATAAAAGTGAAACCATGGCTATAAATCAAGGTGGAGAGATATGATGTAGGGGCCAACTTAAAAGAAAGATCACCGGACAGAGCATAATAGTTTTCATCCAGCTTTCTTATATTACGGGTCCTGATCAAACCCCAGGACTGATGATAGCCAGCATCCATATATGATAGATCCCTAGTCTCCTTTTTGTTTTTATACCTAAAGATGCTACCATACCATTACCATGCATGAACCTGTACGACGACGGGGCAATGATTTATGCGTATACATAGAGATCAGGAATCCAATACGTTTAAATTATAAAGGGTACAATCACAATATTCTGTAATTTATGGCCTGATTTCATGTCGACAATTGTTTAGTCTTAGATTTCGATCGTTGTATATGAAGTTTAAAGGTAGCTGTGAAAAAAACAGCTTGGATGTGATGAAAAAAACTCAGAATATGTCGACGTGATGACTGATTGGAGCGGTTTTTGCTAGGTTAGGATAGCATATTAAGTCCCAAAATTATTCTCAATAGAGTAGCGAGGATTTTGTTTCCATTTCTTGGTTTAAGTTAAAAGCTCAAAGTCACATCCAAAAATTCTTTTACCTATTTTTTTTTTTTTTTTTTTTTTTTTGACACGGCAAGTATAGGTGATGTTAAAGGATGAGAATGGTGACGGAAGGGAGAAGAGGACGAGAAAAGCTAGAGCTGATTCTCTATGATCTAGGGATGCCTCAATGATCGATCACACCTATATGCTTTTAGGAGTATATTTGTGGGGGATATAATTGAAATCAAATATAGAATCTGAATTATTTGTCAGTGATAATGGATGGTCCTGCAAGAATAAGAGTGCATGTCCTCCTTAATTTGAGCCATTCGCTCTTCCATTCACGTACGCCTTTGTTTCACATCTGACATACGACAATTATATTTATATTTTTAAAAATAAAAGAAGAAGAAGACTTAAAGCCTTAAAGGAAAGGAGAGTACGTACCGTGAAAAACAGAACCAGCAAGACAGACATTATATGCACTATGATGACGATGTTGTGGTAGAGGAAGAGAATCTAAAGGACACACACACACACAAGAAATTAAATATCTTCAATATTAGCAACGCTGTTAATTATATACGTAGTACATAATAATTTTTACAATATTGAATGAAAAAATTATAACTAATTAATTCCTATAAGAAATGTCTTCAGGGAAATATATAATTTCTGATATTTGAGTTTTTTTTACTTTTACAATTTTTTTGACTCAAAACAATTTAATTCTATTTTTTTTTTAACTTGGCACAATTCAATTTTTATAATTTTAATAGCTCAATAAAATATAAGAATTATTTTGCACTAAATCAAATTTGAGTGATGCGAAAAAAAAAAAATTTAGGATTAAAAATTATGTTGTCTTAAAAACACTTTGGCGATTCTAGAGCTCTGGCCATTAACTGAACGGAAAATTAGAAGAGAGTGCCGGACACGTTCAAATCCACTTAAATCTCTTGCATGCAATGTCCCCAACCTAGCGGGTCAGGTTTTTTTATTATCTATTTTCTCATCATCCCTCATAATTTTTAAATCATATCCGTTTAATCAATCTGAAAGGTCATATCATTAAGTTATACTTTTTGGATTTTTCTTTCATTTTTTCCAATCAACAACCCAGATAAATTTATGAGAAAATGGATGATGAGATGATCTTCTTCCCAATCTTTCTCTGTTCCTTTAAAAACTATCCTATCCGATTTTAAATGTCTGATCTAATTTAAAATTTAAGTTCATATTACACTATTAATTAAATCGTATATATAAGATCGGAGTATCAGTTAGGATATCTTTTTATCTAGAGATACGGGGAAAGTTAATTTAGGAAATAAATATATACGGCATATATAAATTTGAAATGGTTACAAGATATCTATTTTTGACCAGCAATGAGACAGTATCTATGATGGTTGGTGCTGGAAGAAAATTTTTGAAATTCAAAATATTTAAATCACACCCCTTAAGAAATTTAAGTATTTTATTTACTAAGATTAAGATGTTAGATAGAAATATTTGATCATAAAATTTCAGTGATTGATATGAAAATCCACAAAAACTAGAAGAATAATACGAGAATGAACCAATTGCATTACGCTAGAATTTTCCAATATTTTTCTCATGAGATCAAACCCTGATATTTTTCCACAAGGCATTGGCTTTAATCATGCTTTCAATTCAAGTGCTTCGCCCCTGGCTTTCACTACACTCTCAATTTTCCAATGCCTGTTCACCAATCACACACACACATATCGAGATATTTTATGTGACCAAATTTTAAATTTATCTTTTCTGTATATTCATAAATATATATATATAAATATATATATATTTGTCATTTTCGTGCAGATAAATCATGAACGATAAAATTCGAACTAAAGATATAAAAAAATGAAGCACACAAAGGGTAAACAACTGAAATAACTACCAGGAAAGGGAGAGAGAATATCGGGGGCCCCAGGAGTGGAAATGATTGATGTGGGGCCCACAAGAGGCGCGTGGTAAGCCCACTAAGGCCAGCACCACCTCCGTTCTGGCACTCTCCGGCGCTAACCTTTTTAGCCTCTAATCGCAGATATGCAATCTCCTAAATTCCTAATAGGCCTCTAATTAATATGCCCATTGAATCCATATTTCATATTTAATACGAGTCCTTTTGATAGGGTGTTTCCGGAGCATCAATTGGTAATACCATCATTATAATAAGTCATGTTGCATCCCCTTAACTCGATTTTTTTTTTTTCGCATATACTTTCTTTAATTTTTAATATAAAATATATTTATCTAATTTTATTTGATTAATTAAATTAGTTGCATTTACTTATTTATATATATTTTTATATATATATATATATGTTTTTCAAATCTCTAGCCATTTTCCTTATTTTCTCATTTCCTCCACTCTATAATTATTGTTGAGGAAAAATCAATAAGAGTAAATTAGGAACATGTTAACAAATATAAAAAAATATGTCTTACAAGATTAACTCCCCCATAATATATTTTATATTAAGTGGGAGTGGGAGTATTATTTACAAATATATGTGCTCAGTTATAATTTGTATGGTCCATTTGATGCCTCCAGGAAGCTTCGCTACTGCTCTCAAGTCTCATCCATCCATTAAATTATAACCTCGGATACTAAGTTGCCATTATTATATTATGAGAAATGATTCGGAACATTCTAATTATCAAATGAACAAACAGCATATAAATATTCTCATAATCCAGTCTTAATCAAAGAGCACTCTATTGCTTTGCATCTTCCTCTCCTGCCCTATGTGTTTGCTGTTTATTACTCCTACGATTTTTTTTGTTTTTGCCGACAATTTTTTACTCCTACAATTAAATTAGTGTGCTTGCCGCATTAACTACATATAATGCTCCGATTCGATCGATTGAATTAATATTTGATGCTCACAATGCAGCGAATTAAACCCAGCAAAATTAATAATTTTGGAGGAAGGACGTTGTGGAATATGCTGAGATATATAGCTAGAATCCAAGTGAAAATAATTATATGTGTTCATGTGGCTCAAATCACTGGTGGGTGGCCCATAATACCGTACAAAACGAGATCTGTGACACTGGCATTTTCTGTGATCGCAGTTCAAAGCTATGTAAGAATCATGGTTTAACAAATAATAAAAACAAGAACGACAAAGTTTGGGGGCAAAACAAATGGTGAAGAATCGTTTGATGGGGTTAGAGAATTTGAAACACAATTCCCACCATAAAGTTGAGAGCAGGGTGACTGTGATTTTCTGCATGATGTGATTTAATCCCTAACCAGCAACCAAACACTTATGAATTGAAGAGACTCATCATCAACTTTTGCTAACTACACCTCATCTTTGGAATCTTGGACCAAAGTACATTGATTAAAAGCTATTTGTGTGTGTGTAGTGTTACATGCATGTATTCTTCCCTTTCCTTTACCACTTTTTCAATAATTTAATTTATTTATTCCTCCCTTCTTTCACATACAACCAAAAACGCATGCATTGCAGGTTGCCTCCCGCAAAAGGAAAACAAAAATATCTCAAAATCTATCTTTATTTCTCTTGTAATCCTATATTTTATTTGATTAATTTCATGGAAACACCTTTAGCTATCATTTTTCTTAGCAATAAGCATTAACTAACTAATAGGTCCAGCACCAGATACTATGCTTATGATCCAAATATCAACGAATCAAATCATCCTAGAAAAGAAAGAATTTATTTTCAACCGGCCGGAGGCCAGAAGCTATATAGAATTATCTATTGAATCAAATCTCATATGATCTACCAACTATACCATTGAATAAAACATGCTAAGAAAAAGGTAATTAAAAGAGTTAGAAGATGATGTGAAGAGTTCCTATACGTGAATGTAATTCACTTTCATATAAGCAATAAATGTAAAAGTCCAGAGACAAGAATTTGAGAAAGCGAGAAGTTAAAAATACAAAAACCAAAAAGGCAAAAACAAAAGAGAGAGAGAGAGGGCGATCATTAAGGAACAAATGAACGAAAAGGATTAATTAAACTATACATGGACCGGCCTTTCCTTAATTTCCCGAAGAATTAACAGCCAAATCAGGCAAAGTTATTGCACTTGATGGCGACCCCAACAAAAAAGAAAAAGGCATATCTCTTGTAATAATTCAAAGTGAATACTGAAATGCTCTTGGATCACTATTTGAACTCAAGGCTTCGTTTGGAAAATCTGCTTCGAAACATAAATAAATACACAAATTCTTGCAAAGTGGGGCATGCTTTTGTAAGTGGTTAGAAAGAAAGAACGAGTATATATGAGCGTAAAACCGTGGATTCAAGTCTGTTGTTAAATATTCTTGTAGACCCAACACTTTTTTTGTCCTGAACGCTGATCATTTAGAGTTGCTAGAAGACATTTTCTTGCCCTGATTTTCACCTTTAATTGACCACATTATTAAATGTAATTTACGACGAACTTTTTCCAAGATGAATGTGCATGACAATGACAGAAACAGCTGATAGAATCGGAAGTTGGTTTTCAAAACAATGGGTTTCAATTTTTTTAAGGTCCCCCCACCCTCAACTTGATCTCCTTCCTCCTGTCTCTTATAATAAGTCCTATATATCCAATTTTCCCTCTTTATTTTGTCTGAGTTGAGATATAGGGAATCTAACAAGAGGCTTAGTGGACCATACTGTGATAGAATAAAGAAACGAAGAAGAAATGCATGGATATCAAAGCTATATTATTTATGCATTAACACAGTCAATATAGGATCATCCATCCTAGTCACTTTTGTTTTTAAAGGTTATGGATCACTTATGGAGTCTCAAAAGTATTTATTATCTCACATACTTATCTCATATATCGTAAATTACAATTGAAAAGCTATTTTTAAAAGCTTTTATCACTATTCCAAACAAACACGAATTCATATAATATAAGAATATCAATGCTGGAAATGACAAGTAGTCATTTGATAGATGGGAATTGGTTTAGGTTCGTAAAAATATGTTGGCTACGAACCAAAAAAGGAAAAAGCTAACGACGTTTGGATAAAAGCATATACTTAAAGTGGCGGAACGAGAAAATTATTTTAGCCCGGCCAAAAAATAAACATATTGAACTATTTACTAAATAAAATCGCATAACATTAAAAATACAAATAAATAATAATCCAAAATTAAAAATCAAAAGATAACCTAGTAAATAAAAATTCTATGACGTTTAAAATGAGATTTATTAAAAGGTGCATCACTTTTAGAAATTATTTTCTTAGAAATATCACTTTCTCGAAGTTATTTTCTTCTTAAAGAAGACATTTATGCTTTTTCGTTTATCTTTACTCATTTTTTTCAACCTACAAAAAATTTGGTGAATATATATTGACGTCAATGTTAATTACTATCTTATGTCACTAAACATTAATTCTTATAGTACTACTCAATCTACAAAACTAACACTTAAATGCGCATTCCACTTACCTCAAAACAAAATAATTGGAGAAAATAAAAGAAATATAATATGAACCCAAAAAATATTTAAAAAAAAAATACAAATCTAATTCAATTTCAGCTAAGCAAATAACTTATTATAATCTATTTTTTAAAGAGAAATTCATTATAAAATCATAAGACAACCAAATAATAAATCGAAACCAATTAAAATTAGTCATTGATCATCCTCTACATATATATAGTCATCTATTGTCAAAACTCAATACTTTTCAGAAATCATAATCCCAAACTTTTCACTAATCAACACAATATTATCCTCATTAGAAAGATAAAAATACATAGAATAACTTTCATAAAAGGAGTGAGGTGAAAAGAAGTGATTTTGAGTACTTATTTGGTCCTTAAAATGAAGATGAGCAACATCAGATATAAGATAATACTAATATTTTCAGTAGGTATCTCAAACAAAAATTTTATTTTCCTCTTACATCCCAAAAAAAGAGTATAATTATAGAAAAGATAAAAAATTATCTGGGGTCAAATTAGTGACCAAAATCAAATATTATACGATATATATATATTAATACATAAGATAAGAGAATGCCAACTGGGACCAAACCCCAACTGGCCATAAGGTGGCTCCGCCACTGTACTTAGGATATATAACTATTATAATGGGTGAATAGTATAGAATGAGTCAGCATGCGCTCAAAAGTTCTCCTTCATGCGTGCGTATTATATGTACATGTTTGATAGTTGATGTAACGTGATAATGGAAAACTGTTGGTGGTGTGTTGGCGCATTAGCGGATATCAACCCATCCATCACAAATCCATCATTTTATATAGGGTTAAGGAGCAAAATCGCCAACGAACTATTAGGCCAGGAGCATCTGGCACAATTAAGTTTTAAGGGTACCAATAATACCAACAAACAATTGAAATTGTAAAAAAATCACAATCCGTCAGTTTGCTACAGTAACTTCCGTTTATGACTTTTTTTTTTCCTTTTTGGTCAATGCTCCAACAACAAATCTGAAATTCATCATCAAACTACCCATCCTTTGCTTCCATCACCCCTTCAGAACTCCACGATTGAAGGGAAAAATCACAAAATCAGAAGTGACGAGCTCGACAGATCAAATCGAAATCAGAGAAAAATGGAAAGTGAAATCAAAAATTACAACACAGATCAGAAATTGAAGGGAAATCAGATCTGAATAGTGAAAAGGCTCGTTGAATCCGAAGCCACCAAGAGAGGAAGGAAAAGAGGGAAAGGTGGAAGTGTTTTTGGGAAGAGAGAGAGCTCTGGTACCATAATACGTTGAATCAGTCAGAGAGCAATTGGAAACTGAGAAAAAATACTCATCATATGCCAGATCTGCCAGAAGATAAGATCACCTTCAGTCTCGAAACAATTACCATTCAGCCTGTCGACCAACTCCTTAGCATCCGATTCAACAACTAATTTTCGGATACCCAGATCCCACACCATATTGAGACCTTTCAATAATGCCCATTCTTCTGCCTCATAGACTGAACAAATACCAAGGGACTGTTTAAAGCCTGCTATCCACTCCCCAGTATGATCTCTTAAAACTCCTCCACATCCTGCGTTTCCAGCAATTTAATTTTGGAGGACGCCCTTTGACAGCTAATAGCGTGGGAATGTTCAAATGGAGATGACGGTCCTGTACCAACACAAAGTTCCTTCGGCAATTTAATATCTGATTCCAATCGCCATCTCTGGGACTTTTGGGGAAGACGAGGGCGAGGTTTGGGTGGTAGGGCGAGGAAAAAAAACCATTTTGAAGAAATTCATAAACGGAAGTTACTGTAGCAAACTGACGGATTGTGATTTTTTTTTACAATTTCAATTGTTTGTTGGTATTATTGGTACCCTTAAAACTTAATTGTGCCAGATGTTCCTGGCCTAATAGTTCGTTGGCGATTTTGCTCCTTAACCCTTTTATATATATGGACATCCATGTAATACGCACAATATACCCACCCTTAATTTTTATGTCTAATGATAGCGACTTCGGCAAGTGCACCGGTCGTTATAAGTAATAAAGTAGTGAGAAAAAGATCGTCCCACGAGGAATAGTACTCCAATCACTAATTCGCTATTTTTTGATTTAGTTAGATGAATGAGTAATATGGGGTGAGTTGTAACCAAACAGAATTTAAAGAATTAAATAAAGAATCCAAAATATGAATCTCAAGAACAACCGAGAGAAAATATGAGTAATCCAAAATTAAGACCTTCAATTACGAAATATGCGGCTAGGGATGAGAATCCCCCATGTTCTCTCTAATAATTTGAATTGAATCCCTAATTGATTATTATTCTCATGATTGACGATCAATTCTCTAAAGTTAGACTAAGTCCCAATGTCTTGATGCTACCTTAGTCCGTTATCTTTGAAATCAACCTAATGTCTTAGTATTGATTGGAAAGATTATATTTTTAAACCAGAATTATGAGATCGCATAAAATCGTAAGCCTATGTCTAGGTCATGCAACTCTACGATGAATTAACGGATCTAGTTAAATGCACCAACATCTCTATTGTCATACACCAACCTATGAACAATCTAAAAGGTGATCAATCTTCAAGAAAGCTTTAAGCACGATAATTCATTCAATCAAGAAAAATAAAGATCAATAAAGAATCCAACTAAATATTTTAAATTCACATAGGGTTCATCCTCGCCCTAACTACAAAAGAAAACTAGCCAAGCATGACTATACTAAAATCCATGAAAAGATGAAAATCAGATTCAGAGAAGACCGGAAAAGAAAAGAGAAATAAAGACTTTTAAAGAATCCCTCAGTCTCAATGCTCCTCACTGATGTGCGTCCGAATTGTCATCTGTGCTTTCTTTTCCTCTTGAATTGCCGTGCGTTCTTGCTCCCAAAATCTCCTTTGCGTTTTGTGCGTCACCTTGCTCCTGGTTGTTATTCGGCTCTCCCCTGTGCATCCCTTTTCTTGTTAATATATAGTACTTAGGGCATGCCTTTTGCGTGGGTCCCACTGTGCGTTATCATTTGATCTACTTCTTTTGAATCAATATATATCAAATCCTATCACAATTAATCCTGAAGCAATTAAACCTCTTCCTTCATGTGGGTCCACGTCTTTTTTTTTAGATCTTTGTTGAATTTAATATAATATAATATAATATAATAATATATTATATTATATCCTTTTCAATTTAATTTATTGCCTCTCTTAGATCACATAATATCTTCTCGCACAAATAAATAAGATATCAATAGATTTTTCGTTATAATATTATTTTATCCTATATTTAATTAAAAGATAGATAAGTACATAAAGATAATTAAATAAGTACAAAATATTAATAAATTCAATCCAATATATCTCAGAATCTATACTTATTTAATCATAAAATATCTACTTATCAAACTCTCCCACACTTAAACATTTGCTTGTCCTCAAGCGAGTAAGAAAGAGGATTCATTATTTGAAAAGAACATTGCTCATAAAATTCCTTAACGAAAGCAATAAACCACCACACTTAGATCATATTATCAAATCTTATTTAAGTTAATGTCTTATAAGAATAGATCACTAAGCCAATAGTTTTAAACAATTGTAACAATCTCTTAACATCCCATGATCAAAAGATCGAGACGTTAATAAGTTCAACAATAAGATTAGTAAAAGAATATTGTACTACTCAATTTCTCCAGAAAAATTCAAATGCCCCCACTAAACCAAGCTTTTCATTTAATTTAATAAGGATCCTCAGGTAGAATTTTTCTTTCTTTTTTTTTTTTTTTTACTTCCTTTTTTTTTAAAGTTCCTTGAGCCATTGTAAGTTCCCTTTTGACGCGACCCACATGGGTGATGCAAAGCACCGGTTACTCAGTTACTCCAACAGGCACCTCAAGAGGCTTTTAGCCTAACTCATAACCCTATTTGACTTTACCGTTTGACGCGAGTGCCAACATTGGTGATGAAGTGCCCCCGGTTACTAAGTAAGGTCTAGAGAAGTCATTGGAGTTGTGTGCACATGTGTGTGTGTGAATTTCTTTTTTTTTTTAGCACTACCGGAGTCATTTCCCCAAACAACAGTTTTACTTAGCTGGTAAGGTCATCCTCTAATTTTCTAAAGAAATCATGTAGCAAAATATTCATAAACTAATAATGCGTTGATCATATTACAAACTAATCTCTATTCTCTTAGTCAATCTCAAGATTGAAAAAAAAAATTGTAAGACTTTAGAGGCTTAATTAGACCCTTTTTTTTTTTTTTAAAGTTTTAATTTAATTTAATTTTTTTTTTGACTTGATAATATTCTCAAAGATGGGGAAAGCTCAAATTTAAGGTCAATCCTAAACAATGCAAAAATATCAAATAAAAAAATTCTTTTTAATTGCATAAGGATAAGCATAACCAAAGAAATTATATCCCTCCCCCACACTTAAATCAAACATTGTCCTCAATGTTGCAAAATATAAAGAGGGAAAGGAACTAGTACTCCCCGGTTTTAGGTCTCTAACTCGATGTGGAGTGCTTCATCCGGTACCATCCATGATGTTTCAAATTTTAAGAGAGGAAAGAGTGCCCAAAGAAACTTGGCACCACAAAAGGAGTGATCATCTTTAATCCTAGAAAAATGAAAGAGAAAGAAAAACAAGAAGAAAAAATAAAATAAAATAATAACTGCAAGGAAAACTTATTGGGTTGCCTCCCAATCAGCGCTTGTTTACCGTCCCGAGCTCGACGGATGTCATCTTAATTCTCAACTTCCAATGCCACCGAGGTTCTTCCTCGTCAATGTCTCCACCATGGTAAGGCTTTAATCTCTCGCCCATTCACCTTAAAAGCTTCATCTGAACCTATTGGTGCAATGACAATTGCACCAAAAGGTGTGACTTCTTTGACTACAAAAGGTCCTAACCATCTAGACTTCAATTTCCCGGGAAAAGTTTCAAACGAGAATTATAAAGTAGTACCGCTGTCCCGTATGAAACTCTCTAGGAATAATCCTCCGTCATGCCATCTCTTGGTTCTTTCCTTATAGAGGCTAGCACTCTCATATGCAAAAATTCTGAATTCATCAAGCTCGTTCAACCGAAGTAACCTCTTTTCATCACAGATTTAGCATCAAAATTCAGCAGCTTAGTTGCCCAAAGCGCCTTATGCTCAAGCTCCACCGGAAGGTGGCAAGACTTACCATATAGCAAGCTGAAACGGTGACATGCCAATAGGGGTTTTGAATGCCGTTCGGTACGCCCACAAAGCATCATCAAGCTTCTTAGACCAATCCTTCCTTGACTTCCCAACAGTCTTTTCCAGAATTTGCTTCAATTCCCTGTTAGACATCTCCACTTGCCCACTAGTTTGTGGGTGATATGGAGTAGTGACACGATGAGTGACACCATATTTGCTAAGCACTGATTGAAACTGTCGGTTACAAAAGTGAGTTCCTCCGTCACTGATAATGGCCCTCGGTACCCCAAACCTGTTGAATATATTCTTTTTGAGAAAAGATACCACCACCTTAGCTTCATTAGTGGGAAGAGCAATTGCCTCTACCCACTTTGAGACATAGTCCACAGCCTACAAGAATGTACTTGTTGTTAAAAGAACTTGGGAATGACCCCATAAAATCAATCCCCCACACATCAAATATCTCAATAACAAGAATGTTGTTAAGGGGCATCTCATGTCTCCTAGAGATATTCCCAGTTCTTTGGCAACGATCACAACGCTCCACAAACTTCCTAGCATCTTTGTACGGTGTAGGCCAATAAAAACCACTTTGTAATACCTTAGCGCCGTGCGTTCTCCACCAAAATGTCCACCATAATCTGAACCGTGACAATGCCGAGGACCTTATGAGTTTCCTCCTGCGGGATACACGCCGGAGCACTCCATCTCGCACACCTGAAAAACAAGAAAGGCTCATCCCGGATATACCGCCGAACATCATGCATGAACTTCTTCCTCTGCGCCATGTTAGTCCCTCGGTATCATCCCAATTGCCTTATAATTAGCAATATCGAACCAAGGTACATTGCTGATTGCCAAGACATACTCATCTCGGGAATTCATCCCGAATCTCCATCTTTGAATCATCCTGCAACTCCTTAACCTGTATCCTAGATAAGTGATCGGCTACCACATTCTCCACCCCTTTCTTGTTTCTGATTTTAATATCAAACTCTTGGAATAGCAGCATCCAACGGAGAAGCCTTGGCTTAGCGTCTTGCTTAGTCAAGAGGTATTTTAGAGCAACATGATCCGTAAAAATAATCACCTTGGAACCAATCAAATACTTGTCTAAATTTATCTAATGCATAAATAATTGCAAGCATCTCCTTCTCGGTTGTTGCATAGTTCGGTTGTGCCTCATTCAGAACTTTACTCGCATAGTAAATAACATGCAACAACTTATTCTTCCTTTGCCCCAACACAGCCCCTATAGCATAGTCACCGGCATCACACATCGGTTCAAACGGTAACTCCCAATCAGCGTCGAGAATAGGTGCAAAGTGGTCAATCTCTCCTTCAACAAGTTAAATGCCACTAGACAATTATTGTTAAAGTTAAAGTCTTCATCTTTGACCAACAACTGACTAAGTGGTTTGGCTATCTTGGAAAAATCCTTGATAAACCTCCGATAAAAACCTGCGTGACCAAGAAAACTGCGAACGCTACGCACATTGGTGGGAGGAGGTAAGTCTTGGATGATTATAATCTTGGCCCTATCCACTTCTATCCCCTTATCAGATATTCTATGACCCAAGACTATCCCGTCTTTCACCATAAAGTGGCACTTTTCCCAATTAAGCACCAAGTTACTCTCTTGACATCTTTGGAGCACACAAGATAAATTAGCCAAGCAAGTATCATACGAAGTGCCAAAAACAGAGAAATCATCCATAAATACCTCAATAAATCTCTCAGTCATGTCAGAGAAGATAGACAACATGCACCTCTGAAAAGTAGCTGGGGCATTACAAAGACCGAAGGGCATCCGTCTATAAGCAAAAATCCCAAAGGGACACGTGAAAGCTGTCTTCTCTTGATCCTCTGGAGCCACTGCTATTTGATTGTAACCGGAATAGCCATCTAAGAAACAGTAATAAGAGTGACCTGCAAGCCTCTCAAGCATCTGATCCATGAATGGCAAAGGAAAGTGGTCCTTGCGAGTGGCATCATTCAACCTCCTATAATCCACACACATTCTCCAGCTCGTAATAGTTCTAGTGGGTATCAATTCATTATTCTCATTCTGCACTACAGTGATTCCACCCTTCTTCGGTACTACATGTACTGGACTAACCCACTTTGAATCAGAGATAGGATAAATCATACCTGCATCTAACAGTTTTACCACCTCCTTTCTCACCACTTCCTTCATAGTCGGGTTAAGTCTCCTCTGGGGCTGCCTTACTGGTTTTACTTCGTCCTCCATAAGAATTTTATGAGTGCAAAATGAAGGACTAATCCCCTTTAAATCAGATATAGACCACCCTATTGCAGTCTTGTGGGTAGTCAAAACTTTCAACAACTTCTCTTCGTCGGTAGGTGATAACTCAGCACTAATAATAATGGGATAAGTGTCATCCGTCCCTAGAAAAGCATACTTTAGATTAGAAGGGAGCTCCTTTAGTTCCACCTTAGGAGGGACGGTGGCGCATCATAATCCTTCTTCTTCGCTCTCCTCAACCCGTAAATCGAATTCTCATCTACGTAAACCTCTTTTTCTACTTGTAACAATTGCGCAAGATCATCCTCCATAGACTTACCGAACCTTCTTGAAAAAGTTTTTCATGAATGGCCTCATCAACTACATCAATTCTGAAGCAGTCACTATTATCAGCTGGGTATTTCATGGATTGAAACACATTGTAGGTGACTTTCTCATCATTCATTTGGAACTCCATTTTTCCTGCAGCTACATCAATTACCGCTCTAGCAGTAGCCAAGAAGGGTCTTCCCAAAAGCAAAGGAAGTTCAGCATCTTCCTCCATGTTAAGAACCACAAAATCCACCGGGAAGATGAATTTGTCCACTTTCACAAGCACATCCTCAATGACACCTTCTGGCTTTTTAATGGATCTATCTGCCAACTGTAACGACATCATAGTAGGCTTCAACTCTTTAATGCCGAGAGCTTTCGAAACAGATAAGGGCATTAAATTTATACTAGCTCCCAGATCACAAAGTGCTCTGCCCATATTGATGTTCCCTATTGCACAAGGAATGCTAAAGCTGCCCGGATCTTTAAGCTTTGGTGGCAACTTTGTTTGAATAATGGCACTACACTATTTCTTTGAGTCAATGCCACCGCAAGTTTCGGCCTCTTGCAACTTATGCTTCTTGGAAAGCAAATCTTTCATGAACTTTGCATAATTAGGCATATTTTCAAGAGCTTCTGCAAAAGGAATGTTAATCTGTAGTTTCTTAAAGATATCCAAGAACCTGGCATACTGTTGCTTCTGAATCTGCTGCTTTAACCTTTGGGGGTAAGGAGGTTTTGCATAAGAAGGAGTAGAAGACTTCTTTGTAGCTATCTCCTTTGGAACCTACTGCACATCATCATTCTCAGCCTTTTTCTCCTCTTTTTCTAAAGCCTTTTCATGTTCTTCCACCCCTTTTTCAGATTTTTCCTTCACCGGAACAGATTTCTCAACTGGCTGAATCACTATACCACTTCTTGTAGATATGGCCTTACAATGCTCCTTTAGATTGACCACAGTATCACTAGGGAAGGAACCTTGGCTCCTCTCTGCTATTTGCTTTGATAACTGACCAATCTGATTCTCCAAGTTCCGGATTGAAGCTTCCTGATTTTTGAGAGAAGACTTTGTTTCATTTCGGAAAGCTTCTGAACTTTGTATGTATTCGGTCTTTGGTATGGGTTAACTGTGTCAAAGCCTTTTCCAGATCAGTAATGGTGGTGGTGGTTTGGTGGAACTGCTGAGGTGCTGCTTGGGGTTTATAGGAAAAGTTTGGGTGAGATTTCCAGCCAGGATTGTACGTGTTCTTTGTCTTGATTAAACCGATTCCTAGGAGGATTACTCATGTAATTAACCTCATTTGTTTCTCAAGTACTACCAGCTTCACAATCTCCATTAGCGTGTTCCCCTTTGCAAAAATCACAAAGCAAAGGAGGCCTGAGAAGTGATGGATGAGACCGAGAAGAGGCAAGTTGTTTAGTGATGGCGCTAACTACCTGTTGGATCGCCTTGTTCTCGTTGCGAAATGTTCTCATTGTGGGCCAAAATTGTATTGTAAGAGTCTAGATGAAGAACTCCCCTCTTTGGTTGTGGAGTAACAGTTTCATTCTCAAGGGACCCCATAGCCTCAAACAACTCCAATGCTTCTTCGGAGTTTTGTTTTTCAACTTACCACCTTGCCGCAGCGTTAATCATCATCCTAGAAACGGAAGCATCCCATTGAAGAATATTCTCCTGTTCATAGTCTTGCAGTTCATGTTGTGGACACTTCCTAAGCAACTCCTTAAACCTTTCCCAAGCTTCAGAATGATTCCCCATTGCCTTGAGTAAAGCAACTAATATCGACATCGCTTTGTATACTTAGAAGAAGGGAAAAAATTTTCAAGGAACTTTGTAGTGATAATGTCCCAAGTGGAGAGACTTCCAGTAGGACAAGAACGAAGCCAAGCTCTTGCTTTCCCCGTCAGAGAGAAAGGAAACAGTCTCACACGAAGAGCATCTTCGGGAACCCCATTCATCTTGATGGTATCACAAATCTGAGAAAAATCTCAATATCTTGATTAGGATCTTCTAAGTCACTCCCACTAAAAGAACTTTGTTGAACCAAGCTTATGAGGGATGGCTTGATTTCAAAATTATTCACATTCACAGCAGGTTTGACAATGCTAGTTGCATTCTTGGCAGGATTAAGTGTCATGTAGTCGCCCATGGTCCTCTTTGGAGGAGGACGGGGAGGATCTGCATCATCGTACGCCATTATAACCATTCGATCGCGATCTAGAGCTAACAACCTTTCCTTTTCTCTGTTTAGCAAGTTTAGGTTTCTCCTTCTTTGTCTTTTCGATTTCAGGATCAAACTGCAGCGAATTTCTGTCAGTGGTACCTCGCATAAAACGAGTAAAATATCAAAAAGAAAAATCAAATCTAGAGTTTCAATAACTAATCTTAGTGTTGAAATAAAACTATTCCCAAGAACGGCGCCAAAAAAACTTGATAGCGACTTCGGCAAGTGCACCGGTCGTTATAAGTAATAAAGTAGTGAGAAAAAGATCGTCCCACGAGGAATAGTACTCCAATCACTAATTCGCTATTTAGGGCATGCCTTTTGCGTGGGTCCCACTGTGCTTATCATTTGATCTACTTCTTTTGAATCAATATATATCAAATCCTATCACAATTAATCCTGAAGCAATTAAACCTCTTCCTTCATGTGGGTCCACGTCTTTTTTTTTAGATCTTTGTTGAATTTAATATAATATAATATAATAATATATTATATTATATCCTTTTCAATTTAATTTATTGCCTCTCTTAGATCACATAATATCTTCTCGACAAATAAATAAGATATCAATAGATTTTTGTTATAATATTATTTTATCCTATATTTAATTAAAAGATAGATAAGTACATAAAGATAATTAAATAAATACAAAATATTAATAAATTCAATCCAATATATCTCGAGAATCTATACTTATTTAATCATAAAATATCTACTTATCATCTAAACTATAAAATGTTATCCCGTGGCTAGAAATTTCTTACAACGCGTGTAACATGCACATAAACGAGGTTGTTTCGAAAGGTGAAAACATTGGAGCTTGAAATTACTGAGGAAATAAACCAACTTAAGCCAATTTATCACCATATCAAGGGGGGAACCACATCTCTGACCTGTCTCTCTCTCCCCCATCCGCTCCATTCTCCCTTACGAGCCCAAAATCTATGGGCTGTCAAAAAAGTATGTTTGGGCACATGTTGGGCTGGGCCTTGAGTCCCTATCTTCAAATTTTTGGGTAGCTGTGATGCTTGCACTGCTGAGGAATGGGCCATTTATGAAGGTACTAGACTGGCATGGGAGCTTGGCTTCAAAAACGTACTGCTGGAATCTGATGCCAGTGCTCTCGTTAATAGGCTCTTGAGTGGAAATATGCAGTCTGCTAGCTTACTGGTTTTGCAGATTATGGATCTTTTGCATAGAGGATGGACGATTACTTTAACTAGTATCTCTCAAGATTGCAACAGAGTGGCTGATGCTTTGGCAAAATTGGGATTGTCGAAGTCCTTAATTCTGAGTGAATGCCCGGTTTTCTTGAGGGCATGGGTTAAAGAGGAGTATTTGGATACTGTTTCCCCTGCTGTTTAATTTTTTCTGTTTGTACTTTGGCTTTTTAGTCTTCTTTCATATAAAAAAAAACTAATTCCAAAGGCTTGAAAAGTGAAATCACATCCGACACAATATTAACTTCTCATTGGTTAGCCTCATATACAACTATACATGTTAGATGAAGAACAGTCAGAGTGAACCACTGATATGAGAGCGAGCATCCATCCAAATTATTATTTGCAATGTCCTGTCACTCGATCACTGATCTTCATCTCATTAGATCGAACCTGCTCCGTTTTTCTTTTTGGATCCTGGCTCGCATCTTAACAAAATGGTTAGAGTAGCGGAGGGATCGATCGTGGGGCCATATAATGACTGAAATGTTTTTTTTTTTTTTTTTTTTTTTTTTTTTTTTTTAAATGTCAATTATATGATGGTAAATCTTGTACCAAACTCGAGAGAAGGAAATGATTGATATTCTAGTGATGTGGGTGTAACATCATGCTTAAGTTGTTGACAGTCGATGGATGGGATCCAATCCATCATTAATTGCATATTCAGCAACCACCCCGTCTGTTATTGGACTCGAAACTGCTTTTTACATGGTAAATAGATATACGGACATACATTATTATTATTATAGAAATCGATCTTCAATTATTATTAGAGTGGGGAGGTGGATCTTGTCAAAAATATTATTCCGGTGTCAATTGCCTCCCCTGAAAAGCAGCCACAACGTAATGATTGATTAAGCGCATTCATGTTCACACAAAATTAGTTCGTGAAGTGTTGGCTTCCCTTCTTCTTGACCTACAATGCCAGTTTCTTGTTTGAATCATAACAGATTAAGAAGACCATTTAATTTCCTGAAACTATAAAGTAAAGAAATGGGGCGTTAACTTCCAAGCATGTTGGCATGGCAGGTAGTTGATTTTGTTTGCTTGGATTCTGCTTAATTTAGTAGAAGTCAGCTGCTGCATTTGCAATGGATAGATCAGTTGCTATTAGGATGGAGGAATATATATAATGAAGGTAGGGTTGCTTGGCTCCTAAGCTTCCTTTCTTTAAAAGGCTAACCAGGAGGGGCCAGCCAGCTCTGATGCCTCTATCCCCTTTTTATCATGCCCTACAAATTAAAGCACTTCTTCCATCGCTGGCTAGTGCTTATCCTCCTCTATTTAATTTGGTACACTAACACTATACATCTTGTGTTAATATTAATATAGGGCCTGAAAGTTTTTTTTGGGGGGTAAATTTGCCTTGGAAATGTAAAAAATTGAGTAATTTTATCATACCATTATTCTAATTAATTTTGATCGTTAATTGATCAAATATGATGAGCCGACAAAGTCAAATATCATCTAAGTCATTTTTTTAAGATGAAAATTTGCCCCAAAAATTTAAAATCGGGCCTTAAAAAAAAAAAAAAAAAATAGATGGCACATGGACTTCCTCGGCAAATTTGCATCTTAACAAAAATGATGTAGATGATATGTGAACTGTTAACTCAGTATATTTGGTCAACTAATAGTCAAAATTAATTGTGATTATGATTAGGGCAAATTTGCTCTCTTTTGTCACTTTCGGGACAATTTTGCCCCCCAAAAAACTTTTGAGACAAAATTGTCTGTCATTACAAACTTCCATATCAAAATTACCCCCTTAACCCATATTAATATATGCCTCTACCACCACCACTGCTCCTAATTCCTTGTTTGGGCTTCTTTAGGTGCAACTGTAACTTTGTCAAGGTGTGTGACGCAGCAGGCACGCAATCCCGTTTTAACAACCTTTTACTCTTGCTACTTGAGTCTTTGTCTTTGTGTTTTGAAAAGGAGGTGCTTTACTCCATCTATCTTTAATATAAGATATAGTTAATTTTTTTTAGAGATATTAAAGAAGGTGAATAAATTATTTTAATATACTAAATTAATTTGTCTGACTTATGAACAGATATATAATCAAATGATACACGAATGTATTACAATTAATTGACTTATTTAACTTCCTTAATCTTTTTTAAAAAGTCAGTTATATATTATATTAAAGACAAACGTATTTCTTTTCTTTGGATTCTAAATGGGTGTGAAGATACGACATGTGTGATTCCTTTGAATTTTGTTCTCACAATATTACTTTGATCTGTCGCCGACATAATAAAAGGTAAAACAAAATGGGTTTGACTTTGAATTAAGGTGAAATGAAATGGCAAAAGGAGGATGCGGGTAAAAGAATAGATGTGGCGTATGAATGAAAAGAACATAAACTGTGTTATTAGAGGGAATATAATGATGAGAAAATATATGTGGGAATATTTGAAGCATATATAGGTCAACATATATAGAAAATTAAAACATAATAAAGCTTTTTTATATATATAAAGAGAAAGAGAGGGTGGTGCATGAATCATAATAGGCAGAGGGGACCATTTGCCCAGCTCTCAAGTGGAAAACCCACCCCCTTAATCATTCCTCCTTCACTTTCGGGAGTTTCACTTCACCTTTTCCTATAATTCAATTTAATGTAAAGTATTATAGTCTTTTCTATGTTTATTTTCCATATGCATCTAACATGAAATTTACACGCAAGATTCAAAATACTAATATTCTTATTTCAAGATATGTCAGCAACTTTCACTTTAGCGGGTCTAAGTTCTTCCTTTCACACCTCATAACAGTTTATGCCCTGCCTACACTTCACCACCCACCATGGTTGTGACTTGTGGTGGTACCACCCTTATTTTCCTTGTGCATTATGAAAATAAAGGATGGAGATGCTTGCCAAAGAAAATTTATCACACCCTTTTATTTATTCTTTTATAAAAATCTAACCAACGCAGATAATTTGAGCATTATCGTGAGCAACTCTTCCAAAAGTAATTTCTACTTCTCATATGTACTTAAACTAGAAACCCCATATTTAAGTAGTTAAGAAAGCCCTTTCTAGTAGGCTCAATTATTGGTATTTTCCCCCCTTCTTATAAGTAAACTACTTTACTAGATAAAGTATGGATAATATAACGCTTTTAAAATATGTACTCCCTCTGGTCCTAATTATAGGCACAACATTTTGTACTACAAACTATGTCTTATAATTAAGATCGAAAGAATAATAATCTTTCCGAAGGAGAAGGGCCTTGGGACCTAACACTCACCGCCACCTTCCTGCAGCTCCCCCAACCATGCTGGTGTCAAGTCTTTATGTGTACCGTGTACGCATTATCCTGAGAAATTGGCCCATGACGTCCCCCAAAATACACACAACATGAGGGAAATTGACCAAAATAATTTTTTTTATTAAAAAAATTACCAGATTGATGCACTGTTGAAACTATTTACCAGACTAATGCTGTTGAAAACGTTAGACAGACTCGCGCCATTAGTGGCGTGAGAGGGTGTTACACCCCTACCGGCCTCTCCCTCTCGGGTGGTGGGTTAGATGAATCTCTTTAATTTATTACCTTTCCTTAGTCAATTATCTCATATTATCATACATCATAGCGTTACGCAGCAGAGCATTTGATCGGTTTGGACAAAGTACGTAATACTGGTAAAAGTAAAATAAACAGAAAGTGAAAGTCCCCGAAGGGTTAAGGGTACAGATATCCGAATATAGTATTAATTAATACAGTCATCCAAAATATGATAATACAAAAAAGCGATAGGGCATTCCCTATTTCTTCAACTCGACGCATCTTGCCCTACCTTCTTCTTCCTCTGCCTGCTACCTCTTCACCCTGTACCTTCACCACAGTCTGGAGTTCAAAGTTGAACCTCAGAGTAACTGTTAGACTCAAATACAATATGTATGCAGTGCATGCAATGCAAATCACAATAAGGAAAGTAACAATAAATTCTGCCTCAGGCACAATAACCTGGCATGTATGTTCTGCCTCTGGCACAATCCACAGGACTGCCTGGTCAAGACAAGCCCCTTGGTACAATTAGCGCGCAACTGGGGCCTCAGTAGCTAGGGCGGCCGACCCCAACTACCTACCCCAAGAGGTTTCAGTAGCAACCTATAAACACACAGTCATATAGGCCCTACTTACCTCACATACCTCGGTACTGTAGTAGGTACTACAGCCCGATCATACATGCCCTCGGTACTGTAGCAGAACCCTAAGGACACACAGTCCAATAGGTACTACAGCCCGATCACCTACATCATGATCAAACACAACATGCAAAAGCAACATAGAGTATGCAAGTCAACAGTTACTACCTGGTACTCCTTGAAATTAGCAAACACTTCTCTTGATTTGGTCCACACGAGCTAACACCCTAGTTACAACAAAATACCACACTTTCAATTATGTGTAACAACTCTACTTCTAATCTCTTTGAATTTCGCCTACACCAGAATTTTCCAGGGTTGCTGTTCTAACTTCGCCGATTTTTAATAAATTTTAGAAAACTTGTATTATCATGAAATCAGCGACCATGGAACGCTTTGGATGTCTAGTTTATGGGAAAAATAATTATAAAATCCTTCTGGGTTCATATCCTTTTTCTTATTCACAAGAACCGAGCCTAACTCAAGGTTTCCAAAAATTCAGTGTTTCTGTCCTTACTTCAACGATTTTTATAAAATTCCAAAAAAATAATTTTTGAGTGAAACCAGTGCCATCATAACCCTTAATGTGTCTATTTTGTAGGAAAAATACTTTTACAGGTCAAAAGTACATGTGTTTTGGCGTGGAGTTACTTTCACCTCCTCTGGTCCAGATTCACGTCACTGTCCGAAACCCCTCTTTCAATTATTTTCTTTACCCAGAAAATCTTATCCAAAGTTGTCTTATTATATGTCTAAACTCATGCCCCACATGTCTAGTTTCTGCGTAAAAAGTTTCAGCTTAAAAAGAGTTCATAAACACCTTTAAAAACGCGTTATAAGAGGTACTGCCCAGATTTCCAGAGTCAAAGGTAACTTAGTTTTAGGGGTTTTTCGGTATTTAGATTTCGGAAACTTAGACCATAGCCATACCCTACACAAAAACGTGTTCCAGACTCATTGGTGATCTCAAAAATACAGAAATCCAACCCAAAACCCTAGCTCGTACTTTATGCACGAAATATCTCATTAAGAACTCAAGAGAACAAGGTTTTTCGGGTTACCTCAAGATCAGCAAACCGGTGGATATGATTCTTGAGTCTTGACTTGGTGTTGAATGATTGCAGATTCCTCTCCCTCTTACTCTGGAATTTTCATCCTCTAAGGGTGAAAAATGAAGGGCTAATCACCTTTTGTAGAGGTGGTTTTGATCCGGTAATTTTGGAATTAGGGCGTAATTTCGACGGTTGAGTTGGTTAATAAATAGGATCGACTTTTGACTTGTTTCCCAAGTTTTTCTAGAATTCTCCAGGGTCTCCTAGATGCTGCCATGTATCTCTGCCCCCTCCAAAAACGTGCAGATCTTTATCTGCCTTTGGGGCAAATTACGAGTTTTGGCCCGAAATTTTCGTAAATTGCGTTTGTGGCCCAGAACTTTCTAATAATTACCCACTTTTCCCCATCTTTTCACCAGCCCACAAGGGCATATGGCACGCCATTTTGGGCCCACCTTTCAGCCCAAATCAATTTTTACCCATTTATTTCCTATTTTGCCCTTTTTCCCTTGAACGTGGGACCCGTGGTTTGACTTTTGCACTGATTTCCCTTTTCTTCCTCTCCAAGCCATTCTAGAGAATTCCAGAGGCTCCTAGATGGCTTCCATGTGGCTCCTCTTCTTCCACTAATGTCTAGATATTCCTTTTACATTAAGGAAAAATTACCTACTTTGGCCCGGAATCTATGGAAATTACCGATTTTGGCCCGGGCTCAACAATCACCCTTAAATTTTTCCCTGAGTCTTATAGACCTTTCCTATGCCTAAGTGGCGCCTCCTGGGCCCCACAATCCAGATCCCCTGGTCTTTATCTATCGGTCCCCGTGGGTCCCGCTGGTCGACAGGGCATTTTTTTTTTTTTTCCTTTTGGGCTTTCCTCAACTCTCCCAGATATTTCTTCCAATTAGGGTATTGCTAACTACAATTACGGTGGTCACGACTGTGGGGGTGTTACAGAGGGTCCCACGCCACTGACAGAAAATCGTACTTTTGCGTCAGAAAATCATACTTTTTGTGTCAGTGGCGTAAAGAAGGTTCACGCCACCGACACAAAAAGTACGATTTTCGACGCAAAAGTACGATTTTACGTCGTGGCGTGGGACCCTCTCACGCCACTAATGGCGCGAGTCATCTAACGTTTTCAACAAAGCATTAGTTCGGTAAATAGTTTCAACAGTGCATCAGTCTGGTAATTTTTTTATTTATTATTATTTTGGTCAAAAAGCCCACAACATGATACAATTATTTTTCATAGAAAAAACAAGGGGTTTAAACTTCTCATATTGCATGAGAAGAAGAAGATTCCTACACACATATGAAATGGTGGGACCCACATATATGTATAATGCTAATTATATATATATGTGGGTCCCACCATTTTATGTGTGTGTGATATGAGAATACACTTCTACAACAGAGAAGTGTTTTTCCCAAAAAACAATTATATAAATCAATTTATCAGAAACTTCTGTTAAGATTTGTTATGTGTATGAGAGTAAATCTTGAGTTTTTTGTTAAATAAAGGGAGTAAAGAGGTGCAGCGCCAAACAGATAGTCAGATGTATATATATATATTAACACGTGTGTGCACGAGTGCAATATGGAGAGAACCCATCCGTGGCAGCAGGAAGCAATTTGTGTTAATGATTTCACCTAATGTAGGCACCATTTGATCCCAGGAGATCTAAGCACCATCAATCCATCATAATTAATTTTGCGCAATGAACACTGTCACCATTTAAATCAAATTTGATCAGACCGACCAGTAGTCAACTGGCATAATTGATGGATCATAAACAGTTTTGTAGACCATATTTTAATCATTTCACCAATTAACCCCAACGTAACAAAGGATCCTACCTACCTACCAGCTAATACTCCTTACAATTAGTTTGATATGCACTTTCTTTTTTATCCAGAGAATTAGGATGTATTTGATACTGATGCACACCAGCACCACAAAAACAGCTACGGATGATGAGTAGTTGCTCATATATTACTTTCTTTGGAACTCCATTTTTTAAAAAACATGCAAATAAAATACAATGTTCACATACACATTAAAATGCAATGAAAGAAGAACAACATCATGGTCTTCTTTATGTATCCACATGCATCAATATCTGGCTAAACTTTAGTGGCATAAATTGTTTTATTGGGTTTAATTGAGAATTTTCCTTTATTGGCACATGTTAGAGAGTAATGGCGCTGCCAGCAGTTGGTAACTTTGGTAGTTAGTTTTGTACCGGAAAGCACCTGACCTAATTTGTGCGCAGCGAGAACAATGAACCGGAAAGCACCTGAACTATGGTTGACATTTATAAAAAAACCTAGGGCGAAGTATAAATGCAGAGGCAGGGGACCAACTGACCAAGCCATGAGATGACAGAGCTTTTTCTTTCTTTAAATTCTCTCACCAGAAAGTTAGTGGGTTCCATAGAATAGAAGGGCCAGTTCGGTAGTTGAGACAGAACGCATATGCATGTCTGTTCACACTATATTCAAGAGCACTGTATCAGAGTATCAGACAATGGAGCATAGCATACATGGCCGAATGTTTGGGCAAAAGCAACAAAAAAAAAGTACTTTTTACTCTAAACCATGGTTTTGTTAAAAGCCACCCATTGCAGAAGCACTTTTCTACCTTAAACCATGACTGACTTGGGGAGTTAAAACCATGGTTCTTGAAAAGCCAATTTTTTTTTTTTTTCTTTTCAAAAACTATTTTTCAAAATCACTTTATTCACTCTTTCTCTAAAAAATATTGTTCAAAACTACTCCAAACACACTAAGGAGTAACAGAAATATCTGGTGTGGGCTCACAATTGAGGGAGGCCATCATTGGATCATGAAGCAGCCTCACGGGCTTTTAACTTTCCCTCGTTCAATAAACGTTATTTTGTGAAGCACTAACAGAGGATCTCAAGAAAAGTAGATGTTCTGTGGTGACCCCCAATTCAAACCGTGGGGACCAGAAACCACTGTGACCTGTGATTGAATTAAGAGAACGCCTAGATAAAGCCTACCAAGCATTGCATCCCAAAGCTGTCACTTTGCTTACCTTTTCCTTTTCATCAAACCTAAACATTTCCTAAATCCCCCAAACTATACCTCCTCCTAAATATTCAACCAAAGCACAAGATCTGAGATATCACCCCCTTATTCTCCTAAACCAAAATATCATCCTCATGAAGCCCAGAGACGCCAAGCCTTCTCCTTCTGCAGATCTCTTAGTATGTTTTCCTTCTCGAGCTCATCATCTCACTCTCATGCATAAGCCCATTTGCAGTCCGGTCAGGCCTTCCGACTCGGCCAAACGCCACCTCAAACACCACCTTAAGAAATCAGCCACCAGAGGTGGTGGTGGTCAGGCTAGTCCCATGCTATGGTCCAAAACCAAGTCTATGGGCTCTGAGATTGCCGAGCCAACCTCTCCTAAAGTCACTTGCGCCGGTCAGATCAAGGTCGGGCCCAAAACCTCTGCTTGCCGGAGCTGGCAATCGGTGATGGAGGAAATAGAGAAAATCCACAGCAACAGAAAACAGAGGAAGCGATCCAGTTGGGCTGACTCTTTCGGTTTCAAGAAGGAGATAATGCAGTTCTTGACTTGTCTCCGAAGCATAAAGTTTGACTTGCGATGCTTTGGATCATTCCCCGAGACGGAAGCCACCTCTGAGGATGAAGAAGAAGATGAAGACGATGGGTTTCGAGAAAATCAAGTGGGTGTGGATGAGGGCGACAACGAAGCTTCCAGAACCGTCTTTTCCAAATGGTTTATGGTGTTGCAGGAGAATCAAAACACTGGGTTTCACAAAGAAGACACGAAGCAGAAAGGTAAAGTGGAAGACGATAGATCAGATGCGGAGCCCACTGTTCCTCCACCGAATGCTCTGTTACTGATGCGGTGCAGGTCGGCTCCGGCAAAAAGCTGGTTGGAAGAGAACAGAGAGGGAAAAAGTGCCCAACAAGAAAAAGAAAAAGCCATTGATGAAAAAGTTGATAAAGAGAAAATAGAGCTAAAGAAAGGGAGGAGTCTGAAGTCGTTAATGGATGAAGAGAAGAGAAAGACAGAGAATTTGGTGGTGATGAAATATGACTCTGACTCTGATTTTTACGAAATTTCATCGGATATTGCCAAAGAGACATGGATTGTTGGGGGAATAAGCGATCCGTTGTCCAAGAGTCGAAGTTGGAAAAGATGATGATTCACTTGTTACTTCAGATATAACTCTTTTCTTTAGCTTTGATTTCCAATTATGACGAGGTTTGTGCCTTTCTCTTCCCGAAACTAGGCTTGTGTGACCTCCGGGAAAGCTAATAATTAGTCCCAAGTTTTAGCGTTTTTGGTTATACTTAATACTGTTAGTTCATATAGTTTAATTTCATAAAACCTGTACAGCTTTTTAATCCCTTTTCCTGAGATCTTGCTGGCAAGTACCTGTATGAAGAACTGAAGAAGTTGTGTACTCTGTTTTGTAACGAGTTATGAATTTAAACGAATATGTGATTTTCTTTTCCTCGTTCTGTTTCTTTAAGAACTACTCCGTATTATTTATGGTATTATTAGGCCATTGGCTCCCTTGTAAAATATTAGTGTGCTTTTTAATAATAAAAAAATTAGTAATTGAAATCTACAACTGAAAGAAAAACCAATAAAGCCATAATAATAAAGCACACTGATTATTCTATTTATCAAATAGAGATATATTTAAGAGAGAATAATTAAATAACAAAGTTAACATCTAAATTATAACTTGTAAACATGCCTGATTAGTAACAAATGACTAAACATACAAAAAATATATATATATATATATATTTAATTGCCTCACTGTCAACATGGCTAAAAATAAAGCTCCTGTTCTTCACCGCAAATGTCTAATTTTGGGTTACCTTTGAGGCCAATTTTCGTTGACATCGATAATCGTGCTCATAGTTGCCATGAAAGATGCATCATACTTAGCTGTCTAGATTTAAAATTTTTAACAGTAATTCAATTAAAACAAATCATTTTTTAAAAAAAAAAAAAATTTTGAAAGTTAAAAGGTTATTTTTATTTTAAATTTTGCACCTATTAAAATAATTTCCTTGAAAAATTTTAACCGCCTAAATTTAATATGGAGGATCTGGATTTCAGTCTTCATCATCCAATAAGCACTTGAACTAATTCCTTTGCGTTACCCATTGGCCAAATTATGAAATCAGCAATATGCAGCTTCGCCCTTTCGAGTTTTTCCTTCCTAACACCCCCACTATTTAATATAAGACTTATTAACAGAGTTTTGATTTTTATCTTAAATATAAGATCTATTTTTTATGTTTGTCATTCTTTTCATAATTTATTCATATTAATATTTTCTCAACAATAATCAAAGAGGAAGGGAAATGAGGAAAATAACCAGAACATCTTAGAAAATACATGTAAACTTAACTAACTTATTAATTAATTTTATTATATGGTAACTAGTTCGAGTTTGTGACTACATCTCCTCACGCATGTGTCTCCTTTAGAATTTAAACTCAAGACTAAAAAGAATCTAATTGGACTTACACCGTTAGATCAACTTTACATTGATAACTTAACTAACTTTTACTAATACCAGATGTTGAGTCTAGCAGAAGAGCTAGCCCTTTATAGCATGATGAACCAAAATTTAAATTACTATAGGGAGGGGTGCCCACATTTACTACGTAACAGTGTCTCGAACATGATTGCTTCTAATAATCATACATGTTCCTAGCAAAAAAAAAAAAAAAAAGATAAACATGTCTTAAATTAGTAAACGATAGAGTATTAATAATAATAAATCATGGTGGATTTAAGAGCTTTCGCCATTTGACCTTCGTGCATAGTTTCCGTGTGTCAATAAATCGTCAGCACTCAGCATTTCCAGCCGGAGGAGGATTCCAAACTTCGTAATAATCACATGCAAGTTATTCAAATTCAAGTCCTTCATTATTTTCCATGATGAAACATTAGTATCAAAGGTCAGTTCTTGATAATTATGATTGTGCTTATTACAATAAAAAGGGAGACGTTTTGAACCGACTCTGGCTGCTAGAAGTCAGTTTTGAAACATAAAGTGATATTCGATCAATCAAGTGTCCAACAAAACTCGATAGCGATGTTACCAATTAGAAATGTCTCACTGACCGGGGAAGTTCTTAAATGCCTCTTGAGGACTGTGTTTAGGTACTCTTACCCCCCAATAAAAGGGCGGGAAATGCCCAAAGGTAAATCGCCATTAGTTCATTCGCACAACTTGAAACTACTACAAAAGAAATGAGAAGTTTGAGATGCATATATAATGTATGGAACAGTAACATGTGAAGCCGAGTTTTTCCCTATTCACCCGACCTTTTGAGATTACAGAGAATCTTTAATTTGAGAATGTTTAGATTACCAAGAATCTATGCGGCGACAATACGGAGTCAGATTTGGCAGAAGGAGGAAACCAAATGAGAAGACAAAATTAAAAAAAGAAGTGCTGCGTGCAGAAGTGGAAGTGTGATAAGCCAGTTGAGTTGTGTCATTCAAGTGAGAAGGGAGAACATCACTTTCCCAATCTCCAATGGTGACGGGTGACATCTGACCAGAGGACCCAGCCCTGACAAGGATCCCAGTTCAGTCAATTGCATCAGAAACTGCCTCTATTTTAGGGGTTCGTCACTGTTCAACGTGCGCGATTTCAGTGGTGAGCCATGCATTTGATGTTTTTATTTTTTCAACCATCCGCTTCAGGAAGGTTCCATTAATCTAGATTCGTCTAGAGTTAGGCGAAATCTTCCTTCCTCTTAGATGATATTAATGTTGGGCAAGATGATCTCTGTGTTGGGTCATCCACTTGATGTTGATATTTTGAGCCCATTTATGTTCCTTGTTCCCTTCGTACATTGGCCCGTTGTGCCTTCTTAATGGTGCGGCACTTGTTGATGCCTCCAACGCTCAAAATTTATTTGGGGGTTCCAGTCTTTCAAGTCGTCCAGCTCACCTTTTTTTTTTTCCTGATGGGCTTTGGGGTTTTGATCCGAGACTTGGTTGTTACTGATACTGTTGGCTTTGGACTCCCCTCCACAACCACAAATTCCCAATCGCTATTTTGTTTTTCTCTTGTAGTTAACTTCCTCTGTGGGACTCCTTATTCTTGGTTTTAATGGGGAGGATTCAATTCTAGAGTTAGTCTAAGGTATTGGGGGAGGCATCCTAATTTCTAGGTGTCTAAATAAATGTCTGAAGGTAATAAACGGCTCACCCTGCTCAATATTGGTATCACCTAGGAGGAATGAAGACTTAATCCTACCCTTAGATCGTGGGTGAGCCTAATCCTTTTCTTAAAATTTCAGTATAAAAAATAAAAAATTCCTCTGTGGGCACAATGCAGGTAAACCTCTTTTGATTCTTCCCGGAGCTCCCAACAGAGTCGACTCCAATCTTGCTAGCTTTATGTCAAACCTCTGAAGAAAGTATTCTGCGAATGCACCAGTGCTCGTCCTTAGTTGGTATTGGAATCTCCTCGTGAATGAACCGAGCACTTTTTGGTACTCAAGTCAAAACAGAGCACTAATGTTGGACATGAAATGATTCTAATACTCTTTTGCCTATGATCAAAATGATTGAAACCCGACTCCTCTTCACTTCTCTAGCACTGTTTGAGGGTATCACGGTCATCCTATGCGCCCACTGGATGGAATAATTGTTGATTTATCTTGTCTTCGCTCACTGTTCAATTTTTCCCTCTCCAATAACATTGATCTGGAGAGGAGCATAGGCACAGCCTAACGTTCATGATCGGTTACGTTGCTTTTTTAATCTTTAAATATGTCACTTCTCTCAATATGTTGATTGCCAATATGGTTGATCATTCATACGCCGTTGCAGTTGGACTAACCTCGCAGTTAAATCCCACCCCCATCTGTTTAAACGCACAATGCGCCATTTGTGTTCTATGTGATTCTTCTCTTGGCCCAAAAATGAGAATATACTTAAAACTGCAAAAAGACCTGGCTCTTGATAAACTCATGTCATGTCGTGTGAGTTCTAAAAACTAGGTTTGAAAATGTAGCTTGGTGGTTCCACCTAGGTCATTCTTGTGAAGAGGTTAATTTCTAAGTTTCTAGATAGTTAAGTGATAAATGCTTTAAAATTGTGAGAAATTGTTTCAAAGACAAATGGAATAATTTAATAATTTAATTCAAATTTTTTGTATGTTTTGATATTTTTTTGCTGTCCTACATTGAAGCTAAAGCTCCTCTATTATGTGAACGGAGATGTAGAAGTATCCTCCATGATATTATTTGCCTTCTTGCTGATAAGGTTGGGTTTTCACTATCTTTTATCCCCCGACGGGGTAATAGAGTTGCGGATCTTCTAGCAACGTTTGCTTATAAGGAGATGAGCTCGATTGGGTGGGTTCATCAACCATCACCTTCCTTACTTTCTCTACTAACCTTGGATGCTTCAAAGGCTGATTGTATTGTGCCGGATACTGCATTATCCAGAGGCGTAGTGGGAGCTGGTTAAGTCTTTACTGCTGGATTTTAGTTATGTTCATGTTTGCTGTTATGTTGGTTTTATTCTCTGTATGTAGCGTAGCTGCTCTGTCTTTAGTTTCGCTTTCTGACTCTGGGAGAAATTCCTTAAGTATTGTAGCTGTTTGTATGTGGTAATTTGGTATAAATACAAGTTATCCTCTTCGACCAAAAAAAAAAAAAAGATAAAAAAGCAAACGGAATCGAAATTAATGATAACAACAAGGGCATATTCAATAAACTAATATAATGCGAGTGAGATTTCCTTGAGTTAAAATTTTAGTCTTCTTTACTTGCTAATGATAAAAATTCAATAATATAAGTTAAAAGGATGTACCTTAGCTACCACTAAATCCATATTTTACAATATTCATTTAATTCATTCCACCGAAGCAATTAAATGAGCACCACCATTCAACAAAATAAATCCGACTCAAAGGAAAAGAATTTTGAACTTCCAATTCTAATTTGTAACTACCATTCCAAAAATGCAAAGCATTCAGGCTCATTAAATAACAACTCAACCTACTCCAAATATAAATCATACAAAGCCTAATTAGTTAACTCCTAGCTCAATCACCAAGTGTAATCACTTAGCATAGAACAATCTAGCTCACAATCATATTACTTAACCAAGCCATACTATTAGGGTATTTTTGTATTTAGCCTTGGGGTCCACCAAAAAAATAAATAAATAAAAAAATTTAAGGATTGTGTGGAGGAAAACCTAGTATTTTTTTTTTTCAAAGAGCCTTTTATTGATTCATTAGTAACCTAAATATCATGCAAATGCAACAAAACAAGAGGAAATTGATTTTGGTTTTTTTTTCAAATTAATAACTAAAAGGAGAATGCAATTTAATTAAAAGCTAAACTGTTGTTTTTTTGTTGTTGGTATTTTTAATAAAAATTAAGAATGAGTGAATGGAATGGTATAAAGTGAACAATATGAATGATGAATACTTTTGATAATGAAGAAATGACTATCCTTGCTAAACAACATCATGAGAGTTAAAATTCATTAAATCTTACAAAAAACTTCAAGATAATACTTGAGTCCAATATTTCTAATTAATAATAGCTCCTACAAACATAGTTACTGCTACCTCTTGAGATATTTTTTAAAACCATTTAACGTGCTTCTGAGCCCAAAAAAAAAAGCATTTAATGTGCAAAAAAAATAACATTTATATGAATGCAAACGTGACACTCAATTGATTCAAATCAATCATATTATAATTTACAATATCATTCAATCAATCCGGAAAGTATGTATATAAATCCAACAAGCTACAAAAATTCGATACAATCTCATAAGTTCAATCCAAAAGCCTATCTAAATGGTAATTAAGTCTCAACAATACATAAAGATAATCTCAAAACTTAGGTAATCAAATATACAAATGAGAAAAGGAATAGAAATAGAAAAACTCGCATGTATAGTTCTTTAAGCTCAAGCACATATTCTCATAACCAAGAAGCAAAGGGAAATAGCTACGTATAGCAATCAGAGAGCATGCCGGAAAACTCATAATGGAGGTGTAACAGCCCAAGCGCTCGCTTGTGGATATTGTCCACTTTGACACATAAAGCCTCACGGTTTTGTTTTCGACTGGGCCTAGCCCATCAAAATACGTCCACAAGGGAAAGGTCTCAACATCCTTATAAGGCATGCTTCGTTCACCTTTCCAATCGATGTGAGACTCAAGTCGTTGTGCCGGCGAGGACACTGGGAACCAAGGGGATGGATTGTGAAGTCTCACATTGACTGGAAAGGCGAACGAAGCATGCCTTATAAGGGTGTGGAGACCTTTCCCTTGTGAACGTGTTTTGATGGGCTAGGCCCAGTCGAAAACAAAACCGTGAGGCCTTATGTGCCAAAGCGGACTATATCCACAAGCGAGTACTTGGGCTGTTATAATTGGTATCAGAGCCAGAGCTTGAATCGTTGTGCTAGTGAGGACGTAGGGCCCCAACGGGGGGTGGATTGTGAAGTCCCACATCGATTGGAAAGACGAATGAAACATGCCTTATAAGGGTATGAAGACCTTTCCCTTGTAAACGCGTTTTGATGGGCTAGGCCCAGTTGAAAATAAAATCGTGACGCCTTGTGTGCCAGAGCGGACAATATCCTTAAGTGAGCTGTTACAGGAGGTTGCTTGGTGGTATGAAGTTCGACTATGCAATTCTCTGCTCTTAAAGTTTTGGCCATATCTAGTCTATAAATAAAAAGTTAAATGTTAGCTATGGGTTGTTAGGAAATATATCCATTAGAAAGTTAGTTAGTTAGTTTAGGATTAGCTTGGTCATTAAGTCACTCTAGTCTATAAATAAGGGTCTAATTCTTATTGTAATTCAGATTAGATAGATATGGAATAATAGTGTTTTCTTAATCTCCTTGGCCTCTCTCTTGATCTCTCTATCTCCTTCTTCTACACCTCTATTCCTAGCTTTTTCCCTTTATTCCTCTCTTTAGCTCTATACAGAATATTAATTTTGTAACAATGGTATTAGAGCCACTAATTCCTGGCCTCCCACTACAATTCCAAAAAGAAAAAAAAAATCGCATCAGTCAATGGTTACTATAATTTCTCAATTCCTTCCAAGAAGTGTGGAAGAACATCTTCAGAGTATGACGATGATGGTTGAGCAGGTGGCATCCATTCTACAAGAAATTCAGTTCGTGAAAACAAATATGGCAGAGTTACAAGAATTGTAGCCGGAGGAACAACTTCAGCCGAAAGAAACCTAAGAAGCTTTTGAAATTCAAGAAAGAGGTGGGTCTTGTTCGGACTCTACTTAGCCATAGTCTCAAAGTGCAAGAGGCTTCTATTTACTTAGAACCTACAGAATCTTGTTTGAACTCCTTCCAGAAAGGCGATGAAATACAAGATGTAACATCAAGCTCAAGTGATTTTGACTTTGGATCCTCCACATCTAATATTGTTTCTAATTTTCGCAACCCAAAGACTTGGAAATGTCCAAAAACAAGGGATAGAGTTGATAAGTCATCGCGTTTTGAAACTCTTAGTAGTTTTCTCATTGTGTCGCATGACAAGCCCTCATGTTTAATGCTATTTGTTTCAACTCTTTCCATGCTGCTTGTCATTCTACCTTTGAGTTCAAGTTCTTTGTCGGAAGTTTCTGTATCTTTTCCGCCGTTGAGCTGTCTTCCTTCATCGCTGTCTCAGTTTGATGTTATCGCCTAAGTTCTTGATTTCTCGCTAGTCAAAAGGAGTAGACGTGGCTCAATGAAGGAGGATGAGAGAGTTGTGTAGAAAGCTAAGATGTTTTCATCAACTGATTTTGGGTTCACGTGGGTGAATAAAGTACAATCCAAAAAGTCAAATATTGCTTCACAGCTGTCTCCCATCTTCTCCTAGTTTCAGACTGATCTATTGGGTTATATCATTCCAGATGGACAATTGGGCTTTGATGGTACATACATGAGCCCAATAACTTTACAATTGGCTCTCACAATTCCTATGGGTATCATCAGCAATGGGTTGCTGCAAGGAGTTTTCTTTCTTCAATGTTCTCCTACACTTTTAAGCAAAAAAAGTTCTCTTAGACAAAGTTTGCTGCAAACTTAGTTTCGGGGTAAGTTAATTACAATGCTTTTAAGGAGGATCTGTCCTCTGAGTGGAAAAGAAAAGAAAAGAAGGGTGCAACAGTACGGAAAGCCAAATATGAGAGCAATATCTTCTGGGTTCGAGGTTTCAAGTCACATATTTCTAAAAAAGTTTTCTAGATTCTGTTTTTGTTGCATCAGTTTTATTTTTATTTTTGAGGTTTAGATTTGTGTTTTTGTTGTCAATCATCCATGAAGGTAAGGATATTTTTGAGAGAGGGTATTGATATGTAAAAATAATAAAAAGTTAAATGTTAGTTAGGGGTTATTAGGAAATACTATATCCTTAGAAAGTTAGTTAGTTTAGGATTAGCTTGGTCATTAAGTCACTCTAGTCTATCAATAAGGGTCTAATCCCTATTATAGTTTAAATTAGATGGATATGGAATGATAGTGTTTTCTGCATCCCCTTGGCCTCTCTTTTGGTTCTGTTTCTCTTTTGATCTCTCCATCTCTTTCTTCTACACCTCAATTTCTAACTTATTTCCTATCTTCCTCCCTTTCTCTTTATACAGAATATTAATTCTGTAACAAAATATATATAAGAATTTGGCTCTATCACTCCCTCGTGAAATAAACAACAGCACTTTGACAAAAATGAAGATTTTTTGGCAAATCCACCAACCACCTTTGTCAAAACAAAATGATTAAGCTGCTCATGTGAACAAACAATGTGGAGGGGGACATGAAAATTGATCTTTGAACTAATGAATTTAACAAAACTAAAAAATTGAAAACACATGTTCATATTTCTTTAATCTTCCTATTTGATTACAAATATAGATATTTACCTATATGACTCGCTTCACAGCTACTGCAGGTTTACATAACCGCAGTTATAGCTTTGAACAGCCATTGATACCCCCGAGGCATCAGGAAACCAACCAATGTGAAATACAGAAAGAACTTAGGGTTGTATAAACTTTTAAAGGATTCAAAGAATCAACTAATCACACAACGAATTCCTTTTTCTCACTTGTCCTATGGCTACAACGGCGCTCTGCTTCTTCAAGGTTTCCTCCGCCTTGTTAGCAAATGTCCTCAAATTTATGAAGTACATACAGTAAGTCATAACTTAATTTTCCCATTGCTGGACGCGATATATTTGTCTTCAACTAGTATACAGTTTAACTGATTGTTCTAACAACTCGTGTTTGTTTCCTGGAATCTCTTTGACCCTTGATCCATTCTTGTATATTCTGAAGGCTGGGACAGAGCTCACGCCTTCTGATTTTGTCAAGTAGGGATGGTCTTCAATCTCCACCTGTCGTTTTATAATATATTAATACAAAAACAGAAATTATTTCAAGTATTAACCTTCAACAAGTGGAAGACAACCAACCTTGAGGAAATTAACAGATGGAAATCTCTTGCATGTTTGCTCCAACACGAGCAATACTTGCCTGTGGGTTGCCTTGTTGCAAAACAGAACCACGGACATACCTGTTCATATATATTAAACAAACAGTTAACGCTATTTGTTAATGCAGAATTCCTCTTCAAAGTAAACTTATATCGGAGTCATGACAACCAAAGAGGACTTACCAGGCAAGGTCACATAATGTCTAAAGCGATCATTGCTTGAGATGGAAACCAAATTGGAACCAAATTTCAAGTCTTTAATATCTTCTCCTCGCAGCATCTTGAGTTGAAGTTGGGCCTCAAATAAAGCCTTTGCCACCTCCTCATCCCCTGGCTTTTCTCTCATCAACATTTCATAGTCTTGAATGGCAGCTCCCCATCTTTCCAACTAAATCCAATTAGAAAAAAGACAGTAATGTAAGAATTACTAACTCAAAACAAGTAGTATTTACTAAAAATGAATCCAAATAAGAAATGAACTTACCTTGGCATTGCAATCTGCCCTCCGTAACCTTGCCTTACTGTAATAAGGCTGAATTGCAAGGGCTGAGTTACAATCTTCAATTGCTTTCTCAAATTGACCCAGCTTAGAACGGCATGCTGCTCTGTTGCATAGCAACACAGAGTTGAATGGATCATGCTCTAGCCCTTCATTGTAAACCCCACATGCTTCCATAAACTTTGAAGCCTTGAACAGTAAATTACCACTCATTCTCGCTGATCTCACTGCTCTCGTCCTTCTTACCACTCCGTTTACCTCTTTATTGGTTGGATCAAGTTCAGCAGCTTGCTGAGCAGCTGTGACGGCATTATCGAACCTGTTAGTGCAGCCAAAATTTGGATGAGTGATATTGCTATAGGAAGACTCTTCAACCCTCACTTTTACAAAGAATCAGTATCAGTATCATGAACAAATCATATAATAATTGACTAACCTGCCGGCTGCCAAGTGAACTTGAGCGCCTACTATTAACAAGTATGCAGTACGTGGCAAGCCAAAAATCTTAATACACCAATCAAGTTCAAATTTGGGCATTTTTTCATGGGTAGAAGAAGCCTCTTCATGTTTCAGAAGCTTCAGTAAGGCTTCTGTTTGTAGAGCATAGAACTGGCGAATATAACCATTTTTTAAAATTAATACACATCATAAGGAAACAGATGAAAATATATAAAATGATACCAAGGATACTAACCTGCGGAGCTGAATCAGCACATAGTGAAATTGCAGATTGTGTTTCCTTTAGTATAACGTTCCACTCATTCACTTTTCGAGCCTCAAGGCATTTGTTAAGGTGGTTTTGAAGAGCCTGAGCTTGGAATGCGAGTACGGAATCCGCATGTGGAGTTGAATTATTCCATTTTATTGCCATTTCTGCTTCTCCCAATCTGCATTAAGATTTTCAAGTCTATAAGGAAACTAGACAGAAACCATACTCTAAATTACCCACGTTCCATATCAAGCTATTTTTTATTACCTGAGATATATAGCTGCCAAACGGTGGTGAGCTCTTGTATAAGAAGATTCCAGGAGAATAGCTTCCTCGCATTCGGCCAATGCTTCAGGAAGTCGGCCTAAGCCAATTAAAGCTGCACTCTTATTGCAATGATAAGTTGCCTTATTTGAATTAAGTTGAATGGCTCTGTCATAGAGACTCAAAGCTCGTTCGAATTTCCCCTGTTTGTAGGCTTCATTTCCCTCTGTTTTCAGAACTTCAGGGTCTATTCGGATCCTCTGTCTCCGAAGTTGAGCAAGCTCGTCGCTGTTCTTCCTCATGATGTTCCCCATCCCGGCGTTATTGTGAGAATTAGTCACAGAATTCAGCTCTTTATTCTTGGAAACGGATTCAACTTTCTTTGAAACACTAGTTCTGGGGCTGTTATTTCCAAGCAAATTCCCGGTAAGTTTCAAGTTAACTGTGGCTTTATTCTCGTTGTCTCGCTGGTGACTAGTGCTTATCCTAGCAAGCACCAGAGAATTACCAGAGGATGATGTTGAGCTTCTGGCAGCATCGGAAAGTCTCCGGTTTTGACTGTTCTGATGGTCCGAGGTGCTCTTTCTGGGAGTCTTCTGATCCAAATCTGGTTTGTTGGACTCGGTGGGGATATTTCGCACGCCCTTGGATTCATAATTTGGAATTTTTTTGGAATCCTTTATGCTGTCCTTGCTCTGCACATTGTCGGCAGATTTCAAGGATAGTGAATGGACTGATGATTTTCTCAGAAGGGGGCTTCTGAGAAGGGATAACCTCCTCACAAAACCACAGCCCACATCATTCTCCACCATGGTTTTGACCTTCGATGCCATAACACTCAGCCTAAACACTATATCAGACGAATGATAGTGAAGTCACTATAAACTGAAGGATATACAGAGAAGAAGAAGAAGGCGAAACAAGCCAAGGGTCGGCAAAAGGGAAGTCCAACGAAATCTAAGAGAAGATGAAAAGGAATTTATGAAGGGATGGCCTAGATAGGAAGGAATGCCTTTATAAAGCCGTGTATTAGGTCCTGTGTGTATATATATATATATTTAAAGCTGGGAGCCTACTAGAGGGCTTTCCAAGAAACCAAGTTACAAACTTTAGGCTAATATTTTATTTTCATGCTGATATTGACTCAGTGGGTATATCTGTAACTGAGGATTCAAAAGAAAGCAGTAAGATATGCGCGCGTCAAGGACAGGGGAAAACAGAGCAGGATAAGTTTTGCACCAAAAAATGGCACTCAACCACACCCCACAAAACTCTAGTAAAAAAACGAACGGATGACATAAAACATGCTAAAACATCCATGACAGTTCAAAATTTACTTTACATTGGACGCATTTGGAATCTAATTGGATAAAAACAATATGTTCTTTTCTTAAATTACATTATGGTATTTTTTGTTTTTTTGCCAGCATAAATTACATGATGATATGATAGACTCCCTTGTCTCCACGTGTGTTTGACGTCACTAATTCTAAAAATATATTGTGTGTGAAATCATTCGGTTTAATTGTGTTGTGCTCTCCATCTATCTCAGGGGCCCAGGTCTCAATTAATTAATTCGTCTAAAAAAGGATATTGGCGCTATAATAATAAGAAAGCTTGTAACAGAAACAATTAGACTTTGTAAGGGTCAGAAAAAGAATCCAACATAGTCATCAATTAAGTTGGGGCATCTTCTTAGAACGTTCCGTTTCAAATGTGAAAGAGGATCGGTTCGAATATGTTATGGTGGGTAGGAAAATCACAAGTGAGTGGGGCTCGCGGGTGGCACTGTCCATCCACTGTAGTTTGATTCCTCTTTTAATTATTCTTCTTTCACAGAGATAATTCATAATTTGATTCTAATGACCGCCATTATCACGCTTACGTTATGATTAAAGCTTTCCTAAAAACAATGAGATATGCAAATAAGGATCTTTAAAATCAACCACTTTAGTACACGGAGAAAACATATGAAATTAACTTTCCCCACTCAAAACAATTAAGGTCAAAAAACAAAATAAAACAACTAGCACTGTTTTTTTCCCCAAAAAATATTCATTTTAAATTTCAGGCATTCTATTTTCGGATTAAAAAACAAGTGGGAAGTGGGTCGTCTATCTATGTATGTGAGTGGTTTTTTGATTTGAAATGATTAAATTGATTATTAGATAAGTGAGGGGTTTTCATGACGTATTAATAATTTTATATTTTTGAATTCACTCTGAATCAGTAGTAGCTACACGTAGGCAGCTTTTGACTAGACACAAAGAATTGAAAATAATTATTAATAATTAGGAGAGAATCGCTCATTTAGAAATTGAAAAGGAAAAAGGTAATAACGGAATGTCAATCATTTGTTCAGGTCTCCCTTTGCATGTTCTTATTCTAAAGGTTGGTATGTCTATAATGTTGTTAAGAAATATTGACCAAGCTACTGGCTTATGTAATGGAACTAGACTACGCGTCACACATCTTGGGAAGAATGTCATTGAAGGATTAACACTTAATGGGTCGAGCCCAAACCAAAAGGTTTTAATCAACCTAGGATGGACATGAATCCTTCAGATAGCGCCTACCATTTAGGATGAAGAGAGATTTACGCTTTCCTATTACTTTATCCTTTGCAATGACAATTAACAAGAGTCAGTGTCAATCATTACAAAATGTTGGGTTATATTTGACGAAGCCAGTGTTCACACATGGACAATTATACGTTACGTTATCAAGAGTGAACAATATTGCTGGTCTTAGGATTCTTATACAAGACGGTTCAAATGATGGAAAATGCACAACCACCAATGTAGTATACAAGGAAATATTTAGAAATGTTGTACTGAAATGATTAACAGATATCTCCTGTTCATCCTACATGTTCAAAAGTTGATGTAGTTTCATGTCTACCATGTTCATATTCTTTTATTGAACTTTTTGAGCTCGAACAAAAATTGCACAACCTATACAGTTACACCTCCCTCAAAAACAAATTCTCTCCATTTAATCAAAATATTTAAAATACAATTCTTTTCTTTTAGAACTATTTTTTTAATTCAATTACTTGAACATTTCAATGACTATTTGGTCAATATACCCTGTAATTTCCCTTAATTGTTGCATCGCGCAATGCGCGGGAATGACATGCTTGTCACTATAATAATGATAATAGCCACGTTGGGCAGTGATTTCTGAAGAGTAGCTGGTAGCAACTTCTCCAGTTGTGAAAAGCACAAGGTCTAATGACTACGACGGGTGTTTAGTATGGAAAGCAAAACACTGAATAATACTTGTCCAAAAAGGTGAACGGAGGATAAAATTTGTTTTTGCACATAATAGGGCCTTGTTTGGCCTGAACCCTGAAGACCCCACCGAAAAACGAAGCAGCCCTGAAGCTGTACGAGCATATTATGGTAATAGCTTTCTGCTACCTTCCTGTTTATTCCTATTTGGAGGTTGGTGGGCATAGATTACGCGTATGGACGTCCATGTTTGTGACTCTTGTTCCAAACAGAGTTTCATAATTTATACCCCATGATTTGTCCTACACTTTCCACACCATGTCTCCTTTAACCCTTCGTTTAATATCCTCTGCCGGCCCACCAAACATTGCCTTACAGGCACTTCACTTGTCCAAGCTAAGCTGCCCAGTTCAGAAAAAAGGTTAAATAATCCTTGAAGAGTTAAAAAATGTGTGGGAGGATCGTCTGTTTTGTCGACAGAGAATCCGAATGGATTTCCTCTAATCCGTGTGACCAATTCAAAAGTTGGTCAATGTTCAACGACAAACAATTAGAATGTCCATGTCCGACAATGGGACAAATTCGGGGGATGTAGATAATGAGGTTTATATGTAGCCTTCATGCCGCAGTTGGTGTCACCAACAAGCCTCTACGACCAGCAGATCTATCCATCGTCGGTGGCTTCGAGATATACTACTATAAATTGTGGGCCTACGCATCCATTAATTAACAATAATGGCTTTAGAATGAGACAGACACGAACAAATCAGTTTACAGTATATAATAGTATATATATTATAGAACGGATGCTTCTGTGACCTTTCCTCTGTGTCTGTTGGGTTACAGAGACCATCCAACGGTTTCATTATATTGAGAGGTGGTGTCTAGCTCCCTTTCCTGTCCCTTTCCATGACCTAACCCCAATAACGTATTTATATCTGCAAAGTCATTGCTATGTTAATCCATCTCCTCCTCATTTCATTTCTTATATATATACTACTTCTATATTCTTATTCACTCATTCTCCTTTGTATTTTATATATATGATATCACGTATGGAATTAAAAATTGCACGTGTCAGATATTGACTTCATTAATTAATGCTCCCCCTGTACGTCACCAGTAATGTTAGATAAAGCCTTTTTCCCTTTCTACATGTATACGAAACAGTAGTAAACTATATGTATATATTGAGGTTTGAGTGTGACCTTCAAGTTTCTAACACCCAGTTTCTCCGCTGATATTAAAAGAAACAAATGTGAATCACGAAGTTATAGTGTCACATTGCACGCTTCCATATTTTATTGTAATAAACAATGTATACATATGCATGCATCTCTCTACTTTAATTTAATCGTAGGCATGACGAATATGATGGTCTTTATAATTGATTAGGAGAATTAGGTAGCTTGACATGAAAGCCTCATTAAAATATCTTTAAGGAAAGATTTCATGAATGGGTTCTGATTATGTGAATGGAAGGGGGAATGATAAAGGAAACTTTATTAGCCAGATAATTAGTCAATAAGTGTAGACGGGTGATCGATGTGATGAGGGAATTATAAAAAGTGATGATATACTCCAATCAAGACACAAATAAATAGATAGATACAAAATTGAGCAATCCACTATGATATGATTTGGTGTATGGTGGAGTATATCAGTAGTGACGATGTGGAGACGCCATGTATATTAGAGGCTTTAAGGGGAATGGTGAGGGAAAGTGAAGCGACTTTTGAGAAAGAAAAGGAAGAGAGGGGGAATCTTGGGAAGGAGTTAAAGGGAATAACGAGCTTGGGGTGTACGTTGGAATCCCCAATACTTGAGATCCAAGACTGAGATGAGGCTTAGGATCAAAGCCTGCATTGGAGGGAAAAAGATTGTGTTGACGTGAAGAGAAAGAGGTGAACACGTGATCTCTCATGGTCATGGCATTATCCAGATATATATGCTTGCTGTTTAAGGATGAGCTGGATGCCTCTTTCAATTCCTCGTAATTCCATCTATTCCTGTCCCTCTTAATATGTATGACCCCAATGGATCATAATATACCCGCCACACTCAAACAACATCACACTAATTACGATGTTAATCCTTCCATTTAATGATGCTTCTATTCCACTACTACCAATACTTATTCACTTCATTTGTGTATTCCACCTTGTTTGTGGATGTTTCTTAGTTTTGTCTATTTAGAGAGATATAATTAGGGAAAATCCTCTTCAGGGCCAAAGTAAACAAAATATTGTCAAAAAAAGCTCAAAGTAAACTCATAATTCAGAAAAAGTCCCTAGTTGTTCACGTATACTGATTTAGTTGTTAATGTTATACTGATATAGTTGTTAACGTGTACTGATTTAGTTGTTAAAATATAGTTGTTGATGTGTACTGATTTAGTTATTAATGTTTTTTTTTTTTTTGTTACAAAAATTTTAGGATGGGGGATGTTTCGTCGTAAGTGGCGTAAGTGCAGTCGTCTATTACCCTCGCGCGTTAACCTAGGCATCTATGAGTTAGGATCTCCCCCAACGTCTTGACCAACTCAAGGATTGAACCCCTCCTGGTGAGAGTGTGGTGAGAGTGTGAGTTACTTTGACGGACGAGGGGTTAACATTTCTAAAATAACACCAAACAAAGCCATAGGACCTTTTCTGACATATGACTTTTTTTGGGCTTTTTTTTTCATAATATCTTACTTATTTGGGCCTTGAGGAGGATTTTCCTATAAGGAAATCATGATCAACAAAAACCTTTGGAATATCCCGGTCGAGACCGACGATCCAGGGGGGGTTAGACATTTTTTTTTAAAAAAAAAATTGTCACTTCCAAAACAATAATTAAATCAATGAACCACGTGGGATAAAAAATAAACATGAAAATATCTTAAATCCAATCCTAAACTCATAATAATCTCCAATAACATGTCATTGAACAAGAATACAATATAAAATATAGGTAGTGTTTTTTTTTAAAAAGAAAAAATATTAAAAAACATTTTTGGGGACTTGAGGAGGATTTTCCCCCATAAGAAATCATGATCAGCAAAATTGTGTGGCTATATTATATGCATTCCATACACGCCCCAAAATACTATTTGCCTAATTTGTATTTTTTTTTTTTTGGGGGGGGGGGGGGGGGAAGTCAGCCAGATTATGAAATTAAAACTTCATGTCTAAATTAATTGATCTCTAATCAACAGCCGCATTAATGAAGAGATCATATATATCAACAAAAAATATAAAATATATATGTTAAGCTGCATGTCTACGCCAAGCTGCACATTCTCAAGCTTTGATGATTGATTGTTCAGCAATGCTTTTTCTCTCTGTCACACAACCAAATTTCAGGATGTTACGTTATTTATTTATTTGTGCTTTCGTTACCAATTTTCATATAAGAAATGGGGACATGATTGGACAATGATTAGGTAGCAATTCTATTTTATATATCCTGTAGATAAAGAACTCCAGGCATGACCATACATTGTATTTGTGATTTCATAATCTCCCAATCCGACTGAGAAAGGAGGGTGGTGGAACTGGGTGCACTCACGGTCTCTATTCAGTGATGACTGATGATCATTTCATTGTTATAATGATTTTGTGTATAGTCGATCTCTTCAATCCTGAAAACTTCAACCTCATGGTCCCTCGTTTATTATCCAGCATTAGCAATGACATAAATTTGTCAATAGCTTGGTGCCACACTGAGGTACGTAGAAAATTGTTTTAATGGTTTGAATCAAGTTAGATCGGAGTTTAAGCTACTATGAAGCTGAAAGCCTGAAACAAACACCTTGGCATCATCAGGTACTAAGTGTGGTCACCCACCTGAGAAATTATTCAAATATTAATTCTGTCATGTTATGAAATATTAACCTCTTCCAATATTCAACATGATTAATAATCTTTTTTTTTTTTTTTTTTTGGAAAAAATGAAGTAAAAGGGATGCAGTGTTATGAAAAATGGAAGTCCAGATTTGTGAACCAAAAAATATTAAGGTCCAAAAACAAAAAAGACCCACGCAGATCCAGAAGTCTTAAGAACCAAGGGGCCCAAAATTGCAACCGAGAGGGACCAGAAAAAGACCAATCAACAAGAAGTAACCCATTTACCAAAAAAAAACAAGAAGTAGCCCACTTATAAAAAAAAACAACAAGAAGTAGCCCAAGCAAGAGGGGGAAACACGAGATTTGTTTTGTGCTTGACACACATATATACCTCATGCAAGTAACTAAAAATATGTACCTCATGCAATGTAATAATTACGCGCAGTAGTTTATAATGTTAATATTCCTTAACCTGAACTTTTATTCAACGTTTCCATTTACTCCAGAATTTTTTATTGGTAATTTTCTTTTTATATAGGGTTTGTCCTTAATACAAGTAACTTTCTTTTTTGTGTTTTAAAATTTAAAATATTTCTTTTTTTTTTACCTCTATTAAATAAACGAATTTATTTCAACTATCCTTATTCACTCACCACTAATTTTTTTCATTCAAATATTTATTACATATTCTCTTTAATATTTTCTACTCATTTTTTTATATTTTTATTCATTATCTCTCCTATATTCTTTTCATAAATCAGGGTATGTTTATAAAAGATATGACTTTTTTACATATTTATTATTGTTAACTAATCTTAACTGTTAGTTCGTTTTACATAATTAAAAAATAAGTTATTTATAATTTTAAAAAAACGAAGGGAGTATTTGATACAAAAAAATATTTTACACGTCCATATTCATATTTTAAAACTTTTGAGCTGACTGATATTTGAGGTTGAAAAGTAAAGGAATTTTATTCCTTGGAAGAAGCACTTATTAGTTCTTATCCCACTTTCTTTCTTTTTTTTTCTTGCAATGCTCATTTTCCTTCATACTTTTATTCTCTTCGCACCCTTTTGTCTTGAAACTTTATTTTCACATTTAAAACGTTGAGAGACCTTAAAATAATCTTTTTTGTCATGGAAAATATACTAATATAATATTAATAATGAATAATATAATAAATGAGCAAATAAATTCCAGTTATCTGTAAACTAGTTATATTGAATTGTTGATTCTTGCTCAAGAAATAGAAAGTTGTTTCGTGTATTAAAAAAAAGAAGAAAAAAGATAGGTGTTTCAAAAGAAAATCAACATCTAAAAACATATGAAGATAAAACGTTAGATAAATTCAAATATAACAACTTACAAATAATAATTAAAACGCATATTTATTATTTTAACAATAGCATGTTAGATCTATCAAACATACACCTTCTAATTTAATGATGTATAATATATGATATGATTAAATAATTTTTTTTAATCTCTATAAATAAAAATTAATTCTATTTTATATTTAAAATTGAAGAGAGTAATATATATATCATGACAATTCTTTAGAAAAAATTATATCATCCACAATAGAATCTAATAAGGGAGATTTCGATGTATCCCCCACAGTAAGGCAATTTTGTCTCTGTGGATAACCTTTTTCTAGAAAAAAGTTTACTTGATTGAAACCTCCCTGATCAGCCGTAGAGATCCGATTCAGAAGATAGTCAAAGTCAAAATAACACAACGCAAGAATATCGCCGCAAAAGTAATGGTTCAAGTACAGGCAATCCGACGACGACACACGTGTATGTGAATATAAATGGAAATATTAAACCGGCTTCTCTTAAATAAATGCATTTTATCCTTTACACGTCCAAGCACACCATAAATACACGTGCCTAATTCTTTAATACCATCAACTAGAACAGTAAGTATGACCCACCCAAGCTTTCCCGGGCACGTGCCCAAATCTTCACATGAAAAAAGCTAAGAAACTAAAGAACCCACATCCTCTTGTAAAAACAATGCACTCCATCGGCCCTATATAGGGCACATTATAAAAGGTGCCATATATAGAATATTTGAAGTTTTAAATAGTTAAGAGCAGTGAAAAAAATATAAAGGAATTTAGTGTAGTTATTAAGAGTGATATTAAAAATAATTTAAATTTTATGATAAATTTAACACTTTTAGTTCATTTTATTAATACGCATGAGTTAGATAGAATTAACTTATATATTTAGGATCAAACAAAGTAATTAATTCATTGCTAGATAATGTATTAAATAGTCACAGATGAAAAAAAAAAAAAATGAAAAGCAAAAAAATCTAACACACACCCTATCCTATATATATATATATATATATGGGTTTATTATATATCCTTTTAGTTCATTTCATTAATACGTGAGTTAGGATATAAGTAATTCATTCATTACTAGATAATGTATTTATCCAAATGACCTGGGTTTATTGATACTACGTCGTTTGACAACAGATTTTCATTTTGGCTATTATTATATACGATACCATTGATTATATATATCCCGTCAATCATGAATGAGAGCTTCAAATGGAATTGTGGTACAACCACATTCTGCCAGTAGTTTATTTGATTTCCATAAAATAAATCGGTTTATATATATAAATCACTGTGAATCCTCGAAAAAAATAGAACATCACTGATTGTAAGCTGAAAAAACAGAGCATTACTGAAAATCGGTATGACCTTCACATTGAAACAGGAATCGATATGACCAAACGGATATTGATCTGCACTTTAATTACTCATCTCCATTTCAACATCGGTTAAATAGTTAATAGACTATGCTATTTGAAATATTGGCGCAAACCAAAGTAAGCAAGACAAACAACAGAGTGACCATGGAATAAAAGGACTAGTCCTCTTCCAGATTTGATTATCATGTCATCTTAACGTGGGAATCAAAGAAACTATTCTCTACTCTTCTAGAGGCAATAGTTCTTTTGTATTTGCATGCTACAAATGTAATGAAAGGAATAAAGGACGAACTGGAATATATAAAAATATTAATAAAAAAAAATTTATCCATGACTCATACTCCGTATCAAAAAGAGAAAATACAGCTTCAAATTGGTCACGTCGATTTTTTGTTTGCTCGATCTGTATTTTGTTTTCAATCTAAAGGTTTTCTTGTGCTGATGATTATATATATAAACCATTTTGTGCTGATTAAATCACAATTTTGTTTTATGTGCTAGCAAAACATGGTCAATTCCATTTGAAGTTGTCATCTGTGATTCGCGGTATATATATAATCGGCGATATCCTATATAATAGCCAAAATGAAAACCTGCTGTCAACGACGTAGTATCTAGGCCACTAGATAAAAGCTTACATCCTATCACTAGATATATAATAAACTCTATAGGTATATATATGGATTTAACCCATGCTTTCTATAAGTTACATTTTATACTTGTTTGAAAAGTTAATTTTTTTTTTTTTACCTATAATTAATTGCATGCCTCCATCGTGTTTTTCACTCAGTTTATTTCATCCTTCTCTATACTCATCCTCATATGTTTTTAACCAAATTTTTTATTTAAATAATTTGATTATATACAAAATTGGAGTTCCCTATTATAAAAGTTTCGGCTATGGATGGAGTGGCGGTGGCGCTATTGGTCTTTGCTCACTTCCTGGTAGTCGTGCCGCTTGATCACCCATCTGCTTTCTCATTCACACTGCTTGCTTTTCAACATTTTTCAAGTCTTGTTCACTCTATATATTTTATTATTAATATTTATTTACATATTGAAGTGGAATTTAAATAAAAAAAATAAATTGAATACACCCTTTAGATAAGTTGCTTGTTATCGTGTGGGCTCGTCCTCTCAAAATGAATGACACACCTCACATCCTTTTCGGCCTTTCTCATGCTCCCTTTTCCTCTCCAACACTTTGAGGTTGACCCGTTGCCGCCCCCCACGTCAGCCCTCTCTTCTCTTTAGAGCTTCTGCATCTTCTCAACGTTCTTGATTTCAAGCATAATAAAGCTCCCCTCTTCCCCTTTATTTTCTCTAAACCCTACTTCATCCCATGAGCTATCTTTAGACAATTTTTACAGAAATCTGCTCCTTCCATCTCTGAGAGTCAAGGAAAAGAGTAAGACTCCTGCAGATTCCCAAAAGTCTCCTGTACAAGAATTTTCCCTCCACCTCCAACATCCGTTTTATCGGCACCTCAATAGAATCCAGTCTTCTCTGTCAGTTTTTGTTTGTAACTCTCATCATCTCCCCTTACCCCTCTTGTTTTTATTTTGGATTACTACAAAAAATATGTGTTCCAACGGCGGGGAAGACGAATATTATGACACAGTAGGTCCAGCCACTTTAAACGGTACTAATGCCCACGTTGGTTCCTTCTTTTCACTCATTTCACAATCTCATCAACAAAACCCCAACTTGTTTGATCCTTCACCCAATTACCTCCACCACGCTCTACCAGAGTCTCAACTACTAGCTGCCTCAATTCCCAATTCTGAGCCTAACTATTGCACTCACCTGCCAGACCCACCAATATTATCATCATCTTTGTTTTCCGGTAATCAATCAGTCGGAGGGTGTCGCAGAGAGGCGGAGCATGATCATGCCGTAGTACGGAACTCATCAAAGAAGCAAAGCAGAGCATCAAGGAGGGCTCCCACCACCGTTATTACTACCGACCCCTCCAATTTCAGAGCCATGGTTCAAGAGTTCACCGGTATCCCAGCTCCTCCGTCCTCCGCCGCATCCCATTATCGCCGCTTCCACCCATTCCGACGCCACCTTCACCCTCCAAATCCATCTTCACCTTCATACTCTTCTGTTAATATTATTACCACTGCTCCTAATGCCTTAGCTTCTCATCAACTCCTTCCTGATTTGGGTTACGACTTCCAAACACCTCTTCATCTCCCTCTTCTTGCGACGGCAGTTAGTTCAAAGTCTCAGCCTTCTGGATCTGAGTGGCCTCTCAATGCCCAGTAACTCGTCGTCTTCACATTTTTAATGACAAGGGAGAGCAACTTTTACCAAAAATAGTACCTAATTAGAATAGGTGAATTTTTTTTTTTTACTAAAATAGGGATGGAGACGCCAACACGTGACGTCACTAAGGTAGTGGCGTCATGGGAGCTAATGCCACCAGAGTGGCATCGTACTAGTTAACGCCACTAGTGGTGTTAAGACGCCATTACCTCAACCCCTCATTTGTGGATATCATTAATTATCCTATTTTAGTAAATCTTTTTCCATATGCTCTAATTAAGATTACATTAGTGCTTTTCCCTAAGGGAGGAGGAACACGAGAGCAGCTTTCACCATGACAAGACCCATCCCTCATTCATGGACTTGTTCTTCTTGTGATTAGGAATATCCTGCACACCTAATGCATCATTACCAACCAGAATCAATGATCAATTGATATAATCATGATGGTGGTGTGATGAATGGTTGGAGTTTTTAATTGTATTTCCAGTTACATCTTCGCCTTTTCTTTTCCGCACATTTACATATATATGATCGTTTTGATTTATATATAGCACTCCAGTATCAGGTGATATTTTCTATTTCTTTCACTCAGTGACTTTAATTAATTAATAAGTTTATCCATGACTGTTGGCACGATTAGCTTATAAATGGTAATATACTTGCAATTACTGTTGACATTGTGGTTACGACATGAAGTGAACTGATTTGGAATTAGCCATTTTGAAAGCCCTAAAGATAATAGTAGAGAATATATAAGTTGAAGTTAGGATGGTTGGGTAATGTTGAGAAAGAAGAGAATGCAAGAGGTGGTTGGTGACACCACTGACCGCTGCAAATGGATCGCTATCGATTATTATAAAGGGAAAGAAGACGAGGAGGGAGGGTTTCTTACCTTTCTTTTCATTGAAATGTAAACCACTTACTCCCTCCTAGGTCCAATTATAAAAACACTTTTTATAGTTGGTTTTAGTCACAATTATAAGAGCAAGTTTTAACTTTTATCAATTTTTTCCTATAATACCCCTATTTATACTTTCTCAACAATAATTAAAGACAATAATAATTTAATAATACACCTATATATTTTATAAATCTCAACCCCAAAATTAATGGACTAACTAATATGGTAACCCCAAAATAAAATTTAATGTGGTAATAAATTTTAGTAAATTTATAGAATTTATATATTTTATAAATAGATTTATAGAATTTTTCATTATTCTATTACTCCATTAAATTAATGTGGATTCATTATTCTCACATTTCCCTTTATTTTGGGGTTGAGATTTATATAATATGGTTCCTTGTGAGACATAAACCGCGACTATTCTACTGTAACCATTTTTTTAAGCCAACATTCTGCTGTAACCTCGTCTATCTAAACACTGACCCATCACATTACCATAGTTTTGATGTAATTTTCAACTTTCAGCAGGGGTATTTTTGAAAAATTGTTATAATTAACTAATTTAACTTCTCTCCTTAATTTCTCCAAATTCGATAAATAGCTCCTATAATTAGAACCGAAAGGAGTATATTTTAAGAACGTCAATTTGAATGAAGTGGAGGGTAGTTGTCACAGATAATGCTAGGCTAGGCAACCTTTGTCATTGGGCCTGTTTGGGTTGGCGGTAGAAAACGGTGGCTTAAAAGCTATCTAACTTTTTAAAAGCTCGGTAGGAAAAAAGTCAGGTTGTAAATGGTGATTTGTGTTTGGATTGCCAGTCTGGCTTTTTGCAAAAGTAGCTTTTTTCTTAACTGATGAGTGTTTGGATTATTATTTGAAAAGTCAGTTAAGATAGAAAATGACTGAAAAGGGCATGAATCATATTAATATTATTTGTATGTATTGCAACAAATAAAGATAAACATTTATATTTATATTTAAAATTGAAAAAAAGGAAAAATAAATGTGTTTATTATTGAAAAATATATTTAAATTTAAATTTACATATATTAATTCAATTTAAAGAATTTATATGGAGCTATCTAAATTTTGGAAGTATAATCCCAAATTATGTTTTTGGAAGAGAGATAAAAAATAAATATAGAAATTGTTAAAGAGGAAAAGGAAAGAAAAGAATTTTAAAAAAAATGGACCCGATGGAGAGAATCCGATGGAGAGGACCTGTGCTCAAATTTTTTTTTTTGGTCTACGCTCTCTAAAATGGACCCGATGGAGCTGGCTGGGCAGGCTGGCAAAATATAAGCAACGATTTGGGGCGTTGGTTAAGTCCAGTAGCGTTTCAGTAAATGAAATAAGTCCATCAAACGCATCTTGGATTCTCCAAACGGGGTTGATTGGGCTTTTTTACTATTGGGCCAGCAGCTTTAAAGCTGCTGAGAAATTTACACTATAACGCTAAAAAAAAAAAGTGAGCCCAAACAGAGCCATTAAGATCACGTTTGAAGTTTTTAAAAGTGTTTATTCTTATAAATTGAGATAAAAACTTATCTTACATACTTACTTCGTATATTATAAATCACGATTTAAAAAACTTTCCATCACTATTTCAAATAATTACTGCATCGTCATGGCATTTTATTTTACCTAATCGTACTTGTATCATTAATTTAAACAGAAAACCAATCGTACTTGTATCATTAATTTAAACAGAAAACCCAAATACCCGTGTCGACCAAATGAAGCTGCAAAAATGAAGAGTCGGCACGCTTCGTGGATGAGTGGCCATTATTTGCTGGACCTGCACTCGTTATCAGTAGTATGTATCCAACGATGAATCGTATTCCACAGTGACAAGAAAAAGAGACGACAGCGTTCTAATCAAGCCTCCATTAACCAGAAATTAAAGGAAACCTGATATGGATATCAAAGAATATATACATTGAATGAAAGAAGTGATTAGTACGGCGGGTATTCTAATTAGGTAAGGCAGGTAGAAGGAGATCCATATAATTCCCCGCCGAGATGGCGGCAAAAAGGTAACAAGGAGAAATGAAAGGGGGAAGAAAAAGAGAAGTAAAACATAATGATGAGCTGAGCAGAAACCAAAAGAGAATTGGAAGATGATGATGAGGCGGCAGACGAGGGAGGGCGGGCGACATGTGAATCTCTCGGTGGGCCATTGGCATTTGCCAATCATATCCCCCGGGACAACACTTCGAATTTTCAAATCTACAGTACACCGTGCACTATTTTCTCATCCTTTAAATTTTCATCCTATTAATCATCGTCATATACGCAGGAGGAATATGGAGACAAAGGCGAACCATGACAGATTGAGCGAAGCAGAAGGCGAGAGGGAGGAAGGGAGACGAAGGAGAAGCTTTTGGGGAGGGACTGGCAAAGAAGAATCTGGCGGTGTCTAGGAAGGAGGTCACCGATGTCACCAACAGTGGTGGTGCAAAGAGGTTGACGATGGCCAGGGAACTAAAAATTAGAGTGGGTGGAAGGAAGTGAAGGGTCAGTGGTGCCAAGGGCGTCATTGTCACATGATAAATCGTGATTCATAGGTCTCTCTCTATAAACTTTGATTACACTACCTTTAGTGATCAGGATTAAAGTTGATTGCCATAAGAGCAAACCAAATGCATTGGTGATGGAGTCTAGACTACAGTCTATACCATTAGTCCGTTACCATATCCCCAAGAAATAAACCAAACAGGCCTATGTGACTAAGTATTGGGCTAAGTGAAAGTGTGAGGCGAGGCTATGGTGATGTCTTTTTTTTTTGGTATGAGGCTATGGTGATGTCGGTATTAAGACCCTCCTCCGTTAACCAAAGGGCCTGACAGAATGAAGAGGCCACAGATGATGAAGCCCAAAATACCAAAACAATGAGTGGATTGTGAAGCTCCTTATGAAGAGGCCCCGAGTGATCTGGGTGCCCTGGTTCTCTTTTTGTGTCAACGAACCTCAAATACAACATTTACAAAAAGAAAGAAGTACACAATATGCTTTCCTTGGATCTTCTTTTAGAGTCTCTGACAGTGTTTAAGAGACAAGCAAGACGTGATCTAATCTAACGGGCGTTTTTTCATCCTAACAGATGCCTCTGTCATATATTCTCAAGACTAGGCGAAATTGATCGTGCCCATCCCATCTTCGAAGCACAAACAGCTTAAGCAAAATAATGATCAGAAGGCGGGAGTGAGAGAGCCCAGGAAACTCAGCCCTTAGTTGGGTTTTGAAGCAGAGAACATCACAAAAGGCCCATTTCTTATGCAAGAAAATCTGACCAGCCCACAACCTCTGCAGAGATCTTCAAATTCACGTTCAGACAGGAGAAGTAGTTGCCTGATACTTGCCTCATATTCTGCAACAACAAAAACATTGCCCCATCAAATCTGATGATAACAGCCTCCATCAAAACCAAAACAAGTTGAAAATACTAAGGCATCGCCTTCTCGTTATAAGGAATAAACTTATCATTCATCTCCATGTAACAAAATCACAAGGAAGCCGTAGAACATGTAAATAAACGAATGTATAAGGCCAGAAGTTTAGAAGATACCGAGAATGAACAGGCTACAAAAACAACTGACCATATTCAATTACATCTTTCGCACCCAGTTTATCAATCATGACGAATCATGTCAAATTTGTCGGGTTTGAAACACAGTTAATCGCCTCAAGTTAAACAAATTATCTACCTGGCGCAGTTCACGTAAAAATGGGACAAAAGAAAAGGGGCCGTCAAATATAGCAGTAGTTGCAACAAAGACCCCTCCTGGTCGCAAGACTCGACTTATTTCAGCCACCTGAAAAACAGATAACCAAAATCATGCAATAAGGGGGTGTGTTTACATACTGGCTGCATAGCCTGCAAATTAACTATTCAATGTTGCAGTCACTCTCCAGGAGGAATCCCCCTTTTAAATCTGATAGCAAATATATCCTGAACTAATGAAACAGTTTCCTATGATATACTAATGAATGTATCTTACAGCAGCTGATGGTGAAGGCCAACAGTGAATTGCCGCACCAGCATGCACAGCATCAACAGAACTAGAAAGAAAAGGAAGCCTAGATATATCTGCTCTGATCAAGATGAAGTTCCTAAAAAAAAAAAATATTAGCGAGATATGACTGAAATATAAATTAAAGACTTAATTTAGAAGTGGTCCTGCAAGAGATGGATAATCCGTTAATTCAGTGAAGTGGATTCTGAATAATTATAAATATAAATTGTGTACTCTTTTGGAAAATTCTCCTCCTGCTTAGTGAACTCATAGCATTGCTGCAACATGTTTTCAGAGTAATCTAGAGCAACTACAGATGAAAATAGTCCGCTCTTTGCAAATAATCTTGAAAATAATCCGCTTGCACAGCTTGCATCAATGATGTTTCCACCTACGACTGGCTTCAAGAAATCTTTCATAAGTTCAAACTGCAGTTCAAATCAACTGAAGACATAATTAGCAAGTGAACTATTTCAAGGGAAGTACACTTAAAAATCTACAAGTACAAGATATTCTAATATTTCTTCAGGAGTACAAACGAGGGGCATGGTTTAAGAAATAAATCCATTGGCACATCAGAATTTCATCCCATATTTTACACGCAACATCTGAATTTGTATCTCTCCCTCTACCGGTCAGCGAGCTTATATTGGCTATGAATGCCAATATGGAAACTCCTTTTCCAGTTGGAAGGCAGCATATTCTAGTATTGCCAACAAGGCAGTAATAGATCTTATGAATGAAAAATCACATAAAAAACACCAGGATCAACCAAGAGGATATATGCTTGAGGAAGAGAGCCGATTCTATTCACCTCTTTCTCAGGACCTGGAAAACCACCCCATATGAAAGCTTGACGCCAACCCCTCTCATATAGAAATGATACCAGTGGCAACCTGACACAATGAACAACTAATGCGTATCAGCGATGCAAGCTAGTTTTGTGGTCAGTACTTCACAAGAACAGCCTCTTTGATAATTAAATTCTACTTTATTACTATTATGATAAGGTAACCCCTTTATCTGAATGCTTAGGCCAAACTTTACCAGCTTATAGGGAGAAATTTTTAAAATTAGGTCAGAGCAAGGATAAGATTCCACATTTTTCCCACTGCTAGCAAACAGGCCTGAACCCTAAACATGCTCCACTGACAATCAAAGGTTCGACCTCTAAAAATATGAGGGAGAAAAAACTTCCATGCCTGAAAATCTCTGTGGAGGGTGGCATTGGTTCCCCATAACTCTTAGCCCCATTTGCTGTCGTAAGATCAAGATATGCTTCCCTCCCTACATATGTCTTCTTGCACGTGCTACATTGCAAGCTAGATCCAGGGGTAGAATCTCTGTATTAAACGACCCATGAAGAAACTGAAACCAGTCAGCTATCCAACGAGCATGTCATAACTAGTAAAATACTAAAAGTCTCTAGTCACAGCCACAGATCCACACATACAAACTCACAAACATAAGAAAACAATGCAGAAAAGATGGGTTGCTGCATTCAGTAAGCAGGCAATGGTTTTACAAGTCAAAGATAAATTAAACAAATCAACTTACATGGAGAAAGCAGGATCACTAGTCCACGTCAAGGAGTCGTAACATATGGGACAAGCCAATGAGTTCCTGCTCCGGTTAACTTCCTTATCAACTTCAACGGGGTCCTAAACACCAATTAGACCGAGAAATGGCAATTAAGGTGACGTGGATAGAAGAGAAATCATTAAAAAGCTGAAACCCCCCACAGGTGGTGTACTCAATATAACAGCCAGAACTAACGTACACAACACGAAGGGTCCCCGATCACACCTACTACTTTAATACTTCAAAACCCCTATGACCCTAGGCTATTTCTTAGGCATTTGCTTTCGGTTCATCGCTTTCTGATTTCTATAGCACTCACTCCATCTAAAAGAAAGGGACAAGTAGATTTTAATATTCTCATCTGCGAGCATAAAACTCATTTCCCAAAAATACAGCGTCTTTATTCCTTCATTTGTTCAATTGATGAAGCTTACCAAACCCAATATACATACATAGGTGCCGTATATTATTGTAACTACTAATTAGCGAAAAAATAAGAGGAAGGAGAAGCATACGATGGACTTGGTGTCAAGAAAGGCGCGGGAATATGCAGAGGAAGCGCGTCTAAAGAAGCGGGCAGAATGGCGTAAGGAACACAGGTGGGAGCTGCGGAGTTGAGTTGTAGGGGTATGAAAACAGAACAGGTTACTGATGATTGCCACCGCCATTGGCAGCTACGTGAAACCAGGATCTCGTCTCCGCTTTTTCTGCAGTCCGAAGTTGTGGGTGGGTGGGGCGTTTTGTCTTGTTGGTGGACGTGTGCCGAATTTTCACCCCTAGTTGTTTATTTTGTGCTAATGGTTGTGGTCAGCATGGCATACTGAGCTGGCCGGCCACTTTCTGGAAATTTTCATCCCGTCACATGTTATTCTTCAGCACCATATAAAATATTCTTTATATATGTGTATGAGTATTATTCAAGGTTAACTTTTAATTGCTTGGCAGTCGGTCAACCCCTGAAAAACAAAATAGGCGTTTAGGTTTAAAATGGATCAAAAGTTGTGGAATGGGTCTACGAAACGTATACATTTTTATATTCTTTTATAATTTCATTTGAAGGCGTTAAACTTCCTTAGAATAGTTTTATACAGTAATATTATAATAAAAAGGGGAAATTACGCTCAGGTCCCAAGGAAGAGAATTAATCACAATAAAATCCCTTGAAATCATAAAATTACACAAAAGTCCCTAGAAACTTCTGTGTAATTATCTGTGAATGTAAAATTACCATTTTGGATTTCTATATAATTATTTTCATTTCTCAAGTCCAGAAGTTATTTACAACAACAAATGTTATATTAACAACAGAAAAAACATATATTAACAACAACTTCTGAAAACCTGGATTTTTTCATATATCACTTACAGAGGCTATTTACAACAACAAATGTTATATTAACAACAGAAAAATCATATATTAACAACAACTTCTGAAAACCTGGATTTTTTTATATATCACTTCTAGAGGCTATTTATAACAATAAATGCTACATTAACAACAGAAAAAGCATATATTAACAACAACTTCTGAAAACCTAGATTTTTTCATATATCACTTTAAGAGACTATTTACAACAACAAATGCTATATTAAAAACAGAAAAAGCATATATTAACAACAACTTTTGAAAACCTGGATTTTTTTTCATATATCACTTCTAGAGGCTATTTACAACAACAAATGCTATATTAAAAATAGAAAAAGCATATATTTACAACAACTCTACCACAAAAAGAACAGAAGCGAACTGAGAATTTTGTGATGCCAAGGAGTTCAAAGGATGAATAGTTAGAGAATTGCTAGCAATTATAGAACTAATCAACCCCAGAACTTATAAATATAGAGAATGAACTTGAAATTGCAGGAACAAATTCGATCATAATCCTTCAAGCCCTTCATTTCTCTCGTCTTCTGTCATGATTATCGGCGTGTTGCCGGAACATGGTGGAGAAAATAGAATTGAGATCGAGTAAAGAGAGACGACCTTGGAGATATTTCCGTTGAGCTCCCGAATCAAGGACACGTTCTTCGCCATATTGTCGGGAATCCTAGATTGGTGGTTCTCGTTAACCCGAATCGAAGTCGATTACGATCCAACACCAACCGCACTTTCTTTGGAAGCTCTTGTTAAACGCCGCCCACGCCTTGGGATCGCCTTGTTCGGCCATCTCCACTTGTCCGTCGGAATCCCCGGTGGTGGTGGTGCTGACGATTGTGGTGGTCGGGGATGACCAGCAGCGGCCCTTTCCAGGAAAGAGAGAAGAAAAAGGGAGAGAGGAGAGAGACAGGAGAGAGTGAAGGTCAAAATGGTCATTTTACATTCACAAATAATTACAACCAGGTCCCTTGGGACTTCTGTGTAATTTCATGATTTCAAGGACTTTATTGTGATTTATTCCCTTCCTTAGGACCTGAGCGTAATTTTCCCTAATAAAAAATGGAATTTGTATTTATAATGTTAAGAATAACATATTTATTTTAAAATAATTTTAGGAAACCAATAAATGAACAAAATAAAAACATAAATCATAAATGAATTTCTTTTACTTGAAAGTCTTTTTAGAGAGTAGATCTCTTGAAAAAAAAATTAATTAATTAAATCAATTAAGCAACTTTTGAGCTGGCTTTATGGTTTATTTAATTTAATTTGGTTGGGATTTTAAAACCATGGGCATCCATGAATCTATGTGTGTTTGATTGAATAATAATTTATTCGGTTGATAAAGAAGCATTCATTGCCTCTCTAGCTCAATCGATAGAGCGCGAGGTTCTTAACCTTTCGATCGTAGGGGGTTCAAGTGTAACACCCCTACGATTGAAACCAACATACTTGTAGTTATCAATATTCCAATTGGAAGAAAATACCTAGGGAAAATTTGAAGAAAGACCCAAAGGGAAAATGCCCTGTCGACCAGCGGGAGCCATGGGGGCCGTAGATAAAGACCGGCCTCGGATAGGATGGAAAGACCAGGGGATCTGAATCGTGGGGCCCAGGAGGCGCCACTTAGGCATAGGAAAGGTCTATCAGACTCAGGGAAAAAGTCAAGGGTAATTATTGAGCCCAGGCCAAAATTGGTAATTTCCATAAATTAGGGCCAAAGTAGGTAATTTTCTCTAAATGTAAAAGAAATATCTAGATATTAGTGGAAGAAGAGGTGCCACATGGAAGCCATCTTGGAGCATCTAGAATTCTCTCGAATTGCTTGGAGAGAAAGAAAAGGGAAATCAGTGCGAAAGTCAAACCGCAGGTCCCACGTTCAGGGGAAAAAGGGCAAAATAGCAAATAAATGGGTAAAAATTGATTTGGGCTGAAAGGTGGGCCCAAAATGGCGTGCCATATGCCCTTGTGGGCTGGTGAAAAGATGGGGAAAAAGTGGATAATTATTAAAAAGTTTTGGGCCAAAATCGCAATTCTTGAAAGTTTCGAGCCAAATGTGTAATTTTCCCCAAAAGCAGGAAATATCTCAGATATTTTTGGGAGAGAGCTGCAGCACGTGGCAGCCCCTAGGAGGCCCTGGAAAACTCTAGAAAACTTGGGAAATAAGTCAAAAAATTCAGATCTCATTATTACCCAACAAATGTAAATTACGCCGTTGATTCTAATTCTACCTAGGATCAAAATTGACCTTTATAAAAAGGTGTTTATCTTTTCATTTTCACCCCAAAGGGGGCAGAAATTCCAGAGGGAAGAGAGAAAGAGCTCAGCCACCTCTATATCCAAGCTTCAAGATTCAAAACACAAGAGTATTCACCGATTTGCCGATCGATCTTGAGGTAACCCGAAAACTCCATCTTCTTGAGTTCCTGTTAAAGTATTTTCGTGCACCTGGTTAGGGCTTGATGATAGGGTCTGATTTTGGAGAGTTTGATGGTTCCAAAGTGTTTAAAACACGATTTTGTGTAGGGTATGGTTGTAGCTTAAGTTTAGAAGTTAAAAACACCGAAAAACCTCTTGAACTAAGCTTATCTTCAAATCTGGAATTTCTGGCAGTGCGTATTCAACTGGGATTTAAAAATAGTAAACGAATTCTGTTTTTTCTGAAATTTTACAGGTGGAAATTACACACCCTAAGATTCACCGTGATATATAATTTTGTATGATTTGGACTTTTCTACTAGGATATAAAAATTTCTCAAGTTGGTACAGATGCAACAGGTCGAATTTGGACCAGGAGGTGTAAAAGTGGTTATAAGTAAAAATACGTGTACTTTCAGGGCCTGAATGTATTTTTCTTGAAAACTAAACATCTTAAAGGTTTAAACGGCGCCAGTTTCATATAAGAATGATTTTTTTGGAATTTTATAAAAATTGTTGAAGTAAGGACAGAAACACTGGATTTCTGGAAACCTTGAGTTAGGCTCGGTTCTTGTGAATAAGAAAAATGATATGAACCCAGAAGGATTTTATAATTATTTTTCCCATAAACTAGACATCCCAAGCGTTCCATGGTCACTGATTTTATGATAATACGAGTTTTCTAGAATTTATTAAAAATCGGCGAAGTTAGAACAGCAACCCTGGAAAATTCTGGTGTAGGCGAAATTCAAAGAGATTAGAAGTTGAGTTGATGAACATAATTAAAAGTGTGATATTTTGTTGTAACTAGGGTGTTAGCTCGTGTGGACCATATCAAGAGAAGTGTTCGCTAACTTCAAGGAGTACCAGGTAGTAACTGTTGACTTGCATACTCTATGTTGCTTTTGCATGTTATGTTTGATCATGATGTATGATCGGGTTGTAGTACCTATTGGACTGTGTGTCCTTAGGACTCTGCTACAGTACTGAGGGCATGTATGATCGGGCTGTAGTACCTACTACAGTTCCGAGGTATGTGAGGTAAGTAGGGCCTATATGACTGTGTGTTTATAGGTTGCTACTGAAACCTCTTGGGGTAGGTAGTTGGGGTCGGCCGCCCTAGCTACCGAGGCCCGATTCTTGCGCCGATTGTATCGAGGGGCTTGTCTTGACCAGGCGGTCCTGCGGATTGTGCCAGAGGCAGAACATATATGCCAGATTATTGTGCCTGAGGCAGAATTTATTGTTACTTTCCTTATTGTGATTTGCATTGCATGCACTGCATACATATTGTATTTGAGTCTAACAGTTACTTTGGGGTTCAACTTTGAACTCCAAACTATGGTGAAGGTACAGGGTGAAGAGGAAGCAGGCAGAGGAAGAAGAAGGTAGGGCAAGATGCATCGGGTTGAAGAAATAGGGAATGCCCTATCGCTTTTTTGTATTATCATATTTTGGATGACTGTATTAATTAATACTATATTCGGATATCGTATACCCTTAACCCTTCGGGGGACTTTCACTTTCTGTTTATTTTACTTTTACCAAAAGTATTATGTACTTTATCCAAACCGATCAAATGCTCGCTGCGTAACGCCCGATGTATGATAATATGAGAAAATTGACTAAGAAAAGGTAATAAATTAAAGAGATCCCTCTAACCCACCACCCGAGAGGGCGAGGTAGTAGGGGTGTAACATCAAGTCCAATTGTTGCATTTTCTTTTTCCATCCATTCTAAGGGTCCATTTGAATCGTCGCAAATCAGGGAGAGAAAAGGAAAATTGCATTTTCCATCGGTGGCGGCAATTTGGTTCATCATTTTCTGGCGGCGTCAATTGTTGCATTTCTTTTTCCATCGTTTCCAATCGTTGCAAATCAAGGAGAGAAAAGGAAAATCGCATTTTCCATCGGTGGCAACTGTTTGGTTCACCATTTTCTAGCGGCACCAATTTTCCTTCATCATGTGAAAATCTTTTCCTTTTATTATTGGTAAGAACCAATTTTCCAAAGGTAGTAAATTCCCAAATAATCCCTCTCTGTCGCCATTGTTGCCCCCGTAACCTCCATTGCAGATTTGCAGCCTCACCAACCTCCACCTCTTGTGACCCTCACCCAAAAGAGAACTTCATTGTGTTTTGTCCCATATGCCTTTGTGAAGGTATAGTTGTACTCAATCCTGACACCATTGCTTTTGCTTCTACTTCTTTTTCCTCTGCCTGCAAGCTGACCATTTCTTCCATTGTCGCTACCTCATTTAAAGCTATTTTCAAGCCATCCTCTGTCTCCAGTGCAGGTGGTCACCGCAACAAGCCACATATTTCGTCGTCATTCTTACTTGGGCTTTGTCGTAGGTGGATGTTGGTATGAGATTTTTTTCCCCTTTTTGTGCACTGCAAGTGTGCATAGTGCACACCAAAAATAAGTGCACACTTGAGTGCACTACAGGTGTGCACAGTGCAAAAGCAATTACCACAAATATTTTATCTTCTTAGTGACAAAATTGTATTTTGTCTCATTTTTCTACCATATTTATTTAATTTTACTCTCATTTTTAAATATTTTTCAACTATGTCTTCTCTTTCTACCTTTAATAGGGGCAAAATTGTAACTTTCTAATTTATTATTCTGAAAGTGAACTTATAACAATGACATTTTTTTTTCTAAACTAAACTTATAAATAAAACTAAAGTGGTACTTATCAATGTGGTGTTTTTTTTTTTTTTTTCATTTCAAATTAAACTTATAAATGTGACTAAAGTGGTGTTTATCAATGGGGTGCCACTATCATGAAAGCCTCCACAATCAGAAGAGTAAACATGATGACAGGCGGCAATATAATGTTGTTTTGATCGTTAATCTAATCATCTAAGAGCTCCCTAGCTACTATTTAACTAATGTGAGTAAATTAGAGATACTATGTACATTAAGCATCTAATTAATCCTATTTATAAATCACTTTTATCACGTTTCACCGAAAGTAAGAAAATTTTTGAATCTTACTCCTCCTTTCCATTTTATAATATATGATTAATTGAATTGTATTATTAGAAGAGGTAATTAAAAACTAGTTCTATGCAATAAATTTAAAAATGAATTTTATTTTTTAAAAATGCCCTCATTTTTATGGATAAGAGGGGATATGTTATATTGACGGTTTTAGTTAAGTATAAGAATTAAATTGCAATAGTGGAATTAATAACTTTTATAATTAGGTAAGGGTAAAATGAGAAGTTTACAAAAAAAACTTGTTGGACCTCCTCTAATCTTATCTAACGAAAAGGAACATGATAAATCCAAAAATTATCTAATAAAAAGAAACAGATGTAGTATTAACCTTGCCTTAAAATTGAAGATCTTTTAAACTACATAATACTCAATCAAGACAAGGTTTGCACTACAATGATATGAAAACTTTACTTATAAATATATTTAAAAAAAAAATCTTATCTTATAAATAGGACCAAATGACTGAGTGAGTACTTAATTATAATTATAAAAGTTGTGAGCTAACCTCCTTAAAACCCCATGTACAAAATTAGACTATATAAAAAAAATTATAATTGTTCATGAGTACATTAAAATAGTTTTAGTTAAAAAATGGTAAATGTTATAAATAAGATGGATTTATATATCATATTTATGCCAATACTAACCTTTCTATAATTAAGAAAGCATGTTAATTGAAAAGTGGGGCGCAGCCAGGATGCGAATTGGGGGTCCAGTCCTATGGTATGGTGCTGCTTGTTAGCTAATGGCCATCATGAATAGTAATGGAGGGTAGCTGGTGTCAGAAAAAGCAAGCATCACGAAAACCTTGTACACCATTATCCTTATGCCATCTTTGGCTTGGCTGTCCTTTAGGTTAAGGTTCCCCTACACACTTCGTGGGCCATGCCGTCATGCTGTTGTTTTTCCTTTACTTCTTCTGCCTTTTGCTCCACCTCTCCCCGTTTTCAAATTATTCTCACCTAAATCCCATATTCCTAAGTCATGTACCCAACTTAGCTACTTCCTTCGAATGATTCAATAGACTCTACCTTTCTCTAGCCATGTGAACTCGCTATCCACAGTCAATATTCTCATACTAAGGAAGTTCTCGTTTTTCTACTCAAAAGTTCATTTTGAGTTGGATCGTTGGGCCTACCCGAACGGGAGTATGCCTCTTGATGTTTAAAGAAGTACCTATATATTGTTTATCAATAAGGTCTTTATATCGACAATGAGATTATGATGCTGATTGGGCAGCTTGTGGAGTGACTCAAAAGTCAGTTACCTGCTATATGTTGAAGCTAGGAGGCTCTTTGGTGATGTGAAAAACAAAGAAGCAAGCAACTATGTCTAAATCTTTAGTAGACGAGGAATACCAGGTATTGAGTGTTGCTGTATCAGAAATAGGAGGGGTGCATGGTTTACTTCAAGATCATGGGAGTCATTTATGAAGAGCCCGTGAATGTATATATATTGTGATAACAAGGTGGCAATTCATATTGCAATGAATCCAATCTATTATGAGCATACTAAATATATTGAGGTAGATTGTCAATTTGTTCGTGAAAGGAGGGAGTTGATGGAGATTAAGTTGCTACACATTAGTTTCAGGAACCCGTTTGCAGACTTATTAACTAAGCTGATTGGAGGAAATATTCAAAGATATTTAATTTGTTGTCCTAGTTAGGGACTTGTGATATCTTTAGCCCACAAACTTGAGGGGGAGAGGGAGTAAAAGGATAGAGTTAGCTTTGCATTTTAGAGTTAAAGGTGTACAGCCCACGTGTGTGTTATGTGTGTGGTTATTTTGGGTATGTGGTTTTCTGGCCTGATGGCTAAGATTAGTGGATTATATATGTCTAGGACTCAATTATACTCCAAACTGATTTTTGTGAATCAATGAAATTCTCTTTCATGCAAGAAGCTTATGTAGAGTAGAGGTGGCTAGGATTTATAAGTAATGAATCAGCAAACACTGCTAATGGTTCACCAAAAAGGCAATACCTTCCTTTTGGATAAGGAAAGAACGTTGAAATTTCATTCGTTTTTAGAAGGTTACATTACTGTGACTGAGATTCGCCATAAAAGTTAAAAAAATTTGAAATTTCCGTAATCAGTGACAACTCTCACTCTACCGTTTTTTTTTTAGTATTTGTTTGCAACGTTTTAATTGGCACCATGACACAATCATTTTTAGAAGTGTTTTTAGTGATCCTCAATTTCAAAGATAAATACGAAGAATGAAAGGAATTTTTGTAATGCCTTACATAAAAAAAAAATTTTTTTAAAATTATGGTTTGAGGTTTCCTAAGGTAATTGTTATACAAAGCAAATTATATCATTCATTAATAATTTATGTCCAAATTATTTTGTTAAACTTAAATTTTATGCCAAAATCAACTCTCACATAACTTTTTAAGGAGAGGTGAAAGGAATTTTGTAATGCCCTACAAAAAAAAAAATTTGTTTTTAAAATTATGGTTTGAGGTTTCCTAAGGTAAATTTTCAAATTTATCCTTATTTATGAATAGATACCTTTCAACTCTTTATTCTCTTTCTATTTTTATTGTACAATAATATGGGCAAAATTGTCAACTTTATCTCATTTAAAATGGACATTATAAATTTAACCTTTCTTTTTTTTGTTAAAAAGGACTTATAAAATTTTTGGTAGATCTCATTTTGAGGATTGGCGACAGTTGGTAAAATTGGCCACCTTAAAATGGAAAAGGTTTGTATTTTGTTAAAAATGACTTATAAATTTTTTGGTAGATGCTTCTTTGAGTCTAAATGCATGTCTTAACTCAGGTGGGGTACCGATGTCTATCCCTACCTAAACTTTATTATACTCAACAAAAAAAAAAAAAAAAGTCAGGTTGATTGAAGGTGCACTAGGGAGATTGGAAGCTAGAATAAAATTATTAAATATAATTGCATAGAATTAATATACCAGTTGGTGGCTAGATCCTGAAGGGGCAAAAGAGCAATCGAGCAGCTCTCCAAAAACCGGCATGTGGCGGTTCAGCCGGTGCGCATGGGGGCCATTAACAAGAAAAAGAAAAAGAAAAAAGGGATATACAGAGGTGGCGGTATGAGATTCAAAAATTGTTAGAGAGAGAGAGAGAGAGAATAATCAAAGAATTTTTAGGGGGAAAAATTAAAGGAGAAAGATAGCTTTGGTTTACAATATATTATGTGGTGGCGTCTCGCCCTGGTTTAAGTTCAGAAGAGTAGCTTCTACTGCTGCTTCTACATCCTCGGTCCTCTACCACTTTCTATTCTTGTACTCCACTTCCATTCATTCTGTGTCCTTCAAAGCCAAGAACTATAAGCAACCAATCCAAGACAGGAAAAAAGAACAAAGATCGGCACTTCGACGTCGTCGTCTCCGTCCATTCCATTCCCATCTTTCCGTCTGTAAGCCGAGATACCCGCGTCCACCCCCAGAAACAGGGACGCTTCGTCGCCTTTTGTCATCACTATATATATTTTTAAATGCGGGTTTGTCTTTAGGTGATTTTTGAGGAGTAATCACTGTTTTACCATTGTTCGTTTCCTCTGCTGTCATCTCACATATTGGAACTCTAATCTTTGGTGAATTACTGTTGACCACCCATGGAAAGGACCACTCCGGTCAGGAAGCCCCACACCTCCACCGCAGATCTGCTTACCTGGTCCGAAACTCCACCATCAGATTCCCCGGCTCCTGGCTCTGCCGCGGTCCGTTCTCACCAGGTACTCCATATCCTACTCACTCCTCCCAATTCTGTTCCTTCTTCATTTCCTTTATTTACCATTGGTGGCAAATTTATCAACAATCGTATTTTCTCTTGGATGTTAGCCGTCGGATGGGATCAGTAAGGTGGTGTTTGGGGGTCAGGTGACGGACGAAGAAGTCGAGAACTTAAACAAACGGTGAGATCTACTGTGCGATGCTTCTTATCTACTTTAAGATTAAGTTCGTATGATCGGTAAAATTGTTTGTGCGCCTGATTCTGCCATGTTTTCTCTCTCAATTTATAATTTTCTATCTGATCTGCAAACTTAAACTTGATTGAAAGAGCTAACATGCCTAGGATTCCGGAAACAGCTCCATTTGTTCCTTTATTTTATTCTTATTATTTTTTATCGCAACTTCCGTTTAACGTATGCTGATGGGAGTCGTGAGTACTAAAACAAGTAGGAAATGAATGCAAAATCAATTGTTGAATCAAACCAAGAGTCAGACTAATAGTTTTCCCTTCTTATCAATCATGTGGCTGTGCGTTAATTTTTACTTTTTGTGTATTTATTTTGTGGTATCTGAAATTGGTTTTCTATTTCCAGAAAGCCTTGCTCAGAGTATAAAATGAAGGAGATATCTGGCAGTGGGATCTTTGCAGCCAAAGGAGACGACGACACGCTAGAACCTGGCAGTGCCAACCCCACACCGAATAAAACTGGATTGCGCATGTATCAGGTACCAATAAAGATAGGTGGTCCGTAGTGTTATATAAGAACATACAGGTTTCTACATTTTATATTGAATTTTTGTTGACTCGTATACCCATTGTTGATTTCTGGAAATTGGCAGCAAGCAATTGCCGGAATCAGTCATATCTCCTTTAGTGAGGAGGAGAGTATTTCTCCAAAAAAACCCACTACTTTGCCTGAGGTGGCTAAGCAGCGTGAGCTAACTGGAACTTTGGAAAGTGAAGCAGACTCTGAGAAGAAGCAGCTTTCTGATGCAAAGTGCAAGGAGCTTAGTGGCCATAACATATTTGCTCCTCCACCTGAAATTAAACCCCGGCCAGTAACCCCTCGTGTTGTGCAATTGAAAGGAAACATAAGCATTGGAGAACCTGTCACCCATCATGTATGAATTACTCTATGTTGCTAATCTGAATTATATAACCGCACTTTTTGTCTAATAAGATAACTCTTCTATCTGCACAATCTGGCACATGACATGAGAGCATATGTGGGCAAGAAAGTAAGTTATTCCTAGGAATACATAATGCAGATTGCGCAGATGATGATTTGGGAACCTTAAGGTGTACACCACTGGATTCACCTTGTGTACTGCATATATATTATTTTGTGTTTCATGCGTGTGGGAATGTTATCATGTTGTATCTGCGTACATAATGTATTTTCTAGTTAAATAACTAGTTGCTCATGACTTGAATTTACAGACTGATGGATACGAAGACAAGGACTCAATTGCCAAGACGGCAAAGAAGATTTATAACCAGAAATTTAATGATCTTTCCGGAAATGACATCTTCAAGGGTGATGCGCCCCCATCATCTGCTGAGAAGCCACTCAGTGGAGCTAAACTGCGAGAAATGAGTGGCAATAACATCTTTGCTGATGGAAATGTTGAATCCAGAGACTGCCTAGGCGGCATTAGGAAGCCACCTGGAGGGGAGAGCAGCATTGCCTTGGTATAGCTTATCAGGTCTAACTATGTTATTTTGCTACCGTCTTGTTTCGTTGTTACTTATGGGATCTTGGGACTCGACCGTTTTAGGTTTCTTAATGTATTGACCAAGAGGAATTATTTCCTTATTTACTTAATGAAGTGATTTGGCCTGTGCATCTCAATTTTTTTTTCCCTAATGTCCATCTGCTAAATTACACTCATAGTTTTGAAAGTGTGGTTCCTCGAATAAGCATAATGTAGCTTGTGTTAGCGCACCAATTTGGTTCTGGTGGATGGACCCCCATCACGGTTAAAAAACACAACAATTTCCTTTCCTAAACTGAAAAAGGTATGGGATGAGAGAAACAGGAGAGGTAAAGCTTCCTGCTCCATGCAAGAGATAGAAAAACTTAATATCCTAGATATTCACAAGGGGAAAATAGCATAGCCCTCAGTCGATTAGCACATACAATTATAATAGGTATCTGCTTAACGGCTAACTGTAATAACAACAGCCCAGATGGACACTCAATTTTAAGAGATTCATATGCATCTGTAACTATGACTATATTTCAATATCTATAAATTATAAAAAGTTATACTGAGCTATATTATTTATAAGTTGTGAGTAATAAATTTGTTCTTCAGACAATGAGAGTCCACTTCAATTGGTAGGGTATTTGATGGTTAAAACGCTCGAATTATGACATAGCTGTTGCGCAGCCTTCAGAAGTTAAAGGCTATGAAAAAGGTACGGACCGTGTGAGGTGTAGGGGGTGGAAGTGGAATATGGGTAACGACTGGCCACTAAAAAATAAAAATATTGAAATAATGAAGAATACTTATCCAAAAAAAAAAAAAACAGGTGAGGATTCATAAAAAGTGGAAGTGGCATTGAAAATAAAGAGGATTACATGAAAATAAATGGAGCTACATGAATAAATGGGAAGAGGATACTCTACCCATCAGTTTCTATTTATCCCTCCTCATCTTTGATCATGACCGTTGAAATCTTGATCTAAGGGTCCAAAGCAAATTTTAAAAAAACAGTATATGGTAAAAATTACCGCATGCGGTTTTTTAAAAATTTACTTTGGACTCTTGGATCAAGATTTCAATAATCAGGATTTGTTGATGATGAATGATAGGTAGAGAGTTATAAAAAGAGAATCCAGACGCGAATAAATGCGCAGCCAGTGGCAGAAGGAAGGGGAGGGAGGACACTACTACTGCTCTGCCCTCTCATTTATTTTCATCTCCCTGCCAAGGAATTGCCCAATTCTCGCTAACTTTTGAATCTCTCCTACCCCTCCCTGCGCCTGTGCCGGTGTTTATATTAGTATATATTTAAATTAAATTTAGAATATACTCGCATACATATATTTCTTCATAAAAAATAAGTTCAAACAAAAGCATATTTTTCTCGATCCCAACGCATTGAATCATTCCACGTGTCCCACGCCCAATATGGTTTCGGCAGCTTCACACTCTAACTGTGGCAGCAATTTACGTAGAATTGGTCTAATCAGATATTCTCTCCCCTAACTAATTTTTCAAAACATATATTTTTTTGTTGATGTTTTCAAACGTAGAAATAGAACTAGTAACCAACAGAAGAAAAATAATTAAATTTTGAGTTTCTGATTATAATAATCATAACTGCACAATCCTAGTTGATTTAACAACCGATGTTCTTGTGAAAAAAGAAAACAATTTTGTTTGTTTATGAATTAAAACTCGGGGGGGAAAAAAGCTGAACTTTTTTTGGTGTCGTGCACCATAAAGCGGCTGGATCATCCTTTGGGGGCGTGAGCGTGAACCGGACGGGCCGTACACGTACACCAGCAAACCCGTCACCATCAGTATCAAAACCCCCTCTCTGATGATTCTTCGTTCTCTAGCATTCCAAGCAAAATGAGATTCAGATGCTATAAAGCTCATCAGCCATTCTTCATGCTGGTATACTCGAAGATATAGTTGCCGTGACTCGTTGCCACATCTTTTCCGCCTCTGAATTTTCTTTATAACGTGGGTTTTCGTACTGAATCTTGCACCCTTCTGTTTCTGCATTTTGAATCGATTTTCTTCTAATAATGTTCAACAACACATCAGAGAAAAATAAGAGCAACGCAGAGAACAACAACATGAAGAGAGATGAAGTGTTTGAAACGTGGTGGAATGGATTTCAAAACACATCATATCCCAATCTTCATCATGTCCATCGTTACAATGAGCATTTGGCGACTAACTCCCCTCTATGGAGTGTCTCTCACTCATCACATTCTCCTCCGTCAACTTCTTTCGCTGAGGGGCTTCATGTTTCTCCCCGTAGTTCCTCATACTCAGCTTCATCTCAGGACAGGCAGCATCTAACACCCTACGATCACCACTCAACTAATTTTTTGCTGGAGTCCGAGACATCGGATTTCCATATTGGGAATAGCATCATTGATAATCAAGTGGTTGATCTGAGCCTGTCTGAGGATTTCTATAGAATGAATTTTATGGATGGACAGGGAAATGGTAACAGAACAAAGGCACCTGAAGCTGATTCCTACGGATTTGGATTTGACGCTTTTCCTTTCGATATAAATATTCCCGGCGTTAGTGAAACACGAAGCTCCTATGAAGATTGTTGCAATGAAGTTTCCGCACCTAATTATGGCTGTATCCCATCGTCTACTTGGGGAGTTTCACCAAGTATGGTTGCTGGTATGAAGTGGGCTAACTATACCTCGGAGAAAGGATACACTTCTTCCCTCGCACATGGTCAATCCAGCGCTTCGAATTTTTGCTCTGGTTGGAACATGAACCAAACATATCCTCAATTGGAGCACATCAAGAAACAGGGGAGCAGTAGGTCTGATGGAGAAGTTCAACTGCAGAAGCCGTCTATCATCGACCCCTTCCCTTGTGATGCTATAACTAGAACACGACTTTGTGGGGTGGATTATGGTGGAAGTAGGAGTGTCGAAAACCATTTAAGATTCTCTCAGATTATGCACCCCATGCCAGCTTCACTTCTGGATACAAACGAGGGAATTGCTAACTTTGAGCTGCCTGAATTTCTCTTGTCCGAAAGAGCTGTTGGCGATCCAGTGGCGTTTCAATGTGATAATAGTTTTATCATGCAAGGGAAAGATTTAAATTATTGCATAGACAAAGGATACAATTCTTTGAGGGTTAACAAAAAGAATTCCCTCAATGAGAGTGCATTTGCAACTGCAGGGGAGAAAGCTTCTAGATGCAATTATTATACTCCTGGCAGTCAATTTTGTAAGAATAACGGCAGTCTTGTTGGTGATTTGCCACTGCACTCACCATCGAATTTCTGTTCTTTGGATGAGTGCCAAGGTTACATTAACTTTCTGGCAAAGGATCAGAACGGATGCCGCTTCCTACAAAGGATGGTTGATAAGGGGAATAAGGAGATGCTTATAGTATTTGAGGGAATAATTGATAATGTTGTTGAACTCATGATGGACCCCTTTGGTAACTATCTTGTGCAGAAGTTGCTGGATGTGTGTAGAGAAGAACAAAAGTTGCAGATTGTGTCCATGGTGACCAAAGAAGCAGGGCAGCTTGTCAGAATATCTTTAAACACGCATGGGTATGTCTTCCATTTTAACAATAAATTTCGTTTTCCTTTCTTCCGTAGATAGGATATAGCACATGTTATATGCTTTTGGCCACTAAACAAATATCATTGTGTCAGCACACGGGTCATACAGAAGTTGATTGAGACGCTCAACAAGTCTAGGAAACAAATTTCATTAGTGAAGTCAGCCCTTCAAGCAGGTTTTCTTGATCTTATTAAGGATCTGAATGGAAATCATGTGATACAACGTTGCTTGGAATGCCTTAGCTGTCAAGATAATGAGGTAAAATGCCTCTCTATCATAATCTATTTCCTTAATTTCTAATGTCAATCTTTACACTTCAGATAAGTTATCTGTTATTTTCACCAGCTTTATTTCCACAATCGATAGTGGATGACTATTTGGTCTTTTGTAGTGCGTGAACAGTATGATGCAACAAAATGGCAACATGGGTCCAAGGAGAAAAAGTGGAAAAATGAACTATCTTGTTAGCTGCATTCCTTGTCAAATTCGTTTCAAATGAATTCTCAACACAGTGTTTCCCAAAAATATTGCTTTGGTATACTATAGTCGTGCCATATGCTTTTGGTATTGTTAACCTCAACCTGACAATGCCTAACTTAGGATGTTATAATTGGGAAAAAAAAGTTTGTTGTTTAAAGCCCTTTTTAACATCTTAAATTACGTAGAACTCTTGTTTATTATACTCCTACTGGTTCAAATACTAGCCCAATAAAACTAGATTGTTAGAAGCTTTGGTAAGCCGTTCACTTATTGAATTCTATAACCATCACCTTAGTGGCGTGTTCTTTTTCAAAAAGTCATGATTAAAGCTTTTAGGTGACTATGCGGGGCCATGCTCAGTGAGCTATAAAATCTTCATCCCTTGAATAAAGGGAGAAAATATGCCGAGTTCTTAAGTTTGAAATGAATATGATTGCATCCTTTCAGGCATTGAAAATTTTGTCGGAAATTACTTTGTCAAGTGCCTCTCAAAATAAGGCTTAAGAATTCATTTCTACTTCAATTTGAACGCAATCTTTGTCTCTGAAAGTTTACATGAAAGAGACCCGTCATTCAAACAGGTTCAATGGTGATGGTATGCATGAAGGTAGATAGGCACAGAATCTGAAAGAAATGTATAGCAGGAAAATTCAATTGAGAGGAAGTAGTTTGTTGCGAACATTTTCTGTACGGGGAGTCATTCTTTTTTTTATTGAAGTTATTGTCACAGTACAACAGTTCTCGGACTGATACTTACTGTTAAAATTTTGTATTTCAAGCCTTCAGAAAGATTCTGCTGTCTCTTATATCAGCTTCATATTTTCCATGCTATGCATTAATTTTCTAGAATTGCACCTTTATTGTTGAGTTAGCATTTTCCTGCCTGCTCGCATCCATTGTTCCGTGATCTTTTTTCCTCTTCTACAAGCTATTTATTAATTCAATTAAACGATTAAGTTAATTTATTCTCGTTTACCTTCATCATGTTCCACAGTTTATTTTTTGTGCTGCCGCAAAGTTTTGTGTTGACATAGCTACTCATCGACATGGATGTTGTGTATTGCAACGTTGCATTGATCATTCAGTTGGCAAATATCGAGATAAGCTGGTCGCAGAAATATGTAGACATGCGCTCCCCCTTGCTCAAGATCCTTTTGGGTAATTTGCCTTGATCTTTCACCTGCTATGAATTGCTTATTGATGGGCTAAATTATCATGAAATTTGCTCCCGTTAAGTTAGTGATGTCATAAGATTTACATTTAATAAATGTTAGTGACTAATCTTATGCTTGCTCAAGGAATGAACAGTGTCATTTTGTCCTCTACATTGATGTTCAACTTTTGAATAGTCACTAGTATGCATATGATAAGAGAAAATGTGAAGTAGATAGTGTTCTATCTTATTTAAGTCTTCTTAAATTGATTATATTAAACATTATACTCCATAAAGAGAAATCATCAATCATGAGTCATAATAAGAAAATCAAATCTTCATAGTTAAATTCAATGAGATTTAGATTTTAAAAAAATACTATTCAAATGCTATATAAACGAGTGTCATTTTGTTATCTACATCGATATTTAACTTTTGAATAGTCACTTGTGTGCATATGATAAGAGAAAATGTGAAGTAGATAGTGTTTTATCTTATTTATTCTTCTTGATTATATTAGACATTATACTCCAAAGAGAGAAATCATTAGTCATGAGTCATAATAACAAAATCAAATCTTCATAGTTTAATTCAATGAGATTTAGATAAAAAAATATCATCCAAATGCTATATAATATAAAAACTTTAACAAATTACAATGTTCAAGAGTCAAGAAAAGTGTAACTTATTTTTCAACTCCCTTACATTATACGGGACCAATTCTAGTCTACATATTTAACTATGAAAATTAAAATTAAATACAAAAAATCTGAATAAAGTGATAACATGTACGTGTAATATAAAAAAATAATATCTTTAGATTAGACAATAAATTAATCATTTGATTAAAGTTATGATAAATTTTGATCATAATAGATTAATCAACTCATGCAAGGCACGGAAGATATATCTAGTTTTTCAAAATGAGAGAATGAACAAATAGTTTAAATTAGAAAATACTCCTCCAATTCTTAATGTAAAGTTTAATTTAAGAGTTGATATTGATCTAAAATATTAGACTTATTTCGCAAATTTATCAATTTTTCCTAAATTAACCTTATTAACAATTCCTCAATAATAATTAAGTAAGAGGGGGAGGAAAGGAATTAAGAAAAATTATTAGGGTGTTTTAGAAAAATCATATCACATTAAATTTTTTAATGCCAAAAAATCATGTCTTATTAATTAAGTTAATCTAATTGAATTAGCTAATTAGGCTTTACATTAAGGACTAGAGAATTAGTAACAAAAATCGCAGGGGAAAAAAATCCTTTTAAAAATGTGTCTGTGAATGCCTCTATCTGTCATCAAAAACAACAAAATCAGTATATGCACTCAGTCTAGTCTTAGTCACTCAAACTAACGCTTCCTTTTGTCACCTATCAGAAATTATGTTGTTCAGTATATAATAGAGAGGGGGATCCCAGATCTCAGAGCCAAGCTGACTTCTCGTTTCAAAGGGAACTATGTAAATCTGTCTATGCAAAAATTTAGCAGTCATGTGGTTGAAAAATGCCTTAAGCATGTTGCAGTGAGCAGATCAAGAATCGTCCGTGAATTGCTGTCTTCACCTCACTTCGAACAGTTGTTGCAAGATCCATTTGCCAACTATGTCATTCAGTCTGCTCTTTTAGAGACGAAGGTTTGCAATGTGACATAGCTAAAGCTCAGTTTGCATGTGATTTTAGAATTGTCAAGCTTGGTTTAATCTCGCCTGCGTTATTTGATTTCTGATGCAGGGTTCACTTCATACAATTTTGGCTGAAGCAGTTCGTCCTTACAATATGTTGCGCACCAGCCCGTTCAGCAAGAGGATTTTCTCGGGAAATCTACTCAAGAAGTAACGTCTGACAGACAGACAAAAATTGTTGTTGTTTTAAAGAAGATAACTCCTAATTAAAACCCTTTTTATTGTCTAACTTAGCCTCTACCCAGTATATGTATGTACGCTTATTATTACAATCATGGTCTGATCTACTTGGGAAGAATTTTGCAGTTAAAGACTTTCATATGAACAAACTGTCCGAATGTTGTTGGAAAGGCAAGTTTAGTTACCAGATATGCTTCTTTATGGTGCTGATGCATCTTGTATTGTCTCTTGTTGTTGTGGTTTCCTATGGATATGCGCGGGTGTTTCAAGTTTCTTGATCATTGTTATGTGCACGATCCTGGATATTTGTTTTCGGAACTTCATTTATATAATTATAGCTAAATATTGTATACCTCTGCCTATTAGCTTTCATCTTTTCAAATTCATGAATTTGATATTTTGTATGATATTGACAGGTTGAAATCAACTTGATGGTTAGGTTTTGATTATATTGCCTATTATGTACAGGTTTAGCGAAATATTGCCTTACCTGTGCCTACTAGCTTTCCGCTAATCATTGCTTTCACAAAGTCCACCTTCACCGAGAGATTGACACTATACAATATCTCCATTATAATTGGTTTTAGTTAACTAGCGAGCAGCACATCAAAACCCAAAATGACCCTGAAGTCCCATTCGATAATATATTTGTTTTGGCTAAAACGTACATTCTGCTTTGTGATCTATAATAAATATAGACAGAATTTTTTTAGGGTATAAAAATGTTTAGGTGAGTTGAGTAATTAAATACAAATGGAAGGGGTAGAGAGAAGAAAAGATTAGCGCCAGAAAGCTCGATTATCCAAGGCAACCAAAAGGTATTCCATTACTCGAGCATTAATTTCATAATTATTGAAAGAAATAGAAAAACCAAGTTTCGTCGTATTCATAATAAGTACCCAGAATTTTTTCAGTCAGTGAGGTAGTGTTAGTGTCTATTATGATGGTCCGTTCCAGAGGGACACTGTTCCTTGTCGGACACAGTCAGTGGTGGTATCCTTGTACATTATCATATTTGATCATTATTGTTGAGTTAACGTTGCTGCGCTCGCGGCCGAAGCTAATTGGAATTTTGTAGCATCGCGTGTTTAGTTCATCTTTTCGAGTTCAAGGGGACAGTCCAGAAGGGCATCTCCGTTTTATTACGGACAACTTGTATATACACATCTTACATTCCGCTCAAATTTAACTTTAACAACTTAGATTTCATTATTTGTATTCAACAAATGATATCAAGCTTCTCACAATTTGATAACCCTTAAAAAACTTAAAAAGAGCAGGCGAGGAGACACGCTGAGTTCAACAATTTGTCCCAACTGAATTAGAAATTAGAATGAAAGTCAATGACACAATAGGTTATACTGCCACATGGAAAAGGCTTGCCTATAAAATTTTGAATAAATTTGGTCATCGTAGTCTACTCAGCTATGCTCTAGAATTTCTCAATTTACCAAAACCAAGACTGAAAAATGCAAATCCTAGAGAGTGTGAGAGAGAGAGAGGGGGCAAAAAAAAAAAGAGGTCAAGGAATATATGCTGAAATGCATGAGGCCAGAAACGCGACAATGAATTATCCAGTGTACTGTCTCTGGACCAGAATTCCACAAAGGCCATCTTTAGGGTAGCATCACGCGATCAGCAAGGGCAAATGCGGGCTGAGCAGGTCCCAGTCGCATAAAACTGACTTCAACATAGGAAAATTACAACACTGTTGGACAGTCCAGCACAAAAGCAGGCAGCCGCATCTGCTGAATGATCTTGAAAGAACCCATTCCAACACCAAAGGGTTGGTACAACACCGGAGAATGCAACCCAGATTACAGGACATTATGGCATACTGCCTCTAATGGTTCGTACACCATCTCTAAGACAGCAACATTCACCCTTCTCGAGCAAAGGCTACACAGCTATAATAAGAATTTGTTTTAAGATTGTAATGAGAACTGCATGATTGAAAACTAAACTAATCAATATAAGGAGATTAATAGAGAACGAAAATAGAAGTGATGAGAAATTAAAAGATAGAACTGTGATAGATATTGTAGGAACTCTTAATGTTGTATTGAAAACTTAACAAGAGTATCAGATGGAAAGAATTTCGGAATACAGAAAGGACGACAAAATGGAAGAGTAATCTGGGTTGAACCCAACAAGGATATGAACCTTGCAAAAAAGTGCATGCAACAATGTCATTAATCCAAGATGCAGATCACAACATTCATGATTTAGCAACTTTATCTAGACAACTAAGGACAGAAGTCATAGCAAGGCCACCGGTAGATCCTGTGATAAGTGGCTCCTCCTTCATTCCTACAAGTAGTACCCAATTCAGATGGCTCGCCAAGAAATTTGAATCTTTTTTTTAATATATATTTTTAAATCTCTAGTCCAAAATAAGGGAGCATAAGAAAGTTTTCAAAATTGACAGAATCTTACATCAGCATCAGATTTGTGAGACGGGCTTCGAGAATCAACAGGACGATCATGTGGTGAAACATCCTTCTGAGCAGGTGATTGCTCCCGACTATTCTGTTCATCATGCTGCTCATCTCGAGAAGACCTCCTTTGTGGAGATGGACTTCTACGAGGACTGGAGCCATGCCGAACAGGCGAAGCACTAGGACAAATGCACAAATATATCAGAAACAAAATGATGATAAAAATTGTAAAGGATAATAAATAGCACAAGATTCAAACCTATCAACTGATCTGCTTCGAGTTCTTCTCTCCTTGTCATCTCTTCCTCTCCTACGATCTTTATGCCGATCAGGACTTACACTGTGGCTCCTACTTCGGCGACGATAATCCCTATCCCTTTCACGGTACTTGTCACGATCATATCTTTCCCTACTCCTACTGCGACTTCTCCTCCTGTAGTCCCTGTCTCTATGTTCATCCCTATGCCTGAACATTTTCCATCAGCAGTGGTATAGAGTGAACAGGAAACAGTGACCTGACATTCAGGAATATGAAATGCCAGATACGAGTATACTAACACCCTAGTAGATTAGGTAGCATAATGGAAGCAGAAAACACTTTAGATGTATGAATTGTAACTGAGTCCAGCTCAAAAGCATAGAAAGAAAAAGGAAAATCAGCATTGCCCAGTAAGCAGAAAAGGTTACTGGGTCACAAGTAGAACCATTCACTCAAACATAGCTTTATGAATATAAATTAATAAAATTGTAGACAAAAATTTAAAGTCCAAATATGTGTCCATTCCCTAAATTTGTTACTCTGCTAGTCTGCTTGCACAATTAAAAATGAACATCAACATCAAATAGTATATTGCCAAAGATCTACAGCAGCATAATGCAATATTTGTTACCTTCTTCACCTATTGCAATATCTGATGGGAAAAATACAACTCAGCCAGTTCACCAGCCTAACTGGCCAGTTCAAATGCAAACACAATGTAATTCTGGATCCAGCCTAGTTTAAAAGCCAGCTTATCAGTGCAGAAGGCTCAGCCAGTTCAGTACTAATAACTATACTCAAAACAACTATCTGATTCAAGACCTAGTGTTGGCACATAAAAGGGTATCTAAATCTTTCAACGAATAAAATAGACTATTAATCATCCTCTTAATTGGGCCATGATAATTTTAAATATATTGCTAAGGTCCACTCCAACCCTATCTTAGCTACTCTTACCTGAGACAAGATATAATTGCCCAAGATTTAGTGGGGGAAGATCAAGTGCCTTCATGTGCCTCAATAGATACTAAGGATAAATGACAATTGAACCACTACTAATTTGACAATTTTCATGTCAACTAGAATTTAACTTGCATGTCCCTTCAGTATGTACCAAGACATAATTGCACAAATGCAGGCAACTAATTAGTCTTCGGCCCACTCTTAACAGTTTCTATGCATGCCCATTACACAAGTATATTTAATTCTGTCTTATGATTTGTAATGTTGCAAAACACAACCCTCTTACATGTTTAATATTAATAACTGTAGGAAAATGGATGCAACACGAGAAACACATAACTCCCAAAGCAGAGGGGATCAAATATATGACATCAAGGCCTCATCCTTGAGCCTGTGGATTATTATACAAAGCCTAGTGGGGCGAAAGCCACAATTGGCTAGAGCACCATATGTAATAAAATGTCCCAACCAATACAGCGTAGCAAAAGAACCGCCTACACGTTCAGAATTTCAGATGACAGGCCACAAGCATAACATGTAACTATGAAAGGCAAAACTGTTTAATCCTGACCAGTGACAATCAATTTTGAATTTTCACAGCCCAATAACTACCCACTTCCTCCTAATGACACAGCAGATATCATTCTCAATCAAAGACCCTCGTATCATTATATAGTTTGAAGCATCTAGTAAGAAGGTTCCTTACCTAGGACGAGGACTGCGGCTTCTTGACCTCCCTCTTGGCTTGGAGGATGTTTCCGCTATCCTTCCCTTTTGACTAATGTATATGAAAATTAAGTTAGCTGATTATACCAGTAACCAACCATAAAGGGAACTATCAGTCATTTAAAGAAGTTCGTTTTAATTCACACCCAAAAAAAAAAAAAAAATCATTTTAAAATTGATGCTTTGCTAGCTAACCTTTTTTACATTCACATTCACTATAGAACAACTTACATTTTCTCAGCATTAGGTCCGTATTTTGCAAATTGAACCATGATTTCTCTTCCATCGACCACTCTTCCTGACAAGTAATGAAAATTAGCGAAAAGCAAAAGGCCCCATACTTGCTAAAGTCCTAGTTATTATCGAGTTCGAGAGTGGAATTAACCATCAAGCTTATCTACTGCCTTCTGAGCCTCGTCTGCATACTTATAACGAACAAAAGCGAAGCCTCGTGATTCGCCAGTCCTATAAAAGATGAGAAAACCAGCATTTATCTTCAAAGCAACCCCACACTCCCCAATAGGGAACAACACAAAAAAGGAAGAGCAAAGACCTTCGGTCTCTGGGGATGAAGACGTCGACGACCTTGCCATACTTGTCAAAAAGTGGGTAGAGGTCGTCAGCAGTTGTACCTAGCAAAAGCAAAACGAGGCTGAAGGATTAGAATTGAGAAGCGAGGAAAATACGAGAAATTAGAGAGAATGGTGAAGGTAAATACGGAAAGTAATATTGAGGACGAGAAGGGAATAAGTGTCTCTGATGTCTGGAGGACCAGATCTTCCAAAGTGCGACATATTTGGTGTTGAAATGTGGAGGTCGAGAGGTGCAGCGGTTATGCCCGACTTCGCTAGGGTTTTAGACTTTCGGAGACAGGGACTGCTGCGCAGGGGAGCCGCTGAAGATATGATAAAATCTGGCCCACAACAAAAATGAATTCGCATGCGCTCCTATTCTCTCCTCAAGGAAAATTGGCAATTGCTCCTTTTTTTTATTTAATAATATAATTTCACCCATGAGGACAAATATAGTGTCAAATGACATCCATAGTCAAAAATATTATAGAAAATTTTAAATAAATACTACTACATCCCATTCTAATTATAGGACTATTTTTATAATAAAAATTACACTACAAAAATGCTTCTATAATTAGAATCAGAGGGAGTATTTGATTTAGAAAATCTTAAAAAGAATATTAACACATAGAAAAGATAAATAGGTCTCAAGAGACTAGTTGGAGATTTAGAAACACCCCTCAATTTTTTTTCAAAAAAAGAGAAAAAACCTTCGCTTGCACCGAGCTCGGGGCCGCTATCACTATCACTACCCGTCGGAGGGCCTACAGTGGAGCTTTGTCGGAGCTTCGTTGACAACTTAAATAATGTGATTAACTATTTTAGTATAGGGATTGACTACTTAAGCTTCCGAAGCTCTATTAAGCATCGTTGACAAGTTGAATAAAGTTAATGACAACTTAAGTGTGGCCATTAATAACCTCTCAAGCATGATTTGTTAATCGACGTGCTCAAGTTGTCATTATCTTTATTCAACTCTTTAAATATGTCGAATAGCATTTATGCAGCTCAAGTAATCAATCTCATTACTTAAGTTGCCGCTAGAGCTCCAGCAGCTAGCCACCGGAGTCCCACCAGCGGAGCTTTGGTGGCAACGAGGGTTCTTTCTTAAAAAAGAACTTTGGAGATATTTTGGTAAAAGCACAATATTAAAATATCATAATAATCCCTTAAAACCTATTTATGATTTCTGTGTATTAACAAATTTTTTTAGATGTTCTAAATTCAAAGTATTTATTCAGAATTCTCCTAAAATACTGAGAAATTCTTCCTTCCTTCTCAGTTCTTAACGGACCCTAGCTTTAAACCATTTCTTATTGCCATATATCCATTCGGGAAGACAGAGGAAAGCCTCCCGACAAAGCAGTTTCTTTTCTCTCTCTGAATTCGTAGAGGGATGATCTTGCCCAGGAGGTATCAAAATTCTATACATATCTAAAATGTTTACTTTTGATCCTTTTAAGTTGGATTTTAAAAAAAATGACAATTAAATAGCATCTATCTTACACTATGTCCTTATTGATCCTGATTAAAAAATATTAAAATAAGAACAAACTCAAATACTAGTGAGATCTAAATAATGCAATTTTAATTTGGACAGTCATCGGCCTTCTCTCTCTCCTTGGTGTTTTAGCTTTCTCCAATTCTGGGATCCTAAACAAACCATGCTTCCCCTGCAAAACCTCAAAAGCTGGAAGCCTGAAACCTTGCTCCCGTCACTCAATATTCTTTTTTAATGGAAAATGATAAAAAAAGAATTTTATCAAAATTGTATCTTGGAGGATTTTTTCACTCAATATTCTCTCTCTCCTTAGTGTTTAACCAATAGATATCTTGGAGAATCTATTTCATCCGATATAAACATCTCACTAGTCCCTTGCGGCTCGACACTTATGTTCTATACTAGAACAAAATTGTAAAATTTAAAATTAGATTTATTACCAAAAGTTAATAAAGAGATGATGAAATTTGAAAAACAATTCATAACTCATTTTTTGAGAAATAACTAATATAGAATTTTACAATTTCAAAATTTTGACTTTTTTTTTTTAAACCAGGGAAATAAAGAGTCACTACTCAAGATTCTTAGCAGCATTGATAATCGAAGAGGCTCAAAAGATTTAAGAGGATATTACTTCAAACATACTAAGGGTCTATTTGGTATACGGATTCGATGGGAAGGGAAGGAAAATTAACAAGTTTTTTGTTTAGTGCGCATTTTGGATAAATCTTCCCAAAACTCAAGTTCCTAAGCCCACAAATCTTCCCTTATATGTGGGAAAATTAGATTTCGCCAAAATTGGTGAGATTTCAAGTTCGCGTGATTGTTCACATTTTTTGACAAATTTATCCCTCAAATTTGAATTTGACGGGAAATTTTTTTACACAAGTTTGAACTTGATGAGAACATATTTTTAAAAAATATATTTTAGCCAAAAAATATTTTTTCTTTTTTATTTTGAATTAATTACTTTTGAGGGTAAAATAAGCATTTCTTGATTCTTTAGCAACTACTACCCCTTCATTTTCTTCTTATCCAATAACTCATCTTTCATCAAACCATCTTCCCTCATTTTTCTAAATTTCTCTTCCCTTCCTTCTTTTCTCTAAGTTTTTTTCTCTCTTCAAATTTTTCCCCTACCAAACAGGCCCTAAATTCCTTTATATATATATATATGTATATAACCCTAAATTCCTTTTTTTTTTCTGCGTAACTTTTTTCCAAGAAAATAATGGGCCTCCTTAAAACTGAAACATGGTAAGTAAATAGTGGGACCAATCCAGCGTAAAAGCCTTTCACTATTCTTCATTTTCAAGCTTATGGCCCAGTCCGAATCGTGAATTTTATCCCGCGCATTTGTTTGACGACGATGCCCTTTTGTTTCTTAGATCATACTGGTACAATCACATCCCATAAATATAATATTTTAATCCATCATATAATTTTAACTACAAATTAGATCTTATATTAAAGTTAGTTAGGATGCTCCCAGTCCTTATATAAGATTAGAAGATGAGAATATAAGCTGAAATATAGGATGCTCCCGCCTTTATATAAGATATATTTATCTAATTTAATTGTATTAAGTTAGTTAGTATAATCTATATTTCTCTTTCTCAATTTTCCCAAAATGATTGTATTCTAGTTCCGTTCAAGTGCTGTTGCAACTTCCCCAATTCCATATGTCTTTGCTCCCTCACTAAAGTGTCGCTCCCTTGTAAAGGAGAGAAGACTCAACAACTTAGCTGTTACGTAAACTTTAGTATAGGATTCGTGCTAAGGCTCGAGTGGCAAGAAGCAACGGCTCGAGCTTAGGGAGTGAAAGAACAAGCAAGATAAAGAAAGAGAATTCTTGGTTCAGTTCTCTACCTTAACAACAGAAAAAAAGATTGATAAAATTCTATTGAATTTGACTCATAGTGATCATTTATCAAATAATGACCTGGTTATCAAATAATGATTGAACAATTGGGAGCAATTTACTTACGATGTTTAATTGACATTCATAGGCTTTGTCTTTAATTCCCATACATATCTGGTTCTTGAAGCAGGTTCAAACTCAAATGAGCCTGCCTCGATAAGAACCCTCAAAGGCTGGCTGGGTTTGTTTTGATCGAATCAAATTTGGATCAGATGAAATAGTGAGTTCATGAGGACTAGGTCCTAAAGGCCCCTGGCTTAATGGATTGATTCTTCTATCCGCCTTCCTTAACTCCAAATTAAAGGGATGCTGACAACATAGAATATAGGGCGTGGGGAGTCCCAAAATTGGTCACAAGAAGGCATCAAGTTTGCTATTTTGTCTCATTTGGATCTCAAGACTTCATGTCAATTGTCCCTTGGAGCATAGTTTTCCCTGTTGTGTGCTGGATATTGTGGAATCACAAAAAGAACGTGGTCTTCAACTCGACAACAACTCCTGTCCTCAGTATGCTTGGTCGATCTATTGGCTACAATCCCCTATCCTATGGAAGGTGCCTCAATAGGGATTTCTATAGTTACGGATGAAAAAAATATAAGACCAACAACTTTTTCTCATGCTCCACCACCGGGTATTCCAGAAACAGGAAATCCAGTAATGCAACAATAAAGAAAGAAGACTAAAGCCTATTGGCAAAGCACCAGCTATTGATTGAAGAATAATTGACTTCAAAAGGGGAACGACCTAAAGAGAATCGTGACAATCACAAATCCCTTGAGACCTTATAGTTGGCCCTTGTGAACAGTTTGATGCACTATTTCCCTTCAACCCTTTGAGCAAAATCCGGCAAAAGGAAAGAAAATTCACGGGCTGGCCCCATCATATTGTCCCCAATCCGTAGGAACTATGAGATCACCCCAAGGACACCTTTAGCATCCAAGGGTTGCGGACTACATGTTTCAACGAGAACACCGAAAAAACCTAATTCAGCTCCACGTAAGATAGCCAAAGTACGGTTGAGCAATCGACATGATATATTTGCTCACATTCCGGGCGAAGGTCATAATTCGCAGGAACATTCTATGGTGTTAATAAGAGGAGGTAGAGTGAAAGATTTTTCAAACACACTAGTCATTTTTCTTAATTTTTTCTTTCTTTTCCTCCTTGATTATTAGAAAAACTGACAAATATAAAAACTATTTCTTATATTTAGAATCAAGATCAACTCTTCAAATATATTTTATATTAAGGTCCAGAGAAAGTATTATTGTTCCCTTTCCTCCTCGAAGAATGTATTAGAATCATATTGGGAGAACCCCCAAAAATTGGAATGTCGGATATCAAAACCATTTGCCATTAGAAAAACGAGGATAATTTTTTTTAAAAATTTAACCATAGGGTAAAAATGTTTTGGAAGGTGAGTCGATTTCATCTGTGAGAGAGATTTCCCACTTCAATGGTCATTCCATTTAGGTTATTGTCATTTTATTCAAACTTGGAACAGGTATTACTAATGAGAAGAACAAAATTTCCTGTTTTATTGATAAACAGACAGAAGAAAATGGAATCACCTAACTTATAACAAATACGGAGAAATATAGAGACAAGCTACACCGTAGTGATACAAGACTATCCTGAATCCTCAGGAGGACGGATAAATATTATCTTATCCCAATAGCAAAATAATACGAGAGACCCGAGCTACCAAATTGACATTCGAGTGCTTGTTCTTGAATTATGCATGGTTTGATGGGCTATCTTGAAAATCAATGACTGTGTCATCAAGTCTTTAATTTATTTCCACCGTCTCATCATTTCACCCTGCAACCACCCACTAAACCCAAACCCTCACACATATGTAAGCCTATTGCTATTCAACGATATAATTTGTTTATTGGAATTTAGTAAATTCGGTTAGTGTTGGTCATTTTCAAAGTATAATTTGACTGGGGAGTGGGGATGGTGAATCAGCAGATATGGTGCTCACCCTCCTTCTAGAACGATAAGAACATTGTTACCAGAAAGAGGGCAAAAATAAACATTAGATTAAGGTTGGTCCAGAACCTTGAAATAATTTTTACGCACGTTATCTTAAAGTATTTTTACACAAGCCTCACCCTAAATTATTTTTTTGGTGTGCCCAACACACTAAATTATTTTTTAAGTGCATCTAAAATCTTAAATTATCTAAATCGTTAAATGTAAAATGCACAAAAAGTATTTTACGATCATGGACACACATAAAAAAAAAAAAACTTCAAGACATTAGATACACTACAAAATACTTTCTAGCACTAGGTGTATTTGGAAAATATTTGAAGCTAGTGCTCAATATTGTACCTTAACCTAAGTGAAGATTGTCTTGACTGGGGCAATGAAAAGAAAATAAGATGCATGAAAATTTAGGGAAGAACTTAATAGGATCTACACACACCGTGGGCTTTCACAGTAATGCAACATATAAACTTCTTTGGAGAGATATGTTTGAAAAGCCCCACTGATATACTTGGAACTCGTGGATCTTATTAATATTTAGAGAAGAACTTTGTGAACTGAAAATTCGGATATAGCACTCGCATAAATAACCGCTGATGTGGATTCTGCATCTTCTCCTGTGAATTGGGGTTCGCTTACGTAAAAATAACACAGATTTTACTGGGCATTTGATGGATTCATAACTGAATTTGACGTATTTAAAAACAAAATTTCCACAGAGATTTACTTGCCTTTGAATACGAATGCGCAATACATTAATTGACACGTCATGTAATCAATCAACTTCTTCGTGATTCAACAACGCGTACTGTTTTTCAAACCAACAAACAAAATGTAGCCTCTTTGTTTTCAACATCAAGCCGCTTATTCTATTCTGCTTATGGCATCATCCTTAAACGTCTTCCACAGAATTGAATCGCCCTCATTTGCACTGAATTTTAAAACTCATTTGTTATGACTCATGTCCAAGATTCAACTTACAATTTTCGCTTTCACTATCTAATTTAATGCTCTATATATACCATGCATATTAGTCAGTATTCTAAACTCTAAACCCATAGTCTTAGGGTTAGGTTGCTCATCACGTCAGGGCTAAGCATAAAGTAAACGGGCAGATCGATTTCGTTTACGTTTATGCATAAGCCTGGTAAGATTATGAATAAGACGTGAAATTGGACGACGCCGCTTAAATCCGTAGTAAGGATCGGATCTGCGCTCGTGATCAATCTATAGTGCAACGTTAAACGTTAAAGGTAGAGTTGGAAGCCATTTTTTCTGCGTTAAAGGTAGAGTCGAAGGACCAAGGCCTAAATATGGGCCGGCACTTTTAAGTTCGGGGTAAGAAAAATATATATTTTTTAAGGTCTAATCCTATATGGTTCAAAGTTATTTTTCTTAATTTTAACTATTTTTTGTATGTTTGTTTTAAAAAAATATAATTAGTAAATTACAACAATTAAAATTCTAATTTAACAAATAAATTTTGTAAACATTATAATCTAAACAATACGTATCATGCAACAAACAAACACGGTCACTAATTCATAATCAAAAGTAAATTATTATTCATAATAACTCAAACGAAGCATAAGAAATTATTGAACAATATGAGTATGATGATTATCATTTTCATCTTTTTTTGCTACTATTATCAATTTCAAAGACATTTAATTGTGTTTCACTTTGAGTAGTAGGCTCTGCTTCATGGGTAAAAATATCAAGAATTTCTTCTCCAGCATAATGAATACATTCATAATCTTTATTTGCAATAAATCATAAAATCAGAGTATATATAGTTATTATATATGTGTAATTAAATAGATAAATAACCATATAACAAATACAAAATACATATAAATTAATAAATTATCATTATATGTGAATTTATGCATCCAATTAGCCAAGGCAATGTGCAGGGGCAAGTTAGGGGAAAAAATATTTAATAGGCTTAACGGGCCGGCTTTTTTAAGCCCTCGACTCTATAAGGTTGATTCTTTTAGACTCAATTTTTTTTAAGGTTTCAATTTATATGTCCGGCTCTTAACTTAAAAAAGATTTAAACGGGCCAGCCCAACAAACTCAGTCTAATTTCTCAACTCTAGTCAAAGGGAAGGTAAGGTAAAGGCCTGTGATTATCTACTACCTACCACTCATAGATTCACCAAACATGCCTCCGGTATCCTAATCTAAAACTGCATTCACATAACTCCTTGTATCTTCCTCGAGACTTCGTTTAGATCATAGCACGTTGTGGTTTAATTAATGACTCGCTCGCAATTGCTTTGAAATTCATTCTTTTATCTGCAAGGAATAGAAGACTTGACTTTGACCCCGAGTTTTTTTTTTTAAATAAAAAATATAAATATTGATATAAGTATTTATTGTAATAAAAATGCAATCCTAGCCTCTCTTCGCCAAGCTAGATCCATCGGTCTATATTGGATCCGGAGATAGCATTATAGCAATGCCTCCTACTCCCTCTGATCTTTATTATAAGGTACCAACTAACAATTCACACAAATCAATAAAAACAGTTAAAGTCAATAATGTTATCCTAAAATTTAAGTAGTTTTCAATATTACCCATACTAGTTGCAGTAAGCTCTAATATCATATTATTATTACTCTCACTTACTATCTCTATTAATTATGGGCATACATGAAAGAAAACAATTAATGCTCATTGGAAACAAGTAAGTACCTTATAAAAAGAACCAAATACACTTGCTACTGGGGGGAGTAGCTCTGACAGTCATGGAAATAGGTTATGCATCTATGAACCTATGACCTAGCCTACTTTAAGACTAGTCCAACCTATTTAGTAAATAGATCAAGTTTAGGCTAAAGCTTATTTAAATAAATAAGTTAGACCTATTTTTGTAAGGCCTAGCCTACAGCCTTATGGCCTATTTAGTTATTGTTTTTAAAAATAGTATTATTATGCATAATTATATATAATTTAATATAAATTAATTTTTTATAAAATTAGTAACTTAAATCTTAATCCTAAGTTTCACATTTCATCATTTACTCATGAGCTTAATATTTTTATTCATCAATTGATCACGTACTTCTATTATTTTTTATCGCTAGAGATGGCAACGTTAGCTTATCACTTTGCTCTTTTGATTTAATTTGTGTCATTTGATGCTACATAATAATTGCAGTAAGTTTATTTTAGTGATGCCCAAATGAAAATTTCCAAATAGAAAAAGTTTGTCTCATTTTATGCAAGAAAAATAAGAGGTAAAATCTAGTTTTACATTTCATTTATTGTATTTAGTTGATTTTAAAAAATGTATCTCCTTATTTAATAGATGATTGTTTTTTCCCCCTACTTACTCAAACAATTATTGTTACTAGGTGTTCTTTTCTCTCTCTTACTGATTCTTTTATTTCGTATGAGAATAATCCCTAAATTTTAAGACATAACGTAGACTTTTAAATAAGCTTGATGAATTATATATGAAATTATATATATGCATAGGCTTTTAAAGAGGCTTCGGGCCTTGTCAAACTTATTAAAAAACCTACATATAGACTCAAGCCCATACTTTGAATTTGCTGGCCTAATATCTATTTAGTTAAAATCTAGCCTAGTCTATTTCCATCCTAGCTATAGCAATAATCCAACTCTTCAATACAGCACTTAGATGCAAATCATACATATATAACTGAGAACTTACTTAATTATATTGTTCTAGTTTTGGTAGAGCAGTTGGCGGGAAAAAAAAAAGTTTTGGTAAAGCCGTGCACGTATGTGCATGTACAATGTACGTGTGTGTGTACGTGATCGTCCCTATATGCATGTTTAAGTAAGTACATAGAGCGACCATATGCAAAATCTTTGCTGATATCACTGCTTTAAAGGAATTAATTTGGTGTCAAAAAGATTATATTTTATTACTTTTGACTACATGTAACAGATAATGATGCAAATTTAACAACCAAGTAAACATTTTCTTATGGACTTACGTAGGATGTGCATCTGTCTATGATTAATTCATGGGATCAGTTGACTTGTATTAATTTATAAATATAAACGATGATTAGGTTATATGCACTAATTATGGGGTAATTATGTGATCGATTCTGCGTTAAAAAACAAAATTCAAGATTAATTGGATCTGCAGCGACCTATAATTGATTATAGTCATGAAAAATGAACATTGCTTGGTTAAAGCATATAAAAGGTTGAGCATTGAAGTTACACCTATGTTTCATGTGAGTGGTCAGAATGGAAATTAAAACAAAACGAATTTAATTTATAGACGGCAAAATAACACTTTGAACTTGCGTCGTTTGTCTTTTTCTATCTTCACTGTAATGCTCTTGAGCTTTATCATGTTACCTTATACAGATATTTGAAGGTTGAATTTTTACATCTCCCGGCCTTACTTTAACCCTGTTTACTATGAGTATCGGAGAACTCTCTGAAGTTATTGCAAACCTGTATATACAATTACATATATAGTTTTATATTAGCTAATTAAATTGTCAGTAACATTGACAAAAACGTTATTCGGGATTGACTTTGATATAATGAGAAAACACTCTTAAATATTTTAAGAAGACTGAACGCTATAGCTAATATAATCAAAAACTTTTTTTGGGGTGTTAGTGCTTATCTCTCACTTCCAGTTGTTTTGATGATTGATACTTAGATTCCTTTAACTGATAAAGTTTTATTCTTAATTGAATTCCGAGTAATCACCCTCACAACGTCTTTTCCCTCTAGATGATATAGTTTGGACTTTCAAATTTGTTGATAATTTCCACTAAGTAGATAACTATAGGCAACCTTGAAACGGCCTTCTTTTTTGTTATTTATATATATGCTGGAAAGTGACATACACTATATATATAAAAGGAAAAGATGAGTATCTATAAGTAAGTGATTGCATGGCTACACACTCACACACGCACATGTATAAGGCTCTGGCTGCCGGTTGGAGCAATTTGTTTGGACTTTGTAACTCACGGGTTCGATTCTGCATTCTGATTTTCTTTGAACAATGTGTCTGGCTATATGCACATATATACAAGTTAAAAGCAAGATATCAGAAATATGGACATAGCAATAGAAGTTGAAAGCAAAAAAAAAAAAAAAAGTAATTCTGTTGAGTGTTTTCTGACGTTATATTAACTAGTTTTTTTGACAGATATTAACTAGTTTATTTATTTTAACCTTATAAATACAATTTAAATGTATTTATAAATTCAAACCCTTTTTTTGTACTCCTATATATGCAGTTGATGATCCAAGAACGTAACAGCAACAATCGGCAAATACCTTTCATGGTGTCACCTCATGTGCTTGAATTTCTTCTGTAAGAGGTCAATTGAAATGATTATTATTGGTACATAATTTCAACTGAGTAGGTGTGGTGAAACGGACTTTTATTTATTTATTTATTTAATGTACTCTAGAATAGAAAGGGACGTGCACTACATACAAGGAAAAGAGAGATAGTAATTAAATGATCGCATTGATATAATATAAATTTCAAAATTCAAACACACACACACATAGCAATAATGAAAGTCGAATGAGAAATTAATCAGTGAATAGTAATTATTTTGTAGAGTAATTTTTCACAATTACCTGGCTTGCTTACTTAAACCCAACAAGTTCAATTTATTATTTTGAGCCAGATAGTCATGACAAACTGTTGTAAAACATTAAGGACAGGAGTGAGTAACATTTTCAGTTATTGACGTTACAAAAAATATTCTAATGGCTAAGCTCAAAACGTACCTTTTCACCTAATTAAACCGCTTCTTTGAAGTGTAAACTGAAGAGGGTGATGTGAAGTTCAAAATGCAAATTGTTGTAGGGAATTGAGAATTCTTTTTGGTGAGATATAAAAATAAATAAATAAATAAATAAAGTTTTGTTTTCAGATAGCTAGTAGCTAGAGAATAGAATATAGTAATAGGGTAAAGTTTAACATCATAGGTAGATAGGCCATATGCAAAAGACAAACTTGAGAGGCTATAAATAATGAGTAGTTTCTACACGGGGAGGCAGGAGCGTAAACAAGAGAGAGACATTCAGTGACTCCAAACTAATCTCACGAAATGGCCGTCGGAGGTTTCGCCGTTGATGCTCCTTCCAACTCTTTCGACGGCAAGATTACTCTCTCCGTCGTCATCACTTGCATCGTTGCTGCTTCCGGTGGCCTCATTTTTGGATATGACACCGGAATTTCAGGTTTCTCCCTCCCCCCTGGTTTTCATTTCCTCTTTCTAACTCATTAGCTCTGATCATACACCCACTTATTATACGCACGGAAACCAACCGGATCTTAATATATAGAGGAGGTAGTAATATTATACGAGTATTAAACAAACATGATCTTTCTCCTCGTAGCGGAGGCTCTGGAAAACCAAGAACAAGTGAATGACGCACAACTGCTTTGCTTTCATAACTACTATTAACTTATTATGTTTAAACCAGGTACTACGTTTTAAGAGTAATTAATTATTATTAGTTCAGTTTTATAATAGCTGCTTTCTTCTTCTCTGTCCCGTCATCTGAAGTAAAAGTTGATCTACCGAGCTTGACCACAAAGAAAGTTTGCTGTGGCAGTGAGAAATAGTGACTAATCTAAGTCAAAAGTAATTGCTCTAATAATATCTTTTTGCGATCTGTGATGGATGCATGTGACACTCGCAACTTGTTTATTAGTATTAAAAAAAAAAATTATACGACCTTTTAAGGTATGTTCAATTGTTAAGGACTTAAAGCATAAGGTTTAATATTTTAATATAGGAAGATAACAATTAAATCATTCGTTACGTGAAGATTGAGAATATGCCTTGTTCTGGAAAGACTTGCACTCTTCCATTTTCGATCACGGGCCAACTTACAATCTCGGAAGGGAGGCCAGAATAGATATATTCTCGTCCTGCTTACTAAAAGTGAAATTTGTTAAATTTAGCTAACATTTTGTTTCTTCCTCTCGTTTGGAAAAAAACTTGTAAAAAATGAATTCCAGGTGGGGTGACTACGATGGCACCATTTCTTGAAAAGTTCTTCCCAGAAATTCAGAAAAAATCCGCGAGCACAAAAGCAAACGTGTACTGTGTGTATGACAGTCAAGTATTAACGTTATTCACGTCGTCATTGTACTTAGCGGCAATGGTGTCCTCTTTAGCAGCTAGCCGAGTGACAGCAGCAGTGGGTCGAAGAAACACCATAATATTAGGTGGTTGCACCTTTCTCGCCGGTAGTGTCATTAACGGAGGTGCTGAAAATATTGCCATGCTCATCTTGGGTCGTATTTTGCTCGGTCTCGGAGTCGGTTTCACCTCCCAGGTAATTAAGTTAAAATAACGCTGGCTAAAGCACAAGTTTTCGTTAATCATACTACAGTATACTATAAATCTACAAACTAACTGTTCTGACTTCTAATGCCTTTGAGATGTGATGTGTGAATAAATAAAGGCGGCGCCGGTATACCTATCGGAGATAGCTCCACCAAAATGGCGAGGTGCGTTCAACACAGGATTTAATTTCTTCCTCGGCGTCGGAGTGGTTGTCGCCAATTGCATCAACTACGCCACCTCCAAACTCTCATGGGGGTGGCGTCTCTCTCTCGGCCTCGCCGTGGTGCCAGCTGTCATCATGACCGTTGGCGCTTTCCTAATTACTGACACTCCCGCCAGCTTAGTCCAGCGTGGCAAGACAGATCAAGCGAGAAATGCCCTCCGGAAAATCAGAGGGCCCACCGGTGACGTGGAAGGCGAGCTGGAAGAGCTAGTCAAATGGACTGAAAAGTCAAAAGACCTCCCGCAGGAACCCTTCTGCACCATATTTGAGAGACAATATCGACCTCACTTGGTCATGGCATTCGGAATCCCATTCTTACAGCAACTCACCGGCATTAATGTTGTCGCCTTTTACGCACCGAACCTCTTTCAGTCTGTGGGTTTCGGAAACGACGCTGCTTTGCTTTCCACCATTATACTTGGAGTGGTTAATCTTGCATCTATATTGGTGTCCACCGTTATGGTTGATCGATTTGGACGGAGATTCTTGTTCATCATCGGAGGCGTTCAAATGCTTCTCTGTCAGGTATACATTGCGTTTAATTTACTGATTGATATTAAATATCTTATATTGATATATATTTGGCATATTTTATATATCTTAAAAGTATAAACCTGTGATTTAGATTTATTAATATTTAATTAGGTTATGGTTTGCATGTATAAAATACTTATTTGTATTATCACTCATTCAATAATTAACAAATTTACTGGGTTTGTAATATTGGTGTGAACTGATTATTTTGAAGATTGCCATGAGTGTGGTACTGGCACTTCAAAGAAGCACACAACACATATCAAAGGGCGATGCGACATTGGTACTGGTGTTGATGTGTTTGTATGCTGCTGGATTTGGGTGGTCATGGGGGCCTCTGACTTGGCTCATCCCGAGTGAAATTTTCCCCTTGAAGATAAGAACCACCGGACAAAGCATCAGTGTTGGCATCAACTTCTTGACGGTGTTTGTGTTGTCACAGACATTTTTGTCGATGCTGTGTAGCTTTAAGTATGGTGCTTTCTTGTTCTATGCGGCTTGGATTGCTCTGATGACGATGTTTATTGTACTTTGTTTGCCGGAGACCAAAGGAATTCCTCTAGAATCTATGCATGCAATATGGAGAAAGCACTGGCTCTGGCATCGCTTTGTTGCTAAAGATGATGCCCAAGCCCAAGACCATCTTTCACAGACCTAACCTTTTAAGTATTCTTCTTTGAAGCTAATAATTAATAGTGAAGATATTACTCTTCCGATGCTATAGAAGTTATGAGTTGTGGGTATACATTTCTGCTGTTTGTGTGTATTGTAATCACGTATAAAGACTACTGCCTTTTGGTTTCGCATGACATCGTCTTTGTTGCCAAGGGTCCCACGATGGAATCACTTTCCCCGCCTGTCCAAAAGATTGGTAGGGAAAGCTCTTCTCTCCTGGACCGTCCAGATTAAATACGCACTGATCAGATCTGATTTTTTTATTTTATATTTTTTCAAAAAAATTATTTTAATAGGTAGATAATCTAAAATAAAGATAATCTCTTAATTAACATTTTTTCAAAAAACGATTTTTTTATTTAAAAAAAAGCAGTTAAAAAATCAAATCTGGATGTCAGGATCAAATAGGTAGATGGTGCCTATCCTCAACACCGAAAGTGGTTCCACGATATGTGCTCACGGACCTTTGTCTTTCTCAGTGGGCTCTTTGGCCTTGCGGCTAATCTGATTGATCTAATCAAATAGCATATAATAATTTGCGCAAAAAAAGTGAGTAGATCGTAAATTAGAAAAAAAAAATATTTTCAGTAATTATATAATTTAAGATATCATATGAAAAACACAAATTTTAAAAGTTGAAAGAAAAAATTAATATTAAAACAATAAACATACATTTTCAAGAACGTACGCGGGACATACACTTCCTAAATATTTTCAATACATAAATGGCATACACAGAAAATACTAATAGATAGATATGGATTTTGAAATCGTTTATTTACAGGTTTTTTTTAGCTTTTTAAAAATATTTTTACAATTTACGAGATAAGTGTATGTGATAAGTTTTATCTTTACTTGTGAAAAAGTGCTTTTTACAAGTTCCAAACTAAGCACTATGGGTAAGCATAGTTTTTCGGTTCGGTCTGGGGTAAAACCCAAAAATCGAATAAAGCTAATTTAAAAAACTAAACCGAAACCGATAAACCAAATTAACTGAAATATTTTGCTCCGATTAGTACTTGAATTAACTGTTTTTTTTTTTATATCTACAAAATAAAATATATATAAATAAATTTTTTAAAATATTATTTTTTATCCTTAAGATTAGATTTAGGGGAAAATATATAAAATAAATTAATTATATTTAAAATATCTGTAGATTTTATCTAATATAATTCAAAATCCACACCTATTTAATTAAAAAAAAAACATGTGTTTATCAAATAGTATATATTAAATATAAAAATATTATACATATTTCGGTTTTAACCGAAATAAATATTCTAATAACCGAACACCAAATTTTGGAAAAATCAAAATCAAAATTTTATCGAAAATAAAATTAACCAAACCGAAAAAATCAAATTGAGTTCGGCTTGGTTCAGTGTTCGGTTTTAATTACTCACCCCTACCGAGTACTAAGTTCTTTAAAATTTAAAAAATATATGCACAAACAAATGGCAGGCCGCAATCGACTTGGGCTGTACCAGACCTGTCGAAAAGCAGGCCCAACAACAAATCTTGGATAGGACAAGTCCTTGTAAGAGTAGCGTGACTGGAGAAAACAGGGTTAGAAGAAAAAGAAAAGTCTTATCGACACAATGCTGACATTTGTTTTAGTGGTATAAAGCATAATAAATCTTGTTGAGTTTGAGTTCGAGTTTTAAAAGAAGCACGTTATTCAGATACTTAATATGATATGACTCAAAAGATACGCTGTATACTCGATAGTATCAAGTCCTTCCACTCTTTGAAGTCTCCAGCGGCACATTTCAAGGGTATAACGATAATTTAGTTTTTGTGAACCAAGCTGGCCCTTTGAGTCCAAAGTCACTCCAACTATAGAAGCACTTAAAATAAGCGCTTTTGTATACAACAAAGAATCACTAAAACTACCTACAAGTTTTAGTCACAGTGCCAAGACATTGATGTAAAAAACTTATGTAAAAACATAAAAACTTACTAGAGCAATACGTGTTAAGACACAAGTAAAAACTAATTAAAATTGCGCTTAAAAACGGTAGAAACTTATTTTTCTCCCGTTTTTACTTAAAACAAATAAAAAAAATAAAAACCCTATTTTTATTTTCCCAAAATCAAAAGACTATAAATGATATTATTGTGTGATGGTCAATTCAAGATTGGGTAAGAAAAATAAAATTAAAAACTCTCATGCATATAATTTTGATGATCTTCCATTCGATGATGATTGGATAGTGGAAAATGAAGAAGTTTGGGAAGATGTAGACAACTTAGATGTTAATACTTATGATGAGAAAAACTTGATTGAAGTTGAAGTAAGGGAACCTATGAATGGTCATAATTTGAATACTTCAAGTTTTGCAAATGAACTTATTATAAGAGCAAGAGAAGAGCACATTAAAGACATGCAAGTTAGTGTGTGTTTGATTTGAATCAACTGATATAATTTAGGAATTGTCAAATTTTATTATGCTTTGGAATTTGATTGTATGAGTTGTTAAACTCTGTGTATTTGGAATTATGCTTTATATAGTTATGTGATTTATATCTTTTAAATATAAAGTTGTTTATTAAATTTTGAGTAGTGATTTATGTTTTTTTTCTCACACACAGAGAGATATAAAGTTGTTCATTAAAATTTGAGTGGTGATTTATGTTTTTTCACTCAAGCACACGCAGATACATACATACATACATGATACACACACATGTATGTATATATATAAAATTAATACACACACATACATACATACCATTCTGGTCCTATTTATAAGTCCCTTTTGACCAAATAAATGAGATTGTGACAATTTTGTCTATATTATTGTACCAATGAAAATAGAAAGAGAAGAAAAAGTTAAAAGGTACCCAATCATAAATGAGGGTAAAGTTGAAATTTTATCCTATAATCATTGAGCTACCTACCTCTCATTGGTATGTGTGATTTGGTCAAAATGTGACTTATAAATAGGACCAGAGTGGTACATAATACATAGAAACACACACATGTGTGTATATATATAAAATTTTATATCTTAACCTTAAGTAGTAGAAACTTTACGTTTTTTTGTGTACGCCTCTACCACCCTATTTTTACGAAACTTGATTTTGACAACGACATACCCTTCCAACTTCCAAGTTTCCAACTATCCATCTTCTATTTTTACAGAGTTCAACCCTTTGGACTTGATTTTGACAACATTGATGCCAGACATACCCTTCCAACTTCCAAGTTTCCAACTATCCATCCAATTATGATGCGATGGCAGAGTTCAACCCTTTGGACAAACACGCCCTGATGGTCTCCCGCGCAAAATTGAAAATAATGTGTTGGGCCTTTTAATCAAAGCATGAGAGCTCCTTCCTCGTAATTGCTACACCAACCAAGCTGACCCCGAACTTTACTCAGCAACCAAAAAGGCTGGACACTAATTGAAGTCGCTCATTCCTCATGATCGTCATGCACCAAATAGAATAACACATAACTTTGCATATATTTCACAAATTCATTCTTTCATATTCAAATGCCATCTGTCCCGCCCTTTTACTCTTACCTCGTTTCTGCATGCCCTTCCTTAGCTTTAAAACGTGCCCTTCCATTTAACTCCTGATTAAGCTAACCAAACTCCTCCCTAACTTTGCTATTTATTTGTGATAATGGAATGGATCTTTGTTTCGCTGTTAATAGAATAGAATATCTTACTGTACTGTCTAAAATTTTAATTTACAAAGCATCGTCCCTGTTTGATTTTATATGTCACTCTTCATTATGCAACTTCTCATCTCTGACCTATCTGTCAGCTCACAGTCTCACATATAACACTGTTCATATATGAGCAAGTATGAATAATAATACACCAATTCAAGATTGAAAAAAAAATTATAGCTTATAACTCTATAGGTATACATGCCGTATCAAGTAATAAAGTGATCAGAAAAGTATTGTTCTCATGAGAATATAGAACCCAGACTTCAGTTAAACATTAATTTTATACTTTCATTTAAGTTGATCAATCCAAATTGAATTTAATTAAGTGAAAAGAAATTAAACAAATTACTACAATAATCAAACGAGTAACCCAGAGTCACTAATCCCTTATTAGCTTTATAAACCTCATTTTCACTATTTTAATTAGTCTTAATATCAATTTTGTTAATCTCAAGTATAAATAGCTATGAGTGCTTGTCGGTCCATTTATAACCCTCTCTTTTTTGTAAATTCTTATCACAATAATCGAACGAGCAACTCAGAGTCATTAATCTCTTGTTCGCTTCATTAACCTTGTTTTCACTAATTTAATTAGTCTTAATGTTAGTTTTGTTAATTTCAAGTATAAATAGCTATGAGTGTTTGTCGGTCCACTTATGACTCTCTCTTAAGTGTAAATTATTATCACAATAATTGAACGAGCAACTCAAAGTCATTAATCCCTTATTAGCTTTATAAACTTTGTTTTCACTAATTTAGTTAGATTTAATGTCGATTTTGTTAATCTCAAGTATAACTAGCTATAAGTGCACATCGATCCACTTATAACTCTCTCTTAAGTGTAAATTGTTATGTCTAACATAATCACTCAAGAGGCAAGATAACTTGACCACACTCTTTAACAATTATATGAGGCCATTAGGTATATTTCTATCTTAATCTCAAATTAAATCGTAGTCTAATCCTATATTACTTAATCTTATAACCTAATTAAAATTCCCTTCAAGGTAAATCATAATACTTAAATCATATTAAATAACGGCCTAGTCACTAAATATATAAAACTAAATAAGATTAAGTAACCAAAATTAATATCAAATTTAACTAAACAATTAAAACAAAGTCTAATCCACCCATAAGTTCATAACTCCTCTGGGTTGCACGACAAACTAACTAAACATAATTAAAGAAAAAAAAAAAACAAGAAGTTCATGATCCAAAATTTCAAGAAAAAGAGAAAAGAAAAAAGACTGAGCATTGATTGAAGTCTCATATTTAAGCTCTAACTGCTCCCATATTCAAGTGGTTACTCTGGTCTTTTCTCCTCTCCACAGTCCTCTCGTCCTCCTGTATAGAAGAAGAAGAAGAATGATACTCCATCAAACTCCTTTCTTGTGATTCAAGATGATGATGAGTGATATGTAACTGTCTCCTCCTCCTTTTATTTTAATTGTGACTTGTGGCTTAGGGATAAGGGTCTTAAATGCCATAGAAGTTTTCGCTTAGGAGCATTAGTAAGAAGGAATTTTTTTGAACCAAAAATGACACGGAAGTTCATACAACGTAGCAATTTTGCCCCTTCGTTAATTTTGACCGTTAAGTTTAACTAAGTACACACATGACATGCCACCTTATCAATCAAAAATATCATTTTCGCCTCGGAAGTTTTCACTGAAGAGCAATTTTGCCCCGGAAGTTTACTAAATGTAGCAATTTTGCCATTCTCTCCCATAATATTAAATTTGATTATTAAATCAGTCAAAGACCACACATGTCATGCCTTGAAAAGGTTGAACTTGGAGTCAGAGAAGGAGATCCTTGAGATGTTGAGCTCAAGGCGGTCAGAATTTGTGAAGCCGAACTGGTCAAAGCTAAGGGACTAAAAAGTCTGTCGCAAAACCTAGAAAGCATCACTTATGATCTAAGCAAATAAAACGCAAAACGAGAAATGATTTGTTCCAAAAATTGATTCAATAAAACAAATCAATAGTGATAATATTTACGTTTGTATAGACTCGATCATTTGCTTAGATTATAAGTGATGCTTCCTCCGGGTTTTGTGAGACCTTTCGATCCTTTGACTAGTTCGACTTCACAAATTCTGGCCGCCTTGAGCTCAACATCTTAAAGATCTCCTTCTTTGACTCCAAGTTCGACCTTTTCAAGGCATGACATGTGTGGTCTTTGACTGATTTAATAGTCAAATTTAATATTGGGGGACAGAAGCGCAAAATTGCTACGTATTGTAAACTTTCGGGGTAAAATTGCTCCTCAGTGAAAACTTCTAGGGCAAAATTGCTCCTCGGTGAAAACTTTCGGGGTAAAAATGATACTTAACTAATTTGACTGATGAGGTGACATGACACGTGTGCACTCAGTTAAACTTAACGGTCAAAATTAACGAAGAGACAAAATTGCTACGTTTTGTGAACTTCCGTGACATTTTTTGGTCCAAAAAAATTCGCCTTACCGTCTTTCTCCCGAAAAAAAACTTCCATGGCATTTAAGCACTTTATCCCTTTATTTTAATTGTGACTTGTGGCTTAGGTTTCTCTTTTTCTTTTATTCTAAAAGCAGTGTTCCATCAATCAATAGAAAAGAGAAACATATTATTATTATTATTATTATAATAAACTAAAACACTTTTTTTTTTCATAGAAAACTTTCAATTATTATTTTCTTATTATTATTTATTTCTTAAACTTGAAAACTTATGTTCTAAGTTGCAATCTCATAAATGATAAACTCAAATTAATATTTCTTAAAATTTTAAGAAAACTCCTTTAATTTGGTATTGATGAGTTCTTAAATATATGAAAATAGATATTAAATTTATTTAAAATAGGAAGTGATCAAGTCACATCGGAGCTGTTATATTAGTGGAACTGTCATGATAGTTCGATAGTACGTAGTCTTAAACCTCTAACACGTTGACACTGATACTGGAGGCATGAACAGTTGCTTTCTTGTTTCATTTCATGTAGTATACTGTCTCCGTCCTTTTTTATAAACAATTTTTATTTTTATTTTTTAAAATCAACTAGCAATATCCTTATTTATAAAAAGGACATATGAGAGAAAATGAGTAACAAATATAAGTATAAAATATGAGAGAAAATAAATAACATAGGAGTAAATGAAACCGAATTAGTGGTGAATATTGGATAATTAATGTAAAGATGTGTATTTAAAAGGGTAGAAATTTTTTTTTTTAAATTTTGAGACAGAGAAAATTGATTATAAAAAGAATCAACCATGACTGAGAACAAGTTGCTCATAAAAAAATGCAAGTGAGTATTTGTGAAGTTTACCCTCCCAAAGCATTCTAAAAATCATAAAAACGACAGAAATCTACTTCATGTGCGCATACAATTACAAGGCTTGCTTTGATGTCACTACGCTCTGCCGCTATTACATATACTGATGTATGTAATACATATTAAATATTAATGCATGGACATAGAGACCAGCATACCGACATCGTCATCATCAAAATAAATAAATCAGACAGAGATCTTACGATATATTAATTGATGAATGATGAATTATATTTATGCCCTTAATTCTAACATGAAAGATTATTAACAACAGATAACTGTGAAGGCCGGTGGAGAGTGAATAACTGCAGGAGAGAAATAAGCATGAAATCTGACAGCTGATAGTGATGATGTGATGAGGAGTGAGTGAAAGTGGGAAGAAATTAAAAGGAACAGAGGAACATAAATGAGTGGGTTGGGGGCATTTAACAGAAGGAACCTGAAGGTGTTGAGAAGCTGAGTGAGGAAGAATGGCAAATTGCGAGAGAAGAAAGACAGGTGGTTTAAAGTTTGGTCACTTATTCAAGTCTCTGCATAAATGCGAATTCAATTCAGAGTGATTTAATGAAGGCAGGTGGCCTTCCCTTCAGAATCCAACCCTCCCCTTATCTCTCTTTCACTCTGTGACTTTAATGGTCTCTTGGTGGTTGGCCTCCCTTTCTTAAATTTGAATCATCTCAGGTACTATTTCGGATCATAATACCTAACTTTAAACACTAAGGATTAGTTTTCTGCCTTTATCTTTCTTTATATGTCAATGCAAAGCATAATGGCTCCGTTCGTTTCAATTTATAAGATGTTTATGGAGCAACTTACGAATACAATGAACCTAATTTATTAAATGCAGTTAGAAATCTTAATTCCCCCAAAAAAAAAAAAAAAAAAGTATAAACGTGCATCTTGTATTATAAAACACAAAACACATCTAAAAAACATCTTATAAATTGAAATGAAGAAAGGAAAACTTTATATTCAAGATTTAATGGAACCTTGATAGCTGGCTTATTTTTCTGTTTTTCAACTTCTCTTTCTATATTCCTTTCCTTCTCCATGTATCCACTAATTATTACTACTGGTGACAGTAGATAAATCATTTTTCTTTTAATCTAAATTCCAAAACAACTAGTATACTGTATTTTCATATTAAGTTTATGCTTTCAACAGGGTAAAAAAATAACGGCTGACAATATATTGTGATACCACTTATTGATTGAATGATGAAACTTTCATATTGGTAACTGAACAATTGAGAAAAGAAACTCATGAAACACAATCTAATAATGAAAAAGCTAAATTGATGAAGAGATATGAAGGGTGGCATATTTCAAGCCAAGTTCTATTCTTCTATCTCTTTCGTTCTCCATCAATTATAAGTAAAGAACCTTGGCTTAGGAATGAACGCATGTATCAGGAGATAAGGCTGGTAAAGATTAATTGAATGCGAAATTCCAGTTGCAGTTATGAACACTCCTTTATTGTTGATGAGCAGCAAAAGTCATTTAAATTATGAAGACCATTTCAGTCGCTCATCAAATTAATTTTATGATTGGTGACATTTGGCTAAAAGTAAACCTGGAGGCATATTATAACCGACCGAGCGATATATAGTATGTGTCTTTTTGCAATTTGGTCATAGATAGGAAATTCCCAGAACCCTTTTCATACTTAGCAGGTTATTTTATCAAGTCTTGCAATTCCACAAGGGAAGAAAAGTGTAGAACGAATTGATTAATTATGAGAAAGGAGGCAATTTTCATAATTAAATTTTATAGGTGATGATAATGATGGATTTTTATTACACGGCGTTTTAATTCATAACATTCAACCGTATTTGCAGAACGCACAACATTTACACGTCTCATTATGTGTTTCTGGTTTCAGTGTGTCATAAATTGTGAGTAGCTGTTTGAAGGAGACTCATAAAAGCTAAATTGTGATGTTCTTAGGAGGAAGAAATTAAAGTGGCGATCGTTGGGCATGAAGTGCAGCTGAAGAAATTAAGGAGAGCGAGCGAGTGGTTGTTTCAAAGATTTATTTAGGAGAGAGAATATATATAAGGAACAATAAATTTCCGCTCATTTTTTTTGGTAACTCTTATAACTTGGGTTGGTATTAATGGCTCAAGAGAGGGGTGTTGAGAGCTTTTAAGAGTACTGTTTTAAGTGACCCAAATGGGGAAGATGAAGTTATTATATCTATAACATTAAAGAACCATCGTCTTTCATGACCTTCCCCCTCAACTGTACACAGACCCCTAATATTAATGAATCTTTGCCATACCTCCCAGCCTCACACCCTCTTTCATAAAGTACCAATACTTACTTGCCCTTCAGCCCTTCGCCTTTCGGCTTGGATTTATAGTACGTCGTGGATATATATTAATTTCATACCAAAACTAGTTGGTTATTTCTGCTAGATACTTTGGTGGGGCTGTGACTTCTATAGATTTGAAAGGCTAAGTAATATAATTAGAATTTGACATAAAGTAAGTTCGTTGGTTAGGTTTTCACTTCTAGGACTTTTAAGTTCAGGCCTCAGTTCCGTATAGTTAATTACTTCTGCACTACAAGCGGTGCCAACATGGAAAATCACGTCATGCTTAGTCAGGATAAGTCCTTTTATTTTTTTGTTTCTGCTTTTCAGATACGGTCCCAACCTTATCCTATATAAACACTTCAAACTTCATGAACATTTGGTCATTGAGACACACGTAATTTAAAGGGGGAGAGAGAGTTAGAGTACACGCCTTGAGTTGAAGTGATGGTTTCATTTCACAAAGCCTTGGCTGAGAGTCCGAGAAATACAGAACTTGAAGCTTCATCAAAGAAGAGAAAGTGGGAAGATCAGTCACTCCCTGTGGAGTTTTTCAACGCTCAAACCGAGGCAGAGAAAAGGAAATCCACATCAGATAATCGGCAACTATACCCCAGTGTATGTGTATATAATATATTGTCAAACTTTTTAGAACCTATAGCTAAATACATGCATATAATGTTAATTTACTTCTTTGATCTTCTTAATGCAGTCAAGGATAAATATGAACATGCCAGAGGACCCAAAGAATAGCCCTGCACCACCGTCATCTACTCAAATAAGCTTAGACCTTGAGCTGAACTTGACATTTGATCAATCACAGAGGAACAGATCAGCCAATTACAGTATAAATAAGAAGCAGAATTCAAGTTCACCTAAAAGTTTCAGAGGTCAAGATATTTACGGTACTGAATCAAGTGAGTACAAGAAGGATTCATCGGAGGGAGAGAACAGAGAGATGGTTGCAACCGTTTGCATGAGGTGCCACATGTTGGTGATGCTACGTAAGTCATCTCCTGCCTGCCCTAACTGCAAATTCATGCACCCTCCAGACCAAAATACTCCAACATTCTTGAAGAGAAAGTGCAGCCTCTTGTGCTAGACTCGATCGGCCCTACGTGTCAGTGGATTTAGTTATCTTCAATTTCTCGAAGTACAAGTTATGTTCCAGATCAGTGGAGAGACGCTGAAGTATTCTGTTTCTACAGTAAGTTTGACAGTTATTAGAGTGAGGGTGAAAGGTGATTGATAAGAAACTAACATAGTGTATCATATGCATATATAGTGTTTCTCAATCATCCAAAATTTTTATCCAGCCAAGTTATATGCCGACAGATAATAGCAGAAATTTGGTCGACTCTTTGGGATGCTGGATGATGATTGATTCCTCTTCACTCTTGACAGCTTATTTCATCAGGTAGCAAAGAAATTTCGTGTTTTGGGTTTTCATTATTAGTAACCATGAATGAACAAATCAGTTTCCTTAAAAATGGCAACTTTGTAGTTAGAACCATTACATGGTTAACAGATGTCTTCGATGAAGTGAATTTAATTCTTAGTTCCACACCAGAAACTGAGAGTCCCCTGCTATGGTAATTCTGTAGTTCAAAAGCTTCTGCAAAAACAGAGATCAGTGAAACCTTGAAAGAGGATTAAAATATTTCAGAGTGAGGCTATATGAACTAATCTGATGACTAAGATGGTCACTGAAGCTCAAAGGTGAATACGGAAATATAATGATAGCAGATGAAAGTCTGTGACATGGGTCACGTATTTTGTACATTTCCATCGCTGTTTAATACAAATTGAATGCCAGTAGTGCTCATTTACGTTCTCTGCTTTCTAACTGGCTAACTCGCTTTGGATGTGCTAGAAATACCAAGTCACATCAATAATTTGGAATGCTTCATCTAAAATTTCAGTACAAGAAATTGCACCTAATCATTCTAACAATAATAATTCCATTGATATTTATGTTATCACTGATTATTTTGGATTTCCATTTCATTTAACCTCACTGTGAATTCTTGGCTGACAATGCACAACAATAACTTGGATTTATTAGTTTATTAGGTATCTAGAATATCTCACCCTTGTTTCTCACAGGACTGTAAATCGATCGATTAATAAAACAACAACATTGAAAAAACAGCAAAGTAATGGTATACGTTGATATTGTTTATATACACACAGTATAAAAACAATATGACGCTAATTCAAATTTGTTTGTATATAACTCCACCTATGTTTTATAGCCGGTCCTAAACCTGGATAAAAGAGGAAAGTAGTATTAGGCCCTAGCCAGTCGATGTAAAGCTCCGTTGAATCATTTATAAACATTCTAACATGATGCTAAAAAGGTTTGAAATTCTTTCAACAGTTTCAAAGCAGTAGCTATGTAGAGCCTGCATGCATGATCCTAACTGCAGGATTGTTTTTGGTAGGATTCTTACCCACACACTAGACTTGATGAGTCCCTTGTGTACCGGGCGTGCACTTTTTTATTCTAAATCTTGACATGAGAGCAATATGGTCTGATGACCAAAGTCATAGAAGACCAGTGGACCATAGGGTTTGGTATTAGAGTTTGCACGGGTCCACTAGTCTCTTACAACTCTGTAGTCCACCAAGCCCAACTAGATCTAACACCTTCCTAGACCTGGGATTTATTATTCCCTTCCTCTTAAAGGAGGTTCGTCCGCAAACCTTTTGATGTAAGCTGGCTCTAATACCAAACCTTATTAACAAAGTATCAATTATTATGCTATAAGTTTAAGTTGGTAGCAGAGACACACCTCAATTCCTTTCAACCAGATCAGACACAGGTTCTTCAGTGTCCTACTACTTTGTGGTCCACCTGGACGAACCGATCTCCACCCCTCCCAGACTTGGGACGTATTACATCGGTATAAATTAATGCATTATAATCTATTAAAAATTCAACATAATTTCCGCCCTATTTGATCATTTAATTAATGTGTGTGCTGAACAAATACCGGTGAGGGCGAACTATCGTATCATTTATTTTCCTCTTGTAGGATTCAGAGGCTTCATCTAAGTAGAGTGAAAGATGGTCCTGCCCTCCTATTTGATTTAGGCAGTCGTCTGAAAGTGCTTATTTAGGCTGCGCTATTGGGGGAAGAATTGAATTTACTCATCTCTTAATTAAGAGTATAGTAAGGCCCCCAACACAGGGTCAATGCCATGCAATCGAGCAGGCACCAGTCAGAACTCAGCAACAAGCCGAGCATTAGCTGTCGCCCGACCACTTGAATCTATTCCCACCTTCACATGCTTGTTGGACTAGAGGTGGGCTTGCTAGCGTCTTGTTATTGGCTTTATAGATAAGATGGCTTGGAGCTAAGGTGAAATTGAATAATCTGAACAACTACCTTTAAGACCTTAAGAGGTAAGAGACCTTCGCTGACCCACTATGCTACCCAAAAGCTGAACTTCAATAAGTAGAGCCTTTACGACTTTAGTAGCCCATTTATTTGTTGAAGGGTTTTGGCCCGAGGCCACCAGTGGAATTACTTGATTTTAGCAAGCAATTAGGACTCCCAAAAAGTAAAGGACATGTAACAACGAAGAGTTGTGAGCACTTTTTCCTAATTAAAATAAGTGGGCGTACCTATCTGATGTTGCATGTCAAATTGTTCAGCCTACCCTTTCTTTTGTCTCCTTCTATGGAAAACAATTGAATTGATCCATCCTTATGTACCGGATCAATATACTGCTAACATGCTAACGTTAACCCCACATCCCTGACTAGCTTGCTTTCGCTAGCTTCTAAGGCTGGCTTTTGATATGTGCTAATCGATCTTCTGATAAGAACATTGAAGAGGAACTAATTGGAAAGCAAGTGTAATATAAAAAGGAGTCTTATCTATACCATATATGACCTATTTCATAAAAGATTTTGACAAAAAAAAAAAAAAAAAATCTTGCTCCATAGCAGCAAGGGTAGGTCTAGATCCTTTGACGTCAAGCAATAGAAAGCTCATGAAAGCGTGAAGATAAGATCAATTGAAAGCTTAGCTTCACGTGCATGCATGAAAGTCTCTTAGCTGGTCATAAGGTTTACGAACCCTTTATAGGTGCCTATCTTATTTAGCTTATGCCTTTTCTTCTCTTGCGGCCTATGCTGACCTCAAATCTAAAGAAGCATATCCTCTCATGATCCATTTTTCTCATTATCTTTCATGAGCCCATTTGGGCTATTGATTGGGAAGAGGAGAGAAAAGTTAACATATTGTGACTTTTCAGATTGATTGGACATAGATGATTTAGAGATAATGGAAAATGATGATGAGAAAAACCTGACCCAAAATCTAACTAAATGACCTAGGCCTAATCACACTTTAACGGGCTCGCTTGGCTTACCTTTATTCTTGAAATTTGATGACTCAAACTATCTTTTAACAAATAGAGTTGAATGAATAATTAAACCAATGCATCTTTGTTTTCTCACCACTTCCTTCTCTAACTATTATGCTAAACTCCCTGTCATCATTTGAATTTGAGTTTCATGTTCCGTGCGGATCCCTAGAAAGTAAGGAAGTCGAGATTTGGTAGGCAGACGAGGTTGTCCTTTTAACTCCTCTCGAATGCCTATTGCAAGTCTTTTGCATTCATAAATAAATTCGATGGGTGGAGCAGGCTGGATAGGCACACAACAGTTTCTTGGGATCTATTGGGCAAGCAGAAATATGGTTTCTTAGGTAAGATAACCAATAAGACTGTAAAGTTTGACTAAAGGAGGTTAAGGGTTTGCCAAAATAAATCCTTATGCTCTTTAGGGGTCTTAAGAAGTTCTAAGATGGTGAGCAAGTGTTCTTTTTAACTGTTGTACAGATGGGTTGAGGCGGATATGGGAGTAATTAGGTGTAGGGTTGGAGGTGGTGTTATAATATGGTAGGAGACCTGTGAGTTGATTTTGGATGGTTGATGGTCACAAGGGTTTTTCGCTCCCAAAGGGCATGCTGAGGTAATAGGTCATTGAATATACCCATGCCCTGGTTAAGGTTTGAGGGAGGTTGGGTGGAGGACTAGTTGGTGCCATTTATAGCGATCTTTCCACCATCAATGAAATCTTAGATGAAGTGCCCTACGAAAGAAAGGGCAAAGCAATCGTTAGTTGCATGGCCAACTGATGGAACTTGCAGTATAAATTCCTCTTATCTTTGGTTTGTGCTTGATATTTAACCTTGTGCTAACAACAAAGATGAACTCCAGTTACTCCTTGAGAGGAGTGAAGGTTCTAGGGGATTCTTCGCCCCTTGGTTTCTTTGGGAGGATTGGGCATGGGTCTAGACTCGTTGAGACTACACTTGGAAGAGCTTAGGCTGGGGTTGTAAGATAAGGAGGGGCAAAAATTTTGGTGTCTTGATGTCCTCTCTTGTAACGACCCTGGTGATTTCCCTAACCCTTCAACAATGATTTATATTCATTTAAGCAAGAAGAGGAGGAACAAGGACCAGGCAATCACTCTAGTTACAAAGGCTTGTTCGGTAAACATGCCCTTCATAATGACATCATGAAAGCCCTAAAAATAGGAATGGTATTAGGCCTTGAACAAATTGTTTTACATCTTACTCTTAGGGCCCGTTTGGTACAAAGAACTTTTGAGGAGAGAAAGGAACTTAGAGGAGGGAAATGAACTTAAAGGAAGGGAAAGGAAGATTTGAAAGATGAGGGAAGATGGCTTGAGTTGTTTGGTAGGAAGAAAATAAAGGGTGATAGTTGGTAAAGAATTAGTAAATGTCTATTTTACCCCCAAAAGAAATTAATTCAAAATAAAAAAGAAAAATATTTTTTTTTGCTAAAATATTTTTTTAAAAAAATATGTTCTTGTTAAGTTTGAACTCGTGTAAACAAAAATTTCGCCAAATTCGAATTTTCCGCCAAGTTCAAACTTCGGGGGTAAATCGTCGAAAAATGTGAATAGTGACGTCGGAACTTGAGATCCCACCAAAAAGTTCCCACATAGAGTCCACATAGCATGCTTAGATTTACATGTTTATACCTCTAATTAGAGGTGTAAGCATTTTTTTTTTTTTTTTTAATTTGTTTATATATTGTATTTGTTTAGATTTAAATTATATATCTTTTCTTTAAGATGTTTTTGGCACCCAATATCTCAAATTAATTAATTTCGGTTCGCATTTATGCAGTAACACTAGTATTATGGAAATTAATTAATTTGAGATCTGGGTGCAAAAAAATCTCAAAAAGCAAAGATATAATTTAAATCTAAACAAATACAATAGATAGAAAAATTTAAAAAAAAAATGCTTATACCTCTAATTAGAGGTATAAGCATGTAAATCTAAGCATGCTATGTGGACTCTCCTACATATGAGGGAAGAGTGGTGGGCCTGGGAACTTGGGTTCCTGGGCAAACGCGTTTTCGGCAGGGAACTCTGTTAAGTTCTCATTCCTTCTCCCAAGTTTCGTGAACCAAACAGGCCTTTAGAGAAGCGGCAAGATCCAATGCTTCTCTTTTTGATTCAACAATGGAAGGAATGGAATAGAATGGCGGTTTTTCCCATTTGTCAACCCCTTATCGTATGCCAGACATCCTTTCTCTCCCCAATCCCACCTTTTCGATCAACAACCCTAGCCCCTCTCTCTCCTCTTCTCAGTCCTCAGTTATGACCCTCTCATTTCCGCATTCTATTCCTTTAGTTTTCATTGTGTTTTCAAACTACAAGTGCTTGTGTATGCACAATCTTACAATATAATCCTGGCAAATGAAGAACACAGAAAGAAGAGGGTCATGACTCAGTATGGAGAAGAGGAGAAAGAGGGGGTCGGGGTTGTTGACCGAAGAAGGGGGATTGGGGAGAGAGAGTATGTGAGGAGTTTATGTGAAGAAAAAAATTTAAAATAATTGTGTGGGGCCCACTAAATCAAAAAGTAACAACAATTTACTTTGTTTAAAGGTTGTGGCATTTTTTTGCCTAATTTTAAGAAGTTTAAAAGTATTTTTGCACTGAAAAAAGCTTATACTGTTATATGTACTTTTTGGAAGATTATATGAATATTTTTGCCCTTTAATCCATATTTAAAAATGGATGACCGTTAATGTCGTGATCTGTTTGAGCGCGAGAATGTAAGTGGGTGAAAGGTTGCCACGTGGCAGGATTATGGCGACCGCAGATTATTTAGGGACGGAACAGTAGGGGCAGAGTGCAGAAATAAGTCTATTGAGTCAAGAGAGGCCTTGATGATGGCTTTCATTGAAGAAATGATGAGTATGAAAAAGATGGACTCGGTTACGGTCCACCGCCTTATTTTGCCTTTAATTTTTACCGCATGCGGTAAGAATTTAATTATTAAAAAAAATCTACACCGTCCAGATTTTCATCCGACGGTCTAGGTGAGGAAGAGGATGGAAGAGGAGGGGAAGGGAAGAGGACCGAAGCTAGATCCGAAAAAGATTCTAACCGTTCTTTTGTTAGGAAAAAAGATTCTAATCGTTGATCCTTACGTAAAATTACAAACCATAATTTGCATAAATTAACCAAGGGTTTTATATTTCTCCTGTTACAGGAGAAGAATTTTTCTCCTGCAAACTGAAACGGTGTCGTTGACATGGAAACTGGTATTGGGACTCAAACACGCAACACGTTGATCCAACTGCATCCCGTCTCCTTTTCTGATTTCTGTGTCCCCTACCACATTGTGAAGATAGTGTGTGTCTGCAATTGACACGGGAAGTGGCCTCTTGCAAAAGAAATCATAGTGCGGAAGTAATTTGAAGTGGCTTATAAGACCTACAACACCCGTTAATTCCCTTGGTCCTCCTCCAAACTTTTTCCCTTTAGGTTCCATGTGTCAAACTTTCATAGATTTGCAGACCATTATCAGCTGAAAGAATTAACCCAGTCGCTGAAATTAGAAGTGAAGAACCAGACGAACCCAGAATTTCAATGAATCAGAACCAGATGCAGAAACGAGCATTCTTGAATTCGGATGAACCAGAAACTGATGTAGTGATGGTCGACAAACCCATAAACCGATGACGTGAATCCTAGAAATATACGACGCAAGTAGTACCTAGAATCAATCGACGCTTCTAAGAGTGACAAACCCTAGAATTAATTGATCAAACTCTGATGCAAATAATCCCAAACTTCCCTCGTTGCAGTCCTCAGTCTTGAGCGTTCTTGATAAATTCTTGCTATAGGTTAGCATGTCAACGACACCGTTTCAGTTTGCAGGAGAAAAATTCTTCTCTTGTAACAGGAGAAATATAAAACCCATTAACCAATTCACAAACTCATTTTGGAAGCTGGGCTACCAGCCTACCACGTCAGCGGGAACCTTTTTTCTTTTTGGAAATCTCATGAAATAGATGCCGTACAATTTAAAACTGAAGATTATGAGACACCTGTCAAGTCTAAAAGTAAACCAATCATGTGGGTAATCTGTTCTGTAGTGCAGAGGATGAGAGACTTAATATTTGGTTAAGTGAATCAGCTGAATGCCTGGAACAATAGAGCAAAAGTATATTAAAACCTGAGGATAGTCTCCAAATAAAAAAGTCAATGAAATCTAATACTACTGGGGAATAATAAAACATTCCTCATGAACACGAAGCAATTCATAAAGACTACGGTATCTATCTTGACATTGAAAATGTGAAATCAAATCAATAAATGAACGATCGGGTAAGTAATTAGGTTTGACTATCTAACAAGCAAATGCTCATATAAAATTGACATTTAAGACTTTTCAGTGTTTTTTCATGGTTCTTCAAGGTGAAAGTTGCAGACAATGGACTAATCGATCAACTCATTACACATCAAATATATTTAATTTAGAAGTTCAGGATTACTATAGGCATTATACATGTTATTATTAGTATAAAACTTCAAGTTTACAAAATTTCATCATTAGGTTTAATTTAAGCCTTATTGTCGTTATCAAATATTGAGATTTGACTAGCAAAGTTTGCTATTGAGTATGAATACCTCTAATAAAATGCATAGGGATTCAGAGAACCTTCTGAAGACAAATCACCAATATCTCCCTTTGTGCCCCCTGCATTAGGCAATTAAAAATAAGATATTATGTACATGCAAATATAAACTGTTGCACTCGAGGCAACAAGAGGGACATATATAAAAAATGTCCGTTCACTTTTTTGTTCTCTGTCATGGTGTATCAATTACTCGTAGTACATATAGCTCAGATATTCTCAACCAAATAGCACAAAATGATTGGACATAAGAATATTTGAAAGCATAAATTATTATATACAGCCTCCAGTCTTTAATATAAAACTTATTTAATGAGTTGATCTTGATCTTAAATATAAGATTTATTTTTTATATTTGTCAATTCTTTCTTAATTAAACCCCAATGATGCTCTCTTAATAATAATTAAGGAGGGGGAATGAGGGGATTAAAAAAATATAATAAGGGTGTTTTAGAAAAATATATATATCATATTAACTAACTTAATTTAATTGACTTTCTTAACCTGATCAAATTAGGTAAGTAAATTCTATATATTAAGGATTGGAAGGAGTAATATGTTAAAATTCTTGTACTCCTTAAAAAATGATAAAATATTTACCACACTAAAAATAAGTTCCAAGGAAATAAATCTAAAGTCCTACTTAAAAATAGTCACAAAACTGACAAGACCATCAATACTAATCATCAGCATTTCTGGTGGAGTCGGCAAAGTGAATATGAAAATGAAAACGTTGGTGCAAGACAAATAATGAAATATTCCTCAGTTTCTAAATATAAAATATAGTTTATATGCACTATAATTTATGTCCTATATTTAGAACCAGAGATAGTAATTTGTTGCTGAATTTATAACCCAAAATCATGAGAACTCGGTAATTATTTTAATTCCATTGATATTTATGTTATCACTAATTATTTTCAATTCTCATTTCTTTAACCTCACTGAATTCTTACCCAACAATGTACGAAAATGACTTGGATTTAGCTTATTAGGTGAGATACTAATTATAATACTGAATGGGAAGGTTAAAAGAGATGGGAATGTAAAGAGAACTCTAGAAATAATATTTTTCTCTGTTTTTAAAGAGAAAGAAGGATCTCGCTAGCTCTTTAAGAACAGCCTCTCTGAAATAGAGAGTAGGCAAGAATCTTGTCTCTTCTCTAAATCAGCCCACATCTTTAATGGTATATGAGCCAGAATCTGCAACTATTAAAGTGAGAATCTCCCGTACCAATTACTCTCAAATATTCGACACTTTTATTGATGAGGCACTAGGCCTATTTATAATGATTTGAGAGGGTAGACTCTATTCAAAATTCAAATACGAAATCTAAAAATATATTTAAATCTAAGATTTAGATAACTAATAATACAAATCCTAACAACTAAATCTTATTTAATAAGATATTTTTCTTATTTCCTAATTCTTAAAGATAATAATAAAAGATAATATCTAATAAGATATTCCTCTTATTTCTTAATTCCTAAAGATAATAATAAAAAGATAATAATAAAAAACAGACTCAATTAGTTAAATATTAATTCCTAAAATCTCTAAACTTTCCGCAACTTCCATTATCTCCGCTAATCCGGTACTCTATCATAACTAGAATATCCTACCCCCGTTTCACAGGGCTGTAAATCAATCTATTAATAAAAAGTAACATTAAAAAATAGCGAAAGAATGGTATACGTTGATATTATATGTATTACTAGTATTACAAAAATAATATGAGGTGACAATTTTAAAAGGGTTAAAGTGCAGATTGATTAACCAAGTGTTATGTTAGGAGCATCAGGTACAAAAATGTTTTGAAAGTATCAAAAATATCAATGAATAATTGAAAGAGAGCAAAACTACCAATAAAGAAATAAATTCTGATGAAAGTAGCACAATCCTCGTTTTGGTCTATTCGCTAAAATTTAAAATTTTTCATCATTTGTATTTTTGATACCATCAAAACATTTTTGTGCCAAGTACTCATAGACTAACACTTGGTTGGCCAATCTGTACCTTAATCCTTTTTAAAATTCCTTCAACAGACTGTTTTTTAGTAAGATCCTGAAACTTGACTTCACCTTATGAGAGGCTGGCACACTGAACCACTTTTTTTTATTCTAAAACTTGACATGAGAGCTATATGGTCTGATGACCAAAGGGGTGAAGGAAGGCCATCAGCGACATCCTCATGGTCCAGAAGATCCAGCGCAGCTTCAACCTCCAAACTGTTCACTATGTCACAAGGCCAGAATCCAAGGTCAGGTCAATTTTTCGGAGGCAACAAAATCACTTCTCAATAGTTAAACCTAATGACATATTGGGGTTTGAAGACCAATTACAGCTTTACATAATGATGTGTCATGAACATGCAGCTACATGTCTTTTTTTTAAAAGTGGCCAGGCAGCTGTCTTATACGAAATAAGTCGTATGCACATTTTACTAAGCAATGGACATGTCCTTTAACTTTGGATTTGTTTCTCTTCACACAAAAACTTGGCAGGCAAGAAAGGGTAGAAAAGAGGATATGAAAAAGGATTCTGTGAGCGTGCGTGTTTGGCATGCAGGAATCAAGATTCTAAAGGAAGACTGATTTTGCCAGAATGGGTGCCAGCTAATTTCACTTAGGGTAATGGAATTGGGTTGGTTCCATGGAATAAGAGAAAAAGTACACATCATTTTGTCCCTGCTTAAAACCATTTTTTAAAAAACCATTTTGCCCTTACCTCTCTCCCCCATCCCCTCTCATTTGATTTTTGATATTTTGTGTTTAAAGGGCATTCTTGTCTTTTCACATTTTAATCATTCATTTCTGCCATTTTAATGTATACAAACAAATTCAGCGATAAGATGTCATTTACCTTTCTTTGAATATCAAACATGATTTTGAACCAAAAAATCCCATTCCATCATTAAAGGACAATTTCTTTTCCCTTTCCCATTTCATTTCTTTTAAAAATCTATCCGCGATACCGAATGGGTCCTAAAGTTTTGGTGGCAAAAACTGCTACCAACATGCTAAGTCAGTGTGCTGTCTTTACAGTTCCCACATTTCCAGTGTACTGTCTTGTGGGACAAGATAGTTTCAGTGGCCTCCCTTTGGTGTTCCTCTCATAATTTCTTTAGAGGCATCTCTTTTAGATTTGCGAGAATGGTAACATCATACAACCATGATCCGCCTGACATGCAGGCATGTCTGTTCTTAGCACTTCACAAATGCTTCTTCCCTAGAGGTTTATTCTATCTGAAGAATGCTAAAAGGGTAAAATTGGAGAAATAGGCCGATGAACACTGATAATTTCAATATAACGTTTAGCATACCTGTATAAAAGATATAATCCAAGGTTTTTGAGGATTGTTTTGAGCAGAAAGTAAATAAAGGCTCCCTGGTTTCTTGGTTGAACTTCCCCAACCGTCTTTCCTGCCTTGCAACTGCTGAACCAAAACTTGCATATGCACTCGCCTGTAAAGGATAAAACTCAACTTCGTAAATTAGAGTCCAGAGATACATTGAAACCATCACAACTATATGGCGAATGAAAACACGAGGCTTACGAGTGAAAATCGATGAAAAAGCTTAAGATGCTGATATACACCATATGGATCGATACTTGCACAACGTTCTAGTTTGCCAGCAACCACAAAATTGTAGGGATCACTGTAATGCCAATAGTAATGAAAATTATTAATACCATTAAAAAATCCAGCACGATATGCTTTAGAAAAAATGCTTAGGTTTTTCTATGTTCTAGTGTTACTTTTCTTCACATAATTTAAACAGGAAAAACAGTTCTTTAGTTAGCTCAATTCAAGCTATTTCACCGGACACTAACCTTTGGGGCACAGAGTTGAAATCTCCACATATTAATAGGGGGATTTCTGACTGCAGCATCTTCTCTAGCTCATTGACTAGGGTTACAACCTTTGCCCATGAGATAAAAGATGGTACAGGAGTTATGATAATTTGTAAAATTATTCAATAAAGGTTTGTAAGGATGAATCCCCATAGATTGATAGGCACCTGAAATAATTGTACATCAGGGAGTTTTTGATTTGAACATATATGCGTATTTACCTAGGGATGCATAACAAAATGAAATGTCAGCACTCAGCACCAGAAATATCAGTGAAATCAAAAACAGGTAATAAAATATATCCGGTACCACACAAATTCTAGATTGGACGGCATATTTAGTGCGGCAATTTTCCAAGGTTTCCAAAATGACAACAAGTGCAACATTGTCCTGCAATAACATAAACATAATTCTACAATGTTACAGCGCATCATGAGATACAAAAAATTGGATATAGCACAAATTGAGAATTTTCATTTGGAACAGAAAAATTAATTTGAAAGAGAATTACATTTCTTCCTTCTTTGGTTGATGTACGCTGATGAGAAAAAGAGAGAGGCTCGGGTTTTACTATACCTATAATGAACAAAAGGCTATGCAATAGAAGAAATAGGCAATGTGAGACTAAGGAATATACAATTTAGCTCTGTTATTAACGATCCCCCTCAAAGCTAACATTTTGTCACGTAAAAAACTAGACTATTAGTAAGTGAACTCAAATTCCATCAGCCCCTTCTCTTACTGAAAGATGTATAATCTATTTGTGGACTGCTTTCTAACAACGAAACTTCCTCCGGAAGCTATATGGAATTGACTAAGGTCTCCATTTGGGTAAAGCCAAATCAGACAGGAAATATAAAATACTTATTAAAAAACTCCAAAGGGAAAAAGGAAATCAGAGGGTATTTAATGAGTTTTTCTTGAGTATTATTGAATGAACTTGACAGTTAATTGAATTATACTGCCACATCCAAAACCTAAAAGGGACCCTTCGGTATGATAAGTCGGATTCAATACCAACTACCAAGTATAAGGAAAAACCAAAGAGGTAAAATAGAAACAGAACAGGGAGCCCGAAAGGAACTTCTACCTTCATGAAGTGTTTGCTAGCTTCACTCTTTAAATCAGGTTCCAGTGCTTCAACTACACGGGATGTTTCCTCATTAAATTCAACCTGAAGAAAGAAAAGGAATAAAAAATAATCAAATCAAGTTTTAAGGAAATGAACAATCCAGAGCTTCTTACCCCATGCCTTTCAACTTCTTTAAAGAGATCCCTCCGGTAAAAAGTTGCGCACCCATCAGCTACACATTGACTCCCAGTGTAAATCTGCAATGCATTCAATATAATGAAAGTTTTAAATGCAGTTGGAAGAGGCACTAAGTCTTCTAAGTTTGCGATATTTGCAAAGACAAAAATATGCGTTTTCACTTTAAAAATCATCCACTAGACATCCTTATCTCTGTTGTTCTCCCTCTTCAACGATTTATTTTGACACACAACCATTTATTTTACCTAGTCTTTCTTCCTTATTCCAACTCTTGCTAAATCTGTACTCCATGAACAAATTCTCTTAATTCATCTGTAAGAATTATAATAGCTATTGATACATTACACATAATTTTAATAGTTTTTGGGACTTCGGTAGAAATTAATGTATTTGGCAACAACTTCGATTGTTGATAAATGTTTCTCTAATAGATTAAATTCTCAATGACATGAATGCACCCGATTCTATGATCTGTTAAAATTTCTACATTGTTTCCACCCTATCTGATCACTTAACTAATGAGTGTGCTAAACACACACAAGTGAGGGTGATCTACCTCATTGTTCCTTTTCTTGTATATAGCCATGTATCCTTTTTCTGTCAGCTCAGGTTTAAGGAAATTTTCAAAATGATCACTCTGTACCTACACAGCAGACACGACTGAATTACAACAAAGTTTACAGGTTAAAGCAACATAGCACAGGAAGCAAGATAAAAGTGCTAACCTCTTGAAGACAAATGATGTCTGCGTCGTATTTAATGATTTCACGGAGCAAATTGTGACGGCGGTATTCCCATAGAAGAGCCCAAAGGGGACATTTGTGAGACTTTAGGTAAATGTAAATGTCAGACAGGATGTTATAGGAGAGAATGCTAAAAATAAAATCATTCAAGGATGTGGAACACAAACTTGAAGATTCACACAGACTTGGAGTTGAAACCATAGAGCGAGGCTGAGCCACAGGAAATGCAATTACAGGGTCAGTTATTGTTTCATTTGGTTCGGACAATGCCATATTTGTCAAAAGGTCAACAACTACACAATCCAGCTTCAAAATTAGTCCAAGATCATCCACTTTAGGTACATAATTTTTGGAACAACTAACCAAAATCCAGTCTTTTTCACCTTCATCTATCATTGCTGCCTCATCATTGCAGATTTTTGCCCTATACCTAGAAATATGGAGTTTTCAATATTTTTAGGCCAAGCAAGATCAAGAACACGAGAGACAGTTAGGGTAGGCTGGTTATATGATTCAGGAGTCCATGTTAATAAAATTACTTGACGCCTTGGCAAATTATCTTTGTATATAAAATATTATTTTCAAGTTTAACACCGTCCATTTGCAGGAAACAGAGTCTCGATGGCATGTAATAGACAAATTACCAACAAACCCTAATAGAAGAGATAATTTTGTTAACGTTGATGAAATTATATCCTGGAAACATAACTTGTGGATACTTTCTTTTGGCTACCTAATTAATCTGCAGGACTCACTCCTTGAAAAAAAGCCTATATCCTAGAAACATATCACAGCAATTCAAAGCATCGACTAATCAATATATGTGCTTATAATTTCTTACGTCTTTTTTTCAATTTTTCAAGCAGCAATAGGTGTTCCTAACTGTTGATACAAAACAAAGTAACTCATAGGATTTATATATAACAGGAACTTTCTGTTTTGTGATTTACAATCAGCCGATAGTTGAAATACTTGCATTCGGTGGAACCAACACCTCATGCAACTTCCGAACATACTAAATTCAATGTATATGCCAAATCCTAGTTTGGTAAGCTTAGACACACATTTGTGTATATGGGGTAATTAGACAGAGGCGCGCTGGTCTAAAATCAACCTGAGTTTACACGTTTCAGCATAAACTAAAACTACAAAGAAAAAGAAGAAAGAATAACTGTAATCGAAAGAAAGAAAGAAGAACTACCACATATAATTGAGAGAATAGGAGTGAAATGGAACTGGCAATAGCCCTTTCCATATGGCCGACACGGACGGATTAATTTCGCAGCCCACAACTGGTATAGTTGAACGAAGAAAGATGTTGACTTTGCAACTGTATCTGTAACTCTCGGTTTCATTGGAATCCATTTGAACTATAGGACTGCAGATACACCCCAACGTGAAGAAAGAGGATTGACCAAATTTCAAACTAAGAAAAATTGGAATCGGGTGAACAAAGAGATGAATCTCCCTCGGAAATGAAATTGGCGATCAGCCGAATGTTAGCCCCTCACGTCGACCCAGTTTATGGAGTCTGTTTGAGCTTATGAGCGTCAAACAGAAATATATTTGAAAAACTAAGAAAAATTGGAATCGGGTGAACAAAGAGATGAATCTCCCTCGGAAAAGAAATTGGTGATCAGCCGAATGTTAGCCCCTCACTTCGACCCAGTTTTTGGAGTCTGTCTGAGCTTATCAGCGTCAAAACAGAAATATATTTAAAAAACTAAGAAAAATTGGAATGGGGTGAACAAAGAGATGAATCTCTCTCGGAAAAGAAATTGGCGATCAGCCGAATGTTAGCCCCTCACTTCGACCCAGTTTTTGGAGTCTGTCTGAGCTTATGAGCGTCAAAACAGAAATATATTTAAAAACGGATGACCGTTGACGTCATGATCTGCTCACTCTCTACCAGCGCGGGAATGGAAGCGGGTCCTCTGAGAAAGGTTGCCACGTGGCAGGATAGTTGCGACAACAGATTATTTAGGGACAAAAGACGGAAGAGAGTAGGAAGGGTCAGCGTGCAAGAAAAGGCGATCGAGTCAAGAAACGCTTTGACAATTGTTTTCGTTTAAGAAATTAAGAGGATGAAAAGATTCTAATCATTTATCCTTAAAATTACAAACCATAATTGGCATGAATTAACCATTTCACAAACTCATATTGAAAGCTGGAGCTACCACGTCAGCGGGACTTTCTTTTTTGTTGGGATGGGGGGAGCGGCAAATATTAAAGGGAAAATTACATATAGGTCCCAAGGAAGAGATATTTACATTTAGGTCCTTGAAATTACGAAATTACTGGAAGTCCCAAGGGACTTGAGTAATTATTTCAGTGTGTAAAATTACTTTTGCTGCCCATAGTGCATATTCCACACAAAAGCGATTAACAACACAAAATGCATAAATTAACAACACAAGATGCATAAATTAACCACAACTTCGAAAACCTTCAATTTGTCATATCTCACTTTGAGGCGATTAACAACACAAAATGCATAAATTAACCACAACTTCTGAAAATATTCAATTTTTCATGTCTCACTTCCAGAGGCGATTAACAACACAAAATGCATAAATTAACAACACAAAATGCATAAATTAACCACAACTTCTAAAAACCTTCAATTTGTCATGTCTTACTTCTAGAGGCGATTAACAACACAAAATGCGTAAATTAACAACAAAAAATGCATAAATTAACCACAACTGGAAGTGAGACATGAAAAATTGAAGGTTTTGAAAGTTGTGGTTAATTTATGCATCTTGTGTTGTTAATTTATGCATTTTGTATTGTTAATCGCTTTTGTGTGGAATATGCACTATGGGCAGCAAAGTAATTTTACACACTGAAATAATTACTCTGAAGTCCCTTGGGACTTCTGAGTAATTTCGTAATTTCAAGGGACCTAAATGTAAATATCTCTCTTCCTTGGGACCTATATGTAATTTTCCCAATATTAAATGCGTTGATGATTGCCATTTTCCATATCAGTAGAGTTAGGAACGCTAGACAATCTTTTATGCAGTTTCAACGACATTATCAATTCAATGGTGTCAAGGTTCTGTTTCAATCTTAAAATTCAAAATAAAAGTAAACTTGAATAGCACGTACATCCTACAAACAGCCGAGAAAGGAGACCAGATTCTTGAAACATACTTCATTTGACCCCCCCTCCGCGGGGGGTGTGTCATTGTACGTTCAGATATGTTCAGAGGAGGCAGGGCTCAAAGATTGATATAGAATACGAGCCATATCAAATCCAGGGACATTCGTCTTCATTACCTTGGACACAAATTACGTAATTCTACTTCCTCAATTCCCACTCAATCTAAAGAGAGAATGGCAAATATTTCACTCCAATACTCCGATCAAAATATGGATTAAATGCAGCTGACAACCGAACAACCTAACCCATCATAGTTGGCAATCAGCAAAAATACAATAATCTCATGAAACAGATGCCATACATTTTAGAGCCGAAGATTATGAGAGACGTATCAAGTTTAAAAGTAAACAAGTCCCGTGGGCAATCTGCTCTGTACTGCAGAGAATGAGAGACCTAAAATTTGGTTAAGTGAATCTGCTGAAAGCCTGGAACAACAGTATCAAGATAAAATAACAAAAATATATTGAAGCCTGAGTACAGTCTCCAAATAAGGAAGTCAATGAAATCTACGAATATTCTTAAACTTGAATTCTTACACTAATAAAAACATATATATATAATTCCTATAGCAACTCATTAGACATCAAATAGATTTAATTTAGAAGTTCAGGATTACTATAGGCATTATATATGTTTTTATTAGTGTAAGACTTCTAGTTTAAAAATATTTCATCATTAGATTTAATTTAAGCTTTGTCGTTATCAAGTTTTGGGATTTGACTAGCAAAGCTTGTTATTGAGTATGAATACCTCTAATCAAAGGCATAGGGGTCATCCGCATAGGGATTTAGGGAACCTTCTGAAAACAAATCACCAATATTTGAAGGAGGAGTATGTCCTCCTCCCTTTGTGCCCTGCATTAGAGAATGAAAAATAAAATATTATGTACATGCAAATATAAACTATTGAACTCGAGGCAACAAGAGGGGCACGTGCAAAAAATGCCCATTCACTTCTTTGTTCTCTGTTATGGTGTATCAATTAGTATATATAGCTCAGATATTCTCAATCAAATAGCACAAAATTAAATAATTGGACATAAAAATATCTGAAATCATAAATTATCATATAACATGTTAAAATTCTTCTTCTCCTCAGAAAATGATAAAAAGTTTTACCATACAAAAGATAATTTACAAAGAGATAAATCCAAAGTAGCACTTGAAAATAGTCACAAAACTGATCAGATCATCAGTACTCCTAATCATCACCATTCCCCAGCAAAGTGAATATAAAGATGAAAATGTTGGTGCAAGACAAATAACGAATTAATTTGTTGCTGAATTTACAACCCAAAATCATGAGAATTTTGCAACTAGATGTTTTGAAAGAATCATGATACACATAAATAATGTGCAAATAAAAGGAAATTTTGGCTGACCATTTGTTTACCTTGACAAAACTTCCGGGCATATTTGCTTTTGGAGTTTTTATCTTATGTTTTCTTGGATCCTATAAAAGAGAAGAACATTAACATCGGTAAGCTTGTAAAAAGTCTGTACTTAGTTCATGTGCATCGCTGTAGGTTTAATAGCAATTTTAGAGAATCAGATACATGCCTCAAACATGACAGTACTTCTTGTTTTTCTTCGCTTTGTAACGGTTCTTCCATTGGAAGTCTCAACTTCATATTCACGGTGAGTTACCTGCACATCAAGTTTAGATTGTAAGCCATTCACCTCCTTCTATCACAAATTGATCAATAGCACCACAATACTTTTCATGCCCTATCTTATTTGAGCAAGATTGTGATCAGTCATGAAAACCAAAGACTAGAGGCAGTCACTGGTTCAGTTTTATCTAGTGTGAAATCAGTATAATGGATGGGAGAATTCAGGTCTAGAGATATGACAATCTCTTCCTAACTTTACATCCTCTAGAATCTAGAAAACAGATATTAAAATAAAATATTCTCAATAATATACAAGTACTAAAATAATAACTAAAAGACTTTAGTAATCCTAATAGCTACATAATGGAATATGGCCTCTCTGTATTTGAAGTTTACAGGGAAGTGATTCACCTTTCTGTGATGCTTAGGAATACTCATCGTACTTCCTGCCTTTGCATTCTCCACTTTCTGCAACAATTTTGACACTGGTGTTTGTGTTACTTCGAGGAAGGGAGATTCCTGTCAAGAGTAAGGAAATACAAAACAAAGTAGGTGTGATGGGGGAACATTATATTTACATGTCATAAGTTAAGAAATAATAAACTCCTTTCTTTTTGTCTCCATTCTTACTAAAGCTTGCTGACTATGCTGACCACCACGAGAGCTCCTCCTCTTAATTGAGGAAGCAGGGTAAACCTATCACAATACAACTAATGTTATCCTACTCACACAAATGAAATTGATCTCAAGATAGCTTTACATAAATATCGTAGTTCAACAAAACTAAATAATATAAAGTCTATAAGCACAGGAACAGTACTAAGCATTGCATGATTAAGTTGCACTGCAAGCTGGTTTTGATAATCCGAGCAACAAGATCATATTTTGTTATCCTTCCATATAATGTTAGATTGATATGATATAATAGCCTGGGACTAAAAGGAAGCCAATATTAAGACTTAAAAGATATATAAAAGAAATCTGAAAAACAAGATATTTTTCATCTCAGTGAAAAATCTGCATGACATATATGAGATAGGAAGACAGATACACAAAAGTTCTGGTAAGACAAGCCAACCTGTTTTGAATTCACTTCTTGGTCCTCTTTTGGTTTGTCACTCATCACTTTCCACTGCAATTGCAATAAAGCCCTTTGCCTATCTTCCTGGCATATATTTTGGACAAATTTAGAAATAATTCAAAAATGAAAAAGAATTATTTTAATGGCTCAGGTACAGCATACTTTTGATTTTTGGATATGCAACTCCTCATGCAGCTTCTGACACTCATCTTCAAGTTCAAGCTTCAATGATTTCATCTGAGCTTCATGTTCATTCCTCAGGAACAATGTTTTCTATGGCAGTCAACTTCATGTCAGGTGAGATAAATGTCATTCAAAAGTCACAGCTTAGTCCTATATATATAGTAATATTTTATGAACCTCTCTCATTTCATTTTCAGCTTGCAGTTGGACATGCTTTAGCTTCTCATCGTGTTCAGTTATAAGATCCAGTTGCTTCTTGTTGTGCTCCTTCTGTATTTGACTAACCTGCATGTGGAGAAGGAAACTATTCGATCAGGTTATTGGATTGCTTAACTTAATTTGAGTACATTTTCCAAGGAAGATTACTGATACAATGATAATCTTACAAGAGGTGCATAGCCACCAAACAATTAGTGTGATACCCAAATGATGTGAGCATAAACAAGTAAACTACCTTTTACTGAATAAATCACCACATCAGATTAATAGATTGTATAGATTTAGAATATAACTGGCTGAGTAATTACTTAATGCAAAGGAAATGAATTTGTAAAAACAGCACGGATTATGAAATGAAAATAGTGCCTGAAACAGCTGAAGAAAAATCAGACCATATATAATCCCATTGAATGTAAGATCCAATGCCATGCTACTTATTTGCTGATCATAACGGTCAATAACCAAAATTAATCTTCATTCCTTTTACATTGTTTTATGCATACCAATGCAGTATGTTCCTCCTGAATGTGTACAAACTGTTGCCTTGATTCTTCTTTGCATTCTGAAAGTTTTTGGTCACATCTTCCCTCTATTTCTGCAATAGCCTTGTCAGCCTGAAAATTCAAATGCGTGAAGAATGTTTCAAGTTTATAAATGTGGCACAATCATAAGCACATTGTATCAAACCTTCTCTTTTTCTAAGTTGAAAATTTCCATCTTCTCCAACTCATACCGCCTCTTAATGTCATTAATAGCCTGCTAAGTGCTGTGGTTGTTAGAAATACGCTGGAGCACAATTCATAATATAAAATATTTATGGAAGGTAACTGATTATCAATCACACCTGATCGTTTCTCTGAGAAATTTCTTTCAAATGCCTAGATAATTCCGACTGCTTGCTCTCTACCATTAGATCATACTGCTTCTTAGCTTCCAAGAGTTTACTTTCAATAGCAGCCAATGATGACTGGTTCTGCAATGACCAACAGAAAGTCAGAAACTATTTAAGTCCACAAAAAGCCTGTAGGAACAAAAGAAATAGGTAGTAGATATTTGTTCCAAGACCTCTGTTATCTGATCTTCCATCTTCTTTTCTCGCTCCTTGTACTGAAAAATAAGCTGTTCTTTGTCCTCTAAGACATTATTAACTTGGTCTACTTGTTTCTCCAGAAAACCTGCATGCTGCTCAAGTTTTACCACTTCCTTTTTCAAACTATCTATTTCCTCTGATTTCTTCGATATTTCTTCCTGCAATCTCTCTGAATTTTCTTTGCTTTCATTTTCTGATGTTGAAAGCTTCATCAATAAAGCTTGCTGCAAGTTATTAGATAATTGGATAAGGAACGTGACAGAGTACAATAGAATACAATAATTAAGGAAGATTAAATAGACATGCCATCTGGTTCTCTAATGATGTGGAACTATCTGAAAAAATTTCAACTTTCTCCTCTAATTTGGAAATTGATAACTCAGCTTCTTCCTTCTTTAAGATTAAAGTTTGAGCTTCTGACTCCAGACACTGAATTCTTTCAGCAGTCAATCGGCAGTTATCTGCATGCCGGGTTGCTGTTGATTCCAGGACTTCCTGAAGTTCAGTCACTTTATTGTTTAATTGATGATTTATCAATTGAATTGCATCTTTTTCTGATCTCAAGCTCAAGAATTTATTATGAAGCTCATCATATTGAGCTTGAGCATACGTAGATAAGGCATCTCGTTCCTGCAGGACCAAATGGAAACAAGAATCATAGAGACAATTCAGTTCATCAAACTTGCTCAAAAAGTTCAAGCTTTCTTTGTCTAATCCAACTACATTTGCAGCCAGGGCTTGAACCAGTTCGTCAAGGTTTTTGATTTCCTGAAGTGACAAGTCGAGTTTTCTAGTAATCTCAGCATTACACAATTGAAGATCCCCCATTTCTTTCTTCAGTTTTTCCTCAGTGGTTACGTGATGATTAATTTCATCTTCTTTGACTTCTAACTGTAGTTGCGCCTCTCCCAACTTTGAATTCAGACTCTCTGAAGCCATTTTACTAGCTGCTAATGTTTCATCTAAATTATTGATCAAATTATCTGCATGCAAATTCATGTTTCACACAACAATCAAAATTAGATGAAAGTGAAGGATACTAAATAATCAACTAATAAGTTATTAAGTTATCATACACACTTCATATGACTAGAACCTTAGGAGACTACTTTTCATAAGAAATCAAAATGACACTTTTAAAACATCTTATCAGCCTTTCATCAGTCAAACTGAAATAGCAGTTTTAGTACATCTCTATGAACTTCAAACATTTAAAAACACCTGCAGCATAGGAAATCACTATTATGCACAAACAATCCAGGCATGATAAATACTTATATGGGAATTATGGAGGACAAAGACATTTGTGGAATTAGGATTAGAGGTAATTAGTGTATTTGGCGCACACAAACCTCTATTCTACAAGTAAAGAAGCAGCATATGTACTTGGGTGCGAATGAATCAAGCATCTTGCGTAATTGCGTTATGATGGATTTTGCCATGTAGCACATCAACAATAATCATCACATGTAACGCATTTATAATGACACGCAATATGGAATAAATCGTCCCCATTTTTCGTTTGAGCAACTCTACAGGTCAGAAGATTGCCTATGTCTTTTGCTTAAAACCACCAGGCTGAAGTGTTAATTGTCATAACTCTTAACACAGACAAAGCGCAATTTCATAATTTCCTTCTCCTAGCAACTGGTCATATATAATAGTAAAATTTAAATATAACGTTGACAGCAGCAAGTATCTGCAATCTAAACAACTTCCACAAGGCATAATATACAGTAAATATCCACTCAGCCTTAAAGTTCAAACCGTTAGCAAAGGCATACGAATGAAATTAAAAAATAAAAAAGTATATGGACTTCGATATTAATAGTATTATGTATCTGGTGATTGAATTATTAACAAGGAAAAAATGTGCCACTGGACTTCACCCCTTAAATTACAGATATTAAGCTTGATTAAGGAAATATACTCCAAATTGTTACATTTTGAAGCATTCCAGCGAGAAGCATACAAAATACAGGGCAAATGACCAAATTTTAAAGAATAATAAATAGGAAATATTCTTTAGTGCTGGTTAGAGCATGTTGCTCTCACCTGTCAAGTTACGAGTTCGAACTGGCACACAAAGATGATCTGCTTCAAATAACTAGGAAATATTCTTTAGTTGACTACTACAGTCCAATCAACCCTTAGCCCATCATTGTTTTCATGTTCTATTTGTTCATTTCTAGTTGGAATTTTTGTGAAAATGAACAATGTCTAATGGCAGGAATAACAAATTTAGACTGATTCTTAAACATCACTTAATTATATCATCATCAGAGAAGGGGCTTCAAGATAATGTAATGCGCTAGCTTAAAAGAGCCTAGAGTCATGACCGTAAGGGAAACTTGTATCAACAACAAGCATATCAAGATATCAGAATGAGTGAGGAAAGCTCCATACATTATCTAGCTAGACCACTCAAGACAAGTCAGCCGAATTATTACCAATTGTCATTTGTCAACTTAATTGTCAAATTTACGATATTGAACAGCAAAATTACCCTTCTCCTTTAAGAGATTGGCAGTTCTAGCCTGATCATCCCCATGAAACTTGTCCTTTTCTACTGACTCAAATTTGAGTTCTTCTATCTCCTTGTTACCTATAATAAAGATCCAAAACGAATACATGTTGTAAAATTAACGTTCAGTTCAATACTCAGAGCTCTCCTGTAAACTTATTGCAGCAATAATAACCCTACACTTACGCAGATATAACAAATTAATCTTCTTTATTTCGAAGAAACTAATCAAAAATTAAAAATTAAGATGTCAACAAGGAGGAACTTACGAGTTCTAATTGTTTCCTCTGCAGAATCTAGCTTCAAAGACAGATCATCCATATGCTTATTCAAACAATCAAGAGCTTCTGAACTTGCTGAAAGTTTAACTTCCACCATCTCCTTATCTTTCTCAGCTAAAACAGCATTACAGCAAGAATAGATTGGTCACTGATCAAAAGTCCATGATTAAGAACTACGGCTTAAAAATAAAATCATCAAATCAAGTATAAAGGAAAAAGTCTTACCAGCCTGAACTAGACCTGATAGCTGCTGCAGAGTCTCAGTAAGTTGATCACACAATGTCTTCGTTGACGAGAACTTGGACTCCAATCCTTTCCACAGTTTCTCATCCTCTTTCTGCTTGACCTTGAGTTTGGCATTTTCGTTAAAAGCATTCTGAATTTTTTCTTCTAGAGCATGAACATGCTCCAATGACTTCTTCAGTTTAGTATTCTGCATAGCAGCAGTGAGGAGTAACATTTCTCTGAATAATGAACGGCTAGCCATAAATGCCAGAAATCGTGATGTGCATGCGTTCTGTGCAATAGATTACACACAAAGCGGAATATTATATCATACCGCAATTTCCAGATCAGTCTTCACCGAAGCTTGCTCTTTCACCAGTTTCTCTGCTCAAGAGAAAATGAATGAAACATGACCAAATTGCAATCGAAACTCAGGATAAAATTCTTCATCTACAAGAAAAACAGAGAAGATCAGAATTCTGGACAATAAAGCTAAATTTCGATCAAAACCTGCGGTGAGCTTTAGATTTGCAAAACTTCCCAATGAGATGGAATCCGTAGAAGGACGAGAAGAGAACGACGAAGCCTTTGCAGTTCCCGATGCGGGACCATACAGCGATTTGAATTTGTCCAGACTCTTCGAGCTTGCGAGTCCTAGCTTCTGCATTTCGAATATCGATATCAATCAATCCCGAAACGAAACCTGAGCTTCACTCTTCCCCGACCGTTCCTGTCTCGCTCTGCAAGTGCCCGTGTCAGAGAGTTCTTGATTTAGAATTAGGCGCCAGGCAATCTATTGGGCAGCACTTATACGCTATGCCTTGGCCTCCAAGTAATGCGTGTCTCTGTAGCTAGCAGATACAGAAACGTGCATCAAATCAGTCGGACGATTTGTGAGCCGTCTGCGCTGAGAGCCACTTGGATTTTTCCACGTCACCTCTCCCCCCCGGCCATGAACGTTGTGCTGGTTACTCAGTTACTGAACCTGCTTTATTCGATTAGGGTCTGTTTGGTTGGAGGCAAATGGAGGGAAAGGAACAAGGGGACAGGAGGGAAGGAAAGGGGGATGGAGGGATTTTGACCCATCCTTTAACAACGTTAAAATTTTAGGAGGGGAGGGAACAAAATTTTCCCCTCCTCTCCCCTCCCCCCCCCCCCCCTCCCCTCCAAACCCTTTCCCCAAATTGGGAGAATTTGGAAAGTACCACTCTGATCCTATTTATAAGTCCAATTCATGTAATAAATAAGATTGTGACAATTTTATCAATATTAATTATACTCATAAAGTAAGAGAGAGAAGAAACAGTTAAAAAATATTCAATCATAAATGAGGAGAAAGTTGAAAATTTACCCTCATAATCATTAAGTCAAGTTTAATTAGACTTATAAATAGGACAAGAATTATAAGGGCAATATTTAGCCAAGTTTTGACGACTATGCTCAGGCCAATTTTTAGTATTTATAGACTACCCAGTCTTTTTTCTTCTTCCGTACGCTACTTTCTTCACTCCTACCGTGGTGGGCTTTTATTTTTTGGGAAAGCTATTTAGTCTTTGTCTTTGGGCTCAACTGGTAAATGGGTCAGACACTCTTACCAAAGGGAGAGGGTTCGATCCTAGAGTTGGTCAATGCGTTGGGGGAGGCATCCTAATGCCTAGGTTAACGCCTGAGGGTAATAGACGGCTTGCCTTGCCTAACATCGGTATTACCTAAGAGGAAATGAGATTTTATCCGCCGTTGGTTCGTGGGTGAACTCAACCCCTTTCCTAAAATTTTTGCATTAAAAAAAAAAAAAAACTTAACTATATGTAGCATTTAGTTCTAATAAAAAACAAGTTCTACTTCATCCGCAACAACAATTTGTTCACTGTGCCTTTAATTTGGAGCCACGCTCAATTTGCTGCGAATTACAAAACTTCAAGGTATATTTTTGCGAGTACATAGTGATTGCGTGTTTGCATCAAAGCACTAGTCCATTAATTTTTTTTTTTATTATTGTGTGTCTTTGTATTATAATTATAATATTTCTAATTTTTTTTATCAAAATTATATTTTATATATGTGTGTACCTTAAGTATAACGGTAATTATTAGATATATTGTATTGTATATATTAGCTATTATAATTGTAGTTACACACTTTTAATAATTATAAAATTATATTTTGTGTATTAAATGTTATTTTAAATTTAATTTTATTAAATTTCAACAAAAGTGTGAAAATAAAATATATATGGGAAAATTTGTCTATATAAAAATATTTATCTCTCATCTCTTTTTAAATCAAACAATGTAACATTAAAACTCCTTCAATCCCCTCCCCTCTCATCAATCCAAACTAAGTAATGTTAAAATATTTCCCTTCGCCTACCCTTCATTAAAACCCCTCCCCTCCCATTTTGTTAAACCAAAGAGACCCTGAAGTATAATCGCAGAACATTATGACAATTGTAAGGGCAGATGCAACAAATTGTGATCTAGTGCTTTTTATAAGAAAATTGTACTTCTCTTTAAATTCAATTTCTGTCATTTTCAATTTATATACTAATACTCCTTTTGGTCCTCAATATAAGATATAGTTAACTTTTTTGGAGAGATTAAAAAAGTTAAATAAATGACTTGATCATAATATATGTGGTGTATCATTATATATTAGTTTTTAAGTCAAACAAATTAATTTGAAGAGAAAAAGATAATTATAAATACTCTAAAGTAATTTATTTAGTTTCCTCAATCTTTATAAAAAAAATCAATTATATATTATATTATGAACCAGAGTTAGTATTAAAATAAGATTAAGACTAGCATCTTTTTTGCAATTCACATCCTTGATAGCATATTTACTTATTACTTGTTAGCTTTTTATCATTTTACTTTATACATATTAGTCTATGCCTAAATGTAAATCACTTGTATCTCAATCTCTCATACTAAGAACCCCATTAAAAATGATAAATAAAAAATTATACTTGCTTTTATTAAATTTTTTGTCTTTGTCTACTTTACAAATGATTTTCATGGTACTTTGCTCAGATTTCTCCTTTTTCGATAAATATTAAATAGGTTAAAATTAATAAAATATGATTAATTATCTTACAAATGACTTATATTTTAAATCAAATTTAATCCTTACAGGTGATTTTATTTAGCTACAAAGTGATAATTAATAAATAAATAAATAAAGCTAGAATTGAACTTGGAAAGAAGGCATCGGGTCATGAAAGAAAATAGGGAAAATTACTCACAGGTCCCAAGGAAGACACATATTTACAGTTAGGTCCCTTGAATTTACGAAATTACTCGAAGTCCCAAGGGACTTCGAGTAATTATTTCAGAATGTAAAATTACTTTGCGCCCATAGTGCATATTTCACACGTAAGCGATTAACAACACAAAATGCATAAATTAACAACACAAAATGTATAAATTAACCACAACTTCGAAAACCTTCAATTTGTCATGTCTCACTTTCGAGGCGATTAACAACACAAAATGCATAAATTAACCACAACTTCGAAAACATTCAATTTGTCATTTCTCACTTCCGAGGCGATTAACAACACAAAATGCATAAATTAACAACACAAAATGCATAAATTAACCACAACTTCAAAACCTTCAATCTGTCATGTCTTACTTCTGAGGCGATTAACAACACAAAATATATAAATTAACAACACAAAATGCATAAATTAACCACAACTTCCTGGAAGTGAGACATGACAAATTGAAGGTTTTGAAGTTGTGGTTAATTTACGATTTTGTGTTGTTAATTTATGCATTTTGTGTTGTTAATCGCTTCGTATTGTGAAATATGCACTATGGGCAAAGAAAGTAATTTTACATTCTGAAATAATTACTACAAGTCCCTTGGGACTTTAGAGTAATTTTCGTAAATTCAAGGACCTAACTGTAAATATGTGTCTTCCTTGGGACCTGTGAGTAATTTTCCCAAGAAAATACTAAATCGCGCTTGTTTATGATCACAATGGGGAGGGGAAAGCCACTTTTCCAACTTGAAAAGCTTCTTTTTGTCGGAAAGAGTGTTTGGCTTAGCGGTATTTCCACTGCATTTTTATTAATAAACGTAGTAACGCTTTATTTTCAATTTATTCTTATACTTGACTAATCAAAATCAAAGTTATTAATATTAACATTTTTAATTAAAATATGACAAGTATAAAGTACATGGAAAAATTTAGATTTGGCGATTTATTTGAGAAATAATAGGGAAACACAAATGATAATAATTAGGAAAAAATTCTATATATATTAGTCGATGAGATTCATATCTTTTTTAGTTATTTTTCATCTAAACTTATTTTTCAAATAATCATACAAACAAATTTTATTTTTTAAAAAATCACTTCTACCACGTTAATCTAAATATAATCACATTATATTATATATTCTTTTTAGTCCTTATTATAAGACACCAACTAACAATTTTCATAAGCCAATAAAAACAGTTAAGTCAATAAAGTTAGCCTACAAGTTAAGTAACTTTCAATATTACCTCTACTAATTGCACTAAACTTTAATATTATAGTAATTATTACTCTCACTCACTACTCTATTTATTAGGAGCATACATAAAAAAGAATAAATTAATGCTCTTTAGGAACAAGTAAGTGCCTTATAAAAATGACCAAATAAATTTATTAATTTGTGCCTTATAATAAGAAGCATGAGTAGCTTTTATCCTAACATAACTTAAGTTTTCAAAAGTTTGATTTAAAAAAAAAAAAGTTACCTCTATCTTGTCAACTACTAATCCAATCAGTTACTGCGTGTACAATTCAGCATATAATCACCCATACCAGCATCTGTTTGTCATCCTTGGATATGACCCCACTTGGAATTTCCCTTGCCATCATCTTCTTGTGCTTATCTATCTATCGTTTCTTTCTTTTAAGAGAAAATTACGCGTAGGTTTTAAGAAAGAGAATTTATTACAATAAAGTCCCTTAAAATCATGAAATTACACAGAAGTCCCTAGGGACTTCTATGTAATTATTTGTGAATGTTAAATTACCAATCTAACCTTTTGTCTTCCAATTCCACTTTCTCTCCGTTCTCCTTCTTCTTTCTCTCTCTCTCTCTCCTTTCTCCCTTTTTGTTCTCTCTCTTCCAATATTTATTCAAGCGAGAATTTATATACAACTTCTTTAGACCCAGGAGCTCCTTCCAGTGACTCGAACACCTCGAAGCCTTCGGCGAGAACAAGTAAGGGTCCGTACTAGAGATATCGACAACGTGCCCAGCCTTGGTTGCCTCCGGCGACCTCGCCTCGGGCAAAGTCGACTCGTTCGTGGAAGAAGGCTTAACCGCAGAGAGTTGAAGCGGTAGGAGCTTCCCATCGGAGAAGAGCTCATCAGTTGGGAGCATGGTGACTGGATCTTCAAGCCGAAACTCGAAATCTCCCGCCAAAGGTTCGGGATCTGACTTTTCTGGCGGATCCGAAGGCTTCTCCACGGAATGCTGTGATATCACTCCATGAATCTTCGACGAGTCACCACCTTCGTGTGACTCACGGTTGTAAACCTGGATTTTTTTTTATTTCTCACGTCCAGAGGCTATTTACAACAACAAATGCTATATTTACAACAGAAAAAGCATATATTTACAACAAACTTTCAAAGCCAGGATTTTTTTTCATTTCTCAAGTCCAGATATTAAGTTCAATGAGTTGGTGCAAATAGTCACTTACTCATACAACTTAATATTTTGAAATGATATTCACTTCTTAAGTTAGCCTTATATAGCTGTCAAAATTCTCAGAAGATGTTGTGAATATATGTTTTTTCTTTTGTAAATATAGCATTTGTTATTGTAAATAGCCTCTGGACGTGAGAAATGAAAAAAAAATCCAAGTTTTCGAAGGTTGTTGTGAATATATGCTTTTTCTGTTGTGAATAGAGCATTTGTTGTTGTAAATAGCCTCTGGACGTGAGAAATGAAAAAAAAATCCATGTTTTCCAATGTTGTTGTAAATATATGTTTTTTCTATTGTAAATATGGCATTCTTTGTTGTAAATATCCTCTGGACGTGAGAAATGAAAAAAATCCACAGTTAAGCTCAAACGTGCCAGCCACAGTTACATTGTTTATGTCATGCGTATATGTTCAACCGGGATGTTAAGTTCGAACTCGGAAGTTACGCTCGAACGTCCCAACCACATTTGAAAACCTGGATTTTTTTCATTTCTCATGTCCAAAGGCTATTTACAACAACAAATGTTATATTTATAACAGAAAAAGCATACATTAACAATAACATTTGAAAACCTAGATTTTTTTTTCATTTCTCACGTCCAGAGGCTATTTACAACAACAAATACTATATTTACAACAGAAAAAGCATACACTAACAACAACATTTGAAAACCTGGATTTTTTTCATTTCTCACATCCAAAGGCTATTTACAACAACAAATGCTATATTAACAACAGAAAAATCATATATTAACAACAACCTTAGATTAGTAGATTTTTTTCATTTCTCACGTCTAGAGGCTATTTACAACAACAAATGCTATATTAATAATAGGAAAAACATATATTAACAACAACATAAGATTCGTGGATTTTTTTATTTCTCACGTCCAGAGGCTATTTACAACAACAAATGCTATGTTGACAAAAAAAAAACATATATTAACAACAACTTTTGAGAATTTTGACAGCTATATAAGACTGGCTTAAAAAGTGAATATCATTTCAAAATATTAAGTTGTATGAGTAAGTGGGTATTTGCACCTACTCATTGAACTTAATATCTTATATAGTTTCACGTCTATGTGTAAGCTGTAATTACAAGTTCTTGTCCACCCATCAAAATACAAAAAGGTGTTACAAGAAGTCACTAATACAAGGTGTGTATAGACAAAATGACTAAGCAATTAACAATCAAAAGCATGTACATCGTGTTTTCAGTTGGGATTTGGATTTTTGCATGTCTTCAAGAATGTCTGTGTTAGCGTATGTGTCACTGTCGAAGCATCAGCACATGGACAATCATGTGTTGCAACTGGCCTCATGCTATCCGCCAATATATTCTCTTGGGCAGAAACTTTAAAGCACTCATCAACAAATGTGTACACATTACCATTAAAGTGCTTTATGGCTGCACATGCATGTGCACAAGGGAAAAGCTATATTTACAACAATAAATGCAACAACAATACAATCTGCAACAACAAGATTGTATTAACAACTGAAAAAGCCATATTTACAACAATAAATGCATGTATTAACAACAACTTTATTATCTCTTATCAGAACTTTTTACTGAACGTTCCATTATCACATCAACCAGAAACCAATGAAAACAGAGTAGTCCCTCTGTTACCTTCCCAAAAAACAGAGCACAATGTTATTAACCCTTCCCAATAACATGAAACCCCAACTTCAATGGTAAAGATGATATCTTTAGCAAAATCTTAGCATTACTTACCTAATTACCATTTTATAGTCCACTAATGAGCTCAAACTTCAACCCTTTACCAACCCTTCACTCTCTAAATGCAAAGAACATACAATGACAAAATAAATTATTCAACGAACATAGAAAAGATGACAGATGCAAAATCTAAGCTTTGCCTAGGACATGAAAATGTCACTTACTTGCCTTCTACATTGGAGATTCGATCGACTTATCAAGCTTACTTGATTTCTGCGTTTTCCCCTTTTTTACGAAAGCTATCTCCTGCGCGTTCATTTGCTCTATTTGTTTCCTTCCTTTTTATGTTGAATGGGCAATAAGGTCTTTTACTAATATGAATTAATTACACAGAAGTCCCTAATTTCATGATTTCAAGGGACTTTATTGTGATAAATTCTCTTCCTTGGGACCTGTGCGTAATTTTCCCATCTTTTAATGGTCATAAGATCTTGGCTACTCTATTTTTCCACTCTTACTCTCTTCACCATCTTGTTCATGGTGGTTCACTTGTACAATCTAGCTCCAATGGATGTGGCAAAGCAAGAATCAATTTACCAGGTGGTTGACTCAATTAATTAGGCCATTCTTTGAGGTGAGGGAAAGGGAGGAGAGCAAGGGGAGGGAAGGAAACATATGTTGCCTTGTTAGTTTGTTTGTTAGAGGGAAAAAGAGGAGGAAAAGATAATTTGTTTGGTTTAAGAGGAAAAGGGGAGAGTGATTTAAGATTTTGGCTCCCCTCCCCTTCAAAATTTAAACCAAATGAGGAGAGGAGATCATTTACCCTCCCTAGGCATGGAAATAGGTTAGACCAGGTCAGGCTTTGGCTAAATAGGCCTGAGCCTACAATGTGGGCAAAATGCCTGAGCCTGAATTTAGGCATTTTTCTAGGCTCAGGCCCGAGCCTTCATAAGGCCTGGTCGAATCTGAGATCTTTTTAAAGGCCTACTTACAATGTAGGCCTTTAAAAAGATCTCATATTATAGGCCTTGGAGGCCATAAATAGACTTTGTATGCTTTAAGCCTATCAAAACTTATATAAATATATCCTGAAATTATAATATAAGAATGAAAAGTAATAAATATTGTCTTATTTATATGATATAAATATAATTATATTTATTTAATATTTAAAATAGGTCGGCGTGAAGGCCTACAAGTCGGCCTTAATAAAATAGACCTGACCTATTTACATATTTAGATCTTTAAATAGGCTTGGCCTGGCCTTTTTAACAAACAGGTTAGGCCTGACCAAGCCTTAAATAGGCTAGGTTGTAGGTACATGACGATAGGGTCCCGGCTTATTCCCACCCTTAACCCTCCCCTCGCCTCCTATCAAACAAACAAACCGAAGTGTGTTTGGTTTGAGGGAAGAGAAATTTTTTACCTCATATTGACCAAATTACCTATGAAATTTTTTCAATATTATCAAAATACACTATAAATAATAATAATTAAAAAAAAAAAACTTCTTATTAACAACAATTTAATTAATATCCTTCCTCCTCGTCAAACCAAATATCTCCTCGTCAAACCAAACACTTTGATTTGAGGAGATGAGAGGGGAGATCGTGGAGGGAGACTAATCTTAGAGGCTAATGATCGAACTTGCTTCCCAGACAATGGGTCTGTTTGGGTTGGCAGCAGGAGTGGTGGCTTAAAAACTATCTGACTTTAAAAAAAAGCTCGATAGGAAAAAAGTCAGGTTATAGATAATGATTTGTGTTTGGATTGATAGAACCTGGAGGGGCCACGTCAAAAAGTGAGAAAGCTTTTTGGAAAAATCAATTCACGGAAGCTTTTTCCTTAATGGGCTTTTGAGTTTTTTTTGACTTAAAGTCAAGGTGAACTTAACGTTTAACTCAAACACACCACGTTGAACTTTTTCTCTAAAACCTATTAACTCTAACACAAATGCTCCCAACGTTCTCATAACATTGACACCAAACAAGCCCAATGGCTGTCTCTTTGCTAGTGTTCCTACGTTTCAGATGATGAAAATAAATGGCACGCAATGTTAGGTCGATTTTTTTGGTATTCGTCAGACTATATTTGCAACAATCACAGAGCGGTCTGAGAACCCACGCGTCAATTGTGCACGCGTGACGCTATTATGAGTCTCACCAGTGAGGCAGTACTAACACCAAAAGGCCCATCTTTTTCTTTTCTTTGTTTTTTTTTTAAATCTCGTCCTTTTCGTACTTCCGTTATGTAATTCCCAGCATGCCACTTGCTTCCAGGGGTGCCGATTCAGCGTTACTCAGTGCTTTCCGTGAACCGCCGATATGCCGCCGTCGGGTGATGGGTTATCCGAAGCTGATGGCCGCTGCTCATGCTGTTCTAGTGAGAGTAATTGTTTACTCGTTGACGACGGTGGATCCAGCCACGTATGCTTGCATTCTAGAAGATCGGGTCTTTCTCCGTCTTCCTCGAGCTCTTTGTTCTTGTTAAGTTTCGATTCGATTCCGTTGAAGGGTTGGGAGAAGCTGAGGAGAATTGTTATTGCTTTGGCCAAGGGCTTCACGATAGGAGCTGGTCTCAAGGGCGGTCTTGCTCTGTTCTCCATCTTAGCTCGATTGCGACGAAGAAATACACTAAACTCTCTGAGGTAAAATATCATCGCTTTTGAGATATACACCTGAATAATAGCTTTCTATTATTCGGTTAGCAGCTATGCTCACCTCTCTTCCATTTGATACCCAAAACAATGGATGTTATGTTTCTCAATTTTTGGTACAGGAAGGAGGCCGTGGTAACAAACAGAGAAGCAATCGTTTTGGCTTTAAAGGAAACATTGAGATACGGCTTTTTTCTTGGAACCTTTGCAGGAACATTTGTGTCCGTCGATGAGATTGTAGCTGCTCTGGGAGGTCACCGTAGGCATGTTCTTTTCCTTTTGTATGGTCAATTTTTGTTTAGTTATTGATATGTAAACTTTAAAGGTTTCTCTTAAAATTGTGTATTTCTTATTCGAATTTTTCCCATTACTCTAGTTCAGGACAGCAAGATGGAGGGCTCTGCTGGCAGGGGCGATAGCTGGCCCATCCATGCTTCTCACTGGCTTGGAGTCACAGCATACAAGCTTGGCCATTTACATACTCATGCGTGCTGCTGTCTTGGCATCAAGATGTGGGATTAAGAGCGAACGGTTTGGGGGAATATGTAAACCTCTCACATGGAAGCACGGTGACATATTTCTTATGTGTCTCTCCTCTTCACAGATATTGTACGTTGTCGTACTAAACATGATTGTGCGTACTTGCTGAATAAACGTTTTCCATTGTGTCTTTATTTGATAAATATTCCTGTCTTTTTGAATTGGTGGTAATGCCTTGTAGTTCTTAGGTAGTGTATATATTTTCACTTAACTCCTCCCTCTTTTTCCTATTTTTATTGATTAATGTATTTTCGGTTAACAGCAATGATTAATATATTGTTTTAGGTCTTCTTACATATTAAAGCAAGAAAGTTTGCCTTCTTCATATAAGTCCTTTCTCAATAAACATGGTGGAAAAGATCCTCTTATCCTGCAAGCTGTGAAAGAGTTAACAAGTGGCCTGCCTTTTACTAATTTGGAAGGAATAGAGAAACACTACAGGGCAATGGGTGTTGATATGCAACTTGATCCAAATATGAAAATCCCCTGCTCGGTATGAAAAAGTTTCATGATTTCTGTCCTCTTTCTTTCATTATTTTTCAGCGTGGTACTATTACTTACCTATTGAAATATATAAAGTAAAAGAAGTACAGGTGTCATTCTATTATAGTTATAAATCTTGGAAGCTGGATATGCATTTTTTCATGACTTTCGATATGTAGTTGTCAATTAGCGTCACAATGTCAATGTTTCTGCTTGTCCTGCAAATCAAACTAATCCTTGATTTCATAACCTTGGCATCAACTCTTATTGTTTATTCGATGGATGTGAAATTTCACTCTTGTTATAATTGCTGATTCATATGTTTGATCTGAGAATACATGTATGATGCATTTAGCAATGTTGTCTATAAATCTGTATACTATATTCTATCTGATAAAATTGTATGTCTTTCATTTATTTTCTTTTTTCCTTTTTATGTTCTAAATTAATGGTCTGCAATTTGCCGTCCAGTTTTTCTTTTGATACCTTTTAGTGCAGCTTTGAGACTGAAAAATGATTTTTGTTGAAAAACAGCCATATACTCAACAATTTATTTTTAAAGCAATCAAATTTTATTTATACATTATGTAACTCCTTACATCATGGCGGAAAACATGTGATTTATATCAACTTGATAAGTTGACATTTTCAAATATCTTGCAGATTGTTCATGGGAATCAGTCGTGTGGTGAGCATGTTCTTTCTTTTCTCCTCCAAGCCTACAAAAGAGCATTACCTGTTTATCTGCCAGTTTATCTGATCCCTGCATTATTAGTTCACAGACAAGGACTTTTTAAAAGGTGATATAATTTTTATGCTTAGTAAGCAATGTCTTTATGAGATGTATTTTCCTTTTATCTGTTAGTGCCTTCTGTGAAAGGCAAGAACAGTGTTAATGGCATGTTGGCTCTCATTAGAATCAAAAGGCTCGGATGGACAACAGATTATGCCATCTGATATTTGTCCAAGCACTCTCTAAATACCAGTTTGAATATATTTTTTATTCATCATATGCATTAGCCTGGAGCCCTGGACTACAAAGCATGTTCGGGCCTTCCCGTCTATTACTTTGTTTGCATGGAAAATAACCAACAAAAGAGTAAATATTTATTCCCCAGACAATTACTTTCATCTCAAATTTGCACTTGAAAAATATAGTATCTTCATTTAAGCTCCTAAAAGATTATTTTTCTCAATCAAGATGGCCTATCTATTAAGCAAAACTCACTGAGTCACTGTCACTTGATAGATTTGCTTGCATGTCATGAATGACAGCACAAGTAGCCTTGAACTCATTACCGAGGCATGCTGGTGGCAATTTCCCTAAAATATCAACGTTCACCGAGTATCTTTCACATTTAATTAAGCAATGGGCATTTGCTTTTCTGATTAATAGTTGAATTCACTGCTATACTCCTCCTTTCTTTCCCCAAAAGAAAGATGCCTTTGTCTTATATGCTCCAAGCTGAGCTTGATTATGACATAAACGCAATATACGAGAATATATTTTCTTTTTGGTTAATTATTGCTTATTGTCAACATATTTATCTGCAGGCCTAACACAATATTAGCCAAAGGTCTGTTTGGCACTGCAAGATCAAGTTTGTTCCTGTCTGTGTATTGCTCTACTGCCTGGTTAGCATCTAATTATGTATCATCCTGTCTCCTATTGTGCCATTAATAATTTGTTCATTGTTCTCAAAATTGCGTTTTCTTGTGTTCTAGATATATTGCAGTTCTAAAACAGTATGCTTCTGATATGGCAAATGTGGGTCAATATGCTAAAGCATTTTACCTTTTGCAAGTTGACATAAAATGTATTAGTTAGTATAAAATATAATGGATGGATGTTGTGCGGTACTCTTTTATATCACTGGGATGGGACACATGAGAATGAAGCAGACTCCAGATGCATAGTTAGAATTTCTTTATACCTCTCACATTAAGGGATGCATATTTGTTGGGGCCCACAAAAATTTTCTCCCCTTTTAATATTTTCCCTCCATTTTTCTCCCTTCCCTATCCCCTCCCCTTCCCCCCAACCAAACATATTAAGGAAATTATATCACATAGTTTCATGTACTTTCTTTTTTATGGTTCTACCCCAAAAACAAAACCTTATTTTTCTTCCTCATTGTTGCTTCTGTCTGGCATGGAATTTTGACATGTATGAGACCGATGCTGCTATTGTATGTCAGGATGTGGACGTGCTTGCTCTTTAGGATATTTAAAAGATGCAGCATTCCAGTGGTGGTCATCGGAACGGTATTGAACTTGGAAATCCTTTTTAAACTTGAAAGAATCTGGAACTATATGAATTACATTTTTGATAAGAATGATATGATCCCAAATATATGAAATAGTTAAAGAAGTTGCGGTTGCATCCTTTGTGCAGTTCCCAGCAGGGCTTGCATTGGCCATTGAGAAGAAAAGCAGGCGAATAGAGATAGCATTGTACTGCCTAGCACGGGCCATCGAGAGCTTCTTCACATGCATGGCTGATGCAGGATACGTGCCACATTCAAGAAAGATTAAGAGAGCTGATGTGGTGGTGTTCAGCTTGTCAACGGCCATCATAATGCACTGCTACGCACAGGAAAGGGAAGTGTTTAGGTCCAAATATTTAAACGTGCTTGATTGGGTGTTTGGTGTGCCTCCTCCTCCAGGTGAAAGCCCCCGCTGCTCCCGTAACACAAAAGCTACCTTTAGCCCTTTGGGATCTGAATTTGAAAGCACCCTGGAAAGCCAACAGTGACACGAATTTCCATACCTTCTCCATTTTTTCGGTTGAATAATTCTTTTTTTACTTCGGCTGGGCGGTGATCGATTCATGAATAATAATTTGAGGGAAGCAGAAAGGATGCTTGAATGTAGTGATTTAGCACAGGGCAAAGAAATTTGTGTGATTGATTTCGTGGAGGGCCTCAGTCATTACTCTCTTACCCTCCGTAATGTGAAGTTGTGAACCGTGGTTTCTAATGGAACCGGATATGGTGCCTAGCTGATCTGGACCGTCCAGATCTGATTTGGATGGTCCAGATTTAATATTTTTTACTTTTTATTTTTCTAAAATAAAAATTTTTTTGGGTAGAAGATCTAAAATAAAGATAATCTCTTAACTAACACTTTTTCAAAAAATTATTTTTTTATTTAGAAAATATTTTTAAAAAAATATCAAATCTGGACCGTTCAGATCTGATCTAGACCGTCCAGATCAGCTAGGCAGATGGTGCCAAAACTGGTTGGGGGGTGCATCAATGATTTAACGTATTTAAGTTCAACGTATCTTGTCGCTTCCGCCAAACTTTTTTAAAGAATCGAGGCGATAGGAGACAAATTCTCTTTAGGATAGAGAGGACATAATGTTTAAGGGTATGTTTGGTTGGGTGAGGGGAAGGAAAATGGAGAGAGAGAAAAGTTGTTTAAGAAACTCTTCTTTTAATAGTCATTTCCCCCAACCAAACATCAGAAACTCAGTCATTTATGCCTTGTTGGTTTTGCTGATTATATTTTATTCAACATACCTTTACTGGTGCTAGAATAAATTATTTGCTTGCTGATTGAAGAAATCCAAAATGACAATCATATGAAGGAATTTAAATTTGATTTCTTATCCAAAAAAAAGAGAAAATCCTTTTCAGGTCCAAGTAATTAAGATATTGTCAAAAAAGGTCTTAGGGTTTTTTGAGTATTATTTAATCTGGCATTAATAAAATCACATTTATAATGTCAAAAAAAGGTAGTTAGTCAATGATTATGAGGTGCTTTTTTGAGGATTATTTCAAAAACGTTATGATAACTCAATCTTTCAATTAATATGGGATCTCATTCGTTTTGGTGAAAGGACATTAACAATTATATCAAAGGGACTTATAACATTAACAATTATAACTATATCGGTATTAACATTAACAATTAAATTGTATACATTAACAACTAGGGCTTTTCTAATATATGATTTTTCTTTAAGCCTTTTTTGAAAATATCTTAGTTATTTGGGTCTTGAAGGAGATTTTTTCAAAAAACAACGAAAGGGCGATATTTTGGCAAAAACGAGGATCAAAAGAGGTTACTTGCCATTGCCAGAACATTCAGCTTATAAGTTTATTAGGATATTATCACATACTATTACTAATAAACACTGAACCATAAATGAGAAAAGAAAGACAGAAACATTCAACTATGGACAAATGGACAATCTCCTGCTCATCGAGATAAAAGAGAGAGCCCATGCCCTCGCTGGCGTTGACATAGTTTGAAGGGATAAAATTAAAGGAAACGCGTATTACTCATTTGCTAACAATTACTAATATAATAAGATATAAAGGGAGTAATAAAAAGGAATGTATACATGATTATTCCTCTATACTTTGCTACTCTGTTAGAAAGCAAGCATTTTTTCGCAGCTCCAACCAAAATTAATATAATTTCTTTGGAATTGAACTGATCAACATATAATGTAACAAAAGAGAGGCCCCAAAACTGATTACTTGGACACGTACTCCCACCATTTGTGCAGAGCATATCCATAAATTGCACCGTAAGCAATCAACCTGAGGGGAGAACTGGCAAACCTGCAGAGATATATAGAAGGAGCTTGAAGAAGCACGTTGGAAATGAATAAGTGAGTATCCCCGGGGGGATAAAAAGAGAGGGCACCTGACGAAAGCTGATCCATGAGAAAGAAGAGAAGACCTCTCATCGGCAGTAATAGGATAAGGCCAGCGAGAGAAATCACGATCGAAGTAATCCCAATCAGGCAAGAGAAGGGCGGCGATGCCTAGGGCTCCAACAACATAAGTAGCGATCATCTTCTTCGGAGAATGAGTGGATACACCGACCAGAACTATAACCGCCGCCAGACAGAGCAGAGAGGTTCTAAGAGCGGCGTCGTGTGCCATGACTGAAACAGGCGGCGCAGACGATGGATTCGAAGGAGGAGGTGTGGGGAAAGCTTAGGGTGAGGTGAGAGGTGAAGAAGAACATGGCCATTGATCAGAGTAGAGTGAAGTGAATTGGTTGGAAGCAGGAGCCATAAATGCAAGTTCAACGCTCCCTAATTTATTTCTTTTTGGACGTGCTAGGCATGGCAGTGAACAGTAGAATAAGCCCATGGGAGAAAAATAAGTTAATTTGGGATAACTTTTCAGTGATATGGTAAAAAAGTGATTTATGAAAGAAGTAACTTTTTTTTCAGCTGATTTTTTTTTTCTATTTTTGGAGAAAAATATTAGAGATGGGTGATCTAATAAGTAATGTCATATTAAATATATGCATTTGTATGCATTCTAATTTATCCATTAGAATATATTTAATCAACTACTTTAGAGTTTAAATTTTTTTAAAAAATAATTTAATTTTTTTTATCAAATTTAAATTTGTATCTTCAGTTATCATAATATATATAACTAATATATATATATAGGTGTAATATAATGTTTCTGCTTTTGTTGGAGAAATATTTTTTCTGCTACACTCACATAAAAGTGAGTAAGTCCCACTAATATTCTTTTTCTTCTCTTTACAATGACAGGAAAAAAAAAATTCTACAGCAAGAACAGAAATATTAAATTCTATATATACATGTGTAGTATTTAATAATATTCATGGTATTTTCAGTGATTTTCCATCTCAAGGAAATAAACCCTTACCCTTTGCATGTGTATAGTAGGTGTTGGCCAATGGATCATTTTTTTAAAAATATCAATCAAAAGAAATTGGTAATGATTTCTGGGCCTGTGGGTTGTGGGCTATTAATTTCAAGGCGGGTAGTTGAAGCTGGACCATATTTCTGGGCCATAAGCCCATATTTTGAAAGGCACCCCATCATTTCATATAGATCATGGGATCTGGGATTTAAGCGGGTTGTATTGGAATCTGACTCTCAGGATCTCGTTAGTATAATCATGGATGATAGTTTTCATTGTGGAGGCCTAGTGTTGGAGCAGGTCAAGGAAATGAAGCACCGAGAGAGGCAGGTTCTTTTTTGCTATGTACCCAGGGGTGGGGGACTGATGTCGAACCCCTCCAAAACTTTTTCTTACCAAAAAAAAAAAAAAGGACGTCAATAAAATTGCGGACTCCTTAGCAAAAATGGGGATTTTTGGATCTGCTTTGTTTAAGTATTGTCCTCTTAGTCTGAGTCTTGGGTTGACCAAGAGAGTTTGAGATTAATTTCCCCTGTGTTTTAATTTTTACTTATGTAATTCGGGCTTCTAGTCTTCTGTTATATCAAAAAAAAAAAAAAAAAGATCTGATCTATGTCTTGTACCCAAACAAACAAATATATATATATATATATATATATATATATCTGATCTGTGCCTGTTTTTGTAATTTGAGGGGAGTCCTCTGATACTTTTTTTGATGGGGAAAGTACAGAGGCTTGTGACTTGAATGTTAAATTTTAATTTATTAATCTGTTTTGAACTTTGAAGAAGTCTCATTTTCACATCAAATCTTGAAATTTCCCTTGCTGGAAAAGCAGCCATCAGCATAATAAATCGAAAAATTAATTAATACCAGAGAAAAGAGAGGCCCAGCGGCAGCGAAATGCCAGCCAACACAGCGTTATTTATTAAGTTAAAAAATGCAGATATATTGTATACGTTGCATTATATGCAATATATTTTGGCATTATATATATATTTTCATTCTGCAATCAGCAATACAAGGGAAAGGGGTTGGATATAGTTAAGTCAATATTGGTAAGACCAATGGCGTAAAAGAGGATGGGAGGTAGAGTCCACTAAGTTTGTGTGTGCGTTTGTCAATATTAGGTTATCAACGAAAGCATTGAACAAGTAATGAATCGTGCATGGAGGAACTCTCATCGCGTTTCGTTAACAGTTGAAATAATCTTAAACAATATAATCTTGTGCAAAACGCATTATTTTCAGTAGGCATATTAGCAAATACCAGTAATTCTGATATGGACATATATATATATATGAGTGCTCCTTAGCGTGTCTATGCTCTGACGACTTCCTATTGACGGAAATTTAGAAGGCTGACCTCAGAAAACTTATATGTATGCATGTATCAGCTTTACAGTGCATTTATAAGTTTATCACGTTTGTCCGTCTCCCCGCAAATGCAACACCTGCTTCCCCCTTACTTCTGTAACCTCTATGTTTTAACAGATATTTACCTTGTAGTATACGTCTCCTTTAATTATTTTTTAAAACAATATATAAAAATCTGGTTTGAACGCCGCCTAGAATTCTTCTGGTAAAATCAATAATTTTCCTATACTTGGGATATAAGGTTTTTCTTGTGAGGGATTTATATACAATGAAAACAAATATCTCATAAACCAATAGGTTTTTTATTAATGTGGTAGAATGCCTTTACCAATAAGAAATAGAATATAAGTTCGAATTTCGAAAAGTACATGTATAATTGGGAAAGACGAAGGCTAGAAATTGATTATACCTTGACCAAATGAAAACGAAAACAAAAATATCATGGTTTCATATCGAATAATTTAGATGTTTGTGATAATTAAATCTTGAAAATCGTTTTTAGCCTTTTTCTCAAAAAAGGGCAATATGCATTACTAATTAATGCATCATAAGAAATTGTTTAGCAGTACGTATTATTCGCCTCACTGGTTCACTTTCATGAGCTCTGGTTTACGTTTATTGATATATATCCTTTATTTTAATTAGAACAAAAGAGTTTCATGCATATATAGTTGATGGACTATTTCCTTTTTATTAATAAATTAAGGGATCAAATTCTAATTTATCCTATAAATATCTACAATAGCGCATTTGTAAGCCATCCTGAAGTTCTTCTTTCTTTTTTATATAATGTATTTGTTGGAAACCCATTTGAGCAAGCAAATCAGTTGTTTAGCTTACACTGAAATCAAAGATAAATATATTATAATGAAACTATAAAGTTGTTCTTACATCACTGCCTCCTGTTAGTGGTACACATGGAGTAATGGACATGGTCCCCGACAATAAGGCCTTTACTAAATTGAAGGACCGAACTCCACATTGTGTGTATGAACAGTTAACTAACAAATGTATAGTTCTAGGTCGGGGCCGGATAGAGGCAACAAAAGATTTACTACATATGAACAAGCAACAAGAAAGATTTGATGCAGTTGAAAAATGACTCTTCTCTTTCTCTAATTATCTTATTGACTCTGTTCAACATATGTAAAGTTGATCCAAATTATTAAAAAATCAAACTTAGGTTAGAAAATGAATATCGTATGCGTGAAGCAAGATGGGTTTCCATATGTAAACATAAATATATACATTCCACTAGGTATATATTTTAGCCCCAGTGTGGAAATTAAATTGGAAGAGCTGGTTTAATATAAACTTTTGCTATTGTCACTATTTGAATAAATTAACCCTGGTCGAACTTGATCTTTTGATAGCCAGAATATCCAACAATTTATAAAACACTTGGCTTGTTCAAGGCAACAACCTTTTTGGTTTAATGTTATTTATTGCTTTTGAATTTGATTCAAAAGGAGAAAGAGGATGCCATTGCAGAGAAAACATGCAAGAGAACAAGGTGCTTGAGGACAAGACACCAACAAATGCCATTGAAAGGTTTAATTTTTCTCAACCGTGCATGCGAATAAGAATGTCTTTAATAAAGGTCATTTAATTACATGAAAAAGCTAAAGAAAGAAAATATTGTTTGTGAGCGTTTGCTGCACCAAATTCTCCTTCACGTCTCCAACTGCACCACCCTCCGAGTCAAAAGCTGTCACATCATCTTTATGTGTCTTTTTCAGAGACAATGTGAAATCAACCAATATCGATCAACTATGTAGGAGCTACTAGCTTGGCTTTCCTCTGACTTTTTTACCTCCTCCCGTCTCTCTCTATCTATACTTTACTACTTATCTACGACGAACTTCCCTAGATCTTCTTGTTTACCTGTCTGGATATTCAGTTATATATATATATACTTGTCCAGCAACTAGCACATGCGGGTACAAACAGTATAATACGCACGCATGTATATCCTGGCCTCTGTGTATATTCATTATTATCTGTACACAGGCATATGTATTATTATACACACTGCAGCAGGTAGGTTGATAAACAAAAACTAGGTATTTTCCTGGCAAAGTTGTACGTTAATTAAATGCATTGGCATGATTAAATAGTTCAAATATATTAATTATAATTGTAATATATTATTTTGAATTGAGTATTGAATTTTAAAAGTAAATTAAATGTCTAAAAAGTGTGCATTAGTGAATTTTTTTCTTAACATGTCTTGTATGAATGCATGTTAACAATGCCATTGTATATGATAAACAAATTTTGTGGTATTCTCCGGAATGAATAATTGCCAGTAAGTGATTTCGCATGAAATAGCTAGTGGTAATAGCTCGAGTCTTATATATAAGACATAATTGATTTTTTTAAGAGATTAAAGAAACTAAATAAGTTTCTTTATTCATATCATATATTGTGTATCCTTAAATTATATATTAGTTTATAAATTAGGAAAAATAGTTTGAAGAAAAAATGACAAATATAAATATTTTAAAATAATTTAATTAGCTTCTTTAATTTTTTTAATAAAATGTCAACTTTATCTTATACTCCTTTCGATCTTAATTATAAGATTGAGTTGACTTTTTTGGAGAGATTAAGGAAGCTAATAAAATTATTTTAGAGTATTTTTATTTGTATTTTTTCCTCTAAACTTACTAATTTGACTAATAAACAAATATATAATCTAAGGATAGATAACAAATATATAAATTTAGCTTTAATCTTTTTTAAAAAAGTTAATTTAATCTTGTAATTAGGAGCGACGTCGTATTACCGGGAGTATAATCCAAGAGGAGAGGACGTAATGAGTGATTTGAGGCCATGCAAATCATGACGAATGGGACAAAAAAGCCTCCACGTTGCGTGCATGGAACAAGTTCCCCCGACAAGCATCTATTTGCCACGTGTTACGTAATCTGATTTTGAAAGCTTCTTCCTATTACTGATACTTTAATCGAGGTTAATAAAAATTGAACTTGTAATTACCAATCTGTCCCCTTTTTTTTCATAGCTAGTTAATTAGCTACATCATCACATGATTCACATCAGAAGTCACAAAAAATCGAATATAATGAAACCGCTGGCGAGTCGATCGTGCTATATGTGCGTGCAAAAATTTTTATCCCAACTTTATGTTAACACATTAGGTGCATATTGACTATACTTGGATTATGAATTTTAGAATGCAAGGTAAGCATGTGTATTAAAGTAGGAAACAAAAAACTGTGAACGGGGGATTACATAGATGATCTAAAGTTTGTGCTGTGCAAACAAAAATATGTGCAGATTTCTCAAAATAATTGCGATTGTATTAATTATACCAAAGGATAATTATTATTTCTAAGATGTTTTGAATGAATATGCTTATAATTCCATGGGTATACTTGTCAATTGCTGTGTGGAGGCGTGAAACTATTGTGCACAGTACTTTATTATTAATCATAATGGAAGTTTCGTAATATCAGTGATTAGTGATAAAACAACTTTGAAATGCAGGTCATTGACGTACGACAAGAAGCAAGCAAGAAGATTGGATATAAATAGTTAGCCCCCGCCCCATGTTTAATCTGGTGGTGAAAGGAGAAGGAAGTAATAGAGCCACAGAGAGAGAGAGAGAGAGAGATAATATAGTTACATGCACAGAATGGGAAGATCACCTTGCTGCGATGAGAATGGCCTCAAGAAAGGACCATGGACTCCTGAGGAAGACGAAAAGCTTGTTCAGTACATTCAGAAACACGGCCATGGAAGTTGGAGAGCTCTTCCCAAGCTAGCTGGTCTGTCTTCTCAGTTAGTTTTATACAAATTATACTGAATCTCTCTATTTTAGCGCTCCCTCATTTCCTTTCTCTGTACAAAAATTTGCAGGTCTGAATAGATGTGGAAAAAGCTGTAGGCTAAGGTGGACCAATTATTTAAGGCCTGACATCAAAAGAGGCAATTTTTCTCAAGAAGAAGAGCAAACCATATTGCATCTTCATTCCATCCTTGGAAACAAGTACTTTAATTTCCAGTTTTTAAACAATGATGTCATGAATTACAATTTTGCTTCAGTATCTCTGAATTTTTATTTTATGCTTAAATTTGTAATTTTGAATTATTTGCTTCCTCTGATAGATGGTCAGCAATTGCATCCCATCTTCCGGGGAGGACTGATAACGAGATCAAGAATTTCTGGAACACACATCTAAAGAAGAAGTTAATTCAGATGGGCTTTGATCCAATGACCCACCAGCCACGAACAGATCTTGTTTCCACCTTGCCCTATCTGCTAGCTCTGGTCAACATGACCGACCTTATGGACCCTCATGACCAGGCAGTGAAACTACAAACAGAGGCCCTTCAAATGGCAAAGCTTCAATACTTAAACTCTTTGCTCCAATCCACAACAACTTCCTTGAATCCCACCACCAACTCCAGTGACCAAAATGGCCTCATCACAAATATGGAAACCATCAATATGTTAAATTCAATGGCTAATTTGAAAGAGAACCCAGATATGATGAACTACCCACAGCAGTTGAATAATAATAATAATCATCCAGGCTCATTTTCTCATCATGGGATAGCTACCCAACCACTCCACCACCCAAACATGTTATTATCTCACATGTCATCAGACCCACCACAAGTCCCTTTCAGCTCCCAATCATGTTTGAATAGTGATCAATATCAGGGTCAAGCTACAAACTTTACAATGATTAGTCAAGGGGGTCATCATCATACGACACCTGATCATGATGAATCTTCATCAATATTGCCATTATCTATGCCCCTTCTGGTTGGAGATGCCACCAGCAGCTCTACTAGCCATGGAGGAATTTCCTCTTCGTCTTATTGGCCTGAACTATTTTTCGAGGACTCCATTATGCATGAGCTCTCTTAGTATTTCATCTCTATATCTCATGTTGCATTCTATATATATGCTGTGCGTTTACTAAATACGTGCGTATGCCTTCATTGTTTTTTGCTTGTCTCAACACTACTTACATTTGCATATATGGACTTTAAAGTCCCCCCCTCCCCCCTCTATATATATGTTCATCAATTAATATGAGCATATTAATGCATGTTTTTTGTACATATAGCTTTCGGACAGTTCATCGAGTTAGTTTGAAAGTCGCTATCATTTTAATAATAATGCATCTTCCAGTTGAAATTTGGCCCTCTTTGTTTCTTACCTTTTCTCCTGTTTTTCTTTGTTAATGTTATTGTGTAGCCTAGACTCTAATATTTCATTGCATATCGATCACTTCTAGGGTCGGGATAAAACTTCATAGGACGAGCAGGGAATAAAATTCCATGAAGGTTAAAATTGTTGTAGGGAGGACCTGTAATGGCCTTCTTGTCTATTTCTGATTGATCGATCTGGAAAAGAGGTTATATGCACGTGTGAGAGACAAAAAGGAAAATTAATTACTACTACATCTGGTCTTAATTATATGATTAAGTTTGTAGTACAATTTAAACTATAAGTTTTATCATATAATTAGGACTGGAGGGAGTACAATTTAATTATGCAAAGATGCATCCATCACTTTCATTTAATTTTCTAATCATTGTGAACTTTCAGAGAGCCGAAGTTGATTGAAGGCTGAACCGTCTCCTAAATGATAGAAACACGGGGAAAAATTAAAGCATATTTAAGAAATGTATAATTTCAAAAAACAAAGGTCTTGAGTCTAAAATATGCATGTGGTCTGAAACAACAAAAAGAATGGAAGTATAAAAATCAGAATATGCAAAGCAAGGACCGGCCGGGATGTGTTAAGTACGAATAGGCCTGTTTGAGTTGAATCTGATCTTAATACTGTATACTAAATCAGAATGCGTACATGTGTGTGTAAAGTCATGAGGTGAGAGTCAGGACTCGTACAAAATATATATAGTAATGGCGGGAATATTAATAAATCTCAAAGTTAGAATATCTACGCAATCTGTCCTGGGATAATCTGATCAGGAGAGTTTGTGATCTTATGCTTGGTTAATGCATGTTTGGTTCAGAATAAGAGGTAAATTAAATCCTACTACTAGCTAGAAGGAATTATTGCTTCTTGCAAAAGGCTTTTCCTGCTCTAATTCGATATTTTTTTGAACGAGAGATTTATTCACAATAATGCAACCAAATTAACGATGAAGCCATACTCATTACTTAAGACTTAAGGGTGAGTCATACATAAAGCCAAATATCTACCTTGGTTGTAGCAATATCCACATATTTTGCATGAGTTTTTTTTTTTTTTTTCGCGAGTACCGGAACTTTCGATTGGTGTAGGGAAGGAGGGAGGAAGCTTCAATGATTTTTTTAAAATGGATTTATATGGCACTATTGGCTGGAAATATCAATAGCTTGAATATTTTGTTATTGCAAGTTGTGAAATATTTTGAATCAGTTGAATATGCTGAAAGTCCGCAACAATGAGAACACGTCCGTCGAAAATATGTGTGTGTGTGTGGCGCACATATGATATGAAAGTTGGGGAAATGCGAGGGAATAATTAGTGTATATTTCTATCATGAGTAGTTAGAGATTTGAATCTTTTTCCATCAAGAGGTTGACTGATAGATTAGCCTTCAGAAAAATAGGTCGTTATATTACAAAGTCTTCGCGCTGAAGCTGATTATATATATACCCTACACATGTCCATGCACCACTGGGATTATGCATCCATATAATAATATATATATATATATCTACTCGCACCTCTTTCTGGAATGTATATATATATATATAGATACATATACCTTTTGTCAAAGGTGCTTTAATAGCTCCATTGGTCGATATCAAAGTAATCAAGAAAATTAAGATGCGGTTAGGTTTCCTCTCCTTTATATTATGCCCTCCGGATTTTAAAAGAGGGGAAATATATTACTTCCACCACCTAATCCTACCCCGCTGTGTTGCACATTACTAAAAAATTCTTTTATGTCACTGAAATTATAAATTAAATATGATTTCTTTTGGTTACATAAATTATATATATATATATATATATATAAATATATATATATAGGGGAAATGATATAAGGTTTTTTGGATATTTTTTTTTTTTTTTTTTTCAGTGAGGTATATACTACACCGTTTTGACCAATTCACGCGCTATGTCACTGAAAAAAAAAAGAAGCAGAATAAACTGAAAACAAAATCTAATAGGAATCAATTTCAAATCGAGCTTAAAAAAAATCAATATGATCTTCACATTCAAACGATTAAAATAAAACCTAATTCCTAAATTTAAAAATAAAATCGGTAATGGAAGATAAAAATCGAAATCGATAATTCTCTATTCTTTAGTCGGTGATTCTCTGCAAATTATCAATTAATCCATGGCAACAATAATTCATTGCAATTTCAAATCGGAATTGGTAATTCATCGCATTTGGAATCGCAACAATAATTCTCTGCAGACTATCAATTAATTAATCGCAATTTCAAATCGGAATCGCAACAATAATTCCACGCAATTCATCGCAACAATAATTCTCTATTTTTTTGTATTGTTTCTATTATTATTTTTCAATGACATAGCACGTGAATTGGTCAAAATGGCGTAGTATACACCTTATTGGAAAAAAATCTTATATCCAGTTACTGGATATATCATTTCCCCATATATATATATATATAACACCTAAAATAAGCATTCTGACTCTAGGTTAATTAATTAGTGGTGGATTGATTACATGATATGCACACACACAAACATTCATTATTATTGGGCAAAAGTATAGAATGCAAGTAACTTTATACAAAGTTTCAGTTTTATCATTTATTTTTTTTAAAAAAAAAAATATTTTCAATTCTCTAACCCTAACGTTATTAATTAGTAGTCCTAGATGATGATTTTTTTTTTTTGGTAATGATCATTGTTATTTTAAAAATTAGACGTAAAATGTGAACAATCTGGTATTCGTAAAGTCTTGTTTATTATAGGCGATACGTATAGGTTAGTGTCTAGTTTAGTTGGTAACCTTAGAATAATCACGATTACATCCGCTATAATCAAGGAAATAATTCAAAACTTTGAAATTTAAATATGCTGATATTTTAGGTTCTTTTGGCATCTACAAAACAATCCTAATTAATAATTTAATTATAACTAGGTTGAGCCTAAGGCCCATAGTTGTAACATCTCACTGTTCTGAGCCTAAAACAGAGTGGCATCTTCACCTATCATGCGAAGATGTAATATTTAAGAAAGATTTAAACCACTGAGCTAAGTATGGTTCTTGCAAAGAAAGCCCTTCTTTTAAGAGAAATTTCAAAATAATAATACAGTTTGTATGGGCTTTTTCGAAACATTTAGAACATTTGAAAACATTTTATCAGTGGTTCAAATTTATCATTAAAATTGCATCTTACTTAAAACCTTATCAAGTTTCATCAAAGTATTTCCTTATTTCTCCAATTAATCTAGTGCTCTACTAATTCATTCACCACGATTTGGGCTTGTTATATACATGTATGTCCCTGCAGTAATCATGAGCAGCATATATATATATCTTGTCTACTTCTATGTAGTCATGTGTATCTAATTAAATATATACATCCCAATAGCCACATACGGCTTTCTCAAAATAATAGCTAAGTCATAAGGAAATAAAATTATTTATATACAAAAGTGAAACTATATGTTTCAATCTGCATCATCAACTCCACCTTCTTCTCAATACCAAACAATATCTACGCCCTGCCTCTTCCTCCTTGCCTACTAGTCTGTCCATATCCTGAATTTATGGAAGGCTCTAAGATTCAAATGAATGAATCCTAGAGTAACAGGTTAATCTCAAATTCTAGCATATGCAATACATGTAAATTCACCAAACGGAGTAGTCCACACAACATATAAAGCATTCAAATTCAAGTTCAAGTTCAAATTCAAATTCAAACAACAAGTATTACATACCAAATATAATGCAGCTTGTAATACAAGTGTTCATTCAAAGATTTCAAATACCTTGGCGCAAGAAAATTCATTTTGGCAATTCAATACCAATTCAATGAATGCACTAGGCCCTGCCTAGCCACCGGGAAGTTGGCCCCATGGTCGACCCTTCCGCTCAATCGAGCCACGAGTGGTGCTGGCCTCATACAGGCGGGACATACAATATGGCATACGCAAACATATATAGCTATGCAAAGAATGTGAGATTAAAGTTACTACCTGTTGGTCTTACCAACAAAACCCCTTCCACCAGATTTTATCACTATGCTTGTCCTTCAGGCACGGCGATTCTCAGGTCCTATAATTAACATTTATATAGTGATGAGTCATTAACCAATCCAAACATAATTTTAAATTCAACTTCTCTAGACCTATCCCAAAAATACTTGTCTTTTAATATCATTATGACTAGGGATGTATACTCATTGAGACTTATTTAATTAAATACTATTCACTATGGATAATTATCATCTCAGCCATTTAACCTTTGATTTTAACCAAAGAAACCTTTACTTTAAAGGTTTAACACAATTAACAACTTATATGACTTTTTAAAACTTATCAAAAATTCAGACTTCTTTTCTGAGAATTTGAAAAATTCATAACTCGACCGATATAACTCTAAATGGAGTGGTTCCAATTTCTACTTTAACCTTGATAAGTATATTTCCATCAATTAAAGTCACCTAGTTGATTTATGACTGAGAAAAATTCCCAAAATTCAGAAACATAAACATTGTCCAAAAATTCTCAGATTTTCTGACCAATCTTTGAGAAACCATAACTCCTTCAATACTTATCGGATTTCGACGTATTACCTATCAAATTAAACCTCTATGTGTCTACTATTTAACTGGAAAATTTCACATTTTAATGATTTTTTTTAGTCAATCCGAAATGCCATGTCATCCCCTGACTCCAGAAACATACCAGAAATTTTTCAGATTTTTGGCTCAACTTCTAAAAATCATAACTAGAGTTGTAGACCTCTGTTTTAGGTGAACCAAAGCTTATTTTAAACCTTAAGAAGTTTAATTTCTCCTATAAAAATTTCAGAGCAAAACTAAACCTCTAACTTACAAAAATGACAGAAAAGTCATGCTCTGTTTTCAGACTACTTTACAAAGGTGATTATCATGACATGCAACCTCATTTTATGGTAGATCCTTTAGAAATCAAACCCCATGCTCTTATATGATACATGCACGGTTTTTAAAATTGTTTTCAGAGTTAGAGAAATTCAAATATCAACTGGAATCCGACATGCAAGAAGCATAAACCATTGTCATGAACTTTCTCTCACTAAACCATGATTTTCAACCACCATCAACTCAGAAAATGTCTGCAACCTTAGGAAAAACCAAATGGGAAACGTTTTTACAGACTTACCTAGACCCCAAGAACACTTTGAATGTGAGCTTTGGTGATTCCTTCTTCTTCTTCGGTACTTCTCTCTCTCTCTTTCTCACGGTGATCTCTGTCTCTCTCTTGGTACTGTGCTTCCTGTTGCAGCTGGGATGAAATAGAGAATGGGAAATAAAATGGAGTATGTGGCCAGGTGAGAGGAGGATGCGTGGCTGAGGGAATGGAAATGACGGGGCTGGCGGAAATGGAGAAGGTAGTATGGGTTCGGTGGACATTTACGGGAAGAGAAATGAATGAATGAATGTTGGAATGTGTGTATTAATTGGGAGAAGGTGGGGGTACGTGGCAGGAATTTGGGAGAATTGGTATAGTGATGTGGCATGAAAAAGGAGCTGAGGAGGGAGTGTGTGAGTGTTGATTCATTTGGCTTGAGTGTTATGTACTTGGGCCGAAAAGAATGGATCTGCAAATGAGAAAGTGTGGGTGTATATGATCTTATTCCAAAATGAATAATTAATGGATCAGGTGGAGTATGCATTCTGCATGTACATATGTGTTACACCCCTACCGGTATCACCCTCTCGGGTGGCGGGTTAGAGGGATCTCTTTAATTTATTACTTTTCCTTAGTCAATTTTCTCATATTATCATACATCAGAGCGTTACGCAGCAGAGCATTTGATCGGTTTGGACAAAATACGTAATACTGGTAAAAGTAAAATAAACAGAAAGTGAAAGTCCCCAAAGGGTTAAAGATACAGACATCCGAATATAGTATTAATTAATACAGTCATCCAAAATATGATAATACAAAAAGCGATAGGGCATTCCCTATTTCTTCAACCCGACGCATCTTGCCCTACCTTCTTCTTCCTCTGCCTGCTACCTCTTCACCCGTACCTTCACCGGTCCTGGAGTTCAAAGTTGAACCCCAAAGTAACTGTTAGACTCAAAAACAATATGTATGCAGTGCATGCAATGCAAATCACAATAAGGAAAAATAATAATAAATTCTGCCTCAGGCACAATAATCTGGCATGTATGTTCTGCCTCTGGCACAATCCGCAGGACTGCCTGGTCAAGACAAGCCCCTCGCTACAATTAGCGCGCAATTGGGGCCTCAGTAGCTAGGGCGGCCGACCCCAACTACCTACCCCAAGAGGTTTCAGTAGCAACCTATAAACACACAGTCATATAGGCCCTACTTACCTCACATACCTCGATACTGTAGTAGGTACTACAGCCCGTTCATACATGCCCTCGGTACTGCAGCAGAACCCTAAGGACACGCAGTCCAATAGGTACTATATCCCGATCACCTACATCATGATCAAACACAACATGCAAAAGCAACATAGAGTATGTAAGTCAACAGTTACTACCTGGCACTCCTTGAAGTTAGTGAACACTTCTCTTGATATGGTCCACACGAGCTAACACCTTAGTTACAACAAAATATCACACTTTTAATTACGTTCATCAACTCAACTTCTAATCTCTTTGAATTTCGCCTACACCAGAATTTTCCAGGGTTGCTGTTCTAACTTCGCCGATTTTTAATAAATTTTAGAAAAATCGTATTATCATGCAATCAGCGACCATGGAATGCTTGGGATGTCTAGTTTATGGAAAAAATAATTATAAAATCCTTCTGGGTTCATATCCTTTTTCTTATTCACAAAAACCGAGCCTAACTCAAGGTTTCCAGAAATCCAGTGTTTCTGTCCTTACTTCAACGATTTTTATAAAATTCCACAAAAATCATTTTTATATGAAACCAGTGCCCTTTAAACCTTTAAGATGTCTATTTTTCAAGGAAAATACATTTAGGCCCTGAAAGTACACTTATTTTTACTTATAACCACTTTTACACCTCCTGGTCCAAATTCGACCTGTTTCATCTGTACCAACTTGAGAAATTTTTATCTCCTAGTAGAAAAGTCCAAATCATACAAAATTATAAATCACGGTGAACCTTATGGTGTTTAATTTCCACCTGTAAAATTTCAGCCAAAACCAAATTATTTTACTATTTTTAAAGCCCAGTTGAATACGCACTGCCAGAAATTCCAGATTTGAAGATAAGCCTAGTTCAAGAGGTTTTTTGGTGTTTTTAACTTCGGAAACTTAAGCTACAACCATACCTTACACAAAATCGTGTTTTAAACACTTTGGAACCATCAAAATCTCCAAAATCATACCCTATCATCAAGCCCTAACCAGGTGCACGAAAATACTTTAACAAGAACTCAAGAAGATGGAGTTTTCGGGTTACCTCAAGATCGATTGGCAAATCGGTGAATACTCTTGTGTTTTGGATCTTGAAGCTTGGATATAGAGGTGGCTGAGCTCTTTCTCTTTTCCCTCTGGAATTTCTGCCCCCTTTGGGGTGAAAATGAAAAGATAAACACCTTTTTATAAAGGTAAATTTTGATCCGGTAGAATTAGAATTAACAGTACGTAATTTCCGATTGTTGGGTAATAATGATATCTGAATTTTTGACTTATTTCCCAAGTTTTCTAGAGTTTTCCAGGGCCTTCTAAGGGCTGCCACGTGCTGCAGCTCTCTCCCAAAAATATCTGAGATATTTTTCGCTTTTGGGGAAAATTACACATTTGGCCCGAAACTTTAAATTGCGATTTTGGCCCGAACTTTTTAATAATTATCCACTTTTTCCCCATATTTTCACCAGCCCACAAGGGCATATGGCATGCCATTTTGGTCCCACCTTTCAGCCCAAATCAATTTTTACCCATTTATTTTCTATTTTGCCCTTTTTCCCCGAACGTGGGGACTGCGGTTTGACTTTTCGACCGATTTCCCTTTTCTTTCTCTCCAAGCAATTCTAGAGAATTCCAGAGGCTCCTAGATGGCTGCCATGTGGCACCTCTTCTTCCACTAATATCTAGATATTTCTTTTACATTTAGGGAAAATTACCTACTTTGGCCCGGAATTTATGAAAATTGCCAATTTTGGCCTGGGCTCAATAATTACCCTTGACTTTTTACCTGAGTCTGATAGACCTTTCCTATGCCTAAGTGGCGCCTCCTGGGCCCCACGATTCAGATCCCCTGGTCTTTCCATCCTATCCGACCCGGTCTTTATCACCGGCCCCCATGGGTCCCGCTGGTCGACAGGGCATTTTCCCTTTGGGTCTTTCTTCAACCTTTCTCTAGGTATTTTCTTCCAATTGGAATATTGATAACTACAAGTATGTTGTTTTCAACCGTAGGGGTGTTACAATATGGGCACGTCGCTTTGAGAGAAATAAAGGAGTGTGAATGGGATATATGGGCTTATGACCAAATACTTGAGGGTCAAGCATGTGAATATTAAACTGAACCCAAATGGGAATAGGTGTATGAGAATGGATAAGACAATAATCCTAAATAAATATTTTTATTCCTTAAACAATTTATCCAGGCCACTAAATATTATCTCTAAAATATTTAGGCCAAAATTGTTCCCAAATGTTTGTCCTTAATTTTCGGGACAGTATGCCTTTAAATTCCAATGAATTAATTTTAAAATAACTAAGGCAATTTCCTACAATTTATCTCATCTTATTTTTAATTTCCTAAATCTAAAATTAAGGATGTTACAATAGTAGCACTAACATTTTCCCTCAAATCGGCGAATAGATGTCTAGCTATCATTCCCAAAATGCTTTTGGATTCTTCAAATTGTGGTCTTGCCAGTGCTTTGGAGAACATATATCCTACTTGACGTTTAAATGGGACATATGCCCATTCAATGATTCCCTCGTATTCTTTTTCCTCGACAAAATGTTTTTCCATATCGACATGTTTTATCCTTTCATGATCAATAGGATTCTTGACCCTTGCAATAGCAGACATACTATCACATCACATTCTGATAGGTGTTTTGGTGCAAATTAAAATTCAGTTTTTTTAGCACCTTGATTATCCACATGCCTTCACATACTCCATTAACTAGGGCTCGTAGTTTAGCCTTTGTACTACTTATAGACACTACAAACTGTTTCTTACTTTTCCACGTAACCAAGTTTCCCCATAACACAATACAATATCCTAAGGTAGAACTCCTGTCTGGAAAAGAACATGCATGATCTACATCTTGTAAATTACTATTTCTCGGGATTGACTTTTAGCAAAGAAAAGTCCTCAGCTTGGTGTCATTTCAGGTAGTGTAAGACTCCATAGACTAATTCCATGTGCTCCTCCATGGGGTTCATTTGCAAATCGGCTGACAACTCCAACTGCATTATGTCAGGATGCGTGTGAGACAGATATAAGAGCTTACCAACTAGTCTTTTGTAACTCTCAGCATCAACTGGTATTGGTTCTTTTCTTGGTTTCTTCTCTTTCTCATTTTCTATCCCTTCTGATGCTTCTTTCTCCTATCTCTTATTGTCAAGTTTGCATCCTGGGTCTATTAGGATATCTGCCTGTTTTATTCCCAACATACATGTTTCCTTTAGCATAGTGTGTATTTTCATAGCAAGATAGTAATCCCATCTCGCGATCGAGCCACCTCCATGCCTAAGAAGTATCTCAAACCTCCCAAGCCTTTCACTTCAAATTCTTTTTCTAGTGATCTCTTGAGCTTGGCTAACTTATCTATGTCATCGCCAGTTAGAATAATATCATCAATGTATACAATATTATCTCGTGACGCCCCCCAAAGATCGTTGCGGATAAGTGCAAAGGGTTGTGAAGATTAATATGGATGTGGTGAATAGGTACTTTTATGTGTTTAGACAATTTTCAAATTTCACATGGAATGGAAATAGAACTTTTATTCATTAAATTAGGAAATAATTTTGACAATTACTTTGGATTTGGATGCCTTACCTATAGTGCCATAATAATAAATTCTTATTCGAAATTTGAGACAAAGAACTAACTTGGGTTGTACTTCCAGATGCCTTGTTCTTCCAGAATTGATCTTAAACACAATACGATCCCTCTAGTAATTCAGCGGTGCCAATCATCTTCCCTAGCTCCAAGCCCTGAAATAAACATTGAATGGTGAGAAGTTAACATAATATTGCCGAGTTAAGATAATTTTGCTGGCAAATATGAGGTTACACTGCAAATCAGATGCATATAACATGTTAAATGTTTTCTATAACCAAATCGTTGAATAGATAGGATATTCCAATGTTGAGAACTTTAATGATTTTTTTCATTTGCAACCTTAAAAAACATAGGAGATTATGGAGTTTTTCCTTCATGAAGCAATGATTTGTTATCAGTCATATGGTCGATAGCTCCTGAATCGACTATCCACATATTTCTATTATGTAAATTTGTTTCAAGGGCTAGGATGACATTATTTGTGTACGCTATATTACCAGAAGCTAAAAAGGTATCCTTAACATCATGCTTATCAACTATTTTCTTGAGAAACTCTGCTTTTTCTTTGCTCAAACTGCCATCATATTCTGGTTTAGAATCTATGGACATTGCAAGAGTTTTGTTGTCTAGTTTGATGTTGCCTTTGCTGTTAGGTAGTTTTCCATGGAGTTTCCAGCATATATTGTTTGTATGACATGGTTTTTGACAATGATCACACCATCTATTGGACCTCTTACCTTTGAAATCACTTGATTGACTTCCCTCAGAATCCAGCTGTCTCCATAAGTATTTGGTTCTATTGTCTGTGAGCATAGATGTTCTTTTGGCTTTTTTCTTGTTTCACAATGAAAAGTACTTCCCTCAGGCTTGGTAAGGCTTCTTAACTCATTACTTGTGCACTGATCGCTTCATAAGAGGGTTGGACTCCTAATAGAGATTTATAGACTCTTTTCTCCTCTTTGTTCTTGACTGGATGCGTGCATCATTTGGATTGCTCCACTCGTATGCTGCTTCATATATGTCTAAATGTTGCCATAATACAAGGAAATTAGTCCAGTATTTGGTAAGACCAAGAGATTGCTTGTTTGAGGTTGTTTAGCTTCGTTTCCATCTCCAATACAACTACTCGATTTTTAATTGAGGCGAACATATCATGGGTTGCCTCACATACTTCTTTTGTGGATTGGAATAGAGAGAAACTCGCGCTGATAACTATTGTCATAGAATTCATGAAACCAACATTGAACCATTGAATTTTTTGCTTCTCATTCTTCATACTTAGGATCTGTTGGTAGAGGCCTTGATATGGTGCTAGTCAAAAAGTCGAGTTTGCCTTTTCTGATGACGTACAAACGCACTCTATTAGCCTATTGAATGTAATTTTGATCGTTCAATTTGTGAATGGTAATCACAATGGAATTTGTGTCTTGCGGTGTTTGGAGAGTCCCCTTGAAATTCACTGTTGTTGTAGTGGTGTTGGGTGATGCCGAGAGAAAGCCGCCGTCCTCACTTGGCCAGTCTAGCCCAACGCCCAATCTAATCATGGCTCTGATACCATGGACAATCTAGTGCTCGTAAAATCTTGTTTATTCAAATAATGATAGGCGGTACATATATATTAGTGTCTAGGTTAGTTGGTAACCCCAAAATTACCTAGATTACATCCGCTAGAGTCAAGAAAATAATTTAAAACTTTAAAATTTTAATATGTCAAGATTTTAAGATCTTTAAGCATCTACTAAACAACCTTAATTAATATTTAATTATAGTTAGGTTAAGCCCAAGGCCCATAGCAGCACCAACAATATGTCAAATATGAAAGTGTTTTTTCAGCCACTATAATTCCAATATCAGCGGGTTTTTTTTTTTTTTTTTTTTTGGTTAACAACGTGAAGGTTAAATGCTAAAATTACACTTTATAAAGTTAAAAGAAAAAAAAAAACACTATATAAAGTTAAATGATTAAATATATACTTTTGCCTTGTTCATATTAAAGTATATAATCAGCAATGCCCACGCTCACATGAGATTATATGAATCAATGTGAGGATCAAACTTTGGACTTAGATATAGGAGCTAGTTAAAGAATTATGTTAATCTTAAATACAAATGGTTTTTATCAAGTGCACATGATAAAATGGTTCTTATATGACTTCTTTTCAAACTATTCTTATCAAGTACACATGATAAAATGGTTTTTATAAATGGGTAATCCTAATATAAGTGAAGACTAAATAGAGTAGCTTTACAAATTAAGTTTATATGTTTAAGGACAAAATGGAGTAGTACTACCCAACTACCCATAATAACAGTTTTATTATACTACAGTCTACAGGGCGTGAAGCCTCTGGCCATAAACATGTGCATGAAAGTTTTCCTTTATATGCTGTAGATCTTGGCTTAATTGTTTGGATATTATTTTGGATTGCATAGCATTAGTTGAGTTGCTTAGTGTGGGAAGCCTTCGTGATGTTTTCCAACATCTAGTGGGTGCTCGTCCTGTAATAGCAGCCGTGGGCAACAGAGATTTGTGAAAGGCGATCAGAGGTACCAATCCTGCGATTGCAAACGCTATGTGGATCATTGCGCGCCACACGATTGAGTCTCCTGGACGATCAATATTTTACCTTGCCCACGCCATCTGCATCTGATTAGAACCCTCCTCCTTTCATCTAAATTTTATCTATATTACACCAGCCAGGATTGCTGATTTGGAATAGTCATTGGAACCTTTAAAAACAGTTTTTTAATTGTGATTTACAGTATATGAAATCATTATATGAGATAAATTTTATCATAGTTTATGTGAATAAGCAGTATTGGGACCCGACAAGTGATCCAAACAAGCTTGCTTCTCACACGGGTTCCTTCAGTACACGATCATGGGCTCAGGTATTGGGCCAAAACGGCCCAAAACCAAAGCCCCATTCTGTCTAGCGGCGTACCCCGCCCTATTGCCAACTCACGCCCCAATTTCCTTCGCTTTCAAGCCCAGGGAATAAAAAAGTCAGCCTGCTCCGTTTTACTATATTTAGTTTATTATAAACATTTTCGACCTACAAAATAGTTTATTATAAATATCACACATACATGTTACTGGTATTAATTTCCAAGATCGGTGTGTATATTGATGGCATAAAAAAAAAAAAAAAGATGCCGAATAAATGCCTCTAACTAAAAGTGACCGGCATAATGATTGGATTATAAATAAATACGTTGATCCGTATAGATGGATGTGTTGATGCCCCTAACTAAATGGAATTCCATTTTGGGAAAATTAAAAATAGTCATCCAGTTTTATGTAATAACTTTTTTTAAAATTTTACCCATATTAATTATATATATGAAGAATTAAAGATAAAAAAAGGTCACATTTAAAATATCCAATTTCATAATAGTTAAAATTTACTCAATAACATATATTAATTATACTCTTTATAAGATAGAAAAGAAAAAAAAATTGTTATTCTTAAAACAGTTACATAAGTAAACCATCTATAAACATTACTACTAGTAAAAGAAAGGATTAAACTTTTTTTTTTGTTATAAAATTATTTTGTAGAACAGTTACATAAATAAACCAACTATAAACATTACTACAAAGAAAAAGAAATCTAAGATCAAGACTATAATTCCTCTTATTCATCCATCTCATCTGATGCATCAAATCAGCAAAATTAGCGAGCCAACAAATAAACGTGGCGTGATCCATTAGATGAATCATCATATAGCTTCAGCTTCGGGGGTCAGGCTACATCAAATACGGGTGGTGTCTCAGTTTAACAGGAAAAATGATAATTCAGTATCGCTAGAGTATCATTGTTCTGATTTTTCCCCCTTCATCTCAATTTAGAAGAGACTAGAAACGTGGATGGGCCCAATCTTCTGGACTGCCCTCAACAAAACTTGTCCTCGTGATGGATTTTTGTTGAACAAGATAAGATTATTGAAACCCGAAAATCTAGTGACCAAAAGGTGTGGCTGAAATTTACCCGTATCAGTTCAGTTCATTGAATGCTATACCCCCACTATGTTAGCCAATCCTCTTCGCCACCTATGCCACTATGCCAACCAGGCGCCCACTTCCTCTCTCACTTTCACTCTCCCCCTCCCTTGATTGCGAATAGTTCAAGCTTCGAAGGACCAAAATTCGAATTTGCGGGAGAAGAAATTTCATCCACAGGTGCAAACTAATTGAATGGGAGATAGAAGATAAGAGTGATTCTTGCTGTCTCTCTTCAGCATTCTTCGATACGAAGATAACGGATATGGTATGTTGTTAAGGCCTTGGGGGTGAAAATTCTGCTGTAGAGATGTCAGGCGGTGGGTGTAGCATAGTGTGGTTCAGAAGAGATCTGAGATTAGAGGATAATCCAGCTCTGACGGCGGGGATGAGAGCTGGCGCGGTGGTCGCACTTTTTATATGGGCACCTGAGGAAGAGGGTCAATACCAGCCCGGAAGGGTGTCCAGGTGGTGGCTCAAACAAAGTTTGGCTCACCTTGATTCGTCTTTGAGAAGTCTTGGCACTCCTCTTATCACCAAGCGCTCGGTTGATAGTGTTTCTTCTCTCCTGGCGGTTGTCAAGGCCACTGGAGCTACTCAACTCTTATTTAATCACTTATACGGTCTGTTCATCATTTCATATTCCTTTCTTCTTTTTATTTTGTTCATTTGTTCCTTGTTAGGTAGCAATTTGCCGGAGTTATAGGTGTGGTTTGTTTTATAGCTCCTCTTCAGGACTTTGTATTGTGGTTATCTCTGTCCCTGATCAAATCTTCATTCGGGCCACTTTATCATCTATATCTCCTCAGTTCACGAGATTTTACTTGAACTCATTAATTATAATTTATACAAAGTTCAGGAGAAATTCACTTGTAATTTTCATTGTACCAGATCCCCTGTCACTTATAAGGGATCACCGGGCAAAGGAGGTTCTAACTGCTCAAGGCATAGCCGTACGATCCTTCAATGCAGATTTATTGTACGAACCATGGGAAGTCAATGATGCCCATGGCCAGGCATTCACCACTTTTTCCACTTTTTGGGAAAGATGCCTCAACATGCCTTATGACCCGGAGGCACCTCTTCTTCCGCCTAAAAGAATTATTGCAGGTCTACTCTTGCTCACTTCTTTTCTGAAACTCATTTGTCTTGGATTTTTTTTTTTTTTTATATAAAGCTGTTGGTTTGAAGAACCAACACCTGCGCTTGGTTTAATTGCTTGCTATACCAATTTAAAAAGCGGTGCAAAAGAAACAGCAGTGAACCGAAAAACAAGAATAATCCCAAGTAATGTTCCTTTGAGTATTTGTTAATTTCTTTCTGACTTTTGATGAGGTAAACGCCCTAGTTTGTATATTCGGTTTATTTTATGAACTATTTATGTGCATCCATTTTACATTTTCTGGATGTTTTAATGGTTTTTCAGTAATGATCAATCTTTTTGTAATTTACATTTTTCTGACAACCCTTGCCTTCTTTCAGGTGATGTATCAAAGTGCCCTTCTGATACTTTGGTGTTTGAAGATGAATCAGAGAAGGCAAGCAATGCACTTCTTGCCCGAGCATGGTCACCTGGATGGAGCAATGCCGACAAGGCCTTGACTGCATTCATAAATGGCCCATTGATTGAGTATTCAAAAAATCGCAGGAAAGCTGACAGCGCCACAACCTCATTTCTTTCCCCCCATTTGCATTTTGGAGAGTTGAGTGTCAAGAAGGTCTTCCATCTCGTCCGAATTAAACAGGTTTTATGGGCCAATGAAGGGAACAAGGCCGGTGAAGAAAGTGTCAACCTGTTTCTCAAGTCTATTGGTCTCAGAGAGTATTCAAGGTACATCAGTTTCAACCATCCCTATAGTCATGAAAGGCCTCTTCTGGGCCACCTTAAGTTCTTTCCTTGGGTGGTAAATGAAGGCTATTTTAAGGCATGGAGGCAAGGAAGAACTGGTTACCCCTTGGTGGATGCTGGGATGAGGGAATTGTGGGCCACTGGTTGGCTGCATGATCGGATACGTGTTGTTGTTTCCAGTTTCTTTGTGAAGGTTCTGCAGCTTCCCTGGAGATGGGGAATGAAATATTTTTGGGACACTCTCTTAGATGCAGATCTTGAGAGTGATGCTCTTGGTTGGCAGTACATATCAGGTACTCTCCCGGATGGCCGTGAATTTGACCGAATAAATAACCCACAGGTAAGCTTGCTTTTGTGTAACTTGTTGCATGCTTATGTTTGTTCAGTTCCCAATATGGATACTGCTTGTTCTGTTGCACAATCCAATCATATATGGCTTTTAGTATTTAACATTTGCATGCATGAGCAAAGAAACTACTGCCCTTTATTTGAGAGTTTTTGTCCAGTGAAATGGTACAAGTATTTCTGCCATCTTCTCTTGACTACTGTAGTGCTTGTAATGTATGGTTCTTTTTGGATCTGCGATTTGAGCTCCAAAACACAGTCCTAAGCCCAAAAATGAAGGTCAACTCATTTAGCATCCAAACAATGTCTATATAACATACATGATTGCTTTTCCCTTCCAGTTGTATGTCTGAATCTGGTTTAGTGGAGGCAGTAATGACAACCTCATTGTCGTTACTGAATTTCAGTCTGTTGAGATGCTTTAATAGTTGGCAAAGAAGCCATGGGTGGAGTGATGGCTTTTTGAACTCAGTTGGCTATGGCCTTTGGTCAGTGCCATGCTAACTGAAAAGAGAATATTATTTTCTGCATAGAGAAAACACTTTTTTTGGCATCTTTTGCCCTCCCTTAGCCTTTCCCTATATGAGTATATTTTTTTTGGTCATTCACTCGTTTTCAACTTGTCTCTGGTTAGAAGCTTAATCGGTGTAATAAATAAGAGATCCATAGTTGTTCTTTAACGAATTTTTACAATTCCACCCCAAAACAAAACTCACAATCATTCATGTTGTTGAGTTCCTCATCTAGACTGAGCTTTGAGATTGTGATTTTAAACATGGACGCCAATGATTTCAATTTATGCACTTCTATCACCTGTCAGAATGCTCAATTTCAAGTGACAGATGAAAGATGTACTCATTTTAAATGATTGGATTTTGTAGTTTGAGGGATACAAGTTTGATCCAAATGGAGAATATGTACGACGATGGCTTCCAGAACTCTCCAGACTACCAACTGAATGGATACATCACCCATGGAATGCACCAGAGTCTGTACTTCAAGCTGCTGGAATTGAATTAGGGTATAATTATCCTTTTCCAATTGTGGGACTAGATGCAGCAAAAGCCCGATTGGAAGACGCACTATTACAAATGTGGCAACAAGAAGCAGCTTCAAGAGCCGCAATTGAAAATGGAACTGAGGAAGGCCTTGGAGACTCCTCTGAATCAGCCCCTTTGCCTTTCCTTCGGACATCCAAATGGAGGAAGATCATGATCCTCTTAGGAACAACCCCCTTTCTGTTGCCCAGTCCTATGAGGATCAGATGGTCCCAAGCATCACTTCCCAAGTGCGGGTGGAAGATGAAGAAGCTTCTTCAGATCTTCGAAACTCTACAGGAGACAGCAGAGCTGAAGTGCCAATGAATGTAAATGCACAACAGAATGCGAGAGAAACCTTGAACCAAGGGCCTAACGAAGGGACTTTACAGGTTGTTTACAGGAATACTGGAATACAGAATGGTGCAACCGGACTGAGAAATGCAGCTGAAGAATCTACGGCAGAATCTTCAAGTAGTAGTAGTAGGAGAGATGGAGGTGTAGTTCCTGTATGGTCTCCTCCAGCATCTAGTTACTCAGATCAATTTGTAGGAGATGAAAATGGTATAGGAGCTAGCTCATCTTTCTTGCAGACGCATCGTCAGTCTCACCAACTCCTGAACTGGAGGGGGCTACCCCAGACCAACTCATGAACTGGAGGGGGCTACCTAGACCGGGTAAGATTTTCCTAGACCCCTGAAAGTTTTATGACTGTTATGTACTTTCTACTGCCCTACGAAACAACTTTATACAACTGATCAAGGTTTTCTGTATGGAGTTCGAACCATTTGAAGAATTTAAAAACATAGATAGAACGGTCTACCTGCATTTCCTCAACATTTTGGCTTTTATTAACCAATTATTGTTAAAATAATATAATAAATATTCTGGTAACAGGTGATCCACCTCTAAATGGGCAGAGTAAAAGAGGAGGTTGAGAGTGCAGTCTCAACTCATCTTGTGGGAAATTGGGACGGTGAAAATATACTGGACCTGCATCAGTGTTCTTGTCCTTCTCATTTTACCAGGATTGACGTGATTAACGGCTGACTTCCAATGTATATGAAATTTCATTCACGCTGGCAGTTCATCTGCAACCCTTTTTTGCTTGCTTGTACAATATGTGTAGGCCTGTTGTATAGTTTATATTGTCTAGGGAGGAGGGAAAGAGACGTTATAAGATCTTTGCCCCTCTAATAAACTCATTTTGCTTGCTTGTACAATATGTGCTCATCATTTGATTATAAAGGCAGATATATTATTTTTAAGCACGCTGCATTTATATGCTATGCTAATATGTAATAGCCGCAGTTTTGTAAGAAAATCTGCCAATCTCTCTAATATACAGAAAAACTAGTATAAGTTCTGATAGTAGTAATGGTTTATTTTTTTTCTTTGTACGTTTGAAGAGATCCTGAAAGGGTTTCATCATGACTCATGAGACTGCCCTAAATTTTGAGACTCCCTACTTTTGTTCTAGTGTACCCGGTGCACTCATTATTCGATTACAGAGGAGGTTTCAATCTTGTGTTGGACTTGAGAGAAGTTGAAATGACCTGGCCGGGAAGGTAAAATGTACACGGTTTGGATGTCTGCAGATGCGTTCCAGGGGAACATGGCATTAATGTCTCGTGTATGTGTCTTTCTAAGATAATTAATCTCAAGTTGAGATAATTTAAATTGCGTGGAAAGAGGCCATGGTTATCCCAACTGGTAATTGACAAAATAGTCACTGTATCTTGACAGAGACTGTGTTTGTTGGGACCTTCATAGCAGCAAACGTACAAACTACGTACAGCACTTCATGGACCATAGTCTTACCCTTGACGTGTTCACCATTTCTCTATTATCTTTTCCCACTTGTACCTTCAAAGGTGAATCTCAACTTTGCCTAACCACCAGTTCTCCTGCCCCTGACAAATTTAGATTAGATCGAAATCTCCCTTTGGATTTCAAGAACTGTCCGATACAAGATGAAATTAGCACTTTGAACGGCCTCAAGATCAATTGGGTAAACTTGGCAATGTAAAATGTACAGCCCTTCTGAGACTCTCCGTCCATTTTAATTCCAATCGCTGAAGGAGACATGTTGGTTGTTGAGAAAACATGATATTAACAAGTGCCTGTCTTGCAATAGTAGCCATGGGCCATTTATAGTTGGCTGCTGACTAATTGCAGCAATGATTTGAACTGCAGGTCCTATAAGATCGAACAACCCAATCAAATTGGACTCTAGAACATGACGACATCGTATGGCAAAGTCAGTCATGAATGGAGGCATGGAGCCATCTCAATCAGATCTTAATCACTCAAGGTACCTGTTTGAGTCGGTAGAGGATAAAAATCATTGAATAAAATGCGCTGAATTATTTACCTCAAACTTATATATATATATATATATGTATGTATATATAGTATACACACACACCAGCAAATATTTGTGGTGTATAACTCTTTTATTGAATAAGGCAGATTTATTAGTGAATTGAATTGCGACAGATAGGGTAAAAAAATACAAATATTAAATTTATATGAATTCGACTGTCAAATTCAAACGTTGCCCCTGTAGTTGCAGTTGCAGACCTGGGCTTCGCTGCAAATTTGCATGCCTACAAATCAAATCCAGAGACACAAAAATCCTACCTTATATGCACGTACAACTTTTGCGTTACAAAGAGCAGGGGCTAGGTGAGATAAAGAATGATCAAAAGGGTGTTTCTGATTTGGGCAAAAAATTAAATTTTAATTATGACTGTATCATCAAATGTTACATGGTCTCTTATCCTTCACCCCTCTCTAGTCCTGCTATAAAATTAGTTTGACCGCACGTGATTAAGCATGACAAAACATTAATTAATTAATTAATTAATAGGAGTAATTATATCCCAGCCCATTCGAAATTTCAAAGATTGGTGTGAGGAATGAAAACAATCCCCCACATATATGATACTCCTTTGATTCTAAATATAAAATATAATTTGTAGTACAAATTACACTATAAATTACTTCCTCCGATCCTAATTATAAGGCATAGTTTTTTTTTTTTTTTTTGTAAAAATTAATGAAGCTAATTAAATTACTTTAGAGTATTTTTATTTTTATTTTTTTCAAACTAATATATAATCATAATATATGAAATGATAATTTATTTAACTTTTTTAATCTCTCTATATAAAAAAAGTCTTCGTAGTATGTCTTATAATTAACACTAGGGGCGGAATCGGGCCCCTAAAATTATAGAAATTAATTTTTCAGAAAATGATCACAAAGTTTTAAAATTTTATTTAATCCCTATTAAAATTTTAAGGGACTAAAAAAAATGTTGAAATTTATTGATATCTATTAAAATTGGGTCAAATTCTAATTTTCGCCCCTAATTTCAAAGGCTTATTATGAGTTCTATTATTATATTTTTCCTGGCTCCCCTGATTAAGACTGAGACAGTATATCATAAATCGGTTATGCAACAGCGATGCGTGAATGGAATCTGGGATTCGTGAAGAGGATAGAAAAAGACGTGAGAGGAAAAAGAAGGGGGCAAAATCCAAGTAGAAGGAGGTGCTGCACTTATCGTCCACGTTGGCTTTTCCCTCCCTGCGACTTTCTTTGGGATATATCATCAAGTAATTAAATTCCACGATGTGATATCTTTTTCTTTGCTGGCAAAAAAGAAAGATATCTTTCTTCGCCCCAAAGGTATTAAATAATAATGGAATTCCTCAACCTCAACTAGCTCTATAGAAAGTGACCTCAGAATCAGATGCCCATTCATGATTGATCATAAACAACTGCCTTAAATATATTTTATACCTTTTTTTTATTCAAACTACGTTCCCTTTGACAATTAATGACACCCCCTACATGTAGCAAATATATATCAATAATTTCTCATTCATCTTGTTTACAAAATTGTGTCATTGCATGTTGCAACCTCAGTTTCTATCACTCTTCATCTTTATTTGCTGATTTTTTTCCCCTTTCTGGCTAAATTTAAAAAAATGAGCGATTTATTTCGTCCAGAAGGAGATCAAATAGGAAGATATGATCAAATATATCATAATTTGTAACGTTAACAAATTTGTTTGTTGTTACTAGTTGCCCTGTTAATATCTGCTATCATTATAACTGTTAACTATTTTTCCGTTTTACGCGAGGGAAGGCTTGAGATTTGAGAACCAACGAACGTTTTGACTTAGCATGCATGAATAGGAAGAACGTAACTTTTTTTTATTTTTCTATTCGGCCAACACTACGTAACTATTTTCTAAAGAATCCGTGTCCGACCATGTCATACAACATTTACGCGGTTGGACAGCGTTGGAATTGGAAGATCGTAGCATGGGATTTTGAGAAAGAATCGTGTCTCTCTCTCCCTGCCCTTCCACACCCACCCACATGAAACATTTACATTCGCATGTCCGAAGATAAGATTCTTAAAAGCACCGAAAGGCGATGGTAGCTAGCTTGACAGCGTCTGGAAATTGGATGATAAAACCTCAAATTCCACTGTTAAGACTCCATCTATACAAAACTGGTGACTTCTCGGCTGAAAGGAAAATGTACGAAAATTTTCCCCATCCTGTCATTTTAGTGAAGAAAACCCAATGGATGGGATTTCTTATGCAATTTTGTTTTTTTTTAAAAAAAAATCTGTACAAGAAAAAGTCGTGGCCACAATTCGCCTGTCAATTCACGGCATCCCCGCTAAGCTTAACCAGTCCTCTTCACTGACTCTGGCTGGCTTCGAGCTCTCCCCCCTGAGGCATTAAGTATCAAGTGACCAAAACTGCGATTTTTTTGGGGGGAAATTTAATTCCTTCGGCGAAAAGTGGGAAAATGATTAAATGGGATAATCAGAAAGAGCATGAGAAGTAAATGCAAGTGCCAAAAACAGCCAAACCAAAATATCATATTTGCTTTCTTCCTTAAAAGAAAAGATAATTGTAATTCCCTGGCATGTTGGTCCGTCAATCAGATAGAGAGTGGAAAATAGCGATACCGTACGTCTAGCTCAGAACGAAGGTCGGTAGGATTCACAGGTAATAATAAATCTGTTGCTGTTGGAAATGTCTGGTGGGGGATGTAGCATAGTGTGGTTCAGAAGAGATTTGAGGGTGGAGGATAATTCGGCGCTGACGGCGGGAATGAGAGCAGGAGCTGTGGTGGCGGTTTTTATATGGGCGCCTGAAGAAGAAGGTCAATACCAGCCAGGAAGGGTTTCCAGGTGGTGGCTCAAACACAGTTTGGCTCACCTTGATTCTTCCTTGAGAAATCTTGGCATTTCTCTAGTCACCAAGCGATCCACTGATTCTGTTTCTTCTCTCCTTGAGATTATCAGCTCCACCGGTGCCTCTCAACTCTTCTTTAACCACTTATATGGTATGTATGTTCATATTTCTTCCTCTTCTGTTGATATGTGTGAATACCCATATTTTGTCATCTGGGATTATAATATAACAATCGGTTAATCATCGATCACTTTGTATAGTGGTACTCTCTGATGACTTGAGCCCCTTTATCATCTCTATCTTTTCAGATTTGCTTTTTGATCATTTCAAAAGAAAAGGGTCAAGTTTGTATCTTAGCTTCATCATATTTTTCTTCAATTGATCAAATTCCTAATTTAGGAGAAAAAGTCCTGTGTTAATGTTTGCTTGTGATTTTGTGCATTTTAGATCCTCTATCACTTATCAGGGATCACCGGGCCAAGGAGGTGCTGACTGCTCGGGGCATAGCCGTACGTTCCTTCAATGCAGATTTACTGTATGAACCATGGGATGTGAATGATACACATGGCCAGCCATTCACAACTTTTTATGCTTTTTGGGATAGATGTCTTAGCATGCCTTATGACCCCGAGGCACCTCTTCTACCACCTAAAAGAATTATTGCAGGTCTACCTCTGTTCATTATTTCTTTCCTTTGGTTAAACTGTATTGCGAATTGTTAGTTCATGCTTGATTAAACCAAGTGACGTTTTTTATGTTATTGAATTTCAAGTTATTCATATTGATAATATGAAAAAATTGTAGATATTGTATTGAGCAATTAGTCATTTTTAACTGAAATAGAAATAAGGCGTGGTCAAGTGGTATGGCAACGGATTTTGGCCTCTGGGATTAAGAATTTATTTGGAGAGCCTCCACTTAGGTTGTGTTTGAACTGATTGTTATACAAAAGGTGGCAAAGTGGTGAAAAAGTAAAAGCATATTTTTCAACAAGATGAAGTTCTAACACTGACATACGGAAGGTTCATCATGTTGTGAAGCCTATTGTTGGGGCAATTGTTAAATTCAAGCGATGTTCTTTTGAGCAGTTATCAAATTGAGACTTGTGAATGTTGAAATTGACACTTGCCATCACCAAACTTGACCTTTGATATTGAATGATCAAACTTGATTTTACTTTGCTCTTTTCCTCCACTTTTAATTTCTTTCAGGTGATGTGTCGAGGTCCTCTTCTGATAAACTGGTGCTTGAAGATGAATTAGAGAAGGCAAGCAATGCACTTCTTGCCCGAGCATGGTCACCTGGATGGAGCAATGCCGACAAGGCCTTGACTACGTTCATAAATGGCCCATTGATTGAGTATTCAAAAAATCGCAGGAAAGCCAACAGTGCCACAACCTCACTGCTTTCCCCACATCTGCACTTTGGAGAGTTGAGTGTGAAGAAGGTCTTCCATCTAGTCCGCATTAAGCAAGTTTTATGGGCCAATGAAGGGAACAAAGCTGGTGAAGAGAGTGTCAACTTGTTTCTCAAGTCTATTGGTTTGAGAGAGTATTCAAGGTACATCAGTTTCAACCATCCCTATTGTCATAAAAGGCCTCTTCTGGGCCATCTCAGGTTCTTTCCATGGGTTGTAAATGAAAGCTACTTTAAGGCATGGAGACAAGGAAGAACTGGGTACCCCTTAGTGGATGCTGGGATGAGGGAATTGTGGGCCACTGGTTGGCTGCATGATCGGATACGTGTTGTCGTTTCCAGTTTCTTTGTGAAGGTTCTGCAGCTTCCCTGGACATGGGGAATGAAATATTTTTGGGACACTCTCTTAGATGCTGATCTTGAGAGTGATGCCCTTGGTTGGCAGTACATATCTGGTACTCTCCCTGATGGCCGTGAATTTGACCAAATAGATAACCCACAGGTGCACTTGCTTTTGCGTACAACATACATAAACTAATTGCAGGTTCATGTCTTTTATTTCCTAGTCTGGATACCATATGTTCCGTTGCATAATCCTTTTATACATGCCGTTGATAGTAACAATGCATATATTTCTAATAACTTTATGTACCGTATTGACCTGGATCTTATTTCAGTTATTTGGGGTTCTTCGAAGTAGGCAGTGGGATAAGCGCAGTGATGCCTTTTCCAGTTTTTTTATTTTCTTTACTCAGCTGGCTTTTTTTGGGTTTATGTGCTGTGTCTCACCATCTGAGAAAATAGTTTTTTATTCTCCTCTTAGAATAAAAAAATAAGATGCTCCTGTGCCTTGCTTTGCCATCTGACTTTTCTCTATTAAAATACCTTGAAGTACCTAAAAAATGGTGTTTTAATCTAAAAGCTTAACAAGTTCTTAATCTAAACTGCTTTAACTAAATTTAAATGGTTAAATCTTACTACAATATTGATTCTTTGGATGAACAATGGATTTAGGTCCATAGTTATATGCTTGATCAACAATAAGTGCGATTATTTGTTTTATTTCATTTTCTTGCTGATTGACTTGTCTTGTTCTGTGTGTTACAACTGGACTGAACTTTGAGATAGTGATTGTGAACATGGGTATTAAAATTTTTGGTGTCTGCACTCCTATAAGCTGTTAAAATATTTCTAGCCATAAAAATTCTCAAATCAGTTATTGGATTTTTGCAGTTTCAGGGATACAAATTTGATCCAAATGGAGAATATGTACGACGTTGGCTTCCAGAACTTGCCAGAATACCCACCGAATGGATTCATCACCCATGGAACGCACCAGAACCTGTGCTACAAGCTGCTGGAATTGAACTGGGGTCAAATTACCCTCTTCCTATTGTTAGAATAGATGCTGCAAAAGCCAGATTGGAAGAAGCAATAACAGAAATGTGGCAACAAGAAGCGGCTTCAAGAGCCCTCATTGAAAATGGAACTGAAGAAGGACTTGGAGACTCCTTTGAAACAACCCCTATTGCCTTTCCTCAAGACATACAAATGGAGGAAAGTCATGAACCTGTTAGACACAATCCCCCTCCTGTTACTCGCCGTTATGAGGATCAGATGGTCCCAACCATCACTTCTTCCCTTTTGAGAGTGGAGGAGGAAGAAACTTCTTCAGATCTTCGAAACACGACAGGAGATAGCAGGGCTGAAGTGCCAGTCAATGTAAATGTACGTCAAAATGAGAGGGCAAGAGAAACATTGAACCAACGGATGTTACAGGCTGCTCAAGGAAATGCCCAAGTACAGAATACTGCAGTGGAACTGAGAAATGATGCTGAAGATTCCACAGCAGAATCTTCAAGTAGTAGTAGGAGAGAAAGGAATGGAGGTGTAGTTCCAGTATGGCCTCCTCCAGCTTCTAGTTACTCAGAACAAATTGTAGGAGATGAAAATGGCAGGGGAGCTAGTTCATCTTACTTGCAGAGGCATCCTCAATCTCACCAACTTATGAATTGGAGGCGGCTACCTCAGACTGGGTAATTACTAAATTCTATTTAATCTTACACAGCGCTCTCTAAACAACTTCAACTTACAAAGCTCTTATGTCCTAAGCATTTGAGGATCTTCTATGCAGGGATACCTGCTTCTGCTCATTTCTCAGGCCTCAGTGAAATTTATTGAACTCTCATCTTCAGCCTCCTTCTCTCTTTATTTTGCACTCTTCATTATATTTTTTTGTTCCTTGAATGGCTTTTGTTGTTACCTGATACATTTTTATAATTAATATTTTGGTATCAGGTAATCCATATCAAACACAAGCAGAGAGTAGAAGCAGAGTTGGAGAATTCAGTGGCGGCTCATTTTGTGGGAAACTGAGATGATGAAGCCTCATTGGACAGGCATCTGCTGTGTTCATTTTCCTACTCAATTGACCAGTTCTGACATTTTTAACGACGGGCTTCAAATGTGTGTGAAATTTTCAATTCACCCAGGCTGATCATCTGCAGCCCCTTTTTCTTTCTTGTAAAACACGTGTAGCTTGAGCCGTTATTGAATGCTTATCCCTTAAGAAACTGAGGTTTGTGCTCCTCATTTTATAATCAAGGCATGCAGCAATTATTAGTTACTAATCACGCTTCATTTATATGTTATACCAACACACACACAAAAGAAACTTGATGAAAAATACATGCTTATTGTCTGGACACTTGTACGTAAAAAAACGTTTTGTTTTTCACATCTACTATTTCGTGGAACCATAGTTCGAAATGGACGGGAAAAGGAGACATCAACACTGATGTTACGAGAAATGCTTGGTTTGTATGATGTAAGGTCCCAAGTCACAAAGATTCTCAGAGTTTGATCATTATTGTTGGGGTTTATCCCTGGTGTATCAACTAAAGATCCTCTCATGTTTGGCTTATTTTGGTGCGATCTTCAGGCCTTTATCCGGTTTGGGTACTTAAGTAGACTGTAAACCCCACTGGCAGTGGTGGCTCCCATAATAGGGCTAATGATATAGATCCAAATCTTTTTAAAGACGCCAGAGACAATGGCTGGCCCCAAACTCCTCGCAGGATTCATGGAAGCTCCAGTAATAGGCCTGCGAACAGAGAGCTCGGTTATATGGTAAGCACTTTGAATGGAGCTATGGGGTTAGCAAGTCACTGGACATGATCAAACTGTGAAAGAAAAGAAGGTAAGCAGTTTATTTACCCAACAGCGATGACGTTGATTAGAACTGCTGTGCCTATTGCAAGTCCAGCGAGGTCTTTGCTCTGTTTCGGTCAGTGGATGAACCGGAAATGGGGATCAATTTTTCAATTCAAGTGTTTAAGATATAACTGGCTAGTGACAGAAGACTACGAAGCTTCCAAAATGCAAGAAACATACCCCTCTTTGATCAATGGCCACACCACAAATGGTGAGCATTAGTATGAAAGTGGCTATGAACTCCCATACCAAAGCCTCGAGGTGACTCGTTGAACTCGAGTACTGGGTCACCACCACCCTAATGTCTGCCTGCCCTTCATACAGCACCTTGAGGGTGAGGCTAGCCAGTATAGCACCCATCAGCTGGCACAGCACGTAAATAGGCACCTGACAACCAGAAAAATGTTGCGAGTCACAGAACAGAATTGTAATTGCAAAGCAAAGTTTACTTCAGCTGTAAGAAATTGCTAAGTGTATTACAAGTTTGAAAGGAAGATTGCGAGCAACAGCGGCGGCTATAGATACTGCAGGATTGAAGTGGCCACCGGAGATATGACCAACTGAATATATAGCCACCGTCAACGAAAGACCTGCGGCCAGCGCTTCTCCCACTCTGTTAAGCTGCTCCACGTTACTGACCAGACCAGCCCCACATCCCACAAATATAATGACATAAGTACCCACGAGCTCTGCTAGACCCTATTAATAACACACAAGATTGGGATTACACATATATATTGCTACTTTTGTCTATCTTGGAATATGATATGGCATAGTTTTGGTCTAGAGCTACCTTTTGGAAACTATTTGGAGAGGCTTCTTTGGTCTCTTGGGTACTTGTTTGGATGTCATCAAAGTACTTTGCTTCTCTCATAGTTTGCTCAAAAGATACTCCAAACTTAGGTGGTGGGGAATCAACTCTAACTGAGAGTGAATCAGCCATGAATGAGCCCATTTCAAGAATGGTAGCCCTGCGAATATAAAGTGTAACTGCGAGTAACGTATTCTTATATGCAGAAGGCGAAGGCACGCGCTTTGTCTTTTGCAGCGAACTGCCGTTTTCATCTCTGGTCTCGGGGAATGCCACGTTTATCTATAATGTTTCACCATGTACTTTGTTTTCATTTGTAAATCAGGGAAAAATATTGTTAGAATGGAGGTTCCATCCCAGGCCGGCAAATTTTGAAAGCAAACTGGTGAAGCGAAACCGAATATTCCGAGTGGGGTTCGTTCTCTAGCCTTGAACGTTAATTCTTTATAACTTTTGGAGACAGAAATACATTATAAATGCAAGACGCGTGTGGTTTTACAGTGATAATCAACTAGCGACGAGCAAACCTACAAACAGAATACGACTCATTACAAAATGGAATTTCCTACAAAATTGAATACTGACAGTGCAAAACGCGATGCCAAAAGATTCCTCTTGTGACGCATTCCTATAATGGAGGGAACTGGTTTTGATGCTCATCGTCGTCCTGTGGACCATCTAAATTTGATCTGGACGGTTCAGATTGATTTTTTTACTTTTATATTTTTTATCAAAAATAATTTTAATGGTAGAGGATGTAAAATAAAGATAATCTCTCAATTAACATTTTTTTTTAAAAAAAATGATTTTTTCATATAGAAAAAATAAAATAAAAAATTTAAAAAAAAAAAAAGATTCATCTGGACGGCCAGGAAGTCGTCCGTACGCCCGGGCTCCCTTTGTCCACTGGAATGAGCAGGGAATCCAGATCCTATAATGGAGAGAGAAGCAAAATATAGATAGTTTCCGGAGCTACTAGCAATTTTGTCTCAAAAGTTATCACCCGAACAATCTTGTCTTAAAAGCTTTTTAGGTGGCGATTTTATCTTGATCAGTTATCTCAATTAATTTTGACTATTAGTTAACTAAGTATGCTTTGAACTAATAATCCACATTTCATCCACATCATTTTTGTTGAAGTACAAATTTGCCTGAGAAGTCCATGGATCATCTCTTACATTTTTTTCTTTTCTCAAAGTCATATTTAAAACTTGCAAGGAAAATGTACATTTTAACAAAAATGACATGTGGGACGTGACTATTAGCTCAATATATTTAGTTAACTAACGATTAAAATTAAATAGGATAACAATAAGGGGAAAATTGTTCACCATTTGCACTACTGAGGCAAAATTGCCTCTTAACCTTTTCTTATTTTTTATTTTGCCAAAAAAAAAATCGAATTAAATTGATATTTTTATATTTAAAAAGGTAGTATATGATTTGTTTGTTGCTTTTGTAACTTTAATTTGTAATCCGTTCCAGTTCATCCTTCACCTAAAAAAAAAAAAAAGATGAAATAGGGGGTCCAACTCTTACAAATAAATTTATTCACGACTTTGAATGTTTCAGTAGTAAAATTAATTAGCCAACCAGACAACTTCTGGAGCCAAGCAGTCCCAACTCTACATACCAGACCTTTCAATTAACCAAGAAGACAAATTTAATTAATGTTATACTGCCTTTCAAGTAGTATTATATATAATCTTCTATTGTAAAGCCCTCCCTTCAAGTGTGAGTGTGTGTGTGTTTTACTGGCAAGTAGTACGGAGTAATTCTTTTATGGCTAAAATATATCTTTTAGTCCTTTAAGTTTTATATAAGGTATACTTTTGGCCCCTTAACTTTATAAAGATATCCTTTTGGTCTCTAACACCGTTAACGCGTTGCTAACGGAAAAAGTTGATCAAATGAACTCAAGTGATACTAATAAGACTTAATAACACAAATTTTACATATTCTTCAATTTACCCATATTTTAAATTTAAGTCTAATAGTATTTAATTATAAAATCATCACTTAAATTTACATCGTTATCACTTGAGTTTACATTTTCCGTTAGCAAAACTAACAGTGTTAAAATCTTAGGACCAAAAGTATAGTACGGAAAACTTAAAAGACAAAAAATATACTTTAGCCTTCTTTTATAGTGATGGCTTGAAAGCTTTATGGTTTTCACTTCCCATCTATTTTTGGGTTGATTGAGCTAGATGGCCGTCAGGTTCATTTACAGTAATACTGATAGTTATGGAATTTATTTTGGTCTTAATCTGTACTCTACTGTAATCTCAATTGTTTTATCTCCCTTAATTAGTATTTAGTCACACATTTTTCTCATTAATTTCACAATTTTTTTCTCTCTTCTTGCCCACGGGCCCCACGTTTAAAATACTCATTAAAATCGATGTATTTTAGTGAGAGTGACCCGCTCTGCTTAATGAAGTTTTTCAATCCTGGTGAATCAATTAACAAAGTCTTATGTTTAGATTAGTACATAAAGGAATGGTGAACATCCGATACATTTTGAAAAGCTTATTTTATTGGTTGAGTTTGAATTCTTATATTGGTTTTATAAACAATACAACGGGAATCTTAGCTATGATTTTGATGCTTGATGATCTCATACCAGTGGATGTACAAGACTGGTAACATGATTAGAACCCTGATTCAGTTGCTTTAAATCTTGAATGTTGCCTCTCGTTTCTAATATAAAACATATTTTACCTAATTTAGTTATATTAAAAAAATTAATTTAAGGTAGTTAATATGATGTGTAGGTATATTTTTTAAAACACTCTAATCATCTTCATTGATTATCTCATTTCCTCTCTTCCTTAATAATTGTTAAAGTAACATCAATAAAAATAAATTTAGAAAAGATTGGAAAGTATACAAATTATACATTATATCTAGAATTAAGATAAACTATCTAAATCACGAGCGGATTTAGGGGTTGTTAGGGTGGCCCCCTAAAATTACAAAAAAGAACCCAAAGTCTTAGAAAATTATATTTTAGCCTCATAAAATTTTAATATTTTCACTTTAGTCCCCACTAACACTAAGCACTAAATATTTGTTTAGGGACTAAAATGAAAATACTAAAAGTGTTATGAGGTTGAAATGTGATTCCCAGAAATTCTAGGTTCTTTTCTATAAGTTTTGCCCCTTAATTTCAATTTCCAGCTCCACTACTACTCTAAATATTCTTATATTAAGGACATGACATAGTAGTTAATTACTTGAAGTGTTCCTTCCTGTAAGTCATTTGTGATATATCCTTCATCAATTACAGTGTTTAACAAAGCACTAAAAGAATATTCTATTCACATCTAACTCCATGGTCTCCTTTATATTCTTATTTCTAACAAATAACATACTGTATATGTTGTTTTACGTGCGTCTGATATCATATATTTTGTTTAAAGTTTGATTATGTTATTTGGCTCATTGATCTAGTCTATACACTCAGTTATTTTGTACATGTATGTGTTTAATACAGTAATACATTTTCCCCATGTTATATTAATATATATATACATCTTTAAACATTTATTCCTTTTTGTTTTTCTTTTTTCTTTGGTTTGGTACATGCGATCATTGTTGTCAAACTCGCGAGTTGACTCTCCGATTTACTGTTTTTACGCTTCTAGCTTACAAAAATGAGTTGAGTCGAACAGTAAACTCGTCTTAGTTGTAAACTAGGTTAAACTCACCATTTATACATCGAGTTTTGTTTTTACGCTTTCTAGCTTACAAAATCGTGTTAATTTATTCTTAAACTCGTGTTAACTTTTTTGATTTGATCATCTTTAGCGGCTTTATATAAAAATTTCTTTATTAAATATGATAAATGATGAATATTGATGGATTTAATTTCAATTATTTGGATTTAAAAGATATTTAAATCAAATTGTTCTCATTTTTATATTTTAATTATTTAATTATACACTAATAATACATATTTAATAATAAAAGTAAACTCTTTCGAGTTCACGATATAAGTTTACGTTACTATCATGAATTTACTTAGACCCATGAGTTTAACAATGCGTTAACAATGCGATGGATCAGTAGGTAGGGCCATTACTGGTAAATATTAAAAAAAGATGTTTTCCAAGTTGGGCACTAACTCGAAAGATTAATCTTATCGTTAATCATCATAAACGTAGTGGTGCTGCAACGCGCTTATGACATCAGGATAGTTAACTTGACGCCACGCAACTTTTAAAAACCAGCAATTGGATTTTAGTATGCAAGTCTTAATTTGCTAAATTACGTCTTCTTTGATTAAAGCATTACCATCCCATAAAAGTCAAAAAATCTCTTAATTATAAGAACTACTCTTTATATAATACTATTATGCGGTGTTCACAAACGAATATTTTTAAATTCATATATATAAGCTGTTAATTACTGAAAAGTACTATCTTTTTCATGCTTGGAGAGATTTTTATTTGCTCTCTGCTGGTCAATTTGATAAATAGGATAGATATTTTACGTTGATTTATAATTATTGTACGTCCATAAACCGTACCATCTATAAATCAATACAAGATTATGTTTTGGATAAGGACAAAATAAAAAGAGACAACATCACAGCACAAGTATCTTAAAAGGACCAAGAGTAAATTTAAAAGAATAATTTTTGAACCACAAATAAAAAAATATTCACTTACTTTGGGAGCTAAAAAAGGTTTTTTCATGTACACCCGGTATAATCTAGTTTGAAAGTAGATTTCAACCATAAATATAAGATTTATTTATTATTATTTTTAAATTACTATATTTGACTTATAAGCTGGCATATAATATAATAATATAAAAAGGTATTTCTGAGAAGTATGTATATATGCTTAATTTATTTTTCTTTATTACTCTTCTCATATTTCATATATATTTATATATTAAGATCGTTGAACAAGTCAAAAGCCGTCCACATCTTCCTTTCCTGTACATAGTGTACATAGTAATTAACGTGAGGAATGGAAGATGTGGACGGCTTTGACTTGTTCAACGATGTTAAAATGCTAAACGAGAAGGTCTCCACTGATGAGTGTCCTAAATTGTCCAACACTAGTAAAAAAATCTTGCCTGGACCAATCGCATTTGTGGAGAAGGGATGAGTATACTTGTCATGCAAGAAACGTGTGAAGAGTCCAAATTATTGACTAGTTCAAGTTGTTGTTGGTCAATCTTGTTATAGCCTTGATGGCTTCATTGTTCATTGAAAACCTGCTTCAACTACTCCATGAGGCGCCACTGTGTGTGTCCTTTTCCATTATTCATTTATTTGATTGAATGTGTCTCTGCGTTTACATCTGTACTTCTTCTTCTTAGCTATGGCTGCTCTAGCCAGTGGCCGATTTCAGCTTACTATCCATCACTCAATTACAACTGAAACTTTAGAGACTCTACCGCTACGTTCACTAGGTTTGATTGGTCAATCTTAAGGCGTAAAGGATTTTAGCTGGTTTGTAGAATTATATGTTTCAGACGTTTATGATACGCTATTTAATTATATATTATTAAAAGCTTGTGTTAAAGCTGCCACCAAACCAAGAATGGGCCCACATTTAGTTCCCATGTCACATACACGTTAATACGCGTTTTTGTTCATTGTAAGGTGGCAGATGATTATGTTAGCGTCACTGATCAGGCATGAATTTAAAAATGCTACTCCTATATTCTTTTTTTTTTTTTTATTATTGGGATAATAAAAGCAAGTCAAAGCTTGAAAACATGAAAGTGAAATAGGAATTAAATTACAAGACTCTAGTTCTTAATACAAATATACAATAAGTGAAAAGATACTAAAAGTGATGAGAATCACTAATCCTTCAAAACCATATCTAAACACCAATGATAACACTATGATCTTCCTTTATCATATAATCAATACAAGAGATATTTTTTCTTGGAGTATGATGAAGTTATGTCTCAATCGTGGAACAAAAATTTATAGTCTTCTAAATAATGTCTTTAAGGGGGTGATCAGTAGGAAAATCTCTATTGACGGCATTAAGATGATCAGAATATATAACGAGTATATATCCTATCCATAGCTTTTCCTACACATTTGATGCACCTTTCATTTTGCAATTCTTGAGGACGCTCAAGATAATAAAGTTAAGAACTTACTTTATTAATTTCTTCAAGTTTAAAGCATAAATTGATTTTGTCTCTTTTTCTAAATGTTTTTTTCAGTATTTAAATTTGTGTTTTTCTTTTTAAAAGAATGAGACAGCAATCCATTATAACTGCTTGCTTATTCTTAAATGTTACTCTATTCTTCATGCATGTAGCACTAGCACTAGAATTTACACAAACAATTTCCTCTCTATTATTCTTTAACTGTCGAAGTACTCATCCAATCCTAATTATAGAATAACTTTTGAAAGTTGAAATTGTTTCTAAATTTAAGATATATTTTATATATTTATCAATCTTTTTTTAATTTACGCATATTGATCCTCCTTCACCAATAACAACGAAGAGATGAAATGAGGGATATGTTTAGGGTATTTTAAAAAATACATATTATATTAACAAATTCGACTAACTTTCTTAATTTAATTAAATTAGATAAATATATCTAATGTTAACGAGCCGAAGAGTAGTCAATAATTGTCTCCAGAAAATTGCAAACTGGCATCTCACATGAGACGCCAGAAGATAATTTTATATAATCTCGACATTATCAAAACCCAAAACCAAACATGCACAGGCTACTGACCCAACCTTCTCCTTTTACTTCCAAGGACAGATAATCTTCGTGGACCAAGCTTTTTATCAGATTAGTTGTTACATCAAACAAAGTACTGACTAATGGGAGCCTTTACTGTTTTTTTTTAAAACAAAATTGTAAGAGAACATGAAAGGTTAATGTTCCGGAAAAAGAGGTTGAAACGATAGTCAAAACGAAATATGTCTACTCTTCTAGAGGATGATACAAAAATGTTTAAATGAGCTCAAATCTTGTTTTTTTTACTTAAGTTATGCGCTCATATTGGACTTTATCCAAAAGCACTCAATATAAATACAAAACATAAAAAATCAATGTCAGTGTAGTTCATTCATTTTTAAGCTCTACAAAACAAATATACATCGACCAGACCAACTTGCTTTATTTTCAAATTTTGGCTCAAGTACGCGAGGCAACTTTTCTTCCTGTTTTTGTCAAAAGACCTCAGAAGACTCCGAAAACGGTTTCATATAACAGGGCATTGCGTCCTTAGGTTCCACTCTCGGTATTTTTTCTTATCATCTGTTTTAAGAAAAGTCTGCAAATGTCTTGCCCCTTTTTGTATGGTTCTTGAATATCACGCGTTTAATTTAGTTCGAGTGCGAACTGATTAGGAGGGGAGAACGTGAACTATCCAACTACGGAAGACCGAGTTGAAACCTTTTCTAAGTTTTGATTGGACCCGTAAGATGAATTTCTCTAATACTGATTTGCATCTCCCTTGATTTTCATTTTTGTTGTGGTATGTGTCTATCTGGGGTTTTAGGTTTGTTTTTCGAAGGTTTTCATCTACCTTATTTATATCGATTGGCTTTCGATTTTTGATTGTACAGCTCGTGATTCTGGAGGAAGTTTGTGATTGCAGCAGGTGGGTTTGCTTCGAAATTTTAATTCAAGCTGTCCATCTAGTGCTCTATGTTGACAACTATTTGAAAATTTGAACAAGTTGTTCAGCTTTTTTCATGGATAAATTATGCTGTTTTCAGTCTTCCTACTCTCAGGTAAGAGTGCAATATCTTCCCGATTTGTTTCTTTGTCTGAAGCTCCTACTTTAAGCATTGTGTTCTGTGCATTGAGTCTTGAAAAGAAATTTGATTTTCTGTAGGGTGATGACTAATTTGAATATCCATGTCTATATTCGTACTTGTTATTGGTCGCCAGCTTTGGTGAAAGGTTGAATTTCGAATTCTGAGATGTGAATTTTGTGGTAATGGTTTATTTAGTCATCATCGTGTTTGACAGGGGACTAATTTTCTCCCCCTGTCCGTGTCTATTAATTGTTTTGGCATTTTCATGCATCACATGCGTAGTAAGATTTATTTTGTTACCGAATGCTAGCTCTTTCATGGTTCTACAGCTTATGGTATTTTTGAAATCTGCCTCAAGGGGAGGTTGAATGGTTTAATTGAATACTTGTCAAGTTAGAACTTATTTGAGATTTACCGGGATCTGAGATTTACCACCAGGAAGTCTCCAATATGCAATTTTCATGCGGAAACATTTTGTTTTGGGGTATTTTTTAACAGAGTCTCCATGTAATGCTTTTGGAAATCTGAAAGCGCTGTTTTCTTGACAGGGAATTCTGACTGGTTATTTATTCTGGACTGGTTAGGATTTCTGATTAGTTTTGACTTCTTTACAGCTTGTAGCTTCACGTTCTTCATCAAGCACTGGTAAGGGGAACAATATTGAAGGATCAATAAAGTATGGTTTTTGCCTAGTAAAAGGGAGAGCTGATCACCCAATGGAGGATTATCATGTTGCCAAGTTTGTGCAGATTCAGGGAAAAGAGTTAGGGTTGTTTGCTATTTATGATGGCCATTTAGGAGATCGAGTACCTGCTTACTTACAGAAACATTTGCTTACCAATATCATAAAGGAGGTGGATTCTTCCTATCTTCTATGCTAATTTTATTATATATTAGATTGATTAGGTTTAGTTCTTAAACTTAATGTAATATTTAGGAGGAATTCTGGGAAGACCCCACTGGATCCATCTCAAAAGCTTATGAGCGAACAGATCAGGCAATTCTTGCCAATAGTTCTGATTTGGGGCGTGGTGGGTCAACTGCAGTAACGGCAATATTGATTAATGGCCAAAGGCTGTGGATAGCTAATGTTGGAGATTCACGAGCAGTTCTCTCAAGAAAAGGTCAAGCTGAGCAAATGACTATAGACCATGAGCCCAACACAGAACGAGGGAGCATTGAGAATAAAGGTGGTTTTGTCTCCAACTTACCAGGTACTTGAGCTACAATTATTTCAATTTCCGATTTCTGTGGCTCCACACTTTCTTGAGAGGTTCTTTTGTCTAACCTGTAGCCTCCTTTCCAAAGTGTTATAATAGTGTGAGTATGTCGGATAGTTTGAAATGAGTGTGCTGACTACTTGTGGACTTGGCTTGGACTAGTTGTCCTAGTATTTGACATGAATTTTTACAAATGAGCATGGAAGAGCTTGACTTATTAAATTAGCGATCCCATTCAAATTCTTCTATCATTCGTTTCCTTGAATAACATGGTATTGGAGCTTAATTTGATTTAAGAGTAAGCCTTCAAATGGCTAGTTCTTTTTTTTTTTTTTTTTTTTTTTTTTTTTTTTTTTTTTTTTTTTTTGGGGGGGGGGGGGGGGGGGCTGGATTTAACTATTAGGTGAAACATTTTTCACTTGCTGGAATGTTTTTCACTAAGTTCTTTTTATAGAGACATTCGATTTAAAAATTATAAGAACTGCACATATGCAGCAAGCAGATACGCTTGTATTCAGTAATGGCTGAACGACCTTCCTAATGTCCCTTGAGGCCTCCATATGGTGTTGGTCATAATATTCATGGTGTTGTTTTGTTTTTGCCTGGGCTTTCATGGTACTTTACTTTGTTTTTCAGTAGTTTCCTAGTATGAATTAGGTGCTGTGAGGTTTTGGTCTGTGGCCATGAGTGTGCAATGGTTTGGTTAAGTGTGTTAGTTACTTGAATGGCCTGTTTGCTTGGCCTAATTTAAGATTGTAGATGGACAGGAGCCTGACTAATAAGGTCAGTGGTCTCATTCAAATTTTTCTTTCACTTTTTTCTCAGTGACGTCAAAGTAATGAACCATGTTCTGGTTGCTTGTGTAACTTTTGGAGTCCTGTAGAAGCAGATGCAATGTTTTACTCCATTTTTGAAGTCAAATAATTACAACACACATTAATGGTGTGTCTTTTGAACAATATTTCACGGACTTGCCACAAGAAAGATTCTATATTTTATCTGGATGCTTTCATACAAATCGCCAATCCTTGAGATGATATACCGTCCAGTGGAATTTTTCCTTATCTTTATTTTACAGGATTTCTGTGATCACAAGTTGCAAAACTGTAAGCATGAGCTGTTGGTGGCGATCTATGAGATTCATTGCCAATTATAGGCTTAAGCAATTGGCGATGAAAGAATCGAAGATAGATCTACAATAACCAAAAAAAAAAAAAATTGATGGTTTTAGTGTAGGAATGTACTGGTTTATTGCATGCTTATGTTGTAAGTATATTATTTTTATGATTAGAGTATGTTATGCCGTTGAGTAGATATGAACCCTACCGTTAAGATGATCTCTGCTGCATCTCAGGTGATGTGCCTAGAGTCAATGGACAGTTAGCTGTATCACGTGCATTTGGAGACAAGAGCCTCAAGTCACATTTGCGATCAGACCCGGATGTACGGAATGCTGCTATAAATTCTGATGTTGATATTTTAATCCTGGCAAGTGATGGACTTTGGAAGGTGAATTATTGCTGCTCAAACAATTGTTACCAATTAAAAAGTCTATGCTTGTCTAAATATATCTTGCATTTAAAGCTTTTTCCTGTACAACAGGTCATGTCTAATCAAGAGGCAGTTGATATTGCTAGAAGGATGAGAGACCCACAGAAAGCAGCTAAGCAATTAACGGCTGAAGCATTGAAAAGAGACAGTAAAGATGATATATCTTGTGTTGTGGTTAGGTTTAGGTGATGACATCTTTTAAACCATGTTTCTTGCTGGGTGCAGTTTGTTTATACAGAAAAAAAGGATATCTTTGCAGGGTTGCCAATTTATGAATTGAACTAGACAACGTATACAAGACTAACAGAGACTACATACTCAGTTGGCAGTTAGGTTAGTCTTGACTGAATTCTTCTGAATCAGTAACTCACTGAAGAAAAAGTTGACAAGGGTTTGTTGAGCTGTAAAACCACCTGGTTGATGAGGTTGTAGGGTTTGGGATTGTTTGATTTCTTTCTTGAAGGTTAATGGGAATCTGCTGTATACTTTGTTCGTTTATTCTGCATAAGTGACCAGTGGGCTCTGTGTAGATAAAGAATTTGCGTTTTATGGGGATTGGTTTTATACAAATTTGTGTGGAGATTGATTTGAAATTGAAATCGACAAGACAGTGATCTTCGATTCTTTTCTATGTTGCAGTATGAGAGGGAGTCTTAGCTAAAGAGTGGCAAGTGCATTTGTATGGAGAAGCAAGTCGTTGTGCTAATATTTTAGCTAGGTTTTCTCATGACTGACTGAGTGATTTTCGTACCGTTAATCATTCTCAATCTCGGTACAAAGGGATGGTAGATGATGATATGATCCTCTCCTCTTCTTCTTCTTCTTTTTTTTTTTTTTTTTGAAGAAATCTTTCGTACCTCCATCTTGGAAATAGATCCTTTGATCATCCCATTTTCTTATTATCTCTCATAAATCCATTTGGAACGTTGATTGGGAAGGAGAGTTCATCTGGACTATTGATTAGGAAGATGAGATAAAATCGAATGAGTAAGAATTTGATGATGTGGCTTTTTTTTTTTTTTTTTTAGATTGATTAGACGAACATGATTTAAAGGTTATGAGAGATGATGAGAAAATGGATGATAAGAGAAACTTGACTCATCTATTTTTGAATAACTAACAATTCACATTCAGTAGATGGGAAAAGGGGAGGAGTTGTTCGAGAGGTAATTATTTTCTATGTTCTTTTGGGGATAATTTTCCTTCCTTTGATTAGACGAAAAAATGACTTCATGTTGATTTTTTTGGGGTAAAAGACTTCATATTGATATTTTAATAAGATACTCCACCCAATCATTGATATAAATTCTGTTTTCCTAATTTGATTGTATTAAAGAAGTTAATTAAATTAGTTAATATAGCATGTGTTTTTTTTTTTCCGGTTGCCCATCCGGTATCTAGAGCTTTGCTTTTTCGACTAATTCAAATCCGAAGGGTTGCACACTTGGCTATGGTGGGTGAGTCTCCCGTAGCAGATTCACAAGGCTCGATGTAGCATGTGTTTTTTAATTACCATATTTATCTTCTTTAATTCTCTCATTTTTTTCTTTTTCTTGATTATTGTTGAGAGAGTATCGATATGGGTAAATTAAGAAATGATTGATAAATATGAAAGCTATGTATTATATTTGAGACTAAGATCAATTCCTCAAATGTCTTATATTAAAGATTAGAGGAGTAATACAAATTAAAATAAGTAAATAATTATGAATGAACCCATAAATATAAATAAATATTTCAATGGAAGGGGCATGACGAATTAGTAGTAATAGTATTAGAGATCGGTGAAGCACAACGACTAGGTTGAATAGTTGAAAATTGAAATTGATTGATTAATACGCTGTTACTCTCTCACACACACTATGTGTTGAGGGATTCAGATTTTCTCAGTATCCGTTCCCTCAGTATCTTTCAGTAGTTTTAAATTCTAACCGTCTAATATTTAATCCTAGTGTCCAAAGAGAGAGACATCGTTTTTTTTTTTTAAATTACCTCATGCAGTAGAAATTACTCACGTGATAGAAATGAAATTTTAGAAAGTAAATGACGTAGCTCTCTCGAGACATTTGGATCAAATATTGGATGGTTAGGATTTAAAGCTACTGAGGGATACTGAGGGAACGGATATTGAGAGAATTGGATCCTTTTTACAATTTTTTTTTAATATATAATTTTTACAAATTTTTTTGGGAAAATTACACACAGTCCCAAGGAAGATATATTTATAGTTAGGTCCCACCAATTCATGAAATTACCCTGAAGTCCCAAGGGACCTCTGTGTAAATATTTCATATGAGTAAAAGACCTTATTGCCCTTCTACTTCTTCCTTCTCCTCTCTCTCTCACATACGTAAGGTGCAACGCCGGCAGCAGAGGGAGCACGTGGAGTAAGCACTTCGACGGAGATGGGACTGAAGTTGAAGAAGACGGAAGCTTCAACTTGATCCAGATCTGTGTTGCAGATTGACCACTGTTATAAGCAGTAAGCAATTCGACGGAGCAACACGATGGAGATTCCCGATACGAATGTTGAAGTTGAAGAAGACGGAAGCTTGAAGAAGAGTCGATCCTCAAAAACCACGATGGAGATTCCCAGATACAAATGACTGTTCAGAAAGATGCAAGTGGAAGTCCAGATTCGGTAGGAGATTCCCAAATCAACATATCTTGCCACCACCAGATCGCGAAAACCTGTCTCCAAAACATGCTTCACCGAGCGATCGTGGCCTCACCGGAGCAGATCGACTTTCACCATCTCACATACATAAGGTTTTGAAGTTGTAGCACTTGGACTCGATCTCGAATGTGCGTAACCTCCCTCCTTCAAGAGAGGGAGGTTTTAAGCCGTGGTTTCCAGAGGTGAATAACAACACAAAATGCATAAATTAACAACACAAAATGCATAAATTAACCACAACTTCGAAAACATTGAATTTGTGATTTCTAAGTTCCGAGGCGATTAACAACACAAAATGCATAAATTAACAACACAAAATGCACAAATTAACCACAACTTCGAAAACCTTGAATTTGTGATTTCGAGTTGAGAGAGGCGAATAACAACACAAAATGCATAAATTAACAACACAAATGCATAAATTAACCACAACTTCTGAAAACATTGAATTTGTGATTTCTAAGTTCCAGAGGCGATTAACAACACAAAATGCATAAATTAACAACACAAAATGCACAAATTAACCACAATTTCTGAAAACCTTCAATTTCTCATGTCTGACTTCCAGAGGCGGTTAACAACACAAAATGAATAAATTAACAACACAAAATGTAGAAATTAACAACTTTTGAAAACCTTCAATTTCTCATGTCTGACTTCCAGAGGCGGTTAACAACACAAAATGCATAAATTAACAACACTGAATGCACAAATTAACCACAACTTCGAAAACCTTCAATTTCTCATGTCTCGACTTCGAGAGGCGATTAACAACACCAAATGCATAAATTAAAAACACAAAATGCATAATTAACAACAACTTCGAAAACCTTCAATTTCTCATGTCCGACTTCCGCAGGCGATTAACAACACCAAATGCATAAATTAACAACACAAAATGCATAAATTAACCACAACTTCGAAAACATTGAAATTGTAGGGCTAATGAAATTGTACTGTTTTTTGGGGTTGTACAGAGGAATAACGAGAGGAGTACTGTTTTATGTTGGTTTCGGTTGATGTGATGATGGAAAGTTGAGTTACAAGTTCGATAAGATTGAAAAAAGTTGTTGGTAATACGTGCATTTTGTGTTATAAATACATGCATTTTCGTTGTTAATACAAGGTTGTTGCTACTGATTGTCTGAAATATGGCGGGTACTTCGGGGAAAAATCTATTCGTTTCCTTCATTTTGGGGGGAAGTTTATAAATGGTGGGGGAGATAAAATTCAATATGTTGGAGGTTTGGTAAGAACAAAATTTATAAAGGAAGGCACAACCTATGACGAATTGTGAAGAATCATATCATCTATGATTGAAAAGGAAAGCAATGACATTCGATGAAATTCAAAGTTAGCTTTGATCCATCAACATACGTAGATCTTGTAGACAATGAAGGAGTGGATCATTTAATAAAGTTTAATGAAGAATCTGGGCATGTTTACATTGAAGAGAAAGAGAATAATGACAATGTACAACCACCATTAAATGCTGAAATGCAAGAGGAAGAAGAAGTGTAGGTTTAGTTGCTATAACAAAGCTACTTTGTTTTTGTATAAGTGTTGAATGAGGGCTCATTGTGGGAGATGCAATGAGGATGGACACACGGTGAGGACATGCAAAAATCCAAATCCCAACCGAAAACATGATGTACATGCTTTTGATTGTTAATTGTTTAGTCATTTTGTCTATACACACCTTGTATTAGTAACTTCTTGTAACACCTTTTTGTATTTTGGTGGGTGGACAAGAACTTGTAATTCCGCCTTACACATTGACGTGAAACTATATATGATATTAAGTTCAATGAGTAGGTGCAAATGCGGACTTACTCATACAACTTAATATTTTGAAATGATATTCACTTATTCAAAGAACCCTTATATAGTGTCAAACTTTTCCAATGTTGTTGTTAATTTATGCATTTTGTGTTGTTAATCGCCTCGGAACTTAGAAATCACAAATTCAATGTTTTGAAGTTGTGGTTAATTTATGCATTTTGTGTTGTTAATTTATGCATTTGGTGTTATTAATCGACTCTAGAAGTCGACATGAGAAATTGAAGGTTTTCAAAAGTTGTTGTTAATTTGTGCATTTTGTGTTGTTAATTTATGCATTTTTGTTGTTAACCGCCTCGGAAGTCGACATGAGAAATTGAAGGTTTTCGAAGTTGTTGTTAATTTCGCATTTTATGTTGTTAATTTATGCATTTTGTGTTGTTAACCGCCTCTAGAAGTCGACATGAGAAATTGAAGGTTTTTGAAGTTGTGGTTAATTTGTGCATTTTGTGTTGTTAATTTATACATTTTGTGTTGTTAATCGCCTCGGAACTTAGAAATCACAAATTCAATATTTTCGAAGTTGTGGTTAATTTATGCATTTGTGTTGTTAATTTATGCATTTTGTGTTGTTATTCGCCTCGGAACTCGTAAATCACAAATTCAAGGTTTTGAGAAGTTGTGGTTAATTTGTGCATTTTGTGTTGTTAATTTATGCATTTTGTGTTGTTAATCGCTCTCGGAACTTAGAAATCACAAATTCAATGTTTTCAGAAGTTGTGGTTAATTTATGCATTTTGTGTTGTTAATTTATGCATTTTGTGTTGTTATTCGCCTACGAAAACCACAACCAAAACCTCCCTCTTGAAGGAGGGAGGTTCCGCACATTTCGAGATCGAGTCCAAGTGCTACAACTTCGAAAACCTTATGTATGTGAGATGGTGAAAGTCGATCCGCTCCGGTGAGGCCACGATCCGCTCGGTGAAGCATGTTTTGGAGACGGTTTTCGCAGATCCTGGTGGTGGCAAGATATGTTGATTTGGGAATCTCCTACCGAATCCGAACTTCCACTTGCATCTTTCCGAAATCGCCGTATCCGGGAATCTCCATCGTGGTTTTTGAGGATCCGGCTCTTCTTCAAGCTTCCGTCTTCTTCAACTTCAACATCGTATCCGGGAATCTCCATCGTCGCTCCGTCGAATTGCTTTTCGCTTTATAACGGTGGTCAATCGCAGCACGTATCCGGCTCAAGTTGAAGCTTCCGTCTTCTTCAACTTCGGTCCCATCTCCGTCGAAGTGCTTACTCCACGTGCTTCCTCTGCTGCCGGTGTTGCACCTTACGTATGTGAGAGAGAGAGGAGAAGGAAGAAGTAGAAGGGTAATAAGGTCTTTTACTCATATGAAATATTTACACAGAGGTCCCTTGGGACTTCAGGGTAATTTCATGAATTCGTGGGACTTAACTGTAAATATATCTGTTCCTTGGGACCTGTGAGTAATTTTCCCAATTTTTTTTTTATAAGAAATTTTTACAAACTTTTAACAGAGCATCATTTATGAAATTTTGTGGGCCATCCCTCAGGCCCACTTTATGTAAGTTGTTACACCGACAGAGAAGCCCACAGTAGTAGAGGTCCATATTGGCCAATTCTAGGGTTTCGTATACCTTATATATACCCTCATGGTTGCCTTTGTGTCATATTTCAAAACTTCTACAGGGCATAGTCCTCGGCCTCGCATAGCTTAGGTTGGCGAGTGCTTCATTTTGTGCGTGTTTGTGAGGGTGTGTGTTTGTTGTTGGTGTTAAAAAGAGTAAATAACAACGGTAGGGTAGTTTAGCGTGGAAGTGAATTGCCTCTCCTTTCGGCTGCAAGGGCTGAGATCTTAAGATCGATTTCTTGCCGGCTTTGTTCTCGAGGCATACATCCATTCTCTGACCAAAGTCTAAGGGACTCGTCTTTATCCAGATTAGGCATTCCTCCTATTCTGGATTTCCCTCTTTGGTTACATTCCCTGTTCTCTCTGTTCTTCCGGTAGATTTCATCCGAAAACCAAAACAGATTAGATCTTTGGAATATAAGGAAGCTAGTTGTGCTTTATGAGCTGGTTCGCTGGCCCTCCATCTGGACTTGATTGAACATTTTCGTTTTAAATCTGTGAATTTGATTTTCGGCTAGATTTTTCCTCGTTGATAGGTATTAGAAATTTTTTTAACACGTTTTTCCGAGTCTCCTCTCAACTCTCATCTCCCCAATCTTTACATTTAAGAGTCTCCACATAATGCTTAGCAAGTTATCCTTTAATATAATAAAAGGACGTGTGTGTGATAGACAAAAATTTCTGATGCTTAAATTGATGCCTTTTATTCGTATAAATACTACCTTCGTCCTCATATTTTCCTCTTCTCTGCAATTGACTGGAGAGAGTAAAAACCATCCCACTAAGTACCTTCATGTTTCACCTTCTCCCTCTACTTCAGGTACTGGTTTCTCTACCTATCCCGGTAGGGAGAGTTTTTCCAGATCTAAACTGATTAGATCAAATCTATATGGTTCAGATTTGATTTTTTTAACTGTCAATTTTTAAATGAAAAAAATCATTTTAAAAAAATATGGTAATTAAAAGATTATCTTTATTTTAGATTCTTTACTCATTAAAATAATTATTTTAAAAAAAATAAAAAAAAATAAATTTGAACCGTTTATATCCAGATGAGGGTTTAGGGTGGATAGGGAAATTGATTCCCTCCATCAACACCGTGCATTTCTTAGTCTACATTTTTTTTTTGATATAAAAGATGGCTAGAAGCCTATATTAAAATAAACATTACAGAAGCGGGGAACTTAATCCCAAGCATTCTTGATTAACCCAAGATCTCAAATAAAAAGGACAAACCTCCAGCAAGGAGGACTTGGATATACCTACTTTTACCAAAGCATCAGCAATCCTATTACATTCACGGTTAACACACCTGATTTGAACCTGCCAAGTTCTATCTAAAAGCTCTCTAATCTTAATCATTTGAAGACTCCCATTATCGTGCTCAGGCATGAGACTACCATAATGCTGCAATATCGCTTAGGTGGTACAGAAATGAGTGAATTTCCTAGCCTAGCCTTATTGATTGACAGTGTTTACAGTCACCGTATTAAAGTTTCAACCTTCTTCGCACCACATGAAGAATGCTAGCCACGGTCGGGTTATTCTCACCGTTGACTTTTGCTCCTTCGGGATCTCGGGTCTGTTTGCATTATCCAAGGTAATTAAATCGGACCGGTCGGTCAGACTTGGGTTAAGGGTGGAGTGAGTCGAGATCAAAGTCAACCAGACTGATCAGGCAGGGACCAAACCGTGAGAAAAAAAAAAAGAGAGATAATTTAATTTCTTATCACATAATCCATAATTCCAAATACTATATATTATTTCAAGATTTTAAATCACTAGCTTTGTAATTATATACTTGTCGAATATTTTTTACAATTTTCTTTACAAATTGATATCAAAGCATCATATACCACCCAATGACATCTGAATTTGTAATGGAATCACAAACATTCATCATAACAAAATATCAAAAACCAAGTATATGACAACAAAATATTCCCACCTACATCATAACAAAATATTCTCACCTTCAATCACTAAACTAATAATCATCAACATGATAATCATCATTAAGATCAATCAACTCCCTTGGAGTTGAGACATTAGGAGGTGGAACTGTAGGAGGAAAAGTAAAAGAAATAGGAGCAACATGATCATCATTTAAAGATGAAGCCTCAACAACATCATCATCACCTATATATGAAATGAATAGAATTATTAGAAGTCATGTAAAAAACATAGTTATATTCTTGTGTGTAGAAATATAATTTAAATAATAGAAGAGATAATTAGAAACCTTCAAAATCCTCGCCATTTGTTCAAGTTGAATATTTGTCGATTCTACATTATCGAATTCGGGAGTTGGATCTTCTTCAAGCACCCAAAAAATCTAGTTTATCAACTGATTCATAATCAATGGGATCATAATTCTCTTTCTTCTTTTTCAATTGATTCCTATAATGCCAACATGATAGAAGATCACTATTAATGAAATGTATATTACTATATTTAATTAAGCTATAAAACAACCGTTCAAAAGTCATGACATTTAAGATTACCTAAATTTTAACCTCAGATTATAGTTTGTGAAAACCAAATCATCAAGCCTCTGATGCTCCAATCTATTTCTTCTTTTACTGTGGATACGCTCAAATATGCTCCAATTTCTTTCACAACCAGAAGAAGAAGAAGTTTGGCTAAGAACACGTATAGCAATTTGTTGCAATTCTGGTATTGAACCCCCGTAGTATAGCCACCACTCATCTGCAAAATAAAATAAAAGACATTTAGTATGTATTAATAATAATAATCATAATACGTACTTTAAAATATGAAATTTAATATACTTACGAGGAACTAGTTTTTGAAATGTTTTTTCACATGAAACCTTGTCAAAAGATCCTTTTCGTTCATGGTAGGTAGCAACTTGTTGCATCATTGTAATATAATGATCGGCATTGTCGGGTGAGTTTGCCTCAAACAAATTGACCACAAAGATCCATTAGTCTATGCTTTCTAACAAAGTCGGGACTATACAAGAACGCGGGATTCAACATATATGCCATTGCATGAAGGTCATTTTTCGAGATGTTTATCCCAACGACTTTGAATAATATTCGTGTAGGGCTTGTATAATTCCTTCTTCCTCGAAACATGTCCTTAATTACATTTTTAGCTCTCTCGCATGCCTTCATAGACATAAGGCATTGAAGGTTTCTCATCGTAATCAACAATCCTCAACAATTTTATCAACGGAGACACTAGTCTCACAACTTCAAAGCAATCTATCCAACCGATGATCTAGAATGATTTCTTGAAAATTTTCCGGCTTCGGTGCTTGCTAATTTGTGGTGCACAAAATGTTGATCAACAACCAAAGCTTGCAAGTCATGTTTGTGCGAATATATGCTATGAAGGGTGATAAATGTGGTAGCAAATCTTGTTGCACCAGGACAAACAATTTCCTTCCAACCCTGTCTTTTCCTTAACCATGACAAGAAGACTAAATGATTATATGCGAATAAAGTGATTTTAGATGCATTCTTTGCAAGGTCTGACACATGAGGCATGGATGCAATGTCCTTCAAAATAAGATTCAAACAAAGTGGTACATGTACAAGGTGACCAATAAATTGTTTTATATTTATTTGTTATCAATCTTCCACATGCCACATAATTAGCGCATTGTCGGTCACCACATGGACTATATTTGTAGGACCTATCCACTCAATGACTTCATTTGAATAGTGAGAATAAAGTGTTGGCATCTTTAACTAAATGCGAAGCATCAACTCGATTTCACAAATATCATACCATGTACTTGAATAGACTAAGAAATTAATTAGAGTTCGATGTCTAATATCAGTCCAACCATCAGCCATGAGTGTGCAACTATTTTCCTTCCATTTAGCTCGATGGCTATCAATCAGTAGTTGACACTCCTTTTTACAGTCTCTCAACAAATTAACCCTATACTCATGAAAGCTAGGGACCTTAAACCCAGGAACAATTGCAGTAGCACCATCAATGGCTTTTTGGAATAAAGGGCAAGCCATTGCATTAAATGGAATACAATTCACATAAGCCCAATGAGCAAAACCCATTTTTGCGTTATAATATGCTTCTTGACTTGTCCATGCACTCTTAATACTCGGTTGAGCACCAGGAGTTGTCCTAGGTGCAAAATAATTTGAGACTTTTTGTCTTGAAGCAATTGGTTCCTCAACTTCTCTATTTTCAACTTCTCTAGCTTCAACTCCTCTAGCTTGATTTACATTATCATTACCAATAGGTTTTTTCTTTGAACCTTCTAACAAAGATTCTTTCATTCTAGCTCGTATATCATGTGAGACTTTTTTACAAGAACTTACTTGACCACTCACACCAGCCAAATGTTGCTTCAACCTATTTATCCCACCTCCCCTATAAGTTGAAGCACATAAAAGACAAGTAAACACATTTACTTTTCCCTCTTTCTTCACAGAAACATATTCCCAAGCGGGATCTTTTTTTACACTCCCTGATGCTTGCGGTTGGGGTTCACTATTGTTAGGAGGACAGTTAGACTCGGGATTGGGGTGGAAGTATTATCGGTTCGTTCATTTCTGGCCTCCATTAACAACCACAAAGAAAACAAAAACGCACTTTCAACAATAGACACCAAGCCAAAAGCACCACTATGATTAATAATCAGAGCTACAATAAAGAACAAAACAATAATATCCAAATGTCAAAAAACAAAGCAAAACTGAGCAAGCCACAATTAAATAAATAAATAGCAAGAAGAACATATCTTGTCAAAGCATCTTTTTTGCGAGGCATTTAATCGATTAAATATATGTGTGTGTGAGGCATTGAAATAGATTAAATCAACTCTTTTGCAGAGGCATTTATATTTGTGTGAGGCATTGAAATCGATAAAATCAACTCTTTTGTAGAGGCATTAATTTAATTTCTTTTGCAAAGCCATTTATCTGTGTGTGAGGCATTTAATCGATTAAATATATGTGTGTGTGAGGCATTTAAATATTTAATCGCATCAACTCTTTTGCGAGAGGCAAAATAGTATCTCTATATAAAGAAAGTATCTTTTTTTATATACACATATTTTCGCACATGGCATATTCATATGCCAAACACACAATGAAGTATGATAAAATAAAATAGAAACACTTGAGAAGAATAGGTATATTACCTACAGACAATGCTTAGTTGCACAATGAAGTTTCAACAATGCTCAAATCAGATGAGACCTACACAATAAACTGATAAATTCATACTTAAATCACGAGGTGTGAAGAAGAACCAAAAAGGTTCGACAATGCTCAAATCAGAACAGAGGTGAAGTTCAACAATGATCAAATCAGAACAAAGGTGAAGAAGAAAAAAAAAGGTCTGACCTTTAACAACAAGCAACGAGAGGTGAAGAAGAACCAAAGGCCCTAACCACCCACGACGAACGGCGAAGAAAATGACTGTAGCAGCAACAAAAGGCAACGAGAGGTCAAAAGGTTCTACCTTTAACCCACATGACGGTGATTTCACCAGAACCCAACACCTGTATCGTGAAGCAGGGAGAGGAGCAGAGCAAGGGATTTGAATATTTGATTTTTCATTTGGCGAGAATCAGAAAATCGAAACTAATTTGATTGCCTTTTGGTTTTGGCTTTTTGGCTTGGCTGATTCAGCAATTTTTTTTTATAAAAAAAATGCACCCCCAAACGAGGCCGTTTTGTCATTTTGTGGGAACAAAAGAAATATGGAACTGGTCTGCTCGGCGGGTTAGGACCGGTTTACCCAGTTCACACCGGTTCCACCGGGTTAGCCCCGGTTCAGGGGCTTAACCCCGGTTTCTGATCAATATCAGACCGGTTCCAGGACTAGTTGGACGGTTCCCCGTCAGAACCGGCCGGTCCGGTCCGGTTCTGATAACCATGGCATTATCAGTGGAGAAGTGACAATGAGAGTCTGTGAGGGTGGCAGATAGGCAAAAAAGTAAGATTATAAATAGGGTGAAGATGCAAATAAACCGATAAACTATTAAGCCAGGAGCACCAAACACAAAAAACAATTGAAAGGTCCATAAATACCAAAAAACATTTAAAAAGTTGCAACTATCACAATCCCTTAGAAACTAAACCAACGGTGTTTAAATAGTTAGTAGGGGAAGACTTTGACGTTGACGTGGCACGGTGGGAAGAAATGTGTGGCATACATGTGTGTGAAAAAAAAAAACAAAAAACAAAAAAAAACAAAGCAAGCCGGGTTAAAGTTGTATTTCATCGATTCTCAATATCTCACCCTTCACCTCTCTCCTTCCTCGCCAACGCTCCTTCACCTTCATCACCGCCGGTGAGATTCTCCCATCACCACACTACCACTACCTCCATTCCTTCACCTTCTCAGCGTCGCGGAAAGCTCCGCTGCAATACACGATCGAGGAGGTAAAGGCGAAACCAATCTGGAAAGCGATCTAAAAACGAGGGTTTAGCTTCTATGTGAAATCTTCGTCATCGTTGACGGGAGAGAGTGCAAATACTTCGTAAAGTTTCGTTGGCCTTCATCTCCAGCCAGTTTCCTCTGGTAAAGCCCCTCTTTTCTCCAACTCTTCTTTCTCCACAAATCCCAATCTATGAAAACTGATTCTTTTGTTCATCTCGAAGATATCCTTCGTAAGGTCCGCCGTTCTCGTCGCCTTGCAACCCTGAATTCCAAAATTTTTGCTTTTGGCTTTGTTATAGAGAGCTTGATTTTGGGTTTGCATTTTTGGGTTTTAAATTAAAGTAAATTGTAGTTGCTGTATTTACAATTACCAACAATGCTATGCTTTTATGGGACAAAGCTTAAGATGGAATTTGTGTGTTTTGTTTTGGGTGTTAGAAATTTTTGTCTTTCCTATTTATTTCCTCATAAAATAAGTTATGCCCCGTCATTAAAATTTTTGCCCCCGCCCCCAACTATCATTAAAATTTCGATCCACCACTGGTTTTGGTTTGGCGGAGGTGGTAGCTGAAATTGATAGTCGATGGCTGTGTTCTCTTCCCTCTCGTCCTTGAAGCTCGCGACCACGCAGTCCAGATTCTGGTTCTCGGTCTTCTTTGTCCAGGCTCAGTGATGAAAGAGTATTTGAGAGCATTTCCGGCGATGTAAAGGGAAGCAAGGACTCACATTCTTATCCTTCAATCCTGACATCTTCAATTGATGACCCGAGCCACTTGGACATCTTCAATTGATACCCAATGGCGTTAGTTTAGTTGTGAGTGAATTGTAATAGTTGCAACTTTTTAAATGTTTTTTTGGTATTTATGGTCCTTTCAATTGTTTTTTGTGTTGGGTGCTTAAATGGCAAATTTTTGGTCTTAAATAATGTATTGGCTTATTTGCACCTTCACCCTTATAAATATGATTATGATTTTTGTTTTGATTGACAGTGATTTTTTCCACCAAACAGAGATGGTTGACGTCTAGGTTAACGTTAGCGGTTGAAAAGTCATTTAAGATAGAAAATAATTAAAAAGGATATGAATCTTATCGAATACTATATATATACATATTAGTTGTATTTATTGTTATAATTGAAATAAAAATTTAAATTTATGTAAAAAAATTAAATTAATAGATAAAATGGGTATGCATCATTTGTGGGATTTTAACTTAAAATATAAGTTTTTACTTAAGGTTAGGAAATAAAAGAATAATGAATAAATAATCAAATATTATTATTATTATTATGTAATATTTTTATAATAAAATCCTTCCTTCTACACTATAGCCATGACACCTTTAAATTTAATAGAAAATGAGTATCGCAAACGACTTCACGTGATTATCTAAACGCAATTGTTTGGTCTCATGGAGCCTTTTTTTTTCAATGGGTGTTTTTTTTTTTTTTTTTTTTCAGAAGTCCAGTAGCAAAAGAGCTATAGCAAATACCTCCTGTGGGCTTTTTTTTTTTTTTTTTATTGCTAGCACCACTAGGCTTTTTTCTTCCAAAAGTTCTCTCCAAACAAGCTTTTTAGAGAGCTTTTGTAGGAAAAAAAACCCAATGGTGTTAGCAGTAGAAAAAAAAAAACCACTTGAAGATGTTTGATGTAGCTTTTTTGTTTTTCGACTAAAGATATCTTTTAGATTTTGCATTTTTTAAGTTTACATTTAATTGATACTTTTGGTCATTAACTTTATAAAGTATACTTTATAAAGTATTTTGGTCCCCATAATTCTAACACCATTAGTTGGCTAACGGAAAACACCGACACACAACAAGCTCAAATGATGATTTATGCAAAATTAAGTGATGATTTGTGTAATTAAATATTATTAATATTAAACTTAAAATATGTGTAAATTGAAAAATTCTGAAAACTTGAAACCCTAGACATCAAAACCTTGATTGTTATAAACTTGTGAAAAAAGAAGAAGAATCTCTCTCAACTATGAATTGTTCTTCGTCCTCAACATATCACATCTATAGTCACAAGTCCAATGCGTATCTTTTGGCATATTGGTAGTTTGTTGCGTATCTTCTCTACAGCCACAAGTCAGGTGCGTATTTCAATTTTTCTGCAGATTGGCTCCTTTGGTTTTGCTTTCTTATATCTTTTCTCCTGCAAACTTTTTTTTTAAACCATCAAGCAAGTAAAAAAAATTATAAATAGAAAGTTATATTAGAACATAGCCCTAGTGCCTTTCATTCTCTAAAGAGAAGATCCATATGAACCTCAAAACCTGTCATCGCACCTTCATGCTTCCTGATCTCTCTGCGTATTTCAATTTCTCTGCTCACTCCATTACAATAGCCAAATGTGTGGGGGTCAAAGCCACCTGGAAAAATCAAAACCAATTGAAATTAGAGTTTAAAAAATCACATATGGTACTCTAGCGATGATTGAACTGAAAGATTAAGTAATAAATCACTTGCCTCCTTGAAGCGGATTATATTGGGATATCGAAGGGACTTGTGGTTCACAATTTCCCTTGCCACATTCTCGTAAATCTGGGATTGTAATAGAAATTTCTTAGAATCACACAACTCAAATAAGGAACATTTAATAACAAAACAAGGAAAGAAGCTTGAAGCCTATCTTCTAATCGATTGACTACCAAGAACGTAATCATGTGAAGGAAACGCAAAACGTAATCATCGTAAATCTAAAATTTCCGGCAATCTCTAAAGCAAATACCTCTCTTAGTTTATTAGTTCTAAGACAAACCTTGTAGCCACGCTCGATGTATTTCATGGCATTTATCAAGTAAACTTCAAGACAAGCGAGTTCCTTGGTCTCCTTGTTCCTCATGAGCAAGTTTTAATCCATGTCGACCCCAAAGTTAAGAAAAAACTTATACATGAAGAAACCCCAAAATCCTTTATGAGTTACTTTATCAGTTTTTTTTTTCACAAATAAGGGAATTTTGTGTCCGCACTTCACTATGGCTCCACCATTGGTATCACATACCCAACCGGGAAAAAGTGAGTGAATCTCAACCCTTAACTCCGTCGACGATGCTTGGGGAATGGAAGTAGGGGTGAAGTCGTTGGTTTCGGATGTGTGTTGTTGAGGTGGAGAAGACGATTCATTTTCTTTTTTCTTAGGGATTTATTTTAATTTTAAAATAGACACATATTTTAAATTTAATATTAATAATATTTAATTACATAGTCATTACTTAATTTGTGTACGGTCATCATTTGAGGTTCTTTGTGTCGACACATTTTTCGTTAGCCAACTAACGGTGTTAGAATTATGGGGACCAAAAGTATGCTTTATTAAAGTTAAGGAACCAAAAGTATACTTGATATAAATTTAAAGGCTAAAAGTATACTTTAGCCTTTTGTTACTAGGCTTCCGAAAAACACCAATTGAAAAAAAAAAAAAAAAAAGCTATAAGACCAAATGAAGGACCATTGCGTTGGATAATCATGGAAGTCAAGAAAGTCTATGTGGAATTGTTTTTTTCTTTATTTGCAGGGGCTTATTTTCTATTAAATTCAAAGGTGCCACGGCTATGCTGTAGAAGAAAGGATCTTATTGTAAATATATAATAATAATAATTGATTATTTATTCATTACTTTTTTATTTCCTAAACTTGACTTATATTTTAAATTGAAATCCCACAAATGATGCATGCCCTTTTTATCTATTAATTTAAATTTTTTTTACATAAATTTAAATTTTTATCTCCAATGATCACAATATAAACAACCGTATATATGTGTGTGTGTGTGTCTATATGCATATAATATTCAATAAGATTCATACTCTTTTTAGTCATTTTCAATCTCAAATGACTTGTCAACCTCTAATTAAACACAAATAACATTATAATCGACTTTTTTTCTTATCTTACTTTTGTAAAAGTTCAATAGAAAATAAGTCACCGCTCCCACCGTGAAACTAAACAGGGTAAAACTCTCATTTTTTTTTTTTTTTTTTTTTTTTTTTTTTGACTGTGCTTTTTAGGCCTCTCATTGCCTTCCCAAACGAATCCACATTCCATCTTTATATTTTTCTTAGGTGCTTCTCTCCCTAAGAAGCATATAAAGAAATATTGATAGTTTTTTTTATATTTTTTTTATTTATTTAAATTAAATTATATCTTGTATCTTGAAATATTTTTTGCAAACAGTATCTCAAATTAATTAATTTTCAAGATACTGGTATTATAGGAAAAATATTTCTGAATGCAGGACTGGAATGTGGACCTAAGAAGCACATAAAAAAAAAAAACATGAAATATGGAATGTGGAGAGAAGTACCTAAAAAGCATATAAAGAATGGAATTAACTAATTTCAAGATACTTGTTTCTTATGTGCTTCATAGGAAGAGACACACCTAAGAAGCATATAAAGAAAAGCATGAAATGTGGACTGCTTCCCAAACAGGTCCTGATAATCCTGTTTAAAATTCATCATGAGGCCAAGCATGTAAATATTGAAATTGTGTGGCCATTATTTAATTAAGTCTAAGTAAGTGGTCTATTTGGAACTAAAATTAGTTGACGAGGGATTGAGTTGTAGATAGTACTAATGAAGTAACCGTTTAAATATTAATTTTTTAAACATGATCAAATTAAAATGATGATGATGTAATTATAAAAAAGCAATTCATGTTATTTTGGACTCTTTACATTTAAAAGAATAAAAGTTACAGTTTGGGCTGCGGTGCTGATTTTGAAACTCAACCCAACTTGTATGCAACCCAAGATATATCTAAGCTATTGAAACAATATTTTGTACTTTGATTGATACTATTGAATCAGAAAATTACCATGACTCTATTAATGGGTTGGTACAAGTGGTAAGTGTGACTTTGTCGCTTAAGTAAGGTCTCGGATTCGAGTCTTATGAATGTAACTCTCCCACCATAGCTAGGTGCGCGATGCGGGTCGGATCCGGATTAGTCGGGGCGAAGCTCTGGTGAATCGGGTAGGTAACCAAAAAAATAATAATACCTTGACTCTCCTGAGATTTCTTTTTTATCACAATATTTTGTCACCTCATGAATTCGTGAAAATCAAGCTGCACAAACTATTGATTCGCACTAAGGTTTTCCTTTTTTAAGTACAAAGCACGGGCAGTTAATGAGACCTTCAAATAATACAACACGTAGCTCACGATCCTCAAGCCCTCATTCCCCTTCTCACTCGTTTGTCACGAGTCTATTCCCTGCAGCAAAACCCCCCAACGTTTTTCTTTAAGTGCTTTGAAGTTTATTGGTGAAAATAAAACCGCTGCATTCAAGTCTATCAACAACTAATTGTCCAAATATCTCGTTTACAACAAGATCATTATCTATGATTTTCTCATGGTCCTTTTGAATTCCTTTTTATATCTATTAAGGGTAAATGTGTAAAAATGCACATGAGCTTTTATCTAAGGTGCGCCTAGTATCATATACTTTTCGGAGGTGCAAAAATGTATATGAGCTTATAAAACCAGAGCAAAAATGCCCATGCCATAAAAAGAGGTTGACCTCTGTTAGTGGGATCCACATTATTTACAAAATAAAAATGTATACAATTTTTAAATTCCTCTAATGCCCTTCTCTTTAACCTTTGAACCCTCCATTCTATGTCTCCCTCTAGCCTCCTCGAGAGACCAAGCCGGATCATAGAGCCTAGCGGCTTATCCGGCATCGCCAACAATACCTATTGAACAACTACCCTCAACTTGGGCGACCACCCAGGACTGTCAGACTTCCAAACGTGTAGTTTCTCCGATCCCAGTGTTCTGCGCGAACGCAATCGACTTCCGAGAAAGTTCTCTTTTTTTGAAGTTATACGGGTTAAAAGATGTAACATCCCAGGCGCTCGCTTGTGGATATTGTCCGTTTTGGCACACAAGGCCTCACGGTTTTGTTTTTGACTGGGCTAAGCCACGTCCGTGAGGCTTTGTGTGCCAAAGCGGACAATATCCACAAGCGAACGCCTGAGATGTTACAAAAGAGGAGGGCTAAGGACAGGGAGAAGAACCTAACGAAACTTTCAAACAAAAAATTTATCCAAATTGAAATCCGTGTTCTTTCTTCGCATGCTTGAGCGCTTTCAAGAGAGACTGAATGCTACTCTTTGCCCCTTTGACAGCTAGCGAACTTACTTCCTTTACTGGATAAGATAAATTGCCTATACTATATAGGAAATTCCTTCTATCGATTATCAGGTGATGATTTTATATTCAGGAAAAGAAATTAAAAGCTCTCTATTCAAACCAAGTAAATATCAGTATTATAAAGTGTATTGAGCAGGCAAGTCGCTGAACGAGGTCAATCTAAGAAAGGTTAGGTGTTTGAACGCCTGGGATTATATATGTTTTTGTTCAGTGGAAGAAAAAAAGATCTAGGTTTGTTGATTGAGAAACAATAAGGATTTGGATACAGTCCGAGCTTCACGCCAAAACATGAATGCTTATTCACAAGGACGGCGAGAGAAAGCCATGATGGTGAGGTTGAATGGAAAAGGCACGAGATGAGTGGTGTTGGCGGTCAGTGAAGGTGGAGAGGGTGTTTTTATGAGGTGAGGGTATTTTGATATTTTCATAATGTACTTAACATCTGTTAAGACAATTTAACTAGCTCATGTGTATTTTTACAACTCCAAAAACCATATAGTACTGGATGCATCTTGAATAAAAGCTCATGTACATTTTTGCACCTTAACTCTATCTATTAATGAGATTAAGGATCGTATGTTCAGCACTACTACTAGTTTTTTTTAACCATCCCGCACTTCTTATTAGTGTTTCTAGGACTTCTGATGACTTCTTGTTAGTGATTCTAACTCATGGGGAGCACAAGCACGTTTTAACTTTTAACAATACAATTAATATCCAATCCAAACAACAGTAAACCATCCCCAACAAGAACAAACAAAAACGATAATGAAACAGTTAAACTAATTATTCAATTTTTTTAATAGGTTGGTTTTTATTTTATTTTTTCAATTTAAACGCTCCTTATTTTAACTTATGCATATATGCATTTAATTTAATAAAAATATTGAAAAAAAATACTAATAAAATGGTGGCAAAAATATGCATATATAATATACATATCTTATATATAACGGTTATTTTATTTTTACCTACTTTAATTTTTATTTTTGAAATCAATTTTTATATATTTCTGTTTTAAATAGTTAGTAATAATTAACATAAAATATATTAATTTAATTATGAAAGGTTTAACAATTTAATCACGTTCAACTATTGAATCATGAATGAATGCCTAAGCTACATTAACGGTTCTTAATATGGAAAAAGATATTCTCCTAATCATTTTTCTCTTTTTTTCTCATCGGCTCATCTAGGCCGTTGATTAAGAAAATGGGAGAGATATTAAAGTAGTATTGTGATTGACTGGACGAATATAATTTAAAGATGATGAAGGATAATGAGAAAATAATTAGGAGAGAAACTCAACCCTCTTAATATACGTCAGTATAGACAACCATACTAAATCCTCAATGTCGAAGCGTGAGCGACCTAGGCAACAATTCATGGCCATGTTCTTCAGGCAACTCAAGCTCAGATATAAGACCCAGCAAGAGTTGCCTATACTTGTCCTAACATTGAGTAACCATTCCTTGCTTCAAATTTTTCTGAGCAGATAGGGCATTAACAATTAACGCCTCGCCAAAGCATGCATTCATATTTCCCAAATATTCATCATCACCCTTTGATACCTTCCTTTTCTTAAGGAAAAAAATTTGGGACCTATGAAAAAACGTACATGCTGATCAAGATGTCTCAAGAGAATTGCTCAGAACTGTAGAACAAGCCACGGAATACCATCAAATTTGAAAAAATCAAGGCCAAAAAGCTTTGCAGGGAGACGATGTTGTAGTTGCCACCATGAACCAATTTACAGACAAATAACTGGTGGTCAGCCTCCGTTTGTGATGGAATTTACTGCTTTCAGGTCATGATGGGCTGTCAAGCTGGTTGTACAAGTTTTGTGGCCATATCAGCCGGAAGAGCATCCATGCACGATACCAATTACTTGAGGCCACTCATCTCAACTTGATTGTTTCAAGACCAAGTTCAAGATCCCAAATACAATCCTAAGAGCAAGTGGCTTTGGTCACAGTAGGTGGAAAACACCAGCGCTGGTGCCAGAAACTTTCTTTGATGCCAAAGATGGCAAAAGTGCACAGACGGGACAGAGGAGAGAAAATCGGTGCAATATCCAAACGGGCCATACAATGAAAACTAGACTCCTATTGGCATCAGTGCACGAGTAATTCACGTGGTCCTACCCATTCACTAACGAACTTTCTCGGTTTCTCACTCTCCTAGCTGACTAGTTGCATAGTACATATTCCCTTTTCGCCTCCTATTACATGATTTCCAAAATTTTGCCACATAACACTACTCTATGAACATCTTAACATTATCTCCAGAGACCAGACAACCGTTACAGGAATAGGTCTTAAGTTTTACTATCCCCATATTCAAAATCTTGACTCTCAACACCTGAGCATCTACTTACTGAAACCATTTACATTCCAATTAAAATTTCAAGAAGTAAATAAAACGACAGTATTATAAAATCGAACAATTAATATAGCATGCTTAAGCACTTGACAATCATTTCAACAAATATCATTATTCAATATTTTGTTTGAATTCCTCTTCTTACCTTTTTTTTTTTTTTTTTTTTTTTTTTTTATGCCCTTTCATCATCTACAAAACCATTCATGTCCTTAGAGGGGAGAAAGTACCCATTGGATTAGTAGGTCAAAGCCTACTGTAAACATTAATCATTCCCACTATTGAATGGCAGCACTTCCCACAGGGCTGATCCCAAAATGATGATAATGATGATAATATGGAAACCACTATATTATGAGGTTTTAAGGAAGAAAATTTTCAGATAAAAGTCACTAATCTTGGAAGAAAAATCAATCTTCATAAATTTTATAATCAATTCCAACAGATGCGCCTAAAAAATGAATTCCTAGAAATCCACCAGCTCTTGTGCATCAAACAATTTCCAGCAGTTATCCAGGCAATCTTACTGTAAATTGAGATAGAAAGATTACCTTTTCTAGGATATTATCCTTGTTAGTAAATTGAGAATATACAAGCAGATGATTGTGGAAGTCAGTTCATTCAGCAAAACTACCATCCATAACTTGCTCAGACATTCTTCCATGCACTGCTTGTCACATCAACACCTGACTCAATCTGGTTGCGGCCAAATACTAGGAATGCCTCATGATTCTCACATACTTCAACTTGGTCACCCTTAGCGGCCTTTGTTAAGCAAAATTTATCAGCATTATCCATCATGACCTTGCTCCTCAAATTTATTTTGAATACTGCTACTCAAAGGATTTGATACACAGCCATCTGATCTTCCCATTATAATGCTTTTGGTACTATATGCATCTACAGCAGCATCATTGTTGCAGGACACAAGGTCTAACTGAGGGTTCTTGCAGACCACTTCAACAGTTTTAAGCGTATCTAGGGTGTCAGAGAAGACAATATCTGAATTATTATTAAAAGCAGAGGGGGGCTCATCACTCGCTGGCATAACTAAATTTTGTTCAATGCTTCTGGTAAATGAACTGTCAATTTGGCCACCAAAACTTTGCTCCCTCGAGGAACTCATTTCCAGTGCAAAGCTCCTCACAACATCCTCATTATGAGGAGCATTATCATCATTAACATTAACTATTTTGACATTAGGATCAATATCAAGTTCATCTATCCTGTTCATACTATTAACAGAAACATCTTTTAGCTCAATATGAGAATCGACAACTGAAAAGCCTTCTGAACTACCAGGAAGTTTAAAACAGTTCAAAACATCTTCAGTTTCTGAGTGACAGTTGCCAGAGTTACTTAGCCATCCGTCATTCTCAAATAGACTTCCATGTCTACTATTCACATCTACCAATCCATCAACTGCACATCTTTTCTCTTGAAAATTTTGAGGAAGCTTGCCACTACCAAATTCTATCTGCTCGCCAAGGTCCCCCATCAATCTTACAGGAAGCTCATACCCACTGCTTCTGAAAACAAATGGTTGTTCATTTCCATAAGAAATGGTTTCAGGGCATCTGTCATTTCCATCTTGATTAATAAAATTACCAATTCCACTTTTCATGCATTTGACAGCATTTATTTCATCAATGAATTCAGAATTACCATTACTCTTATTATTGGAGAAATTACTGACATCCAAAGGAGCATCAGGTCTGGAAGCAACATCATTAACCTCATCAAATTTCTCATTAGCTTCATTACCAACTTTATCATCCACAGGAGAACATCCCTGAACTGTAGTTTTATCATTCTGATTAGCCTTCAAAGGTCGCCCATCAATAAACAAGCTTCTGTGATGGTTGAGGTCAGTAAGCATTCCACAAGCTGCACTATATCCTCCTAGTTTAGTACCTGAAACCAGATCTTGATTGACATTCTCATCAGAATTGTTTTTGTCATCACTTCCAATTGATGGTGAGAGGGTGACCTGATTTGCATGAACAGTGGATACAGATACGGTGGGAACAAGCAAATTACTTGAAACATTCATGGCCTTCATGTCACTTGTAGGGACCAAACCAACAACCTACGAGATGAAAAATAAATAAATAAATCCTCTATTTATCTTTTATTTTGTCAAATGAAGAAATATAAAATTCCATAAAATATTGACTTACATTTTCAGGTGCCATTTTACCCAAAAACTGCAGGCTTCCAACAGTATGACTAGATTCTAAATTGCCTATATCTTGACGTCCAAAACAAGAAAGCAAGTACGAAGAAACTTCCTTGCACGACACAAACTGGCGCCCATTAGGGCTGGAGGATACCAAATTGAGATGTATAAGAATATCATAAAAACTACAATTATAACCACACAAAAAAAAAAAAAAAAAAAATGTAAATTGCTGATATTTATATACAAAAACTGAAATGCCACACAGCATTAGAGATAAATCCTTCCAGTCAATCAAGGTTATGTAAGTCTGCCTTAACAAAAAAAAAAAAGGGGTGATTAATGCAAGGATTATTGAAATCAGCATTAACATACAAGTCTATTCATGATACCCATAGCCCTATGCGCCCACCCGAGCCTACAAAAAAATCACCTTGCCCAACCCAAAAAAATTAGACAAAATTAGGCTAGGCATTTTTGCGGGCTGGGCTGGGCAGGGTATGCCACCTTGCCCATTTGGCACAGCCCGGTAGTATATATAGTAAATATATATATATATATGTTTTTTTATACAATACTATTAAATATTTTTCATTCTCACTATATGGGTATTTGACTATTTGTTAAGACATATGGTTGTTGTTTTTTTTAATTTCAAGACTCAAGTTGTAGACTTACTTTGGAATATTCCAAAGTGAGAATTATGGATTTCATTTAAAGTTTACAATATTGTTTATTAGGTATGATTCAAATTATTTTTTTCACATAGAGTGTCATAAGGTATCGTCATTTGGACAGGGAAGGCCCGCCTTGCCCAGCACCAAAAATATTAGGGCTTCTATCGGACAGGGCTAGACACTAGACTGCATTTTATTGCCTAATGATCTTTCGGGCGGGGCATCGGGTAAGGGTCAAGCCCTGCCCAGCCTTGCCCATGAACACCCCTAAATTTAGTAAAATAATAGTAGATAGCAGAGCTAGAAAAGCTAAAAAGGCAACACAATTCTTCATCCCCTATCCTTGAAAGTGGGGAGACCAACACTCAAGGTTGTCAATATGACAATCTAAATCTTAAGATCTCGTGCTCTTAAACAACCCCAATGACCTAAAGCCTACGTAATATCTAGGGATAAGTGACAATTTTGCCCTGTAAGTTTTCACCCAAGGGCAATTTTGCACCGGGATTTTTTTGAGGGGCAATTTTGCCTAAGAAGTGTAAAAAACGGAGTAATTTCGCCCATATCCTAATTAATTTTAACCGTTAATTGACCAAATATGCTGAGCTGACAATCCACATATCATCTGCGTCATTTTTGTTAAACTGCAAATTTGCCCGGACGTCCATGTATGACCTACTTCATTTTTTTTAAAGTTAGATTTAAAATTTTCGGGACAAATTTTCACCTTGACAAAAATGATGTAGATGATATGTCAATCCAACATATCTAATCAACTAACAGTCAAAATTATATGAGACAACGGCCAAGGCAAAATTAATTCTTTTTTGACACTTCCGGGGCAAAATTGCCCCTTGGTGAAAACTTTTAAGACAAAATAGACTCTTAAACCTAATATCTAAATCTTCTAAAATCTCAATCTAGATCTTAAGATCATATTTGGAACAAAGATTGAATAGAAAGGAAAAGTGAAAGGGAACAAAAATGACCCAATGCCCTTTCTAAATCAAAAGCAGTAAAAAAGGGGAAGAACCTGTTGGGTAGTGACAACAATACTGGCATGTTTTTTGAGCCTTGCATAGCAATTTCTTATTGTTATTTATAGTTGCAAGGTGCCCACACTATTGTTATCTTCTGAGTCTCAATACTTTGATTTGTATATGGCTTTCTTTATACATATCACATAATGAGAGATTATGCTTATTTGTCAATTTCATGAAAATAAAAAGTAAAGCTCCGATTGTTATATTTCTTCAGAGGAAGGATCTCTCATTCTTCAATCCAATGAACAACCCTAAAACTTGACCATTTTGATTCCTTGATAGATCTTAGGTAGGCTTTCAATCTTGACAACCTGATAACAATAACACTAAAACATGGCTCTATGTTATTTAATTATTCTGTCATTATATAATTAATTAGAACTTATTGACACTGGGTTGTTTTGATGGATGGAGTAAAATCACGGGACGCAAAAATGGTAACCAACAGAAGGAACCATCTGATCCGTTATTTGGACATACAATAATAAAGGAAAGAATAAATTTAGTAATAAAGCAGACAGGACCCAAGACCAATCTTCAAGTCTATGGACAAGAATCTCTTATGCCAAAAATTGGTGTAAGCAAGAGCTTGGGGATTTACTTAAATTAAAAAACCAATCAATTATTCTCTTGCCTTTTCTCTTCTCTTTATATCCTTCGTCATACATATATTCTTATTTTAAAAATCATAATCTTGGCCATCTCTTCTCAACACCAATTAAACACACATTCATTTTTAAAATACATATAAAAAACTAAAAAAAAAGCCCCCTCTATTCCTTTATGAACCTCTCCTTCCCTTCTCCCCCAAAACAGCCCAACAAAGTCTAGTGCAGACTATTCAAAAAAAGGAACGCTAACCAGTATTATTTCCATAATATCCCATTCATGAATGACTACCAAAGTCCTTGCCATTCTGTTCTGTTTCGTGCACCCAAATGAATCGTAAAAGTAATAGATGAAGCCAATTCAAGATAGTGCAATGCATCAAGAGCTCTAACACGAGTAAAATAACGCTGAGCATACCCATGGCTGACAAGATACATAGATATTCCGTAATAATCAACTCTGTACCTATGCCGAACTAAGGGTATCAATTTTCAACTCATGTAACGATTTTATCAGGAAAACAAAATCAGAAACGAGAGAAAGCAAAGGCGTTTACTAAAAAGATATATTAAAATTGATAACATTGAAAACCTTATGTAACGGCGACAGATTATCCACACGTGACCTGCTCTTCTCTTGAGAGAAAGCATGATCTTCCATCCTCTGGGCAAAAAGTCGCCAAAATCGCCAGCCTGCACGATCCTCCTTCTCTTCCTTTGGCTCGCCCATTCTCCATCCAACCTTCCCATGAAGTCCAACAATTGGGATTCGGTCTGCAACCCTTGAATCCTCCTTTTCAACTCCTCCCCAAATGGATCCTCCAAATTCACCGAAGCAACTGCGTTCACAAGAACACCGTTGTTGTTAACCATTCTTATTGCCTCACCACAATCCTCTTTAGGTTTCTCTTCCGTATGGATTCCTGCATTCTCGTTCTTCCGCGGCCGCCCACGTTTCCGCTTTCTCTGACCACCAGCAACGATATCAATTGGAATGTTTTGATTGGCAACGGTCGAGGACTCTGTCTCTAGGCCTTGGGTCCTCCTTTTTAACTCCACTCCAAACGGATCCTCCACTTTAACCGAAGCAACTGCGTTCACAAGAACACCGTTGCTATTCACCACCGTCATCGCCTCACCGCCCGCCTTTCTTGGTTTCTCTTCCACGCGTATTCCCACGTTTTCGTTCTTTCGAGGCCGCCCACGCTTCCGCTTGGTCATACTGACATCAACGATGTCAATTGGAATGCTCTGGAGGGCAACGGTCGCGGATCCCGGTGAAGGGTCCTGAAACTGAACCTGGACCGGGACAAGATTATTATCACCATGCTTGACATCGCCATAAGACTTGACGCCGAAGACTTGTTGAAGCACACCAATGATTTGGGTGCTTTCTTCATCTAAGGGCTCGGAATTTTGGCGGGGAATTTGAATGGGGGCGACGGAAACAGAAGAGATTTGGTTGTTGCGAGGAGCGAGGCGAAGGCGGGAGAAGGTCTGCTTACGGCTGCCGGCGGATTCGTTGAAAACGGAGCGGTCAATTTTGGGGATTATCGCATCGTCGTCACAGCGGCGAAGAATGTGGGAAGAGGAGCAAAGGGAGAGGGAGTAGAGTTCAGATTGGGAGAGGAACCGGAGGTCGACGAGAGGGAGGGACTCGACGTGGAGGAAGTGGTGGTCGGTGGAGGAATCCACCGTGGCCATGGCATTGCGATTCGCCTCCGTCTGCGCGAGTTTGGAAGAGATCGGAACTGGCCAAAACAAGAGAGGGCAGTTTCAGCTTTCAAGTTGCAGAACGGTTAAGTTACATATATATACTCCTCCTCCAAAATATAATTAAGAGTTTACTATATTTTCAATAATTAAGGTTGAGGGAAAAAAAAATTTAAGAGTTTACTATAATTTTAACATTAAGAAGTTAAATAAATTATTTAATTATATCATATTATTTTTATTTTAAGATTATATATTAGTTTATAAATTAGGCATAATAATTTTAAAAAATGATAAACATAATATTTTAAAGTAATTTAATTAAAGCTTCATTAACTTATTTTTAAAAAATCAACTAATATAATTGTTACTTGGACGCCCCAAAAGCCCCAAGTCCATAGCAAGGCCTAAGAGGAGCTAGGAGGCGTAATCCGCTAATCATGCGAGGAGAGGAAATCTCTAAAGGAAGATCCACCATCTATCGTACGACCGCAGATACTCGCCCCATTAATGACACGTCTCATTAATGGCTACCTCGATATCCGCCCCATTAATGACACATCCCATTAATGGCGTCCCGGATATCCGCCCCATTAATGACACGTCCCATTAATGGCGTATCCCGGATATCCGCCCCATTAATGACACGTCCCATTAATGGCGTATCCCGGATATCCGCCCCCGCACGTCCCATTAATGGCGTCGGATATCCGCCCCATTAATGGGCGCCATTAAGGGCGTGATTCGGATATCGCACGTACACCTCTATAAATACAGAGGCGGAGGTAACAAGGTGCACACATTCTAACCTAGACTATTTACATACTGATCTCACCGTGCACACACACCACCTCCTTTGTCGTGTACGGTGATCCCACGCTCTCCTGGTTATCTCCTCCATAGATATTCAGGCAGAGCCTATCCATCCAAGATCAATATACCAGCCCTTGACTGGACATCTGTGTTCCATTCGGAACAATAATATATTTAAGATGTGGAGTATAGCCAATCGGGTGTCTTTATTTTCGCAGTATATAGAATATAAAGATAAAACTCTATATATAAAAAATCATATGATCACATCTCATTAAATTATGGTTTAGCTGAATTTCCAACGTTGGATCAATTTCAAAGTTTTCTATAATTTCCTATCTAATTTACTATATTAATTAATAATGAAAAACTAAAATTATATTCTAAATTTAAGATCAGTCATAAATTTAATAATGTAATATTAGGGAGGCTTAATAGTGAGGGCAAATAAATTTTATTTTAATTAAAAATACTATTTTTAGAATTTCTTAAAATAAATTATGAGATAGGACTGATTTGGTGTGATGAGAATAAATTGGTAAATAATATAAAAAATAATAAATTGGCAAATAATATTCCATCTTGTAGATAGTACAAGTAAATATAAGAGCTATAAAAAAATTTTGTTTGGATCTTAAGTATAAAACCTCAATTATAAATTACTTATTTTAGTCCTTAATATAGGTTTTAATTATAAAGTTGATATTGATTCTAAATACAAGATATATTTTTTATATTTATTAATATTTTTCTAATTTACCAATATTAATGTTCCATTGACATAATCAAATAAGAGAGAGATTGAGAAAATTAATAAAAATAATTAGGACATTTTAGATAAATATGTCTTATATTAACTAAGGGAAAAATACTTCTCATGTTGTAGAAGAAGTATTTTCTTATGTCACACACTAGAGCTGGCAATCAAGGCCAGCCCGTGAAGGGCCAGGGCCTAATAGGGCCGACCCTCCAAGGCCTAAGGTAAGAAAAATATCTGTTTTCAAAGCCCGGCCCGGAAACACCAGGGCCAGGGCCGGCCCGATGGGCCCGGAAGTTACTATTCCAAATTTTAATGATTTTTTCTCCGTTTTTTTTTCAAATGAATATAATTAGTAAATTACAACACGAATCATCCAACAAATAAGCACAATCACTAATTCATAATTAAAAGCAAACTATGTTCACAAATAACTCACATATCCTAAATATAAGAAGCATATCATTAAGCGACATTAGTACGATGACTATTATTGTCGTCATCTTTTCCACTATCATCGATTTCAATTCAAACACACTTTATTCTTCATCATTTTGAGTAGTAGTCTCTGGTTCAAGAGTAAAAATATATTGAATTTATTTACCCGCATCATGAACACATCGATAATTTTTATCTGCAACAAATAATAATAAACCAAATTATAAAATTAGAGTATAGTTATTATATATCTGTACTTAAATGGATAAATAACTCAATAACAAATACAAAATACATATAAATTAACAAATTATCATCATATGTGAATCCATACATCCAATTGTGAGTACAAATAAGAGCTTGAAAATTTGATAAAAGACTAAAACTTCTATATTTTATTAGAACATGCGGGAAAAAAAACTTTATTTGACCCCAACTTCAACTTTAGTTTTCAACTTTTTAAGCAAAAAAAAAAAAAAAAAAAAATGAAGGGCCTAAAGGGCCGGCCCGTGTAAGCCCGTGGCCCTCCAGAGCCTAACTTCACTTTTCACCTCCAATTTCCAAACGGGGCCCTAAAAAGGCCAGGGCTTAAACGGGCCGGCCCGATGGGTCCAGCCCATTTTGCCGGCTCTATCACACACAATAAAATGGTAGGACCCTCATATATATATATAATTAGCATGGGAAAAACAGTTCTTACGTTGTAGAAAAAGTGTTTTCTCATGTCACACACACATAAAATGGTGAAACCCACATATATATAATTAGTATTATATATATATGTGGGTCCCACTATTTTATGTGTATGTAGGAATCTTCTTCTTCTCATGCAACATGAAAAGTTTAAACCCCAATTAGCATTATATATATGTGGGTCCCACTATTTCATGTGTGTGTAGGAATCTTCTTCTTCTCATGCAACATGAGAAGTTTAAACCCCATTAACTAAAAGTAAAATAATTTTTATTTTTAACAAAATTTGAAATTGCTAGATATTACCGATACTTTGAAATGTATTTAAAATATAGGGTTTAAATTTCTCATGTTGCATGAGAAGAAGAAGATTCTTACACACACTGACACACATGAAATGGTAGGACCCACATATGTGGGTCTCATCATTTTATGTGTGTGACATGAGAATACACTTCTCCTACAACTTAAAAAGTGTTTTTCCTTTAAAATATTTATAACAATTGAAATGTAAGACTTTGCATGAGCTTTTAGAATATATGGAAATTTCTGTGAGTAAGGTAACGTAAAATAAAATAAAAATCACATTATTTAACAATCACTGGCCTGAGCAAAAAAAAAAAAAAACAATCACTAGCATTTGTGTTTCTTGTGAGGTGATAGAGTAAGAGGTTCGGACTTGTTTATTTTTGTTTCCGATTTTTTTTTTCAAGATTTTTTTAATTTTTTTTTTCAAAAACAATTTTTAAAAGCAAAAAAAAATAGTTGTTTTAAATAAATCTATTTTTCAAGTGAGCTGCAATAGATGTGTTGTTGATAGTGAACAAGTGGCCGTCTTACAAAATAAGAACCAAAAAAACAAAATAAGTAAATACCTAAAAACTGTTGGTTAGACAACTTTAAAAAAAAAAAAAAAAAATACAATCAGACAAGCCCTTAGGTTTTTTCACCTTTTTTTTTTTATTATTCTGAAATTCTGTCCCGCTCTTAATCAATTTTTTATTTCAAGGCCTCTTAATTCAAAAGAAAAGCTTAGGCTTAGTTTTTTTTTCCGGAGAAAATTACGCGCAGGTCCTAAGGATCGAAATAATTACAATTAAGTTCTTGAAATCACCAAATTACACGTGAAGTCTTAGGAACTTTATTTTTATATTATTTGTATTAACAACAGGAAATGCTATATTTACAACACAAAGTGTCATATTTACAACAACATTTAAATACCTAACCATTTACAACAAAAAAAAGTCATATTTACAATAACATCTAAACACATGGATTTTGTTTCAAACTCAAATCCCTAAATGTATAGAGGTCATTTATAACAGAAAAAACCATATTTACAACAAAATTTAAAATTTGGCAATTTACAATGGAAAAAGAAACAGAAAATGCCATATTTACAACAAAATTTTAAAACTTAGGTTTTGTTTTTATACAAATAATATCAAAAAAGTCCTAAAGACATGTGTAATTTAGTAACTTCAAGGAACCTCATTGTAATTATTTCTGATCTTTGAGACCAACACGTAATTTCCCTTTTTTTTTTTTTTTTTTTGGGGGGGGGGGATCGCTTGGGGTTTAGTTTGGCTCCTCCTAAAAATGAATATAAAAATGTAAAGGATTTCAATATGCTACTCTCAGCATCCTCTTTGCATCATTCTGCTGTGGAACGGTTTGTGATCGTTGCATCGTTCTCAGCCACACTCCTAAAATAATTCTATATATACTGGTTAATATTGTTCAAACGAACACTGAAGAAAAAAATAATAAATGAAAGCAGATATTGACCGACACTGTGACAGGTGACATCATTTGCAATTATTTATGAATTACATCGACACAAATCATAAGCCACCATTTGTTAACTATGTTTCCAAAGTCCATCTTCATGGCATATTGGCATTGATGGCCGCTTGCTTCTACGAAAGCAACTCCTCCATAAAATCACAAGAAGCTAAAATAGCTAAACCACATATTTCCGCCAGTGTGCCTCTAATAATATAAAGTCTTAAGAGGATGGCGCTTCATCGAGTGCAAAACTTACAATCACAAGGTAACCCCAACTTGTCACCACCATCAAGGCGTGGCTTTCATTTGGGTTGCTTGGATATAATGAATTGTTGAGCCCTACCAATAAACTTGGGAGAACCTTCACTTGTCCACACAAAATAGAAATTACCTTCTGTCCTTTTTGTTCTGTTCAAAAAACACAAATGTCTAATACAGAGGATTAGTATATGATTTATATAGGATATGTGAAGCTCTCCTTAGTAAGTGATGATTAATACCCAAGAGAGGATGAGTGTTCAGTGGTGCCTAGGAGGATGACACTAATGAATATCAGATGATCACTGTGCTACACAAGAATTATAATTAGCGAAGGGGGTGGGGTGTGTACACAACGTAACTAAATAGTAAAAGGATATCAATCAAATGTGTGCACCTGAGGATAATCTCCTATTTATAGAGATTACCTAGGGTTTCGTTCTTATGGTTGTGGGTGCCTCCAAACCCACAACGCCCTGCTCCACTATCTGACGAATCCCTACTCTACTATCTATCTCTGCTCCACCATCCGTACAGTCAGGATTAGTGCCAAGATTATAGAGAGATTAGTGTTTTACCCGCTTACGAAGGGCTTCAACTACAACAGACCTTTGTTGGGCCGTATCATGTCTGAGCCCAAAATACGAATCCGTAACACTTTTCATTTAGCAAGGGATCTACGAAGCTCATCGTACTTATATCATTTCTCAATGGCATATTTCCTATTTATTATAACAGAAAACTACTTTTTTTATTATCAACGAGCAACTCCTCCCCGCGCGTTGTGTGGAGCATTATTTCCAACAAAACATTGTCTTCATTGGCAAAATCAATTTCACCAAAACTTCAAAATGCGTAACGTCACGACAAACAATTTGACATTTTAGTTATACGTGGAGTGGAACACATATTAAAAATGATTAAAATTCATAATCAATGACTCAAGCTCCTAAAAATCTCCTTATACGCTACATTTGTTGTTGTTCTTAGAGTACTTACTCCCTTGCACAACTCACCGGGAGAATGTTAGTAAGGAAAAAATTTATTTGTCTATTCAAGTGAATTCATCACGCCAACATTAGTTGAAATATTACATTCAATATAATTGTGAGAGAAAACAGTTAATTAAATAAAAAAGGAATATAAAATATAACTTACTCAATTGATATGGACAGTTAACAGAGCAACATGATATAATCTATATAGGTTCTATATGAGAGATAAATATGTGTGAATTGATTCTAATTGTTTGACTATAACTATTTTTTGAAGATAAGCAATTGATTACAATTGTTTTAGAATGAGTCACTTTTAAAAATAAGCAATTGATACAATAATTTAAGTATAATTTCAACTCCTCCTAGTACATGCATTAATATAATTTGACTTCTGTTCTGTCATAAGAACACAGATGTCTAGCCCTAGATGGGCTAGTATGTTTATGTTGGATCGAATAGCTCCCTCTTAGGTATCTATGGATGAGATACCTTTGAGAATAGAAGATCACTGTACACAACCAAAGGGGGTGGGGTGTGTGCACAGTGTAGGCAGAATCGTAGATGAGAGAGAGCTTAGAGATCGTGTACCTTAGGGTTTACCATCTATTTATAGAGGGTACCTTAGGGTTAGGGTTTGGGTTGGGCCTCTTGTGCCGCCAAGCCCAAATGTTGTGTCATCACATCTGTGCAATATTGGTTGCCTCCTGTTGGGCCACACCTTAGTTGGGCCTATTATTTGCCCCCCAGCTCGGTAGTTCAGGCTTCTGAGCTGCCGTGATGTATTTTGCCCCAGTCGGCTTTACTAGCCAAGCTTTGCTGTAGTGAGCCTTACATTGCCAAGTTGACTTACGTTGATCCTAGCTATCAAGGCGGCTTTCCTCGAAGATGTGAGGTCTTGTCTCAAAGATCCTGAGTAGCATTGTGATGGTTCGCCTGCATTTGAATCCAGGTGTTGATCTTGGCTATTGAAGTTGTCTTCTCAAAGATCCGAGGTAATGTCTCTAGGATCTGAGGTAATATCAAGGAGTTCGCTCGACTTCGAGGTCGGGACCCTTATGCGTTCGCCATCGTTGCCCACTGACACCTGGCGGCTCTGTACTCGTGCGGGTTTTAACCACCAAACCTAGTCACCTACGGTTTCCGTGTGCATTTAATTCATCCGTCGTGTCACCTGTGTCAGCCCTGCCTTTTGGGCTTAGAGGTCACTAGGCTACCGAGGCGCCTTTTTGTTTGACCCGGATTTCGTGCCGGATTGTTCCATCTTGATTTGCTTTTGTCCGAGTCTTTGACGAGTTCGGATTCGTATTCTGCTACCGATGTGCCTGTTTAGGTGATAATTTTTCTCCCAGGCGGGATCTATTCGCCTTTCCTTCATTCTTTGTTTTTGCTTGCCTCGGCCTTGGTGAACCTGCATTAAAATAAAAAATTCAAATATCCCTGTGAGGGCTTCCGTTAGTTCTTCTCATACCGTTGTCATTAACAACCGTATAATAGTTGCCCCCGGCTGGCGAGTCAAGGGCCGGGCCGCCGGGGTGCCTTGACTATTTAACCTGGATCTCATGTCCGAGGTTAATCTTCATTCCCTCTAGCGAGGTGCCGCTCCTCCGAGTTGAGGGTCAGGGCTTTAGTTTTGCTTCTGCTTAAGGCGTCTGTGCCTGCTTGATTTTGAGTTTTCCTGGCGTCTGTGCCGGTTTGACTTTAAATACTCCCGGCGTCTATGCCGTTTTGACTTTGAATGTTCCCGGCGTCTATGCCGGTTGTAAGTTATGACAATCTCTGATTATATAACCAATTAATTGTCATACCATTTTTGAACTCTAACCGTAGTTAGAAATTCATCGACCGTAGTAGGTACGGGTCTTTTATACTCGACCGAGCTTAAGTCCGGGAGTGATGGGCGAGGTTGTCTGTTTTAACCTCGTGGGGTGTTAACTTAACCGCACTACTTCGTTCCGGCTTGACTAGTCTGGAAAAGTAATTTGTAACCGAAATAAGGGCGAAGTTGTCACTTGTTCAACCGAGGTGTCAATTACCTCTAATCAAACATTTTGACCTGATCAGGATCAGAATGACAACCCGCTTTCTTAAATCAAGCAAGCGTTGACGCGTCAATTTCGCGAAGGCCACGTATGGCATTTTCGCGAGCTCGACCAATGCACGTCGGAGTACAACGGTAGGTGTCATACATCTAGATGGTTTTGTTTGTGACCGCGTTTTGGGGACCACGGTGTCATCCGGGTTTAGAGACCTCGGCTTCATGCCGGGTTTAGGGACGTCGGCGTCATGTTTATTACCGAGTGTAATGACCTCGGTGTTTCTGATTTCTGACCGAGTGTAATGACCTCGGTGTAATGCCGGGTTTAAGGACCTCGGCTTCATGGTTATTACCGGGTGTAATGACCTCGGTGTATCTCTTTGACTATCGATAGTAAAACAGATGAATTTCCATTGAGGAATTCTTTATCCGGGTCCCTTTTAAGGAGCGCGCGCGGAGTCAATTGTACTTTACACGGAGCCCGAATTTTAACTGGAATTCAGTGTAACCGAGGTCCGCCTTCCTTTTGCTTCTCGCACAACTATCCACAGAAATTCACAGGGATCCAGGATTTTAACCAGATTCGGTGTAACCAGGGTCCATTCAAGAATCTCTGCGGATCCCGAACGTTAACTAGATTTAGTTAACCGGGTCCGACTTCAAAACTTCACACGGAGCCGGGATTTTAACCAGATTCGGTGTAACCGGTCCGTCTTCAAAAATTCACACGAAGCCCGGGCTTTAACCAGATTTCGCGTAGCCGGGGTCCGCCTTTAACAATTCACACGAAACCCGGGCTTTAACTAGATTCGGCGTAGCCGGGGTCCGCCTTCAAAAATTCACACGGACCCGGGATTTTAACCAGATTCGGTGTAACCAGTCCGTCTTCAAAAATTCACACAGAGCCCGGGCTTCAACCAGATTCGGTGTAACCGGGTCTGCCTTCGTCCCTGTCGTAAGGGTTCATTTCATACGGAACTCGGATTTTAACTGTAGCCAGTGTAATCGGGTTCCGCCTTCGAAACTTGTCCGAGTTTTATTTGATGATTGGGCTAGAGTCAAAAATTTGCTGCGCAGAATATGGGTCTGGGACCACCCACGGGCTATCAACCCACCTGAGTGACTTACCAGAAATCATCGGCTTTACCATGTTCCGAAGGAAGCACGTTTTAACCTTTACATGATTTTTAGAAACGGGTTTATGCACCTCTGATTCCTACATGTTTAACTTAAACATGATTTTCAAAAAATGGTTTCTTTACCATGAATTCATACATGTTTTCCTTCGACATGATTTTCGGAAACGGGTTTATGTACCTCAGATTCCTACATGTTTATAAACTTGGTGGCATTACCGTCGCACGCGGATCCCAGATTTTAACCAGATTTAGTTTTAATCGGGTTCCATCTTCGTTCCCTTTCGTAGGGACGGACTCCACATGGAACCCGAATTTTAACCAGATTCGGTTTTAACCGGGTTCCATCTTCGAAACTTCACATGGAGCCGAGATTTTAACCAGATTCGGTTTTACCCAGGTCCGCCTTCAAAAATTTACACGGAGCCCGGATTTAAACTAGATTCAGTTTAAATCGGGTCCGCCTTCATCCCTTTTGTAGGGTTGGACTCCACATGGAATTCGGATTTTAACTGTAATGAAGTTAATCCGAGTTTCATTTAAAATAGATTCAGTTTACATCGGGTCAGGCCCAATAAACTCAGGAATATTTCCATCTAAAAGAAAATTATCTTCAGGATTCCTTGTGTAAGGATCAAATGTTGTGCTAGTGGCATCTTGTATACCAAGAAAAAATCCTACATACTTTATGACAGCAATTTGCATTCCTTAGCTAGTGCCGAGAAATGGAACTTTGTGTTCACGAGCAAATTTAGCCAATATGTAGAATTTGGTGATAATGCATGGCCATAGACACTTTAGGTTCCTCTAGCCAAATATTCTTCATCATATCATCTAGCATCTTTAATATGGTAGATGCAAAATCATCTGATGTTTCACAAAAGCATCTTGTCCCAACAAATATTGGTACATGACCAACAAAATGAGGAAAAGAAATATGAGGAATATGGTAGAATATTCCAGCATTTGATTATAAAGTTTAAGACCCCCGCGAGGCCTCCCACAGTTGGTATATGCAAATACCATTGTTGCCCAAGTAAATGATATTTGGGTCAAGCATTTCATCAAAAAGCTTTTGTGCGTCATTTAAATGAAAGCATTTCACACACACATATATCATATTGTTTGCAAGAAATGCATCACTCAAAAGCCCAAGTCTAATTAAATAAGAATGAGGTGATTTTCCACGTTCTAAAGCTTGAAAGCACCCACAGTAGCGTAAACCTGCTGCTTGTTGCATTGACATGAATATTGCTTCAGCATCCTTCATTTTGCCTTGCTGGCTATACGCATTTACTACCAGCCAATTTTCCAGATTAAGAAATACTTCATTTTCTAGCACAAAATAGAAGTATCAACCTTCTTTATCCATCTCCTTGATAAACTTTTATTTCAGGACCGTGCAAAGTCCATCTCCCGCCAAGTAATTTTCCCATAAACTCTTCATTATAAAGTTTCAGTTTAGAAAATACCTGAAGATTGCTGTAATAAATACTGTTTCTCATAGCCACAGAATTTTTAATCTGTACTTCATCCCAAGACACGACGGGCATAATCAATTGAGCCCAAACAACTTGCACACATGGACATCAGCATATGAGACAGAAAAATGTTTGATGCACATCGTGATTTGGAAATTAATCCATGAATATGCCTTCCATGGCATTACACGATTATTTCAATAAGTTTGCTAACTAATTGAGCTTCAGAATATTTTATAACAACAACAGATATGTGGGAACTATTTTGTAAAGAAGGAAATTAATGAACAATTTCAGTTAAGTCCCACAAAGCATAAAGCGAGAGCACACTAGAACCTTCCCACCTCTCTGCCTTCCTCCAACAATAAGAATTTTCATATAAATGACAAATACTTATCTGGAAGTTGAATTTTCTATAGATTTGCCTGACAAGATCGCGCCTTGGCTTGGCAGATAAGAAAGAATCCGTGCTTTCATGGTGATATAAGTCCTTTCATGGAGTGCCCTAAAAAAACAAAAACTCTCCTCCTTGCTTCTGCAGATCGAACACAGGCAGCCACCATAAACTGATTAGCTCTGGTTGCAAGTTTCTGCTTCCAATCACCATCATTTTTCTTGTCCTTTTTGGAACTCCGAAAATGAGGAAGAAAATTGTGAAGAATATGATAAAAATTTCCACCATAATCTGAGAGGTCCTGCAGAAGATGAGAAAATGCACTGCAGAAGTGTGGAGATAATAGAGACTAATGATAGCTCAGGCTTTTTGGTTGCTTTGTAACTTGCTTTTTTAGTAGCTACACAACCTCCCAAAGCCGCAGGAGGTCTTTTCCAGCATCATAGGGCAGATCATTTTTGCAATGTCTTCCACTTTTACTTGTTCTTGCTTTCTTTGAAGATGTAGGTGACATGTAGCTCCACATGAAGAGCTAATTTCCACAAATAATCCTAGCAAGTGATGTCTGTCTTGAGCTTCTGTTGCTCTCGCATGATCAGGAAAAGGCTGTTGCAAGTCATACTCGAAATGAAGTAATGAAGAGAATTTGATGAGGGTATTGCTCCAGAACTTGTCTTCCCACAAACTCTGAAGCACCTACATCCTCCATATCAGACATAGAATCATGCTAAATCGCACAACCATGCCAACACCGCAATGGGCAAAGGCTGAAACTCCAGAGAGAATACTCAACAGTGTGACCGAATTGGGTTGAATTCCTTGTTGACGCATGTCAACGAACATAGGAGAAGCTATTTCAAAATTACCCTCCCGAGGCTAGCATCTCATAGTAGTGGTCTCAGGAACTTCATTCCTCCTAAGCATAAAGTCTAACACTTTATGAACAAGTGTTAGCACGTCCGAATTTCACACCAAATTACTCAACGATGAAGCAGCGCAGGCATCGGAAGATAAACCGTTAACGACAACGCATTGATGGAGACAAGGTTAATAACAACGATCATAGAAACGGCCAAAATGATGATTATAAATGCAACGCCAGAAGAAATGCGACACGACTCAAAACGTATACTCATCTTGATTCAGGATAACAGAAAGCAAGTGTTCGGCCTTCTTGTCGGCATCTCGGCGTCTTAGTTAGTTGACACATCCCGGTAGATCATCTCGGTCTCGCAAACATCACGGACAAGAGCAAGCATCATCTCGGCGTTCAGGTTCCTTAGGAACCTACGTCTCGGCAACTCCAATCTCGAATCTTGGCATCGACCCTGTCGGCGTCAAGTGTGATACCGGCTTTCACGGAGCCATCCAACTCGGGATTTGAGGAATTTTGGATTGGGAAATCTCCTTGTCGGTGAATATTTCCGTCCCGTATTTTGGAAATTGAATAAGCCGCTTATGGCTCACATTATTGATTCTCTAAGGAGAGAAAATTTAGACGCTGCGGTGATGAGCAAAAAGGAAATCAATCTATTAGTGGCGCATGCTTTAATGAGCAAAAGGCAATTTGTTCAAACAATCTATTAGGGCTCCGCTTCGAAGAAAGGAGAATGCAGCCAACTCGATCGATCGATGAGTCCTCTACTCGATTTGGATTTTCATGTAAAGGGATCTGATCGCTTGTGATGTTCATGGTCACGGGAATCGAAATTTACGGTTCCCCACGGTCGGCGCCAATGTTCTGTCATAAGAACACAGATGTCTAGCCCTAGGTGGGCTAGTATGTTTATGTTGGATCGAATAGCTCCCTCTTAGGTATCTATGGATGAGATACCTTTGAGAATAGAAGATCACCGTACACAACCAAAGGGGGTGGGGTGTGTGCACGGTGTAGGCGAGAATCGTAGATGAGAGAGCTTAGAGATCGTGTACCTTAGGGTTTACCATCTATTTATAGAGGGTACCTTAGGGTTAGGGTTTGGACTGTTGGGCCTCTTGTGCCGCCAAGCCCAAATGTTGTGTCATCATATCTGTGCAATATTGGTTGCCTCCTGTTGGGCCACACCTTAGTTGGGCCTATTATTTGAATCCATAACAACTTCTATTCTATAATTTCATTTCCTCTAAATCTTAACTAGCTGCATGTGAATAAGTATCTTTGTGCCTTTTCCTTTATCTACACTCTTGACCCTTGAAATCTAACATTGGTTATTAACAATTTTTAAACTCCTTCTATCACTTCCTTATCTTCCATCAATCAATTTCACATCTTATAATCTTACTTTTTGCCTTGGTCCCATTTACACCAACCGGCATGCTTGTGAAGAAGCTGTCCTCTCTAGGCATAAAAAAAAGGCCCAAATCTTGGGGGGGGGGGGAAGTCTTTTCGAAATAAATTTTATTTGTTAGTTAGCTCAAATTAAATGTCCATTGTATGTGATATTTACTTTTCTTTTTATATAAGATACTTGTATTTCTCTGTCACATGAAATAGCCATCAACTTCCCCATTCAAAGCTTATATACTTGGAGTTATTTTAGAATAATTCAAAATCAATAAAAAATAACATTTTAGTTCAAAAAACAATACATCAGAATACCCAAAAAAAAAATGTCTATGGACGTTTTCAGAATTGCTATCTGTATGTCTGTGGAAAATTTCAGTCTTCACTTTTTGTTTGTGGCTAATGGGATGCCTAACTCTAGGAACTCTTGGACTTGGTGTTATTGATTAGATCCATCAATAAAAGGAGACTTGTAAAATCTCATCCTCCTTTGAACGATTTCTGAATCGATCTCTGTATGTTTATGCAAATTTTTCATAAACATAGGCCTCTTGATTGATCCCTTCCCTTCCTATGGACGATTTCTGAATTGATCTCTGTTTCTTAGGGCCTGATTTCTAATATGCTCTTGTATGTCAACATCTAGTTCAAGTCAAAAGCCACCAAGGAGTGATATAGTTGGCTAAGGAGTCAATGTTCCCTTCAAAGAAGGAGGTTGCTCGATGTGAGGACCTCGTGGTGGGCAATCTATAAGTACCTACGCAAGCGTTCTTTGAACCTGAAGACGTGTCATGGTTCTGGTGAGTTACCGGTGTCTACCCTTATCTAAACTAAACTTGTATGTAAAAAAAAAAAAAAAAGTTCACATCAAAATTACAGTACAGATGTTTCAATTAAAATTTAAACTGATAAATGGGCAGAAAAACGCAGGGACAACATAGCTATTAAAATTCTACTAGCTCAATGTGTGATTACATTCAAAGGTTATGGTAACTAATGAAATCTTAACAAAGGACGACTTCTTCATTTGTTTTGGATCCTTCATAGAGGCTGCAGCTTCTTGAGAGAATCCATACCAGCAAAATTTATAAATGAAGTACAAAAACCAATGCCTCTAGCAAAGTTAGAGTACAAGATAATGGACAAGAAGAAAAAAGGAGAACATATATAACAGATACGATTACAGTATGAAGGAGCCGTAGGTATGAGACGATTGGTATGGTTGTCCAGAAAAATCTAGTTCCGATCAGAACTAAGTTCCAAACATTCACTTTAGAATAAAAAACTCTGTTGACACAGCAAAGTAGAATGTTTACATATATATGAGAATGACCATATACAACAATTTAGTCCATTTCAGTTAATATAAAAATTCTCAGAATATTATCTCAGTTCTCAAAAACAAATAAATAGATCCACAAAATACATCACAAATTATCTATGGTTGTTGCAAGTAAAGGAAAGAGAGGCACCAACAAAATGAAAATATTCATTGTCTGAACTTCTTAAGTGTATTTACGATAGAAACAATTATACAAAGCAATAAATAGCAATTTCACTCCACCAGTAGCAGATTCACAGCACATCCAATGAACGGAAGATTAGAAAAATGCAAAGATAGATCCATCACAAATTAACAGAAGCAAATAATTTTGTTTCTACAGTATATACACTGAAGAAGTTCACAAAGGAAGGATCATCAGGAACTTCAACCACATTGGAAGTAGATGACGATGGCTCCAAAGGACCATCCATAACTTCCATACTTGCTGCCTCCTGTTCCTTAAACTCGCTACTGCAAGGAAGTAAAAGTAGAGGCTTACTTCTCAAGAACATATTTTCTTGTCAAATCCTTCACCGTTTCCTCTTCAATGTGAGTTTGCAGTAGCGGACTCATTTGGAAGTACATGCAACAAAACATAAGAAAAAACATAAATAGTGGTGGAAACTTAGACCAGAGGCAAAGAAATGGAAGGAAAGAAGAAGGAAAGCACAAACACTTGCCTTGTCTTCAATCGCGACATGGAAGAATAGGCCATCTGAAGATTTAAATGAACCTGCATGGCAGCATGTGAAGTAGCAGTTCGTTATCATTTTGAATCTCTTCACGACCTAACTGTAATTTTTCTTTAGATGAATTTACGTGAGAGTTTCCTGGATAAACCACCAACTTTGCCTTTGGTCTTGGTCAATAAGCTCTCAGGTCCTTCATTAGGCTTATGTTCAGAGAAAAATGTGTTCTTGCGACCTTCATATTATTAGCTGAATAATGAAGGCCATCTTTCAGGACCATATTGGCAATAATCGGGTGTGGAGCATATTACTAGCACAACCTATTCTTTCTTGATTCAGCATCCTTACTTCCTTAGAATGATATATATTCTTTTTTTTTTATATGAAATTTTAGGAAAAGGGTTGGGTTCACTCATGATCCAAGGGCAGGGCAAAATCTCCCTTCCTCCTAGGTGATACTTATGTTGGGCAGGGCGAGCCGTCTATTACCCTCAGGCGTTAACCAAGGCACCTAGGAGTTAGGATGTCTCTTCCAGCGCCTTGACCAACTCTAGAATCGAACTCTTCCCTTTGATGAGAGTATCCGACCCCTTTACCAGTTGAACCCAAGAACGAGAGGTCCTTAGAATGATATTTGTCCTATCACAAAACAACATGATGTTAAACTAAATGGATCAGTATATTGAATCATCTAAACCAATGTACAGAGACAGCCTTATATAGGCCCAAACCACACACACACTCTTGTACACTTCCTGTATGGGCCTAATACACAGACACAATACTAATTACTCATACTAACACGCCCCCTCAAGTTGAACACTATTTATCTTAAATGTGCTCAACTTGGACAACACAAAAAATACTTCTTCTTTTATGGTAATACTCGTAATGCTTGCTTCTTCAATACTCGTAATGCTCACTATTGCAAACAGCCACTGCCTTGCTCTATTCTAATTATCTCCAGCAAGTGGCACTCCACATTCTTGACTATGCACTCTTTCTCTTTACCATCTGAATCTACTTCCTCAACCAGTAGCATTCACCAGTAACAGTCGTGTAGAGATCTTCCGGTTATACTTGTCGTGACCTATAATCTTGATGGAATAACGTCACCAAGAATACAACCATTGATGGAATAACATCACCAAGACAAAGCCGGCTAAACCTGTCATGACCTCTAACCTCGATGGAATAACATCACCATGACCTCTAACCTCGATGGAATAACATCACCGAGAATACAACCCTCGATCATTTGTGCTTGGCATTAAGCACAGGGTGAAGAACAAACCAGAAAACCAATGGACGCTCATCTGGATTACCATCTGTGCATCTTGCTACCACATCAATCATTGCTTCAACACTTGCTGCATCTGCATCTCTACAAAGATCTTTCGTCAATCAATTGCTCCATCCTCTTCTCTCTCAGCAACATGTTCATCCATCCTACAACGTTTAGTCCCACTTTCAAGATACTCTGCTGCCATGTAGCCAAATGTGCCAGCAACTACAGTGGTAACATTGGTATCCTTATAAGCCAAGAGCTTTGAAAGGCCAAAATCAGAGACATGAGGCTCCAAGTTTCCATCAAGAAGGATGTTGCTGGATTTTATATTGCTGTGAACAATTTTTTTGGAGAGCATTCATGGTGCAAATATGCCAAACCCCTTGCAGATCCAAGGGCTATCTTCAAACGAGCACTCCAATTCAAGAATTGTTCTCCACCATTTTCATGCAATAGATAATCTAAGCCCATGGCAAAGTAATCATGGATAAGGAACTTTGAAGAAGGAAGCTTGTAGTAACCACGCAGATTGACTAAATTTATGTGTGCGACGCTGCCCAAAATCTCCAAGTTTCTCTCAAAAACCTGCTCAGATCCAACATTTATGTCCATCCTCTTACCAGCAAATGTTGCAGAATCATTCATGACCATTCTGTAAATAGTACCCAACCCTCCTGATCCTACTTCATCTTTTTCATCAAGAGAGTCCAAGTTTTCAACGAGCGTGGATGATGGGTATGGCAGATCGCCATGGAAGGTCATAATTTTAGTGCTTGATTCTGGATCAAAATGCTTCTTGATGTTTTTGTATCTCCGAGCAGCCCTTTCCTGCTTTGACAGAATACAAGTCCAGAGGAATGAAACCATTATCACAAGTGCAAGGGCCAAAGCAGACATGGCCCCTATTAGCAGCACCTTCATGTAACGTGAAGATCTTTTGGGCGAAGGAACTGTAGCTTCATCACTTGCAGCATGAGGTAACACCACAGGGAAGCCAAGCGACGTTCGACAAGGTTTATCAACTTGCCGCCCACAAACCTAAGAGATGAGAACAGTGTTCCTGGGAGCAAATTTCTGAGAATGAAATACCTAAGAATGGCACCACAATCTCTAAAGTACCAAGAAGAGAGAATCGTGGGACCTCCAAGGCAAACAAACCTCCTGGACAACAATCAAGAATAGGAATGAAGAACAGAAACCAAACCCAAAATCTGACGATACAGAATTATTACTCAGAACCAGAAGCAGAGAACCAGTTCGACGTGAAATCAGAATAGAGGAGTGACGCGCCCAGAATCAATCGGCAAGAATCCAGAAGTAATTCAAGAATCAGAACCCGACGAAGCACAAATCAGAACCTGACGAAGCAAAAAGCACAATGCCCAGCAATTACCGTCAGCAAGAACGAAAACAACCGTGAATGTCGACCTAAAACCACCGAACTACCGCAAACAATCGACCTAAAACCACCGGTGAACCACCGCAAGAACCCAGGTGAACCACCGTGTAACACCGTCGACCTTGATTCTTCAATCACCGCGAGAGAAGAATCGCAAAATTAAAGTCACCACCGCGAGTGCAGAATCGCGTGCAAAACCGTGAGCCACCGACGATCCTTTCACCACCACGAACCACCGAACCACCGGTGAGGATTGAATCACAGGGGATGTGTACGCGTGTCGGGCGAAACAGAGGCCCTGTGCCCTAATCGGGATTTCAAGAAGACACCTCAAGGAAAAAGTTTGACCCGTATCATTGGACCAAGAACCTGGACCTCGTTTATCCCGTCGGGTTTCACCTTGCTTCTTGGTTTTGGGCCCTATAGAAAGATTAACCCAAGAATAACCTGGAGCATTTAGATAACCAAGAATGACCTTCATGGGCTTCTTGATTATCTGGCCAAACCCAAAATCTAGAACATAGGCTCATGATACCATGTTAAACTAAATGGATCAGTATATTGAATCATCTAAACCAATGTACAGAGACAACCTTATATAGGCCCAGACCACACACACACTCTTGTACACTTCCTGTATGGGCCTAATATACAAAGACACAATACTAATTACTCATACTAACACATGACTTGCAACCTAGCCGACCTAAACTCGCGAGGTCCAGGAATATTTGAAACATGGACTTCTGGGCTGAGGTAGCGGTAAGAACCGCGGAAGCAAACAAAATAAGAACAACTAAATATTATCAAAAAAAAGAATAAGAAGAACTAAAGATTACATATGCAAAATAATTAAATAGTATTAAATATATATACATTCTAATTTATCAATTAGAATATATTTAATCAAGTACTTTAGATGTTTTTAATTTTTTAATAATAATTTATTTTTTATCTTCAATTATTCCAATATACACAATTAATATATATTCTAATTTATGTGTGTGTGTATGTATTGTTCAATAAGATTTATGTCATTTTTAGTCATTTTCCATCTCAAATAACTTTTCAAACATTATTCTAAATAAGAGTCTATTTTAAAAAAAATTACTTCTACGACTATTATCCCAAATATAAATCACATCTATAATATTTGATAAGTGTATATTTTATGATTAAATAGGTGTATATTTTATGAGATTTGATTGGAATTATTGATATTATATACCGATTTAATTATCTTTTATTGACTTTTCCATCATTGAATCAAACTTAGGATCAAAGAATAAATCGACATAAAATCTACTCATATCCTATTTTTATTGTGCAGGAAATATTAGATGAATTGGAAAGAAGTAGAAAAGGCAATTAAGAGGATATGTAATCAGCCAAATTCAATGGTCTCATGCAAGAAAAATAGAAACAAAATCAATTGTGTGATCGGGTGGAGTTGATTACAAGATATGAGATATCTTTGTAATAAGAAAAGGAGAATGAGTGACCCAAGACCTAAATTATAAATAGGGAGGCAGAGACAAGAAAGAAGAGAAGGAGATCGGGGAGACGCAGAACGAGAAGGAACGAAGAAGCGAGGAGCGTAGGTCGAGCGTTTGCTTCTCTTCATCATCTCCACGGAAAAGACGAAAGGATTGTGGAGGCGACGGAGAAATTTTCTTTCCTCTCTCTCTTTATTCTTTGAACTCGAGTTTCATTTTTGTTATGGATTTGAATAAAGCCATGTGTGGCTAGTTGGTTTTGCAATCTAGAGAACCTATGAACTTGTTTGGGTTTAGAGATTATTCCCACGATTGATTTTGCTTAATTTTATTCCAGTTTATTTAATCATGTGTTTATTGCTATTGCTTAGTGAGTGGCCACCATTGAGCATGTTATGGGGATTTAGGGTTGGACTTGAAAGAGGGAATCCTAAATTGACCTTGGGAATAAATAGTGTGGAATTAGGTTTAAATTTAACGTGAAGTTAAGTTTTAATCTAATTTGCGTCTAGGATAGACATATACCAGAAGCTCCGCATAGTCAAATTAGAGTGAGCCCTATTTGAATTGCACCTTAATTAATTTGTGAGACATTGCATAATTATTTGAGGTAGGTGTATAAGTGGACCGACAAGCACTTATAAACATTAATACTCTAGATTAGGCGATTAAGTTAAGTCAAAGTTAATTTGGTGGGAATAAAATCTAAGAATCAAATAAGGGATTAGTGATTTCTAGGTTGCTCGTTAATTCATTAGTGTGTGGTTAGTTTGTTTTAATTTTAGTTTTAATTTCTTTTCTCTAAATTAAATTTGGTTTTCTCAACTTAAACGAAATTGTGAAATTAATGCTTAACTAAAGTTGTGATACTAAGTCGCCGTGGGAACGATACTTTTCTTATCACTTTATTACTGATACTACCCGATATCTTTTGCGGAGTTTATAGCTTTAAAGTTTTGCCCAATCAATATTACTTCAACCCAATATCCCTTACACATCATTTTTTTATGAGCCAAAAAAAAAAAAATACGCCAAAACACAACATCCGACCTGCCGGATTCGAACCAGCGACCTAAGGATGGCTTTTGAGAGTCTCCCAACTACAGTCCTCCGCTCTACCAACTGAGCTAAGGTCGGTTGCGTAAACGTTGTCAACTTTATAATAATATTATTAAGATTCATGTCCCAAAACAAGCACAGAAGCTTTAAGCACATATTTCCATACCTTTTTTGGCTAAAACATACGAGTGTTTCCAAACTCAAACCGTTTGATAGCGTCCCTCCTGTCCTATAATTGCCGTAATGTGCAGAAATATCTTGAGTTTCACGAAAAACGAGTTGGCTTGTCAACCAAGTTAGACAAAGCTTTCCACACCATCTGTTAAATTAATAAAGTGGTTAAGGTGTAAAAATACCATGAATTTATCCAAAGTGCATCTTGCATTAAATATTTTTCAGATATATAAAAATACTCAACTCTTAAAATATATTTAAAAAATAACATGACCATTAAATCTGATATAATACCGTTATTTTTTGTAGTGGGTCCCACACTATTTTCATGAAAATACAAAAAATGTCCCTAATTCAAAAAAAAAAAGAGAAAAAAAAACACTCTCACAACCAAGGGCAGAGCTTTTATGGGACTGGATGGCCCCCCCAAAAAAAAAAAAATTTGTTTAGAATTTTTTTAAAAAAATTTAATATAATGTAAAATTTAATTTTGGCCCCCAACTTCTTTTTTTCTTACATTTTCCCCTCTTTTTATATCTTTGGGACTTATAATTCAATCTTTGTTCCATGTGAGGTCTTGTATGATTTATGTTAATCTTGTCATTTTTTTCTATATTTTATTCTAATTACCTGAAATTTTTAGCTTATCAGTGAAATTTACTTTTATGGTGTATCATTTACTATGCTTTTACTCATTCTACACTACACTTGTGGATGAAGTTAATTGATTTTTCATTCTAGACCTCAACCTCTTGCCTTCCAATGTTGTGGTATTCAATTACATGAAGTTTATGGTTGAACCAAAGATTCACAATGACATAAATTAACAGATTAAAACTCTTGCTTCATGCTAGAACCAAAAGCATACTTTTGTATGATTGAATGATTGTCTAGTGACTTATATTGAAAAAAATGTATTTGATAGCATTGATAATAAGGTAATTATGATGGAATTCTAAAAAATAAGGCTTAGAAGGATGACATTGTAATTATTTTTATCGTAATATACTTTTGTTATTAAAATATGTATACTTGAACTTATTGAGTGTCCACCCTTCATTGTAATTTATGTAGCTGCATTTCTAGCAACACTTAGCCTTGCTTTTCTAAATGATAGGTTTGTAAAATAATTGCCTCTCTTATTATATCATTAGTATTTACTTGATTTCATAAATATTTTTTTATATTCTTTTCTTTTTTAATGCATTTAAAACTTTCCTTCAAAAAAAATTTCGGGGCAACACTATTTGTCCCCCCAAATTTTTGCTCCAAGCTCCGCCCCGCACAGTAACACCCCCTTCCAAGCTCAATCTGAGATCTCTTCTTCCTAACCTTGATCTGAGCTGCCAACAAAGAAGGAAACCAGACCAGTGTCAAATGTTCAACTAATGTAGGGTGTTTGCCATTGTAGTTAGTTTCCATCTCTGTGTTATGCCAGTCTCTACCAATTAATTATATTGAAAGAAAACATGAACAATTTCAGTTGTAAAACCAAACACTTTGATCAACAATAGCCTATCATTTTAGATATACCAATATAATAGTACAATTGATCAATTGGGTTTAAACTTTGTTTTTATGCCAAAAAAGAATTGAATCTGTGGGGAGAGAAAAATCATTATCACAGGAATTTATACTTTTACCTCAAAACTATGTGACTTTACACATTTCCCCCCAAGCCAAAGAAAAAGCTTACTCACTATACCGGATCGGAAATTATATTTTTTCGTCAAAACCATGGTGAAGATCTGTAGGGGTAACTATCAAATTTGCAAACTATCAAGGCATCACCGTCGCACGTCGGAGAGGTAGAGTTTGCAGAGGTCATGGCTTGCCGTCTCAAGTCTTGCCGCCATTGACATTGTGTTCTGCAGTCAAAGCAATTGCAACTTCCATCCTCACTATTGCCTTTGAACCTCATTCGTAGCCCTCAAACCTTCTCATCTGAATCTTAGTTTACACCATCGATCTTTGAAATCTCAATCACTACAAATTGATCTCCTCTCACCCATCGATCAATGAAGGCGAGGAAAAAGAATTAAAGCGTTCACTCGCTTGATTTGCCATCGTCGTTGGTCTTTTATCTTTCTTTGCCGGCATCTTAGATTGGGGTTGGGAAGGAGAGATCTCAAAACACATATCGAGCTTGGGAAGGGGAAGATTTTTTTAAAAAAAAAATTATAGGCATTTGATATTTACATGAAAATAGTGTGGAACCACTTTTTGTTAGGTTATAACTCTAAAAAAAAATCACATATACCAAGGGCATTTGGTATTTACTCATTTATGAAAATTCTCTCTCTATTTTTATTGGTCCAATATGTGGGACCATTATAAAAAGTAAATGTGTTAGGTTATATAACAATCATGCTATTCTTACTATGATTTTGAGAGTTTGTATTTTTGCAATTCCAAAAAGCATTTAGTGTTAGGTGTACTTTGGACAAAAGTTCATGCCACTTTAGTCCTATTTATAAGTCTCTTTTGACTAAAAAATTTGTTCCTATTTATAAGTCCCATTTTTAGGTAATAAATGAGATTGTGACAATTTTGCTTATAGTAATTGTACAAATAAAATTAGAAAAAGAAAAAAGAGTTGAAAGATACATATTCATAAATGAGGATAAAGTTAAAAATTTGTCCCATAATTATTGGGCTAACTACCTTTTCTTTGGTATGTGTAATTTAGTTAAAAGAAATTTATAAATAGGACCAAAGCGATAGGTATTTTTGCAGCTCAACTCTTAGGGGAAAAAAATTATACAGTACCATCTTTCTATTCTAAATATAATATCCTCCTAATTTAAATATAAGAGATAGACAAGAGGTTTATTTAATTATACATATAAGATCTCAATTTATTTTATATTTCAAATTTATAATTTATTCCTAAAAATATTTATATAGATTGCATATAATGAGAAAGTTTAGTATCAAAGGGCAATCACAACGGATATGATTAGAAAATAAATATTATATGAAAACCAACACATGTATATTATAAATAACTAACTTTTCAATATCAAGAAATTAGTTATATATTTTCTATAGTGAGGAAATTATGGAAACGTTTTAAATTTTCAAAAGCTGCTTCTGAAGGCATAATTTTTTAGACTAAAAAATTAATCTTAATTTAATTAATTAATTCCTTTCCGTGCTGATAAATCCAACCAACAACAACAATAACAAATCCTTTACCCCACTAGCTATTAGGGGGGTTGGTTAAATATATTGTATGACGTCATTGTCTTTTCGACAACCATATCTTTAGATATATTATTAATCAAAAGGTCCCATTCTATGGCCTCATTGAATGTTCGCTTCGGCCTTCCTTGACCTCTTTTTACATGACTCCATATTGCTTGATTAATCTTTCTCACTGGAACACTTAATACCCTTCATTAAACATATCCAAACCACCTCAAATGGCATTCTACCATTTTTTTCTTCAAAGAGGCCAATCCAACTTATTCGTGTGTATAAGTATTATGAATCTTGTCTTTTCTTGTACGACCACATATTCATCCCAGCTACCCCTATTTTATGTCCATGTTGTCCCTTTAAAGCTAAACACTCACTACCATATAACATTGTTGATCTTATAGCAGTATAATAAAACTTCTATTTTACCTTATTGGGTATTTCTGATTACAAATAACTCCAGTAGTTTTTCTTCATTTATACCAACTTGAATTTTTTGATTAACATCTCCATCAATTTCACTATCTTATTGTATAATTGATCCTAAATATCTAAACCTATCACTTGTGAAATGACTTGTCCCCCAAATTTAATTTCCACTTCACTTCTACCTTACCTCTTATCAAACAGATACATTGACAAATTTATATTTTCCGAGTGAATTTTAGATCTCCAACCACTTCACGCGTCCTCTCAAGGTTTAAGATGGACTTGACTTCTCTCTTTTTCTTTTCCTATTCGCTCTCATCCTTAACTCCTTTCATAACGATTGGATCAAAATTTAATGGTTCACATTTAATATTTTATAAAATCTTATTACAATGGAGAGAATGATATGAAGGAAATGGAGAGAATGATGAAGAAAAAAAAATAAATATGGACCATTAGATCTTAATCCAATGGTCATAAAGAGGGTAAAGAATATAAGCAGAAGGGAAAAGAAAAAGGGAGAAGCAAAAACAGGGCCATCAATTTCAGTTCCAAATGTGATCATCAACAAATGAACGAGTAGAGTGCAACCAAGCTTTTACAGGAGACGAAGAATAATCCATAAAATGAGACAGAAGATTTCTATATGGATGAATTAACCGCTGAGCATTTTATACACCGCGGTGAACATCAATAAATTAAAACTTATTCTATCATCACCTTCACAATCTTAATCATGAGGCTATGTAACTGTAATAATATTACATCACAAGAAACATTAAGTCTACCAGTATACTTCCTTGCCTGCTCTGCGCCTGGTTTGGTAATTACAGGGCCCTATGCAAACCTTAGGACTGCACAGGATTTGTATCATTCATCAGGATCCGCTGTTTCTTCTATTGTTTTTTCCGGCTTCCTTCCGTTCAAAAAAAAAAAAAAAAAATCAATCCCCACTTTCTATGGAGCTGTAAGTAAATGAAAATCTAGATAATCAAAATGAATAGTATAGTCTAAATTCTAAAACTTCAGGTCTTCTCTTCTTCAATTGCTTAGTTTGCCTGTCTCTTAAAGAACGGTTTCTGACAGATCAGGAGTCTCTGATCACTGTCACTTTCAATTTCTACGACTCGTGCATCCCACTTCAGCCGTGCTGTTAGAACTCTTGCTGTTTCTATCAACGGGACTGTGTCACGGATTATAATCCAACCCTACAAACATCAATATCAGCATATAAAAAATCCTTCTACCGAACTAACATAGAAGAACCATTTTACTGATGCATTTAGATTTCTTTGTCTCTCAGTGTAGGCACTCAACAACTTGGGTCAGATCCAGCAGCCACATAGCAATATGATTTGATGAGATGGTTAACACACATCTCAGGGTAATGAAGGATTAATGATCAAAAGATGCTTCCTCTATGGGCCCAATAGGAAATGGAATCCAGATGATTCCTTTCTCTATGGGCTTCAGGCAAGTGCCAAATTCTACTAGCTTTACAAAGATGTACTTTAATACCTAAATGCACCTTGTATAGGTTTTGCATGAACCCCAAGGGGGCGCAGTTGTTTTTTTCAGTTAAAATCAGTCATCCCATGATAAAAAGTGAATAAAAAGCAAGGGAAGAGATGGGCCATGTATGCAGAGAAATATCGAATTATTTAGCTTACATACCTCCGGACGAAGTAATCTATCAATCTCAATGAAAAGGTCAAGCATCGTGCATCTATGCTGCTGAGCAGTTCTTTGGGAAAGAAGACCAGCTGAATGCACCAAGTCGAAGGTTCTAGGGTACGTTGGAAAGGCCTCACACCTAGATACCATGAAAGATCGTTATGGTAAGACCTAACGACAATTATTATGACAAGCGCATAAAGCCTAGAGTATACAAAGTATTAACAAACCTTAAAATTTTCCACAAAGTGATTCATATATCCTATCATAAACCCCTTTTTTCCTCATTTTCTTAGCAAAAGTTAGGTTCTAAATTTGATGGAATTTCATAATTCAATAGTTTCTTGACAAATATGATCTTAGCTTCTTACTGTAGAATGAGTACATGTGAAAAACCTCTGTTTTTTTTTTTTTTTTTTTTTTTTAAAAATGTAAAACACTTTAGTGAGTAATATAGGCATAGCCTTTATTTTTCTTAGTGTTTCTGAAATCACTTTGTCCAACAAAACTCACAAACATTGAGATTACAATGTGAATTTGGATCATCCAAATTTCTTAAGGAAATTACAGGGTCAAATTTAGAACAAAGAGACAAAGTTTGAGGCCCTGCATATAACAAAGGGGCCAATCAACGGTAAAAAATGATGGGCCTCTCATGCAAGAGATTCAAATTAAATATGCACTTTGATAGGTCTCATGGATAAAACCAATAATTCTATGCACTTTGATGGAATCATAAGCAGGAAAAAGAACTCGGCATATGGCTTTGGATTCTACATTTGACCAAGCGGATATAATTGACGGAAAAAATAGCGACATCACCAGATAAGAACAAGAGAAAGGATAAATACCAATCATGCAAAACACCGACGAACCCCCTGTCCAGGATCAATGGAAGGTAGTTTGGTCCACTGGTTGGAACAACATTCATTACCCACACAGACTTTTTAGCTTGCAACAATGCAGAATTGAAACCACCAAAATGAGCATTCATGTCAAGCACGTTTCTGAGCATGTTGTAAGGAGGTGGCGGATCCTCTTCACCAGGCCTCTTTGGATGATCAGAGAATATTAGAGGTGAAAGAAGAGACCAATAATTCTGGACTGCAGTTCTCCATTTTTCAGAGTCCTCAAAAAGTTCTTCAGATTGCAACCCTGACAAATGTAAATTTGGACACATTAAAATAGCCTATTGGGTACAAAGTTTCATTAGGTGAGCCATGACAATGCAATTATTTTCATTAAGAGATCTACAAAAAAGTCTTTCAAGAATCTAACAGTTACCATGGACAGCGAGTTCCTTCTTGTTCAAGTTAGCCCTGGAAGGCCAGGTTCCCCTCTCTTCAATAGAAATCCATCGACTGCTGTGAGTTCCTGCTATGCAGTTTTGCAGTTCCCGATAATATGGGGACTCCACATCATGGCTTTTCATACACAGTGAGGGTCCAGAACCAGGCTTTCTGATTATTAAAACAGGTAATGCCTATAATCAGCTATATTTCTTATTTCTCATACAGTAAACAAAAGCTTCTATGTAGTCTAGATGCAATTTAAAAGAAATCTGATTTGCAGGATATAGGGGGCAAGTACATTATCATAAATTATGCACCCCCAAGCTCTACCTTGAATTGTAGCAATCCCGCTTACTAGTTTTCTTCCACACAACAGTTTCATCTTGCTGTGACAACATTTCCCAGCAAAGATTTTCAGTAAAATCATGGATAGACCTCCACCGTTTCTGATTCTCTTTGTTACGAGCATTTGTAAGTGGCGAAGTCCAGACAAAGTAGCCGCCCGGTTTTAAAAGTCTATCGGCTTCAACCAGAAGAATGCCATCTATACCATGTATAATGAATGTATGGTTAACCAACAAAATTCCAACAGTCAACATCACTAACCACAAAGTGAGAAAATGTAATAAGACAAATCCAACAGGTGGTTTTAAAGCTCAGAAACAGTTTGTCAGATGCTAAGTTTACTGCCTACAGAATTACTAAAAGGGATTACAATATAATGGGTATTCAACTGAGATGAGAAACCATCCCCAAAAGCTAATTATTGAGGTGAAAGTATCAACCACTTCAATACCCCATCAAACTTTTTGTACTTCTCAATATGAGAAGTATGCATCCCATACTACATTAATCTCCGTCGTAATACTGAATGGAAGAAAACTAAATTACAATTCTTTTATATCTTTGTTATCAAATTCTCCAAGAACATGACAAGGATAAGGTTTTATGGCTCAGCGCCAGATGATTGAATCTTTTAAAGAAATTTTATGTCATATTTTTCAAAGAGTAACAAATAGCTAAGATTTAATTAACTGTGTATGAGTCTAGTTGGGGAAATCAGTTCGAAGTATAACTTCTGCATAGATATCAGCAGAAAAACTATGAACAATTAACTCCAGTTAGTTTGATACCTCAATGACAATGGGCTGTTTAATGATAAAATGTAGAAGCTTATTTTGCATATAGCATGTTAGAACATGTGGCTGGACGTACTATACAACTTCTACGGTTCTACCATTAACATAAACAGGAAGCGTGTATGCAGTCCAACATATGAAGGGTGTAAAAACCACTATACCTACGATAATTACAAAGTTAATTTCTTTGTTCACGAATCTCATTTCTCCTTTTAATGACCCTATTTACAAAGCACGTTTGAAAGGGCAATAATAAAGACAAGATTCCGTTGAATAAAGCAGAAGATGATAGAAGCATGTTGGCCTTATAGGAAGTAGCCTGAGATGAAATGCTAGAAGATACCTTTCTGGTCCCAATCAATGCCACATCTTGCACAATGCAACATATCAAAGGAAAGTGATGGACATGGCAACTGTTTTGAAGTGAAAGAAGCAATCATAGCTGGAAGACCTCTCTCAAGTGTAAGCTGAACCTGGCTACCTGAGGGCTCATAGTTTGCAATGCACATGGTTAGGAGTTGACTTTGATAGAGGTGCGCTCCAAAACTACCATATCCACAGCCTATGTCCAGTATGGTTCTAACCTGTAAATTTTAGGATGTCAAAAGGATCAATCAAATTACAGATGAATCAAGGAACAATACAGTCAAATAAAGACTCCCTTCAGATTCAATACCATTTTGATCTGCCAGAAAACATATTAGAAATCCATCTTGGTGCAAGGCAAAAATAAAAATTAAGCATATAATTAATCAATGAGTAGATCTTTTATGGACAACAATATGGAGCACCCATGAGCAACAAATCAACAGATTCAGACTATTAAAAAACGCATCCAGTAGTGCCACCATTCATGTAAGTTTATGACAGCTATTCAATATAGACATGGCGTTTAGACAAGCTCTTCAAAATGTAGTGCGTGTGTGTGTAATCAAGCAAGCTTCAAGTCAATGCATATACCTGCCCACATCCATTACAACTAGGCAGAAATAAATATGCAGACTATAAAATTAACATGTATAAAGTGAAATATAAACATGTTATATAAAGATTAAATATTTACATACCCCAGCTTGTATGAAGTTTGATTCATTTCTAAGTCCAATCATTTCTGCAATTTGATGCGAGTAGTCCTCAACACCATCAAACATAAGAGAGGCTGAACGAAAGGAAATTTGCTCTTCATCCAGCATCATCATTCTGTAATCATATGGTAAAATGGACGTGTTAGGATGAAAGGATATTGAAAAGTACGGCAGCATGCAGGTGAGACATATACAGCTGCCCGCTTACCTCTTGGTTAAGCTCCCTGAAGAAAGAACCTCCTGCGCTGTGATCTTAACATTGGCAATCCAGATAACATCTCTTCCAGTAGGCCACCTAAGTGGAAGTTTGTAATTTGCTGGTGGGAGGGCTAAACAACTTTGTCTGAGTTCATGGCCGCATTGTCGGTCAAACTCATTGCTGTCAGAATAACCCAAAGCTTCATTCTCAGAAACATTATAGCAAGGAACATAGTTTTCAAACTCCTGGGAACAGAATTCCAATTCTTTCATCTTTGAGGGACCACGAGAAAACTCTCCAATATCTAACAGGTCAGATACAAGTTTCTCTTGGAGTCTTCTAGAACCATGGTATATGTGACCTCTTGATGAGGTAGAAATTGAGATTGTCCACCAAAAAGATCCAGTAAGAGCAAGTATGACTATTAAAACTAAACTTATTTTCAGTAAAAGCACTGCCAATTTATGGCGATTTCGGGGAGTGCCAGCAAGGAAGGGATCAGATGTAAAACCATTCTCAGAGATACCATATTTAGAGTGAGAATTATCTGTAAAAAGTAGCCGCAAAGGAAATTTCAAACCCAAAGGGCTGTGATCTGAAGAAGCTCTTCTATTCAAATCATCTTTTTCTGTTTTATTTTTGGATTGAGAGTCCAACAAATCATGATTGCTGTCAGAGATCCGAGATGCACCCCGATGGAGGGGCCTGGACATTTTCTGAACTGGAAGGGTGCACGAAGTAACAGGGTAGACACGAGTAATATATTAAATCACCGAGAATCCAATACTGAAGTGTTTTTCTGACATCAGAGGATTTTGGGAGGAAATTTCATCGGAAGAACTCAGCCTTCAGTTCTGCATTCGAAAACCTATGAAAACAAATATAACATGTCAATCTAAATGACCTTCATTAAGAGCAAGTTCGACTCGTGAAGATATTTGAAGTGCAAAGAAGGAGCTGGAAGCAACTTAAATAAACAAATTCATAGTGAGCAATCTGACTATTCACTCAGAAGAGCAACAACAAGTGAAAGGCGTAAAGATAGATCCTTAATCGTCATCGCATCAGAGGCCCAATTTTGAAATGGGTATCTACGAAAAGGGACTAAAACTTCAGTGGCAACTGGGAATTGCAACCATAGAGCCCAAAAAGAAGGTAGTAAGAAGGAGAAGTAAGATTCGAAGACGTAAAAGTAGAAGAAAAGAAGGTTATCAGAGGATAACAGAGCACTCAAATCGCAAGAAGGTTGTCTCGTAAATAAAACAATAATAAATCGTTAGTACATTTTCGGATAAAAATCACGTTCACCGGGCATTTCATGCTAGAATCTGATCGAAACGCAGAATGCACAAAAATATACTTGATTAGATCAATGCTGAGGCCGGCACACAACCCAGATCAAAACCAGTGAGAGGAAAGCAAAACAGCGAAGGGGCAGTTAGTGACACGAGCAAAGAGTACCTCCTTTATAAAAGACGGAGCTGGGAGAAAAGAGCAAAGAGAAACAAGCAACAAGTTCCAAAAAATCAGCGTGAATTCATGGCCTCGTTCTTTACTGCGACGCAATACGAATTATAACAAACTCGCCAGCCTTTCTGAGCTCAGCCTCTTCCCTCTCGATTGGCCTCTTCCTCTTCCTACTCTCACAGTCGTCAAACGCCACGCTTAATGCTTGTGAGAGAGTGAGAGATGCACGCACAGAGGCATGACCGCATGAGCACACGGAGATTTTGTACTGATCCGATCACGTCGCTGCCCGAGCCCCCAAATAGAAATTGGTATGTTAATAATAATAAAAAGGGACAGAGTTCAGTTCGTAAAAGTAAAAAACCTGAAATTATTGTTTTTTTCTTATATCAGTTACGTTACAATTAGTATTTAAGAAAAACCTGAAATTATTGTTTTTTTCTACCATTAGTTACGTTACAATTAATATTTAAGATCTATTAAGACAGTAATCAAACATGAGAGAATTCATAGATTTAGTGTATTCTTAAAATAGCGTCCCATTATAATGAGTTTTAATTGCGCTTGCACTCAACTCTAGGAACAAAACCGCGAATGTATTCGCAGTCACGGATGGTAGATCCAGGTTCAAGTGTTCATTATTTGAACTCCCTAATTATCTGCTCACTTTGAGATAATTCCCATAAAAGTCACAAGTTACCTTAATGATAACAACCAATCATGTGCGCCTTTCATTTGGCAGTTCTTCACAAAATGCCACCCTAGTACCCTACCCATTTCTTCATCGAGCCTCTTTAATCCTTATAAAGTATCTATGAAGAATCTTTCTTACTGAAGAAACAAGCAGAAATGACAGACCTCTAAAAAAAAAAAAAAAAAAAATTATATGAATCTCCTAGCTTGTATTTGTATAATATGCATTGTTCCTCGACATATTTGACTTGAGCCGGAAGTGGAGGACACTGACCCACGACCTATTCTTAATAGCCACCATCAATAAATACGAGCACCTCCACGCTCAGTTAATATTATCTCTTTCATAGGTATAACACAGAGTTAATATTTTTAAAAGATATTAAAAAATTAATTAAATAACTCTAAACTATTTATATTTGCCTTTTTTTTTTTACAAATTAATTTACTTAACTTATAAACTGATATATAATTTAATGATATACAATATATGATATGATTAAGTAACTTATTTAGTTTTATTATTATCTTCCGAAAAAAAAAAGTCAACTTATCCTATATTTAAAAGCTAGTATTTAATATTGAGCGAACCTTTTGGCGGTTTGGCAGAAACCTGCGCTATATTGCGTTAGGAAGCAATCCATTCTTGTTTGGGTAGTGCAGATTCACCAAGAATGGGGAAAATAAAAGAAAAATCCAAGTGCGCTTGGACTATTTGCGTACCTAGGATGATATTGGTCGATAAAAATTGACTTAGCTTTTGGGTTGGAGAGGACGTTAAGGTTCATTATTAAATTAAACGAGACAGACAGATTTTCAAAGTGTAATTGTCCATCACTGTAACGCGTAATCATAGTGGGAGCTGAGGAGGTCTGTACAGTGTAAAAGAAAATGTTGAGTGCAAAAAGACAACTACCTCCGAATTTCCCTTTTCTTTTTAAATTGTCGTGGTCTAAGATTCACCTTTCAAATTAAAAAGATAAGGAGGTATCCTAGTCCAAGTAGAAAAACATGAAGAAGAATTGAATTAAGGCCCAGAACCTCGTCATGTCTTGCATTCACGTGTTATACAGTATATGCTACTATGCTCTCACATCTCGTTCAGAATTTGGGACGAACCTAATTAATTTTTTTTTTTTTCCCATCTCAAATATGGACGTCCCAGTTATGATTATATTTTCCATGACATTCTTTTATTGATCATGCAACTATATGATTGCATAAAAATTTAATTTAATTATTTTGCTACAATACTGTGTACGTGTATATTCAGTTTTTAGTTGATGGGGGGTGATAGTTTAGTTTAAATAGGATAATAGATGGCACTGCATGTGTCATATGTATGTGAGATCGCATTTGGCAACTGGCACTTGTAAATTTTTATTTTTTTTTTTTTAAAAAAATCATTGAATGAAAAATTTAAAACATTTCCATCATCACTATTTAATATTTCCTTAGATCCTTAATATCTTTGTCGGACCTTATAGGAGAGATATAAAGTATATATTTTTCATATTTATCAATTTTTTTATAATTTATTTATATTGATGTTCTGTTAACAATAAAGAATATGATTAGAGTATTTTAAATATATATATATAATTAACCAACTTAACTGATTTTATTAATTAAATCAGGTAAATTAGTCTAATTATAAAGGATTGGACAGAGTAAGAGTAATAGGTATTTTTAATGATTTTTTTATTCAGAGGCTCAAAATTTTTTTATCCGTGAAAACTGAGAACAAATGTTCATTTAATTTATCTGGACCAGACAAAGATATATGGTCTAAGTGGTGAAAGAAGGGAATGAGATAAAAAAACAGTAAATGTGAGTGAATGAGCAGAGAGGTGGGTAGAAATTCCTGGGTGCCAAATTTGGCTTTGTGTTGGGTTGGGGGTGAAGGATACTGACACATGACAGTGATGGTGGGTGGGGTCAGGGAAGCACAGAGACGCTATGACTTCCTGAGACCATAATCTCGCCTCAATCAAGATAATGGCAAGTTAGTTAAAGTAAAGGTCAAAAGGGATAACAAATGCATGAAAAGATCAGATTATGATCTTTACCAAAAAGCGTCCAGTTTCTATCATTTTTTAATTTCTACGGTCCAACGATGAAAATAGTGAAACATGTGAAGGGAGTGGGGTCGGGAGGCTGTGTCGTCGGTGGAGTTTGGTTTGCGTTTCTTTATTTGTATTTTGTAGGCTTCTATGAGTTCTGAGCCTGATTGTGTTTGGATGACTGCATCAGCTCTGTACTGCGCTGTTGGACTTGGAGTGAGTGCGAAACCATCACGGGTCTTCCAACATGTGCTTGTTTTTAAATCAAAGGGCATATACTCATTTTTAATTTTGATATTGTTCATCCATGTCGATTGCTTAAATCCAATTGAAAATAAAAGGATAATTTACTAAACTGAAATCAGAGATCCAATTTTCAAGACTTTGTTTGGTTATAGATGCTCCTCCTTCAACAAACACCTTCCACCGATATTTACACAAATAGGATCACATCTCAAGCATGAACCAGGAAATTATTTTAATTTCTGCCAAAAAATAAACATATCAACTATTTACTAAATAAAATTGCATAACATTAAAAATTCCAAGAAAATAATAATCCACAATTAAAAATTAAAAGATAACTTAGTAAATAAAAATTCTATGCGTTTAGAATGAGATTTATTAGAAGCCAGATCACTTTCGAGAAATTATTTTCTTAAATATCACTTTCTGAAGTTATTTTCTTCTTAAAGAAGACATTTATGCTTTTCGTTTTATCTTTACTCATTTTTTTCAACTTACAAAAAATTTGGTGAATATATATTGATGTCAATGTTAATTACTATCTTGTGTCACTAAATATTAATTCTTATAGTACTACTCAATCCACAAAGCTAACACTTAAATGCACATCCCACTTACCTCAAAACAAAATAATTGGAGAAAATAAAAGAAATATAATATGAACCCAAAAAATATTTTTTAAAAAAAAATACAAATCTGATTCAATTTCAGCTAAGAAATAACTTATTATAATATATTTTTTAAAGAGAAATTCATTATAAAATCATAAGACAACCAAATAATAAATCCAAACCAATTAAAATTAGTCATTGATCATCCTCTACATATATATAGTCATCCATTGTCAAAACTCAAGACTTTCCAGAAATCATAATCCCAAACTTTTCACTAATCAACACAATATTACCCTCATTAGAAAGATAAAAATACATAGAATAACTTTCATAAAAGGAGTGAGGTGAAAAGAAGTGATTTTGAGTACATATTTGGTCCTTAAAATGAAGATGAACAACATCGATATAAAATGATACTAATATTTTCAATAGGTATCTCAAACAAAAATTTTACTTTCCTCTTACATCCCAAAAAAAAGAGTATAATTATAGAAAAGACAAAAAATTAGTGAGGGGACAAATTAGTACCAAAATCAAATATTATACAATACATATATATTAATACATAAGATAAGAAAAAGGTTGGGCCGGGGCCAAGGCCCCAGCTAGCCATAACGTGGTTCCGCCGTTGATCTCAAGCCAAAAATGCCCTCTACTCTTGTCACAGTTTGATCCTTTTTCAGTCACCTCGTCAATTTTTTACTTATGAATATACAATTTTGTCCGCCATTTGTTATTCTTTTCACTTTAATTTGTTATTATAGCATATAATGAATATTAGATAGAGATTAAGTTGGAGTATTGTTAAATTTTATGTGAAAGTTAATAAAATTTAAGGTTATATATATATATGGGTAAAGGATTTTATAGTATTTGAAGATAGAGTTATCTTCAATGACCTAAAACTACGTCGTTTTGGATTAATGAAGGGTGTTTATGTAATTTTGTTTATTTTTCAATCATATAAATTTTACGGAAAAACACCCTTCATTAATTCACCTAAAATTACTAACAAACCCTTCATTAATTCAAAACGACGTAGTTTTGGGATCATTGGAGATAACTCTATCTTCAGTGGCTGGAGAAATACTTTTCCCTATATATATAGGGATAAGATATTATCACTACCAATTTTATATCACTACCACTTTTTCTCATATACCTTTATCATTTCTCTCTCCTATTGAGATTTCGATCTAACGATAAAAAAAGTGGTAGGATATAAAATTTTATGATAATATATATATATATATAATATATATATATATAGGGAGTTTAAACTTTCGTGTTGTAAGAAGAAGAAGATTCCTACACATACATAAATTGGTGGGTGTGTTTGTATATATATAATATATATGAAGGGGCCCCACCATTTTATTCATTAATTAAAAATTACAAAAACACATTAATTCGAAGTATTTTTCCCATATATATATATATATATATATTGAAGTTTAAAACATGGTGACATATAAATTAGGATACCAGATATTTTATTCTTTGTCTGCCATTCTGCGCAACAGGAACCGGATATGCTTGCAGAGTTGGTTCAGAATGTGACGTCTCGATGCGGTGCGTTATTAGTCCTCCTACATGAATTTCAAAGCGAATTATATATATCTTCATTTCTCTACATTAAAAAATATTTGTAAGGTCTCGTCCTCATCTCATGTTGCATTTATTTTGACATTTTACATATTCTGAGCCTATTTAGAGCGAGTTGTGGTTGAGTTGTGGCGACGAAAAAGTTCGACAGATTTAAAAATGCCGTCAGGTGCCGTTTGGGTTGCCGTTTTAGTGACTGGGCTTTTCCTACAGAAGCTCCGTGTCGTAGAAGTCAGCCCTCGAAGTGTTGTTGCAGCGTCGCAATGTGGGAGAGAGACGGAACAGAGGTCAAGACATACCGTGAAAGAAGAAGAAGGAAAATATGTTACAGAGAGAAAAGAAAAAAAAAAAAAAAAAAAAGGAAGATGTGGCAAAATAAAATTAAAAACAATAATTAGTCAAACTAATTATTTAGGGAAAATAAAAATAAAAATACTCTAAAATAATTTAAATTAGTTTTCTTAATTTTTTTAAAAGGTCAAATTTGTGTTATATTTGGGAGGGGGTAATAATTTAATTTTTTATCAAATTTAAATTTTTATATTCAATTATTATAATATATACAACTAATATATATGAAATATTCAACAAGATTCATGTCATTTTTTAGTGTCAATCAATCGAAATTATATTTACAACCCGACTTTTTTTTCTTTTAGGTTTTTGTAAAAATCAAATAAAAAATAAGTCATTATTTCCACCGCTAACTCACACTGGTATGAATTAATGTGTCCTCAAATTTTACTGTTCATAAGATTTCGGAAACCGACAAAAGATAGAACCAATCATTCGAGAAATGCCCCCGGTTCTACCTTTTGGCTTCGTATATCGAATTGTGAATACAAGAATACAATATTTTAAACCCCATTTTTCATTTGGGGTTTCCAACATGCATGGGACTTGTAACATACACCTCATGCATAGTAACTTTAATTTACTCCGATGCTCAAAAGAATATATTTGTTGGTGTATAAACAAAGCGTTAAATGCTCGCTGTATCATGCGTTTTCAAATAGATCATTAAATATTGACACACACAATCATTTTTTTATGTACCAGACCCCACAACGTTATATATGCTACAAGAGGTAACATGTTATTGATTAGTGGGGTCAGCTCTCCACTTATTTTCTCCTTCATTTGTAAGGACAACAGATTTCCACACACACTGATCATGAGAATTGTTTGTTTTAATTGTAATCCTATTTGCATCATCTGCCATGTCCCTAAGTTCACTTGCAAAAAGCTGCCATTGTGGTTTAACCGTTTTGTTTTTGAGGCCAACACATAGCTAGTGGGGCTCCCTTACAGTATTACTTATTTACCTCTTTAAAACCTTTTTCTAACACATTACTCACATTATAAAATCCCCTAATATTTATGAAAAATAATTCCGCCGCATTTTCAGACCGCTTGGTTTCACCTTGGCCGCAGAAAAAGAAAATACTTGGCCTTCGCATCTGTGTGTGCATATAAATATTAATGTAAATTCCTGGATCTGCGTACATGGTTGTCCGTTGCTGAAATGGGTCAAACTAGTTAGGTCTGCACTTAAAATTCTGTGGCCAGCCGCCACAAAAACAGCAAGTTATGCCATCACTTCCTTTGCCCATTCTTTGATCTCCAATCACGCGCTTTCCAGATCCAGAAGGTTGGAATTTTTATGGACTATGATTGAATTTCGTCCATCATGCTTATCACTCCAATCCTCGATCGATCATCTTCAAAGTATAAAATCAACATTGCATAACAAGTTGTTGTTAAGATGGTAAGCGAGGTCATTTTTGTTTAAGTAAAATATAAGTTCAATGCTTAAGAAGCACATTTATTGGGGTAGAGCAAAAACTCCCCACATCTTGAACCCCGAAAGTCTAAATTGGCTCAAGAAAACCCTTAATCAAATTGTGTTGGGGGGGGGGGGGGACTCATTTCAAGCTTGCTTTAGCTTAATCGTTGTCAAACTATGTGCGACATACACAATTGTTGTATGGAAAATGGACACTAATGCGCAATAATTATTTCATTATCGAGCAAATTAAAGTCGTCAGCAATTGGCAAAGCCTAGGTGGATCTAAAACGTTCATTGGACGTCGATGTCTGTGCTAAATCCACTCCTCCACTGAAATCTGTACACTTTAATTTATAACCAGAGTGGCCAGTGGACCTCTACGCTCAATCTCAGGGATACTCGATAGATAACAACAATGTCAAACAGGTCAAAGTGAGGTCGGCTCCTTCCCATCTTGGTTTTGACTAACGCCTCGCCTGCTATAGTGGCGGGACCTATTATATGCAGGCAAGTTATAATTACAGTATTATCCTCAACAGAAAGAAAAGATATTGTAGTAATCTCATGATTAGCGTCCTTTTTAAAAGTCCTTTTTCAGCTAATAAATAAGATTATGACAATTTTGCCTATATTAATTGTACCAATAAAAATAAAGAAAGAAGAAAGAGTTAAAAAATACCCAATAAAAATAGAGAGAGAAAAAAAAGTTGAAAGATGCCCATTCATAAATGAGGTCAAAGTTGAAAATTTACCTCATAATCATTAATTTAACTAACTCTCCTTAATTAGTATGTGTGTTTTGGTCAAAAGAAACTTTATAAACAATGATATCATGTTTTTTTTTCATACATAAATTTTAGGTGAGTTGGGTCCTAGGGCTCACCCAAGTCAGGGCATTCCTTTGAGTTCAAAGAGGGGTTAGAGAGGTACTTACAAATTGCTCATCAACAAGATCCTCACATCGTAAGATTTGAACCCACAACCTTATAATTATGAGCCAACCTCTTTACTAATTGGGTCAACCTTGTTGGTAATTATACTTCATTCGATCCTTTTTATAAGCAATTTTTTCTTGATTCGCAAAATGAATTGGCGATTAAGATTAGTTAAAATCAAAAACCAAGGTTGTAAACTCACGAGTTTAAGTAAATTCATGATAGTATCCTAAACTCGTAAAAGTTTACTTTCACCATTAAATCAGTATTAATAGTATCTAATTAAATCTAAAAAATATAACATTTTGAATTAAATATATTTAAATTCAAATAATTGAAATTAAATCTCTCAACATTCATAATTTATCATATATAAAAAAAAAAAATTCTATAAAATTTATACATAAAGCGCTAAGATGATCAAATTGAAAAAATTAATATGAGTTTAAAGGTGAATTAATGCAGTTTTGTAAGTTAAAAATGTAAAAACAAGAATTCAGCATATAAACTCGTGAGTTTAACTTAGTTTATAATAGTTACGAGTTCGGTTATTCGACTCAATTTTTTAAACTAGAAATGTAAAAATGATAAAATCGGAAAGTCAATTCGTGAGTTTGACAACAATGGCAAAAACTATGTCAAAAATGTCATGTTTCTTCCAAATATGCCAGCTTATGATAGAGAATGAGTAATAAATATATAATTGAATGAAAGAGAATCAGTGAAGAGTTTGTATAATTAATATAAAGTTATGTATTCAATAAGGATAAAAAAAGAAAATGTAGTTTAAATGTTAAGACATAAAAATAAAATTATTTATATTAAAGACCACTGGAATCAGTCACATGAGAAAGAAAATTGTTTATAAAAAACAATGAAGGCGTATCAGGTATCATGTTTAAATCAGTTGAGCTGGAAGTAGGGCCATTGGAAGACTTGTGGGCCAGACTCCCTGGCTCTGGAATGTTGCAATGTATTGTGAAAAGGACTGCCACTAAAGCAAAGGATTAATTTAGGATGGGAAAGGGAGATAGGGGAATATAGCCCAACGGAGCGAAGAAAATATCTACACGAATTGAAGCACTTCACAGAAAAAAGAGAATCAATCTATCAACTAACTCATAAAATTATGAGCAAAATATACAAGATAAGGGCTATCATTTATTCGTTGTACGGTTTTGTTTCTGCATATACAGTTGTTGTGATGATCAGAGATAAATTTGCAGAGAAATATGTTAATGGGTATATCATATCATGATAAGATATTAATGTTTCTTAAATGACATTATTATTGTTAGTTGAGAACATTTATATTCTTATAGCACAATAATGAAGTAAATTAGATTCGGTTCCATATTGAGAAGGGGTGGGGCTCAGGCTTGCTGATTTTGTAAATTTCTGGTAGGGTAACTATAGCTCTCTTGCTTGGCTTAGGATCTGAATAGCTAAAGTAAGAATTAAATGTGACTTTATTGTAGTCACGGCACATATAGCAAGATCCAGCCTTTTGAAAGACGTCAAATATTTGGTCCCATCAAGCAACTTTGTCACTGAGATTCAAACCTCTCAGACAATTTCATGTTCATCGGTTCTGGATGGATTCTATGAACCCTATATGCCCTCCTTAAACAGCTGAAAGCTACGTCTTTATTAATGGCTAACTGCCTCATTACCTTTCATTTACACTCCCATTTTGGATTTCCACACTGGTCGAGTTGTTCAAATAAGATCTGAATCATCAGACCTAACTTACCAGGGTAAAATATTTCATTTACCCAAACGAACACCACACTAGGCCAACCTTGTAATGTGTCATTCTACACTCCACATAGTATCCTGGCATGCGTGCCTTGAACTATCAGTTATCAACAGTATCACTGAGTGGCTCATAAATTTAACTAGACAAGAGTGGCTTGTGCGTCTTCTTTCAACAGATTAATCATTGCACGAGTAGCAACCAAAATTTGTCTCCTTAAGTTGCGTACCAAGCAGGGACATGAGGATCCAGCAGGACATGTGACCACCTTGATCCACCTTGATCATCACATGTCTCTCTTCTCAGCTTCTCACATTTGATTTAATGGCTATGGTTACAAGCATGTACTTTAGCTTTCATCTCATACGACATGGCATAACGAACACCGCTAAAACCACTGTATTAGACTATAACATAGTAATTCGAGGAGTGGATCTGGAAAGAATATGACCGACGGAGAAGGAGCTATAGAGGGAAGTGTTGAATAGTGATTTGGATATATATATATATATATATAATGATGCGGTCGCAATCACTGGATTAAAGCAGGCTGGTACGCGTCACGATCATGGAAAACTGAAGGGCTATATTAAAGCAAGTTGATGATATCCAAAAACAGGGTATGAATAATGGAGTAGGGGAGTGGGTGAATTGTAACATTTAAAAGGATACATGATGGATGAGTGGGCTAAAATAAATGCATAGTGAGTGCCATTCTCATAATCCCATGATGTTTGACGTATCAGATCCTTTCAAACCAGCAATTTTCAACCTTCATGAGTTTCAACTCAGGACAATTCATTAGCAATTTACAAGAGCCTTCAGTTGGCCTTTTTTCTCATCCATCAGAATTAATTTTGGGTCATCAAAAAATCAGCATATTTTTTATTATAATAATATGATAGTTCCTCTGCATCAAATGCTCCCTCAGTTAAGATTCCGTCGAGAAATTCTGAATTATTAATGGAAACATATATATCCTGAGACAGTAGGATAAAAAAAAAAAAAAATAGTTGATTTAATTGGGTGAGCTTCCAAAAAAGACATTATGTGATTCTGCAGAGCGGCCAAATCTTCTTCTGATCACGGGAAGGATCAAAGGAGGCACAAATTGATTGAAGTAGGTTAGAGATTCCTTCGAGTTCTGACATTATTTACGTTTAAACCATGTGTCCCATCTGCTACAGTGATGCATCCAGCTTATCTTAAGTTTATGGCACCTAATTTGTGTCGCTGCTTTAACTAAACAGGTCCAAAACTTGCTACTGTGAATCCTAGACAACGATAAAGTTATAAGGAATAGAACACAACCGAAATTGTCCAAAATGTCTCAAAAAGGACAAAAATATTACAACTTTGGGGTGAGAGAGGCTCGAACTCTCGACCTCAGGATAACTCAGAGCTATGAGACCTACGCGCTAGCCAACTGCGCCACCACCCCCACTGCTGCAAGAAACTGAAAATATAACTATTTATTTTCTTTAAATGTGATTGATATGGAATATCAGTGCGATAATGTTCAATCACATTTTTTACGGGGAAAAGGCACTTAAATTGAAAGAATTAATGAATGTGTCGGTGGGCCCATACTTTATCAAGTTAAACATTTGTCTGCAGCAGGTAGCATTCTTAAAGTATATTTTTAATATCAAATCACTATTCAAATATTTTATAAGATGGAGTAAGATCATTTTAGCATCGATCAATACCTGAAATATTTTTTCAAGATCCTAAAATAATTTTAATTGAAGTAAAATTATTAAATTAAAAATAATAATAATTTGGTGTTGGGTGTTCTTCTTGACAAACTAGATGTGTATTTTTGCACTTTGAAATGCCACATCATCATCAATAAAAAAAGTCAAACTTAACGGTCAAATTCAAACTTAACGGTCAAACGTTATTTTTGCACCAATTTGTAACCACGTGTGACTTTTGCAGACCTAAAAAAAAGATTTGTTAATGGCGCTCCTCGAAAAAAACACATGTGTATTTTTGACCTTAACCTTTTAATAAAAATATAAAGATATGAATTAGTTATATTTAAATTATTTATATACATTTTTTGTTAATATTATAATAATATTTTTATAAGATATTAAATCTCAGCCATTCAAAATTAATCTAATAATAAGGGTAAATAAATGTAGAGAAGTCGGTAAGAGAGATGGAGAGCGCGTCTCCTACTTTACTCTGCTTTTATTGATCAATGGGTGGGACAACGTATCACTACTCACGAGCAACATATTTAAGGCATGAGTTGGTTCAACTGAGGAAGCATTGTTACATAGTGTGGTTTTTTTTTTTTTTTTCCCGTCCAAATATCATTACCATGCACTGCATAAGTTGTCCACTCCATTCATTGCTAGTTTTCCGTACAACTTACAGTAATTTTTATATATAAATATAGTCGAGCTTTTTTAACATAAAATTTTAGGTTTTAAACTAGTGCAGGTCAAATTTTTACTGCAGACTTAAACAAGTGGACAAATCAAATCTAAGTAAAGCAAGTAGTAACGAATAGTATTTCAAACCTATAAAAAATATCCATGGATAGGTCTAACAGGGCATAGAGACCTGTTGTCCAATTTCTACCTTTAACTAACTTGTTTGGGAAATCCTCAAACTATGCTTTTAGAAGTTTTTTTTTTTTTTTTTTTAAAGTTGAGATAAAATTACTCTCACGTAATAAAAACACTTTTAAAATGTTAAAACAAGCATACACTTTTTAGATGGGTTAAAAAGCACTTCTAATTATAAATTTAGAGTAGAAAGCCCTTATACCACCCATATCCTATTTATAAGCTTATTTTGACTAATAAAGAATATTATGACAATTTTACCTATATTAATTATACCTATGAAGTTAGAGAGAGAAGAAAAAGTTGAAAAATACCCAATCATAAAAGAAGGATAAATTTAAAATTTACACCATAATCATTGAGTTAAGTATCTCTCATTGATATGTAAGATTTGTTCAAAATAGACTTATAAATATAACTATTAGAACGCCGAAGTTAGATGATCTATGTTGTCATGGGCAAGACAAGATTACATCATTTAGGCCCATTGACTTGAACCCGGCAAACTCTCACATATCCTCTATTCCTTGGTGGGCCGAATAATATAAATATTCCGGCTTCTCAATAAGTATAGTTCTCTGAACAGGAGGCCGAATCTGCTCACGTTGACGGGCCTTTTCATACTTTTTTGTCCATTGGGGGAGTGGGGGTGCCTTTTTGTTTGTTCACGGCTATTTAAAGGTCGCCATAAAAATAAAAAATAAATAAAAAAGGTCGCCATAATTACTCGGAGACGAGGTTCCTTATTATGGGTTCACATTCTCATAAACTGAAATATTCGGTTTCTAGTATTAACATTAGATATAGACGAATAAAAAAAAATAGAAGCTAGGAAAGAAGAATAAGAAGGAATTAATGAAGCAGGAAGCTTAGTAGATTTTGATAAATACTCCCTCTGATTCTTAATATATAATACCTTTAAAGAATTAGTCTTATTCTAAACATAAAATATATTTAAAAAATTACTAAAATATTTTAGAAAATATATATCATATCAATTATTTTTTTAAAAATTAGATAAATATATGGGGAAGAAAATTCCATCTAAATACCAAATTATTTAAGTGAACTAAAAAACCCCAGATTTTTTAAACTTCCCCGCGATTTAGTTGACTAAGTATTGCTTAGTCGACTAAATCATAAAAAAAAAAAAAAGGTTAAAACTTAGAGCGATCAAGTGATTCTTTTTGACATAACTTTTTTAGATTTATGCATTGACCTAAAAATTAACTTCCAGATTTAATGAAGAGAAAGAAGAAAAAATAACGATTCTTTATTCGGGAGATACTAACAATTCATTAAATATAATATATATATATAGTGAATTGTTTCCTTTTATTTGATGTTTTCTTTTTTATTAGATCACATAATATCTCTGCACAATAAAGATAGGATATGTGTGTGTATATATATATTTAATGAATTGTTGGATTTTCAAAATACAATATATTCAAAATACATATTATGAATATATATATACATCTATTCATTAAATATATATATATATTAAATATTAACAACTCATGTTAATTCTAACAATTTTTCCACATATAAATATATTTTATATTAATTATAAAAGGAAACAATTCATTAAATATATATATACTTATATATATATAAGAATCACTTGATTATATTTAATGAATTGTTAGTATTTTCGCAATAAAGAATCAATTGTTTTTTTTTTTTTAAAAAAAGATAACCAATTAATGATGGGGAAGAAAGCCAGGTAAAGTTGGAGATACCCCACGTGCAGAGGAGGGGCCCTGCCAGTTCACGGACTGCCAATCACATTAATTTCTCGTCCTAAGGGCTGAGGCTGGCAAACCAGCAAGATAAGGTCTACATGTCGGACGTCCTTATGTAGCAATTGCTGGGCTCAGCAGTTAGCACATATTATTGCCAGAAGTTAACCAAAAAAAAAAAAAAGCCGCTATACAAATAATGATCCCTAAAGCCCTCCACGCTCATCCCGCACAAGACCCCCGCCGAACTGCTCTGTGTATACGACTCCGTTTGATCATTATTTCACTACCCCACAACTCATATATATATGTGTGTGTGTGTGTGTGAGAGAGTATTGTTTTTGGTCGATTTGGAAAACCCTATGATTAGCCAGCTCAGGGTTAGCAACATGGCGCCATGTGTGCGTCAGATTTTCTATTAAGTACTTCATGGTTCATGTCTCTATTAATCTCTCTCCTAGTTTTTCATTAAACCTCTCAATTATTAGATTAAGTTTTAATGGTTGGAATTTAATATTATATGCGATATTAAATAGTATTAAATTTCTAACAATTGAAATTTAATCTAATGATGGAGACGTTCAAAAAATTGAGAAAAAATTAAAAAAGAGATCAATATAGGAATTAAGGAATTTGAATGTACGAGTGGGGCCGTATCAGCATTAAGCCCCATCAACTTCTTTCTTAAATTAAAGCAGCAAACGATCTGTCGTCAAGTGATGGCAAACACAAATGGCGGAAGCCAAAGCCGCGGCACCGCCCAACGTACGCATGCATTATTCTACAGTTTCTTGCGTTTGTAATCTTTTAACGAGCAACGACATGAAACAAAATATTAAGAAAGCTCATAACGTGATCAGGAAGAGAAGATTACTAAACAATAAAAAAAACGTAGAGGGAGAAGGGACACAGAGAGAAAGAAAGAGAAAAACGCAAGACTGATGATTGCGGGGTGTTGAAGGCTACGCATATATTTATTAATGACTTTAGTGTGAGATAATACGTACAAGAGGGAGCTGTCACTCCATATATACTCCAAACCACAAAGCTTATATTCTTCTACCTCAGCATCTCCTCCAGGCCTAGCTTTTTTCTTTTCTTCATTTTCTTTATACAAACAACATCAAATAACAACACAAGCTGCGATTGAGCAGAGAAAGAAGGCAAATATACTACACGTACGTACTGATAGATGTGTGGATGGCTCATCATCACCGGTCCCAGTTCGGCGACACCACATTCACCAAAGTGTTCGTGGGAGGACTAGCATGGGAGACGCCCGCTGATGAAATGCGTAGATATTTCGAGCAGTTCGGATGCATTCTTGAAGCTGTTATCATCAACGATAAGCACACTGGAAAGTCTAAAGGCTATGGATTCGTATGCCTTTTTACGCATCGCCTTTTCTTTCTCTTAAACACCATTCGCTTTTAACTGTTCATATTGTATGTATCGTCCAATGAGCAGGTAACTTTCCGTGATCCAGACTCAGCAAGAAAAGCCTGTGCTGATCCCAGACCTATGATATATGGAAGGAGAGCAAATTGCAATATTGCTTCTCTAGGACGCCCTCCATCTCCTCGAGGTCTACTCTTCATTTTATACTTATTATTATCATAATGTTTAAGTTATAGCTGTGGGTTCTTCCATTGCCGTTCAAGTTACATATATAACAAGGTCTGATATTCATAATGCACGAACGAATATATCAGCGCAAGATGGTGGTAAACAAGTCACAGAACGAGAAAAGCCGGCGGCCTATGACAATGGAGTTCCGGCAGCGGCAACGCCACCTCCTGTGATGTACTCAACAGCATACAGGTGAGTGAGTTAATTTCATTCATTAAGTGGCAGAGCCGTCGCAGACAAAAGACTGGTCCGTACTAACACATGAATGTCACCATCTAAGTCATTACACACACGCACATTAATATATTATAATTATTCCTCAAATCCAGCTTTGCCTTCATAATGATTTTCATGCAGCAGCTTATTAAAGAACATTGTCTGTCACTATAGGCAATTTTCATTTATAGTTGGATACAGAGGACATATCGATATATATAACTATTAATAATCCCACAATAATTGTAACTCATCAAAGAAAGCCGAGGATATGGACGGTCACCTCACAATGTAATGCATGCATGTGCAGATCGCAGTGGTCCAGTGTCAATTGACATATAATCTCAGGATCGAATCTCTCGGCTATCTGTACTTCTTATGATCTGTACCATCAAAGTCATTTTCCTCCCCGCAATATGATGAGAATTGGTTGGTGGCTGAAAAGATAAACAGAAGCTATAAAGAGAATTATAACATCAACACTCGACCTAGAAGTTTCAACTTTAATGGGGGGAAGTCAATTCTTTCTTCTCTTCATCAAGTAATTCACCTAAAGATGTAAAACAAAGTTTTGGTCAAATGATTCCTGTGAATGAATGGAGCTATTACCTGCTGCTGATGCCTTAGACGTTCCTTTTTTGTTCCCTTGCACTTTATATGTTATGCTCTACAAAAGGAAGCTCTCTATAAAGTAGCACGCTAGGTCATAATTATTGATGGATAGCGACAAGCACGGTGCATTAGTGTCATCCATTCAATTTGGGAACCAACCACAACCTGTAGCTTTACATCGATATTTAATGGCTATACTTATCCTTACTGTATCTTGTACAAACCCAACGTTATATATATCTTCCTCATCACACAAGTCATTGAGATATTTTCTTCTCAAAAGAAATATATATTTAATTTCCTTTTATATTTGCTCGTTAATTTTCTTTCACTTTGTGCAGCTATCCGACCTACATTACTGATTATGGGTTTCACCCAGTAAGGATCTTTTTCATCTCCCCTGTTTATCTTATCAGCAACTCAAGTTTTCAAAGACATAAAAGTTCTCATCGACAATAACAAGTTAACAACAAATATACTAACTAGAAGATATATGGTATATTGTGTTGTGGAACCCACAAATTCAACAGGCACAATACTATCAACAAATCTATGGACACTCATATTCATATTACTATGGGTATTGTGTTCAAACACCAAGGCCAAGGGCTGCATTACCATCTGCAGTTGCCTCCTATCCATACTACCCTACGTATACCCCCATGGAAGGCTATTGTCCTCCTATGCCCTTTCTTTCTCCTACTGGTAATAATATATATAGCTTTATGTTTTCTTTATAATTTATTTTAACCTTTATCATCAGTTAAATTGTCTTTCATTGTGTGAATGCACTCTCCCCCACACAACACAAGCAGAAAACCAGATTATGAAGCACTTCACTGACATACTATATATTATGGGGTTTGGGTGTGGGGGTCACATGGGCAAGTAAGCCCAGCTCCATGTGAATGAGCTGTTCAGGTTTGTGCCATGCATGAACCATGAAGTTTAGAATATGCATAATGGGTCAAGGTGAAAAAATCATGACAGGTGAAGTAACAGAGCTTGCATGTGGGTTTCAGTTTAGAAAATTGGAGTGGTTAATTCTTTATAGATGCAGTCAAAGTGCTGCATGTTGTATTCATTGTTGGCCCCCACATTGCACACTATAATCTAGATAGATGTACCGCCACTTTTGTCAAATTTTAGACAAAAGGGGGCCTTTGCCACAAACTTTAATTTTGAATTTATCTAAGACGAGTTTAATCGAAGTTTAATGTGGTTGGCCTCGCAGATTCTCGGACCCAGCAACGAAGCTCCTTGGAGACAACAGCTGGAGTAGGTATAACTTCAGAAAGTGCCAATAGCCAAGGGAAGAACTGATAAGATCGTCTCTATCCACATTATTATTTCTGGATTTTTTTGGTCCAAAGATGTAGCCTAGCTTTGGCTCTTAGTGCAATACTAAATAAATTTTTCAGTTGATCACTACGCATATTTTCTACGGTTATGGTATGGGACTCAAATAGACTAACTCAACTTCATTCACATTTCAGACAATCTTCGCTCTCTATTCTTATTATTCTTCCAAGGAATATGTATGTTTTATTACTGATTAACTCTGAGCTGATATTAATACGCATCAGCAATTGTTACTAATCAACTCAATTTCATCTTTTTCATTTTTAACATGCACTGATATATTGTTCATATAAACTGATTTTTTTCAAACATTATAATTTACTACATAGCGGTTTTGTAAGTTCAAGAGGCTTGAATGCTTCTGCCAAGATTTCTAATTGACCGCACTTTGCCTTTCAGGCCTCATGTTCAAATCGAACAATATTCAGCACATTATATGCAATGCCTGATAGAAAATAAGGCCACCATGAACTACTGATTCCATAATATTAATATACCAATGAACATTCACAATGAAATGAAGCAAAAGAGGCGCAAGTAGACCAAGGGTTGGCACGATAGAAGGAGATAATATACAAACAAATGACATGTTGCTGGATATGATTCTGGTTGCAGAAAATTCAATTTTTCTTTTGGTAGGGGCATTTTTCTGGGTTTGGAGAGAGTTTCAGATGGTCAGGTTCTAAAGCCTAGCGTTACATATTCCAGTCCACTGGGTAAAGTTCGTCCAGCGAGATTGACATATATATTTCACAGTAATGGTGATCAAAATTCTTGAAGGCTATAGTCTTATCACTTGTTTATCATTGCACCAAGCAACACAGTCTTCGTATCTAATCAAGCTTAGAAGAAGCATAAAAATGGCATGACGAAGTACATATCTCTGAGAAATTTCTTATCAGACAGGAATTGTATTTTAGACTGATGTCCTGTTGCATATTGTTGATCAATCTGTCTGAACTCACTTGCAGCCTTCTCATTTTGTCATCATAGCAGCAGGCTAAAATAATATGTTCCTCAACTATTGGATAGACCATGAGCAGCATCCAATCCCAAACAAGAGCACGAGCAATAACCAATAGCCAAATTGGGACACAATACTAATAACGCTGCAATATTAGATAGACCATGAGAGGCGGTCTGACAATTAAGTCGATTGATTGTTGAACGCAAACTCTTACATTTAAATGAAGTTGTTCCCAACAAAGCCATTCCAAATCCTCTGCTCATCTAATTGGGTATAAATTCAACATAATAAAGAGTATAGATTCGGCGAAATGACATAGGAGAATGAGCCTCAAGAAGAGTTACCACCGAGGTTATATGAAATTAGATTGACCATAAAATTAATTTGTACCATGAAAAAAAAAAAAGAAAACACACACTTGCACAAAATTATAGCGGGCCAACCCGCGCTTTGGATGGGTGTTGGACTTAGCCTGGTATATTTTTTTCCCATATTTTGACCCAACCCGGAAGTGAGTGGGTAAGAATAAGACCAGCCTACTTGGCAAACTGGACTGCAACTAATCCGATATACCAATACAAGGTAAAAGATGGGCGCGATTACTCAGAGCTGACCATATCCATTTTTTTTTTGCCAACAAGAAAATGCATTAATCATGAAACCATAAATACAAAAGTCTTTGCGGTAAGAAGATAGAAACCAAACAAACAAATTGGAACGAAAAATCAGAACGTAAACTAAAACATAAGTTATAACAAATGTAAGCACACATAAAGCAACCAAATAAACAGAATAGTAAAGAGATAAATCCAAGCAACAAAGCCTAAAGAGAATCTTCAAAGTATCCTTTAGCAACAATTTCTGCAACTGAGAGGAGGGTTGCAATTCTCAAATTGAAAGGCAAGACCCATGCATTGAAGCTTTAGCGACACCCACGACTACTAAATTTGTTTCTCTGGGAATCCATTCACAAGAAAGGTTCTTAATAAATTTCCTTGAGATGAAACAGTTCTTAAGGAAAGAGTCACATCTCTAGCCTGATGATGTAAAATGTTGATTTTGTATTTCGAACAAACGCTTGTCTATCCAACTCGAGATGTAAAATCCCTAGGTGACCTTATCATATTAGGTTGGGAGATGATACTTTATTCTAAGATGCTATCTTTTGTCTTTAATATAAGATTAATTTGATTTTTTCTCATAAAGATTAAAAAACTAAATAAATTACTTTAAGGTATTTATATTTATCATTTTTATATCAAACTAATTTATCTGACTTATGAATTAATATATAACCTAAAAATATACAACATATAGTATGATTAAGTTATTTATTTAACTTCATTAACAACATGTGTAAAATATATTGCCTAATATATATAGGGCGTTTGCCTAATACATTTACGCACGTTCTTGGTATGCACATCCATTCCTCAGTCGTATGGGACAATGAGACCACCATCCCTTTGCTACATGCTATGCTGGCTCCCTATTTGAAGCAACTATGCCTTTGTTCTTAATATCCCGAGTTATGCCCTCTCCTCCTTGTCTGCAGCTTCACTCACACTCTTGTTTATTCAATTCCCTAGCTAGCTTCCCTTCACAACATGCTCCTATATATGTCCAACTCGCCTTTTTGGGTTCTTCTATCCATTAGCTGTATTTATCATAGATACCATTTAACTAATTGGGTTATAAAGCGTACGCGTGGATATATATATGAGTGCATCTTTGACTCCTACGCTCACTGTTCTTCTGGGAAACTTCTCATCCTCCTTCATACACAGTGTGCCCGCCCACGAATTAAGCACCTTCAAAACATGGGCACGCCCTGAATATTTTTCCGTGGGTGTTTCCTGCCAAAGTGAAAAATAATAAACAATATCATCTATTCACTTTTCCGCCAAAACATTCATAGCTAGATGTTAGCTAGAGAATATGCCCATATCAGATTTTTATGATGTAAGTGGAGCAGCCAACAGGCTTATTGACTTCCAGAGAACACACACAGCTATAATAATCCAATAATATATATGGATCGTGGCATCGTGCATTTCAAATTAAAGCCCCAGGATTCCTAATGTCTGATTCTGAGTTAAAGCTGAGCTGTGAGGAATACTATTGTAAGTTTAAATTGGTGGGGCCTCGTGGAACTGCCACATAGAATACTATTTCGTGTGTCTGTGTCTGGGACTTGGGGACACGGCAGTTTAAGTCCAGAGGTGAATGCACCATGAGAGGTGCTGTACTTGTCTTCCTTTGTTTACACCTTCCGTGACGTTTGGCCATTGTACGCGGACGCCGAGCACGCTTTTGTTCATTTTTAAATTCTATTATGCCTTCCATAAATCAATTCATTACGTACAACTCTCTTATTTTAATATTCCCTATGGCCTCGTGAGTCCAACTTCGCTTCGATAGTGGTTAAAAAACTATTCTCGTGATCTTAGGTTGTGGATATATATCAAACTGTGCCATCAGACGCACTGATCTGTCATTAGGTTATAATTAATCTGAGAGGTGCAATGTATCTGTCCATGACCTGTCATGTAATTTAGAGTCGGATTCATGCCTTGGGAACCAGGAACAGCCGTTTTTTTTTCCTCCCTTTATTTTTTAAAAAATCGTATACCACGGCCCAGAGCCTCTTGTATGGTTGGAGACAAGTAATTTATGTATGACAATCACCTTCATTCACGCTTACAGGGATGTTTTTGCTCGATCCATCTGTAACTGATGAGGATGATAATGTGGTACGTGGATCAGACTACGTTATGTTCTTACCATGTGTTCTCACACGCACACAAACGGGTGTTATGGTTATCTATTTGTAATTATCATTAAGACTTGGACCTCCGCATAATGCTGGTGTTCACACGACAAAACAAGCTCATGAATCCAACTGGGATAATAAAGAACGAGATCTATGGACATAAGAGGGTAGATTTTTCCCAGTATTAAGATTAGATTAGACGATCTTCATCTATCCAAATAATTCAAATATGTGGGCTCAAACTAACGGATGGAGTTCTCTTTTATACGCTTTGTTCTCTCTCTCTTTTTTTTTTTTTTTTAATTATTAGAGTAAGATCTCAACGATTCAGATTTAACATATTATATATTTAAGGTAAAATTATAATAATATTTTTATAATATGTTAAATCTAAATTTTTAAGATCTTAATCCAATAATTTTGAAAAAAAAAAAAAAAAAAAAAAAAAAGAAATTGGAAAGTGATATTCAGTGAGTCCAGCCTTGCAAGTGGGGGAAAAAATAATGAGTTGGAAGGGAATCACGTGCCTGGGGTGGGGAACAGAGGGAAGGGGGCGAGTGCGGTCACGTGCTTCCTCGGATACCCTTTTGAACCTGCCATTGGGTGTGTGCCAGTTGGATCCAATCACTCTTCCCAATAAAATACATACCCTCCAGACTGTCATTTCAACGTCTCTCCCACGCTTCCGCTTTCTCCATTCTTAATTTCACCACATTTCAAATTTCAATATATTTATGATAAAAAGGGGTGGTCCGCTTGAAGGGCATTAAAATGAATGCCTGGGGTGGGAACATCCGAACTGGACATAAAACAAAAAATATATTCAGAATATCTAAATTTGAATCGATTTCATATTATATTCTGGGCTTGGATGGGGTGGTCCGCTAGAAGGGCATTATTGAGAATGAATGCCTGGGCTGGGAACATCCGAACTGGACATAAGCTGGAATGCATTTTGTTCGGTAGCGACCACGAGGCAAAAAATCACTTCACCCATTTCCACGAAGCTTTACCCTTTTTTTCTTATGCTTTGCCTTTTCAAAATGCCTCTCCCACAACTACTCCTGCGCATTTGCCTTTAATGCTTTGACTCTCACGCGCCTCCTCTAAGTGTACCCAGGATCATCCACCCTTTCTTGTTCAGAGCGTGCATTCCACCCCTCCACTCCATGACTTGGACTTGTCAGTCTTACCCCTAAACGTTCGAATAAAGAAACGCGCTATAGTACCGTTCGGGGTCCCTCTCTCCACTTTTCTTGCCTGGCAAGTCCTGGCTCGTAAATGCCTCCAACGTTAACCCATATCCATTCACAGTTGCCAGCAGCTCAGCTACGCCTACCAAACCACTAAACAATATTTTATTCGCATTATAAACAAAATATCCCCAATCGAAACCCCGCTTGTGCTGGCACCTACGGAGTATATATATATCACTTCCCCTCTCCTCTGTCTCCACACAAGCAGCCTTTCGAGCTTACAAGTCCTACCTCACACTCTGATTTGGCTCCATTAAAGAAACAAAAATGGCTGCCCTCCTTTCTTCTCAATGCTTCCTTCAAATCTTTCTTTTGATCTCGGTGCTTCAGCTCTCTCTCGCCTCCAGGAGGCTGAGTGAGTTGGCTCAAGATCAGTCTTCCCAGCTCCTCCATTACCACAATGGCCCTCTTCTCTCCGGCAAAATATCTGTCAATCTCATCTGGTATGGTCAGTTCAAGCCTTCCCAGAAAGCCATAATCTCCGATTTCGTTACCTCATTGACATCTTCTTCACCGGCTCAAACCTCCCAACCCTCCGTCGCCACTTGGTGGAAAACAACCGAGAAATACTACCATCTCGCCAACAATAAGGCCCCTGCTCTTTCCCTCTCTCTGGGCAAGCAGATTCTGGACGAGAACTATCCCCTGGGAAAATCTCTCACCAGCAAGCAGCTGGTGGAACTGGCCTCCAAGGGTGACCAGAAAAACGCCATTAATGTCGTTTTGACTTCAGCTGATGTGGCGGTGGAAGGTTTCTGCATGAGCCGATGCGGGACTCACGGATCCTCATCTGTGGGACACGCAAAGGGCAAGAACTACAAGTTCGCTTACGTCTGGGTTGGTAACTCGGAGACTCAGTGCCCGGGTCAGTGCGCTTGGCCTTTCCACCAGCCCATTTATGGTCCCCAGAGTCCCCCGTTGGTTGCTCCCAACAACGACGTTGGCCTTGACGGAATGGTGATCAACCTGGCTAGCCTTATGGCCGGCACCGCCACCAACCCCTTCGGAAATGGCTTCTTCCAGGGTCCCGCCGAGGCACCACTCGAAGCCGCTTCTGCCTGTCCCGGCGTTTATGGAAAAGGAGCTTACCCTGGATACGCCGGAAACTTGTTGGTGGACCGTACTACTGGTGCAAGCTACAATTCCCACGGTTCTAATGGCAGGAAGTATCTCCTTCCTGCTCTGTTTGATCCTTCTACTTCGACTTGCTCAACGCTCGTGTGAAGATAAGATACGATACGGATTAGCCATTAGAGCTATGATAGAAACACGGGATTCGTAGTCTATATAAGCTTGTAATGTGTAGGGTGTATTCATTCATTTGTTTATTTCTTTTTTGTTGTGCCTATTACTTATTATATAAAAGCAAAGTTACTTCTGTTTGCTTAAATTCATTCTTCCCATCAGTGTTTCCTTGAAAATTCCTCATTCCTGACTTCACAACATATAGGAAGTATCTCCTATATTCATGCTTCGCTGAGTTTAACAGAATTCCCCGTGCCTATAGTTCATTGAAGATGCGATATTTTTGGATGATTGGGATGAGAACTTGGGATAAACTCACGGGCTTAGCGGATATTTAAATTTGCAAATAGAAAACGCTTCGATCGGGAAGCACTAGAGTTGCCATAAATAAATAACCGAATTAATGAGAATTAAGTTGAACGAAATTGCACATGGCTTCGGACAATGGTGAATTTATAAATCTCAACTACTGTAGATTAAGATGCATTCCACATTTTGACCAATCAGCAACTCAAAACTAACAATCTGACCAGTCTAAGGTTTGATTTTGGCCGTTTTGCTGAACTCCCTTACCCTGTGAATGCTAATAATGGGCCCTCAATGCCAAAACTCGATCCTTAATTGGGCACGTTTTCTTTGTTTTAAATTGCTTTCCAACTCGATAGTAATCATGATAGAAATGGGTGATTTGTTTTCATCAGTATAATCATACACTAGAACTTTTTTACTAAAAAATTGTTTCTATTTATAAGTCCTCATAAGATTGTGAAAATTTTCAAAAAAAGAACTTTTTTACTAAAAAAATTGTTTCTATTTATAAGTCCTCGTGAGATTGTGAAAATTTTGTGCATATCAATTCTACCAATGAAAATAGAAAAAGATTAAGTAGTTGAAAGATAATCATTTACACCATAATCATTAAGCTAATTACATCTCATTCATATCTGTGATTTACTCCCTTTGGCCCTTATTATAAAGGCTAAAGTATACTTTTAGTCCTTTAAGTTTATATGAGGTATACTTTTAATCCCTTAACTTTATAAAAAGTATACTGGTCCTATTTATAAGTCCCTTGACCAAAAAAATTTGGTCCTATTTATAAGTTCCTTTTGACCAAATAAATAACATTTTGCCCATATTATTATTTTGTTAATCATAAATGAGGGTAAAAAGCTACCTATCTCTCCTTGGTATGTGTGTTAACTCAATTAATTTTGCTAACGGAAAATGTTAACTCAAGTGATGATGGTGTAAATTTAAGTTATGATTTTGTAATTAAATGCTATTAAGCTTATGGGTAAATTAAAAAATATATAAAATTTGTATAATTGAATGCTATTAGTCATCATTTCAGTTCGCTGTGTCATCATTTTCCGTTAGCAACATTAACGGTGTTAGAATTTTAGGATCAAAAGTATACTTTATGAAGATAAGGGACCAAAAGTATACCTTATATAAAACTTAAAGGACCAAAAGTATACTTTAACCTATTATAAAAGCACCAACTATCAATAATTTTTTTGTCTTTATTATAAGGCACCAACTGCCTCTAAACCGGTTTTTCTCATTTACCCTCATTTTTAATATTCAAACTTAGTGAATATCAGCTACTACACTCTAAACTAGGGATGTCCAAAAAACCCGGTAGTCTAGGTGTCCCGACCGGGTCCAGTCTGACCCGAACCGGGTGAAAAAAAGCTGGTCCAAGACCGTTCACGCAGACCAGACTAGACTAGTATGGCCTCGGCCGGATCGGGACTAGACTTGGCCCGTGGGTTCGAGATCCTATGGACCGGTCCTGGCCCGCCCGAAAGTGTTTTTTTTTTAAATTTTTTTTAAATAAAAAAAGCTATCGCATCAGTCTCTCACTGGGTTTTATTGCTTATTGTTTATTGAGTATTGATGAATTTATTGAGTATTGATCTATGGTTTGGCGTATAAAATTTACTTGGCTTTATAAAAGCATGCCTCTATTTTATATTGTATTCTTCTTCAATGACATGTTGTTGGAGATTATTATGGGTTTAGAATTAGATTTAAGATGTTTGCATGTTTATTTATTGTCTCACAGGTGATTCATTGATTTAATTATTGTTCTGGAAGTGGCAAAAGAATTTTTTTTTAAAAAAAAGGTCATAGACTGCCTGGACTAGTCGAGACAGTTCCCCTGGACCGGTTTGGTCCAGCCCAAGGTCCCTCCTGAACTAGACATCGGGTTGACCCCCAACCCGGTCTGGTCTGGTCCATAGACATACCTACTCTAAACATTTACTCAACTTTTTTCATTGGCTTTTTCATTCCCAATGGGCACATCTTGGAAACGGATTTTCCCCAATTATACTCCCATGTCTTGACAAATGATATTTTTAATATTTATAAATCTGTATCATTAAAGTGAAGGTAAAGATGAAAATATTTATCAACTAAACAGTAATTTAATGACTAAACTATCCTTTTTTGATATAAGAGAAATGATAGTTGGTACCTTATAATAAAGACCAGAGAGAATGATAAAAGAGACTTATAAAGAGGATAAAAATGGTATAAAATACTAGTAACAGTTATGAACAATAATTAGGCACTAAGATTTCGATTAGATTGTGCAACCGCAGACAATCCGAAATCATGATTCTCTAACTTTGCAAAAGGGAAAAGATGTGGAGCGCAAGCCGGGCTATAATTAAGAATGTTGCCAAAGCAGCTTTTGGAAATAGTGGTAGGCCAATGGCCTATTAATACTCACTAGTATGAATTGAGGTTTGTCGATATTAGGATCATCAATGACCTGTTGTCCATGTCAGGTGGTAGTGTTATGCTGAGCTGGCCATATCCATCAAACCTTAAAATTCAAATGGCGCCGAAACATATGGGCACCGATTGGGAAGATACAAGGTAGGAAGGGGACGTCTCCAAAATGTAAGGCACCCACCTCGTCCTTTCACTGTGGCTTGCCCTTTATGCAATTGGGCCCTCTCCCAATAATGGATCAAGAGGGTAGGAACCGCTGAGGGAGAGAACAAACGCGTGACTTTCTCAGTTAACACCCTTCCGGGTCATCAACTCATTAATCAAATTCTTTATCAAAAAAAAAAAAACTCATTAATCAAATTACCAACGGTGGTTGTGGTTGGTAAGTGGTTTTTGTGTCGTTTAAAATTTTGTTTAATGCTTTGTGAAAAAAAAAAAACCTGTTGGGAGACTCTCCCATCATAACTAGGTGCGCGACGCGGATCGAATCCGGATTAGTAGGGAGCGAAACTCTGGTGAATCGGGTAGGTAATAAAAAAAAACTCATTAATCGAATTCATATAAAAAAAACTCATTAATCAAATTACTCCCCAATTTCTTATTTGTTGTGATATACCCTCAATTTCTATAAGAGCTAAATTTATGAAGAGTTTGTTTTTTTTTAAAAATAAATTTATACTGTAAATATTATTTATGTTTGAATTGACGGCAGTGGAAGTTTATCTCCACTATGAAAAGTAGGTTTTAGTTGTTTTTTTTTCTTAAAAGTATCTTTTAATCTAAAAGTCCATTTAAAAAATAATATAAATCAACTCAAACACCTCATTTTATTTTCATCTGTTTTTTTTTCTTCCCATCATACTTTTTCAACACCATCGTTTTCCCAAAAAACTGAGAACACACGACATCATGCACCTTACATGAAAAGCCACACGATGCTGGTGAGAAATTATATGATATCACTTTGGTCCTATTTATAAATTTCTTTTAACTAAATCAAATACACCAAAGAGAAGTAGTTAGCTCAATAATTAAATGATAAATTTTTAACTTTATCCTCATTTATGAATAAAATATCTTTTAATTATTTTATTTCTCTCTATTTTTATTGGTACAATTAATATGAAAAAAAAATTACAATCTCATTTATTATTTAAAAGATAATTATAAATATAACGAAATTTTTTAGTCAAAAAAAATTTATAAATAAGACTAAAATGCTAGCAATTATTTGTACAATGTATTACAATTGTATTGTGAATTTTAATCTTTAAAATACAGTACTCGTAATTTGAAATCAGTAGTTGTCATTTTTAATTGTTTGTGGGGGAGGTTGAATGAGAACGCGTGGAATGATAAAGGAAAATTAAAACAGTGCCCAAATCAATGTTTGTCGTGTGTGAGGGCCTTAGCTGGCCATAAACTGTAATGTCTTGATGGCTCATACTCATAGTGGCATCTCCATATATTAAAAGTAAATGCGTATGGTCTCATACACTCACTTGTGGGCGATGCACCGCCCAAATTGATTTTAAATCATGACAGCCAACGCGTCAACCAGCTGGAGCCAGAAGCCTCCCCTTACCTCTCTCATTTGATGCCTCCCAAACCTTCTCTTATATAAAACCCTTCTCTTCTTCATCTTCTTCCTCACAACCTCACCCACTTCACTCTCTATCATCCTTTTATTACTTTCACTGTTACAATGGCCTCTTCCTCCTCTCTTCTCCAACTGTTCCTCTTTGTTTCTCTCCTCCATTTCAGCTCCGCCGCCAGAACTCTCTCCCAATCGTCCCAGGACTTCAAGTTCCAATACCACAAAGGCCCTCTCCTTACTGGCAAAATCTCTGTCCACCTCATCTGGTACGGTAAATTCTCTCCTTCCCAGAGAGCCATTGTCTCCGACTTCATCGCCTCCCTCTCCTCCTCCACACCCTCCACCTCCCAACCTTCCGTCGCAACCTGGTGGAAAACCGTTCAGAAATTCTATAACCCCAAGGTCTCCCTTTCACTCGCTTCCCAAGTCCTCGACGACACCTATTCACTGGGCAAATCTCTAACCAATCAGCAAATTGCCCAGCTGGCATCCAAGGGTGGCCAAAAGAACGCCATCAACGTAGTTTTGACGGCTGACGACGTGGCCGTCGAAGGGTTCTGCTCCAGCAGGTGCGGCACTCACGGTACCTCGGTGGGCTCTGCTTTGCGCGGGAAGAGACACAAGTTCGCTTACATCTGGGTGGGTAACTCGCAGACCCAGTGTCCTGGTCAATGCGCGTGGCCATTCCACCAGCCTATTTATGGTCCTCAGAATCCGCCCTTGGTTGCGCCCAACAACGATGTGGGACTGGATGGTATGGTGATCAACGTGGCCAGCCTGCTGGCCGGAACTGTAACCAACCCCTTTGGCAATGGATTCTTTCAGGGACCGAAGGAGGCGCCATTAGAGGCGGCTTCCGCTTGCACCGGCGTCTATGGCAAAGGGGCGTACCCAGGCTATGCCGGCAACCTCTTGGTGGACACAGTCACCGGCGCCAGCTTTAACGCAATTGGCGTTAATACCAGAAAATATGTATTGCCTTCACTTTACGACCCCAGCACCTCTTCTTGCTCTACACTGGTATAACACGGGATGCACGCAGCGGAAGTTCAGATTGATTACCGATGTGTTCGGCTTTCACAAACATTCTTTGATTGATTCATTCTTTTTGCTGTAGCATTGAATAAATATCTCATCTACGTATAATTTAGACAAAAATATTTCTATCTGCATGAATTTGTGTCTGATCCTCCATCCTTATATTCTTAGGCCCATTTTCTTCCCTTGACTATACACGTCTCACTTTCACAAACGACTAGGATAATTAAAAATTGTTAACTTGCGAAATGAAATTTATATTAAAAAAAAAGAAGGAAAAATGATATCAAATAAGGGGGTAAACATAAAATAAAAGGAAAAATGATTGAAAAATACGAATTTCAAAATCCTATTAATAACAATATATTAATGGGATTAACAAAAAAAAAAAAAAGTAAAGTTGATAACTCATTTTATTAGAAAATCATCTATTTAATATTTTACGTTTTTCTTAGAATTTTCCCGAAATAAAAAGAACAATACATGGACAAGCTTCCAGGCAATGTTTTTCCATTAACCTGAAATTTGAGTTTGTATTGCTCGAATTTTATAGATGAGTACAAACACTTCAACATTATTACAAGCTAAAAAGAAAATCTGATAAGCCCAATTTGGACTAGATATGGCCGCACCAAATTGAGAGTTTCCATAATTCTATGAATAAATAAATAAATAACCAAATTAGTAACAATTAAGTTTGAACAAAATTACAAATATGAATTCGGACAATGGTGAATTTAGAAATCTCAACTGCTGACGATAAGATATTAAAAGTTTATATCAATGAACTGGATTAAGATACATTCCATATTTTGATGGTCAACAACTCAGAACTAACAATTGAAGCAATCTCATTGGTTTGATTTTGTCCCCCCCTTTTTAGGCTTTGCTGTCACATGGACGATAGTCAGGGGCGCTCAATGCAAAAATTCGAACCATAAAGGGCACGTCTTTTTATTTTTAAGTTGTTTTAGCACTCGATAGTATAATGATAATAAAAATGGGTAATTTGTTTTAATGGTGGCAATATTACTCCATTTTAATATTTATAGGGTAATATTAAATCTAAGAGAACTTTCAAGGCAATATTATTCTCCAACGAAAACTTCTAAAGCAAATTTGAACCTTAACCTATATTATTATTATCTACAAGAGTTGGGTTTAGTAAGAAGGGCTAGTCTCTCACAATGTAGTAATCTGATGTTCAAATATTTGATAAGAGAGGTGCCCACATTTAATATTTGCAAGTGTCTTAAATAGAACCATTTTCCAATAAAAAAATACATATCCCTAGGGGAAAAAAAATCATCAACACCATCCCGCGTCAACTCTTGAATCAAATTAACTCCCCAATTTCTTATTTTTAGTGATCAATATACTAGTATACTATTGCGCAATAATGTACTCGTCTAAACTAGTGTCTCGGATTTGACTATTTGAGATTTTGCACATGTGGATTGTTCAAGTTTAAATTTTAATTTTTGGAATACAGGAGCTAGTTAAATTCCTGTTATTTTAATAATTTTTGGTTTTTGTTTGATCGTGGTTTGTATTCACAGCTAGTTCGGTGAGCAATCCTCAAGATTTAAATATTGTCTGAATGTCAGATTTTTTTTGACCAGTTGTCTGAATGTCAGATTAAAAAAAGATGAAGTTCATTTATTTGCTGCAAATATGCGTATTATAGATTATTATTATGTCTTGTTTAAATAAATGTATTTTTTGTACGTTGTAATTAGGTTATTACACTACTCTTATTTGATATTCAAGCAGCAAGACAAGTTTGTCTCTTTCTGGCATGCCAAGGTTGGAACTCGCAAGCTGTATTATTCTCCACTCCACGTTTTTACCAGTCAACTTCTAGTGGCAAAGGTATTATTTTCCTTCTATTATTGTTAATTGAGACGCTAGTTTTACTTGATGAAACAAGTAAATAGAATGTAGCCTTGTTTTCATACCATAAGAAATTTAATTATCTCATTTTGTTAACATCGTTGTTCTATTCTTTCTAGCTAACAGGAAAAACCTCCGGCACCAAACAATCGATAAAGAGAACACGCGACATGATGCAACTTAAATGAGAAGCCACGCCATGTTGTGAGAAATCATATGACAACTATGTATATAATGTGCTACTAATAGTATTGTGAATTTTAATTTTCAAAATACAGTTACATTTTAGATATTTCTGGGGGAGGTTAGGTGGAATGCGAACGCGTGGAGTGATGAATCAAAGCTAAAGCAATCAATGTTTGTCGGGTCTCATGGCCTTGGCCAGCTGGCCATATACTGTAACAGTGTAATGTCTCGATGACTTATAATGGCATCTCCATTTCTAACAAATGAAATGCGCCTGACGCGCCCAAATTGAATTTAAATCATGACAGCCCACGCGTCAACCAGCTGGAGCCAGAAGCCTCCCCTTACCTCCCCCATTTGACTTCATTCCCCCATACGCCTCCCATACCTTCTCTTATATAAAACCCTTCTCTTCTTCCTTCTTCCTCACAACCTCACCCACTTCACTCTCCATCATCCTTTTATTACTTTCACTGTCACAATGGCCTCTTCCTCCTCTCTTCTCCAACTGTTCCTCTTTGTTTCAGTACTCCTCCATTTCAGCTCCGCCGCCAGAACTCTCTCCCAATCGTCCCAGGACTTCAAGTTCCAATACCACAAAGGCCCTCTCCTTACTGGCAAGATCTCTGTCCACCTCATCTGGTACGGTAAATTCTCTCCTTCCCAGCGAGCCATCGTCTCCGACTTCATCGCCTCCCTATCCTCCTCCACTCCCTCCACCTCCCAACCGTCCGTCGCCACCTGGTGGAAAACCGTTCAGAAATTCTACAACCCCAAGGTCTTCCTTTCACTCTCTTCCCAAGTCCTCGACGAAACCTATTCAATGGGCAAATCTCTAACCAATCAGCAAATTGCCCAGCTGGCATCCAAGGGTGGCCAGAAGAACGCCATCAACGTGGTTTTGACGGCTGACGACGTGGCCGTCGAAGGGTTCTGCTCCAGCAGGTGCGGCACTCACGGTACCTCGGTGGGATCTGCATTGCGCGGGAAGAGTCACAAGTTCGCTTACATTTGGGTGGGTAACTCGCAGACGCAGTGTCCTGGTCAATGCGCGTGGCCATTCCACCAGCCTATTTATGGTCCTCAGAATCCGCCCTTGGTTGCGCCCAACAACGACGTGGGACTCGACGGTATGGTGATCAACGTGGCCAGCCTGCTGGCCGGAACTGTCACCAACCCCTTTGGCAATGGATTCTTTCAGGGACCGAAGGAGGCCCCTTTAGAGGCGGCTTCGGCTTGCACCGGCGTCTATGGCAAAGGGGCTTACCCAGGCTCCGCCGGCAACCTCTTGGTGGACACAGTCACCGGCGCTAGCTTTAACGCAAATGGCGTTAACAGCAGAAAATATCTCTTGCCTGCACTTTACGACCCCAACACTTCTTCCTGTTCTACGCTGGTATAACACGGGATGCACGCAGCGGAAGTTCAGATTGATTACCGATGTGTTCGGCTTTCACAAACATTCTTTGATTGCTTCATTCTTTTAAATGTACCATTGAATAAATATCTCATTTACGTATAATTTAGACAAAAATATTTCTATCCGTATGAATTTGTTCCCGGTCCTAGTTGAACAGTATGAGAAGAACAACCGGTTCCTATTTTCTTCTGCTCATTTCTTCCCTTGACTATACATGCATGTCTCACTCTTTCAAGTTGGATCATTAAAAATTGTATTGCGAAATGAAATTTATTGAGAAAAATAAAAGAAGGAAAAATGCAAATAAGGGTAGACAGAAAATAAAAAGAAAAATGATAGAAGAATACCACTTAAAGTTCAAAATCCTATTCACAATAAGATTAATAAGTATAGTAAAATATTTTATAACTTATTTTATTAAAAAATCACCTATTTGATATCTTACTTTTTTTTTTTTTTTTTTTTTTTTTTTTTTTTTTTTTTCCCAAAGTAAAAAGATTACTACACGGACATGCTTTCCAGGTAATGTTTTCCATTAACCTGAAATTCAAGTCTGCATTGCTCGAATTTTATAGCTGTATACACCAGCGTCAACATTAGTGGTCTTGTTTGGTTCACCGTTTGGAAAGTCCAATTAGACTTATACACTATTTAAATCGAACTTATAAAGATGGTGATGTTTGATTAAGAAATTGTCTCAACTGAACTACTTATGGACCAAGAGTTACTTTTTTGAACTTGTAGCTCCTTTTCAACTTTAGAAAGAGAGAATTTGATATATGTGGGAATATAAGCCACGTAGAGTATATTTTTAGTATTATTCAATACCTTAAAAAATATTTAAGTTCATTGATCGATACTAAAAATATTCTTTTTAAGATCCTACAATATTATTTTTTAGAATCATAAAATATTTTTTTAGTATTATTCAATATCTTCAAGTATATTTTTAGTGTCGATCAAGACCGTATAAAATATTTTAGCAGTATTAACTTGTATTAAAAATATTTTAGTACAGTTCGATATTCTTAAGTATTTCAAGATCATAAAATACTTTTTAACTACTATAAGTTAAAATCACAAAAAATACGTAGCATTCTTGTCAATCCAAACATAAATATAATTTGACAATCTGACTTTTATCCAATCTAACTTTTTTATAAGTTAGATTGATTATAAGACCATTTTATCTCAAACACACGTTATAAGGTAAAAAGATAATCTGATAAGCCCAATTTGGACTAGATGGCCACACCAAATTTAGAGTTTACATAATTCCATGTGTATATAAATAAATAACCGAATTAATAACAATTAAGTTTGTACAAAATTACAAACATGAATTCGAATTAAATGGTGAATTTAAAATCTCAACTGCTGACGATAAGTTATTAAAGTTTATATCGATGAACTGGCTTGAGATACATTCCATATTTTGACGGTCAACAACTCAGAACTCACAATTCAAGCAATCTCATTGGTTCGATATTGTCCCCCCTTTTTCGGCTTTTCTAAACTCCGATCCTTTTGTCCTATATATGGGCGATAATCAGCGACCCTCAATGCCAAAATTCGAAACCATAAATGGGCACGTCTTCTTTATTTTTAAATTGCTTTAATACTCGATGGTAATCATAATAAAAAGGGGTAATTTGTTTTAGTGTTGGTAAAATTACTTCATTTTAACACATATACCATAATATTGAGCCTCAGAAAACTTTGAATGCAATATTATTCTTCAGTTAAAACTTCTAAAACAAATTTTACACCTTAACCCATATTATTGTTACCCATCAGAGTTGGGTCTACGGAGAAGGGTTAGTCTCTCGTAATGTGGTGAACTTAGATTCAAATCCTTACTAAAAAAGATGTCCACACTTAATGCCAGTGTTGTTAAAACGTAGAGTCTCCGTAGAAACGGTAAGGGTGAGCAAAAACGTAAAATCGTAAAACGTAAACGAAACGTAAGAGTTTACTACTTATTACAAAAACAATAAAATCCAACATATATAAAACCAAAACACACCAATAGATTAAATTCATCACAAATTTAAGTCCAAATACTTAAGGAAATAATTAAGTTCAAACTCAGTTATCATAATATATATTAAAATCTCAATTCTGCCCCACAAATATTTTAAATATTAGCACTTAAGTCCCTTCTTCAGAACTTTCAATGTTTGCAGTTAAGTCCCTGGTCAAAACTTGTGTTTTGACCAGCAACCAATTAGGTTTGGATTCTGGAACGCAAGAGGGGAGATCTAATATATCGAGAAACAGCGTCGCGAGACAGGACCTCGACCTTCATCTTTTATCATCAACCTCCACCTCCTTGAAGTCGCCGGCAGTCTTCACCTTCCTCACCAGTGGCGGAACTTGGAGGAAAAGTTTGGGGGGGCCAAATAGTGGCCCCATTCGCCGCCAAATTTTTTTTTTTTTTAAAGGAAAGTTTTAAATGCATTAAAAATAGAAAGAATAAAAAAAAATATATTCATGAAATTAAGTCAATTAACTTCATCTACAAGTGTAGTGTAGAATAGGTAAAAGCATAGTAAGGGATACACCACAAAAGTAAAATTTATGATAAGCTAAAAATTTCGGGTAATTAGAATGAAATATAGAAAAGAATAACAAAATTAACATAAATCATACAAAACCCTACATGAAACAAAGATTGAATTATAAGCCCAAAGATATAAAAACAGGGGGAAAAATGTGAAGAAGAAGTTGGGGGCCAAAGTTGTATTATTACACTAAAAAAAATTCCATTAAAAAATTTTCGACAATTTTTTTTTTTGGGGGGGGCCATGGCCCCCATTGTCTTCACTAAGTTCCGCCAGTGTTCCCCACCATCTCCGTTGGTGACCTCCTTCCTTCACCCTCCACCACAGCCGTGAGATCCGACGTTAAAAAAATTTGAGCGGCTAAAACGTCGTTTCAACCGTTTCCACCATTCCGAACATCGTCTCCACCGTTTCACCTCAGATTGCGTCCCAACCACTGATCCAACACGTTTTCATCAGTAAAAACGTAAAACGTCCGTTCCAACATTTTGGAACGACGTTTTTACAACAATGCTTAATGCGTAACAGTGTCTCGAACAGAACCATTTGCCAATAAAAAGATACTTGTCCGTAGAAAAAGAAATCATTAACACCAACTTGCATAAACTCTTGAATCAAATTAGCTCCCCAATTTCTTATTTTTTAGTGATCAATATACTACTCCTACGGTCCCAATTATAGGAACACTTTTTGGAGTTGGTTTGGTCCTAATTATAAGAGCAAGTTTTAACTTTTGTCAATTTTTTCCTATAATACCCCTATGCATAATTTCTCAATAATAGTTAAAGACAATAATAATTTTATAATACACCTATATATTTAATAAAGTAAATAATGTTTGCAACTCATTAATGTCATATACACCTCAATTATACTTTTTTTTTTTGGAGATATTAAGAAAGTTAAATAAATTATCCTAGTATGTGTTGTATTTCATGAGATTATATATTTATTTACAAGCCAAGAAAATTATTGTAGCTTGAAAAAATTATTTAAAAATTATTTTAAAGTAATTATTTAGCTTTTTTTAATCTCTTTAAAAAAGTAAATGGAGTTTTATATTTAGAATTGTAGTAAAATAGAATGAAAAGAAAAACATATGTGAATTTTGATATATTATTCATCTGTATTTGAATCAATTAATAATCTTAATAAAAAAGTGGATAAGTTTAGGAACGTGAATTGTAAATTTGTCGGGCGAAAAATGTTTGGGTGGAGATAGGAAAAAATGTTTGAGCAAAAAAAGAGACGGAAAAAATGTTAATGGATATACACGTAGGAGGCAAAGAAAACTAATTACTCCAAAATTTTGGGTAAGGGTATTTTAGGAAAATATACATAATTAACTAATTTAACTTCCTTCCTTAATCCCTCCAAATTCTAGTAATTTGCTCCTATAATTAGGACCGGAGGGAGTAGTATATTATTGCGCAATAGTGTACTTGTCTAAACTAGTGTCTGGGATTTGAGATCTTGCACATGTGGATTGTTCATGTTTAAATTTTAATTTTTGGAATACAGGAGTTAGTTAAATTCCTGTTATTTTAATAATTTTTGGTTTTTGTTTGATATTGGTTTGTATTCATAGCTAGTTCGGTGAGTAATCCTCAAGATTTCTGAATGTCGGGATTTTTTTGCCCAGTTGTCTGAATGTCAGATTAAAGAAAGATGTTCATTTATTTCCTGCAAATGTGCGTGTGTAGATTTTTATTATTATGTATGATGTATAATAAATTTATTTTTTGTACGTTGTAATTAGGTTATTAAACTACTCTTATTTGATATTCAAGTTTTTGTCTCTTTCTGGCATGCCAAGGTTGGAACAATAATCAAGCTGTATTATTTTCCACTCCACATTTTTACCAGTCAACTTCTAGTTGCAAAAGTATTATTTTTCTTCTATTACTGTTAATTGAGACGCTAGTTTTACTTGATGAAACAAGTAAATAGAATATAGTCTTGTTTTCATACCAAAACAAATTTAATTATATCATTTTGTTAACATCGTTGTTCCATTCTTTTTAACAGAAAATACCTCAAACAGTCGATAAAGAGAACATGGGACATGATGCACCTTGAATGAGAAGCCACACGCATGGAGTGACAAATTATATGACAACTATTTACTCCCAATAGTATTGTGAATTTTAATTTCCAAAATACAGTTATTTCTAGATATTTCTGGGGGAGGTTAGGTTGAATGCGAACGCGTCGAGTGATGAATCAAAATTAAAGCAGCGCCCCAATCAATGTTTGTCGGAACTCAGGGCCTTGGCCAGCTGGGCATATACTGGAACATTGTAATGTCTAGATTTTTTTTGGTCAACAGTGTAATGTCTAGATGACTCATAATGGCAGCTCCATTTCTAACAAATAAAATACGCATGGTCTCATTTGTGGGCGTAGCAGCCCCCCAAATTGAATTTAAATCATGACAGCCAACACGTCAACCAGCTGGAGCCAGAAGCCTCCCCTTACCTCTCTCATTTGATGCCTACCAAACCTTCTCTTGTATAAAACGCTTCTCTTCTTCCTCACAAACCTCACCCACTTCACTCTCTATCATCCTTTTATTACTTTCACTGTCACTATGGCCTCTCCCTCCTCTCTTCTCCAACTGTTCCTCTTTGTTTCTCTGCTTCATTTCAGCTCCGCCGCCAGAACTCTCTCCCAATCGTCCCAGGACTTCAAGTTCCAATACCACAAAGGCCCTCTCCTTACTGGCAAAATCTCTGTCCACCTCATCTGGTACGGTAAATTCTCTCCTTCCCAGCGAGCCATCGTCTCCGACTTCATCGCCTCCCTCTCCTACTCCACTCCCACCACCTCCCAACCGTCCGTCGCCACCTGGTGGAAAACCGTTCAGAAATTCTATAACCCCAAGGTCTTCCTTTCACTCGCTTCCCAAGTCCTCGACGAAACCTATTCAATGGGCAAATCTCTAACCAATCAGCAAATTGCCCAGCTGGCATCCAAGGGTGGCCAGAAGAACGCCATCAACGTGGTTCTCACGGCTGACGACGTGGCCGTCGAAGGGTTCTGCTCCAGCAGGTGCGGCACTCACGGTACCTCGGTGGGTTTTGCATTGCGCGGGAAGAGTCACAAGTTCGCTTACATGTGGGTGGGTAACTCGCAGACGCAGTGTCCTGGTCAATGCGCGTGGCCTTTCCACCAGCCTATTTATGGTCCTCAGAATCCGCACTTGGTTGCGCCCAACAACGACGTGGGACTCGACGGCATGGTGATCAACGTGGCCAGCCTGCTGGCCGGAACTGTCACCAACCCCTTTGGCAATGGATTCTTTCAGGGACCGAAGGAGGCCCCTTTAGAGGCGGCTTCGGCTTGCACCGGCGTCTATGGCAAAGGGGCTTACCCAGGCTCCGCCGGCAACCTCTTGGTGGACACAGTCACCGGCGCCAGCTTTAACGCAAATGGCATCAACAGCAGAAAATATCTGTTGCCTGCACTTTACGACCCCACCACCTCTTCTTGTTCTACGCTGGTATAGTAAGAATAAGTATAACACGGGATGCACGCAGCGGAGGTTCATATTGACAACCGATGTGTTCAGCGTTGACAAACATTCTTTGATTCCTTCCTTCTTTTTGCTGTGATACTGAATAAATATCTCATTTACGCATAATTAAGAGAACTGTATTTCTTTTTTATATATAAACACACAAGAGAACTATATTTGTATATATATGAATATAATCTAGGCCTGTCCGTCCATTGTTATTTTCTTCGGCCCATTTCTTGCACAACTACAACGTCTCACTTTCACAAACATCTAGGATTCTAGGATCATTTATAGGCAAATAAGGGGGAAAACAGAAAATAAAAGAGTACTACACGGACATACTTACAGGCATTGTTTCAAGTTTTATCCCACGCAAATAGGGATGGCTATCAGGGATTAGAGTTGTTTCCTTTTATGTTAAAAAAAAAAAAAGGACTGTTGGAAAATGGCTTCTTTATTTGTCGGGCTCTACATCAGAAACATAAAATGAGAGAGGGTAAGTGATGAATTGGAAATTCCATTCCTTTTGTCATTTAAATTTTAATTGCCAGATAGAGATTTAACAGTTTAGCGTAGCCCTCCCGCCCTCGTGGATGCCAATTCCTGGTCATAAACTTAAACCTCTGTAGCAACTAACGTGAACAGCGCCGCTAGAATTTGCCAAGAAGCCCGCCTGTAAACTTCATAATTCATCTCTCCCTCGCCAATATAACGGGTTCAGTGTTGGGTTTGGTGCATGTTGGAAATTTTAATTATGCTGTTTTCCAGTGATTCAGCCCCCACCAATCGACGTGTTTGCTGACATTTTGACCTGCATGTCAGGATACACTTTTTCCCGCGCCTTTTTTAACCACGATAACTGCTCTGCTAAAATTAATTAATCTATTTTTTCCCCAGAAAAGTCAATTTTATTACATTAATCTATTTAAAACTAGTTAAACGTAATTTTTTATTATTTTTTTTTTTTTTTTTTTACTTTTTAACATTATCCTCATGATATAAGGGATAAAGAACCTTTTTAAAAAAATAGTTATAGATGTTTCATTAAATTTCATAACAAAAATTATAAAAAGATCCTATACCAAGAATTAAAGAACCGTGCTTTGCAAGTAAGGCTAGAGGAGTAGGTAATTTGAATCCAACGACATTCTGATCTTTCCATAAATTCATTCCTAGTAATGGTTCTATAGAGGCTATGAACACTGAAGATTGTGGTCCTGCATGAAAAAGCACATCAAAGAGAGCCCTCAAAGTAGTCCACAAAGCTACAATTGAAAACCGTGTTTTATGCTGTTGTCTATTTTTTTGATGTAAGAGATGGTAAATCAGAATCCTATGGCGATTTTTTTTTTTAATTATATAAAAAAGAAGGCCTCAGACCACCGTGTTTACACAGACATATTATTTAATTACATATATTTTTCTTGTTTTCTTCTTTTTTTTTTTTTTTTTTTTTGCTCGAAGGGGAACTGCATATATTACTGAAAAACAATCCAACACTACAAACAGTACAGGCAATACAGCGACTAAAGAAAGTATCATAACCAACAACATAAAGAAAGGAGAAAAGCAACAGGGGTCCTCCTAAAATACATAATCAAATAACATGAAAGACAAAACAAATTACATCCCATTCATAACAGAACAAGAAGGAAGATCATCATCCAGAACAATATTAGCCTCCTTAGCATCCAAGGTTAGAAGAGTTGACAAAGAAGGTGTTGTTTGGAAACACCCACCGATCGATCGGGCACACCTCCTTAAAAGCTTTTGCTGCAAGTAGATCAGCAACTCGATTACCCCTTCTAGGGATAAAAGATAGAGAAAACCCAACCCTGTCAGACAAGAGACAAACAATATCCTGAATAATACTCCTACTCCTCCATTCAATTAAATCAGGGGAATTAGAGCTAATACAAGAAATTAAGGAAATAGAATCACATTCAAAAATAGCTTTATCCAGTCCTATATCCACTACTAGTAATAAGGCCCTTTTCAGTGCAAGTGCCTCGGTCATAAAGGCTGAAATAGATTTCACCTTATCAACAAAACCCCACTGAAAGAAGCCAAAATGATCACGACACACAACACCAATCGCAGCAGATACCCTCTCAGAAGAGAAGGCAACATCAGTATTAATTTTAACCACACCACATCCAGGTGGTGACCAATGAATAGCGGGCAAATCAGATCTGTTTGGGGAGGATTTGGCAGCCTGTATACACTCCATATTCCCCCAGAAATCAGAGTTACTTTTGTTAGCAAATTCTACCACAGCAAATGGATTAGGCTTAAGGTGATTAAAGACAAAATTGTTCCTTTGCTTCCAAATAAACCAAAGAATCCAGCAAAGTAACGAAATATCACAAGAATTAAGCAACTTTGAACACGAAATCAAGCCACAATGCATTAAAATTGGTCAAATTGGCAAGATCAAATCGCCCCCCCCCCAAACTACTTCCAAACCAAGCCCCACGGGTCCATGGACAAGCAAAGAAAAGGTGCTCAATGCTCTCTTCAGCCTCCTCACATATAGGACACAACAAAGTGTGAGAACGTCTCCTTCTAAACAAAGCCAAATTAGTGGCGAGAGCATTATTGAGAATGCGCCATATAAATTGTTGGACCCGAGGAACAACTTTGATCAACCAAACAGATTTCCAAGAAGAAGAGGCAAACACAGTTGAGGTACCCGCCCTATTAGCATCAACAGGGGCCTTATCCTTGCCATTAACATACCCCAATTTAACCAAATAATCCCCTTTTCTTGCGGAGGTCCAAACCAATTTATCCTTCAAACCATTTTTAGGGATAGGGGTGGCAAGGATAACACACTTTACATCCTCCGGAATATAATGTGAAATAGGGGAAAGATCCCAACAACCCTCAACAATAAGATCACACACTTTACCATTAGCTACCCGAAGATCATCACATTCCTTTGGTTTCACAAGGGAGGAGAAACCAGGCACCCAAGTATCTCCCCATATTCTGATAGATCGTCCTGTACCCAGATCCCATCGCAGATCATCCTGAATGAATTCTCTACCATCCACAATACTAGACCAACACCATGAGGCTTTCGACCCCTTACCCACATCAATGAATTCCTTCTTGGGAAAGTAAACGCTCTTCAAGACTCGAGCCCATAATTCATTAGGTTTCGTCATAAGGCGCCAAGCCGTCTTAGCAAGCAAGGCGTTATTCATGATAATCAAGTCCTTAAAACCCATACCTCCTTGGCTCTTCCCCTTAGTAAGAGAGTCCCACGCCTTCCAATGAGTCCGATTCCCAAACACATTTCCATCCCACCAAAAATTAGCAATAAGACTATGTATTTCTCTGCAGGTCTTGAGGGGGAATTTAAAACAATTCATTGGATATATAGGAATAGCCTGAATTACTGCCTTTATCATGACCTCTCGACCTGCAAATGAGATAAACGAGTGACCCCAACCTTGAATCTTGCTAATCACCCTCTCTCTAATGTAGGCTAGGGCTTGTTGTTTAGTTTTCCCCCAAATGCTCGGGATGCCTAGGTACTTGCTAGGATCCGCTGCTGCCGGAATACCAAGAATATTCCCAACCATAGATCTCACATCATCCGGGGTGTTGGTGGAGAAAATACACTGGACTTCTCAAGATTGACAATTTGACCAGAGGCCGCACAATACAGATGCAAGAGATTATTCAAATGATTACAATTAGACCGAGAGGCATTCATATAGAACAAGGCATCATCCGCAAAGAAACTATGAGTAAGGACCGGACAACTTTGACTCAACTTAATACCAGTAATCAAATTGGCCACATGATTCTTACTTAGCATACTTGAGAGCACCTCTGCAACTAAGATAAACAGATAAGGCGAGAGAGGGTCTCCCTGACGCAAGCCTCTACTAGGGGAGAAAGAGCTAACAGGGTTGCTTAACAAACATATATTCATTGTAACCGACCGAACACATTTCATGATCAAGGCCACCCAGTTTGCATCAAAACCAAACCGCAACAAGGTCATTTCAAGAAAGTCCCATTCTATCCGATCATATGCTTTGCTCATATCTATCTTAAGGGAAAATTCAAACTTGTCCCCCTCCTTTTTCCTTCTCAGATAATGATAGACTTCATGGGCAATAATTATATTATCCTGAATGCATCTACCCGGAACAAAAGCACTTTGATTTGGAGAAATACAACAATCAAGTAAGGGTCTCATTCTATTAGCCATAAGCTTAGAAATGATTTTGTAGGAAAAATTGCATAAGCCTATAGGACGAAACTGGGAAACATGCTCATGCCTATCAACTTTAGGAATCAAAGTGATATTTGTCTCATTAATCAAGTCAAGTTCATAATTTCCAGCAAAAAAATCTTCTACTAATGAACAAATAGAATCACCTATCTCAGTCCAGGAATTATGGTAAAACATACCTGAAAAGCCATCCGGACCAGGAGCTTTTGACCCTCCCAAACTAAAGGCAACAGCTTTGATCTCCTCTCTAGAAAAGGGAAGCATAAGAGCTGGTTCATCTCATCAGAAATCTTGCAATCCACATAGCTTAACACCAACTCTGAGCCATCTGATCCAGATGAGGAAAAAAGCTGTTGAAAAAAGGAAGTGATATTATTATCAATGTCTTTTTTCTCCAACAACCAGTTCCCAGAATTATCCTTGAGCCTGAGGATACTATTCCGCTGTCTTCGCTTAATAGTTGACAGATGAAAGAATCAGGAATTCTTATCTCCCGCCGTGAGCCAGTTCACCCTTGACCATTGAAGCCAATATTTTTCCTCAATATCCAGCAACCGCTCAATAGCTATTTTAAGTTCACTAATGGCTTGCACATTATCACAATTCAAACCATTCTGAGAAACTCATGCTAACTGAGCCTTCAAATCAGCAATTAGCTTCACATTATTCGGGAATTCCTTCCTACCCCATCGCAAAAGCCCATCTCTTCATCTCAGGAGTTTCATCACAAAACCATAAATCGCTGAGAGGTTCCCATCTATCAAAGCATTCTTGTTTTCTTCTCCACACACACTTCCGCATGATTGGCTTAATTACTTATAAGGAGCCGTCTCAAGCTAAGCTGCTAAAATACATGGGCGAGCAAATATACATGGGAGAAAACTGAGGTAAAACAAGAAAGTATCCAAACAAAAAAAAGCAAATTGACTTTTTCGTTTCCCGGCTTGGACATTAGAGTAGTGCAATAAAATAGCCTTAAGATGTCGAATTGACCAAAGCGACCCTGCTCGACAACTACCAAATCACACTACTATAAAAAAGGGTTACTATTTCTCTAAAAGACGTCCTTATTTTAAAAAAGGAAGTTAAAATGAACGCAAGTAGCATTATTGTAATTATATATTTGAATTCTAAGCATCTGGTTTTAGAACACCTAAAATTAATTAAGGCGTCCTAAAATAATTTCAGGACGCCTAAAATGAGCCAAAAATTAATTGTTTAGCGCAATGGTGCCATTTGAGGAATTTTTTTGGTGCTAGTTATGGGAGGATTTTTCTTTTTCTTTTTGGCGTCCTGAATAAGCTTAAGGACGCCTTAATAAAAATTTTTGTCGTCCTGAAAATATTTCAGAATGCCTAAAAGGTATTTTTTTCAATTTATTTTTTGGACTTTTTTGACTTCCTGAGTTTTTGTCAGGATGCCCTAAGTTAAATATTTGGCATCCTGAGCCTTGTTTCAGGACGCCAAAATTGGCTAATTTTATCGTATTTCTTCATCGATCAGGCTCACTCACGATCAGTCTCCTCGACACCATCAGTCTCTCACTGTCTCACACACTCAGTCCTCATCTATTCTCTTATACTCATACTCCCCTGCTCTCTCATTCACGCCTGCTTCCCTACCACCGAAAGCCTTAATCGACTCACACTCCCTTGGTCTCTCATTCACGGCTCCTTCCTTACCACCAAAAGCCCTAATCGAGCTCACCCTTCGTCTCCTCCGTCGTCTTCCCTCTTCGCAGCGTCCGTCGGCTTGCGTGCTCTGTTTCCAGCGCCTCACCCTCCTTCTCCGATCTCTGACGAAGCAACAGGTGCCTTATGAAACATATGGTTTATAGTTTCTAGTCAAGGGCATGGTTCACTGTAATATCCGATTATCTGAATGCACTACATGACTGTTTTCCTTTTAATTTATTCACATTGAGTACAATCTACGACAAAGCCCTTGAGATCGAAGAGAGAAGAGGCTGTCGTCCTAGGCTTCCTGTTTAATCGTACCCCTCTCCTCTCTGATTTATTTCACTAAATCCTACCGGAACGCTTCTCTTTAAGGTAAGAATTAAAACAAACGTGGATCTTGCTCTGATTCAACAATTCCCTCAATCTTTTTTTGAGTATTTATTTATTTTATTATGTTCTCTATCGCGTTGATCTTGATTGGCCAAAGATTGCAGGAACAAACCTGTTTCGATATTTCTTTGGAAAGATGATTATACATACAAGTTCAAAATTGATTTTTCATCTAAATATCGCATGTACATTTGAAGTAGTTCATGATTTTTCATACCAAATTTAGATTTTATCTTAGTTGTTGATGTTTATTTCATTGTGTTTAATTTATTGGCTAATTTTTATATTTTTTTTGCTGCCCTCTAGTCTGTTCCGCCAACTATATGGTACCGCTTAGTAGTTGGTCTTAATGCTCAATTGCGCATTGTTTGCCATGGTCATCTAAAAGTAACTTTCAGGCATGTTATCAGCTGGCTAGATGTATATGCCAATCCTACTTTGAGATCGTATGGTGTGCGTGTTGATCTTGCATGGTTTCGACCAATAGCTTCTACGGATTTTGCCAGTTTGGACTTGTGGTATATGCTTTTGATAATGAAAGCACGTTATTTCAAAATCATGAAGTTACAACTGAAAACCAGTCAGGGTAATCATAATTCCTATGTTTCTTTTGATGGCAGATCTTAACTATATAAAAGCAGAGCAGTAAGCGGCTCTCTGTTTGACATCTGTGCTTTTTATTCTACCAACTGCCAAAATAACTCCCTTTACTTATTATTTTAAATTTATAATTTATAATTCATGCCTATACTTTCTTTACACTTGACATTTGTCCTCTTTATTTTATTATTTGTCAAAGTAACACTATTTACTTATTATTTTTAATTCTTAATTTTTAATTTATGCATACAATTTCTTAGAATAAATATCTCTATTAACTCCCTTAATTATCTTCTTTGTTAGATTAACCGATAAGATAACTCCATTTATTTGATTTTTCACATTTTCACTTTAATATTTTAAAATATTTTATAACAACTTTCCTTTTATCTCTCCTTATATTTGGTATATTTTTTTGTCAATATTTTAATTATGTCTTTGTTTTATCCTCTACCTTATGAATTACATATTTTAAAACTTTTTTGAACTAACCATCATTCTCCTTCTTTATATATGAACTAATTTGTGAATAAATAAATTTTGGCGTCTCCCCTAATTGATTTCAAATATTAAATGCATTCTCTTAATATTTGAAATACTTTGTCAATAAATACATTAGCAAAAGTAGAGCAGTAAGCATCTCTTCATATGAGCAAAATGATAAACTCAAAAGACTAAAATAAAAGAATAAAAAATAAAAAAGCAAGGTAGTTATGAATGAGGCATAATGGGAAAGGTAGTTACACACTATTTTACCAATCTTATTTTTTCGTCAATAATAACTAAATATTTTTTTTTTTATATCAATAACCGCATAAGCAAGGTGGTTATGAAAGAGGGATAATAGGAAAGGTAGTTACACACTATTTTACCAATCTTTTTTTTCGTCAATAATAACTAAATATTTTTTTTTATCAATAACCGCATTTCAATTATAATTTTTTTCATGCTTTTATCTTCAAAACGTATTTAAATTTACATTTTTTCATGTTTTAATCTTAACTAGACTTACACCCGTGCATTGCACAGGGTTTGTGCTAGTTTATAGTAATATTGAGTGACTTATTTTACTTCGTTATGTGCAGTTTTCTTATAGGTCACAGACACCCAGTGCATAACTTGACTAGTAATGACCATCTGTTGTTGCCTAGAAGGAATCTTGGTGGGATTCTAAATGGCAAGAGCTTAAAAACGCTTGAAGAGAAAATAACCATATATTACCCCTTTAGTTTTATATTCTATAATACAAAGCCTATTGGCCATCAGGTAGTACATGCTTTCTACTATCCGCTTTACTTGCTATATCCCCGAAATTCTTGCTGATGACACTTCCCTGATTCTCACCTCCTTTCAGGATCTAGTTGGTCTGGTTACTTCTATGCTACTACTCGGAGATTTTATCTTATTATTGCTCACTTTGCTTCAGATGTACTCTCTGTCCCTCATGAACTTCCTCTTGGTGTACTATTTCCATTTCCATTTGGAATCAATGCTTTGTTTAGTCAAGGACCTAGGAGATCTGCAGGTCTTTCTCGTCTTTATGCCCTGTGGAATCTAACATCCTTAGTCAATGTTGTAAGTTTTTCTCAATTTCTTGACTTTCATCCTTTTGTTTTGGAAAACAATGATTATAATTAAGGTACTTACTGTTAATCTCCATATATTTGTTTTAACCATTACTACTTCTAATTGCAGGTAGTTGCCTTCTTCTGTGGATTGATTCATTATACAGCAAACTCAAATAAAATGCCTTCCAACCTTCAAATCTTGTAATTTCAGCATGTAGGTGTCTTTCAACACCTGATCTAGAAAATTACCGGTAAAAATCAATTGATTACGAGGTTGAATATTTTGTGAAGTTGTGACTATTTGGCTAACATCTACACATACTTGTGGCTTGGTGGGGCAATCCAGGGATGAAAGTGAATGGTGGATTCTTCCTTCAAGTCTGGCCTTGTGTAAAATTATCCAATCCCGTCTTGTGAATCGCCATGTTGCTAACCAAGAAATTCAAGATTCTTCCTTGTATAGCGATGATCCCAATGTCTTCTGGCAGTCATAATTATGAATGTATTTTTTTGTTTCATTAGTTCATTTTGTCTCCCCCTTCGCATATCGAAAGAGTAGGAAGGGAATGGGAGTAACCAAATTCAGGTAAGGCATCCTGAATAAAAGTCTGAATTTTTAACTCCCTCTTCGAGACGTCCCTCTAAAAAAGGACGTTAATTGGGTCTTATTTATGATTTTTTTGTATTTTTTGTGTCAAAACCCCACAGTGAGCAGAGCGGCTTCCTTTACAAACAAAAAATGTGGCGTCGTGTCCACATTTCTGTCATCACATCTGAATATGTCCGATCTCTGCTTCCTCGTGATACTATTTGATACTAACTCCTGTACTTAATATAAGATCTTATAAGAGATCTGTGTAAATTGCACCAGGATTTCATATTAAGGGATCTGGCCTTGTATATCTCTCTCTCATACACACACACATATAAATAAAACATCTTTGTGATAGTCCTAAGATATATCCATATCCATATTATCAACTCCCATCCAACAACCATTGCAACAATGGTTGTGTTAATTTCCACATCCTTAATCCCAATGACTTCATCTTCTTTGGTTTCTTCATCAAAGCACCGCCAACCTTCCTTCCCCACCAGCCTCAACAACAGTAGGCCAACTCCTACCATTGTAGCCCAGCTGCACGCAGCTGAGCCTCCAAAGCAGCCTCAAGCCACGGCGACGACGTCTTCTCCGTCGACAACCACCGTCGGAGAGGGCCAGGGTAAATGGAGCTTGGATAGCTGGAAATCGAAGAAGGCCCTCTAGCTGCCGGAGTACTCCAACCAAGAGGAACTGGAAACGATGCTTAAGATCCTGGAAGACTATCATCCTATTGTGTTCGCCGGAGAAGCGAGAATCTTGGAGGAAAGACTAGGCCAGGCGGCCATGGGAATGCATTCCTTTTCCAAGGAGGAGACTGCGCCGAGAGCTTCAAGGAGTTCAATGCCGTTAACATACGTGACACCTTCAGGGTTATTCTCTAGATGAGCGTCGTTCTCGCCTTCGGAGGACAAATGCCCGTTATTAAGGTGATTCAAAAATCAACGTTTTCCTACGAGTATGAAATCGTATAAGGGAAAATTTCAGTCACACTACGTAGACTTAATTTCAATAAATCCCAAAAAATTTATTATACTAAAATGAAATTAAGTTTTGTGGTGGTTTTATTTTTTAAATCTCCTTATTTATCTTGTGAAATCCCTAATTTATTTTATAAATGACCAAAATATTTTTAATTCTCTTAATTCTTTTGAATTTATTTATTTGTTTTGTAAATACTTTTATTAGTCCTACGAATACATTTATTTATTTTTTGAATTCCTCTATTTCTCTTGTGAAAACTAAAATGTTCTTATTAACTCCTTACTTTCATTTGAATTGCCCATTTATTTGTGTAAATGTTCTTATGAAAAAAAACAAAATAAGGCATAATTGCCTTTTCATATACAAAATCTAATTTCATTTTGAGCATCGCTTGTAGGGAAGTTTCAGAATCTTGTTGGTTGATTGAACAGGTGTTGAATGAAATTTTCCCATCGAATAATGTGCGAGTAACTGAGTACTCATTATTATGGTGTGGGGTTATTAGGTGGGAAGAATGGCGGGTCAATTTGCAAAGCCAGGATAGAGCCGATGGAGGAGAAGAACGGAGTGAAGCTGTCGTGTTATAGAGGAGACATTGTGAACGAAGATACGCTTGAGGAGAAGTCAAGGATTCCAGATCCTTATAGGATGATTAGAGCCTATAGCCAATCCGGAGCTACTCTGAACCTTCTGAGAGCGTTTGCTACGGGTGGCTATTCTGCTGTGCAAAGGGTCTCACACTGGGATTTGGACTTTGGTAGGGAGACAGGTCAGTGATTTTTTTTTCCTTTCAAATTATTCCCTTAAATTCAATGCCCTGAAATGGTGCAGGGTGGTGTGGCGTGCATGGCAGGTACAGAGAGCTTGCTAACAGATGGACGAAGCCCTTGGATTCATGATGGCGACGGGGCTGCCGATGGATCATCCGATGATGAAAACTTCAGAGTTCTGGACGTCTCACGAGTGCCTGCTTTTGCCATATGAGCAGAGCACAGTCGATTCAACTTCCGGGCGCTACTATGACTGCTCTGCCCATATGCTCTGGCTCGGAGAACGCACCAGACAACTTGATAGTGCCCACGTTGAGTTCTTACGAGGAGTTGCCAATCCTCTGGGCATCAAGGTCCAATCCAAGTCCTGACTTTTCCCATTTTTAATTTGCAGGATTTCGATGATTATATATATTGTTTGGGCTGATGAGGATTGATAACAAATGCAGGCAAGTGATAAGATGGATCCGAGTGAGCTGGTGAAACTGATAGACATACTGAATCCGAAAAACAGGACCGGGCAGAATAACGAGGATGCGAGCAGAGAACATGAGAGAGAAGCTGCGGCAGCTGATCAGGGCGGTGAGGGGAGCAGGGCAAATAGTGACGTGGGTGTGCGATCCGGTGCATGGGAAAACCATAAAGGCTCCATGCGGCCTCAAAACTCGGGCGTTCAATGCGATAAGGGCGGAGGTGAGGGCGTTCTTCGTCGTGCACAAGCAAGAAAGGAGCCACGGTGCAGAATGTGACAGACTGCATTGGGGGATGAAGGACGGTGACGGTGGATGGCCTGACGTCACGTTACCACACCCACTGTGACCCTCGCCTGAATGCTTCTCAGTCTCTGGAACTGGCCTTCATCATCGCGCACCGCCTCCGAGCCTCTCGCCTCGGCCCTACTTCTTTTCTCTCTGAAGCCACATTCTTTGCTCCCCATAGGGTGGTCATCACCGAGCTCGACTATATCCTCTAGACATAATTTAATTTCCTACTTTAAATATCTCCTTTTCTTTTAAAATAAACAAAAAGATGTAAAATTTATAATAAAGATAACTTTATAACTGAAAAAAAAAAAACATTTTAGTTAGAATGATGATGCTGATGATATTACCTTCCTTGCCTTTTGACAGGATGCTTTATTTGCTGCTTCAGTTGTATCTGAATTTAATTTAAGCAACTGAATGGCATGAAATGGACGATTCATCAAATGCTCAGCACGCATGCATTTGGACAAAATTTTCGTACAAAAAGATGTAAAATTTATAATAAAGATAACTTTTTGCATTTTAGTTAGAATGATGATGCTGATGATATTACCTTCCTTGCCTTTTGACAGGATGCTTTATTTGCAAAGACTCAAAGTTCTCAAATGGTATTATCATCATCGGGGGGAGTATCTTGATATTGTCAAAAGGGGGAGTTGATGCTTCAGTTGTATAATGAGGCAACATTGCACCTCAAATGCTCATAATTTCTTCATCTCTCTTCATCTCTCTACTTTTCTCTCTAACTTCTCTCTACTTTTCTTTTACATTTTCTTCAATTTCATAACATAACTTTATAACTGCATGATGATGCTGATGATATTATTCAAACAATCAGCACCATGATTTCGACAAAATTTTCGTACTTTATGCCCTTGCAATTAATAAATGAACATATATTATTGAAACAAAAAAACAAATCAAAATGGGGTGACACGTGATGCATATCATAATGGACAACCACTTAGGGGGCCAAAAAAAAAAAAGCCTGATATAAAGTCCAGTCACGTTCCCTATAATCCTCTTCACATCTAATGATATCAGATATGTTGTGGGAGCCGCTAAAGTAGATGATCCGATCGAGTAAAAGGTTTTTTTTTTTTTTTTTTTGATAATGCATCATAATCCGAAAAAGTCATCGTGAGTCGTTGGTATCGCTGAGAAGGCTATAAATTACAGCAATCCAATTTGCAGTTCGCTTTCTTTAAGTTTCTCAACGCCTTAATCTTTTTTTTTTTTTTCTTTCTTTCTTTCTTTCTTTCTTCGAGTTATAATGGCAAGCCGACTTGAAAAGAAGAAACTAGGATGATCAATTAGGTATAAATAGGATTGAATATCGAAATAGATGAAGTAAACTAAACCAAACAGTGTTTATCCTTTAGAAGATTTCCTTAGCATCCATTTGGCACCTCGCCCTCGAGAATTAGGATTATCTCCAGAAGTATCCTATTGCCTTTTCCTAACAAGAAAATCTGCACACCTAATGATATCTCATAAACTATATCCTTAGTTGCACTTATTAGCATGCACACCTAATTAATGATATCTTAAAAACTATATCTTATATATATGGGTTAAGGTGATCTTGGCCGGGAAAGCAATTTTAAAAACAATGTTTTCTCCGTTAAAAACCCTAACGGTCAACTTACGTTAGGGTTTTTAAAAGAAAGGGCAACATTACTCTGTTTTTAAAATTAAGAGCAATATAAACAACTAATGGTCAACGCGTTAGTTGGCCGTTATCCGTTTTGAAACTTCTTATATACGAAAATTTTATAGCTAAGAAAAAGATCTTAACCCTATATATATATATAAAGAAACAAAGTAGTATTTTTCAACAATATCCTTAATTGCAATTGAATGAAGCGATTATCATTTAGAAATATACAGTTAAGAGACGTAGAGGAAAAGGAACTGACTGGTGTGGTGACACCACTCCACACGTCCTTCCAAATCTCCCTCCTGATGAGTTTCGACAACAACAGAATCATGCTTATCCATAAATTCCTTAGCATCATCAAAATCTGAATCAGTAGTGTCAGGGGGTTTTGGATTTTTGATGGCGAGGGCTGTTGAGGATGAAGGCGTTGGATTTTTTTGTGGCTTCACAAGCATATATATATTTAAGAGAAGGAAAATGATTTAATTCTTCGAAATTGCAGTTAAATTTCCCCCTGCTTTTGTTTCAACGTTTTTCAAGCTCACTTTCTCTAATCTTGATGTTTTTTACTACTCATTTTGAAAATAATAAGATCTTTACATAATATATATAAGTTTTATGAAATTAATATCTTATTTTTAAAAAAAATGAAAATTTTTACTAAATTATTGTTATTTCACAATAATATCTTATTTATTAAAATTATTTAAATTAAAAAAGAAATCCGGGCCATCTAAATTTTAATAGTTCCTGTTTCAGCGCTGTGTCAATGTTAAAAAGGAAATTCTTGAACACCCTCAGTTTGCAAGTTTTGATTTTGTTAAGAAATACCAGGTCAAAATAGTCCGGGAAATTCATTATCAAGAAATTAATGATTTCGTGTTTGTATTGCAGTACGTCGCTATGAACTATAACAACTAGTTTTGCTTTTTTATCAAGTCCTGAGATTTTATGCTTCTTTTATTCTCTACTTGCAATATCAAGGAAACTCATTAGCTTAGTTCTGATATGTCACCGGTCACCGGTTGGTCAGCCACTCTCTCTTCTTGGTTCAATTTCCACTTACCATTCTGAGTCATATATCCGTTTCCTGAGCTCTCAATTATTTGTTGGTTTGAATTTCAGCTATTTTCACATGGCCCATCACTCCTCATCATGCGAATTATCATTCACGTCTAAAAACGCCAGCCGGCGATGCTACCCCTTAATTACCAACCCTGAACCAGCTCATGCCCTTGATATAACTCAGAAACTTCTTTATATGGCTCCCCAACTTGAGTGAACAGTTGGGAAGGAGGCTACATACATTGAGTATTTGAGTTGTATTTGAATACGATAAAAAGTCAGAAACATGTACATTCACATATACATACACACAAGTGGCCTCTATATATATAATATGAACATAAAATACCAAAGCCTCCTTTCTGATTGAAGTCTAACCAACCATGGGATCAAAGAGCACATGCGGTAATCAATTAATTATTACCCTCAGGTTCGATGTAAGAGCAGTATTGTGGTACAACCGGCGGTCCCAGATATGGCGCTCCTCTCACAATTAGGTCTGTAGGCAGAGGTATTGCCTCAAGCATGGCATAACCTGCACAAACAGGTCGTCATGTTTGAATAATCAATGGAATATTGATTGGACTGAGAGAATAGTGAACTAATTACCAGAAGAAGGGGAAGGAAGAGGGAAGTCAGAGAAGTATGTGGAAGGCCTTCCATAGTGTTCAGAGTACGGTGGAGATAGCACGTCCAGCATCGCGCACGGCGTCAACGCCGTGAAGCCATGTATATTCCCTCCACTTTCTGGGAATAATATGGAAGCCTCTTGTGGTGCCTTCATTATTCCATCTTTCACTCTATCTGCCAACCCTACTACTGCACCACTACGTTAATTTTCAGAACTTGTTTAATTCCCTTTGTTTCATGTTTGAAATTAATTACACTTACATCTTTGGATGGAGGCAGTATTAATATTGTCCAGTTTGATCCAGTCATAAGCTCTGACGTAAGCGGTGCCGTAGAGGAGTTTGCTTAGAACGGTCATTCCCGGGTGATCATGCAGTGGGAACGTTTTTCCTGCCGGCAAACAGAACACCCCGATCTGCATCCACATATCTCATTTTTGTTTTTATTTAAAATCCCTTAATTAACCATAGTAATATAAACAGATTTTGCTTGAGGTTTATGTACTCACAGAGAAACTTGTACACTCATGAATATGAATGTAAGTAATCTCCGACAAGCCTGGTCCACAAAGCAATCCCCTGCCGTCACCTGACTCCTCCTTAGCTATGGCATCTGAATCACACGAGCCAAACTCGTCGATCCCGACATCTCTAGCTTCGATTCTGTCTACAATTTCATTCATCCCAACTATGTAAGTAACTGTATGTACGCAGGGGTACATGCATTTATGGGAAAATGGAAATTGTTTGCTGATTATCAGATTATTATAAAGACTATAAAAAAAAGGGGGGGGGGGGGGGGGGTTACATATTATATATAATTGAAGATAGCACCCTACCAAGTAGGTATTTCAGATGCAGGATTTGTTGATTAAAAGTTGGAAGCCCCTCTTCCGGAGAAAATATAGCTTGGCAGTATTCATAAACCGCTTGTATTTTGCTCTTCTCCATCGTCTGTGTATTTCTTTAGTTTCAAAGCATCCTAGCAATGAATGAAGACTTTAAATAGCTGAATCGTGATGCAATAGGGTGGGAAAAAAAAGGGTTGTGAACACAAGAACACGACAGCGGAAAACTGTGGCCTTAATTTTCTAAATAATATGTTACAGTGGGCTTCTATTTCGGTATTTGAAAGTGTGTATTTGAAAATAGACGCAAGAGGTTGAAAGCGACTCGGTCCAGTAAACGATGCTGGTAGCAGTTACGAAATCTCTCTTAGATTGTAAGTTATTTCCGCACAGTATCATAATTTGAATGAACAAACTAAATTAGCCGTCCTGAAATATAATTCACCAAACATGAAAGGTGATGCTATCTCATCAAGATAGAAGGCTTCGCAAGATATATCTATCAGTATCAGACTCCAATAAAAATAAAAGTGATGGGAGTTGTGTCAAATCATTGTCCCAATAATGGACTATTTGCGCCATATAGACAAAGACTGTGGTATACATTGTTGAATAAGCAAAGGGCAAGCGATAATTGAAAGTGAGAATATTTGCATAAAGAAAAGCTATGGTACGCAATATATGGACCACCACTACGTCAAGAAGATGACTTCAGTTCATGGGGAACTGTTTTTATTCCATCAACACGCATTTGATTAAAGAACTGATATAGTTCCATCCACAGATATACCTTTTAGCCGGGGAAGTAAAACATGACTTGGAGCAGTAGCGATGTTTTCCTGCGTCAACGGATATGGGAATTATCAGGAAGCAAGAAGAGGAGAAAAAATGATTGTATTGAAATTAAATCCAGTAGATGTACATGAAGTCTATTTATAGACATAGAGAATAAAAGTACTATCTAATTCTATTACAAATAACAATCTATCTAATTCTGTTACAAATAACTAAATCAGTTTATTCTAACTAAGTATGTACAATTACAAACAAATAATATACTCTAATACCCCCCCTCAAGCTGGAGAATGTATATCGATCATGCCCAGCTTGGAAAGAAGTGTACAAAAGGAAGTAGGAGCAAGGGGTTTAGTAAAAATATCAGCCAATTGATCTTGAGATTTGATCGGAAGTAGATGAATTAACCCACGTTGAAGCTTTTCCCGAACAATGTGGCAATCAATATCCAAGTGCTTAGTTCTTTCATGAAATGTGGGATTAGCAGCAATATGACGTGCAGACTGACTATCACAATAAAGAGAAGCGGAGAATCCATTGGAATGCCAAAATCTCTCAACAAATAAGACAACCATTGGAGTTCACAAGTTGTAGTTGCTAGAGCACGATATTCACCTCGGAAGAAGAAGTAGAGACGGTTTGTTGTTTCTTAGATTTCCAAGTGATTAAGGCCTGATCTAAAAAACCACAAAAACCGAATGGATCGTCTTGTATCAAGGCAACCACCCAATCAATCACCGAAAGCATTTAACTTCATAGCGAATTAACGGAAAAAATAAACCACGAAAGCGGGAGCATTTTTGAGATACCGAAGCACTCATGAGCCGCTTTAAGATGTAAATCGTAGGTTGTTGAATAAATTGACTCAACCGGGCGGGACTGAAAAAAGACAGATCCGCCGAGTGTTAGTGAGATAAAGCAAACGACCAACTAGAGTCCGATAGGAAGAACCATCTTCCAAAGGAATACGAGAATCGCGAGATAATTTCAGTTCTCGGCCATAGGAGTAATAGCAAGCTTACATTCAAGAAAACCGAGTCGGCCAATATGTCTAAGGCAAATTTGCGTTGACAAAGAGAAATACCTTTGGAACTACGAGCAATTTCCAAACCAAGAAAATACTTGGCATCACCTAAATCCTTGATTTTAAAACAAGAATCGAGAAAAGCTTTCATGTGATTGATCTCTTTCAAATCATTACCACTAAGGATAATATCATCCACATAAACAAGCAAAGCAAGTAAAGGAGTGATCCGTATTCTTAATGAATAAAGAATGATCTGCATGTGAATGATGATAACCACAAGAAAGAAGAGCCTCGTAAAGCTTAAAAAACCATTGACGACTTGCTTGCTTGAGGCCATAAAGAGAACGTTGCAATTTACATACAAGAGTAGGAGAAGAAACAGATAAACCAGGAGGTGGCAACATGTAAACCTCTTCATCAAGATCCCCATGGAGAAAAGCATTGTTAACATCTAATTGCTTAACATGCCAATTATGTGCAGCTAAAGAAGCAAGAGCAAGCAATAAACGAACAGGTTGTAAGTTTAGCTACGGGGAAAAAGTGTCATTAAAATCAACACCCTCTACCCGAGTATATCCTCTAGCCACCAAACGCCCTTTGTACCGATTCAAAGAGCCATCAGAATTATATTTCTTTGCAAAAACCCATTTGCACCCAATAGGGCGTTTACCATGTGGAAGTTCAGTCAACACCCAAGTTTGATTCTGTTGCAAAGCAACTAGTTCAGCTTCTATAGCTTTCCGCCAGCCCTCATATTTAACAGCCTTAGAATATGTTTTTGGAATGTCATCAACGAGAAATAGATAATGCAAAGGAACGATGAGAAGATGAAAGAGTAGCATATGAAAGAACATGAGAGAGGGGATGATAACTACCGCCTCCAATGAATCCGGTATGACTGATGTGTTTTGAAGAGCCAAATGATAATCATGCAAATAAGAAGGTAAGGTTCTGGACCTAGAAGACCTTCTAAGAACCGTTGGGGAAGGAAAATCAGAAGGAGGAGGTGAAAAAGAAGTGTTTGAAGATGGCAAAGAAGATGGGTAGTCAAGAGGAGGTAACTCTTGAGGTAAAGAAAGAGAAGTGGTTGGAACAGAAACAGCGGAAGTAGAAAATGGAAAAATAGACTCATAGAAGAAAACATTCCTAGAAACAGAAATCTGACGGGTTTGTAAATCCAAGGTGAGAAACCCTTTGGTGCCATTTTTGAAACCGAGGAAAACACACTTATGTGCACGAGGATCAAGTTTTGTACGGTGAGCGGTAAGAGTAGAAGAAAAACAAAGGCAACCAAAGACCTTAAGGTTGGTAAAATCGGGACTATGGTGATATAACATTTCATGAGGAGATTTGTGATCTAAAACAGAGTAGGTAAACAATTTATCAAATAAATGGCATGTGATAAGGCATAAGACCAATACACTTTGGGAAGATGAGATTGAAATAAGAGAGCCCTTGTAACATTTAAAATGTGTTGGTGCTTTCGTTCTACCTTGCTATTCGTTCGGGTGTTTCCCTACAACCGGTTTGATGAAGAATACCATGTTTATTGTAAAAATCAGTCATGTTAAATTCAATGCCATTATCGACCGAATGGTCTCGAATAAGCACTAAATTGGGTGAAAACCATATGAACAAAATTATGGATGCAAGAACGTACTTCGATTTATGTTTTAGCAAGTATACCCAAGTATAACGAGTAAAATCATCAACAATTGTAAGAAAAAATTTATGACCCGAACGTAAGGCAAGTGATAGGGACCCCAAATATCCATATGAACCAAACTGAACATTTTATTTGATTTAGTAGTACTTACAGGAAAAGGTAACTTGCGTTGTTTTGCATAATGACACACATCACAACACGTAAAAGAAGAATTGTAAGTAATACTAGGTTGACTCTTATGAAGGGAATACAATGTGGTATTTGAAAGATGACCTAAACGGAAATGCCAAAGATCAAAAGGTATAAGAGGATTATGGGTCATCGGCGAAACATTACTAACAAGGGACAAAGAGGAATTTGCATGTTGTTTGATGATGTAGAGCCCTTCAAACATATCATTTGAACCAATCATCTTCTTGGAAGGTAGGTCTTTGAATTAGACATTGTGAGTTGAAATACAACATCACAAGGAAAATATTTAGTCAATTTGGAAACAGAGATGAGGTTAAAACGAAAAGCTGGAACAAAAAGAACATTATGAAGAAGGAAATAAGGTGTAAATTGAACAGTGCCACTATAAGTAGCAAGCACCTTTGAACCATCTGGTAAACTAACAGAAACAGGTGGTATGGATTTGTAAGAAACAAACAGATTAAGATGAGAGCAAACATGGTCAGTTGCCCCTGAATCTATGATCCAGGAACGAGAAAATAAGTGAGGAACAGAAGGTAAATCCATACCAAGAATGGAAACACTGTTACGTAAGCGTAGAGTCAGGGTGATTGATTATCGGCTGAACGGTGCAAGCAACCTTTTGTATTGATCGGGAGTGAAGCCATAAGATTGATTCACAACCTTATCGGCTCAATTGGTGTCTTAGCAAGCGAAAAATGTGGTCGTAGCAACATTATTAATGAGAGGCATTACGAAACTTAAACCCACGGAGGAAAACCATGTTTTCTATAACATGTGGCTTCGCATGGCGTGCCTTTCCACAAAATGTACATAGTTTACCAAAAGCGGTGGTTAGGTGAGAATTATTCGATGGTTTAACCTTGGAACCGGAGTTTTATTAAACAAAGTAATTGTTTCAAGCAGTGGAGAACCAAGTTCTCGTTCTTGTTGAGTGACCAAAGAAAAAACACGATTTATGTTAGGTAAGGGATCAACTAACATAATTTGTGATTTAACGTACCAAAACGATCACTTAGACCTTTTAAAAATCTAATGACATAATCTTCATCCATATGCTTCAGATAAAGCTCAGAAACACCACAGTGGCATTTAGGATCACAAGAACAAGATAGAACAGGACGTATAACCGTAAATTCATCCCACAAAATTTTGAGTTTAGTAAAATAATCACTGACCGATAGATCTCCTTGCTTCAAACTTTGTATTTCTTCCTGTAGGTCAGCTAGGCGGAAAACGTCATTCTGAGAATACCGAGCCTTCAAATCCTCCCAAACATCACAAGATTTGTCAATCCAGAGAATGCTCTGCGCCAAGGTTGAAGAAAGAGAGCGAGTGATCCATGACAGAACCATCATGTTGCATCTTTCCCAAGCGGAGTAAGTCGGATCCGCTTTTCTTAGGAATAGTAGCCGATAGATCAAGAAAGCAGAGCTTGTTCTTCGATATAAGAGCCATTCGCATAGCTCGAGCCCAAGAATGGTAGTTTGGGCCAGATAACACTGGTGAAACAAGAATCAAAGACGGATTCTCGTTTGGATGAAGGTAAAAAGGGTGACCAAGGTTATGAACGGAATCCATGGATGGATGAGAAGAATCGCCGCCAGAATGACCGCCAAGAGACGAAACAGAAGGATTGAGATTCGTAGTGTGGAAGAAGGAATCGATTCGGATTTGGATTTGTATCCATGAAAGGAGAAGGAAATCCAACGAAAGGTTCGGATATGAAGAAGAAGTGAAATCCGTCTAAATGCTCGGATTTGAAAAGAAACCCAAAACTCGATTAAATGTGAATCACGGATATTGAGAAAAAAGAGAAGAAGTAATCGGTAAAAGACAAAGAAGGCTCAAAAGAAGGAGAAATGTCGAGGGGAAAGTAAAACGGCTCAGATGAAAGAGAAAAGGTGTATAGAAAAAAATCAAAGAATTGGTCAAAGACTCAATGCTCTGGTACCATATCAGGAAGCAAGAAGAGGAGAAAAAATGATTGTATTGAAATTAAATCCAGTAGATGTACATGAAGTCTATTTATAGACATAGAGAATAAAAGTACTATCTAATTCTATTACAAATAACAATCTATCTAATTCTGTTACAAATAACTAAATCAGTTTATTCTAACTAAGTATGTACAATTACAAACAAATAATATACTCTAATAGGAATTGCGGGACAGTTGTGGGCACACATTGAAATAAGAGTCCACCGATCTTGCTGTGAACCTGTCATTACTGGAGCTAACACCAATTCATTCGTCTAGTCGAGTGCTGATTTTTCATACGTTTTTAGGTGGGAGTGTGAAAACGGTTCTGTGAGCTGCCACAATAATCAAATGCTTTGATTTTTTGTCTGCAATTATCATCCTCTCCTCCATAAGGGCTTTATCCATTTCACATCTCCTCAACACACTGCTCCTTCCTCCCTTAGTTCCCCCATTTTGTGTTGTACTGATAAATGATGATAATTTCATTAATGAGAATCTTGCATTGTGGTCAACCCAGTCACTTTGGAGTAGGAGGCTGTGCACCGATATATTATCATCTAGTTTGGCTCTGAGAGTAGAACTAAAAAATTAAATTAATGAGAAATCGGATTGTACCTTAATTAATTTCATATTGCTCGTCTTTTTTTTTTTTTTTTTATTAAGGGGAAAAAAAGAGAGAGAGAGAATGCAACAACGAACAAAAGGGAATAAAAACAAGGGTAAAGAGAGGCCCATACTGTGTTGGAATTGGGCCATATTTGTGTGGTGGAATAATTGGGCCACTTGGAATATTGAATAAAGATATCTATGTACGGTTTCCCTGTTGGAATCCCTTATTCAAATTTTGAAATGATACTATGCTATTGGCCGATGAACACGAGAGGGATTCAAAGTTTCCGCCACACAAAATCAAAACCCCGTGGTGACCAGCTGTCTCTTCTTCGGTTATCCCTAATTTTTTTTTTTTTTTTTTTATTTATTTAAATTTGATTTAAATAAATAAAAAAAGAAAAGCCCCAGCCCCACAATAACAAAAAGGGGCATCAGTTTTTTTTTTTTTTTTTTTTTTGGTCATGGGGGTGTGGGATCCAACGGCCCATATTGAAAGTTGGAAGTTTAGAACGTCCCCTGAACGCAATTATCGCTGCCCCTACCCTCCACAAAATATTCGCCTCCCCCCAATTGCCCCCTCAAAATCCACGCTCTCCTGCTTTTAAGTTTTTACCCTGTCTCTCTCTCCTCTTCTGCCTCTCTCTCCCGTGTCTCTCAATCCCTAACCAAATCAAATCTCGCCCCTTTCTTCCCCTCCTTGATTCGACAATGGCGGCCGCTACCGCTCCTTCGCCCCGCGAAGAGTTTGTCTACATGGCCAAGCTTGCAGAACAGGCCGAGCGCTACGAAGAGATGGTCGAGTTCATGGAGAAGGTTTCCGCCGCCGTGGACAAAGACGAGCTCACCGTTGAAGAGAGGAATCTCCTCTCTGTTGCCTACAAGAACGTCATCGGTGCTCGCCGTGCCTCCTGGCGCATCATTTCCTCAATCGAGCAGAAAGAAGAGAGCCGAGGAAACGAGGATCATGTCTCCTTGATCCGTGACTACCGATCCAAGATCGAGAGTGAGCTCTCCAACATCTGCGATGGGATCCTCAAGCTCCTCGATACACGCCTTATCCCTGCCGCTTCTTCCGGCGATTCCAAGGTCTTTTATCTCAAGATGAAGGGCGATTACCACAGGTACCTTGCCGAGTTTAAGACTGGAGCCGAGCGCAAGGAGGCTGCCGAGAGCACTCTCACTGCTTACAAAGCTGCTCAGGTAACTCTTTGTTTTGTTTTGTTTTGTTTTTTCACTTTCTCTTTTCTTGGGTACTTTCTGCGACTGAATATGTTCTGTCTGTTTTTTCCCCATTCAGTTCTATGATTTTGCGTTGCAGGTTTTTTTTTTGGACCGGAATAGCATTATATCCTTATTATTTTGCATCTCATTGAATTGCTTTTATCGTATATACGGCTAGTTCTGCTCCTCCAAATCTCCCAACCCCTTGAAAAAAGAGCCCCAAAGGAAAAAATTAGCTAGTCCATGTTGCATTGTTTTCGTCTGTGATTTCCCCGGAACAAACAAAGCATCGGTTTAATTTGCGTTTTTTTATAGCCTTCCGCTTCTAACTTATTGTTCTGTGTTATATGTGACGGTTGTTAAGATCTTGTTCGGTCAATTAAATTTTGTTGCTTTGGGTTTACTTTCCCTTTCAATGTTCCCCTGTTTATATTAATCGTTTGTGCATTAAACATTGAAATTGTTTGATCCCTCGGCTTGTTCATTGGTCTGGCCCTTTTAAGGACTGAAAGATTCTGATTCTGATCTTTTTTACATACTTGCCTCTTGACCTATCTTTACCTGCAGGATATTGCAAATGCCGAGCTGCCTCCTACTCACCCAATTAGACTGGGTCTTGCTTTGAACTTTTCTGTGTTCTACTATGAGATTCTTAACTCCCCGGACCGTGCTTGCAATCTTGCAAAACAGGTTAGAGCTTGAGGATTTTGTTGCCATTTGAATCAATTTTTTGATGTTCTACGAAGGAAGCGAGAAAGTGAAGCGCATGCCACAGAAAGTGCTTTTTATTTAATACCCTTAAATTGGAACTGCTTCCGTTGCTTCTTCGTCTTTGCTTTTTCTTTTTTTTTTAAGGAACCTTGCAGCTTCGTTACTGGTGAAGACTACATTCTTTTTACCTATTAACTAATTCTTTCTTAAATAGGGAAACTTTTGTTATGAAGCGTACATGTTTGGGATCACACCTTTTGGGGTCCTAAAAGTGCTTATTTATGTAAATCAAGGCAAAAATTACCTCACATTCTTACTTTGTATACTGTAATAATTTACTTTTGAAAAGCTACGATTCAAAAATTGCTTTTGAAGTCTCTAATCGTTATTCCAAACAAGAACCACTGTACTTTACTGGTCATGTCTCATAGTATATTTATTGAATCATTAATATGCTTGAAATTCTCCAGGCCTTTGATGAAGCAATCGCTGAATTGGATACTTTGGGAGAGGAATCTTACAAGGATAGCACTTTGATCATGCAACTTCTTCGTGATAACCTCACCCTCTGGACCTCTGACATGCAGGTAATGTTATTTCGAGTTTCGCCATACCCTTCTGTATCTCATCACTTCATTACATATCTAAAGTTTGCTTGATCTGTTTATTTATTTGGTTTCATTTTGTGAATGGATTTCAGGATGAGGGAGCAGACGAAATTAAAGAAGCAGCAGCTGCTCCTAAACCTGATGAGGAAAAGCAGTAAACAAATATTTTACTATCAATTAGAATTGAACTTCACCTCTGCATGTTTTGGAAGGGAGAAGTTGTTTGTCGTTAAGTTCAACACTACAGATATCTTTAGGCATTCATGTCTGTGATGAATTATGGATGTACTGGGCCCTTTTAGTTTGTCCTTCCATTGTTTCCTTGTTCTTGAATCTATTTTCTTGTGAACACCGCGCAGTTTAATCATATGCAAGTGGAATTTCAAGATTCTATTTTCTCTGCTCCATAGAATGGGAATATTGGCAATGGGCCAATAAAAGCGGTACCTTGTCAAATTTATGCAACTTTATGGAAAAGAAAATATTGCTTGCTATGTTTGCTAATAAATTAACATTAAGGGCTTCTTTGGCAATGAGGGATTTGGAAGGGGGCGGCCAAAAACTTTTATAACTTAAATTTAAAGAAAATTAGAGAAGTGGGATTAAAAGTTTTTTAATTAATTTTTCTTACTGTTATATTTTCTCTTCATTAAACTTTTATAACCCCACTTCTTTAATTTCTTTAAATTCAACTTATAAAATTTTAATTTCCCTTCCCTTTTCTCTCCCCTCATTACCAGACAGCCAATTGTTCTGACTTGACCAAATTCGAGTAGTAATATGCAGCTACATAACCCCGTGAAGCTTTTTTTTATTACAATTTAAGAAATGTTTGTTGGAATATTGAGGCCGAAAAGGTAACAAAAATAAATCGTTTACGCTGATAATGTTAAATGTGTCCAATCTATACTACATTTAGAAATTTAAAGCTTTGTAGTTTAACCCTTAACCAATAATGTTTAAAAACCTTTTAGTTATGATTAGTCTGATCTGTCAAAACGATGATGTGGCATTGATGGGAAAATGTTTCAATGTGATGGATAGATATTAAAATTGGCAACAAATGGTTTATCTTCTTTCTTTTCCTTTTCCCACGACCCGATGGTCTTATCCTATTTTTAAAAAAATCTCATGATTTCTTCGTCTGAAACCCTCTTCAATTTTGAAGTCGCCTGAAACACACTTCAATTTTGTACCTCCTTCGTAACTTCTAGCCGTTTTTGCTCTTTTTCCTTGATAATTCTGGACCTCTGGCGCTATTGTGCGTGAAGCCTTGAACACACAAAATGAAGAATGAGAAAAATTTGATCTTTGAATATGAAGATTAAAGAGGCTGAGTGACATATGTTGAGACCGGTGAGGATGATCAAAGAAACTATGAACGCCCATTGAAGCAACAAGCCTGTGTGCCTCCCAAATTTAAGGTAATAAGGCGAAGGTGAAGCTCATCGATTTCGTTGCCCAGTTCTTTGGGTTTTCAGCAAGAATTGGTGCATGTATTTGTTGCATCACTCATTTTTAACCATGTCGTAAATTACTAAACCATGGGTCCACTTATTTGTGGTCGGAGTTTTTCCCTCTTAATAAACAGTGTAGCAAATAATAAAACTTGGGCAACTCATTATTGGTGATAACAACATACTTTTCTCGAAATCGACTAAACCACATTCGAATCATATGAGTCGTCGTCTAATTAACAACATCAACGTCCACTTTAGGCCACTTCTCTGTGCTTTCCATCCCTCACTTCAGACGCCTATTCACAGTTTGCGTTGCCTTGCTGTATGGTTAAGTCACTTGGGGCATGAATTTAGTGTTCGTTGTTGGTCAACTCACCCATGTTCCTCGAGTGAGAAAACTTTCCTTATACCCAAGTGACCAAATATCGTTTCTTGCACAGAATTGATTCAGTCAAACTATAGCTATTTAGATCTTTTTTAAAAATATATATATATTCACAATTTTCACCTTCAAAATTAATTTTGAAGGGCATCTAAAATGGCATTAATACGTACATATTCCAAATTTTTTTCAAGAAGTTTATCATCCTGGCGTCCACAACATACAACTTGAATATAGTTCACATATGCGTTAAAATAGGCGGACTTAGATATTTATGTTGTCATTGCTACGTAATATCCTCTAAATAAGGTCGTTAAGTAACTTACATATGCATTGATACTCCTTCCTAATTTCAATTTGCAGGAAATAATAATACACTGTATCTTCTTTTCTATCTTTCTGTAATCGACCTCAGCATTACTAGCCGTTGAAATGGGGAACCAAATTATAGCGTCGTCAAAAAACGAGAAACACAACATGATTGAGGCTTTCAGTATAGTTGGACTTGGATGGTTTCAGCAACAAATTATTTCGTCTTTCTTTCTTTACTTAGCTAACTAGATCAAGACTTCATGACACTCATTCATGGCGTTGAGAAGTATTTTTGTCTGGGACGTATAAAAAATAGAACAATTTTGTTAAATATACTGGGCAAAATTGCTCATGGTGAAAACTCCTTGGACAAAAATACCCTTTAACCCTTCATTCAAATATTATGCATGTTATGCACGGAATCCCAAGATATTGGTCGACAACAACGGAGAATTACTGTTCTGTTAAATACTCGTATCATGTTAAAAATCAGCAAAAGCTGTTCAGCCTCATCGAGAATCAACAGTATGCATTAAACATCCAAAAATGTCTTAACCCTTCTTGCCAGAAAGAGGTTTGCCAGCGAATGAATGCCCACTATTACATTTTTTAATATCGCAGTCCCCAACACACATGTATGATTGAATTAGTCAGCTAATTTGCCTTTGCGTTTCAGAGGCGTCAGGCAGCAACATGGGGGACCATGAATAAACTGGTTCAGTAATTCCAGAACAAGATTGATTGCCTGTACCCAAATGATTAGGTCTGGCTATGTTGTTTTACAGAGTGCCACAACACAAGATATACCCGCCAGGAATTTGACACAAGCATAGCAGATTTCTAACAAACATTATCATATATTGAAATCGTAATGCATCAACTTTCCCCTGTATTTGTATGACCTGTGTAAACTTTCTCCCCCAAAAATGCATAAACATAACAAAGATTGTCCCCTATAGAATGCCTTAGACACCCCCATTTACAGAATAAACTAAGCAATGGTGGGCTAGTTCCACTTCCAGTCCCACCATTAGAAAATGAATAAACCCCAATTCCCTCTGCCTAAAAGCCATCTACAAGAGCCAGAAAAAACATATCCTAAACCCTAACCAGTAATATTTTTCTGACCATTCTTACCCATAGCTCACAAAGTGCTGCTTCAGAGTTCAGAGACCTCTCCACTTAGGGCTTGGAAGAGGTACTGTAGGCGAAAGGGGAAACTGGGGAAACCCTAATTGACCCGACGATGGCGAAAACAAAAGAGTCGGGGAAAGCAGAGGGTAGGACGATCTCGGGGAGTTCAAGCACCCAAAGGGTACCGGCGAAGATGGCATCTGAAACTGCGACTGTGATTGTGCCATTGCTGGTGTTTGCGTAGAAGCAATCTCCTGAGGCTGCGAGGATCTTGGCTCCGGCAGAGGCGGAGGCTGTTGCGGAGTAAAGTTGTTCCAGCGAGGCGAGACCAGCGGAGCTAAGGGCGAGAATCCCGAGAATTGCTTGGAATTAGAATCGACGTTGGACACCGAATTCTGCAGATAACGCATGTACGCAGAGACAGGAGACTCGGCGGCAGCGTGGACGGTTGGAAACGGCGGAAGAGGAGATAACGGCGCGAAGGGTCTTACAAAGCCTGAGAAATTGTTGACGGGAAAAGCGTTGACGGAGTTGTTGGGGATTGCCGAGGCAGGGTTCCCGGAGGATAGTTGAGGAGGCGGCATGGCGCTGTTCAGCAACGGCGGAGGGCGGTTGCTAATCTGCGCGAGGGGAGGAGGGCGAATCCGTTGCAGGCGAGAACTTGGGGGTTTAGGCTGCTGAATAGGTGGCGGAGTAGACATGCGCTCGTGAGCCGGCGAACCTGTTAGCTTTTGAACCACATCTCTGAAGTCGTTCTTGTTGATGTTGTACACGGGAGGCTGATGCTGCAAACCCTGCTGCTGCTGAGCCTGCGGCGGCGGCGGCGGAGGAGGAGGTGGCGGCGGCGGCGTTTGTTGTGACGGATTGTGGCTGAAGCTATGATTATGTTGTTGATTTTGAGAAGAATCGAAGGTTGGCTTTTTAGCAACGATAGGCTTGGATATCTTGTGAGAAAACTTGCTGATTTGCCTGAGATACTGATCTCTGCTATTATTTCCGGTGGGGTTTGCGTTGCCGGTGCTGCCTATGGCTGTGGTAAAAGTAGCATTACGAGAAGATTCTGCAGAAGATTGACAGCTTTTATTATCCATGACGACAAAAACAGATTCTTATTTTCTCTTTGCAGATCCAAAAATCTCAGCCTGGATTTAGACTTTAGAGTCTAGAGCAGAGGTATGCCGGTGAGTGAGTGAGTGTGTGTGGTGGTTGTTCGGGGGGCTTCCTCTAATCACAGAACGGCAAGTAGGGACAGAGCACGGAGAAGATTATATGGAAATGATTTTGTAGTCGCAGCTCTCGAAGCTGCGGTCAAATCCCCAAGATAACTGGCATTTCTCACTAATTAAAGAAAAAAGATGGAATCTTATGGCTGTCTCACGGCTTCCCTTCTGCGTTATATGGCTTTAACTTAAAAAGAAGAAGGGAGACAGCAGCAGCAAAAGAAGGGAAAGCCGTGAAAACACCATCCCATTTCTCTCCTCATCGTTAATTTGACTAATTAATCATGTTAATCAATTAATGAGCCTTTCCTTTGGTAGTAGCCACTGTGTAAAAAAAGGTGAGGCGTCGGGGCCAGAGGCTACCTTGAAAAAGAAACATTTTATTTAATTTTCCATTTTTTCTGACTTGGGTCGCCCTAACCCGGGAGCAAGCGATTCAGAGTCCGAGTCTTGAAACTGGCCCACCACCGTCATTAATCGCTATGGCTGGTCAAAAGTTTTACCACTCTATAATTGGAGCAATGTTTGAACTTTGAAGCATCCATGATAGGCTCAAGCCTTATCCATTTGCTTTGGCTCCTACTGTATTATATTATTCCCTTCACCCCAGAATCTCAAATCACGTACGTTCATTAGTTAAGACTAAAGAACAGCCATGGAAGATAATGGATCTTTACTTCAAGTGCTTTTATTCATCGCCAAATCATGGGGCCCTAATTTCACCTTTACTATACAGGAAGGTTGATAAGGGAGAGCATTTTTACTATTAGGCGCCGTAAGGAATAAAACTAGTTTTTTTTTTTTTTTTGGGGTTTTTTCCTTCCTTTTTTTTGGGGGCTAGATTCTCTCATTTAATCTTATTTTCTTCTATTTTTAAATTGTTAAGACTTCATTTAATCTTGGCTGTCTATTTCCCCGAAATGCTTCGACTCCCATAAATGCTTGGACCTTCTTTTGCAATTTGGTGGGAAATACACAAGGAGGCAGAGGTAAGATCAAAATAACTTCTTTTTTTTCCATAAAAAGATTACATCTTTTGGATGATTTCATAGCTAATGTCTTTTTGTTTACATAAAAAGATTACTTCTGTCTAACATAAACTTGTCTCTTTTCCCTGATTGGTTAATATCTTTATTGCCTCATATAAAATTGGAACAAAAAAACATTACAGAAAAAACAGAGGAGGAAAAGGCTATCTAATGATTCAACAAAATACATTAGGACTCGTTTAAAACGAAATTACAAGCTTACATGCATATGGGAGGCAGATCTTAAACAAGAAATTGACCATAACCCACTTCCGTTAATACTCTCTTGAAATCTTCAGTTCTTAAATTAGTAGGGAACAAAAGGTAAAAAATGATTAAACTTCACAAAGATGCATACCATTAGTAAATATATAGCTGTAGCAACTTGTCAAATTCTTCCTTGGTGTAATCTTCCCAGATAGAAAGACAAGCAGTTGTAACCAGATCAAATTTGCATGAAATGTATATCTTTTTGATTTGGCTAGGATGTTGGACTAAAATAGAATTCAATTTTTGACCTTGTGAGTAAGCAAGCACGGAGACGAGCTAATCTTGGCTTCACCCAAGTTGATATGAAAAATTATTTAAAAGCTAAACAAAGAAAAAGTATGAAGAATGGCGAAGTTGGATGGTTGTTGAATTACGTTGAAGAACAAATTACTGAGAACCCTTCATTTTATCATTTATACCAACTTGATAGGGAAAATCAAATCACACATATTTTTTAGGCCGATGCTCGTATGCTTGTAGATTATGCTTATTTTGGGAATGTAATTTCATTGGACACCACATATAGCACAAACATTAATCATAGGCCTCTTGCCATGTTCTTAGGACTCAATCATCATAGAGGAATTGTAATTTTTGGTGTATCATTGTTCTATGATGAAACCACAGAATCATTCAAATGGTTGTTAGAAACTTTTTTGAAAGCAAACACGCAAAAGAGACCTGAAACAATTTTTACTGACCAAGATTGAGTAATGGCAAGAGCACTTCGTGAGTTTATTCCAGAAGTGAAACATGTATTATGCACAAGACATATTGAGCAAAATGGAATAAAAAAATCTAGGAAATAAGATAAAGGGTGGTTCACATTTTTTGTGTGATTTCAACAAGTATATATTGTTAGTTCTCTGTGTGTTTTGATGATAACTGACAATTGTAAATAAAAATAAAGTTAATGGTTTAAGCCAAAATGTGTTTAACTTGATCATTTGTAAACCAGTAACTTGCTGTCTTACTTGACTCGAGTTTAGAGTTGTAAAATTCGAGTCGACTCAATACAGAGAGCTTTCAAAGATATTTGAAATTAACTTGACTCAAGTGTCTAAGTGTAAAACTCGAGTCAGTGCAAGGCAAAGAGCTATCAAAGTATTTTAAGCTAATAGTAACTCGAGCCTATAGTCTTTAACTCGAGCATAGATTTTGGAACTCATTTTCAAATATATCAATTGACTTGAGTCAGTCACTTAATGACCTCGAGTGGACGTGATCTCAAATCGTTTTCAAAATGTTATCTCGAAGTTCATTTTGAAAGAAGAGTTTGACTCGAGTCATACACTTGAGTTAACTATTTTAAACTCAAGCCTAAGTCATGCAAAGACATTGTCAATTAAACCTCAAAACTTATTTTCAAAGAAGATGATCTATTGACTCAAATCTAGAATGTTTAACTCGAGTCATGCATTCCATTTTGCTTGAATTTGCCTCGAGTACAAGATATCCTTGTTTTGATATCACCATGTCCATAATTGCAAAATCTTCAAGTATGGTTTATACACTTCATATAATCACTCACTATTATTTCTAACCGTGTTTAATTAGTTTGTTAGTGCGTTTCAGATGATTATATATTGGATTAATTGAAGAAAGAGCAAAAAGCACGTGATTGCATTGTGAGCATTAAATATTGGTTCAGTAAGCTAAAACATGGATTTGGTCGATCATTCACTGCACAATCAAAGAGCATTTATGGGTTCTTTCCTCTTCAGAATGCCAGATCACTCAATGATTAGAACACAAAGAATATCAATGAAGAGACTGAGATCGAGGAATGAATCAAGTAAGATCAATAAATGCTCTTCAACTTACAACGACCATATTCTCCAATGGTACATTGAATGACTTGCAACGGTCACAAATGTGTTTCACTATACATAAGTTGAAGCATTCAATTTGTTCACCAACCAACCAACTACAAGAAACAAAAAGCACAAACGATAATAAAAAAAAAAAAAAACACACATTTACTATTTCTTACATCTGTGTAATATCTTTGGATATACAAATCTTTAGTGTTTATTTATCTTCTCTTTTAAAGAGTCTATTTTTGATTATCAATTGGTATAAAAATCTCAAGTATTGGGACTTTAAGATTGGGTTACCTGATTACAAATTGTAAGGGGGAGTGAATCCCAGTAAGTGGATTACTTTCAAATACAGAGTGTGTAATAGATTGAAGTGATAGTGAAAATTCCAAAGAGTCTGGAGACTGAACGTAGGTCAAGAATTGAGACCGAACCAGTATAAATCATTTGTGTCAATCTTTCTTTTCCTCTCTGTTATTACGCTTGCTCTTGTGAGTTTCGAGAAGAATTTTTAAATCCCCAATTCAGCCTCCCTCTTGGTGATATTCTGTTCTACATATGTTTGCTATTGAAGACAAATCACAATTTAAAGAAGCATGGGCGTCTCTAATATTGTCATTAAATTTGGAGGACAAGTCGTAGTTGAAGTCCATATATGAAATCAAAGAGAATGGACATGGTGTTATATGATGTACTTTATTACTCTTGGTATGCGTAGCACATAAATCAGCTTCAATAGTGTTCAGCCAGCATGAAAGATAAATCAGCTGCTACCTGAAATGACATTTCAATATCCAACAGTTCAGCCATTCAATATATTTGAACTTTCTTGTGATACTCAACTCAAAATGAAGAATGAAATATCTCTCATTTTCTTAAGAGTTTGATTTCCTTTTGTATAGTAAAACTGGCTATTGTTCAATATGATAGAACACTATATTTTATTTCGTATGGTAGCAATCAGAAGTTACTTTTTTTTTCGTCTATTTTGATAGCTTGGTGGCTTTTGCTGACCTAGTTCTAGTATGAGAATGTCAACAGCCTAATAGGAAAACCCTCCATAGTTTAGAAGGCTATACAACAAGCAAACCAAACTCTTAGTTATTAAGTCTAGAGGCAGAGCAATATATCTGCCTCCACTTTCACTTCTCCCAAGGTTTCCTTCATCATACAAATCAAATGATCGACTATAATACATAAACTAACAAATTTGTAACTAGTCTGGCAATATTGTTAACTGTAACATTCAATTTGCTAAGATCCTAACACTGTAAAATGCCCAAGAAAAGAATAGTTCAGGAAAGGGAATCATGTAGAAGAACTAATAAAAACACCCACTGTATTTACAAATTTCAATTATCAATATGCCAGCAACAAAAAATTGAATCCATCATTTCTCTTCTAATTAATTCATATAGGGGGAAATTAAACCTATTCTCCAAATTTCATTTCCATAGATCACTTAATTCATAGAAGTCTACTGGCAAGCAATCAAAGGCCATATACCGAAAATCATTGGATCAAACTCAAAATTGTTGCGGGGCCTCAACTCAAAATTGTTGTGGCTAAATATGATCTCCTTTTTTTAGAGGAAGGAGAAGGACGCAAGTACTAGAGGTCATTGTCGACGCCAACAACTCCAACGACCCCACTGTCGGCGCATAAGCCGAACAAGTTTGGAGGAGCGTGTTCCATCCTGATAGTAACTTGGCCACCAACACGATCGGTGCTTGGGAATTTGCTAAAGCACATGGAATTGGGAACGTTGGACACACTGCTGAAGAACAAAGGCGCCTTCTCTGAATCCTAAGTCGCAGCGGTGATGCGTCAAGTTCTTGTCGGGTTGAGCTATCTCCACTAGGACAAAGCCGATCCTTTTTTTTTTTTTTTTGATAAACTTTGGGATACCTCAGCTAACGCCTATGGGGATATTACACCCTTTACAATCCTGACCAAGAATAACCTCTAGCGCCTCAGACGGCTTGTACACTTCATGGAATCCCCCTCCCGATTCGAGACCCTTTATTACTAGATAATCTGCTGCTGTGTTTCCGGCCCGAGGCACAAAGCAGATCTTTTAATTGTTCTTATCATAGTGGTATCCACACTTAAAGCTAGCTGGATGATGTGGCTTTCTTTAAGCCATTGGATTGAATGTACGGTCGAGATTTAAAGTTGATGAGGAATAATGAGAAAAAAAGCTAATAAGAGATACCGATCAGTGTGTGGACGAGGAGTCAATTAAGCATTTTAAGCACATAATTAATGGCGCTAATGAATTTCCAAAATTCATTTGGTGCATTTGGAGTTTCCTGTTACGGTCAAAAGGCAGTTACGGTGCACTGTGGTGGTCACTGGTCAGTGATTCCATTTTGGATTCTTCTTTCCAAACTTCCAATGAGCTTTTGACTCAATCTTCTTCATCATTATTCATTGCCTTTAAAATTCTCTTTGGGTAACCGGTTTCAGGAATTTAATTAAAATCAATAAAGCTGAAAAAAGAAAAAAGAGTATAAAAGCACTTGTATGTTGTTTTCTCCCTCCCCACAAAGTCGCGCGTCACCATCCCAGCCCACCTTCCACCTTTTGATAATTTTGTAATTTTGCTGATGAACAAAAGGTGCCCTCATAAATTAATGCCGAGCAAAAGCCAGATGCCAAGATAGCTTATCTTTTGGATTTTATTATATTTTCCTTATGAACTACTATATTCTTCCTTCTTCTCCGTCAATGATTTTTTCCCCCATAAAATAGTTAAATATTTTGAGTGGGCAGCTTTTAGCTTGATTCTAATGGGCATCCTATTCTATGTCAATAAAGATTTAAGGGTTAAGGTCTATTTTTATCCCACAAATTTTCATAAAAGAGCAATTTCACTCCTTAAAGATTTTCTTAAAACAATGTTGTTCCAGAAATGTTAAAAATGATGCAATGTCGACCCAATTCAACAACACTATTTAGTCAATCGGTACTTGACCAAATTGTGGTGATGTGGTTTTGCCACATAAGACATTAATGCCACCTATTTTGCCACGCCAACATCATTTTTGTTGGGAAAAAAACCTGAACTCCCATGAGCCTTTTCCCTTCCTTCCTTCTTCCTCTCTCTTCATCATTGGCTTCCCCTTGAACTGCTAGAAAAAGCTCCTCCAATCCTCCCTTCATCTTCATTCCTTACCACCACCGATCAACACCCTTAAATAAAAGAAAATTTCATAACAAGACCACAATCCACACATTCATCAGATCCACATTTGACAAAAAATAAAATAAAAAATAAAAAATCAAGATTTAAACTAAAAAACATGATAAAGCTTTATAGATCGACACTGCTAGAGATAGATGTGGAAGCTTAGACTCAGATCCCTTCCAAATTTAATATTCAAAATATCACCAAAGTCTCCTATATTGGAGTTCCGATTCTCAAAGGCATAAACTAGGATGCTCCCAAGGGTGTCGATTTAGAGATTTCTAAGGCCGTGATACTTGGCATCACTATCCTGGATCTAGTGGTGGTAGCAGATCAACACTTTTTAGGGCCTTAAACTGCCTCTAGGAGCCGCCCTCCGACATCATCTTTCTCATCATAATGACATCTCGGATCTCGGTGGTGGCAGATTGATGCTTCTCGAGTCCTTTAACTACCTCTCAAATGTTACTTCTTCCTCCTTTTCACTTCTTGATAAGAAGGAGGTGCTGAAGGAAGAAGAAAGAAAGAGAGGAAGAACTGTTTGCCGGCGGTGGTGATGAGAGAGAGGTGATAATGAGGAAAGACAAAGGAAAGGAAAGGATTAGGGGAGTTTGGATTTTTTTTTTTCCAACAAAATGATGATGATGTGGCAAGATACATGGCCATAATATCTTAAACACAACCACATCAACATAATTGGATCAACTAATAGTTGACCAAACAATGCTATTAAATTGGGACAACATTAAATCTCTATTGACACTTTTGGGGTAACATTGTTCTAAAAAAAATTTGTAGTGCAAAATTGTTGTTTTGTGAAAACTTTCAAAGAAAAAATGGACATTAACCAAAGATTTAACTTTTTTCCCTGTTCAATTATCTTACCCTTTGAAAAACAAAATATAGAAGTGATTATATATAGTACTTCTCTCTTTCGGGAAAAAATGCTAAATTTATTGCTCTTTTTTATTTTTTTTTTTATTTTTTTGCCATAATATGCATGTAATTAATATTTATTTGGTGAGACAAGATTATACATGCTGAGACAAAGACGTTACTCAAATTAAACATGGGAAAAAAAAAAAGGAAAAAGGAATAGACGAGAAAGATTTTTAAAACTTCAGTCCAATGTCACTGTTGCGGTCAACAAAATTTCGAAAAGCCAATCCATATCCAGAATACTCTTTTTTATCAGCCACTATCGCCACGAAAGTGACTGGTAGCCCCCAAACCGCTTCAAATTGGGAAAAAAGGGGATAAAAAAGCCCGAAGCTATAATTATCTAACTCTAACGTGGTGGGGGACGCATACCAAAACTGATGAAACTTTGAGTTTGAAATTTGTTTCACACACTGAAAATTTCTATAAGCATTTCATATAATTGATAGCCAGCCAGTGAAGGTAGGGTTGAAGATATGTGTGAAATGGCAAAGTGGTTAGTGGAGGAGCAGACTAATCCCATTTCGGCCAGATAAGATAAAGATATATGGCCTTTCACGGAACTTGAAATATACATATAAGGGCCGATTTATATACAGCTCCGGGCAAAAACACAGGCTCTGACTGACCCACCCTGAAAATTATATTATATTGAATTTGAAACTGAGTTTTTTATGTTTCTGTAACTTACTCTCAGCTTACCGTTTCTACGTTGACTGTGAACAAGGAAATTACCACATTATGACAGTGTTGGCTTCCGCGTCTTGAAGGGGCAACCGCGTCAGAACTTCACACAGCGACCTCATAGTTTATGCATAGAGTAATTGTTTTATTAATCTCTTTGTCTGCAATTGACAATCTGATTATGTGATGTGCCACTTTGGCCTCTGTCGTGAGAATACTGCTAGAATATCCCATTTTATTGTTCTTACGTAAGCATCAAATGTATGTACTGCAGTATTTAAGTATCATGGTACAAGGGAATAGCAATCGTATTGCATGTCCTTTTTCTGGAGGAGACAAGTCGGGCTAGCTTTTAAATTAAAAAGGTTAATTGAATTTAAAGGCCAATGAAAACTCAGAGTCATTTTTACTTGGACTTCAATCTCATTGACACGTTATTTTTGGAGCAAGAGGGAGTGTTGGAAAACGATGGCTTCGCACCATAAGTCGGGAGTCACCAACAAGCCAAAATCGGATACTTAAAAAGCGCTTGGATATGCCAAAGGCAATTCTAGAAGCCGTGACACCGACGTAAGTTCATTCTTTGTGACAGAGAACCAGAAACCGGCGAGAGTGGCGGAGGACTAGAGAGTTAGTATGGTCCGTCTCTTTTTTGGTCAGAGTGAGAGGGAAATTGTTCTTTTTTTTTTTTTTTTTTTTTTACAACAAATGTTTTGTGAATTATGGGTATAAAAGTAAATTAGGGATTGTTGTAATTGTTTTTTAACAATTAATGATACAATATATTGGTATTTTAAAGTTTACACTACATGTGGCTTGAGCCTTGAGGAATCATATCAAATCAAACTGATTCGTTGGGAGAAAAATACATATTCAGGAAATGCATTGGAATGAGACAAATAATACTTGGGTTTCAGATGAGACCTTCACCACTGAAGGGATTCTCGTACATATTACAGTCGTAGTTAGACATACTCAAAGAAGCTTTTCAATTTACAGATCCCTGATGTAAACAGCTGCTTCTTGTTCTCTGTTCCCATAAAGTTGTACAGTTTCGTATTAATGAAAAAAAAAATTACTACTTGGATTTGGAGCAGTGGGCTTGGCGGTAAGTATGAAGCCCGACAAATAGGCCCAGGTTTGGCCCAACATCACAACATGTTAATGTGGGAGAGGGCTCTCATACCCAAAACTGTGTGGTAACAAGAGTAGTACATACTAATATTTTAAAAAAAAGAGAGAGTAGTACATACTCCCTCCAAATCTTAATACTCTGTAACATTTGCCTAATAAATTATTACCTTTAATTTTAAATATAGAATATAATTTAGAGTAAATACCCTTTTGGGTCTCTGAAAAAAAAATATGGACCCCATTTTCGTCCTCAGGGACTAAAATGAGACATTTTATGGACTAAAAAGGGGTTTTTAGAAATTTTGAGGACCAAAATGTTCACCAATTAATCCTTATTCCTCCTTTTCAAGGACTAAAAAAAGGTTTTCGTTGTTTGAGAGACGAAAATGGGTCCGTATTTTTTTTCAAGGACCCAGAAGGGTATTTACTCTATAATTTACACTACAAATTTATGTTCTCTATTTAAAACGTATGAGTATATCTTATACTACTATTAAGCACGGAGGTAGTATACTATTATATATATTTTGAATTAGACAACGCTTCTAAAAATTGTCCGAACATATAGAAACTATATTTGATAACCATTGGAACTTTCAAAAACAACTTTTTAATCTTGATTTGCGATATAAGAGATAAGTATGTGTGAAAAGTTTTATCTCACACAAATAAATATTTTTGGAGGTTACAAACGATTTTCAAATACCCATGCATTTCAAAGGAAATTAGGGGCCCAGATCCATGTAATGTGATCACACTTATAAAGGGAAAAATTAGTCCCCGTGTGTGATCGGCCAGTGGTGGGTCAGGTTTCGGTTTCGAGTCTTGGAGCATGGAGTGGAGGAGTCTCGATGTTTCGGGTCGTAAATTACTAACGTGGGCCCGCAGGCACCACTCTTGGCTTTTCCAGTTTTCACCGACGCAGTAGCTGGGTAAATTTTTGCCCTTTGACCTCTCGACACCGCTCTCCAACCCAAGTCCGATCCCAAAACTGGTCCTCTCCTTGTCTTCCTCTCTTTTTTGTTTTGGCCGCCTCCTCCCTTACCTCCTCACTGCGGGTCGTTCCTCCTTCATCAATGGCGGAAGCTACGGCAGAAAAACCCTCTAATCTTGCTGAGGTGCTCGTTCATTTCCCCTTTTTCAACCATCAATATGTATTGTTTACTTTACTCCTCTCCAATTTATGTTTGTCGATTATGTGTTTAATGTCGATTCCACCTTCCAAATGTTCATGGCCTATCGTTTTCATCTGACGAAGTTTGATTCTGGTGGATCAGTGAGGCTTTATGTGGGAATTTTCCTGCGGAATGATTTTTATAGATTCTGTTTCATCGATCCCCTTTCAAGCTTCACCCATTTGAATAGGGAAAAAATCGAACTTTGATCTAATCTGGTAGCAATTTAGAGTCTTTTGTCTAGGAATTGTTCAGTGTAATACGTACTCAAGTCAACTATTCAATTTTGTACGATTGTCTCTTGAAACAACTAACTACATCCCACACAGAATCTTATACTCGCTAGCATGATTATGTGTTCATAATACTCAAAATGAAAGCAGTGATCTTTTTTTTTTTTTCCTTGGCGCATTTGTCTGTTGCTGATTGAAGTAATCCAGGGCGTATTGGTTTAATAATTAAGAATAAAATATCAGGTTGCCTTCCTGAAATTGTATGCAAAATCATGTGCATAAATTCAAGCCTTTGTAGTGGCCTATCAATGTTATTCTAGAGATATCTGCCAGGTTTAATCTGCTTGGTCCTTATTGTCCACTGTATTATAACCTGTCTTCTGCATGTGCCTGTATGTTTTAGCATTTTAGAAGTGCTTTTATGGCATTTGAGTTCATTATGTGCTTGCTTGAGGAAAAGTGCTTAAAAAACACTTTTTTACCTTCGCCAAACGAGCGCTATATCTGTTCATTGAGTAATAACTTATAAGATTGGCATAAAGAGTGGTTACTTTTAATAAATTCACACGCCAGAATTTGAAAGTTTTTCTCATGCTTAGTGTCTTAGTAGTAGACTTGATTGCCTAATCTGTTTATAATTGATTGCTTGGTCAAATCCTAGATGCACCATATATAGGCAATTGGGAAATGGGAGAATGAGATTTATCTTTTCGATATTTGACCCACCAATAGGTCTAGAAATATTAAATACATTGAAATGTAAGGGTTGGTTGAATATTTTTATGCATAGCTTGTTTCTATCTTTCCAACAGTGTGGTTATTGGTGGAAACGTTGATTACTCTCAGTCATCAGCTGAAAGTCAATCATTTCAAATGTTTTATTTGCTTTCTTTGACATGGCTAATTGGTCTACTCTTGTCATGAGTATGACGCGTGTGCATACGCTGAACATTGTTTCCTTTTCTTACCCCGTTATCTGCAGCAATATTTTGTGAAAGAGAAAGAGGAGAAAACGGAAACTGGCACAAAACCTGTGGAAGTCAAAGAAGTTGAAATCCCCAAGGAGACGGCTTCTCAGGAAGCTGTTGCTGAGAAGACTGTAGAAGCAGCCACTGCAGTTACTGAGGAAAGCAGTGAAGTCGCTCCAGCTGCTGAAGAAAGCACTGAATCCAACTCTGAAGCTTCTGAAGGAAGCAACGATGCAACTACAGAGCAAAGTGGTGAAGATAATGATGAAAACTCGAGTGAACCAGAAGCTGCGGAAGAAACCCCAGAAATCAAGGTTGCTTTTACTTAGCCTAATGTGATTTCTCTCAAGAATAGCAACTTAATTTCATAGTGAGAATACTTTTTTATTTCATTTTGGTTTTGGTTGTTCATACTTGTGCTGTCGATTCCAGCTTGAGACTGCTCCAGCTGATTTCCGCTTCCCAACTACAAATCAAACAAGGCATTGCTTTACTCGATATGTTGAGTATCACCGGTGAGCCATAGTCTGTTACTTTTGTTTGATTAAGTTTTTTAACTCTTTCTGAATAACTTCTCACATTATGGTTTACAACCTTATGTTGCCTGTGCAGATGCGTAGCTGCAAAAGGAGAAGGTGCCCCAGAATGTGACAAGTTTGCCAAGTATTACCGTGCTCTTTGCCCTGGGGAATGGGTATGTATTTCGACAGGCATTCAACATAATTAATTATCTACCATTGCTTATAGGCAGCAATAGGATATCTTGTTTTAACTTTTGTTTCCTTTGCTGCCGCTAATTCAAGATTGAAGCTGCGGGCTAAAATTTGCTTTTATGCATGTATGTGTTCACCAGATTGACAGATGGAATGAGCAAAGGGAGAACGGAACATTCCCGGGTCCTCTGTAAGGATGTTGTCTCCCTGATTTATCTATACAAGTCACCTGCTTCTGTCACATTGAAATTGCTACTCTGCTCCACATAAAGATTTCTGCCGAGAGATATACAAACTCTCAACCCCATGGGGCATGTTGAATGTTATACACTCGATCAATAAGAAATTTTGACCATCTATTTGAATTTGAACTAGCTTGAGTTCAAATACGGATATGCTTTCATTGCTTATAAAGAGTCGATTGCCTGTTTTGAATTATCTTCAAATTCCAATGCCTATTCAGATTGTGTTTCCGATTTCTGTACTCAAACACGGGGTTAATGTGACCCAAGAATAAAACTTCGGAAATACGTTATATTTGATGGTGGGTTTTACAATCGTGAGAATCGTTTTAAATGGGGATCATGGCTGGACTGAGGAGGAGAAACTCATGGGTGTGGCAAGTAGAGGATTGAAGCATCATTTACAAGCTTCCTGACGCTGAAGCATTGATTGTAAGTGGATCTAAGCTTGGAAATTAAAAAGGTATGATGATGTGAAAATGTGCAGTTTAATCTCCATTGATTAGGTTAGTTCTCGAGGTTGAGGTCGAGGAGGCATCAGGGACCTTTCCCCATGTGAAGTACGTTTTCAACTACTCGTAGTTGGGAGGCACCTTTTCCATCATGTGAATGTCTAATGTGTCTTGCTCGGAGTCGTTAAAATTTTTGAACAGGTGTCGCTGTCCATTGGACTATCAAATCTTTCTTATTCACGCAATCTATTTAATTATTACATTACTGGATAGATGACATTAGATAAGTAGCGTAAGCGTAGCACTGTAAAATGTATTAGACGTTCATATTTATTTTTCCTCTTAAGTAAACCCTACACTCTAAGAAGTTTAGTTTTTGTGTGTGTGTGTGTGTGTGTTTTTTTTTTTTTTTTTGGGGGGGGGGGGGGGGGGTGTTAGATGGGAAGGTAGAATTGTTGATTTTGCTTTGGTGGTGATGATGTGATGAAATTTGAACGGAGATTTGCGACTTAAAAGGGAAGAATTACACAGCCCTTGCTAAAATTGTCCAAGCACTAAAGATACTATAATCAGTGCTTGTTCAGGGTAGTGGTTAAAGATGTTTTTCTGACATAATTTGTAGTGTCCAAATTAAGTATGTAAGAAGAGTCTTGTCAGAATATGCTTTTAAAACATTAATTCAGTTAAAATGTTAACTGAGTCAGGAACTCAATATTTCTCAATTAAGATGTCATCGTTGCTTCTTGAATTACTGAGTCAGATACCATATACAAGTCAACGCCACTTAATATTATAACGAAACTTGTCTCCGGGTAATTGAATTCCAATGAAAGTGTTAATTAAATCAGTGTAGCATGTAATTGACACTCTGTTTTATTATCAGAAAATGCTTTCCAATGGTGTATCTGGATAAGCAATTAATCCCGAAATTGTCCCCTGACCAAAAGCGCAAGGTCCCAAACTTGAAATGAAAGGGAGAGGCCCCGAGCAAAAAAAAAAAAAAAATGAAAGGGAGAGGGTAAACGAAGAACCATCGACTGCAGCTTCAGCTTTTATCTGCATCTTCTACAATTTGAGTTTGGTGACATCGATCTTTTTGACGGGATATGTATATGCCTCGTAATTAATATTTTGGCCTAAGGTGCTCAATTTTGTGAGAGTAGTTATGAGATCAACCTGAAAAGCAAAAAATACAAAGGAACAACGAAAAAGTCAATTCCCAAGCCAAACAATGACGTCAACAAAGAATTCAAAGGGTACCATGAACATCGCAGATATTTGTTTTTGCTATACCGTTCCAGACAGTGGAGATCATTCATTAGTAACAGTGCCAATCATGATTGTGATAGCTCAATAGGATGACTGGGATAATAACTTACTACTGTAACTCTTTTTCTTCCCTAAAAAACTAAATGTGTGTATATATAGAGTTACCTCATAGTCTGTCTGAGAGACAGTTTCTCGGCTCCGCTGGTATTTTTGGACCCATGGAGCAACATCTGGGTCAGTGGCCAATAAGGTCTCTGTTGCCATCTGATCAGGACCCAAGAAAGCAGACATAACAGCAAGCTGGCCAGCACACAGCACTAAGAGTCAGTAAGTAGTTAATCCACTGTCCATGTAGCGATGAATAAGTAAATGATGCCTTCCTTTTCTTTGCTTTTCATAGTAATTCTTTGTTTAATTGTTTTCTCGTAAACAAGTACCTGACGAGGTCCAAAGCCTACAGCTGAAAACTTGTCTTTCATTTCCTTGACATTAGCTTTCTCCCACATGGGAACTCTACCCTCTGGATCGGGATCTTGAGCATCAGCCCTACCAAATTGCTTATCGAACAAGCCCCACTGATTCAACAATAAGAATTGCATGTATAACATGTGCATCTCCATGGAAGTTTAAGTAGGAAATTGTAAGATTATTGAGAAGAGACTGCATATTACATGGTCAGCAATAGGAATTGCATGCATCACATGCTCATGCTCTAACAATAGATCTTTCAGCAGACTTCAATTTGAGAAATTGGTGACAAACCAAGATAACTTTTACCCCAAATTTCACAAGAGATGTGTGCTTACACAACATCTTACAACAAATAAGATGAAGACCCACTAAACCTTGAAAAGTTTAAAAGCAGAGTAGATCAAAAGGATATACACCTGCCCGGTTGATCCGTAAGCACCGTATAACAAGTTCCCCTTCTCTTCATTTCCACCACACTTGCGTATGGCAGCAGCTAAAAATGTAGCCTTGACAGCACTTTGCGCTACAAAAAGATTAAGCAAACACTCTCAGGGAACAGGATACTAACCATCGAACACAAATATATCTAACCTTCCTTATCCAACAGAATCAAAATATATAACCTGCCAACTGGATCAGATCAGCAAATGATATGGGTCCACCCTTGGAATACGAATCTATTTCCTTTTTTGCTTCCTCTAATAAATTCAGGGCTGCGGAAAGTCCTCTATTTTCAGGTCTACTTATTTCTGGGCTTCAGGTAGGAAAAAAAGAAGAGAAAATAGTATGGTTATCATTGAGCAAGGGTAAAAACCTAAGGTCACAAAGAAAGAGGAAAACTTTTGGCAGTGCACCCAAAAGCTTGCTAATAAAACATGAAATTCAAGATAGACTAAAAAACAAGTTAGCATCTCATCCATGACTTGGAAGTTTTTCTCATCCTTATATCCTGAAATTACCTTTAAAATGGTGGAAATTTTGGATGCACCAAAATAATCTTCAGGATATACCAAAATTCAAACTCAACCATACTAATTGTTTTAAAAAAAGTATATGAAGTGCACGTGTCTTTTATCCATCTAAGATTTAAATTCCTATGCTTCAGTTGCATACTCATTGAGGTTACTTCCCAAAGAAAAAGAAATACCTGAACCGTATCGATCCATTTGGGCCACCTGTTTTGTTTGCCTACAAACTTAATCAGATGCCAATCAGTATTTGTTTTGGAAGATGGATGAGACTACACACACACACACACTCTTCCTTCTCACCTTATCATAAGTCATTGCATCATTCAAAGCCAATGTTAGCAAGGACGGAATAATATCAGGATTTCCCTGAAATCAGTTCAGATGCTATAGTTCATGTCTACATTTGTAGTTCAATTATGTGCAAAAATCATACAAATAAGGCTTATGATATATCATCTCTATTTTGTATACAAACAACTTTAAGTGTGAGGAAAACCAGTCAGCATTACACACCTTTATAACCGTATAAAGTGTTCCCTTGATATCAGCTGTAAGAACATAAAATCAGAACTCTGCAGAGCATATCAATTGACTTTGGCATGAAAATGTTGATCTAAACAAACTTACAAAGAAATTCAGAACGCTGTCTTCGTTGTATCAAATCAGCAGCATTAGCGACCCCAACAAGGGATGGAAAGCTTTCTATCAGTCCCTACAAAGAGATACAACTGGCGGAAACTCATCATCACATCACTCGCATCCATTAATTCTATATATTATATAGATATATAAGCATCGACAATCCTCCAATGACAAACACGCATATTACCATTGCGGAGAGAAGACTGTTCAGCTATGATATGAAGTTAAATTGCGCCAGTAATGTTGCTTTGGTGGCCATTGAAGGCAAAAAATCAAGAGATAGCTCTTACCAGGCTGATGGTAGCCCCGAAGCATTTAAGAATGTCTCTTCGATGGAACCGATCTTGGCCACTAAGATCAATTTCGACTTTATTACAAGTAATAGGGACCTAGTAAAGTGTAGAACAAAGATTATTAGCCTCAAACAACCGTTGGGGGTCATTGATAGGATTTTACTCGCAGCTGCGTAACCAGCACACTGATTTGGGTCATAATCGAAACCCATATAGTCTGAACAATTTTGAACTCCAGAAGCATCACAAAGCAAGATTTTCAACTACATTTATGATACAAAAACCCATATGCAGATATAGTGGCTGAACAGTATACTTACAGCACGAGAGGAGCAACCGGTGATGGTGGGAGAAGAGTCACGAGCAAGGGGGAGCGGAGAAGGGAAAGTCGAGAGGAAGGAGACACCCACCATTGCTGTCACTATACTGTTGTGTATCTCCGACAGAAAAATATCGCAGCATGCAGAATGGAAGATTATGTGTTGGGGAGTGTATGAACTAAGGGGTTGATGACATGTATTATCCTATCCAGTTCTACGATATTGCAGCGGTATCTTGAGATTTCCTTTGGCTACCAGATTTAGATTGGCTCACTTATGACCCTACTCCAACTACGAACCCCACCCTATTCTGTACTTTTTTTTTGGATTCAGTTATATTCTGAATTTCCGATTCATTTGATTCATCTGATGCAACGTTATTCTAATTAGATAGATTCATAGTTTTCCAAACAAAATAAAATCTTTTTTTAATTAAAATGATTTTTTTTAATTCACTTCATCAATCATTTGGATGCATTTTTTACTAATTAATAAATAATAAATGCGTATTATATGGCCCAAAACCAAAACAATTGAATGCCTTTAGTATTCAGGAAAACATTAAAATAGGAGCAAAAACTCTTTTGAAAAAATACAACATAAACATTAACAACATTTGAAACGGTCACGGATGGTACACTTATTTTTGTTTTCCCCCACTAAAAACAGATGGTAAAATTGAAGATAAGACATTTACTTAAGATTGTAAATTTCCCCTGCTGCCAAAAACAAAAAACAAAAAACTCACGCCAATTGTAGCACGCTTGGTGGAAGGGTGGTTTTTGGTAGATAGTCTCATCTTTTTTATTTTTGTAACAAAAGGACGAATATAAAACTCGCCTGGACAATGTTGGAAATTCAGTGCGTCCATAGGACCATGGTGTTAAGTGACAAACAAGACAAGAATACAGAAGCTAGAAACCGATTACCATGTCAAGGTTGTTAGCCAACAATTATAAAGAACCACCTCCAAATACGTAGGAGCAATGCAATATGCAAGGCAGAGTTGCAAGATGGAAATGTGGTATTATGTAAGATATCTCAAAGAAGTACAATTACATTATGTGTTGATGTCTCAATGAGTCCCTCAAACGTCTCCAAAAACAAGGCCCTATTCCACATCTCTAAATTTTACATCAAACCGTATATCCCTCTTTGATCTACCCTATGATATATTCTTTCAAAAAGAAAAGGGGTATAGCAACAAAGCTATCCGTATATATTTACACACTTCCTTGCACCTAAGAATCTATGTGGGAGGAGTTAACAACTGGTGTCACTGTCAGACATAAACAATCTGGTAAAGGATTAGCATAAAAGGCTTCTTCTGATCGAAATCTATCCATACCCTTTGTCCCAGAAATTGGCCCTTTTCTCTTTCTGGGGGACCCAAGCCTGCACCGCACACACAAAACAAATAACAAGTGAAAACCAGTAAAATGGAGTTTGGTGCTGCCCTACAGCATAATTTAAAGCTTGCCAAAGTAAGAAACCAGATTCGTCAGCAGGACAAATGGTGAGGAAAAATAATATACTCCCATCTCAAAAAGCAAGCAATAATCCTAGAACTATGTTAATAGAACCATTCAACATACATATGGGGCATCAAAGATGACTTTGGCGTATATACTCAATACTTTTCCAGTAACATACCGTCTTCTGTGGAGATCAATAACCTTTTTGGATAGAGTGTTACCCTCAGTTATCAGTCCCAGATCCAGTTTATCAAACAGACGAACAAGTGCTTTCCTGATTAAAAGAAGAGAAAATAAGCAGAAAACTTTAATATTAAATAGGCTGGGGTAAGGCAACCGGATATGAGGGAGGAAAACAGCCAGAAAGAGAGCCTTGCCTATCTGGAGATATTGTTCTGCCACGCCCTAGAAATCGGCGATGACCTTCAACAGCCCTTGCCATATTTCCAGAGTAAGAGGGTATAAATACATCACTTTCAATAGATACTATATAGTCAAGAGCAGCCATCTGAGATGCATGATTTAAAAAAGGTTCAAGCTCCTCAGTGGATGCCAATTTTTCCTGAAATTGATCACATAGAAAATCAACATACATAAATTCTGTCTTAGGCGTTATTACTCCTCAGCCATAACAAGAAGAGAGCATTTAATAATAACGTTGTTCATGCAGGACAAAGGAAAGGAGGGGGAGATAGAATAACGAGGAAGAACAGAGAGGCAGAAAGATAGGGGAAGAGAGCTGACAGAAAATACTAGCACATCAAATAAATCTGTCTTGATTAATTTCCCATCAATTGTTTTCCTCTCAACTACTAATTTTTGTGTGTGTGAGAGAGAGGGAGGGAAGGGGGAGGGAGGGAGAATTCAATAACAAATAAGACCCAAACAAATACAGTTCAGAGAAATTGCAGGTTATGCAACAGGGTCCTTAATAATAATAATACAAGAATCTGGGATGCAGTGCTATACTACAGTTCCTAATAATGACGGGGTCATATTTCAGTATTTGCTCCATAAGAAGAAAAGCTATACCGATTTAGCAGGCACAATAATGGATTTGTTACCTTGCTCATCAACAATGGATAGCGGGAATGCAGTTCTGCCATATGGGATTCACCCCCGTATATGTCCCCAGCAGCAATATAAAGTGGAGTCTTTGATGGGTATCCAAGAGCAGTAAGAAAAATCCCAACTTCCTTTGGGGTTAATGGGCAAAACCCTTTGGACCTCTGTTCTATGGGATCAATATCCTTTATCTTCCAATGGGAAGTGTTCTCCCTAAAAGTTTCAAGCCAAACAAGACTTATAAGCATCAAGGAAGGACATGGGATTCAATCATTTTGAAGTATCCATACCTGATCATCCGTAGTTCATCAGCCTCAGCTGGAGATAAATTTTGTGTGCACCCACTAAATGCAAGCATATCCTTCTCATATCGTAAATGTAGCGCTATATAAGGGCCAAACGACCTCATCCTCTCCACCAACAACTACAAGGAACCAATGAAAATGAATATAAAAGATGGAAATAGAAAGCCATCCCTGGAGTGTTAATAGATAGATAAGAAAGAAGCCAATAAGAATTAACATCTTCTATACTTTTCCCATTTGTTCAATACGTGGAGAAAAACGAAGAGCTTCGTAACAAGCACGGCAGCGGAGCTTCTGAACATCTGGAGGTAAATGGTTGTTTGCCAACCGAGAATCAGACTTGGCAGCTCGAATAACCTTTGGAGGTATCAGTGATTAGATGGAAACACAGTATGTTGCAGCATAGTGTAAGCTAAGTGAACAATTACATACAACAGTATATACCAACAGACATCCATTAGACATACTTGGTATTCTTCCCACAAGCTGGCAATCTCATTCTCATAGTAATCCATACCAGACCAACTTCTGAAATGCTTGACTATTCTGGTAACATTAACCAGTTCCCTTGGAAGTTTCTTAATAATTTCTACATCATTCGCTAGAGACTTTATAAAATGCTCTTCATCAAAAACATCAGAGAAATTGCTGCATATCAAATTAACAAATTAAGAAAGTAATATATATAATCAAATCAACTGAAGGCTGAACCAGAAGAAAGTACAACAGAATATACTTTAAAATTACCTACTGTCTTTCCAAAATGACTTTTTATCAAGTTCTGGAACTACAAGAGTAGCATTTATGATACGAGCCACGGCCACCATATCACATATCTGTAGTAAAGGGAGTTCAACTTCAGCTTCCGATATACAAAGAAAAAATGATATCAAAATTTTTTAAAAACAACATTCCATGATTTTCTCTAAATTCTAGCTTCTGTTGCCAATCAGCTTTTGAGACAACCCTCGTGCTTTTGATGTATCAAGTGGCTGTAGAACTCTTCCTTAGCAGAGAGAATTTTATTAACTTCCAAAAGATTAGAAGTGGGACAAAACTAAACATAGAATAACCGGCATCAATAGTAAAGACTTGCACATGAGAGCAAATTTATTTTTCCCCGATAAGAGCATAAGAAAGCAATTTAAAGAAAAAGGTCAGACCCCAGCACGCATTTGGTTGAGCCCACCATTGGTGTGAACAAGTAGGTAACCTCGCGACTTGGCTGGAGCTGGATAAATATTTAAAAGATGACATGAGTATTAATGAGTACATAATTGCAATTTACAACATATGGTAATATGTGAAGCTCCTTACTTGTGTAATTGGGCGTAGGATTTATGCAGGGAAGAAACCCACGATTCGAAGGAGGCTTCCACAGCTTGTCATAATCTGAATCTCCTCTCACATTATTTAGCTGTCAAATCTAAACGAGTGAGAACATGAAGTGCAAAACTGGTTCGCATAATTTACATGAATATATGCCAACATACAGGGCACCCCAACATATGTTGACATGGTCTATCATTAACATAAATGAAGAAAGTCAAAATATTATACATCTAGATGAATTTTGGGAGGATGAAACAAAACGCACAACTAGTAGAAGTTTCAGGAGACTAGACCGCCCACTTCGATCTTTTTATAGTGCTAATGGAATTCCCGACTTGGTTGACGGAAGTAAAAGGAGAGAAAAGAAATTAGCGAATAAAATTTTCCGGCAGATTTTCTCTAAGATCAAGCAATTACCAACGCATGAGATATTTTTACTACTTTCCTTTTTATTCCTTAATTGGAAATTTCTTCGCATAGATCAATCATTTTAGATGTGACGAGATGTGTGTCACATTCACATTCAGAGAATACACACAGATCAGATCAACAAATTAGAAGATTTACAGGAAGTGCAGAACCTTAGGAGTAGAAAGTGGGGCCTTGGATAAAAGGGGCGGAGCCAGCTCTCTCGTCCAGCTTTGCCTATCACGAGCCTGCCAAAATTTGAAAAGGGAAAAAAGGATCATCCAATCACACTAATTTATCGAGAAACAAATCAAAGAGTCTATAAATGAGTCTGAATTAAAACCAAACTGCCTACACATAACCGTAAAAAAATAAAATAAAAAAGAGGATAAAATTTTCATTCTCTAGGTTTGAGGCCGTTAATATCAACCTTCTTCAGCTCAACAAAATACTGAAAATGACAGTGTAAAACTGAATGCTTCTACGTTTTTCATAAACAAACATGCGCCCATTGTAGATGCATAAATTAATACAACAAATTACTACATCGAAATATAAATTCATGCAGGAATAAGGGAATTGTTCTAGAACATCGGAAAACCTTGCAGAAACCCGAGGAGCCCCAAATTAAAAAAGAGAACCCTAAATCCTTCCCAAAGCAAAGGACAGAGAAATAGAGAGCGATCAAACCGTGGAAATCTTGTCATTGAATTTTTGATCTCTGGAAGAAGGGACTGCGTGAAAATGGACAGAGAAGAGGGCGGCAAGCGCAATCGAGCATATAGCTGCAGTAAGCAACTTCCTCAGGAGAACCAATGGAATCCACCTGCGCCTCTGCATTCCACTAACAGCTTGTCTCACTGAGAAGCTTAGAGCGCCTGTTTTCTCAATGAGGAAAACAAAACTGTGACGATAAAGAAGAAAACACTAATTTAATGAGTGTGTATCAATGGAAACCACTGGGCTCGCAGTTAGTATGAGTGTGTCTGGGTGTCTCTGTGTGCGTGTCTTCCAGGGAAAGACCCGCCTCGGATCTTCGGTTTTGGCTTTTCTGAGTGTCGTGCTACGATCGGTTTTTCTACTCATTCGTACTCGTTCAGCGCTGCATAGCGCACAATAGTTTACTCCCCATCCTCCACTACTGGGATTCCTATTTTTGGCTGTGAAATACAGATGATCCTATGCTTTTTTTGTTGTTGCCCTATTTATGTTAAACTTCATATAAGTTATTTATTACTACAACAAATGTATAGATTTTATAGCATGATTTGTAGTTTAGAATTTATAAATATAAAATTGATTACACTTTACACACTTGGTAGGCCGCAAGTAGTGATATCTTTCAGTTCCCGTGAAAACACACTATTTGGTTGTATGTGTTTAGAAAATGATTCAGTTCTTAAAGTTGTGAAAATAAACTATATTAAAATCGTATAGCAGATAAAGTACTTTCTTATAGAGCTCAATAAGGTATTAAATAATTGTTTTCATTGTACTATGTGAATATGAATTTTATTGTGTGAGAGTTTTGAGAAACAAGATATATCCGACTATATTATAGCACCTGAAATTTTTAATATAAGATTAAATTTAGTTTTAAACTGGATCTTATATTTATTTTTTTGCTCAACAGGATCTTATATTAATCAGAGGTAGTATTTGATTTGTCACGGGAAAGGTAACTAAAAGTAAACGGGAGATATCTGAAAACTTTTGTCAGGGACAGACTATTTCAGAGCCAATTAAAAACAAAATGCATGAAGGTATAAATGGAAAGACGCAGTATATCCAGGAACATGAATTGGAAAGACGTTACGTACGCAGTGATGTTTGGAATGTTTATTTTCATCCTTTATGTAAAATCTCAAATTGTTATGTCTCTTTCATTTATTATTTTTTCCCAATTAATCTTAATGTTACGTACACTCAAACTCAATCTTGAAAATGGAGGAAAATACGGGAGCTGCCACCAAAATTTTAGAGGATAGTTCGAAAAGACTTTTTTTTTTTTTTAAACAACAATTCTAGAAAACTTTCAAAATAACATGGTTTAAAAACTCCATATAGGGCTCGGGAGTCCGTTGTGTAAGGGTAAGGTGTTATAAATTAATGGTCATATCATATATCATATATCCATATCCTTCTTATAACTTACTCATCAGTTGAAGTATTTTATAATAATCTGAACTTGTTGTTTCATAAATAAATGACTATATATGATACATGTAGGGCATTATCGATCGAGGAGTGTGAAGCGAGGGGCTTTGAGGTGTGGTGTTATTTGAGTGAAGATATGGAAGAGAGCTTATTTTCAAGGAAGTAGCTTTGTGGCCAAGGAAACCCCTTCCTTTTATCGTGACTATTCCTTCCTCACCGGCCAAATGGAGCCTTCCATTTCAAGGCGTGACCATATTCCAGAGGAAATGTATATTATATTAATTAATGAAAATGAAACTTCCAGAATTGAAGCGAAGTGCGCTCTATCTATCTATTAATCAATTTCTCAATGATGGGAAAGCTTGAATAATGTTGATGACTTGTGCATGTAATTGGAGTCACTTGTGGTTCTCAATGATGTTGCTTTGATGTAGTGGCCTTGTTATTGAAGTAACTCTTGTTTGCAATTATAGACTATATTATGCACTATATATGGACCTGAATTAGCTTTTATCCTGTGAATTTCTTTGGTTTTTGCGTATTATGTACAATCACCAACTTACATTTGGCGTGTAAAGACTCAATGCTCCACGTACGGCATTTATTATGTAGAGACTCACAGGAATTTCGATCACTTGCTGATATTTATTTTTATGTGAGGGAAAAACATGTATCGTTTAGTTTATTTAAGATGACAGGTGCTGGTTAACCAGAAAAGCTTTATTTCAATTCAAAAAGCTGTAGGTAGTTTGTCAGCCATCAAAAACATCGTAAGCTGATTCGTGTTCATTACTCTTTTTTTAGAGAGATGCTGAAATTCATCAGCTTGAAAAGAGTAATACGAAAAACAACAGCCCACGACTTTAGCCTGTATCAAGTCTATGAAAAGGCCTAGTTAAATAATGAGGTGTGAAATACATACCTTGTGAATACGTACATGATTACAGTACATGCTTTGTCTGTGGTTTTTAATTAGTGAATGATTAATAGTAATTGAAATGACAAGGTGACGTGGCGCATAGGTAAGGCATCACTTGTGATTCGCGTGGGGTTTGTGTTTGGTGAGCAACTTAATTGTCAGGGAATCTATCATTACGCTTTCAATGGCAGGTCCAGGTCCAGGTCCACTCATGTGTGAGTGCTCCTAATGCTAGTCGTTTTTATTCTTCAACCCCCTTTTTTCAGAATTTTTCTTTTTTTAATAAAAGGCATAAATAGTGTAATTTTGGAAGATGTATTGGTATTGACCTATATCTGGCTTGATATTTTTTTATTTTTTAACATAATACTTTTTCTTATGGGGAAAAAAGAAAGTGGAGTTGGGGAGAATGAGGTGGCATGCGAATCTGAGTTTTCTTTTTGGGACGGAATCCAAAATCCTAGATAAGAGGGAGATTAATAGCTGGAGTCGGAAAATTGAGTCGAGTCTATCGAAGTAAAATTTGTTTAAGCTCTGGCCCTTTAAAGGTTGGGTTTATAAATTGAAGTTTTTAAATAAAGTTGGCTCTGAGTCGGCCCACTAGGCCTTTTAAATTTTTATTGTTCTTTAACTTGACTTGACCATTTAATTTACTAACTTATATGTATTTTGTATTTGTTATAGAGTTATTGATCTATTTAATTACAAATACATAGTAATTATACTTTGATTTTATGATTTGGTTTATTATTTATTACAAATAAAGATTATAGATGTATTAAACTTTTCATGATGTGAGAGAAGATATTCTTGATATTTTTACCCATGAAGAAAAGCCTCTATCAAAGTGAAAAACACAATCAAATGTCTTTGAAACTGATGATAGTGGTGAAAAAGATGAAAATGATAGTCATCGTGCTTCATAATACTTAGTGGTAAGCTTGTTAATTATGCTTTGTGTGAATTGCGTTTGGACAATAGTTTACTCTTGATCATGAATCGATGCTTGTGTTTGTTTATTGTATTAAACGTATTGTGTAGACATCAATATTAACAACATTTATTTAATAAATTATAACTTTAATTGTTGTATTTTACTAATTATATTTCTTTGAAAAAATAATTTCAATTCATAAAAATGTCTTCCAGCCCTGACCAACATGCTCTTGGGCCGGGCATTAAAAAACAGACGTTTTTCTTATACCAGACCTAAAAAGACTGATCATGATTCCCAACTCTAAATGAGGCTCATAAGGTTTGATGAGGCGGATTCATCCATCAACACATTACTCTTGTCAATAATATAGTTATGTTGTGTTGCATCTTTCTTAGCCCCACTCCAACTAAATCCCTCCTACTATCACCATCTCCATAATTAATTGTAACCACCTTCCCTAATTACTCCCAAACTTCATATATACAACAAACTCACAATAATTAATTTTTTAAGTGAGTCGGCCCCACCAACAAAATTAAACTTAAACACATGCTCTTGCTTTTGCCAAGTTCAGTCAGCCTGGCACAGTCAAGAAGATGATGATGACGTTGAGTTATTGGAAGGAATATCCCTGTCATCATATGTGAAGTGGGGTAAGTAAATGGAACATCAGATTCGGATGTGTCCAAATTATTACGAGGGCATGATACCATCATCTTCAATGACACATCTCCTGTCCTCTGCTCATTGGCCTTGCTCCAATTTTATTCATTGACCTCACCTGCATTTGAACGCATTAAACCACCCCCATCGTAAAGTACAAGAATTGGACACCTTTCATTCATTTAGCAAACATTTTACTAGTACCAGTATCAGTTACAGGCCAACCCCGGGTGTCACAATTACCTTTGTCATAATATAAGATATATTCATCTAATTTAATTATATTAAAGAAGTTAGTTAAGTTAGTTGATATAATATGTATTTTCTAAAACACCATAGTTATATTCTTTAATTCATTCATTTATTCCCTCTCCTTCTTGATTATTATAGGAATTATAATAGGAGTAAATTAAGAAAATATTGACAAAGTAGAAATTATATATTATATTTATGATATTTACTCTACAAATATGTCTTATTTAACTATCAGAAGCTAAAAGTGACTTTAATTATGATTTACTCGTTTGAAAGAAGCTACATTCATGGTTTGGATTTTTTTAAAAAAAAAAAAAAAACAATGCGAAGTCTACAAAATATATATACTTACAGCAATCAAAACAAAACAAGGACACAAAATGCTTAAAATGTAGTGTATCTCATGTTTTTAGTATAAGATTCACTCTACACTTCAGATTGAAGTGCAAAATGAATCTTATATTAAAAACATAGTGTAGCAGTATATAAAATTGGTATCGTGTAGACATTATTTAGTTTTGATGTCACACGCTCCATCGCTCAATATTTCATAAATTAAAGGATTTAAATTGGGTTTTAGCCGTGAGATTTAAACAAGGCCGGGAAAAGGGACCACATAACAGCGCAATTAGAATTTAGAAGCATGAGGGCATCCATAATTGGGAAATGTTGCCACGCAATTGACGCACACATTATTATGTCAATAGCCTTATAGAATGAAATCCCTTCTGTAAGGCAAAAATCCTATTTACAATCCCTTATTATTACTCCCTCCTCCCTCCGGTTCTAATCATAAAAATATTTTTGTTGTGTAAATTGTACTATAGAAGTATTCCTATAATTAGAACCAGAGGTAGTAGCGTCCATGCCTCTAGTTCCAAAAAAGAGGGGGAAAAATCAATATTTGTATAATAGTCATGCACTTTACAAGTACCTCTACTTTACTAACACAGCCTATTTCTTCATTTAGCTATTAGCAGAGGTACTCACAGTTAGTGTCTTACGATAACTTAAATAAGATTGTCTCCAATAAAAAATATTTATGCTTAGCAAAATAAAGTTTTCAACCTGTAATTTTACATGTAAAACGTAAGGTGCAGGAGCCCCCCCCCCCCCCCCCCAAAAAAAAAAAAAAAAAGGCAAAAAATCACCCCATTCATTCTACATGGAGTCATATTAATTCTCAACTCTTTTTTTTGTTGCCTGGTTTTTTTTTTTTTTTTTTTTTTTTTAACTTTTGTTTTGACTAAGTACAAACATCTTTCTATTGGAAGCAATCATATTCGAGACATCATCAGTTTTTAAATATAGACACATTTTTCAACAGTAAATAGGGATTCAAATATTGATTTATCACATGAAAAACTACCTACTTCAGTTAGACCATGCATTTATAACCTGTCATGCTTAGTGGAAGAAGCATGTCTTAACCAAAAGAAGAAGCTTGTCAATGAAGTGGGCCTATAGTAAAATTAGCCCATTTTTAACCCTAAAAAAGGCCCGTTTTACTTATACTCTAGCTGAATTAGCCAGCCCGAGATATTTTTGGGCGGTTGCTTGTAGTGAAATTCCCCAAGCAAGGGAAGAAATAAAACTAAGAAAAATTTCATAAAAATACCTTTAAAATATTAAAATCCTAAATTGTTTTATTTCCTACAAGCATTAAGAGCCTGTTTGGATAGAATTTTAGAAAAATGACCTTTTTTACACTATTTTTTTAAAAAGTACTTTAATTAAAAGTTAAAGTTATTTTACGTTTAGATACACTATTTAAAAAACACTTTTAAATTAAAAAAATTTGTTTGAATGTTAGAATAGATAAATATTTTTTTATTAGTAAAATTATTGAAATGGGGATAAAGTTGTCATTTTATTGAAAATCAAGAGTAATTAGTGTCAAAACAAATCACTAAAAAGGAGTCAGTCATTTTTTTTTTCATTCTCTCTCTTCTTTTGCACTTTTTTTTTTTTAAGCTACAAATTGAAGCTTTAAAAAAAACAAAATTTTGAATTTTTTGTTTTTTTTTTATGGTTTTTTTTTTTAAAGCTATCGTCCAAACACATTTATTAACAAAAAAAAGTACTTTATTTTTGAAAAAAAACACTTTAAAAAAAAAAAAAAACCATCCGAACGGGCTCTAAATATTGAAGACACGTGGAAATCACTTATTTGAAATTTTAAAAATACTTCTCTGAAATTTTCCGATGAAACTATCACGGCTTTGGTTTTTAAAAAATAAGAACCGTGAAAGCGAGAGAAAGAAAAGAAAGAGAGTTGGAGATGTGCTTTTTTTTTTTATATCCATTTAATATATAATACTAGTAATACACTAATTACCTCATTTGACATGTCTAACCACTTTCGATTATGATGAGTTCACTGCTCATTTTGAACTTTGGTTCTCTACGGGTTGCAAGGTACCAAATTATTTCACGTGTTTGCGACTCATGGGTTATTTTCTCTAAATTCTAAACACGTGCTCACCAAATTCAAAAGTTCATGAATGTATATTGGTTGAAAAAGCATATATTGCCACGTTTACTTAGGATAAGGATATGTGAACCTCGCTACTAACTCTCATCCGCCAATATAGTATAAAGCAGCCATCAGGGAGCAGAAAAAGCAACAAACCCTATGAAAGCAAACGTTAACAATGGTTTAATTTTACCTTTTTCTGGGGGAAAATCAGATACGCCAAACTAAAGACCAATCGAGACTGGATTAGGTGAAGTCTGTAGAATGTAAATATATATCGTTGTTTAAAATAATCAATCAACCAGACCAGAACAAAACAGATGGGACAACAGATTTTGATCTCACCAATGGAACGCATGCTCCCTCCAGACGATCGTCTTAATTAAGTGTTCATAATTAAAGGTCAAAGTAACTTGATCCAAAAACTATACTATTTTTTTCTCTCAATTATACCCCCTTCTTTATTGCAATTCTCATTGTTTTTCATGGGAATTGGCATGCTTGGACATTACTTTAGTGAAGGATAAAATTAGAAGGTGACATTCTACCATTCCTTTAATTAGAATCGTGATCTTTTGCATGCAGTCTTGGAAAAATTTATAAATTAGTGAGCGCTTCAGGTTAATTCGAAAAAAATGTGGTTCTCTTGTTTTATTTTGAGTATACGCCTCAACTTTGGCAGTTTTATAATTACGCTATTGGCTTTTGGTGCTCCATATCCACGTCTACGCACTAATAGCAAAAAGGAGTGAGTTTGATTATTACTTGTCAAAATTTCTATCAGCAGTAATCAAGCAACTTGGATTGAAGCTTCCTGTAAGCGTGCCAAATTTTCCACGAGTGAACAACTTTTACCTGTGAAAGCCACTGTACTATATTGGTGGATAACGAGCCAGAATAGGATATGCGAGGGAGAGGGAAGATGTGAAGAAGTTTCCCTCCGTTACCTTTCTATCTGTTTATGGAAAAAAGCGGCAATGGGCATGGAAATCTAAACCAACACTGAAGAATTAAAAAGAAGGCAAAATCAATTAGGCAAGAACTACCAGACACAAACAAGTGACTCTCTATACGTATCCCAAGATGTGATAGTGGTGTACTGGCGCTAGCTGTACGTAGTTTGCACATTAAACAATTCTACTTACTCCGCAAGGGTCAGCTGAAAAGTGCCAGGAAGATATTATATACATATATATATATATATATATGATAATCACCATACGTCATGATGGTATACATTTCTTTTGACCCGAAGTCATGATTAATATATATATATATATATATTATATTTGTGCGTGTACATAGTCATAATGTCTAAGCAAGATGATGCTACCTATATGAAACAGTTCCCTCAATATCTCTCAACACGTTGGATTTTTTTGTCTAAATTTCATAGGTTATGAATAAGAAGTAGATTAGAAAAGAAGAGGAAAAATAAAGAAGAAATGAGCGTGTGGATAGAAGTCCCACGTTAGACAAATAAAGAGAAGTGAAAGAGTATATAAACCTTAATTTCAAACTTTTAAATTGGGCCCTTGGGCCAATCTACTTTTGTGGAAGGGTGAGGATGTAAGTAGGCCTTGGTCTAATCACGACGGGTGGGCGTGATGGTTCAGCATTTCTTCCCTTAAGCAAGTGGTTGGGGGTTCGATATCCAACTCTTGTGAATGGAAAACATCTCGTGGCCAGCCCCTTACCGCTTTATGCGCTGACGGGGTGGGGGATTAGTCCCATGGCTACCGGCTGTGGGGATACCCTGCAGTAGCAAAAAAGTAGGTCTTGGTCCACCACACTCGCACAACTCGATTCGATTCGTGCGTGAAATTATTTTTTAACCCTAAACTTTTATTAATTTCATTTTTGTCCTTCATGATTCTCCTGACTAGTGGAGGTAAGATTCTCCTGACTAGCGGTGGTAAGCAAACCGTAATGTCGGATCGAAACGCAATGACCGATTTGTTCTGGCCATTTGCTTTGTTTTGGTGTGTTTGTTCTTACGACGACACACCTGTTCGCCACCAAGAGTTGTTGTTCGCTTTGTTCTGGTATGGCTATTCTCATGATGCACCAGTTCACTCGTAAGAGTCGAGTCCATTTGATCAATTTCCACCATCTATAAATAGGACGTGCCAATGATAAAATCCAATCAATCTCAAACACTCCTCTCTCATATACTGCATTCTGTAATCATCTTCTATGCGATTCTAAAAGCATTTTGTTGTGTTCATTTGGACTTTTAATTGATAGTGTCATCATTTTAAAAACGCAATCCGTTTTATTGTGGGAGACAATTGTTTGTTATCCTTGGGCATTAGAGGGAATAAATTGTCTTAAGGAGATAAAGTACGTTGGCTTCGGATTTCTTTGCTATCATCATTATCATTTTTCGGTAGTTTAGTGAGTTTTTTCTATTTTTTTCATAGTATACCAAATTGTATGTTTACAAATTATGTCATCTTAGTTATATACATTCTTTTCTTTGTTCAATTTCTACCTATTTAGTATTTTTCTCAACACACATTCCCACGGAAAATAGTTCGATTTCTTTCTGGTATATAAATCCAAAGTTACAGGCAGATCCCAGAGGCTGGCTAATAACAAAACAATACCAGTATTCAGTTCCTAATTATACTCATAATATTAAGCAAAGAAGCTGCATAGCTTAACTGGTCGTGCACACTCAATATAGGACGTCCGTCTTTCCCTATGACCGTACGCATGTCTTTGTACATGCATGTGTTTCTTATTTATTTATTTGTACGAGAACATGTACTGTGGATCGGAGTTGTCGTGGCAAAAGATGGGATCCGCTTCTGCTGCTGCGTTTTCTTAACTGGTATATTTAAGTGTTTTGTGGTGCCAACCCAACAGTGGCAACTTTACAACGCATACAAATTGAGCAACTTCGGAGAAAGCGTCTATATGGACTCACGGAGTCACGGTCCACGAGCTGTCACGTAGGGTTACGTTTTCCCATCATGACCACCTCTGATCTGCATCACTGCATGTGCACTTGACTACATTTAGGTACTCAATATAAATATATAACAAAAATGCAAGTCTCATATCCCAATACCCTGGACCCACCAATCAAATTTTTAATCTTCGTTTTGATCAGAAAATGTTGACAATTCCTGCACTGCCAAGTCATGCCACTAATAACAAGTCTGTCTGCCCCGCTAGCTGCTTATTTCGTTATATATATTCAATCTGTTTCTCCGTTTGATCACAAAACCGTGTTCGTCACAACGCACAAGGCCAAATTAACAACTTTGAAAGAATCAGATCTAAAAGGAACAACAATTCCTGATTTTTTTTTTTCCTGCATTCGTTTCTGAAGATGCAACAACGTACAGTACCTGTTTACATATGCAAAAATATTGCTTCTTCAATTCCCTGATCTCTCAGATTTTTTTTTTTTTTTTTTTTTGGGGGGGGGGGGGGGGGGGGGGGGGAACTAAAATAGTGTACATAAGTATGTATACACATGCACTCAATGCAATTCGCGAGATCTCTCTTTTCTTCCTGCGTTTGGAAAAAGAGAAAAATGGAAGAAACACCATATATAATCCACCCAACACTTAAGGGAAGAAAAAAAATATCGAAGTAACGTACAGAAATTAGAAAATCATCATCATCATTTCAACATTGCGTATATCGCTAGGGACTTGTGGAGTTAAGCAACCTGGACCAAAATCCACCTTTTCTAGTTGACCTGCTCTTGATGAGTCCATGCTTGCCGTTCAAGAAAAACACTGATGAAACTGAAGAGCTATTACTGCTCTTTGACTCCGTAGTAAAAGATACATGATGCAGAGGAGAAGCACAGGATGAGGCAGAAGAAGAGCAAGACAAAGAAGAAACACAAGAAGTAGAAGCAGGAGAGTATGAGAAAGCTGTGAGCGAGGTTGGAAGAGAAACACGAGCGAGCTTTTCTCTCAAACAAAGAGAACACACGCCCGGTGATTGCTTATGCTTCGAGTGCTTCTTGCAGCGACCGTCCGGCGGCTTGAACCACCCAACTTTGTCTTTGTTCTTTGAAGATTTTCTTAAGTTTAACATTTTGGTTCTTTCCTGTATCACTGCGAAGGTGTCGGTTTATTATATAGACGCAATTATGTTAAAGGAAGGGGTGTGTTTCCTTGATACTTCATGGGACCTTCCTTGGCTTCTTCTCAACATGACCTTTTCGACAGAGGGAGGGTGTCGAACGTGGACGGGTGAGATGGACGCAAGTGGGGCCCTGGGCCAGAGTTGATGGCTGTGATTTGCTGAGTGTCGCATTCACAAGAATGTGGAAAAAGTCGGAGCTTTAAATTCAAGGGGCGGCCTAAAAATTTCTCAAGATCAAACCAACCTTGAGGTCCACAGCGTAAACTTTGGGTAAAGAAATAAATCTGGTTTGGATCTCACCATTGACCTATTTTTGAGACGCCAAGAGTTCGAATATACTCCTTACGCTAGCAGTTACATATATAAGAATAAAGTTTTTAGTCCCTTTCACGTGGGATGAAAAAGAAGAACGTTTTAACCCATTCCTAGTATAGTACTTATTTTTTACTATAATATAGTACAATAATACATTCATTGTAAATATAAAACCTAGTTAATTTTTTTGAAAAAGATTAAAGAAGTTAAATAAGTTATTTAATTATATCATATATTGTATATGATTAAATTATATATTAGTTTATAAGTCAGATAAATTAGTTTGGAGAAAAATAATGAATATAAATACTTTAAAGTAATTTAGTTAGTTTCTTTAATCTTATAAAAAAAAAGTCAACTGGGTCTTATATTTAAGATTAAAAGTAGTATTGATTTAACTCTTAATTACATTTCTCAACGGTTTATATCAGAGTTTTCACAGTTTGAATTTATTTTCTTATTTTTCATAATTTCATGTTTTAATAATAATTTTTTGAAATGTTAGATATTACTGTACCAATTCAAAATTAAATTTGATCTAGGCCCCATTTGTTATACAAAAGATTGGAGATGGAGAGGGAAGATTCCAAAGCTCCTATGACATTTGACGTTTGGTACATGGAAGATTCAGCATCTCAATTTCCGGCGAAGGCTCAAGTTCCCATGTTTGAGGGAAAATCAAATCCCTCACATATTGGTGGGATTTTGATCTTCCCTCCTACGAAATTCTAATTAGGTCCCTTTATCTTCTTCCTCTTTTCTCACCGTCTTCACCTTTGATTCTCTTCCTCTCGCCTTCGACTCTGGTGAAGACTTCCTCCTTCACCGTCACCCAAGTAGCCCGACATCATTGACAACAATGAGAGAGGGAAAACCGTCGGAACCCACAATCCCCAACACTAGACCACCACCACTTGTGGAACCCTTTCCTGAATCTGAAGCTTTTTTTTTTTTTTGTTGTCGGTTAAGACGTCAAGGATGAAGGAGGAGGGACCATAGTGAGAGAGGGAAAACCGTCGCAACCCGCAATCTCCAACACCAGACCACCACCACCTGTCGGGACTCGCGACTATTTCCTAGATTTTAAGTTTTTTTGACTTTTGGTTGGTACATAAGGATGAAGAAGGTGGGAGTTTTTCCCTTTTTGGTTAAGTATCAATTTTGACCCAAAATACACGCCCAGGAGCAATGTTGCCTTTGAAGATTTTGGGGGCTCAATATTGCCTCGAAAGTCTACAAACGTAGCAATGTTGCCCCTCCATTAACAGCCTTAACTATCAAACGTTAGTTGACCGTTAAGGCTGTTAACAGAGTGGCAATATTGCTATGTTTTTATACTACCAAGACAACATTGATCCGAAAAAAAACTTCGAGGGCGATATTGCTCTTGAGCGTGTACTTTAGGGGCAAAATTGATACTTAACCTTAAATAAGTATAAGCAATCACAAAGAAGATCGATCGATATCATATCCAAAAAAGTGGAGTAAAGATACCAAGTACCAAATTACTAATGCCAAATATTTCTAACAAATTATCAGAATAATATCTTGCCAATCCACACCTCTTACATTATATGGACCAGTTTGAGCTTTATATATATTTTGATGAGATTGGTATTTCTTGCTAGAAATTTCACATATTGACTGATTCTATTGATTATGATGGTTCCAATTTTTTTTTAAATTTCTAAATATATATAACATGGAATTTAATTTGAAAAGTCAGACTTTCTGATGTGGAAGCACTCAGAAATTTTGGATAACCCATGAGGTATTTTATCTATAACATCTATTACCCGAATAGCTACAAGGTATTCAATCCAGAATACTGAAGAATAAGCCATGCTTGCTAAAGAAATTGAATAATTCTTCGTTATTTGACTCTAAATTCAAAATAACATGAGAGGGATCTTTATAACCCAATAAAACTAACTCTAACTAGGATTCTCAAGAAATAATATTCCAATTTAATAGCCCAAACGATATAGATAAATAATGAAGGATATGGTGAAGATATTTAGCAAATATTTTAATTAGATTATTTAAATAATCTAATTGTTGAAAAAGGGTTTTGGGGTTAATGAATAAAAGATATTGAAAGATATTGGAATATATATATATATATATTTTGGGTTAAGTATCAATTTTGTCTTTGAAGTACACGCTTAGAAACAATGTTGTCCCGGAAGTATAAAAATGTAGCAATGTTGCCTCTCTGTTAACAGTTCTAATGGTTAACTAACATTTGATCGTTAGGGTTGTTAACAAAGGGCAACATTGCTATATTGTAGACTCCGGGGCAACATTGAGCCCTCAAAAACTTCAAGAGCAACATTGCTTCTAGGTGTGTATTTTAGGGGCAAAATTGATACTTAACTTGTTTTTTAATGTAAAGGGTATTTTGGAAATTTCAAATCTTATATTTTAATTTTAATTTTTTAAACATTATTATTTTCCATCTCAGTTTCCATGTCTCCCAAACAAAACACTTTTTTAAGTTCCCTCCCAATCTTCCCTTTCTTTCCTTCTTCAAACTTTCCTTGTACCAAACACGCCCTAAGTATTAAGGTGAGAAGTGAAGGGGAAAATGCAGAAGCCAAATCTAATTGGAGCGGGAATAGATGTTTGTAAGGTGATTTTTACTGGGGTGCAAACTTGCTTAATGAAGCCACAGCAAGCTTGATCTTTTTAGCCAGCTGAAATTTAGTCCAATTTACCTGAATATTTCATATATAAGAGAAATGTCACGGAAAAAATTCACTCATAAACCCTAAGAAAGAAAATGTAATACATACGGATTTTTAATAATTATTTTTTTAAAATAATTTTTACAAGTTTGAGTTTAGTGGTGGGAATGGACTAATTGATATGAATATGTTTGAAATAGTGGTGGCAAATATAGCTCTTCTTTGATCTGATTTTTGTAAACTTAAGATTGGGCAAAAGTCAAATTATGTATGTCCTTGGATCGTGGGTAACCCAACCCCTTTCTTAAAATTTCAATATAAAAAAAAAAGTTAAATGTAATTTATGATTGGATTGATGATAACATAATAATTTTTTTTCAATGTGACTTTTGAACACTTGTTTGGTGATTATATTGAAAAGCAAGTTATATGAAAAATGATTTAAAAGGATATGGATTCATTATATATTGAAAATTTAAATGATAGGGATCTTGTAATACCCCAGGTTTTTTTTATTAATAGTAATAACCCATTTATTTTATTTTATATAGCCTTGGCGGGTCAAATATTCCTAGTCCTAATTGCTTTAGGAATTTCCAGCTTATTCACACCATTAATTGATTGATTGAAATTAATATACCCTATTAATGACATTAAATTCATATAATGATTGATTGATTGGATTTAATATAGATATATATATATATCTCCTATTAATGACATTAATTGATTGATTGAATTTAATATACCCTATTAATGATATTAAATTCACATAATGATTGATTGATTGAATTTAATATACCCTATTAATGAGTTGACAATAGTAAAGAGCCCAACCCATAGCTAACCCTAATTTTTAGTTATAAATAGAGGTCTAGCCTAACCCGAACACTCATATTCTCTTCTACTATTCTATTCTCCTATTCTCTTCTACTATTCTATTCTCATACTCTCCTACTATTCTCTCTTCTATTTCCTTTATTCTTTCTCTATTCTTCTAAGAGGCTAACAAAACGGAGACCAGGTAATCCGAATCCCGTAACAATAGGAGTTAGTTGTTGCATGTCGATCTCGATCTTTGTGAAAAACCCTTAAATGTGTCATTTTGCATTTGTGTATGTATATATATGTTTTCCTTTTCGGTTAGCGGAATTACTTTATGAAAGCAAAACGTCTCACCTCCTTGTATACATATATTTCTCCTTCTTGCTTTGCATTTAACTATTTTGCAAAACCCTTTATCATTGAATATACATGTACACTGGGTGCCTCGGTTTTCGTGATTGAAACACATATTTATGTCCTTTGATTATTATACATAATATATGTACGTCTTGTCTTCTTCTTCTTCTTTGAAATCTATAAATACCTTTCATTAATATGTGTGTATATATATATATATTGAGAAATCCATTTTATTATGAGTGTATTTTGAAATAATTAGACTTTACTCAGATAGGTATTTGAGTTGTAATATGAGTTGGACCTTATATCGAATATTTGAATTATTATACTCTTGAAGAGTTTGGAAAGTTATGATACAAATATATGCAATGAAGGAATTTTTAAATAAGATAATTATGGCAAGATTGATTGAATTTTCTGTTTGTGTGTGATTGTAATAAATTAATGGTGGGAGGATAGCTTGGGACTGCACCTCCCAAGTGATGAACACAACCTTTAGGCTTTATGCCTTCGATATATTATTTGATGTGAACCGATTATATCCGTTCTTCTCAAAGTGGTATCGCGTGGTAACTCGGGATACTAGTAGCAACTTTGGGAAGAGGTGTGCACATTAGGACGAAATGGTTTTATGGCCAATTTGATTATTTGTGGTCGAGCAGGTTTCGGGTCACGGTGGTAGGCAGTGTGCAGGGTCTACCATGGTTCTCTTCCCACTAAATTAAATGGATCAATGGGTTTTAGGGTCCAAATGAAATTAATAAAGATAATGAATAATATTTGATCCGATGTGAATGTATAGATATGATGAGTATTGAAATTGATATTTTAGATTATATATATATATGTAAAATGATATTTTTATCATCATGTAAATATTTTATCTATTATTATTATTATTATTCTATAATATTGGAACTGATAGTTGATTCAATCACTATGTGATTATATTTTTGATTTAATTAATATATATGAGTTGTATAAATTGTGTTTTGATTAGGATTACCACTTTTGCCGATGTTTGTGTTTTGGGTATGACGATCCTTGGGAGCAGATTTTCGATGAAACGGGTTTCAAAGTTAGGGTTGTTGGGGCCACGGCGGTGAGAAGTGAGGAAGAACAATTAGCAATTCTAGCTAGTTTTTATTTTATGCTTGAATGAGACATTTTTATATAAGTTTGAATTTATGTTAATGTAATAAGGTAGCCTTGCACTTGTCCCAAGTACAAGTGCGGCGTAACACTTCCCAAATTTGGTTATTTTCCATTTCGTATTTATTCATAAAGAAATTATTGCGAGTTTTATGTTATTATAATTGTTAGAAATTTGGGGTGTTACGGATCTAAATAAGAGTACTCTGTGTGCGCCAAATTTCTAGGTAGTTGTGTGTAAAGATTTATCGGGATAAGGGTCTTAAATGTCATGGAAGTTTTTGCTCGGGAGCACTGATAAGACGGAAGTTTTTTTTGGACTAAAAATGCCACAGAAGTTCACAAAACGTAGCAATTTTGCCCCTCCGTTAATTTTGATCGTTAAGTTTAACTAAGTGCACACGTGGCATGTCACCTCATCAATCAAAAAAGTTAAGTATAATTTTTGCCCCTGAAGTTTTCGCTGAGGAGCAATTTTACCCCGAAAGTTTTCCCTAAGGAGCAATTTTGCCCCGAAAGTTTATAAAGTGTAGCAATTTTGCTCTTCTGTCCCCAATATTAAATTTGACTATTAAATCAATTAAAGACCACACATGTCATGCCTTGAAAATGTCGAACTTGGAGTCAGAAAATGAGATCTTTAAGATGTTGAGCACAAGGCGACCCGGAATTTGTGGCGGCCTTGGTCAAAGTGATTGAAAGGTCTATCGTAAAACCCAGGAGGAAGCATCACTTATGATCTAAGCAAATGAAACGCAAAATGAGAAATGAATTGTTTCAAAAATTGGTTGATAAAACAAATCAATAGTGATAATATTTACGTTTGTATAGACGATCATTTGCTTAGATCATAAGTGATGCTTCCTCAGGTTTTTGCGACAGACCTTTCGGTCCCTTTGACCGGTTCGGCTTCACAAATTCTAGGCGCCTTGAGTGAACATCTCAAGAATCTCCTTCTCTCGACTCAAGTTTGACCTTTTCAAGGCATGCCATGTGTGGTCTTTGGATCGATTTAATAGTCAAATTTAATATTGGGGACAAAAGGGCAAAATTGTCGCATTTTTTAAACTTCCGGAGCAAAATTGCTTCAGAGTGAAAACTTCTAGGGCAAAATTGCTCCTCAATGAAAACTTCTAGGGCAAAAATGATACTTTTGACTGATGAGGTGGCATGCCACGTGCGTACTCAATTAAACTTAACGGTCAAAATTAACAGAGATGCAAAATTGCTACGTTCTGTGAACTTCCGTGGCATTTTTGGTCCAAAAAAAAACTTCCGTCTTACCAGCTCTCCTGAACGAAAACTTCCATGACATTTAAGACCTTTATCCCAAGATTTATCCATTATTTCTTGTAATCAGGGCCTTAAATACATTCACTGATTTATTTATTTTTTTGCCAACCATATATACATTCTATCTCCTCTCTTTTATTTTTTAAATCGTACCCCTCTCTCTCCCCTCTAAGCAATAGCAGAAGCCCAAAGTCAAAAGTGATAAGCTAGAAAATGTGTCTTAACAAAATACGTAGCTTTTCCTCTGTAAGCCCAACCCAATAGGAAAAAAAAGCTAAACTAAACACAGTTAAAAATAATAATAATAACAATTAAAGTTCCAAATCCGACTTTTAAGTTTTAACCCACAATTCCCCGAAATAGCCATCCCAAACACATTTGCTGTCTCTGGGCAGTTGGTAGTTGGTAGTTGGATGGAACATAAATTCATTTTTATTGTCTAGAATTAGCAATACTTAAAAAAATTTAGTTAATATTAGCTCCAGATCTTATACTTTATGAAATTGTAGGAGTAAATGCTCGGAATCATAGGTTATATTTTTCAATTTGATGCTTTTAAACAAATTTTAAAAAATAAAACATTACGTTTTACCATTATAATAATAGATATAATAATTGCAGATGTGTGTGTGTGTTTATATATGTACATATGCACACACACATATGTTGACAAACATACATATATGTCTACATATGTGTTTATATATAATTATGCAATAAACTACATGTATTTTGTCCCTAATAAAATGAACTACAGTAGTTTATGGTGTCCGGGACGATACAACATCAGAATATAAGCTCATGAGCAATTCTTTGGAAAGTAATAGAAGAGCACGTATTTTGTCCCTAATAAAATGAACTACAGTAGTTTATGGTGCGGGACGATACAACATCAGAATAAACTCATGAGCAATCTTTTACTTTTATATTTATCTTCTATATTTATCCCGTAAATTGAAAAGGCACTTATAAAACATTCTACGGAGAATGAAGAAAAGAGAAGGGCCTAGCTCTGCTAATCATTCCCAACGAAAAGGCTTCTGCAATTACAAAAGCATCCTCCACTACTTGGTTATTTATTGGCTTCGGAAACCTCGGAGGTCTTGACTTCACTAGAACACTGAGATACATAAGGCTTAAGCTGCAAAACAGAATAATATTAATAATCAGCAATGAGCTTGGAATTTATACTACTATATCCGGTCTTTAATATAAGATCTAATTTGATAAAGAAATTAAATTACAAAATGGATCTTATTAAGAAACAAAAGAATACTATTTAACGATTTCGGGTAGAACCACAGGCACACTACAAGTACCAACATAATATGGAGAGACGCAAATATACAGAAAGATACATTTACAGACCTCGAAATCAGTCAGATCAGGGACGACATAGTTTGGCAGCTTTTCTTGCATTACAACATATCCACCTGCAACAAAATGCAAGTATCCGATTATATGCCACAAAATAAAAACACATTATCACCCTTATGTTCGCACCTTTGCACATAGTATTTTACAATGGCTAAAGTGTATAACATGGATCCTAAGTAAGAAAATTGAGTTTTAGAAGCAGGATTGGATTCCCAGGATACAACTTTTGGTCATGCTTGGAGTTATTAAGGGCCATATAACATGCTCTAGCAACAAACTCCAAGATACAATTAATTGAAGCACTTCAAAAAAGGCCACAAATTTAATTGCGCTTGATAAAGATTATGTGAATCACTTGATGTGCTCAAAAGTTGAAAAGGCAAATTGAAACCTTAACCAAGCATATATCATATTCCCTCCGATCCTAATTATAAGACTTAGTTGACTTTTTTGAAGAGGTTAAGGAAGCTAATTAAATTACCTTAGAGTATTTTTATTTTTATTTTTTCCTCAAAACTAATTAGTTTGACTAATAAACTAATATATAATCTAAAAATACACAACATATGAAATGATTAAGTAACTTATTTAGCTTTTTTAATCTCTCAAAAAAAAAGTCAACTAGATTTTATAATTAAGACCGGAGGTAATATAAACAAACAATATCCTGAAATTGACAATCTATCAAGCTTTATAATTTCAAAGTTGTAGCATAAAATGCAGTTCAGTAAAAAACAGCATAAATTCACTGATATAACTCAAACTTTTCCCAGAAGGTAAAGTAGTAGTGACAGATTTCAACAATTTTGATATTCAATTGGCGAGAATACTAACAACAACCAATGCTAAATTAAAAGCATGTTCCCATTATAAACCTCGGAAGAAAACAAAAAAGGGTCTGGCATTCAATCAAGCAATCAGTCAATCCCAAAGATGTGTTGCTCAAACTTACATACTGACATGAAAAATTCTAAAATGGGAGACTAGCAAAAGAGGAACTCATTTGAATATATCTCCACATTCAGAAATAATTATAATATTGGGAAAAAGAGGCAATAATGTCTAAACATATTTACATATTGACCTCCGACCAAACAAATTTTTGGTTGATGTTCCTATATTGGAAATGTGTTTGCTGGAAGTTCCTAACAATAGTTCTCTGCTTCTATTCTATCTCTTGAAATTTAGTAATTCGTAACTGTTCCCCAAAAAGAAAGATGTGCTCAAATATGTTAACAGATTATATAAACCATTACAATGGTCCATCTCCATCCCACATGTGTTGTTCAACAGAGTAAACACTAAGCATTGCAATGTATTTAAGTGAAAGGGGAACAAACCTTTGCGTGTGTGGAAACCAGTAGGCTTGCAATTTTTCCCTTTGTAGTAACCTCGTGGAGCACGTTTTGATGATAGAATGTCAAGGGATGAAGTTCGCTTCCTTCGAAACATCCTTCCTATCCCTAGAATTAGTCCCAAAGGCATCGTATCCCCCGTCAAATGTGACAGAATAAGCTGACAATAGAGAAGGGATGGGTTCAGGAAGAAACATCAGTACTCGAATTCAACGAGAAACACCTTTCAAACCAAGAAAGATCTTAGACGAAAATCATTGAAAGTCTTAGAATAAAACATAGTATGATGAGCTCAGATACAGCTGCCAAGGCCATCAGAAGCAAGAAATAAGGAAATGGACAGATTTTTTTTTAATGCATTTAATGATAACACGAGTATTTTTTTAAAACAAACATTGAAACGATTAATCAAATTCAGGGAGAAGGAAATTCTTTCAGGAGCATATATCATATTCTTGGACCGAAGACGAACTCTAAGGTTTATTTCGACACTTAACTTTGATGGCTCTCACGACAAGGATTAAAAGAAATACAAAGCATTGCCCAACTCCCTGACAAAGTAAAACCAAGCAAGCACTATTTTGATTGGGGGAACGCCATTTCAATACAAATAGAACTGCATGGCATCAAATTCAATATGCAGAATCGCTATCCTGGCAAGACACTATCACCGAAGCAGTTAGATAGTTAATTCACAAATTAGTTTGTTAAACTAGAGATTGGGAAAATTTGTTGGCTTCTTGGGGGGAACTGTGCTGCAAATAGAAAAGGAGAAGTGAAGGCATCTGACGCTCACTGTGATTTCGGTGAGGACTCCCGATCGCCACTAGCCGTCGACAAGGGCACCTTGATGAAAAGAACTGGAAGGAACTAAAGGTGATTTTACTTTCATCATTGGGCCTACTCGGCCCACCTCATCTCAAACAAGTCATGTTGGACTAAATATGGCCTACATTGTGTAACCAAAACCAAAATGTGGCCTGCACTATATCTATACACGTGAGCAATGTTGTCAAAAACGAGTTTCTACATAGACATGGAAAGGGATAGTAGAAATGTAAATTGTAGAAACGAAACAACATGTAAAGTTTCTACTTTCTAGAACTTTCAAACAATGTCATGAAAAAAAATCATAAATCAATAAATTACTACTCAAAATTAAATGGAAAAAAAAAATCATAAATCACTACTCAATGAAAAAGTTCATATTTAAAAGATATAACATACAACTACAAGTCATACAAGAGGTGAGGTCCCATTGTTTTTGCCTATCAGATGCATTAATTATCATGAAGGAATTAGGATACACATGAAATTGAGTAAAACAACATTCATGGTTAAGTGATCCGAATGTTTTTGCCCTTTTTCACTCTAAAATCTGCCACCACTTATCAGATAAATCTGAGTACAGATTCAAAACAATGTGGTGAGGTGAAGATATAACAATTGGTATTTATCAAAAAAGACGATAGAGCAATTGAAGAATGTCATAGAATCTTGACATAGAAACTTCTTGTTTTATTTCTAAAAAGTAGCAGCAAGATGAAAAGGAAGTCACAGAAAATCAATCAACATCCACAAAGAAGAAACAAGTAGGGAGGGAGCCAGTCAGCCAGATATTGCTTCTGTATACAAATCAGAGCACAAAAAACAGCACGTTTATACCACATTCCAGATACACAGGGACAGGGGAACAATTAAAGCACTGTCAAGTGTCAACAGCTAAAGCACAAGAAACAGAAATATCTGGAAGAAACAGAACTTGACAATGTACTCGAACTTGACAAGCTAAACCAGGGCTTATCCTAATTTCTATTTTGGTAACATTTATCCTAAATTCCTACATTATACTCGAATTTTACCAAAGCACAAGCAGAGGAGAGAGCACAAGCAGAGGAGAGAGCACAAGCAAGAGCACGGTTTCAACCTAAATGTCGAAAATAGAAATCGCAATCTGGACCTGGTAGCTAGTCAAATAACTGAGAAGAGGAAATACTTGATACTGAAAGAAAGTGAGAAATGAGCAACTTGGTGATGCCGATGGTTTGGGTCCGAGCAGAGGAGCGAGCGAGACGATTTGGGTCCGATGATGCCGATGGATGATGGATCGGTAAACTTTATAGCCTCTCAAGGGCGATGCCGCGACGCCGATGATGCCGATGGTTTGGGTCCGATACTCCGATGGATGAAGATGGCAAGGCAACCCCAGAGTCCACACTCAGTCTCAGTCGCTCACGATACCGAAATAGGAGAATAGGGTTTTCAATTTCAACTTGTCCCCTTTTTTTTGTGTGTGGTTCAGTTAAAAGCGGGGGACACTATAAAAAGTGCGTTTTTACCGAGTTTACGGTTTTTTTTTTTTTTTTTTTTTTTGCCAAAACAATCTAATTTTATTAATCAAAGATTACAATCACTAATACTCAAAGCCAAGAAACAATCAAAAAAACTAACGGTATAACCTACCACACAGTGGCGGAGCCAGGAATTTACATTTGTGGGTGCACAATTCGTGAGGGAATTCGGGAGTAGCGCCCCAAAATTTTTTAAATTATGAATTTTCTAAATCCTAACAAATTTCATCCGATGTCAAGAGGCACAAACTATCCATCACACTTCTGTAAGAAAAAAAATTAGGTGACCAAAGAAACAACATCTAACAAACTCCTAAAACTGTAATTCATGGAGGAAGAGCTGGAAGACAGAGAAACGACATAAATGAAAATTACCTTAGAAAGCACGGAAGCTGTGGATCTGGAACTGAGAGATTTGGAGAGTAAGGGAAGCTATGGATCTGAAACGGACAGATAAAACAAGCTTACCACCAAGTTTCATGGTCAAAAGAGATCATATGTCCTAATTGTACCTCACACCAAATTAGTGCTCCAATTGCTAAAAATCTGTTTTCAGTAAAATGGGACAGCACCTCTCTTAATGCACTAAAACTTTTCTAACTTTATAGCCATCTACTAAATCATCATTTAGGTGACTCTAACCATAGTTCAAGCATCTAAAACAATGATTCGATAATTCATATGGCTACCTCTATAAGTATGGATTCCCAACTTTAAGAACATCATTCAAAAACTTAGTTTGAAACTTTAGAATAGCACCTATATCACACCTTAATATACATCTGAGGCTTCTAATACACACATATCTATATCTTAATTCTCTTTTCCATTCCAAATAAAATCAGTACCAGCAGCATCCCTTGAAGCTTCAACTTCTTTTACAGACACAAATAAACATTCCCCCACCCACACATATCAGCTCATGTCTTCAGCATTTAAACCATCCTCTTTGCAACTTTATTGGTTTAGCCTCAAGGAACAAACCCCATATAACAGCAAATGAAAACCCCTCTGGAACAGAGACACAGGTTCAGACCTTACACCGTACTAATATTCCCTTACAGCTGCTATTACACTGTGTCTCTATATATGCATATATCTATTTTCAGTTCCAAGTAGAATCAACATCATAATAAAACCTTTAAAGCTTCAGTTTTTATGGACAGCATAAGAGACCAAAATAAGCTCTAAACCATCTTTAACATATTATCAACAATTTTATTTTCCTTATCCTTAATTTCAGAGAACTTAACGCCTTAGACTTAGAGACAGCAAGCATTCGATACAAAAATCACAAACCAGAACAAATCAAACACATGAAGCACTAATTTCTTTTGCTAAAAGCTTTAATTTTAACTTATCTTTCATTTACGCGGAGGTTTCCTTCTCAAAGCTTTAATTTCAGTCACTCCTCTCACCCCAAGCTGCAGCAATTCAACAAAATTGAAAGTTGAAAGAGGTTGAGGAGACTCACCTTACTTGGTTTCTGGTATTTCTTGCAGCGATCGGCCTCTTCCTTCCTCTTTCCGGTGATCGCTGGTTCTCTCTCGCTCTCGGATTTGGAGAGTAAAGGAAGAGCGGCGAAAGGGGAAGAGGATTTGGAGAGTAGTGGAAGAGAACGAGGAAGAAGGCTACGCGATTATTTGGAGAGCAGAGGAAGAGCGGCAAACGGGGAAGAGGATTTGGAGAGCAGAGGAAGAGAACAGGGGGAAGAGGGCGACGCTGCTAGGGTTAAGAGAAAATGAAAATAAAAAACAACAATCTTAAAAGGAAGAGAGGGTGGAGGGCGACGCTGCTAGGGTTAAGAGAAAATGAAAATAAAAAACAACAATCTTAAAAGGAAGAGAGGGTGTTCGAACAAGGGACCTTTAGGTGTACGTAGCGTTATAACCAACCGCACCATCCAACCAAGTTGTGATAAGATTCCTTCAAAAACTATTTATTCTCAAATATTTGTGGGTGCACTTGCCCCCATAGAAACAAGTGTGGCTCCGCCAGTGCTACCACACATCTTACCAAACACAATCCTATACAATAAACCTATACCAGTATACTATCAGCAAAGAAATTGAAAACAAACCAGCTAACCAGATTTATACTAAGAATAACGCAAGAAAAAACCGGCAGCATCTATCAGCAAGCAACAGACGCTGAGGCTAAAAAATCAGCCAATACCTTCCCTATCATACCTCCTCTACGCACAGCATGCCTTATTCCTGTCATCTCTGGGGAGCATCGAATCCTGGGCTAAAAACTTGCATAAAGAGGATGGGACACAAGCCAGCCAATCATGCTGAAACATCCTCCTTAAAGACCCACGCTAAAAAATCGGAGACTTATTTCCTTGTCTTGCAACAAAGAGAAAGGGACACACCATCCATTGACTCTAGCATCCCAAAGATTTCGGCTAGCAAATCGCCTGCTAATCGCCACTCACAGCCCTCTAGAGATCTACCTTTCACCAATCTGTATAAGTATTCACAGTCAGATTCAAAAATAACCTGCGAGTCAGGGAACATACCACGAAGAAGTAATGCTTCCTTCAAGGCCATGCACTCGGCCATGAAGGGAGAATCAGCCAACACCGGTTTTGCCACACCGCCAACAAACTCACCCCTATCATTTCGACAGACCACCCCAATCCCAGCCTCATCAACAGACCCATGAAAAGCTCCATCTGAATTGATCTTAAATGAACCCGAAGGAGGTTTCTCCCATGCCAAGTTTCGGACCACCCTCTCAGTAAAAACTCTCTTAGAATTAGCCTCACCTTTCCTCTTAGACTTCCAAAACTCCTTAACCTAAGAGGAAACCAAGCGTACCACAGTATTTGCATCAAATTTCACCCCATTGAACACCCATTCACAACGCATTTTCCAAATCCACCAGCATGTGGCTGCAAAAAGTAACTTGCCAAAGCTGTCTAGTGCACCCCCATCTCCCAGCATATCAACAAGGCAGTCCTCGCAGCGTTTTACAGACCACTTATTAAACCTAAGACCCAAAGGACTCCCAAACCAGCAACGTTTAGTCCATGGGCATAAGAATAATAGGTGCTCAATGGATTCATTTTCCACTAAACAGATGGGACATAATGGATTTGCAGCACATTTCTTTTTGAATAGTGCTTCCTTAGTAGCAATCGCCCCTGATCCTATTCTCCATAAAAACTGGTGAATTTTTTGGGGCACTATAACCTTCCAAATATATTTCCACAAGGACTTAGGGATTGTAGATGATGGACCTGGATCCTTAGGTTTGAAGACGTCCGCATCACCCCTTGCCACTAAGTAGCCTGATTTGACCGAGTACCTCCCATCTTTGCTTGCCCACCTTGACCACATCGGTGCGCTCATTCACCGCTATGGGGATTTTCTTTATCGCCGATCTCGTTTGGTTAATTTTAGAAACAATGGGACTTAGCTCCAAAGCTGCCATCTTTATGAGGTGCGCAACCCTCGCCTTGTCTTTGTCCTCCTCCATCTCAGCCTCTAACTACAGCATCAGCCCTGAACCACTTTCAATCCAGGGTTCATTCCACACACTGATGGACCTCCCACTTCCCACCTTCCAGCTTATTTTCTCCAGCAATAAATCCCTCCCTTCTAGGAGGCTTGACCAACCCCATGATGCATGATTCCCTTTTCTAGCTTTGAGAAAGGTGCTTTTAGGGAAGTAAATCCCTTTCAAGATCCTACACCACAAATCATTGGTTGTTGAAGCAATCTCCAAGCTGTTTTGGCTAATAAGGCCTTGTTAAAGCAAAGGAGGTCACGAAAACCCATACCCCCTTCCATCTTTCTACGAGTCAACAATTTCCAATTCTTCCAATGAATAGAGCCTGAGTCACCTTTCTGACCCCACCAGAAATTTGAGATTAGACAGTCAATTTCCGCACAAGATTTCTTGGGAAAGAGGAAATATGTCATTGGGTAGGTAGGTATCACATTTGCAACCGCCTTTATCAAGACCTCACGACCAGCAAATGTAAGTAACCTCTGTTTCCAGCCTTGAAGTTTTAGGCCAATTTTGTCCCTCACAAAAGCTAAGGCTGCCGCCTTAGAATGCCCCCAAATTACCGGTAAGCCAAGATATTTCCCCATGTCATCTGAATATGGGACCCCAAGGCAAGACAATACTTCCTCCTTCACATACTCTGGTGTGTTAGCCGAGAAGTAAATGCTAGACTTCTCTAAATTAACCAATTGACCGGAGGCAGCACAGTAAACTTCTATGATTTTTTTGAGGACCTTACAGTTCACCTCCTCTACACTAGCAAACAGAATTGCATCATCTGCAAAGAAGCAATGAGATAAGGACGGAGACGAGCGTGTCAACTTCACCCCTTTCAGCTCCCGGTGTTCAACGTGGTACTGCAGCATGAGTGATAGAACCTCATATGCCAAGATAAACATGTAAGGGGATAAGGGATCCCCTTGCCGCACACCCCTCCTCGGTCTGAACTCATCCACCTTATGCCCATCCACTTGGAGGTTGAAGGCAGCAGATGTAATGCACCTCATAATACGATTGACCCACCCCTTACAGAAACCCATCTTAACCATTACGGCCTCCAAAAAATCCCACTCAACCCGGTCGTAAGCTTTATTCATATCAATTTTCAGTGCTAATTCCCATTTCCTGCTTGCTTTCTTATGCCTTAGGTAATGAAAGGCTTCATGAGTGATCACTATATTATCTTGTATCATACGACCAGCTATGAAGGCTCGTTGATTCGGTGAGATGATCTTGTTCATCAATTTCTTCATTCGATTGGTTAGGAGCTTTGCAATGATTTTGTAAGAGACATTGCAAAGCCCAATTGGTCTAAAGTGGTGTACCCCTTCCGGTTTTTCAAGTTTAGGAATGAGAACAATATTAGTTGAGTTGATCGGGAATAGGTCTGAACTTCCTTCAAAAAATTCCTTTACCATACTGCACATTTCCTTGTTGACTTCCATCCACGAAGCTTGATAGAACAAGCCTGAATATCCATCTGGACCGGGAGCCTTATTGGCACCAATCTGAAAAACAGCCTCCTCAATTTCCTGGTTGCTGATTGGCCTTATTAAAGACTCATTATCCACATCTGTAACGACGGTTTTCACGTATGACAGCACCTGATCCATGGGTCTGGGCCCAACAGAGCAGAAAAGCATCCTGTAGAAGGTGCTGAAAGCCTTGTTGATCTCAACTTTATCCTCTAACCAGCCATCGTTATCGCTCTTCAACCTCAGAATCTTATTTCGTTGCCTCCTCTGGATCACACTATTGTGAAAGAATTTCGTATTTTTATCTCCACAATTGAGCCAAGAAATTCTTGATCTTTGCCACCAATAAGATTCCTCCATAATCCACGCATCTTCCATCTGCCTTGTCAGGTCCTCAATTACATTCAGATTATGGGAGGTGAGGTTGCCCATCATACATTGATTAAGTTTCTGTCTTAATAGATCAATGGTTTTCCTGAAATTAGGAAATGCGTTTCTACTCCAGGTCATTAATTTCCTTCTACAAATTGACAAACTGTTTACCACATCGACAACCCGTCGGCATTAATCAACGCAAATTCGCCAACCCTCCCCACTATGCTAGGAAGTCTTCATGTTGAGCCCAAATCACTTCAAACTTGAAAGATCTCGGGATTTTCTCCTCACAAAAACAACAATCGGCTAGGATGGCATGATGATCCGAGTTTACATTTTCGCACGCTTTTATCACCTCGTTTTTGCTCTAGACCGTGTTTACCTATGTCTTTAGCATGTTTTATCCTAATAAAAATGTAAAAACACTAGTTTTTAATAACATTGCGCCTAGTGTTCACGATTTTCCCATCCAGATTTTGAGCAAATTGGGATTTGAAAAATTCGGGATCGGGAATGAGACTTTCCCATCCCATTTCTAATCCTAAATATATATATATATATATATATATATTTTTTTAAAATTCCCGATATCTAAAACTATCCCGAATAAATATATATATATATATATATAGTATTTTTTTTTTATAGAATTTTGATGAATTTTTTATTTTAATTTTATTTAAATATTTGTATTGGACTAATTTATACAATATGATATTTATATCTTAGCTATTCTAAAGAAAATATAGGAAATTGAGCCAAAGTCATGGGAGGGGGGGGGGGAAGCAAAAGAAATTAGAAAATCTTGATCCCGTCCCAAAAAATTCTGAACCTAATCGGGACTGAAAATTTTTGGAATCGGGATTGGAAGTGATTTCCCTTCCCAAGCCCTTCTTCGGATCGAGATTGGGAAACCTGTCTTGTCCTAAGAACACCCCTATATACGCATAATGCCTTCTTAATTACTTTTTTTTTCCCTCTTATGAATTAGTAAAGCTTGATTGGGAGGGGTAAAAAATATTAGCATGCACTTCAGCTTAACGCCCAATTCTCCCCTACTTTATAAATTTTTTTGAGATACATAAATTTTCTCAAGCTTTGGTGATAGAGGAGCGTAAAGGGTAAAGTGATGTATAAAATGTTGATTTTATACTATTTATTATTTTTTCAATAACGGGTTTTTTAATACTTATAGGGGGAAGGTTTTGGTCCCCGTAATTTACTGGCAAACTAAATGCGAGACCGTGCGATGCACGGGTGCAAGTCTAATAAAATGACCTATATTGCTATGTTGTAATGTTATTTAAGAATGTATCAATTGTATTTGCAAATATTTTATATTAAAATGCATCAAATTGTTTTTATCACCATATTATCATGTTGAAAATTTTATAAATTCTTGTAAAGATTGAAAAAATTCATTAATTTTCTAGAAAACTGCAAAATATAATTTTTTTTGATATAATGGAATATGGAAATATAAGTTCATATACAATGATTACAAATTTCATTTTATATACCATCCATGTCGATTTCCTCAAACTCTAATGGCGACACAAACAGAAACAAATAATTGATGCATAAATGTGAATGTGTGTTACCAAGAACATAAAATAAGAAAAAGTTATGAATTTAAGTAATGCAATAAAAAATTCCGATGAAGATGAGGATGAGTACACAAAAGGGGAAAAAATAATTTAGAAAACATCGACGAAGATGGAAACACAAATAAAAGATACCAGAAGATATGAGTAATGCATTAAGGGATGCAATGTAAAATCAATATTAATAACATGAAAAGCCAAAAAGGTAAGGAAAGAGTGGAAGATGGCCAGTTTGATGATTTACTGTTGAAGATCATCAGTGAGGACATAGAATGCAGAGCACAAATCCGAAGTGCACCCCAATATTTATAGCATGAGACATAACTGCCACGATCACTCCCACCATAATGATATCACGATCCATAGCTCTGTGCGCACGACGTCGCTAACACGACATCATGGGGAATTAGGGTGTGCACACGACAACATGAAGAGGCCAACTTCAATATATATATATATATATATCCAGATTTAAATTAAGGGTAATACTATCTTTTGGCCCTTCAAAATTAAAATTTACTTATATAAGAAGACAAATAAATAGGGAATTATCTTAGTTAATTTATTTGGAATTTGAATCCCTATATTATCTCTAACTACATCTCATATATTTGTTTTAGGAAATAAATTATATATATATATATATATATATCTATCTATATATAAATTTAAATTAAGGGTAATACTTTCTTTTGATCCTTCAAAATTAAAATTTACTTATATAAGAAGACAAATAAATAAGGAATTATCTTAGTTAATTTATTTGGAATTTGAATCCCTATATTATCTCTAACTACATCTCATATATTTATTTTAGGAAATAAATTTTGAAGATTATAACATGAAAAAACACGATCCCTAGCCATGTGCGCACGACGTCTCGCTAACATGAGATAATGGAGAATTAGGGTGTGCGCACGACAACAAAAAGAGACCAATTTCCATATATATATATACATACCCAAATTTAAATTAAGGGTAATACAATCTTTTGGTCCTTCAAAATTAAAATTTACTTGTATAAGAAGACAAATAAATAAGGAATTATCTTAGTTAATTTATTTGTAATTCGAATCCCTATATTATCTCTAACTACATCCCAATATATTTGTTTTAGGAATTAAATTTTGACTAAATAAATTTTGAAGATTAAAACATGAAAAAACAGTAAATTCAATTGCGTTTATTGATGAAAAAATATTGAGTTATTATTGAGAAAAAAATAAGATTGGTAAAATAGTCTGTAACTACCTTTCCCATTATCTTTTTTTCATCTTTTTTTTTATTAGTGTTTTGAACTTATTATTTTGTCAGCCAGAGAGATGTTTATCGCTATACTTTTGCTAATGTATTTACTGACAACGTAGTTCAAATATTAAGAGGATGCGTTTAATATTTGAAATCAATTAGGGGAGACGTACAAATTTATTTATTAACAAAATAGTTCATATATAAAGAGGGAGAATGATGGTTAGTTTTTTTTTTTTGATAAGAATGTGATACCTCAACTACCTCCTACTAGGGTATTACACGTTACAATCCCGACGGAGGATAACCTCAAGAGCCTCGAAGGCGATACACTTCATGGAACCCCATCCCGATTCTAGTCCCTCTAATGCTAGAAAGTCACCGCTTTGTTCGGGACCGAGGCACATACACCACCTTAGTTTCCCACTCCATCTGCAGTAGTTGCTTCACCTCGTCCGAATGTCGGAGTCACGGTGAGAACCTCCCGTGCATGCGAAAGTAATGTAATACACTCCATAGAATCGATTCCAACCAAACCTTCCGAAAGCCCATCGCCAAGCGGTTTTGAGGCTCAATAGGCAAGCCCACGCTTGGCAGTCAACTCATCGCCCCTTTCAATAGAGTGAAAGAATCCCCTAAGAAAGGAGCCGGAAGAACTTCGAATGATCCCTCCATGGGCTCCCTTATTTGTAGTTCTAGAATAGGCACCATCCACATTCACCTTTACCCAAAGCTTCTGGCGGATGCCAAAACCCACGACTAGTAGTAAGAGTAATGTCGTTAAGTGGCATACCTGTTAGACAATTATTCATACTATTCCTACTCTCCAACATCGCATTCGTGGTAGCAATGATGTTACTATTAGGGGTGAATTGCTTCTCAAACACAAATAAGTTCCTTCGCTTCCAGATCCACCAGCATAGTATAGTGAATCGGGACGCCCATTCCTTATTCGCATTGCTTTTACCACTAATTCGAAGGTGGAGGATAAAACAAAGACAATTAAAATATTGACAAAAAAAAAAGATACTAGTTCTAAGGAGAGATGGAAGGAAAGTTGTTACAAAACATTTTAAAATATTAAAGTGAAAATGTGAAAAATCAGATGAAGGGTTACCTTATTGGTTAATCTAAGAAAGAGGATAATTAAGGGAGTTAATAGAGATATTTATTCCAAGAAACTGTATGCATAAATTAAAAATAATAAGTAAATGGTTTTACTTTAACAGATAATAAAACAAAGAAGACAAGTGTAAAGAAGAAATGGTGGGCATGAATTATAAATTATAAATAATAAATAAATGGAGTTATTTTAGCAGTTGGTAGAATATAAAAGACAGGTGTCAAACAGAAAGCTGCTTACTACTCTGTTTTTATATAAGTAATAAGATGTGGAATCAATACCCGTATATTTGTATATCCATCCTCATACTTTACAAGGTTGCACTGAAACAAATGTTATACGTTGTCAAGCACGAGGCTGAAGGCGTTGCCAGGATGGAAAAATCAAAGATTTGAAGTAATTTATGACCTGAAACAAGAGGTTGAGCATACACCGACGGAAAGACCATTTAAACAGGTACAAGAACAAGTCGCAAATGCGGCTGCCAAGCCAACAAGACAATAATGGAGAAGGCACCAATGTTGGAGTCTTGGGAAAATTTAGCAAAATAATGTTTTTTTTTAAAAAAATTATCAGATTGGAGCATGTCAGAAACTAATTAGCGATCTAAGGCAGTCAATGACGTCCTTTGACCGATGCCATTAACTGCGTCAGGTGACAGACGCCACGTGACAGTAGCATCTGTCCACAGACGCCACCTCTGCAGGTGGCGTCCCTCCATTGACGCCAATTGTGGCGTCCATTAAAGGTGTATTTAATGCCCCAAAAACCGCCGGATGTGTGAGAGAAAGGAAATAGGAAATTATGATATGGAAAAAGGAGTACCTATGGGATGTGTAATTAGCGCTGGATGTGGGGGAAAGAGAAAAAAAAGGTGTCAATTCAATAGTAATTAAAGATGGAGAGAGAGTGTGTATCACGTGGGTTGAGGCATAGATTACTCGACATTTTTTTTCAAATGCTTCCCATCGTACCTGACAGAAGTAGAAGCCAAAAGGAAAAGAAAACACAATTTCTCCAAAATTTAGCTTGGCATCCGGATAGGAGTGTGAGAGGGAGGCGAAATTTAGAAAACTCAAGATCGTTACTTGGCGTCGATGGGGGGACACCACTGCCGGAGGTGGTGTCGTGGATAGACGCCACATCGTCACGTGGCGTCGCCACTGACGAAGTTAATGGCGTCGGCCAAAGGACGCCATTGACTGCCTTAGATTGCTAATTAGTTTTTGACATGCTCCAATTTAATAATTTTTTTTAAAAAAAAAAATTATTTTACTAAATTTCCCTGGAGTCTTGTGACAGAACTCATCCGATGGGAGCATTTGAGGAAAATAAAACCTCGTGTTGGAGGAATAATTATTTATAATGTTGCAATATCTTTGATAAAAAAAGTCCCCACCAACTCCATGGTACAGGAGTTGATTTCGTGTGGTAGGTTCTTCCTCCTTGTTGCCGTGATTCCAGATTTGATTACTCTTCAGTTTTCTCCCTTACATGTCGTTGGAAACTACGACTAAAATTTTATTAATTCAATACTAATCTTCTTAAGCGAGTACTACAGGCTAAACACCTGAAATTAAATTGGAAAAACACAAACAAAAATATACGCCTGGGCTCTCCACACTCCACAGTATTTCACTGGCAATATGCTTATCATAAAATCACGGTTCCAAGTGGGAGTGACGCGTTCGTGATTTATTTCCCCACATCTAGACTTATCAATTCGATAGTTTTCGTGTAAGAGACTCTAATCTATACGTCTTCATCAGCTGACTAATACCAATAGGCAATGTTGGGCATGCTGAAATAATTGTTCTCATCGGAAGTATCCTGTTCATGTCTAATTCTATCAGCTTAATTGACTGACTTATTTTAAGTTATTACTATGACTACGTATAAAATATATTCACTTTTGTTTCTGACAAGTGACAGCACCACTTTTGAGTCATTAAAGGGGACCAGGAAAGAAAACGTGAGCGGTGAGCCAATTACATTATATTTAGAGACGACATTTAAGAGCTTTCAAAAATCAGAGTATGGGAGTAAGAATAACACTTTTTTATTGGCCTTGCTTTGACTTGCGTAGACACTGATTCACTGCATAAGAAACCAACAGTTCCTGAAGCATATTAAAAATAAATAAAATAATAATAATCGCCAATTACATCACTAGACGCCAGTTTCAGGATCAGCACGAGGACGATCTTCACCAACCTGGGCAACGTTGAACCTCATCCACTTCTTTGACTTGCATATGTTCATGAGAAAGAAAAAACCAATCCCCGCCACAGTCATGATACCAGTAACCAAATAAACAACCTTGGTAGCTATAACGATTATCAATATCAAAAACGCAGATGGTATCAAGCACATAATCACCAGTAATGGTAACTTCACGGGCACCCGAAATGGCCGCTCAAGCATAGGCAACTTCCATCGCAACCAAAGAAACGAAGCAAATTCCAATAACATGCCCAAACTGTACAATAAATTCCCAGAGGCGATGATATCTTCGAAATCCATGAATGAGACTCCAAGTACTATTATGGTTGAAATCAGAATTCCCACCCAGGGTGTGTTGAACCTTTTAGATCGATTGCCCAAAAAGCAGGGCAGGACTCCGATATCTACCATGCCGAAAAATTGATAAGCACAACTGCTTAGCTGCGCTTCAAACAGCCCAATCGCCGATAAAACTGAACCAAATTGAATCCAGTACTTCAGCCACTTTCCGGCTATCATTTCTGCGGCTTGAGCATGAAACCCAGTTTCCCATTGAGTCTGAACCAGAGGAACGGCTCCGGTGACAGCGACGAGTGGGATCAGATAAGAAACGCAAGTAAAAATCACTGCAATCAAAAGAGCCAGGGGGAATGTTTTCTGGGGTTTGTCCACTTCTCCTGCTACAGTACTAACACTATCCCAGAAGTTCAAGTTCCAAAACAGAGTGTTGAAGAATAAAGTCCAATCCTTCTTCACCCCCTTTTGGCCTAAACTGAGCCATCTAACGGGACGAATTTTGGGAATTGCAATAAGAGACATTAATATAAAAGGCGCAAGCGAAATAACAGCAAGTATAACAGCAGTATACCCAACAATCGCCAGACCTGTATAATTGAGAAATGAGAGAGCCAGGGTAAAACCTATTATGGCGGTGTGGCGAGGCCAACCAGATTCGAGAGCGGGAATTGCCTTCTCGACATAGTTAATGCCAAGAGCAGGGAATGAAGCAATATTGACGACGCCACAGAGGAATTTCCAGGTGCCCATGAGAGAGCCCCAGAAAGGGCCAAAAGCACGGTCAGCCCAGATGACGAATCCACCATTGCCAGGAAAGGCGGTGCATAATTCGGCAGTAATAAGAGCTTCTGGGACACTCCAGATGAAAGGGAAGACAGTGAAGCCGATAATTGCCAAAAGGGGTCCTGCAGCTTGGACTGCCGGCTCCTCGCCGTACGGGCCGCCGGCAACTTCAAAGTATATGAGGAAGACGAGCGGGATGAGACTAAGCTTTTTTGCTCGGGACACGGTCGCAGCCGCCGGGGCTTCCTTGGTACTCATGGTGCTTCGGATTGGCTTTCGCCTATTCTCTCCTCTTCTTCCACGAGTTGTCGGAGCAAGAGCTTATAATCTCAACTACCACACTGGAAGCATGTATATCCGTTCCGAGATCTTGGATCCCATGGAAGTCAATGCAACCTTTTTTTGACCCGATAATAAGGCATACTTTATTACTTTCTATGGTTGTAATTTTATCGGAGGAGTAATACTGATTCCGACCCCGTAAAGCGGAAATTATAAGATATTGTATTTTAAAATACACGGGTTTGATTTCTCTTATAATCTTTTTCTTATTATTCATTATCATTTCTAAATCATATTTATCTAATCAATCACAATACTACTTTATTATCTCTCTCATCTCCCAATCAATAGCCTAAATAGGCTAATGAGAGAAAATAAAAAAGAGGATGAAAAGAAGATCCTCTTCCAAAATATACACCCCAACAACCAACGTCAAAAAAAAATCTACACCCTACACAAGAACTAGATTTTTATTTAATCAAAATATAAGACCGACATACCTACAGATATTTAGACTTTGTTTGGGAGTTTCATTTTGGAGGGAATAGAAGGTTTTAGTAATCCCTTCCCTTGATATATATAAGGGGAGGGAATACCAAAACCCTCCATTCTCTTTCCTTTCCCTCCAAAATGGAACTCCCAAACAAAACCTCAAGGTCTATTTCGTTTGAGGGGATCAGAGGGAAAGGGAGGAGGATGGAGGGACTTTGGCCCCCTCCCCTCATTTGGTTGATGATGTTTTTTAGGAGGGGAGGGGCAATTTTTAAAATTTTTCCCCCTCTCCCCTCAAAAACATCACCCCCAAATCGGACAGATTTGGAGGGATTATTAAAATAAGTGTGTCAATAGACTAATATGCCCCTAAAATTTTTCTATTATTTCTAAAATACCCTTATACCCCTTTTTAAGTTACCCATGATGACGCCTCCCATATCGAACCATATACCCACATTGACCTTACTGGATATGTTGCTTCACTCTTCTTCGGGTACCTCCTTATCGGCACATCATCCACTAGGAACTTGAAATTAGTATTTATTCGTTTTATTCATTTTTCTATATATGGCGTAGCAAGTGGATATTTGTGTTACTGACATTATTTCCTTAGGGCTCCAGAGTATAGCGTAGCAAACCAGAGATGGAACTTCATTTCCCTGCCTATGATTTTGTCGTCACCACTCCCTCTTATGTACACATTTGTTTGCAGAGTATAAGGTTATCCAAATGTTGTCCCCCGAAATTCTATGTCGACTTCATCGTGGAAGCCTGGATGTGCTTCGTTGTTTGAAAGCTGCAACATCAAAAAATTAAGACCTTACTATGATTAATCACTTAATTTATTCAGCAACCAATAATAAGATAATCATTTGGCCATATCTTGCGTAGAAAGCTGTGATAACTCCAGCAATATAGCCCGGTTGGAGCTTAATAGAAGCACCAAAGTACCCAGACCGAAAGGGACGAACCGACTTGAACCCACTTACGATGAAAAAAGAATGCTAGCTTAGTTGTGCGATTTGGCTTGACTGAAAGGCAGTTCCTGGAAAGATTTGTGGAATGTTTGGAGGAGCATAATCATCGTCTATTGAAGCTATATGAAAAGAAATTGAAGAATGATGGAATGCCAAGTGCTTGAAATTGTGAAATTTTAATCTTTTGTATGTCAGCCCCATTTTGTAATTTTTTTTTTTTTTTTTTTTTTTTTGCGTCAGTGTTCTTATCGTAACACTTTATGAACCAATCTGTACTTTAACCCTTTAAACTAAATCAAAACATAATTCTTTTTACCAAATCACTTGTCAATAATATAACTAAAAATATAACTGATAAACGCTCTAAACTTATTTTAGATTTTAAACCTATTTATTTAACTTGATTGAAGAAAAGTACATTAAGTGTATAAGTTTAAATAACTAATTTTTTTAAAATAATATATTGAAAAAATTTGACAAAGCCAATGACTTTGTAGCCGGTGAAATGAAAGTTCCTTTGTAGATAGAAGTTTTTTTATATTATTACCCAAGTATTTGGTTCAAAATTCGGGTTACCCCTCTCAATATAAGTGTCTCTACTGAGACTCGAACTCGAAACCCAAAGGGATTAAGAAAGTTGGTTAAGTTAGTTAGTATGACTTGTATTTTTTAAAATCCCCTAATTATCTTCCTTAATTCCCCCCAATCCCTTCTCTTCCTTGATTATTGTTGATGGAGCATCAATGAAAATCTCTCCCCTTCTCCCTAAACCAAACAATGTAACATTAAAATCCATATTATAATATAAGGGTAAAGTTGTCAATGTGAAAAAAATTCCGCTCCCCTCCCCTCCTAAACCAAACAAGGTAACATTAAAATCCCTTTCATCCCCTTCCTTCTGATCAATCCAAACAAGGTAATGTTAAAATCCCTCCATTAAAATCCCCCTCCCTCTCCCCTTCATCGAACCAAACAAACCCTTAAAGAAAGGTTCGATGCGGTGGCGGAATCGGAAAAGGTTTTGACGTGAGGTAAAAAAATAAATATATTGAAATATTTAATATTTATTAAATAATATCACATAATATTGAAATTATAAATAAATAATAAACGACAATTATAAATCATAATAAGATATAAGATGATGCTAACCTTTTTTCGGTAGGTATCTCAAACAACAATTTTACTTTTCAAACCGATTAAAATTATAAGATAATCAAATAATAAACCCAAACCGATTAATCAAAGCACAATATTACCACAATATATATATAGTCATTTATCGTCAAAACTCAAGACTCTTCCAAAATCATAACCTCAAAAATTTCACTAATCAGAACAATATTACCCTCATCAGAAAAAGGAAAATACATAGAATAACTTTCATAAAATGAGTGAGGTGAAAAGAAAATGATTTTGAGTACCTATTTAATCCTTAAAATGAAGATGAAAATTGGGAGCCCAAGTAGAAGAAGTTTGATGCCTCTAGACCATCTCATGCTCACAAAGAAAATGATAAAAGGAAAGTATGGTACGTGCAAGCTAAAAGGCCACGACACCTTCAATTATTATTATCATTCATTTTTTTAATAGGCCACAGTTTTTTAAGTCAAAATAAGATATAAGATGATACTAACATTTTCGTAGGTATCTCAAACAAAAATTTTACTTTTCTCTTACGGTACCCAATGAGTAATGAACCAAATATTGTTATAATAAAAAAAGAAGTGTACTTATGGAGAAAATAAAAGATTAGGGGTCAAATTATTAACTAAAATAAAATATAATACAAAAATACATACAAATAGATAAGATAAAAAAAGGTCGGCCCCACCGGCCATAAGATAGTTCCATGTAACATCCTCCATTTTAAAAGACAATTTATTATTTATTAACTTGATTAAATCATTTATTAAAATATTTTATACGCAGTTAAGCTTTGGATTTTACTAGGCCCATATTTTAAAACTAAATATTGCTTTAGAATTTGCAAAAATATCCAAAATATACTAGAATATGCCAAGTGAGCCCTAATGACGTGGCAATATACAATAATTCAACATATACCAAAAAGGTGGAAGCACTACTGTTAGCAAAAGTAACTTAAGCTTCCGAAGCCTTCCTTGATTGACCCACACAAGAACTCCCACTTGAAAAATATTTGTAACCATTAATCCAACTCATTGTAAATGCTAATACGTACTCGTGAGGTGCCAAATGGAACATTTTAAATAATGAGCACTACATATCAAATTTATAGAGTTGTCGATCACAATTTCTGTAATAAAATTTCATATCATGAATCACATATATATCATGCCAAACAACATATTGAAACTCTGACAATCCTTATCACCCCCACCCTTATTACCGTTGACAGAACCTATGGGTTATAACATAGTAGGTATAGTCTCTATGACAAGACTGCACCAAGCTTTCTAATAATGAGGTATAATCCAATCAAAGACTATAGAACTCATATCGGACCACTAATAATGAGGTATAATCCGGTCAAAGACTATAGAACTCATATTGGACCATGGGTTCCCTTTCCTTCGAATATGGAAAAGTGCCATTGTCCCAATGGCTGACCCTTAACCCGGCCAAAGTAAAAAGGTGACATCAAGAGCCCTAAAAATATCAAGCCATCCACTGTGCGGGATGACGCACTTTGTGGTCAGAGACATGAGGATTAAAAAGAACGTCAGATCGTAAAAGGGTTGTTAGAGATCACCTTCAACGTCTTGGCTTGGGCTCCATCGACGATAAGTTGAACCAAAGTAAGAGAAAATGGAAATATCTAACCGTGGGAGCATGGTCAAAACCAGATTAGAAAGTGAAGTATCTGATTCAGATGAAGGAGAAGGGGGCGACATTGATCTTATCGTTCAAAGTGGGAAAAACGTGAGGAGGAGTTTGGGGGTAGCGTTGATCTTGCGTGGTTGAAGATGGAGGTTCGGAAATGTCTGTGAGGCCTCGGAGGTAGATGCCCATGTCGGCAACGCCGCATCTGGTGTCTATATCGACAGCGTTGGGTTCGTTTTTGGCTTTCGAGACTTGAGGAAGAAGATGACGATGGGATGGAATGCAAGAGAAGGGGAAGGGATTAGCTGATCCGGAAATAATTTGGGTTATTAAGTGCCACATCACATGCCATATTGGAGCTTTAATCAAACAAACGATCAAATTTAACCTCAATTAATTTAAGGGCAACATTGCTACGATGTTGGACTTCAGGGGCAACATTGCTTCCACAAAAAACTTAAGGGGCAAAATTGCTACTGGGCGTGTACTTCAAGAGCAAAATTGGTACTTAACCCTATATATAAATAGGAGGAGGGCTATGGAACGCCATATACTTCCTCATTAAGAATCCATTAGGTGGCACTTCCTCATTAATAATGTATTAGGTGGCAGCGTTTTTTATAATCATTTTTTTAAATTTTTTTAATAATTATTATTAATTTATAATAATAATAATTATTATTTTTCTTTTCTTTTCTTCTTATACAAGTTTTTGCATCTCTCTCTCTCTTTTTTTTTTAATGAAAACTATTTATTATTTCTACACATTTATTCCACTAATTTATTTTACTACCATAAATGATATTTTACATACAAACCTTTATTTTGATAATTACATAATAAATTCATGTATCATGATTAATTAAATTTTTTTATTTATAATTAAATCCTAATATAAAAATTAGGATGTTACATTCCGCCATTGTTCAGATGGATCTAATACCTTAAATTATTTCTCTAGATATTTTAGTACCTTTAAGTATTTTTTTAAAGTATCATCATAAAATATTTTTGTGTAATTTTTCACCAAACAATTTAGATAATTTCAGTTATTAGATACACCTAAAAAATACTATACAATATTAGATGCACTAAAAAAAATAATTTATGATATGGGGCGTACTTGAAAAAAAATTTCAAGGTGCTAATGCACAAATGAAATGTTTTAAGATGCCGAGTGTACTATAAAATACTTCATTGTATTGAGGTACTGGATGCACCTTAACTTTTAAAAAATAAGTTAAGCTCTTTATAATAAATATGGGTTAGTTTCATACAATATTGTTTCTAGTTAGTTAATCATGTTCGAAAATTATAAATTTAGAGAACCGGATTAAAGTTTTATATTTAAAATTAAAATAAAATCTTTATCTAAGTCCTATATTTATGACGTAGTAGTAGTGTAGTCTTATATAGTACTATTATTTATACTCTCCACTAACAATTAAATTAAGCAGTTTATCCGTTTCAAAATAAGTCACAACAATTATTGTTAAACTCTGGTGTTGATTTTTTGAGTTTACTGTTTTTAGATGTATACTTTACAAAATCGAATCGAAATCGATAAACTCATACTAGTTGTAAACTCATAAACTCGTGAGTTTACACACTTTGTTTACCGTTTTTACATTTCTAACTTATAAAACCGTGTTAACTCACTTTTAAACTCATGTTAATTTATCCTATTTGATTATACTCAATGACTTCATATATTAATTTTATATAAATTTGTTTATTAAGCATGATACATTATAAACGTTAATATATTTAATTTCAATTATTTGAATTTAAATCTTTTTCTTTCATGGGTGTATTTTGTTAAGATATATTTAGATCATTTTTTTGTCATTTTTTGTCTTTTAATTATTTAATTATGCACTATAAATACCTATTTAATGATAAAAATAAACTTTTATAAGTATAGAATTGAATTCATGATATGAGTTTACGTCACTATTATGAGTTTGCTTAAAATCTTAAACTCACGAGTTTGATAATCTTGATCGAATATATGAAGCTATAGAATTTGTAAATTAAAGTATTATATTTAGAATTAAAGTAAAATCTCGCTTAACTCCTTTCAATTTTTCATTGATTAATTAATACTCAAAAGTACTCCCTCTAATTATAAATGTAAAACAAATTTTTTTTTTTGAGATATTAAGATTGATAATTAAATTACTTTAAAATACTTATACTTATCATTTTTCTCTAAACTATTTTGTCTAATATATAAATTGATATAATCTAATGATACATAATATATTATATGATTAAATTATTTATTTAATTTCTCAAAAAAGTCAACTCTTAAACAAGCAGAGGGAGTATTACAACTAACTAGTCTCATGATAAGTATATTCAAAGAGGACAATATACATGGTACAAAATGGAATATTGTAATACCCTAAAAATTCTATTTAGCATAGCCACTATATTTTGATAGAAAATACCTATTTAAAATAGGTGAATATGTGGTCTCAAAATTTAGTAGCTTAATTTAGGAATTTTGTCCTAGAAATAAATAAACCAAAGACCCAAATTTTCTAATTTGGTTTAGAAATCATAAAATACCCTAAGATTATTATATTACAATATAGTTTTATTTAATTATAGAAAGTCATAAAATGTTATGAAAACACCTAAATCAATTAATGGAAATTACCAATAAATAAATGAACAAGTTAGCTTGCACTAATTGGGATTAGTTGCAAAATAATCAAGAGGAAAAATAAAAGTATAAAATGAGGGTGAAATAATACTTTCCTAATTAAGCACTAATTTTCATGATTAGTTAAATCAATTAATCAAGGGAGAAGATTTAATCTAAACAAACACAATTAAATCCAATGGTTGTGATTAAACCAATAATTAATATTAATCCTTGTGAAATTGAATTGGCCAATGATAAATCAAGAAAATATTCTTAATCCTCATGAAATTAATTGGACCAATAAGAGATTAGCATAAATTGAAGGTCAAGATTAAATCTAATAAAGCTAATCTAAAGACTTGAAAATGGATTTCATAAAGCATAATCCATGTGAAAATTTAACAACAAATGGAAGACTTTTCTTCATGACAATAAGAGAACAATCAAAACACAAATCAAAAAGTGGAATCCTTGTGACCCAAACTTTAGCCAATAAAAGAATTTTCTTTAGGAGTTATGAGACAATTAAAACATAAATTAAAAATAAAAGATGAAGGGAGGGGACTTTTTTTTTTTTTTTTTTTTTTTTGTTGGAAGAAAGAAGAAGAAAATTGTTTAAGTTATACAAGATAAATAAGCACATGCAAATAATCAATTATGGAAGAGGATAAGTGTACCTTGCCATTAAGTCTCTTTATGAAGTTGGAAGAGGATAATGAGAGAAAAAGAGAAGGAGGTGGAGTGTTGTGAGTGTGTGTGTCTAGTAAAAGAGAGTTGTGCATGTGTGTGTATAAATGTTGTGCATGTGTGTGTAGTATGAAGAGAGAGGGAAAAGTCAAAGTTTCCACCAATAAGAAAAATTGGGCATAAATCAATTTAATTAATCAAAAGTAGAATTAATTCAAGACATAAGCAAATGAGAATCTATACAAAATAAATTGTATCTTGAGATCTGTTAATCATAGATCAAATATAAGAAGTTATTATTAACAAAAATAATCTAAGCTTGAGATAGGTTATAACCAAAGTCATTTCCCAAATTTGTGAAGATTGTCTCCAAATGAGAAAAAGAGAATTAGAGGTTTCTAATTAAAGCCATAAGTTCCAAAATTACAAAACTAATGAGAAGACTTGAATAAAACTTCATATAGATCCCTAAATATATTTTCATCTAGTGAAATGCAAAACAAAGAATAGATGAAGGGAGAAATTGTTGGCTTGGATAAGGAGAGAGAAAGAGATTATATTATTTAAATAAAAACTAAATAATAAATTGAATTTCAAAAAGCAAAACTTAGAGATTAAGTTAGGGTTTTCTAATTACATGGATGGATGAGATTAAAACTTCTTTACTAAGTTTAGATCCAAGGGTTCATACACAAGAAGAGTTAGGTTTGAGATATTTACACTACTACAGAAAATGGTTTTTGCGTCTCAGAAAGACGTCCTTTTAAAAAAAAGGAAGTAAAAAATAAGGGCGGTGGCATTTTTGTAATTATATGGGATAAAAGTTGACTTTCGGAGTCTAAGTTTCGGACTCGGACTCCAAAAGTCCCACTTTCGGAGTCTAAGATTCAGACTTAGACTCCAAAAGCATGACTTTTGGAGTCTAATTTTCTAACTTAGACTCCAAAAATCATTTCGCATGACGAGAAAATAAGGTCATTTCGTACTGTAGGGGGTCACGTCGTGCAGTAGGTGGGGCCCACGAGAGACACTTTTGGAGTCTAAGTTTAAAACTTAGACTCCAAAAGTAGGACTTTGGAGTCTAAGTATATAAGTTAGACTCCAAAAGTAGATCTAAAGCGCCAAAAATTAATGCCAAAAATTTGTCTGGCGCCAAAAACAACACTTTTGGAGTCTAATTTTGAAACTTAGACTTCAAAAACATTTCAAATTTGTACTTTTTTTTTTTTTGCTTTTGTTTCAGCGCTCCATATATCCAGACCCATGACTTCCCTTCTTTTGTTCGCGCCAAAAACAACACTTTTGGAGTCTAATTTTGAAACTTAGACTCCAAAAACATTTCAAATTTGTACTTTTTTTTTTTTTTTGCTTTTGTTTCAGGCGCTCCATATATTCAGACCGTGACTTCCCTTCTTTATTTTTTGCTTTTGTTTCAGGCGCTCCATATATCTAGACCCGTGACTTCCTTTTTTTTTTTTTTTTTTGCTTTTGTTTCGGGTGCTCCATATATTTAGACGATGGACGGTGAAGGCAACGTGAACAGTGGATGGTGGAGGCGACGCGGACGATGAAGGCGATGGCGGACACGGTGAGTTGATCCAGACCTTTTCAACCGTGGGGGAAGAGACTTCGACGGAGGTATGTTCGCAACACCACCTTTCTCCACCGGGCCACCGTCGTCGGCACCAACTCGTCAACCGATTGTTCCGATTTTCTATAGATATGATTTCGATCTTTGTCTCCGTCATCTTTGTAGCTTGAACATATTTTTTTGTAGATTTGATTTTTCCTATTCTTCGATTCCTCCGTAATTTCATTTCAATTTGTAGATCGAGGCTCATTTCATTTTTTTCGATTCGTCTCGTAATTTCATTTCAATTTGTAAGAAATTTGTGGGATAGTGAATATACAAAGCAATTTTTTTTTAAAAGAACACTTAAGGAGTCTAAGCTCTAGAATTAGACTCCTAAAGTGAGACTTAAGGAGTCTAAGTTCTGGAATTAGACTCCTTAAGTCTACTTTAAGAGTCTAATTCCGACTATTAGACTCCTTAACTGAGATCTGAGATTGCAATTATGACGATATAAGGAGTCTAAATTCTGGAATTAGACTCCTTAAGTTATGACTTAAGGAGTCTAATTCTAGAACTTAGACTCCTTATGTCGCTTCTCATCGCCCCCGGATATACGTCCGCAGAATAGGACGTCAAAAGTATAAAAAATAGGACTCCGTATCCTGTTTTGTAGTAGTGATTACCAAGGTGCCATAGCCTTTTGCTATAAATAGGGGGCCTTGGTCTTCATATTCTTCACACCAAAGCAAGCAAAGCAATCTGAAATAGAGAGTGGAGAGTAAGAGTGAGGAGCTTCTTGAAGGAGTAGCAAGGTTCTTGGTAAGTTCTCTAGCTTTAGCTTTAAGTTCTTAAGTTTTAGTTCTTAAAGTCTTAGATAGAAGTAACTTAGATCTTAAATATTCTAGAATAATTTTATTTTCATGTTTTTATGGTCAAAATTATCTTTATTTCGAAAAAATGATGAGAAAAGTTATAGAGCAAAATTTAGAAGAGAAACATCAAAGTAACGAAGTTCCGCCGAAATTTCATCGGTTTAGGAATTTCTAAAATCGGTGATAAAAATGCCAATATTTCATGTTGAAAATAAAGCTACAAAATTCTGATAAAATTCATGGTTAAAGTAGACATATATGAATTTTCAAATATACCAAGAACATGTTAAAATGAGCTCTGTACAGTGAGATAAAAATTCTCAAAGTTGGGCTTCGAATTTCTGAAAAAATTCTGGGCAGAGGCTCAAAACTTTAAAACTGGGAATGATTCATGTGATCTGGGAAAAATTGATTATTTTTACTTAAAAATATACATCCTAAGGATTCCAAGGAATTTTATGGATCCCTGTTTCAATTTTTCTAGAATTAATTATGATTTTTCAAAGTTAGACGAAAATCTGCCCAAAATTCTGGACCAACGTTTTTCAAGAATTAAGGAAAATAGGTTGGAAAATAATTCCACCAAAAGTAAAAAGGTCATTAGTGACTAAGATATCCTCTAGGATATTATTTTTGAATTAATAAATGCGATATTACCATTATAGGATAAACGTGATCACAAATCCGACCGACAACGCACCGAAATCACCGACAAAGGTACAGACACGTATTGTAACACTAACTCTGATGCTTATTGTATGCTTATATATGTGATAGATGACAACTGTACATGCGATGTGTACATGAACAACTTTACATGTGATGTGTACTGTTGACATAAACAACTTTACATGTGATGTGTATTGTTAACTGGGATAACTGTACATGCGATGTGTACTGTTGATATATTAAACTTACATCTACTGCATGATTGTGTGTTGATTAATGTTATAATATCTGTCATACATATTTTGTCATATATAAGCATGAGGTTAACCGTTACCTGAGGTCCAATGGGCATTGGATCTCAGCCCTTACTATAGCTTCAGGGTCTGGAGGACCGAGGGCCGACGACAAGGATAAGCGGCCCGCATGAAGATCCGCCGAGTTTCTTTTTGTGCTTTTGACCGTATGATATTTTGAAATATTGGGATGAATGTACCACTACTATAACCAATCATGGTTAATATTTTAATATAATTATCAGTTACTCGCTCTCTTGAATTGCTCCGATGCGCCACTATGATCAAACAATTTTGAAAACGCTTTGGAAAATTGGGGTGTTACAAATACACACACACATGTATATGTGTGTGTAGTGTGTACATACTAGAGGGAGTGTTACAATTAACTATTCTCTTGATAAGTATATTCAAAGAGGACAATATACATGGTATGAAATGGGATATATGTACAGTCGCGATCATGAATTTTAATGATGAGGGGCAAAAATAGAAATACCATAAATCTCCTCATTCATTTCGAGTACGACCTCTCCTTCCGATATATTTTGCACTCATATCTGGAATATTAATGTCATATTTTATGCAAAATTCACGGACATGAACCAAGAAAATATCCTAACCTGTCTCTCTTAATTTTTGAAATAACTATTTTGTAGTTGAAATCAAATGCAAAATATTTGAAATATCTTTAGACTCTCGATTTCAAAGCTTGACAAAGGGCTTTATAATAATACTCATAATTTCTTTCATAAGGTATAATATGATGACAAAATCAAAAGACATCCACAAAGCATATATAAAATTCAGACTAACTTATCCATGCCTCATTACTCAGCATGAGGGGGACCAAGTTATTGAAGAATATTATAGGTATGATGTTAATTTCAAAACAATAATCTCACTAGCTAATTAATTGAATACTTTCCAAACTGCAACTCTTGGAGAGGTTTGACCATAGAAATGAGTCAACGAGCCAAGCAGAATACAATTTAATTCAATTTATTTGTAATATTCATATTAAATATAAGATCTAACCGACTTTTTTTTAGATTAAGGAAGCTAAAGAAGTTACTTGAACGTATTATATGTTATATATGATTAAATTATATATCAGTTTATCAATTAGAAAATCAATTTAAAGAAAAAACGATAAATATAAAAACTTTAAACTAATTTAATAAGCTTAGTTAATCTTTAAAAAAAACGTAATATAGGAGGGCCATTAATTTATTTATTCTTCACGCTACGTCCATACGCATTACTCTCTCATTCTTTCTAGTCTTGCTCCCTGTACTGCAGATCGTTTCTATTCCAACATGTTGTGTTGTTGTAAGTTGAAATCCCTTGCTCTCATTCTTGTACGGTGTAATGACTAAAAAAAAAAAAAAAAAAAAAATTTGGGGGGGGGGGGGGGGGGAGGGGTTGCCCCTAACCCCTAATTTCGCCTATATGCCGTACGTGTGTATACACAGTACACACACATATGTATATATATAATACACTACAAAAAAAACTGTTTTTGCGGCGGAAAAATTCCCTCGCAAAACAGACATTTTCCGTCGTAAACTGATTTGAGCCCGGAATTTGCGACGGAAAAAGTTCCGTCGCAAAAATCGCCTCGCAAACCGATTTTCCGTCGCAAAAATACCTTTTTCCTTCGCAAATTTTGAATTTGCGAGGGAACACTTTTTCCTCGCAAAATAATGAAATTTGCAAGGGAAAATTTTTCCCTCGCAAATTGCATGATTTTTGAGGGAAACTTTTTCCCTCGGAAATTCCAATTTATTTTTTTAAAAAAATATAAAAAATCAGAAAATAATAAAATAATTACAAAAAAAAATTTAAAAATACTTGTATATATCATAAAAATAAGTTCTAACAATCATAAGAGTTTACATAGCAAAAATAAAATATTACAAATTATAATGTTGCGATCAAAATGAACTAAAAAAAAAAAAAGTCTAAACCGTAGGAACACCTTGAACACCTTTGGATAAGCGCTTCGTAGACGTACATACCGAACGATGAACCTTAATCAATTACCAAGGAATGGTTCCTAACGCCTTTGTTGCGCACATCTCGCAGTAATAGAGTAACCGGTCGGGTTCTAAATTCCAATATTAAGGATTTTACTATATTGTGAACTGGTCTAAGCGGTATTGATCTCGAGAAAAATGTAGCCTTCATATCATTGTCAAATGTTGATCACTTCACAAAGAAATAGTGCCTAATAGTTGTACCGTGATGACATTTATCCACCCCGACGAGACAAAGTGCAAATCCACAAGTAATGTAATAAGAATTTATGTTTGCGTAAAGTAGTTCTCACCGGTGTTGCATTCAACAGGAAGCAATAGCAAGTCTTTGTCCTTATCTGTTTTATCTCGGAAAAGTTCATGAACAATGAGATTGCGTGGTGCACAATTATTTTTCCATTCAATTGCGAAGTAAAAAGGAATAGGTCAATACATGCATACTTGATAGTTAACAAGAGAAAAATGCAATTCAGTGGTATGGGCCCCACTTAGCAACAAGTTCTTTGGGATTGAGGGCTTAAATTACAAAAAAAAAAAAAACCTTGCAAAAGTCCCTCTGATAAGTTAGTTTGTGGAATCATCATGAAAAGTAGTATCATACTTGAATTTGAAACTACATGATTTTCACCAAACCAACAATAGTAGTTCCGAAATGTCAATTATGTTCATGAACGAGATATGGGAAGAACAAATAGGCAATTATGTTGATTGTTGGAGGTCATTGTTTGAAAACAGAAAACATCAACTTCATGTTGTTGCTCTCTCTTTTTTTCTTTCTATTAACAGATAATTGCTTGATCTTTAAAGTGAACAGTATTTTAACAGCAGCAAGCAAAGGATAATATCATAAGAGGAGGTAAAAGGAAAACAAAAAATCAGTATAATTTGGATCACTCCAAGAGGTGGAATAGCCTCCCCAATTTCTTGTTCATGGACAATAATTTGCATAGAATTGTTAGTGAAAAAAATAAAGTGAAACCAAAAATCAATATAATTTGGATGGCAAAATGGTATCACCTGTTCATGAACTTATAATGGCACTCACAACTTCAGTGGAGTCTGCAAAAGACTTACAACTACCTACATCTTAGAAGTATATTAGGATAGAAACCCCTCTAATAGGTGAGTTCATGAACTTGTGGAAATCTTTTACCTAAACCAGATCTAATTTGTCTTTCTACTTCTCTAGATGAGATAGTTTAACTCTAAATTCATCAAGGTATTTTGGAAACCTAATACTCCTTCAAAAGTGAAATCTTGTAGGTATGGACAACAATATAACCACATAACCCATTGTAAATGAAAGGGACATCGCAATTCACAAACCTAATAAGTGAAACTTTAGTTGAAGAATATTATATTATACTTTCTGTCAACCAGGAAAACGAGGTAACTATTAAATAAAACCAAAGAGGCAATGTCATGTGTCAAGCAATAAAATGAACCTTCATCACTGTTTATCATCAACACTCCAGTAGTAGGTGATCGACGCTTTCTTTAGCCTCCGCTCCGCAATACGGACCCATATCTTGCACTCATCCCATTATACATATCCCCTTTTTTGCCATCAATCCAGTTCTTCACCTTAACCTGCAAGATTCCGATGTTACGAAAAAAAAAAATTCAACATCGATAGAGGAAGGTGAAGGTAAATAGCAGACGGCAACAGTAAAGGAAAGTGATATATAAGTCATAATCAAACAGAAATAATCTTGCTCCAAAAGGTTCCAACTTCCTTCACAATTAGATAGGAATGTTACGACGCACTGTGGAATAATAAAAAAACAAAAAATTGAGGGCACCTTAGGGAATACTCATATAATACCAATGTAACAACAATCCTAGTTAAAGAGAAGAAAAGTCCCTTCCCAGCCACGAAGAACAGAAGCAGCAATAGGCAATAGCAAATCCCAATCTAGTCCATTTCTCAAACGAGCAGGGTAAAAACCAAGGGTATAATAATCACCCAAGCCACTTGAGCCACCAACCGCCTCTTTTCCCACACAGCCACTGAGACGCCGCCATTCTTCTCATCGACGCTAGTGCTGGGGGGCTCGATCCCTTCCCTGAATTATTGCATTCCCAGCAAATTTCAGATTAGCATACAATAATCCCAAAAAACATACCAGTAATTTGAGAATTAGTACTTACCAGCAGGCGTGAGTGGGGTGGAAGTGGAAGTGTTCGGGTGAGTGGCTTTATCAAAGCCCTCGAAGACCTTAGCTTCGGAAGAGTTAGGAGCCAAATGCAAAAGATCTGAAACAATAATAAGTGGTGAGAATCAAATCTGGAATCCAAGATCAGGGATGGGACGAGAGGTAGTGAAGTTATCGACGACCGAGAGATGTTGGCGGGGGCATGGCGGGCGAAGGGAGGTTGACGGTGAGGGAGGCATTGAGGGTGAAGCGAGGTCGGGTTCGTTGCGGTATTTAATGAGGAGGCGAGGCACTTCTTGCTCTTGTCGATGACTGTTTGAGACCGGTACGGACAATCGATGGTGGGAGTTTTGGCCTCGTCGACGTAGGATAGACAGGGAGCGAGGCCGATGAGTTGATCGGCACACTGTTGGCGGTCCTTAGCTAAATCGGACGAAGCGAAATGAGGAATGAGGAGAAGAGAGAGGAGGAAGAAGCGGGGAGTGTGAGATAGAGACACGCCGAACCCTAAATCCCTAATTGGCAAAAACTATCTTTTTGCGAGGGAATAGTTTCTCCCACGCAAAAATGAGGGCATTTCCCGCAAAAATCCTAAGTTTTTGCGAGGGAACTAGATTTCCCTCGCAAAATGTTTAGATTTTGCGAGGGAAATTTTTTCCCTCGCAAAAAGGTGATTTTTGCGAGGAAAAAATTTCCCTCGCAAAATTCCCAAAATTTGCGACGGAATTTGTTTCCTCGCAAATTCCGTCGCAAATATAAGATTTTCTTGTAGTGATATTAGGGTCTTATGCGAGTTATTTTATTGCTTTTTTTTTAATAAGAATATTTTGAATACCATTGGACCAATTACGATTTTATTAGATTTTCTTATCACTCTTCTTCTTAATCTTATCTTAGGTTTATTTATTTTCAATAAATTAGGTATCTTGTGAGATATTCCTATTAGTATCTTAAATTTAAATTAGTTTTAGATTTTGAATATTGAATTTAAATGTTAATGCATTCACCACTATAAAATATTTTTTTATGTGTATCTAACACCCTAAATTATTTAAATTGTTAAGTGTAAAAGTATACAAAAAATGCTTTATAGTGATAGACTACTCTAAATAATACTCCCTCCGGTCTTAATTATAAGACATATTTAACCGATTTTGGGGAGATTAAGGAAAGGAGTTTAATTAGTTAATTTTACTCATTTTCCTAAAATATCCTTATATAAATTTAAAATGACAAAAGTAAAAGTGAATTAACATCTACCACACGCCTCTTCCACTTAGAATTTTCCTTTTCATACGTTTTCTAATTAAAATAATGACTTGACTATGTATACATATGTGTGTGTGTATACACACATACATACATATATAGACACACACAAACACACATATATGTTTGTGCGTATATATATCTACACACATATGCATACAGACACACACACACACACACACATATAAGCACACACCCACACACTCACATACATACATACATATGTTTGTGTGTGTGTATATATTTACACACATATGCGCACACACACACACACACACACACACACATATATTTGTGAGTGTGTGGGTGTGTATGTGTGTGTGTGTTTGTATATGTACACATACACATATATCTACACACATGCATACACACACACACACATATAAAAACACACCCACACACTCAAGGACGGAACTTAGAAGAGACAAAGGGGGGCCATGGCCCCCCAAAAAAAGAAAAAAATTCAGACTGAACGAAGGATGAAGAAAATAATCCACAACTGATGAAGGCAAGAAAGGAATCAAGGGAGCAGCCGTAAGCTGATGGGGCCACTTTCATGCCTGTACATATAGGTAAAGCTGACTTGCTAACTCATGCTGAATTTAGCGAAGCGGGGAATTTGTAGGATTCTCTCGCTTGCGGTGACGACGAGGATCGGGCGCAACACCAAGAAATTGAGGATCGATGGAATTTTGAGTCACCGTTGTTCTTTGTCGATTGGTTGCTTGATGGGTAGTGAGATTTTATTTTTCATTTTTGCAGCAAATCGATCCTTATATGTATACAAACGGAAATGATGTAAAGATATAGAAAAAAAGGGGGAGAAAAGGATAATGGCCAAGAAGTGAGAAAATGTCGGGTTGAGCGGTTGTAGGCAGTATTCCATTCTTTTATGCATTTTCGTTCTCTAACCACTGAAAATTGCTGGCCACGCATGCATTCACATTTGTTTTTGGGCGTCTGCAAATGTGGCACACCCCTTTTTCCCTTCCCTCTTATGCTATATGCGTTTGAATGCTGAAAAGCTCCATTGTCTGCCAATGATGGCGGAAGGCTTCTGTAATCAAGGGCATGTTTTTCTGTTGTCTTTTTTGGACTGATTTCTTTCCCTCATGTTTATTATTTCTAGGTCATCTTGACTTTTTTTTTCTTTGCTGTTGTATTTTGCTGCTCCCTATTTTCTGTGGTGGGCAATGGTAGGAGGCCGATGAATAGACAGTAACCAGTGGCCCCCCCCCAAAGATTTGTGTCAAGGTCTGTCCCTGCACACACTCACAGATATATATATATATATATCTACATACATGCATATATATTGACAGGCATATATATATATTTATATATATGTGTGTGTGTCTATATATATTTGTGTGTAGACGCACATGTATATAAACACACACATTTGTGTGTGTGTATGTATTTATATATGTGTACGTCTCTATATATACATTAGTAAATTAACATCGTTGATTAATAAATAAATTAAAATTCAATAATTTAAAAGTTTCATTATTTGAAAGAGTTTATTCACCTATATACATATACTCACCAAAAACCAAATATTCTTGAAAGAATAAAATAGGGGTATTTTAGGAAGAAATTAACAAAAATTTAAATGTTGTCTTATAATTAGAACCAAAACCAATCACAAATGTTGTCTTATAATTAGGGACAGGAGAAGTACTTTTAAGATAGTGGTTACACCACATAATAATATTTTAAGACAACTTTTTTTGTTGTTGCTAGAATAGTAATATTTTAAGACAATGAATCCACATGGAAAAAAAAAAAAAAAACTTAAACTGTTGGCACCACTTGGCCCTTTTTTCATCAGGTGCACACCAAGCATTTATGCCATCAGGAGTCAAGACCCAACAACTGTAGACCGGGTGAACCATTTAGTGCCTTTTTTTCCTAGTGTGTTCGTCAAACTAGTGCTCTCATTGCCTATCTTCTTGAACTTGACTTTCCAGTTTTTTAAGGGTGAATGTTTAAATTTAATAATGAACAATTTTGCCATGAGCACCTATAAAAACTATTTATTTTTTGTGTTAAAAATAGACATAAACAATTCATTTAAGAGTAAATATGACAATTTCGTTAAGGAGACTTAAAGATTATAATCTATAATAATATTTTTATAAGCTTGTCCGTCATTTTAGCTTGCTCCAATTTTGTTTGATTCCGCGCCAAATGTTCTATCCTTGTTTACGGGATCAATTTCCGGAAGTAAGAGGAAACGTGTCTTACTGTCCCATAAAATTGATAACTTTCATGTACGTTTTATTCATTTTAAAAGTCAAAACACATAATAAGGAGTATTAATATTAGGAGAACAAAAAAGGCTCTCAAAATAGTTGATTGGGGATGTGGCCTGGCCTTGTGTGATCAAGTTGTTATAGTTAACCGACTCAATGTACTGTACATTATTTAGTTATCGTTTTTTTTTTGTGCCTTTATTTACTTATCAATTTGACACTTTTTTTTATGTATTTTTTTTTTCCAAATGCCATTTAATTATCAATTTTTTAAACTTAATGTCATGCAAAAATAATAAATAAGTGTTAAGAATGTATAATTTTAAAAGTCCCTTTTAATTCCAATTTTTTTAAACAAATATACCCCTCAGCTTTAATTAATTTGACCCTAATTAACTGCAAAATCATAATCTCATTTTTATTATTATTATTTTCTAACCACCCATATATTGATATTCCTGTACGATGTGTAAGGTATGTTGATCATACATGTACATTCAAATATAAGTGATTAAAAAGAGGGCTTTTTAAATAAAAATAAAATAAAAAGTACAAATCTCCTTTGCTTTTCGTATTTACTGCGTATTTCTTTCCAAACCAAACCCATGTAGTTATGTTCATGAATGATGTACTATAAGGTAGAGTCTATTGATAATACTCAAATGTAAATAATTATGAGGACTTTTTTTTGAAAAAAAACTAGCACATATATTTGACGCTCAGGAAAGTATATATTTTAAGTTACGATATATATTTGGCCAAAATAAACATAAAACCAAATATGTCTAGTGTGGGAAGAGATCTCCTTAGTATCTTTTGTCGTGGGAAGCAGATCTTCTTAGTATCTTTTATCTCCTCATTCTTCATAATCTGTTAATAATGACCATCCAATTAATTTGGAAACAAAAAATACACTACTTAATTAGCAATTTTCTCCTTTGTCTCTCTCTCTTCTATTCCAAGTTATGACTCAAATATCTAATTTGGCTTTTCTCTCCTCTTCCGAGAGTTCTGACTCCCAAGCGTCAATTAACAAACCATAATTCTTACCGGCTAACATCCTTCTCCTCCTCTTCAAGAGTCACCAGAAATGAAGCCCTATTTTGAATTTGGCCGTGGTCAACGAGAGACTCTAAAAATAGAGCATTTTCCAATGGGTATGCACTACAACAAAAGTCATTTTTTTCCGTCGCAAAAAAAGCCATTTTCTGTTTTGTGATGGAATTTAGTCCGTCACAATTGCGACGGAATTCAAATCTGTCGCAAATTTCAAATTTTTGTGACGGAATTCAAATCCATCGCAAATTTCAGAATTTTACGACGTAATTCAAATCCGTCACAAAATTCTGAATTTTGTGACGAATTCATTTTCCATCACAAATTTCATTTTATTTAAAAAATATATAAAAATTACATAAAAACATATAAAATTTTATGAAATAAAAAAACTTGTATATTATAAAAATGTATAGTAACAATCGTAAAGAGTTTACATAGAGAAAACAAAATATAAATAATAATATTGCGAACAATATGTATAAAAAATAGTCTACACAGCAACAGTATGGTCATCATCAATTTCTTCTATTTGAGAGTTCTCTGGCATCTCAGTTTTTTCTAACCATCTATATCCATCTTTTTCCTCTTCCTCAACTTCACTCTCTCCATCTGCAACATTAACACCACCAATTAAACACAAATCAAAACCGAAGAATGTATAAGACTTTCTTAGTGACTATCCGAACAAAAGTGACATGAACTTCCGGAAAAAGTAGCAATGAACTGGTAATACCAGGTTTCGGGTAGCTCATCATTCTTGTATCTCGGGACATTGCTATCAAGCCCAGAATCAACATACCTTGATCCATGGTTCACGAGCCCGATTTCGATTGATTCGAACAATCCAAGACTCATGTTGGATGAGGAAAGATCAAGAAATATAACGAGAATACATGATAGTACTTTGGTTTCTCACCATAATGTATAACTGACCAATCTTGCCAATCATCTAAAATGCAATAAAATAAAAGACCAAACAATTATTTTAGTATTTTTTAGTAGTGTGGATTAAAAGCATACCCCCAACCGAAATGCGGTTCTCCAAGCTCGACAATCTTGACCAATATTTTGGTGGCTTCCAGGGCCTCTTCCATACTAGCTCCGAGAGGCAATTGCGGCAAAGAGACTATAGCTTCGGCGGAAGGAACCGACCAATATCACGATAAAAGATAAAATAAAAAATAAAACTTGTTAATTCCTATGATAAAAGACCAAACAATTAGAACAACGGAGCTTAAATTACATGATACCCATTGTGAGAGAATTAAAAAGATATAAGATCATCAGCAATATCTCTCAGTAAGTACACATACTTATACAATAATGTATGTAAAATAACTTGATCAGCAACATCACCAAATGCTAAGGCGGTGCTTGGTAGGAGGAGAGAAAAATCTTTCATTTTCTGATGAACCAAAAAATAAACTAGACGTATTGTTCATATACTCTTGTTAGCATCACTTAAGAGCAACTTGTTTTTTTACAATATTTTTAATTCAATGGCACAAAGAATATTTTCATGCTACAAAATCAAGCTTTCATCGTTATTTCTTTTTCATCCTATTCATCTTGCGACAAAATAATCCTACTTGTCATTGTTGTTCCCGAGACATAAATGCATCTTTTTTTGGTTATTCACTCATGTCATCTACAATTGTCAAAACTCAGATACGTACACAACATAAACATACTTGAAAGTTCATGTATTAGTGTCGACATTTGGGGATGATCTTAACTAAAATTTATTCGACATTCAAAACACATATAACAATGTGAAACATGGCGCCGTAGTCTTTAAAATCCATATAGAAATCGGTATCCTGCCATTCCAAGCATGTGGCAGATTAATGTTCTTTATTTTATCCTCTTTTTTTGCAATATCTTAAATTAGCAAAGCTATGAACATAAATTCCAATGATTCAAGTCTAGTTAGCTTTATCCGCAGAACACCGCTTCATGATATGATGTAGTATCAATAACTAAAGCAACAAGTGCGAAGGGAAAGTCATAAGCAAGCAAATAGCACTACAGAAATAACAGTAACATGTTAGGGAAATTAAGCAGGCAAACCAAACTTGCAGCAAAAGATAAAAAAATTGTTTCTACCATCACAAGAGAAAAAACCTATACTCTTTGGTATAAGGGTCATTTACTTTACAGCAGTCATTATCCCTTCTTTGTTAATTAAAGGCAAGGAACATTACTAGCACAAAGTCACCAATAGACACAATCTTGCACAAAATCATTCGGAACAAAGGGCTTTGAACAATCAACAATTTAAATTGTTCAACGGCACAATGGGGCAATACTTCTCATTTTGAATGGGACAAGCGAGACAAAAGTTTCAAACTTCGAGAGATAAGAACCATAGTGTTACAACAAAAGGAAAGAAACAAAATGATATCACAAAAATATAGAAATGTAATTATATTTAGCGAGTTAACCATGAACCTAAATTATAGAAATATAAATCAAACACGAGAAAGATATCACAAAGAAATGAACAACATGAACGTGAAAAATGTTTTACCTAATGATACTTTGGTAATTAGAAATATGACAATTAAAAGTAACTTAAAAAGGAAAGCATCACCACGAGTTTAATTTCTAAAACCAAATCGAAGTTTAATTTTCCATATGTCAATCTTAACATCTTCAGGGCACTTAGGAACATATCTAGAGATGAAATAATAGAGAAAAAGCTGCTCCTGTTATAGCAACGATAAAACTAATCCCTTCATGAGAACCAACCAGAGAGTTAAAATAAGTTAAAGCAAGAGACTGCTACTGGAAGCAGGATGTGTTGCAAATAAAAAAATATTTAGAAGAAAATTATTGCATTCACATGGTTAAGTGAAAACGCACTTCGAATGGGATAGTGATAATCCATAAAGCCCAATGCACAAAGGCCATTTCTGTTGTGAGCATGCACCTTGTACTCTACAATTAAAAAAGAAAGAAAGCAAATAGATACCATGTGTTCATGCTTCAGAAGGTAAACCAACTCAACCATTTGATTAAGTTGAAAACAACAAGTCTGTCAAATCTCCACGTAAGATGTAACATCCTATTGACAAAGAACTTAAGGGCATGCGAGCCAAATTATACCATTAAATGTAAAAACAGAAATTACCCATCCCAAGAGATAGATTCATATAATTCTGTGGAACCGATGCTCTGTATACAACGAAGTATAAGTCTTTTCTTGTAACGGGCAACGAGTGAAATTGAATTAAAACCACCAAATCCGACTTCGAAATACAAATACTTTCCCAATGACACAATCATGGTGGATACAGATATCACCGACCATAATTCATTAATAAAAGCGGCAAAAAAAATTCCAACGAACAAGCAGACTTTGTCTTCAAGACTCCGACCCAAATCAATCAATTGGTCAGCCAATAATTTAGAAACATAAGCTAAGCAGTGCATTAGGAAAGCGATTCAAAAACCATACCTCAGGGTTGGCAAAGAGACTCACAACATATTACATTGAGAATTCAGGCATCATTCTGATGGAACCCTCGAAATGGAGAGAGGATCTCGACCTCGAAATGGAGGCAGACATAATAGAAGCCAGCGGCATCCGACGTGCCTTCCGATGGAACCCTCTAAGACAAAGTTTCCGATAAATCACGGACAGCGAAGGGAGGGAGAGGGATTACCACGGTGGTGATAAGTGATATTGGGGGAGGAATTAGGATCTCGACTTCGAAAAAGGTTCGGGCGGCAATTTGCGACGGTATTGTGTTGCGTCGCAAATTGAGATTTTTTTAAAAAAAATATTTGCAACGGAATTTACTTTCCGTCAAAAATTAAGATTTTTTTTTTTTTTGGCGACGGAATTTATTTTCCGTAGCAAATAGAGATTTTTTTTTCGACGAAATTTGTTTTTGTCTCAAATGGGGAATTTTTTTTTTTAATCTCTACGACGAATTTGTTTTCCGTCGCAAATTAAGTTGAATGGAGGGAAGTGTGAAATTTTTTGTGGGAAAATAAATTTACCTTTGTATTGGAAAGAATATGTGAATCTTTTGGAAGAATAATGGTTTCTAGTGAGAAAAAAAAGAAGAAAAATTATGGTTTCTCACATACTAAATAATATATTTAAATTGTTATAAAAATAATATATTTAAATTTTCATTTTATAATATTTAAATTTAAAGATTAAATTCAAGATGTAAGCATTGTGAGAAATATATCTCAATAACTTGTATGTATATTAGATAGGGTTTGTACATAAAATATATAAGATGAGTATTAAGGAAAATTAGCCGCGCCTTAGTAGCGCAAGTGGCATGGGAGATTGGCTCCCCTCCCCATGTCTAGGGTTCGAACCCCCCCCTCCCGACTATGTGTATAAAAAAAAAAAGTATTAAGGAGAATTAAATGTGATAATTCTAAATCTTGAATAGCTCATATGATTATGCATAATTACAATAATCCTGAGAGTAATATTAGCTCATATGATTTTGAATTGGTTGTAGGATGTTGTTTATTCATATTAATTGCATGTAACCAGACCCATCTTCCTTTATTCCTCTATACATCTATATATGTGGAAATCTAACTTGGGTGAATTACATTACAAACATTCCTAGTGAATAATTATATTTTGTTGTCAACACTCTAATTATATGAATGTGAATTTTGAAATTTTTATTATCAGTATTATTGAGTCGGGGAACTTCATTATTTAAGTTGTATAAACTAAAACACAATTAGAAAATGAAATGTGTGATTTAATCATTTTTCTTATAAATTCTCTAGGTAAAATGCTGAGATGAACTCCGCAAGCATGTTATAATAAATAAAAAAATATGCCTAATACTGTATGTTCTAATGAAACTCATGGATAATATATTTGTATTTTCCCCCACTCTCTCTGTCTTTGGGTTTTGGCTCTCCCTCCCTATACTAAAAGATTAAAAGAAAACAGAAGTCCAGAGAGCTCAAGTCATTCTCATTCATCAAGATTACACGCCCGAGATAGAACGCTAAAACCAACGACAACAATGAAGCTGTTCAATGTTTGCCAGTTTAATATTATCCAGTAGCTTCCATGGAATAAAATTTCCATTCTTCATAAGCATCGTAATGTTAGACATACTCATGTTTTGTCCTTGCATTCAAACTAATCAGAATCCGTTACACAGGAATAAAATATAAATTTAATTTCTAGTCACCTTTCTCATAGACCTGATTTTCTCTTACATAGTAGATCATAATTAAAATGTCTCTTTAGAAATCACCATTCCAAACAAGCCCCTAACCTTGTATTATTGATGTGAGTAAGTAACATGATTATTGATCTTAATGTAATTGAAACTGAAAATTATTTCATAATAATACATATGAAATACACAAATTAACATTATTGCATATTAATTTTCTAGGATTTTATAAGTGGGGAAAATATTTTTGGCTTTTTCGATGGAATTTGTTTTTCGTCGCAAAATTTTGTGACGGATTCAAATCCGTTGCAAATTCCATTGCAATTGCGACAGATTTTTTGGTCGCAAATTTTGTTACTATTTTAGCATTTTGTAGTAGTGAGTAAGAGAGAAGAGGAAGGTGAGAATAGCTTGATGAGAAACTGGACCCAAGAGAGTAGATATCTAACGAGACAAGTTAGATATTTCTAGGAAAAGAAGGGATCTGGTTTCTCTCCTCGCAGCTCTCTCCCCATCCCTCCTCGGCGCGATCTGGCCGTTTAAATCTGGATCCAACGGTCCGCATTGGTTTTTTCTAAAATAAAAAAAAAATTGTTTTTTTGCTAAAAGACAAATTTTTTTTTTTTTTTTAAAAAAAAAAACCAATCTGAACCGTTGGATCCAGATTTGGACGGCCAGGATCGCGCCGATGAGGGATGGGGAGAGAGCCTGATGGGGAGAAAATCCTCTCCCGAAAAGAAGAGACATGGATCCACTTGCGGCTTGCCTCTTCGACGGAACCCGGCCACACTTTTATGGTCATTCGCATTCTAATTCTAGTATTTAGATAATCACGGGGCTGAAAAGCAATGTTTTGAAAATCGGACTGGACCGGCCGGTTCAGACCGGAAACCGGCGAACCAGACGAACAACCGGTCCAGTTTGAGGAGTGACCCCGGGTTCTGGGTTGAACCAGGGTCAACTCGGTTAGGCCGAGTTGGCCGAGTCAAGGAGTTTTTTTTCAAAAAAAAAAAAAAACGCGCAGTGGCTCTCCACCGACGCTCGATCGACTCGCTTTGTGAGAGTGAGACAACATAGAAGGAGAAGGAGAGAGGGAGGGAGAGAGAGAGAGAGAGAGATCTGAAGACTTAAGAGTTGTGATCAACTCGCTCGATTGAAGACTCGTCCTGTGAAGGTCATTGATCGGGAAGAAGGAAGGAATTGATCGAGAAAGATATTATCGGGCGTGAAGGAGCGAGTTGAGAGGAGTTGCGACTGGTTCACTGCTTTGTTGTAGAGCATTTTGAAAATATTGGTCTCGGAAAGAAGAAGACGATGCAATGCTTATGCTCAATGTTCAATGTTCAATGGTCAAAAAGGGTTTCATCTTCCAATAATAACCAATGGGTAAAGGCTAGCGTTGGATATTTCCGTGGACCATCTAATTTTATTATTTCCATGGTTGGAGAAAAGTAGAAAGTAAAAACATCCACCTATCTGACCGAAAAAAAAAAGATCCAGCCAAGCCTATAATTAATAGATTGATGATGCTCATGTGTAGGCAAAGACAAGGCGCAGAATCATGAGCAGGTTCTGATGGATAAGCGGCACACGTTTTTTATTTTCATAAGTAATATATATTATTATATAAAAAAAAGTAATATATATTACAAAATAATTTATTTATTATAGATTTTGATGTTGGTTTATGATAGTCTAAAGTCAATTTGTTAAAGAAATTATAAAGAATATCCGATAAGGATATGATTATTTTGCTAGTGATTTAAAGTATTACAAAGTAATATATAGAATTTTGGTTAAATAATTTTTTAATTTTCTATACCTCACCGGTTTAGGCCGGGTTGATTCCGGTCGACCCACTAACCCTTGACCTAAGTACCACTGACCGGTTCGATCCACCGGTCTGGTTTTAACCTTGCTAAAAAGGCAATCACTGTTTCATGCAGAAAAAACGCATTTTTGCGCATTAAATAAAAACAAGGGTTAAAGCTTAAGGGGGTAATTTTGCCCCAAAGTTTTTTGGAGAGCAATTTTGCTCCAGTTGTTATTTAAATTAATTTTGACCGTTAATTGATCAAACATAATGAGTTGGTAATTTACATGTCATCTTGTCATTATTGTTAAGATGTAAATTTACCCGAAAGTTTTAAATCCAATTTTAAAAAAGACAAAGTAGATGATACATGAACTTCTGTCTTAACCTTACAGCTTATAAAAAATAATATGGGTGGCATGTGGATTGTTAATTCAGTATATTTGGTCAACTATCAGGAAAAATAAACTGAGATAACAATAATTTGACATTTCTGGGGCAAAATCATCCCTCCAAAAACTTCCGAAAAAAATTGCCCATCAGTAAAACCTTCTATAACCATAAACACAAGAACAGTGTTTCATGACCCAAAATTCTAGAATACGGTAGTACTACCTCTTATAAACTATATCCTATATTACATTATAAATTTTGTCCTATATTTAAAACTAGGATAGTACTAAATAAAGACCCAGTCATTTTTAATTTTTTTTATTACACAGTAACCAACACATTCGCACATGTCTATTGAATATTGACTAACCCTCATGGGAGTTGAACTCAATGCCTCTGGCCACGATTTTATACAAGATCCAACTACGACCGTCTATTACTGGCAAAAACTTCAAGGGAAAATTCCATTTAAATACCAAATGAATTTGTAAAACCCCCGGAGGTGACGCGAATTTGCAAAAGACTTAGAGGTGACAAGGACTTTTGGGGGTTTTGTAAATTCACGCCAAATGACCATTTTGCCCTTAGGGTTAAATAATTTTTTTAAAAAAGAAAATACCCCGCGGTGGGCCCCCCTGCTGGCGGGCACCACCACCGCCCGCCACCGGAGGTGGCTGCGGCGGTCGCCGGTGGTGGGGCCGCCGCCGCGGGCCGGAGGTAGTGGTGGTCACGGCGGCGGGGGCCCACCGGGGGTATTTTCTTTTTCTTTTTAATTATTTAACCCTAAGGGCAAAATGGTCATTTGGCGCGAATTTGCAAAACCCCAAAAGTCCTTGTCACCTCTAAGTCTTTTGCAAATTCGGTCACCTTTGGGGGTTTTACAAATTCATTTGGTATTTAAATGGAATTTTCCCAAACTTCAATCATTTACTAGTTTACGAAGAAAACTATCTTGAACCCCTTGTTGTATGTTTGTTCGAACTAGTAATAATAATGTGGGAATATTATATAATATTGTTACATTATATTATTCTTTTTATGTTGTTGTAACCTCTCCTCTATTCTCTCCTAGATTTTCTCCATTAGTTACTCCTTCATTTTCTCCTTAATTCGTTTAGTTTTATCTCTCTCCTTATTATATAAGTAGGTCTTGTATCACAACATTATATCAATACAATAAGAATATATTTTTCTCATAAATTCCACATGGTATCGAGCGGGATTAATTCCGAAGAAAATTAATTCCGTTCGGTTTCTCGCGGCGGTGTGCTCGTTGCTCGTTCGAGTTTCGAGAGGCGATGAGTTACACGGCGTCGGGATTAATTCCTGAAGAAAATTAATTCTGTTCTGGTTTTCCGGCGCTGGTGCTCGTTGCTCTGTTCAGAGTTTCAGAGAGGCAGTGAGTTACACAGCGTTAGGAGACACAACTCCTCTGGTAAAACTAGAGAACACAAAACAGGATCTTCTCAAATCATCTTCATCTTCGTCAGACTCGAGAGACACAGATTCATCAACCATCTCCATTGTCTAATACAAAATCGCTAGAAGTTGTGGCTTTGTTCTTCTTCTCAATCACTCCGCATTAATTTCTTCACGAGCTGCAGACCCTCGACTAGTTCGTCTACAGTCAAGCGTCTCTGCAGATCGTCCTGTTCACAGCCTCTGCAAACCCTCAATTCCGTCTTTCAGTCAGCATCGGCGTCCTCTAGAATTAGCATCGGCGCCCTCTGGCTCTCTCAACGTTCATCATCTTCGATCACGCCAAACTCGTCCGTGGTCATCAGCATCGACACTCCCTAGGATTTTCGGTGAGACCCAGCGTTAGTAGCCTCTGTTCTATCTGACGTCGACCTCTTAGGCAGCCTCCATCTTCGCCTCCAATGATCCTTGTCTTGATCTCGGCGTCGACCACTCCTCTCAAGCCGCGATGATTTGCTTGGGACTCTTGGTTCAGTTTGTCTCGACGTCCGATTTCATCTACATTCATGGTCATATGCGTTTGAGTCTAATTTTCCAAACAGACTGTCAAAATGTCAAAACGCTGCATTTTTTTGACAGGACCAAATTGTCATTTTAGAAATTTGAGGACCAAATTGTCATTCTTCAAATTCGCATGACCAATATGTCATTTATCAAATTAAGCGACCAAATTGTCATTTCAAAAATTCGTAGGCCTCTGAGACTAAAAAAGGAGTACAAGTCTAGACAACATAAATGGACCTTTGAGACTCAAGAAGTACAAGCCTAATGATTTTGAAGACTCAAGCAGTTATGGGACCTTCACCGTCGATCTTGTCGCAGCCATTGCCCGTCGATCTTGTCGCAGTTGGTTACTCCGTTGTCGTGTATCTGCTGCCCGTTCATCTTGTAGCAGCAGTAACTCCCAACATCGTCGAGACTCCAATAAGTTACATAAACAAGTTGGACATGATTCACATCTATATATGGTCCAACTTGAGAGGGAGTGTGAGAATATTATATTATATTATTCTCTCTAGGTTGTTGTAACCTCTCCTCTATTCTCTCATAGATTTTCTCCATTAGTTACTCTTTTATTTTCTCCTTAATTTGTTTAGTTTTATCTCTCTACTTATTATATAAGTAGGTCTTGTATCACAACATTAAATCAATACAATGAGAATATATTTTTCTCTCATAAATTCCACAAATAAAATTTTGTTTTTTCAACGTAATTTACGGTATATGAGATAACTTTGTGAAAGGGGATTTGTTTTGATTTATGTGAACATGTTTTTTTGGAAGGCTGAAAAAGCACAGTAGGAAGGAAAAAAATACTGAAAGTAAAATTAGGTGTTTGTCTTGACTTTTTTCTTTTTTTAAAAAAAGGAAGAGTTTTTTTGGCAAAAAACTACTTTTAAGGAGAAGTTACTAAGACTTACTTTTCACAAAGTGCATATAAGCTTCTATCATAGCCAATCCAAACATAAATAACATTTACAATATGTATTTTATTTTATATTAAATTTATATTGAAAAAAAGTCACTTTTTTTCACCGCTTAATCTAAACCATTCATACAAGTTAGAAATTTTAGTAAATTTAAGTTGAAAATGTAGAAAGTCTAACTGTAATGATAATCAATTAAACATTTTTTACGCCGATTCCCTTATATTGAAAATATCAAAAGCTAAATTATAACGATAAAATATATAAGTTGGAAATGATGAGAGATTATTTTTTAAAAAAATCAAGTGGCTGAACTTTTGGTCATTTGACTTTCAATATGTTAGCACGTGTCTCGCTTCATTGCACCTCCCTCGAATTTCTCTTCGCTTCCAAATCACTCTCTGGGATCACGTGGCAGGCATGAATTGCCATCTTGATGCCACGGAAGCCTCTCCCGAAATCATCAGGCGTCGAGAATTTGCTCACACTTCTTGTTGCTAAGGGGATCACCCATTCCCATTTCTCCTTGCAGTAACTGCAAAACACGAACCTGGTTGCTCCCCCTCTGCCTCACACTCTCGCTCTCTGCTTCCTCTCATACTTGAGGTTTCGTTTACAAACCCGAACGTGGTTCCTTATGCTCACTGGAAAGTATTAAGGATGCTTTACCAGCCATTACTCTGTGGTTCCAGAGCTGCTATTCAGTGTACATTTTTTGCTTCAGCTTCTTCCCCTGGCAACCGCGGGGGCGGAAATTCATTTTCAGGAAATTCTTCTGGGCATGCCGCGGGGTAATTAATTAATACTTGCTTTTACTTTTGCTGTAATTTGATGCTTGTTTCTGTGGATCTATATTTGATGGACTGTGGTTCAACTTCTGGAAAAGATAGTGTAAAATGTGGTTCTTATATCCATGGAACTGAGGTATGCATGTAAACATGCTGATCGAATAAAAGAATGCACGCTGGAGTACTGGAATCTTAGTTAACTGTTGGTTCAGGCTTGTAATTTATATCCTTCCGTTGCTAGAGTTGGACTTCCAGTGAGTTTTATAAAAATTACTGATACGATTGATTATCGGCACGTGCAAATGGTTACTCTTGCTATCTACTACTCCCGTTCTAATTATAGGAACACTTTGATTGTGAAATTTGCACTACAAAAGTGTTGGTATATGATTTTGTCGGTTATTCTGATGGTGATAAGTATCGGGTTCTTCTTTGACGTATTTACAAGATTAGAATTTTTTTCATTACTTTATATATTTTAAATTGTCTTAAACTTACCAGGCTGAACTTAAGCAAGCAAGCATCGGGAAGGAAATCAAACACTGGATATAGAATTCTTAGTATGGTATGTCATCGCCATGTAAGACACTCGAGAGACCTATCAACACTATTGTAAATTTTGACTAAAGTTTTGGCATAGGTTAGGCAAGGGATCGTGCCAAGGATAGCACAGCTAATGTTTATGGTCGTCGTGCTCGAGAAGGCATACTTGAGGTATCTATCCAATTATATTTATTATTCTTTAAGTCAGGTGTTTAATGAAAGCAATCCATATACTATCTTATTGCAATTGTAGGAAGAGGATTCTGAAGTGCTAAACACCAGACCATCATGGAAGATTTTTCCTGGCCAGGCATTTCCATTGGGTGTATCAGAAGTTGAAAATGGGATAAATTTTTCTATTTTTTCTCAGCATGCCACTTCTGTGACGCTTTGTTTAGTCCTTCCCGAAAGTGAGAGGTGAATCTGCATGTCTTTATTTATTTTTCAATTTTTGTATTTGTACAGTCTGTCTTGCAAGTCATGCTTTGTTGACTATAACATTGCCTGCACTTAAGTGCGGCAGAACTTTACCCTTACCTTCTGATTTCAATTTGCTCCACCCCCCATATTCTGGGTTTATACGTCCCTCAACCTTTCCAATCTCCTTTAGCTTTTCTTATTTTTCTCTTGGTGGTAAAAATTCTTCAGGGGAAGTAGTGGTGCACTGGATGGTGGCACGAAAGAGCTGGCTTTGGATCCCCAATTGAACAAAACAGGGGACATTTGGCACATATGTATCGAGGTACTCCTGCTGCTAGATTGCCAAAGATTCTGCCTGCCTTGGTCTTTAGTTGAAGTTGCACCCTTCTCACTTGTTCTCTAACTTTACAAATACAAAACCTGTGTGAATATTGTAGTGGCCTTCCAAATTGGAAAGTGGAAAGAGAGGATTTTTTTGCATCTGCTTAAGTTTTGCATATCCTTTGCTAAAATTTATATATGAAATTTATTTGATGTATATTGCTCTGCAATAAAAGTATTTACATTGATCAACAGAAGCACATAGCATGGTATTTGAATGTTCATGGCGGACTGGTTGCCCTTATTACCAAAGTGGTCTTGCACTTTGTTAATTGGAATTTTTTCCATGCAATAGGAATATAATGCAGTTGTACAATATACCTGTGCAGTTTCAATAACAGATATGATGCAGCTGTTGTCCCTGTATGATTTTTATTGGAAACTTGTAGACATTAACTGTATGGATAAGAATTCTCATGAAGGAGATACCTCATTGAGAGATGAAAACATTTTTCAATATGATCGTTAGGCAGTTGGTGAATTTGCTTTTGTTCTGGGGTAGTTAACCTAGCTGATCTTGAATTTGTGAACTTCTGTGGGTTGTGATTGTTAAAAGACTTTTGTTAAATGTTTATAGGCATTTCATGTTATTAAGTATATTTGATACTTGCATCTTTGTTTTCCGCCCCTTGAGAATCATCCATGCTGCTATAATATTAAACTAATCTGTGTTGGAACAATTTTGAAATCGATTTATGTTTGCATTGTATATGCTTACATTGTAGAAGTGAAGTCATCTGGGGCAAATATAGCTCAAACTGTTTTTGTTATCTGTTGCAACTTACAAGTGTTTTCCTTGGCTTCTGAGTGTCTAATCTGTATGTGTCTCTCTTCATTTCCCCCCTTCTATTTTATTTAAATTTTGTAATGCTCAGATGCTTAGATCATACAATTAAAAACAGTTGCATTTCAACATGTTTTTCCACTTTAATTTACAGGATCTTCCACGAAGTAATGTTCTCTATGGTTATCGTATAGATGGTCCTAAAGACTGGGGGAAAGGGCATCGATTTGACAGCAGCATTGTGCTTGTCGATCCTTATGCAAAGCTAATTGATGGTCGGCGATATTTTGGGGATACTAGCATGAAGTTGTCTAAGTTTCTTGGTACATATGATTTTGACAGCTTGCCGTTTGACTGGGGAGAAAACGACAAGCTTCCAAATATTCATGAGGTAGTTTTCCTGTGATAGGAAACCTCTTCTTATACCCTCTGAAAACTATACAAGAGAACGTAGACATATTACTGGAACTGATTTTATGACCTCTTCAATAGGAACACCAAAAGTAACTGATATGGATACCATTGCTAAATAACACAGTTAATTCTTTAGACCCAAGAGTTGTACCACCCCCACACCTCATAAAAAGTCACCTCAGCACGGACTAAAGCATGAAAATTGTAGTCATGTTAGAAACACAACCAGAGAGCACAAATATAAGTATTGGCTTTTGAGAGGCCTACTCGCTTCCAAGATTTCCCATTACCCTTGCCAAAATTTGATTCCTCTCATCAGTTTCTTGCTTTAATCAGTTCCTTCCACCTAATCTCTCAATCACTCTCCCACTTCACATGGCTTTCTCTTTTTGTACTCTTGTTTTCTTGTTTCTGCGGTTTGGACCTATCAGCAGTCCTACTCTCCCCTTTTCTCCCTCTTGTTTCAGGTGCAGGATAAGGTGTGACAGCCCTACTTCCTGCTTGTATTATATGTCAGCTCATGATAATTATCATGAAATTCCCCCTAGATTAAGGCTTCACAATAGTGTGTGTTTTGAGTGTGGCAGCAAATACATGTATCTCTATCATATTCTACCTTTCTGTATGTTTTTATGGATGGAGTCAAGTGATTTTCATTTGTGTCGTTTGGCTGAAATCTGACTCCATATTTCATATGTTTGGCTGTCTGCTCTTGCAGAAAGATCTTGTTATATATGAAATGAATGTTCGTGCATTTACAATTGATGAATCTAGTGAGTTGGATCATGACATTCGTGGCAGCTATCTTGGTGTTATTGAAAAGGTAACAATTATTGTTTTGTAATAAATCAATATCATATTCTGGTCTGTGGCCTCTGAAATTTTCTTTAATACCTGTGATAGAAACTGAATAATCCAAGAATGGAACTTAGAATATGGAAGCTAGGATATAGTTTCTGTTAGAGAGATGAGTAAATATTGAACATGTATGACTTCTATGGAGAGGACCAGGCTCCTAGTAATCAAACAAATATTCAGAAGAAATTTTCTATCTGCTTCTTAATCTAGTATTCATGCTAAACATCTCAATTGACTCAATACAAGTAAATAACTAATGTCAGCGAGAGGAGTGTTATATTCTGTTGCCAATAACTTGTCCAGCAGTATAAATAACTTCCCAAACGGTAGGCTAGACTTGGTTGGCTACCTCTTCACTGACCACTGCCATACCCCCACATTTCATTCTTTTAGAATAAGTTTGGAGTGGGGTTCTATCATTGCACCCCTCCGGAAATGAAGCCTTGTCCTCATGAATGATAAAGGGCATCCCCGCCACTGCACTAAGAGCACAAGGACACCCCAGAATCACGTGTCAAGCCGTGGGCAAGATTTTTGACTGGTTATATCTGTAATTCCCATTCTGCATTGATTGGACGCATGGCAGAAAGTGCTGATAGACTTTGACCCCAAGCATGCTGTCATAAAGATACGTGGAAGATAGTATGTTTCTTTGATGTAGTTGGTAGCTCCTATTCATATGAAACTGGTCCTACGCTTCATGTGGACTAAAGAAATGAGGAGAAAGGTTTCCAAACCCTGGTTTAGCAAACAAATACTGTCTAAATGTTTGAAGGAAGACAACTTAACCAACTTGAAAGAAAACCTCTTGGCGTTTAGATCAATGAAGACAGGATTTTTTTTTTATTGTTGTACAAACTATTCTAAAGTAGGAGGTTGTATACGATATGTCAGTGGTTACTCTTTGGACTTATACACCTCTTTAGTTTTAAACTTTGTTTTTTTGTGTGTTAGTATGGAAAAAAGATGATTGAAAATTTGATTTTAGATATCTCAGAGCTACCAGGTAATATTTGGCAGCAAAATTGAAAAAGAGCCAAAAAAAAGAGGGGAAAAAAGGACTCATAAACTTTAACATTCTGTATTTCTAGAATTCTACTTTTTATTTGGTGATTCGAATTAGTCCCTTATCGTTGTGAGTTATAAGCTCTAAGAAGGAAGGGGGCTTAGACTTTTGATGGTTAGTTATCTATATTTGCTGGTACAGGCAGAATCTAATCTGGCTTGAAAGTGCTGCTGCTTAAACTATCTGTTAATCAAAATTCCTTTATTATTCTCTTACTATTACTGGTGAAAATGCCTGCCATCTCTATTTCTTAGGATTTAGAAAATGAAACTTTTAATTCTGACTTTCTCTGACTTGTTTGAGTCAAGTCTTATATTTTCTTATTTTCATTAATTTTACCACTCACTTGAAAGATCCCACACCTTCTGGAGCTTGGTATCAATGCAGTGGAGTTGTTGCCTGTGTTTGAGTTTGATGAGTTGGAATTTCAGAGGCGTCCAAACCCAAGAGATCACTTGGTAAGTTGGAGAAGTGTTATAATCTATTGTATTATTAGGTGTCCTATAATAGCTCCTTGACTTTTATGAACGTTTTGGATACTAGGCCTATTATGTTGCATTATATGTTTATAAAATTTACCCTGGTCATCTTAAGGATGATATTTCTAATGCCATTATTTATTTCTCTTTTCACTATAGGAATTAATACATGGAAAGTTAAACAGACATTTTTTGTGTATTTATGTTATTTGGCTTTGCTAATGGAAGATGACAGTATATGTAATACAGACTTATAAAATGTCAATGTACTGAAATTTAGTTTTTCCATTATTGTTTTTCCAAGATCAATACATGGGGTTATTCAACAATAAATTTCTTTGCACCAATGAGTCGCTATGCTAGTGCTGGTGGAGGACCAGTTAAAGCTTCCTGGGAATTCAAGCAAATGGTTAAAGCTTTACATTGTGCTGGTATAGAGGTGACATGAGAACTCAAACCTCAAGTTAGGAGTGAGAACATACTTTATATTTTGGCTTTTAACTGACAGTTGAATTTATTTATACACAGGTTATTTTGGATGTTGTCTACAATCACACTAATGAGGCTGATGATGCCAACCCTTATACTACTTCATTTCGTGGAATAGATAATAAGGTGATATTTGACTTGAATTTCTGTGGTTGTCTGAGTATGATATCTACATTTTAGATTCTTATTGGTCTGGATATATTTGCATAAACTATAGAGTGGTTTGTCTTAGAAATCAATATATATATTTTATTTTCCATGTAAATTTCTCCCCCTAGAAGTTGCCCCTCTAGCCAAGTTCAATAGTCCACGATTCTCCTCACAGGATAGATCATTGGAAAAAAAAAAAAATTGCTCTTCCTGTATTTGAACCATCTTAATTTTCTCTTGACAAGTCAACTAATGTTTACAGGTTTATTACATGCTGGACAATGATGGAGAATTGCTCAACTTCTCGGGTTGTGGTAATTCAGCATTTGTTTTTCTTTAAGATGTTATCTTTGCAGCTTTGTTCAACTTAATGTACAATCTATTTCACCATTTTAGGTTCTTAGTCATCAAGCCATGAACTCTAGGTCTATCTATACAAGTCTCATATTCAAGTTCTTTGAGTGTCATGTGGGACTGAGGTCCCTACCTTGTAAATGGTTCCTTACAAGGAACAACAATATAAAGTAAACTCTGCTGGATTGTTAGACGCCAACGCAAAATGCACCATGATATGATGATGCCAATTGAATAGGACTGCTTCTTTCTTTGATGTTCATATGGTCAATAATATATTGTTATTTCAACCTATTCTGGAACACAACAGACATATAGATATAAGAAGTATGTCTTAATATGAAATTCTAAATTTGCAATGAAAATATACTTTGAAGTTCATGGTTGACTTGCAAACCGCCTTATTTGCAATTTTTACAAAACACATATACGAAATCCTTTAAGTAAATTGATTGTAGTATGTTCTATGATAAGACATGCGATTGCAGACTTTGCCATGCACTGTTAATGATATATTTATAGGCACTCTTTTGATCTAACAAAGGTTCAGTTTACTGATGTCAATATGTGGAGTTCCCTCCTTTGAACTTTGATGTGATTGTTTATCGGCAGGAAATTCATTGAACTGTAACCATCCTGTGGTCATGGAACTCATTCTTGACAGCCTTAGGCACTGGTATGAACTACTTGGATTGAATCCATTATCGAAGTGGTTGCCAATGGCATATCTTTGTTTTTTTCATTATTCATATAACTCCAGATTCATTTTGTTACTATATTATAGACTTGTTAACTTCGACTTTATGGTATTCTGGTAACCTAAAATTTTAGATGCTCATAAGGCTTAAAATTATCTGTATCTACCCTATTTTTGTATAATTTTTGTTTACATAGCCAACAATGTAGACTACCATGTTTCAATGTGGTCACCTTCATAATCGTCTTTGGAGGATCCAGTCATCTTTGACAGTCTTGCACACTAGCTTTACTTGCACATTTTTATATATTATTATTTTTTGGTTTGAGAGTTGACTTGCTTATTCACATCAATACAGTTGTGCTTACTGATTAACATTATTTCACATAATTGTAGGGTGACTGAATATCACGTAGATGGGTTTCGATTTGACCTTGCTAGTGTCCTTTGTCGAGGAATTGATGGTTCCCCCCTAAACGCTCCCCCGCTTATCAAGGTAAATATTAATATGCACAGCATGTTTTGCTGCAAAAAATATGCTGTGGTGGGACATCGTTGAACAGCAATCACTTGAATGTCAAGGCACATATGTACACACAATCAAGTGCACCTTTATTGGATCTTCATACTTACTTGAAAATAGCAATTTGGAATGAAATTAACCATTTTTTAGTTGTTAAACATCTTTGGAATGTAAATTATTTGTTAAGTGTACTAATCTTATCACTATTTGTCCAGGCGATTGCCAAAGATGCAATTTTATCGAGATGTAAAATTATTGCAGAACCTTGGGACTGTGGAGGTCTCTATCTTGTTGGAAGTTTCCCAAATTGGGATCGGTACTTCTTGTTCAATCCTTTGTTTATGTTTATTTAATTTAATATGATTATATTACTACACAATTCAAAAAAGCACACATTTATCGGCTTGAAGACTTCTACAAAAGTTAGTCACTAATTTGAAATGTAACATTGAATGAATTCATTGTGTTACACATTGTTACTTGGGCTTTAATAGTGGTTAAGTTGGTTAGTTAGTTCCGGGAATAGTAGAAATAGGTGATATGTGAGACCCTTTTATGTGCCTAAATTCATCAATGTCGTGAATATTCTGCTCTAAACAAGTTTGATAACTAACATCACCACTTTGAGTTCCACCCTAGGCTCAAGATCTGCAAGTTGTTCATGCGAACGAGTTTCTGGCACTGTCCTTTACATTGCATTTCCAGCAATGCTCGTGGCTGGAAAGCCAGTTCTGGTACCATACATAAAAGGGTATTATTCACTTGTTAGACCCTTATTACATACACATATCCCCCGTTTTTTTTTTTTTTTTTTTTTTTTGCGTACAAAGGCAAGCCGTGGCTTGAGACTATGGAGCAAGAACTAGAACATGAAAATCTAGTCCTAAATACAACACACAAAGCAAAATGCTAAGACCCGCAGACCAACTGGTCTTTCAACACCATATCTCGGCACCCCATAGGAATTGTTGGAATAAAAATCACATCCATCTCAACAGGAAAATCCTGTCCCTCCTTTGCTAAGTAGTCAGCACAAGCAATGTTGTCCCTTGGAGTATAGTATAGCTTCACATCCCAATCGCCAAAAAGCAAATCTCTGGTCTCTCCGATGATATCCCTTAGTGGGTGATCAGCATGCGATGAGTCTCTCCAGAGAATGTTGATTGCATCAAGCGAATCCGAATATATCAAAATTTGCGGTGGCCCAATTTGTTTGGCCACTCTCGAGCCAAGCAAGATAGCGTGTATCTCTGCCTCGATAACTGCACACAACCCAAGGGACTTGTGAAATCCCATCAACCATTGCCCTCGAGAGTCCCTGATCACTCCACCACAAGCTGCTTGATATTGATGCCGAACTGATCCGTCAACATCAATACGGACCACATTTGCAGGTGGGGGGGTCCAGGACTTTTCGTCATGCCTGTGAAATTGAAAAACTTGGTGAGATAAACTATGATTGGCGGTACTCTCTAACAAAAGGTAGTTACACAAGTGAAGCATCTCCCGATATCCATGCTTTCGCCCGAAATAAGGATTTGCATCTCGATGTCCATAGGATCCAACATCCTAAGCTAAAGACTCGGACCAATGAAAATTCTGAAATTTTCCTTTTCCCGGCTTGTGCTTGGTGTTCCGCTTAAGCCAACCCCGCAAGTTACCCGCAAAAAATTTGGAAAAATAATTAGGCTTTAGAATTTCTTTCCACAAATTTCTAGCTCTCCCACGATCCCTGATAATATGGAGAACGGTCTCCGCACTGCCACATAAAATATTTTATTTTTTCCGGAATTTGCCACTTCCACATCAAGGACCAAAAATGATTTCTACTATCCCCTTCCCGGCTGGAAAGATATTGGTAAGCCGATTTAACAGAAAAAGCTCCATCTTTCGCAGCCCTCCAAGTGAAAGAATCAGTGGATCCGTTGCCAGGTGGACGCATTTTAGCAATAATGGTAATAATGCGAAGAGGGAGAATTCCCTGCCACTTGCTCATGTCCCACCGACCATTCATCAAGATGTGATCTCTCACAGACTCATCTTCATTTATCATAGATGGACTGTAGGCATAGGTTAAAAGGGGGCGATCCATGGGAAGCCACAGTCACACCAAAACCGGTATCCTCCCCATTATTAATTTTCCTCCCAACCCCACTTATAAACTTGTCCCATACTTGAACAATGGCCTTCCAGGCCGATGATGAATTCCTCTTTTTTGACACCTTGGGCACGGATGAACTTCCACAGTTGTACTTAGCCCAGAGGCATTGTACCCACAGAGCATGTCTTTTGGTCAACATATGCCAATAGAGTTTCATAATGAACGCCTTATTCTGCCGTCTAAGGTCTTTGAACCCAAGGCCCCCTTGCTTTTTTGCTTGTGTAATCTTATCCCAAGCAATAAGGTGCATTTTCCTGGCATCCTCATCCTGCGACCAAAGGAACTTCCTTGAGAGTTTATCGATTTCGTTTAAAGTACAAATGGGTAGGAGAGTTGATTGCATATAATATTTGGGCAAGGAAGATAGCACAGATTTAATCAAGACAGATCTACCTGCAATAGTCAAGAATTTACTTTTCCACATAGACAGCTTAGTTCTGGCCTTTTGCACAATTGGATGATACGTGCCTTTTGTGACTCTTCTGTGAATGATGGGCACTCCCAAATATTTCCTCAGCTCCGAAGCCAATCCAATTCCAATCGTTTGACTAAGCTCAAGCGCTCTATTAAAATTAACACCTGCCGAACAAAACATTCTAGACTTGTCCAAGTTTATCCTATGCCCAGAGACTTCACAAAATGTCGTCATCACTTTACGAACCTCTGTCATTTGATTTAAGGAAGCTTCAACAAAAAGGATAAGATCGTCGGCGAAAAAGAGGTGTGATATCTATGGTCCTCCTCTTTTAAAACTAAACGGCTTCCACTGGCGAGCCTGACATTCAGCTTTAATCAGGTGGCCAAGCCGTTCCATGCACAGGACAAAGATATACGGGCTTAGCGGGTCACCTTGTCTGACACCTCTAGTGGGAGTGAATCTCGGACTTTCATCTCCGTTCCACAGAATAGACATAGAAGTGGTGGATATGCAGGCCATAATGAGATTGATAAGGTTTCTTTCCAGATTAAGTCTTGTAAGCGTATCTTCAATAAATCCCCAATCAAGCCTATCGTACGCTTTCTCCATATCCACCTTGATAGCAACGAAACCCTTCTTCCTGCCCTTCATTCTCATTGAATGAATGATTTCCTGAGCAATCAATATGTTATCACAAGTGGATCTATTTGCAATAAAGCTACATTGCTCCGGGCCTATAAGATGTCCCATAACGCCTCTAAGTCTGTTCGCCAAAACCTTTTTAATTAGTTTAAAGCTCACATTGCATAAGGATATAGGACGGAACTCTCTCAACGAAGAAGGATTATCCACCTTAGGTATAAGAACAATTTTAGACTTATTGATGCTGGCCATGTTGGAAGGATTATCAAAGCATTGCTCAACGAAATCACATATTTTATCCCCCACGACATCCCACTGAGTTTGGAAAAAGTGAGCGTTAAGGCCATCCGGACCCGGATTCTTAATTTCAACACTGGTGACTCTCCTCGACAGCATACGAAGATCATGATCATCAATGGACGGAAAGTTCGAGCACATGCCATCAGGGTTTTTAACAGTCTCATCACGGGTGTAAAGGTTGAGGAAGAAATTATGGGCCATCTCTTTAGCTGTGTCATGATCTTCCACCCATTCCCCCGCCTCATTACGAATGGCCCCGATTCTCTGTTTCTTTCTTTTGATCACGGTTGAGGCATGAAAAAATCTTGTATTCCTATCACCCCCTTGCAACCATTTACTCCTGATATCCCCCGTTTTTACTAATCTCCTAACTAATTAACCTCCTTAACCACTGTTAAACACTACTAACAAACATACATTTGCGGAACTTGAACATTTCAAAATGAAATTGGTCACTGCAACTTCTGGTGATCTGCAATGATTGCTGATAATTAAACTTAGAAGTCTACTTCTAAATTGCATCTATAGGTTTTTATTAAAATCGAATCAATGGTTTGAATTGAATAATTTCTGAGATGGATCTCATGCCTTTTCTGGAAATGAGCTCTTAAGAGGAAAAGTGTATTAATTTTTATATGGATATGACGTTTCCCTATTTCTTCATGTTTGTCTTTGATAAAGGTGGGTGGAATGGAATGGGAAATATCGTGATGACATACGAAGATTTATCAAGGTAATTCTAAGATGAAGAACTTACATGGTTTTTTGTTTGTTTGTTGGTAAAGCAGCATTATCTGCAAATAGTAGCTTGCTCTACTGGATATTGTGATTTCTTTAAGACCTGTTGAGAGGAGCAAAATATATGACTTATATCGTTGATTCCTGATTTGTCTTCTTTTCCCCAAAAATATAATCTAGGGTGACTCCAGTATGAAGGGAAGCTTTGCAACTCGTGTTGCTGGATCTTCTGACCTTTACAGAGTGAGCACCACTATTTATTGCATTTTATGCATGATATTTCTATTTGTTTAATCATTGCCTTTTTTTTTCTTGGACTCTGGATGGACTGTTATGATGTTGATCCATTGTGCTAAAATACTAGGTAGAGTAAGTTCACAATATTCTCAATTTACAATATGTACCACAATTTTATGGTTTTTAAAATTTGTAACAGCTGAAGTTCACTTTCCAATTCCCTCGTAGTTCTGTTTTGAGATAATTAGACAACTAGTTCGGCTTTTTTCCCAAAATGCCCCTAATTAAATAACTATTTACCAAAATGCCCCTGTTTCCAAACTATTTCCCACTTTGCCCCTGTTGTTCTGTTTAGTCGACTAAATCATGATTTAGTCGACTAAAACGCGGGGTTCCTTTTTTTACTTCCCGAGATTTAGTCGACTAAGCTCGTAGCTTAGTCAACTAAATCTCGAGATTTAGTCGACTAAGCTACGAGTGCTTAGTCAACTAAATCTCTCGAGATTTAGTCGACTAAGCTACGGTGCTTAGTCGACTAAATCTCGGAACAGGCTTTTTTAAAACCCCATTCGTGTCATAATGGAATCCTAATAGTCGACTAAAGCATTGTTGCTTAGTCGACTAAATCGTAGTTGCTTAGTCGACTAAATCGTAACGGGGTTTTTTTAAAAATCCCCGAGATTTAGGTAAGCGCGAACATTCCAAAAACCCCACGAATATAATATTTTCTTTGCGGAGGAGAGCAAACTGGTGTGCATATGTAGGCGTGATCTTCAAAATCATCGATGAGAAAGAAACCTCCACAATTATGCCTCAACAACAATATTGGAGTTTGTCATTTGTGGCTAATATCACTCGTATTCTATTTAATCGAGACCTTGTAGGGTTCCATTATGACACGAATGGGGTTTAAAAAGCTTAAATCGAGATTTAGTCGACTAAGCACCGTAGCTTAGTCGACTAAATCCGAGATTTAGTCGACTAAGCTACAGTGCTTAGTCGACTAAATCTCGGGGAAATTTAAAAAAAAAAAGAGCCTCGCGTTTTAGTCGACTAAATCATGATTTAGTCGACTAAACAGGGACAAACAGGGGCAGAGTGGGAAATAGTTTGGAAACAGGGGTATTTTGGTAAATAGTTATTTAATTAGGGGCATTTTGGGAAAAGACAACTAGTTCTATGGTGACAGTTTTGTTTTTCATTCATTTATTTTACAGGTGAACAAACGCAAGCCTTATCATAGTATTAACTTTGTTATCGCTCATGATGGGTTCACCTTGCATGATCTTGTTTCATACAATTTCAAGGTACTTAATTATGTTGTCCAGTTTGTCACTGATTACCAGAACTTAATATCTCCTTGACTTGATTATTGGTTTTACAGCACAATGAAGCCAATGGGGAAGGGGGAAATGATGGGAGCAATGATAATTTTAGCTGGAATTGTGGTTTTGAAGGTAGAGTCCAAATTTTAACGCTTTATCTGTTCTGACCAATCCTATTCTTTGTTTAGCAATACCAAATGCATTTTAGACACTCATTGTTTTCCAGAACACTTGCGAATGTGTAAATCTATTCAAAGCTTTAGGATCTGAATATCAGAGGGAAGTGCGTAGTTATTACATAAGACAGAAATTCACTCTCCTCCTACCATGTATTCACAAGTTTACGTATGTCAGCATTGCTGAACATTATCTGATGATGTTATTCATACAGTTATTTGATTTGATAATCCCGGAAAATGTTATAATGTTGAATCATATTCGCCTACAAAAAAATTCATACAAAAGTGATTTGATATGATAACCCCCTCCCAGAAAATGTTATAGAAATGAACCTTTTGTATGTAGTTTGAATTTTTCATGGCAGCGTGGACTTTGTAATCTCTTTTATAAAAAATTCATGATGTTGACAACCTCCATATAATTCTAAAGTCACCTTTCTGAGGGTTATAATGTTTTCAATCAAATAATTGAGTCAATTTTGAACTTTTTTGGGACTTGTTGATGCGTCTGTTGCCTTTGCAGTTAAAATAACGGAGGAACTATTTGAATTATCTGTGTGTGTGACAGGGGAAACTGACAATGCTATTATAAAGGATTTACGATCACGGCAAATGAAAAACTTTCCATTTAGCGTTAATGATATCTCAGGTACATATTTGAAAAGCACAATTGCATGCTTTCAAAATTTTGTCTTAACATAAATTTGCTTGGTCTTCTACTCAACTTTTATGAATTGAATTTTGCCAGTTGACTACACCTTTTTTTGAAGGGGGAAAAAATAATACCTGCAGTATATATTAAGTTTACTTTGTTATGCTATATAGCATTTTTATTTGTTTTTTTTATTATAAAAGAATATAGAAGGTGCCGCTTCATGATATCACTTGTTTTCATTCTGCTGCTGGTTGAACTACACAAGTGACTTCAGTATTGTAATGAATGATTAGGGCTCACCAATGATGCTAATGGGAGATGAGTATGCCCATACTCGATATGGAAATAACAATAGCTATGGGCATGATACTGCCATTAACCATTTCCTCTGGGGACAGGTAAGGTTATAACAAGCATACTTTCATGTTCACAGCTTTCTTGAGATATTTCTGAATAGCATGGTCTGTATGCTCAATAGTTGAAAGCACGGAAGAGTGATCACTTCAGGTTTTTCTCGAACATTATAAAACTCCGGCGTGAGCATAATGTATTCAGTCATGACAACTTTCTTGGAAAGGTAATCTCTTGCTTAACATTTTAGTAAAGTAACCTCAAATGTTGATGCAAATAATTGTTGCCAGATGTTCTCATGGAGCAATCATTATTTATGCAGGATGATATAACATGGCATGAAGACAATTGGGACAATCCTGACAGCAAATTTCTTGCATTTACGTAAGAATTCTATCATATATGTATAGTGGGAATTGAAATTGAAATATCATTTCGCATTTTCTAATGTTTCCTGTGGGCATGATTTGCAATATTTGATTTTAGAGATTTGTTTATAAAATAACTTGAGGTGAAAGGATAATAGCTTTCTGTCCATTCTTATTAGTAGTAGTAGTACTAGTTGTTTGTTCCATGAACCCATCGTGATTTAATAGAACTCATGACCCATATGATTAGGATTTCATTCTTGAACAATATTTTATCAGTAGACAATGCTAAAGTTGGTGCTAGGGATCATATAAATTATTTCTGCAGTCATTAAAACTGTAAAACCAATATATTTTCAAGATTATAATTGTTTAACCTCCGATAATTTCGTAGAATTCAGAGTTTCTATCCTAGTCTCATGTGCAAACTTTTTAAATGGTTTCTAGATTTCCTTACAAAAAAATTCATGAGAAAACCAACTTTCCCAAGAAGGATTTCTGCAACATTGACATATTCATGTCATTGATAACAAGACATGGTTAATTGATGTGTAATTGAAGTTTTACTACTGGTGGATCTCAAGATGCTAACAACAAGCAGAGGTTTGATTGGCCTTGTCACTGACAAAATCAACATTTTTCTTTGATGACTTTACCTTTGACTGTGATTTCAATGTCAGAAGCACTGATGATGACTTACCTGTGATGCAGGCTTCATGACAAAGGTGGCAGAGACATGTATCTGGCATTTAATGCACACGACTTTTTGGTTAAAGTCATGTTGCCTCCTGCACCAACAAAGAAGAGCTGGTTTCGTGTGGTTAGTTCTTCCTCCTTTTGGCTTGAATCCAAATTCAAGTTCTTTTCACCTAATTCCCAGAACCACTACCACAGTTATTAAAATTATAATCCACTGGGCTCTGGCTGCCCTTTGTGGTTTGGCAAGATGACACAAAAAATACAAGAGGATGTTGCTGTCAATTCAACGTGAACTGATGGAACAGAGTGAATGGAGAGAATAAGAGAGGAGCAGAACTGAAAGATTGTGTCAAGACAAACTAATGGAACCCAGAAAAAGAAATCAGTGTTTTTATAACTTATAATGGTTTAATTAGGCTTAGTCTTTTCAAACAAACATAAATGAGTTAACTTTTGGCTTGGTTTTAAACATGAAAAAAGTGATCAAATTGAACCGAGGAAGTCTTTCAGAATATGTGTGCGCCCGCTTATTTTTTCACACCATTATTTTTCACACCATGAGGAGATTAAAATTACAGGTTGCAGGGTTTGATCATTTTTTAGTTTGACAACTAGCCAAAAAGAATTTGGCAGAAGTTTGCATATTTTTGCATTGCCTTTTTACTGCTTATACGTAGGAAGGATGGGATCAATTTTGAAGTCCTAAACAATTATCATTCAGTGCCATTTGTAAGAAAAATTACTTTCCGGTTTTCTATCAGATTATTGTATTTTGCAAGTTTGGTTTTAATTAGAATCCTAACATTATCATTCAGTGCCATTTGCTAAGAAACATGTAGGTTTTCTTTGGACACTAATCTCAAATCTCCGGATGACTTTATCCTCGATGGTGTCCCTGGCTTAGGAAACAGCTACAACGTAGCTCCATGCTCCTCCATTCTTCTTGAAGCTAAATCTTGATTGCCCAATCTTTTCAGCAGCATGAAAACTGGAAAGCAGCTTTAAATTAGTTATTCCAGGCACTTGAACGAAGTTTGAGCTTGACTTAGTAAGGTCTGAAGTTGTAGCTTGACACTTGTAGATATATACCAAGCTGAAGAAAACTTCTATGTTTACAAGATGACCGTCGCACTTTTGGAGGGGATTATTGTCGGAGGAGAAAAAATGTCGGATCATTTCAAGAATCAAACAGGACTGGATAACTCGGATACAGTTTGAGCAGAACTCGAGGAGTATATGAGCATAATCCATAGCGTTTATTTTGGATTTGTGTGTTCTCTAAATTCAACATATGATGTACCAATTCATCAATTTGAAGACCAGTCTGTATATTTGTGGATTTATAGATGTTTTTCGAGTGTCACGGAAAAAATACTCGTCTGAATTTTCTGTTTTATGTCTGACTACTAGAGGGTCACACACACACTGGAAATTAGTTATTGCCAAAAGAATATATATGAATGGCCCGTAAAAGTTAAACTAAGTAGTATAGTTTAGGGGCCACTTTCCTTACCTATCCAAAAGATATGATATGCTGGGTGGACTCATCTCATCTGGGTTTAATTTATTTAATTAGAGATTTTTAAATGTAAAATTATTTTTTTAAAAAATGTTAGTTAAGAAATAATATTTATTTAATATTATCTACCTATTAAAAAAAATTTCAATAAAAAATAAATCTTAACAATCCCGATGAGATTAGCGCCCCGTCTATAAGTATGCCCAGGAGTCTTGTGCACTGCTCTGTTCTATTCTAATATTTTATGCTATGCTCTGCTCTGTTATGATGTGAAGTTTTGTGCTCTGCTGCTCCCATGCCCCAAAACCCCAACTTGTAAATCTAATTGCAGTGTTCTGTTTTTAGGGGAAAAAGAAACAGGTTGATTTCCTAATAATATCTTCAATCACTTTCTTCAAATGTACTTCCTCAAACTTTTTTTATGTCTGTAATTTTCTCGCTCATTCTTGTATCATTGATTTTTTTTTTTTTTTTTTAAAAAATAAAATTATTTACAAGTATATAAAATAACTCATATATGGAAATATCGTGACTGACCGAAAACACTAGCCAGTTAAGGTGTGTTTGGTTTGGAAGTGAATGAGAGGGAAGGGAAAACGGTCCCCTTCCCCTTATTTGTTTTAAAATTTTGGAAGGGAGGAGAGCTAACATCTTAAACCACCCTTCTCCTTACTTAAATCAAACAAAGGTCTTTTCCCCTCCCATTTGCTCTAACAAACTAAATAAGATAAGATATCCTCCCTCCTTCTTCCATCTCCTTCCCTCAAACATTTATCAAAAAAAGCCAAGTCCCCAATACCGAACGGGGTTTCTTTTAATGAAAAAGAAAAAAAAAATAATAATTAAAATAAATGGAAACAGAGACAAGGATAAATACTACTACTAAAAAATTAAAAATAAAATAAAATAGGCGGAGCAACAAGTAAACTGAGGAAGTAAAGAAGGAAAAAGACGATCAAAGCACTGCCTCTATCCTGGCATAACTCATGTTGTAGGCATAATTCATAGCAGGCGTAAGTATGAAACCCAAGAAACAGTCAGCATAGCGACAACAGGCGAAAGGCGAGCTGCCGAAGAAGTCGAATGTGCCGTCGATGGAGTGGTGGTGGTGGTGGTTGGGGTATCACCGGCAGGCGAGCCCTTCCCGGAGGAAGGCGTCGCAGAGGGAGCTGAGGCTTTTCCGGCCTTAACATCAACAGAGAGTTTCATGCCACCACTACAATGTCCAGGAACGGCACATATGAAGTAGTGGGTTCCGGCGGTCTTGAGAGTAATGGTGGTGGCTCCACTGCTGTCGGTAGAAATTGAATTACCGGTGGTGCACGATTTGTAGTCACTCTCTTTAACTTCGTCCACTGTATGTCCCGCTCCATAGTTAAACACTGCGAGGTACGTTACATTCCTTCAGAATATGATTTTCACACACACACACACACACGAAAAATAATGATTAAGACTTGAGAGCAGCGTGTGATGGATCTTACCGAGAGAATCACCGACTTGGAAGGTTTTGCCGCTAGCCCAGGTGCCATAGTCAGCGCCGATCGCCCAACCAGAGGAGTCTCCAACGGTGTAGACCTTAGCCAGCGCCGGCACGACCATGTTGATTGCTAAGAATACACACAGAATCAAGACGTTGGAGAGTGCCATTGTGTGAGATATAGAAGGGAACAGAGAAGAGGTTTTTGTGTGGCTTTCAGGCAGTTTGTGTGGTAGAATGCTTTTGCTTATATAATTGTGTAGGGAGGGGGTTGGAGTAGTTAGGGATAGGTCCACTTGGTCCTATCTTGCATGAGGATAGCTTGAGTTACACTTCACACCTCGTGGGCAGAAAAAAAGTTGGGTCTTTTTGCTCTTTTTCCAAATTTTAATTATAAAATAGTGGTTGAAAGGAATTATTCTGTTGCAATCACGTTGTCGTTGACATAATCTGCCTGTGTGCGTTCTCTGTTATGATGGATTGCGAATTAAGGGAAAAAAATTCAACACAGGGGGTTAACTACATCTTAATTTTGTTGGTATCTCAACTTTATTTTCTTAGGTTGATGGGAATCAACCATTAATATTTTCGGAATATTTGATGTTATGTTCGGATAACTTGGGTGTACGCGTGTCCAATTCCTAGGACAACTACAAAAGGAAGATGGAACTTTAGAAATGGGGTGTTTTCTTAAAGTCTACACTACACATCCTCAGTCGCCAAAACCTTCTAGACTCACTGAATAAATATCTCTGCATAGTTCTGTGTTATCTTTAATTCTTTATACACAAAGGAAGTAGGTGAAAAGTAATCATGCATGCTTTTAAAGAAATTGGGAAGTGGAGTTTGATTTCCCGTGTGAAATAAAAGGTTCGAGAACAAGGCAAACGTTGCAGCCAGCAGGTTTATTAATATGGAAACGCTTGAGATGGAAGCAAAGAAAGAAGGGGTCAAAGCGAAGAATTGGAGTTATGATGGGAGAACAGAACATGTTCATAAAGAAGGGACTTGATCTTAACTGCCTACCTAACACTGACTTGTAAAGGTCATCTATCTGTACTGTACAGAGGCTCTTCGGAGTTTGGAAATGAACCCAAGATGGCATTGGGTCCCTGAAACCATGTAATGCCCCAAAAAGCTTCTCTTACCATTTCAATACAGGAAAAAAGTTGCATTTGTTTATTGTTCATACAAAAACATGTATTAGTTGGGATGTAGGGTCTATTGTATGCCAAAGAATATATTAAGGGAGAAAATATGACATTGTCAGACTGCCCTATATCGAATCCAATGTTTTTGTCTTGGTGAATCTTACAAATAGCTGAAAGGTGATTAAAACACAGAAATTTGTAACGTAATAACACTTTTTTACATATATTTGAGTTCCTTCTTAAGAATTTTACAAATTTTAAATATGACAATCTTTTGAATGGCATATCAAGTTTTATGTTTTTTGAAAATATGAAATCTTGCAAGACGAAGATTTTGCCATTGACTGTATAGTGTCCACAATAGAGGAGTTCATGTATAATAAGTCAAATAAAAGGACATACATATTGCTATAAAATATTATTATATATTACAGTGTTCAAGGTTATTAGACAAATAAAAAATTAATTAACCCGTAAAAGGGTTAATATTAGGATGGGACAGTGCAACAATTTTCAGTAATAAATATGAAAAATAAGAGTATTAAAATTAGTGAGTTTTGAGTAATGATGACATCATGATTCGATATTGAACCATTTTTTTTTTGAGGTCCCGAATCAAATCATCATCATGCCCCGCAGCCAAATTCGCTGGATTACCGAACACCCATAATCAAAAGCATTGATAAGAAATTACTTCTGCCATAATATTTCCAGAGAATTTTCGTTAATGGTATGGTGCCACATCAAGGAGAATATACTGTTCAAATACAAATGTCAAGAATATTACTATTCCGTTGAAGAATGATCAACAACATTCTTACAAGAATTATGCATTAAACAACTCTACCAGAAATCAGAAACATTATCGAATTTTTTTACCGTGAAGAAACAATTAGGCCTCTGTCAATGATACAAGTAACATCACTTCTTATGCATTCTAGAGTCAGGAGAGTTAGTTTGTATAGGTGACAGAGGTGTTCTTGCTGTATCTACATCCTCGAAATCAATCTTTCGCTCAATTGGGCTACTTGTCTTGGGACTAGACTTTCTCTTGTTTGACTGCAAAATCCAAAACAAAAATCAATATATTAATATAGCTTACTAAAAAGAGTCATATATTCATATCACAGGCGTAGAAAAAGAAATTAAATGAAACTAAAGTTACAACCACGCTTGCCGTATACGTATATTTGCATGATTTTCTTTACTCTAAACTTTCTAACCTTGGCAGATGCACTGCTGCTATGTTTCCCACCAGAACCAAGATGGTTCTTTTCCTTTAGCTTCAGTAGCCTTCCGTTCTCCTTGTTCAATATGTTATTTTCATCAGACAGTAATTTGACCTACGCGTATCATAATTGTTCATAAGTTAATCAAAACTAAAATAATGATAAAACAGGAAAGGTTCACAACACGGTCAATAAATCTTCACCTCCTCCTCAGCTCTGTCAAGGTTAATCCTGAGGTGCTCCTTATCTTTCTCAAGTGACTTCACTTCAGCAACAAGAGACAAAACTTTCCGCGTTGATGGCTTTAGGCTAAAAGCATGTAATATAAGTTTATAAATATCAATTAATAGAAACTAGAATGATAAAAAGATGTTGGCTCTAACACTTATGTGCTACTGCTTTGATTGTATGAAACTAGACATGTAAGATAAAAATTGGCCAAATGAGAACAACACCAAAAGAACCAAAGGTTACGAGGGCTACTACTCACCAGTTCCACATTGTTAACAACTTCTTGCAGGCTTCATTTCCACTGTTTGCCTCCAAGAACGTACATGCAGAGGCAACATCTTTATTTGTAACCTTGACAAAAGCGCGTCAAGTAAATTCTCTTCCTCTGCTGTGCTATTAGAAGATGCACCATCCTTAAGGGAAACGCAAATATCTGTCAGGCAATATCCGCAACCAAAGGAACCAGCACTTGCGACAGTGATGATTATCAATTCACGATTGAAGTATTGTAATTGTAAGAAAACAATACTAGCGCACTTCTGTATTAGAAGTTTACTAATAATGATAGCCGATGATTGTACGCCACCCTTAAGATGACCCCCATAATTAAGGATCATTTAACGGAAGCCAAAAGTCAATAATGTGATTCTGGTATAAAGGCTAAACACTAAACAATGCATTATAACAAGTGAGCGTAAAAAGAATTAAATCTCAATGATCAAAGCGATAAATAGAAATCGACATTAAATTATATTACTATATAAAACACTAGATGCAGCAGCTTCCACTCATATGTCATTGCTTCAGACAAATGTTAGCAACTCCCACCTCTGATGCCTCAGTTGAAGGCAGACAATGACAAGACTTCGAGCAAATTGATTAAACTAGTGATTCAGATATATCACTATAGCGGCCCAACATTGTTTGATGTGTTTGGTGTATGACTAGTGGGGAGGGAGCTTAATTAATGGAGTCAATTTAGGTGCTTATATCTAACTTGTAAGAATGGCTAAAACTTAGAATTCATTTGCATGTACAAATATGTTCTGGTAACTAATTAAATGTGTGCAAGAAGAAGAAGGCGTTTTCCCACTCATTGTCTGGGATACTCATACGGTTGCTTTTACCCCAAAAAACATACTTTTCTAATTATTTTGCCACATTAAAACAAACGAAAAAAACTTGCTCGTCCAGATTCTAGACATCTAGTCTCCAAATATGACTTATAGAAATAGAGAACAGAACACTGTCTAATGCTTTATTGAATTTCAGCAAATTAAGCATCTATAGTTAAAAGGCAGACATCAAAGAGTGCGACTAACTATTACAGAAAATGGTGAGTTAAGTTCCAAAGCCATTTCTATCAGTTACGACTTTCCTAGGAAAGCACATATTTTTCAAGCTGACAGGATGATGATCTTAGTTAATAAATTGAAACGGAAGGTGTATTTTGTTGGACACAACAGAGATATGATTAAGGAAATTGATGGTACCGATTGCATATTGTACTCTTGCTTGTAATACTGAAATTCTTGAAATAACTTTCCCAACTCCTCTTCCAACTGTTGTGCACGGAACTCTGCCTCCTTTGCCCGTTCATCAGCTTCGTTTCCAAATTCCATCAACGCTTCTCTGTCGCGATCATAAAGCGAGCATTCTCTTTCCCATTTATGACATTGACTTAACAGATTCGCACACTCCGAAGCCAATTTCTGATTCTCCTCAACGAACTTCTTCAGAGCTTGAGCGTTCATAGTCGCTTCAGACTAATCAAAAAAAAAAAAAAAAAAAAAAGAAGAAGAAAATTCTAAAAATCGATTTTGAGAACCAATTATCACGAAAACCAAAAAATAATTGATGAGGAAAATGGAAAAGCAGACCTTAATGCGGTCAATCATTTGATCTTTCTCCTTTAATTTGGACAGTAGACAAAGGCGCTGCTGACGTAGTAGCCGTTGCGACTCTTCAGAGGCTCGAAGTTTCGATTCTAAAGTGAGCAACGAAACCGGAAGACCCAAGGAGTCGTCGATGGATTCTTTGAGATAAAGATCTATATCTCGAGGAAGATCCATGAGGATGCTCAAAACAGAAGCGCTTAAAGAGTCCGAAGAATTTCAAGGGTTTAAACAAGTGATGAAGACACGATTGCTTTCTGGGAGTGAAATCGAAAGTATGATTCAGATTACAAGATCGAGAATTCTAAAATTTGGGAGGCAACACTCCCTTCTGGAAATCAAAATCGATATAGAAAAGGAGGGCCTTTAATGGTAAGGTGAAGAGACAAGACTCTAGAGTCTTGCTTGTCTCTCTCGCTCAGGGGATTCAAATTGGGAGGGCTAACCGTTGGAATGGGATTTTAATTTTTAAATGCCAGGCAGCGGAGCCCTTAATGAGCTGACATGGAAACATGTCAATTCTTTTTTTTTTTTTTTTTGGGCCCTGAAGTCAAATAATATTTATTATTTTTAATTGTTTTACCTTGACTTTTCTAATTTTCGGGCCGAAAACGTGTACTAACTTTGAGAACTTATCCTGGGCCGAAAACGAGAGAAGGGCCAGCTTGGCCCGAAGGCACAGCATACAAGACCAGCGTGAAATTTAATCTTTTAAAATTTTGGAAAACTGGCACCTAGGTCATAACTCATAAGTAAGGGAAAATAAGACAAAATGGTCTTTTGATATCTCAAAATTGCGGTGAATCCTGGTGGGAATTTTTTGAAATATTTTCCATATGTGAAAAGATACAAATGCCCCTCATTAAGGCTCATGAACTTGTCAATATATGTACATGATCTTATCAATGCATGCAAGTGAACTTATCAAAATAAGCTTATGAACTTGTCAAAACGACATTGGTTACCACCCTATACTCTTCTTGTTGTTCTCTTCCCATTATATTCACCTCCATAACTCATCTCGGCCTTTGGATTGAAATCTAGGCGATTCGAGAATCTAACGTTTTATAGAAATATCCTTTTTAAACATTTTTTTATTGCAATTTTAAATTATTATAACTAAAATTTAACAGTTTTTAAATTTATTAAATTATTTTTTAATAGTTTTTTATTTTATGAGTATTAAAATCGAACCGCTTATATTTCAATCTAAAAGGTGAGATGAGTAATGGAGAGAAAGAGGATAGGAAGAGAATAGTAAGAGTAGAGGACAATAGTCAATCCCTATCAAAATATACTCATTTGTTAACTTATGCACATAGATTTGTCAACAAAGACACATGGACTTATCAACAGGCACATTGACTTATCAAAATATGCACATGAACTTATTAAAACATACTCATGGATTTGTCAATACAAGCACATGGGGGCATTGATGACTTTTCACACATAAAAAATATTACAAAAAAGTCTCATGGAACTTCACTGTAATTTTAAGATTTCAAGGAATCATTTTATCAAAAATTCTCTTGCTCGAGACCCAAGAGCAAAATTTCCCAAAAAAACTGGTACATTAAAAGAAAAAGACAAATTATGTGAAGTCTGACTCAAAAATTAATATTCCTACTGTCTTTATGTCCAATACCTAAATTTAGAATTGATATTGCTCCAAAATATAAGATTAATCTCACAACTTTATGCTTTATCAATTTTTCCTAAGCTAGTCATATTGACATTCATTCCCTTAACAATAATTAAATGGAAAAATGAAGGAATTAATGAAGATCATTATGATATTTTAGAAAAAAACATGTCACATTAGTTAATAAAACTAATTTTCTTAATCTACCATAATAAACCATTTAGATCTTCTATTTATAGTCAGAGTTAATACAATATTTCATGGGTTTGGATCATCATACCCCTCTCGCCTCTTAACCGGTTTTCAGCTTTTGAAAATCTTAGTTCTTGAGTACTAAAATTTGTTGCATGTTATTCCTTGCAAACCAAACCATATTATAATTTTCTAAATTACTATTGTCAGCGTCGTCTTGGTTAAATTCAGCAAGCAAATGCTATGATTGGTGAGGAGGAAAGCGACAAGAGCAAGTTATGTCGATTAAAATTAATTTTGTCAAAGTAGTAACGAGACTGAGTCAGATTATAGAAAAATAAACTACATGAACATGGATGTGAAAGTCAACATATGAGAAGGGAGCATCCCTGATTGGTAAGCCAGTAAAAATTCGCCGAACTAGCTCGTTATAAATTCAAAGGCACTCATCTCCAAGTACTACTTACCAGACATAAGGAGAAAATAATGATATGCAAGTAATTAATTTCAAAGATGCGCACGTGGGATAAATGTTGCTTTCATTTTTCATGGCTGATATATAAATTCAAGTTTGTTTTGGATAATTCCCGATGAGTTCGGACTTTTTTAGAATTATGGTGGCAATTGAAAATTAAAATTCCAGACCTTTGACGTAAAGATGTTTCCTGCTGGATGCTAGTATATTCAGCTTAAGGCTTCACAAATCACAATAATAATAAAAATGAAATTACTTACACAAAGATATAATTACTCTCAGATCCGTCTCCGGCAACATTTTATACGTACAACAAATGGATTGATACAATACTAATTGACCACTTCTTTACTTCTGATCTTTGGTCTTCTCTTGATGAGTGTTTGAACCGAGGAGCGACTCCACCTCATTTCCCATTTCTTCTACCTGCAATTCCATATAGCTGCTTGAATGAATAATATCAAACAATCGATCGACGTACGCTTGGAACTATATATAGTATATTAATTATAAGTAAGGTGGAATTGATATGACTGAGCAATTTTTTATAATTGGCTTGGATTGTATAAATAGAGAAATATATGGAAAGAACAGGGGGTTAGGTAAAGCTCTAGCTGAGATAATGAAATTAATTAAACGAAGAGAGTGGTTGGCAGTGAGATAAAAAAAAGTGTAAAAACCTTATGTAAGACGTCTCCTGCTGTATGGGCATTTTCATCTATTCTCTCACCCACTTTTTCAATGAACTCAACAGCATCTTGAAGTTTTCCCTCTGGAAGATGTTTGGCGGCTGCTTCCGCCGCCTCGTCCACCTTCTCGGCCACTTCTTCCACCGCGTCAGAAATTTCCTCCAATTCCTCTATAGTTGTTTGGGCTTTTTCTACACATAAATTGAACAACAATGCATAAATTTCTGTCTGTGATACATATTCGGAATAGAATGGGTGTTCTGACCTGGGGTTCTTAATTTACCTTTTGTTAGTATGAGTAATTAGTATTGTGTCTTTGTGTATTAGGCCCATATAGGAAGTGTACAAGAGTGTGTGTGTGGTCTGGGCCTATATAAGGATGTCTCTGTATATTGGTTTATTCAATATACAAATCCATTTAGTTTAACATGGTATCATAAGCCAGGTTGTATTGTGGGCTTGTTTACATGCTTCTTACCTATTGTTCTTGCTGCAATTATTGCTCCAAAAATAAGGCAGTTCGGTTCTTTGGTTCCCATATGGTAAAGAAGGAGGCCCAAAATCAAGAAAAAGGCCAAAACCCCGCCGGAAATACAAGATCCGAGACCAAGATTTGTGGTTCTTTTGTTCCAGCAAGTGATTGAAGCCTTTTTATCCAAAAAAAAAAAAAGTGATTGAAGCCCAATGGTTCTTTTTTGATTTACTTAATTGGACATCTTGGGTTTCTTGATTTAATGGTCTCGTTCCAAAAGTAGCTTCCGTGGTTAACTTCTTGATTCGGCGATGCAAGATTTGCGGCGTTTATTATTAAAAAAAAAAAAAAATCGTGATTAGCATGGTGACTAGGGAGAGACATGCACGTGCTCGTTCAGGGAAGTGATGCTCGAAATTTTTGCGACTTTCCACCGAGTGATACCCTAATGGCGTAAAAACAGCTCCCAATCGAGGATTCCCACGGTGGATCGGGAGAGAATACCCACCGTCGCACGTTGGATCCGAGGCGGACTCGTTTCGGTGCGTGCTCCCAAAGCAAAGAAGCGAATCTCGCAGCGCCGGTTCGAATAACGATATAGATCCAAACGCCGAGCAAGATAGGTGGCGGTGGATTTGCGATCTTCACGATTCTTCCCCATTCAGGTTCAACGGTGCTGGTTGGCTTCGATTTTCCCTTCTCGGTGGTTCAAGATCTTCGGTCCATGTGATTCCTTGGTTGCTTCAAACGTTGGATTCCACGATAGTTCACCGGTAGGGAGTACTCCTTCTGATTGTTCTGATTTCTGGTTCTTGGTTTGCGGCGGTTCAAGAATCTTCACCGGTGGTTTGCGGTGGTTCCTGTTTCTTGGTTGAAATTCGCGGTGGCTCGCGATGGTTATTTCGCGGTGGTTCACGGTGGTTGGAGAATCAGTTTCAACGGTGCTCGTTGGTTTCCATTTTCCCTTCTCGGTGGTTCGATGGGTTGAGTTCCATCGGTGTTTCACATGCCCGATTTTGGTTATGGCTCGCGATTCTGAAATCACAGGTTGTTCGTGATTCTTCCTCAGATCGACGACCTAGGTGGTCTTCTGGTGTTCCAACCGTGCAGTTGGAGACTTTCTGGTGTTCCTGGTTGTTCAAGAATCCACGGTGATTCGTGATTCTCCTACAGATCTGAGAGATTGTCCTCGGTCCGATTGAGGTCATATTGGTTCTTTGTTCTTGGTACTTCAGATTTTCAAATATTCTTGATACTTCAGAAATTGTGGTTAGTCCGATGAGATCATTTCTCTATGAGAATAAGCAATACTAGAAGGCCAGTGAAGTCAAGATTCAGCTTCATTCACCAACAGAGCTGTGAACGGGGCATTTTGGCCTGGTCTTGTGGGGACACCTCCGTATCGATTATGTACAAGTGCATCGGCTTAGCGGCAGTTCACACATTGTTGCCGATGGAAGTGTGTCCCCGCTATTGGAGAAGATGGTAACTTTCACATAGTAAAGGAACAATTGTCATCACTGGTTAAACGCCACCTTATGGGCTTGTCACAAAATATTGATTTGGGCAACAGTACCATCAAGGACATTGGAAGGATTTCTCTGATTATGGTTGGGCTGGATTCTATGCAAGGTGCTAATTCCACTCTTGGTGATTTTGCCCCGGTTTGATTGGTTTTCTGATTGTGGGGAGCTCTTGTCATTCCACCATGGTGCTTCACTTCATGCCAGTGTATGTCGGACAAGGTTTGAGTCACATTTTTGTTTGTTTGTAATGGAGTGGTTTGTAATGTATGACGTTATTCCATCGAGAGGGCTTGTATTTTGTCTCGGTAATGTTACTCCATCGAGGGTTGTATTCTCGGTGATGTTATTCCATCGAGGTTAGAGGTCAAGACAGGTTGATGTTATTCCATCAATGGTTGTATTCTTGGTGATGTTATTCCATCGACATTATAGATCTTCAAATTGAGTTTCCCCTTATGTTTGTGTTATTCAAGTTGAACACATTGTGTTAAATAGTGTTCAACTTGAGGGGGCGTGTTAGTATGAGTAATTAGTATTGTGTCTTTATGTATTAGGCCCATATAGGAAGTGTACAAGAGTGTGTGTGTGGTCTGGGCCTATATAAGGCTGTCTCTGTACATTGGTTTAGATGATTCAATATACAAATCAATTTAGTTTAACACCTTTCAGTTTCAATAAAGGTCCCCATTTCCCCTTGGAAAAGGATATAAGTATGGCCACAGCTGCTCCGAGAATCCAAACTTTCCTGCCAGATAATTCGAACTGATGTTAATGAATTTCAGATTCAGAGTGAAATTTGGGGTAAATTAAAGCCTATACCAATGGGAAGGTGAAGGATCATCAGAAGGAAAGGGGGCTTGTGGGGGTACACTGGCATGGACGACCACGTTGTTCCTGCACGATGAGTGAAGTTATATGGATAGGTTTTGAAGAAGCAAGCAAATAGTCTATCTAATAATGAAGAATAGATAACCAACATGTTTCTTCTGATCTGAAGTCCAGCGTTGAAGTCTCCCAGTCGAAATAGCTTGTGTTTTGGAATGCAGGAGTAATCCTGTTTGAGTTGTGAGATAATTCTGGGTTCAACTTTTGGAGCTTGATGCCTGGAAAAGCTGTCTGTGGCTGATCAGCAACTAGATTGTTGGAGGAATATTGTCATCTTCATATGCAAATCTGAATCTAAATCTGGAGATTTTGTAATTAAGTAGGACCTACGGTACGTTGGAGAGGGGAGATGGTGTGTGGATCGGACAACCTATGAGGAGTATGACTTTTTCGCGGTTTGATGGATTAATATTCTCAAGTGGCAGCCAGTCGACGCTTGTATATATCAATATATTAAGCATTGTCAACAGATTGCTCCGTTTAGATAGTGTGATAGTGGTGGTAGAAGTGACTTTTGTTTCTGATGAAATTTTTTTAATGAATTTTTTCTGATGTGATTTGTGTTTGAGATAACAGTGACAGAAGTAAAGGTTTGAAGTAAGGAGATGTAACTTCACAAAAAAAGTGACTTCAAGGTATAAAGCTATGGAAAATAGTCAATAATTTAGCTTCTACTTTTGTTGGGCTTGTGATGGACTTATTTGAGTGTTTGTAGCTATCCCAAACAGGCCCTTTACTAATTGCTTGTTAAAATTCTCAACTTGGCTTTCCTTCACGTGATCTTGTGCTTCTATTTTAAGAGAAGATTCTTAATTAAGTTGAAACCTAGCTACGTAATTATCAATTTGATATGACTTAAAACATCTTGTTAATGGCATTCCAATCTACGTCATAGTGCATAATATAGATCTATCTATCTGCTTCATTTTATGAGAGGAAAATTTGGAAGGTACGTCATTTTTTCCAGTGATGAACAAAAAATTGTGTAAATGGCATTCCAATCTTATTGATATTTTTGGAATTAGGGTGGCAATTATAAACTAGAATTACAGATATTTTGACGTAGTTCTCAGGAACCCAATAAAATGAACACATCCTATTTTTCTTAAACACTAATGATGACGTACGTCTAAATATTTCTATATTTCTCACCAGCAAAAATTGCATTTGCTTATAGTAAATAAGAATTAGCTAGCACACTTAATAAATGGCTGGTTTAATATATACCATCCGGTGGAAAAGTTTTTTCTTTCTAGAAAAATCTTAAATAAGAGTGTGTGTGTGTATATATATATAACCAATATAATATTGATAAAATATATATTAACTCGGGTTCTTGTCAATTGCCCATATTTTGAGTGAGTGTTTATTGCTGGATAAGATATGAATAGCCTAAATCGAATTCGAATGATTCAAATTTAAAAATTTTATTCTGTAATTTTTAAAATAATATATATATATATATATATATTAAATTAAATTAAATTTGCATTGTCCAAAATCAATCTTACTGTCCAAATTAAACCCGCACGATAAGCATTCATTCAAATGATGAACATGTACAGCTTCCCTATTCACGCACATGCATGGTCAATAATGGAAGTACGTTAGGGGTAGTTCATACAAGAGTCTCTAAAGAAGAGATGCTTTTGGCAGCAAGTTCAGCTACAAGGCTTCTCAAATCACAATACAAACATGAAATGCTTTACATAGCAAAGGGAATTAATGATACGTTACTATTGTCGACTTATATATCTTCGGCTAATTCACTGACGACGCTCTTCTCTTGATGAGTGTTTCAATCGAGGTTAGATTCCACCTGCCTTTCCATGATCTCTTCTGCCTGCATCTTCATATAATTGAATTATTAATAAATTAATAACTGACCCTTGGAATATTAATTCAAACCAGTGAGTGTAAGGATAAATTAAAGGCATCATAGAGTATGTATGGAGAGAATAAGAGATTAGGCTAAACTAGCTAGTACTGTGTGAAAAGCGAGATCGGCAAGAAAAATGTAAGAAATGAACCTTTTCTAACAATTAAGTCTCCAGCTATTTGCGCATCTTTTTCTATTTCTCGAGCCAATTTATCAATATACTCAGCAGCATCTTGAAGTTTGCCCTCAGGGAGATGCTTTTGTCTCCGCCAGCACCACCACCTTGTCGGCCACTACTTCCACCCCACCTCTGATATTTCTTTCGATTCCTCTATCGTTGTTTCAAGTTTCTCTACACACATAATAATAATAATTGTAATTTATTCAACATCATATCCAATATAAACAGCTATATATATGCATACTCTCTTTGATACCTATTGATCAGAATTGAATATAGGTTTTCTGATATTGAGTTCTAAAATAGCTTTGAGTAAGTAGCAGTAACGGTGTCCATTTTTCCTTGAAAAATGATGATGCAAGTTGGGAGATGGCAGCTATATATAAATCTGCAGATTTTGAAATTAAGGACGCTGTTGCCTTGAAGAGGGGAGATGGCTGTGGACAACGTAGGAGGAGTAGCGTGACCCTCATTTATGGTTCTATGGATTGATATTCCCGATTGGTAGTTAGCCGCTTATTTATTACTCCCTAGCTACTCTAAGGGCCCGTTTGGTTCAAAGAATTTGGGGGGAGGGAAATGAACTTTGAGAAAGGAATGAAACTTTAAAGAAAGGGAAAGGAAGATTTAAAAGATGAGGAAAGATGACTTGAGTTGTTTGGTTGGAAAAAAATGAATGGGTGATAGTTGGTAAAGAATTAAGAAATGTCTATTTTACCTTCAAAAGAAATTAATTCAAAATAAAAAAAATATTTTTTTTGGTAAAATATATTTTTTTAAAAATGTCCCAAGTTCGAATTTGTGACCCAAAATTTTTCATAAAGTTTGAACTTTCCCGCCTAATTCAAATTTTCCCGCCAAATTTGAATTTCAGGGGTAAATATATCAAAAAATGTGAATAGTGACTAGGGAACTTGAGATCCCACCAAAATTGGTGGGATCTCAAGTTCCCACATATGAGGGAAAACTGGTGGGCCCGGGAAGTTGGGTTCCGGCACTTGACGCACCAAACGGTCTTTTTGCATGGGAACTCTATTAAGTTCTCTTTCCCTCTTCCAAGTTCGTCAACCAAACGCGCCCTAAAGGTTTACTTCTCCTTCTTTTTCATATTATATCTTATGTATTTTTAGATTCTATATTCGTTTATTAATCAAACTAATTTTGGAGAAAAAAATAAAAATAAAAATATTCTAAAATAATTCAATTAACTTCCTTAATCTTTTTAAAAAAACCAACTTTATCTTATATTTAGAACCAAAGGGAATAACATATTATGCATTTTCAACAAGTTGCCCCAATTATATTTAGTCTTCTATTTACTGAATCTTATAAAATTATCAACTTGCTCTCCATCTATTTCCTTCACGTGACTATATGCTTCTACTCATTTTAAGAGAAGAATCTTGAATCAGTTGAACCGTACTTTTTACTATAACTTAAAACATCTTGGTAATTTTAATAAAATCTCCAGGAACAATTCCAACAAGAGTTTTATAAACTCACCATAAACGTACATCTTGTTATTTTTCCCAGCGGGGTTCTCAATTATCATGGTTGTGGTTTATTATTCTAGGCTTAAGGTACACTTTTGCACCGAACATTTTATGATGAGTATATGAGTATGTTGTGTGTATCTATGGAAGGTTTTTTAATTTAATATCACCTCAAAAGTATTAAAAGATAAGCAATGTCATCATACTCAAACGGAAGCAAAGTGGATGAATGTCATGTTGGACTTAATGCGACATATGATTCCACATTAGCATAACAGTACTTTCTTTTCTGGCAATGTTTTAGAAGTTTCTGCAAAACTAATATTACCTTGAAGTGTCATAAAAGAAAGAGTCCACATTATATGCACATATCTTATGTGCTTCTTATGTAGGTATGATATATATATATATATATATATATATATTGTATTTATTTAGATTTAAATTATATCTTTGTTTTTCGACATGTTTTTTACATATAATATCCCACATTAATTAGTTTACATAATATTGGTGTTATAGACAAATATTTCTAAATGCAGAACTGAAAACTAATTAATTTGAGATACTAGGTGTAAAAAACATGTCAGAAAGCAGCATATAATTTAAATTTAAATAAATACAATATATAAAAAAATTTTAAAAAATATTCGCATAACCTCTAATAGAGATATGAGCACATAAGATATGTGCATATGGACTCATAAAGAAATAATGTTGTTTAAATTTGCCATAAAAAATGGGGAAAAAAACATAGAAAAACCGATGAAAATGTTGAACAACGTAAATGACATGAAACAACCCTCCCCCCCCCTCCTCCTCCTCCTCGGCTCAGTACCTATATTAATACCTCAAAGGCATGGGTAATACAAAAAATGAAAACAAACCAAATATAACAAGGGGATATTAATACCTCAAAGGCATGAGTAATACAAAAAATGAAAACAAACCAAATATAACAAGGGGATATTAATACCTCAAAGGCATGAGTAATACAAAAAATGAAAACAAACCAAATATAACAAGGGGAAACTAACATAGCCAAAACAACCACAACAACGCAAACCAAATATAATGAAAAACTAATCACCAAGGTAATACGATATTTCATAGGTTTGGATCATCATACCCCCTCTCGTCTGTTATAACCGGTTTTTAGCTTTCGAAAATCTTAGTTCTTGAGTACTAAAATTTGTTGCATGTTATTCCTTGCCAGCCAAACTATATACTAATTTTCTAAATTACTATAATCAGCGTCGTCTTGGTTAAATTAAGCAAGCAAATGCTATGATTGGTGAGGAGGAAAGCGACCAGAGCAAGTTATGTCGATGAAAATTAATTTTGTCAAAGTAGTAACGAGACTGAGTCAGATTATAGAAAAATAAACTACATGGACATGGTTGTGAAAGTCAAAACACGAGAAGGGGGACTTGTAATACAGTAAAAATAAACTACATGGACATGGTTGTAAAAATTCGCCGAACTAGCTCGTTATAAATCCAAAGGCACTCATCTCCAAGTACTACTTACCAAACATAAGGAGAAAATAATGATGCACGTAATTAATTTCAAAGAAGCGCACGTGGGATAAATGTTGCTTTCATTTTTCATCGCTGATATATAAATTCAAGTTTGTTTTGGATAATTCCCGATGGGTTCGGACTTTTTTGGTTTTTTGGAATTAGGGTGGCAATTGCAAATTAAAATTCCCGACCTCTGACATAATTCTCTGGAACACGATAAAATATGAATAAATCTCATTTTTCTTAAATACTACTGATGACGTCCAAATAATACTTCTCTCAACAGCAAACATTACATTTGCTTAATAAATAAGAATTAGCTTGCATGCATATGGCTAGCTAAGGATATCGATAAAAAATCAAACGTGGCACGTGCGTTGTCAATGAAAGTATAGGGATCCCAAAAATTAGTTGATATAAAAAGTCATGAGAGAAGATGTTTCCTGGAAGCTAGTATATTCAGCTTAAGGCTTCACAAATCACAATAATAAGAAAACGAAATTACTTACATAAAAAATATAATTACTCTCAGATTCGTCACCGGCAACATTTTATACGTACAACAAAGGGAATGATACAATATTAATTGGCCACTTCTTTACTTCTGATCTTTGGTCTTCTCTTGATGAGTGTTTGAACTGAGAAGTGATTCCACCTCCTTTTCCATTTCTTCTACCTGCAATTTCATATACCTACTTGAATGAATAATATCAAACAATCGATCGATGTACGCTTGGAACTATATATATAGTATATTAATTAAAAGTAGGGTGGGATTGATATGACTGAGCAGTTTTTTATAATTGGCTTGGATTGTATAATAGAGAAATATATAGAAAGAACAAGGGATTGGGTAAAGCTCTAGCTGAGATAATGGAATTAAACGAAGAGAGTGGTTGGCAGTGAGATAAAAAAAGTGGAAAAACCTTATCTAAGACGTCTCCTGCTGTATGGGCATTTTCATCTATTCTCTTAGCCACCTTTTCAATGAACTCAGCAGCATCGTGAAGTTTTCCCTCAGGAAGACGCTTGGCGGCTGCTTCCGCCGCCTCGTCCACCTTCTCGGCCACTTCTTCCACCACGTCTGAAATTTCCTCCAATTCCTCTATAGTTGTTTCGGCTTTTTCTACACATAAATTAAACAACAATGCATAAAATTCTCTCTGTGATACATATTCAGAATAGAATGGGTATTCTGACCCGGGGTTCTTAATTTACCTTTCAGTTTCAATAAAGGTCCCCATTTCCCCTTGGAAAAGGATACAAGTATGGCCACAGCTGCTCCGAGAATCCAAACTTTCCTGCCAGAGAATTCAAACCCATGTTAATTTATGAATTTCAGATTCAGAGTGAAATTTGGGGTAAATTAAAGCCTTATACCAATGGGCAGGTGAAGGATCAGAAGGAAAGGGGGCTTGTGGGGGTACACTAGCATGGACGACCACGTTGTTCCTGCGCGATGAGTGAAGTTATATGCATAGGTTTTGAAGAAGCAAGCAAATAGTCTATCTAATAATGAAGCAAATAGATAACACCAACATGTTTCTCCTGATCTGAACTCCAGCGTTGAATTCTCCCAGCCGAAATAGCTTGTGTTTTGGAATGAAGAAGCTATCATGTTTGAGTTGTGAGATAATTCTGGCGGGTTCAACTTTTGAAGCTTGACGCCTGGAAAAGCTGTCTGTGGCTGAGCAACTAGATTGTTGGAGGAATATTGTCATCGCCATATGCAAATCTGAATCTAAATCTGGAGATTTTGTAATTGATTAGGACGGTGTTGGAGAGGGGAGATGGTGTGTTTGATCGGACAACCTATGACGAGTATGACTTTTTCACGGTTTTATGGATTAATATTCTCAAGTGGTAGCCAGTCGACGCTTGTATATATCAATATATTAAGCATTGTCAACAGATTGCACCAAGTCTTTATTTACTAATTTCTTGCTAAAATTCTCAACTTGGCTTTCCTTCACGTTATCTTGTGCTTCTATTTTAAGAGAAGATTCTTAAGTTGAAACCTAGCTACGTACTTACCAATTTGATATGACTTAAAACATCTTGTTAATGGCATTCCAATCTACGCCATAGTGCATATATAATATATATCTATCTATCTGCTTTAATTTACGAGGGGAAAATTTGGAAGGCGCGTCATTTTTTACAGTGAACAAAAATTTGTGTGAATGGCATTCCAATCTTATTGATATTTTTGGAATTAGGGTGGCAATTATAAACTATAATTCTTGACATCTTGGCGTATTTCTCTGGAACCCAATAAAATGAACACATCCTATTTTTCTTAAACACTAATGATGACGTCGAAATATTATTATATTTCTCACCAGCAAAATTTATATTTTCTTAATGAATAAGAATTAGCTCCCACACATAATAAATTGCTGGCTTAATATATAACATCCGGTGGAATTTTTTTTTTTTTTTCAAGAAAATATCTTGAATAAGAGTGTATATATATAACCAGTATAATATTGATAAAATATATATTAACGCGGGTTCTTATTCATTGCCCATTTTGAGTGAGTGCTTATTGCTGGGATAAGATATGAATGGTCTAAATCTAATTCGAATGATGCAAATGTAAAATTTTTAATCTGTAATTTTTAAAGTAATACTTTATACATAAATTAAATGAAATTAAATTTGCATTTTCCAAAATCAATCTCAAAGTCCAAATTAGACCCACGCGATAAGCACTCATTCAAATGACGACACATGTACAGCTTCCCTATTCACACACATGCATGGTCAATAATGGAAGTACGTTAGGGGTCCCTTTAGTTCATACAAGAGTCTCTAAAGAAGAGATGCTTCTGGGAGAAAGTTCAGCTACAAGGCTTCTCAAATCACAACACAAACATGAAATGCTTTACACAGCAAAGGGAATTAATTATTGTCCATTTATATATCTTCGGCTTATTCACTGATAACGCTATTCTCTTGATGAGTGTTCGAATCGAGGTAAAGATTCCACCTGCCTTTCCATGATCTCTTCTGCCTGCATCTTCATATAATTGAAGTATTAATAAATTATATAATAACTGACACTTGGAATATTAATTCAAACCAGTGAGTGTAAGGATAAATTAAAGGCATCATAGAGCATATATGAAGAGAATAAGAGATTAGGCGAAACTAGCTAGTACTGTGTGAAAAGCGAGACGGGTAAGAAAAATATAAGAAATGAACCTTTCCTAACAATTACGTCTCCAGCGATTTGCGCATCTTTTTCTATTTCTCGAGCCAGTTTATCAATATACTCAGCAGCGTCTTGAAGTTTTCCCTCAGGGAAATGCTTGGCGGCTGTCTCCGCCAGCCCGCCCCTCCACCTTGTCAGCCACTACTTCCACCACCTCTCATATTTCTTCCGATTCCTCTATCGTTCTTTGAAGTTTCTCTACACGCATAAAAATAATAATTTTAATTTATTCAACATCATATCCAATGTAAACAGCTATATATGAATACTCTCTATGATACCTATTGATCAGAAGTGAATATAGGTTTTCTGATATTGAGTTCTTAAATAGCTTTGAGTAAGTAGCAGTAACGGTGTCCATTTTTCCTTGAAAAATGATGATGCAAGTAGGGAGATGGCAGCTATATATAAATCTGCAGATTTTGAAATTAAGGACGCTGTTGACTTGAAGAGGGAAGATGGCTGTGGAGTGTGGAGAACGTGGGAGGAGTAGCGTGACGCTCATTTATGGTTCTATGGATTGATATTCCCGATTGGTAGTTAGCCGCTTATTTGTTACTCTCTACTCCTAAATATATATAGGACAAAGTTGATTTTTTTTCTTTTAGGGAGGTTTAAAAAATTAAATAAATTACTTAATCATATCATATCTTATGTATAATTAGATTATATATTAGTTTATTAGTCAAACTAATTAGTTTGTAGGAAAAAATAAAAATATTCTAAAGTAATTTAATTAGTTTCCTTAATCTCTCCAAAAAAACCAATCTTATTTTATATTTAGGATCAGATGGTGTAATATATTGTGCATTTTCAACAAGTATGCATATATATATATATTTAGTCTTCTATTTACTAAATCTTATAAAATTATCAACTTGCTCTCCATCTATTTCCTTCACGTGACTATATGCTTCTACTCATTTTAAGAGGAGATTCTTGATTCAGTTGAACCGTACTTTTTACTATGACTTAAAACATCTTGTTAATTTTAATAAAACCTCCAGGAACAATTCCAACAAGTTTTATAAACTCACCATAAACGTACATCTTGTTATTTTTCCCAGCGGGGTTCTCAATTATCATAGTTGTGGTTTATCATTCGAGGCTTAAGGTACACTTTTGCACCGAATATTTTATGATGAGCATATGAGTATGTTGTGTGTATCTATGGAAGGTTATATATATATATATATATTTAATATCACCTCAAAAGTATTAAAAGACAAGCAATGTCATCATACTCAAACGGCCGCAAAGTGGATGAATGTCATGTTGGACTTAATGCCACATATGATTCCACATGAGCATAACAGTACTTTCTTTTCTGGCAATTTTTTAGAAGTTTCTACAAAAGTAATATTACCTGGAAGCTGAGTGTCAAAAAAGAAATAATGTTGTTTAAATTTACCATAAAAAATGGGAAAAAACATACAAAAAACCGATGAAAATATTGAACAACATAAATGACATGAAACAACTCTTTTTTTCCCCTCTCAAAGGGTACTTATATTACTACCTCAAAGGCATAACTGATACAATAAATGAAAACAAACCAAATATGACAACGGGAGACTAACATGGCCAAAACAACCACAACAATACAAATCAAATGTAAGGGAAAACTAATCACCACCTATTGAAAAGTTGTGAATAGAAGTATCACAAATTATTGTACCGATCTCTTGGACATTCAAGGTTAGAAGTGATATGAAAGAATGTGTTGGTTGCAAAACTCACTCTATGTGGCACACTTCCTTATAAACATTAGTTGCAAATTGATCAGCTGCACAGTTGTCTTGTCTTAGGGTAGAGGATAAAGAAAACTCAAGCTCAAAAGAAAGAAGACAAATGATGTCCTAAAAAACACTTCTGCTCCTCCATTCAACCAAATCTGGTGACGTCGATGACACATAGAGTCGGGACATCGGGTCGAGCTCGTTTAAGCCCTAGCCCTTCAAGGGTTGGGCTTAAAAAATAGGCCATAAATTTGAAATTGACCTGTAAGCGGCGAAAGGGCCTCTCGGCTAGCGACCCGGTTAGGCCCGTTTAGCGTAGTTTTTTTTTTATAAAAAAATTAATTACTTAGACTTCCACTTAATGAATGTGTTTATTTGTAATTACTTACACTTTTTAGTTTAAACTATAACTTTTTTTTTTTATGTTTATTATTATTTTGTATTAAAACACATAATTAGTTATTATAAATTTTAAAGAAGGGATATTTTCATATTAAATAAACACATACTTTGGTATTACAATATTATATAAGTAATAAATTATAAAGATATTTTGTGTAAAATAAGTATAATTATTTTTATATGTTAGTAAAATCATACATGAATCAAAGGAATTTGCGGACACACAAAATTACGAGAGGGAAAAGCATTTTGTCTTAGGCATAAAGCAATTCTGTAAAATCCTCATTTTTCATGTGCCTCAATGTGAATTCATTTGCATATATGAAATTTTATGAAGTCATGTATGATAAATATTTATTTGCATGAAATAATCAAAATAGGATGAGGATGTGAAATTATTTGATTATGTGTAATTAAACAATTATGGTTAAGGACAACCTCCAGAAAGAGATGACAATGGAAGTCAAAACATATTATATTTTTCCTTTTTACCCTTGGGCAAAATGCATAATGGAAGAAATAGAGAAAATAGCATACAATCCAAAAATGCCCAAAAAGGTGTTATGGACTTAATCAAGAATTATGGATTATTGGGCTAAGCGGGAAGGATAATTTTTGGAGCCCAGAAGGAAGGCCCAATTCAAAAATTTGAAAGGATGCAGGGAGCTAAAAATTGTGTTCTTGAAACAAAAGAAAAAATGTTGACAAGTTATGAAGTACACCTAATCTACTTAAGGAAGCATTGGAATAGGAATGAAATGAAATTTCAACCACTCCCTCTTCCTCATTTTCGCTGGACAGAAGCAAAAGAAAGAAGAATGAGAAGAAAATAATGTTTTATCACTTAAGCATATCATGGAAGAGGAGTGTAAGTACATTGGATAATGAGAATTGAATCAGATTTTTTTCCCACTTCTTACTCATTCACGTGCAGCAGCAGAAGGGAGAAGGAAAAAAAAAAATATATAAAATAAGGAAAGAAATCACATTTAATGAAGCCATTTAAGTGCCTAATGCCTAAAGGTAATAATGGCTAATGAAGGAGGTATGACTAAGCATTAAATTAAATGGGGGCGTTTTGAGCAGATTATTTAATCAAAAATCAGACCCATTCTTCCCTCCCAATCAGCCCAAAATGTCGAACAAGAGAAGGGTAGAGAGAAAAGAAAGATTTCCAAGGAAAACTCTAGAAAAATGTGGAGAAAACAAGGGCATGGATGTAATTCACCAACACACAAGCAATGGGCACTTTAAAAAGGCCACCACCCCTTCATTTTGGACTACATGCACGGTTGAAGAGAGAAGGAAAAGAGAGAGTAAGTGGTTCCATTCATGAGAGCACAAGAGTGCGCACTTGAGCAAGAAGAGAAAAGTTGAAGCAAAGGTAAGTACCATGGTCTTAGAACTCTAATTTACTCTCTACTACTTTTCTTAAGTGGTGAAGTTACTAAATATCATCCTTTCCTTGGTGATTTAAGGAAAATGTTAAGTGTATTAGGTGGTTAAAAAGGAGCAAAGATCAAAGGAAATTTGGATCCTAAGACAAGTAAGCCATCTTGAACCTTTCTACCATTTTCTTGGTCTTTTGAGTTAGAAGATATCTATCTCCTTGAGCATGATGTATATTTGGTTGGGTAGTTAATGAAAACAAGGAACAAAGGTTTAAAATTCAAGTTCATGGCCTAAAATGGTAGATCAAACCCAATATGTGAAAGATATGAAGCTAGAATGAAATTTTGGTATTTTGTTGATTAAATCATAATTTTCGTGCAGCTGGTTTTTCTTGATTATATGAGTTTATTTTGGTATTTTTGAGGGTTCTAAAGTGTTTAAAATGAGATTTTGTATGAGGTTGAACTTGGATCATAATTTTGGAAATATAAATGGAGGTGTGAAAAACGTTGGAGTACTGTTTCTGGAAATTTTTGTGGGATCAGTCACCTTCTTCATGATATTTGACCTAGTAAATGGATTTTAAAAATTATGAAATTTTACAGGGATAAATTAGAAATCTCAAGGATTAATTTTGTATATAACTCGTATTTTTCTGAATTTTTTGCTAAGAGAAATAAATATTTCAATATAGCCCCTGAAAACTGGGAATTATTTCGGACAGCAGGGGTATTTTTGGCTATAGATGAATTTTCGACTTGGTCTGGACCAAGTGAGTATTTTTTTTTTTGAAAATAGACATAAGGGTCATTTGAGATTTGGAATAAACCAAAAATTATTTTTCTAGATTTAATTATGAATTGTTGAAGTTGGGCCTTTATTTCTGAAAAATTTCAGAATAAGCACGAAAATTAAGAAAATATAGGCTCATATTAAATTCCTTTATAAGAAAAAGAATTTAGTAAATATGGAAAAATTAATTGGGCTTATTTTAAATTATCAAAAAAAATTTATTGAGGTGGAATTAATTTTATTTTATTATTATTTTAGGTTTAATTGTAATCTTTTGCGCCGAACAAATTATTTTTAAGCGTAGTCGACTTCCGTGTAGTAACCTTAATCTTCATATACTCTGTGTGACTTGTGTATGTATGTTTTTCCATGTATATTGCATACATTCAGTTATCATTCATTTTCCAAGCGCTATGGAACCAGAACATGTTGTGTGCATAAACGGGCCTTTGTGTCTTGTGCCGGCCCTATGTCTTGTGCTGTGCTATTAGGACTGGGCAGTAGTCCGTGCTATGTGCTATTAGGACTGCTAGTTCCGGATTGGCTATATGCCTTGTTGTGTGCATGATACTGAATGAGATGTGGTTTGAATTATTCTTATTCGTGGTTTGCTAACATGCTTTGTTATACATTTTACATGAAATTAACGGTTACTCTGAGATTCAATTTTGAATCCCAGCCCCTTTTAAGCCATCAGGCAGTTCATCGAGACCGGAGCAAGGAGATAGAGGTAAGGCTCCGGAGCTGAAGTAGTGTGGAGGTGGACGTTGGTGATAGTTCTTTTTGGATATTTATTTTGGTTACCGGATGACTGTATTATTTTATTTTGGGCCTGTCAGGCACCATTATCCGGATGACTGTATATTTTGATCCCTCCAGGGAAATATTTATCTTTCTATATTTTTATCAGTATGTTATTGTCCAAATCAAAGCGTGCTCGCTGCTTATACTCTGATGTGTGACGTAAATTAACCTAGGAAAATACGCTAAAATTAAATAAAAGTAAAGGACCACACTACCCGTCACCCAAAAGGGCGAGGCCGGTAGGAGTGTAACAATTCCTTTATTTAATAATTTTTTGAAAAAAGGAAAAAACGTATTCTTTGTGTTTATTTATTTTTTTATTATGAATTAACGAATGTGTTTGTTTGTTGGATGATTTATATTGTTTAGATGTTAATGTTGATAATATTTATTTGATAGATTAGAACTTTAATGATTGCAATTTACTAATTATATTTCTTTGGAAAAAACCGAAGGGAAAATAGTTAAAATTTAGAACAGTAATTTTCGGCCCCGGTACTATCGAACCGGGCTTTGAAAAATAAATGTTTTTCTTACACGTGCCCCGGCCCCGCTAGGGCCGCCCCGATTCCCGCTCTAACGACACATCAAACAACGCCTTTTGATCTTGATGATGCATATAGCTAACATTAGTACCTTGGATTCGCCACCATCGAACAAACCTAACAATGGTCCTCTTAAAGGTAAAATATATAGCAACAGCGACCATCGACAAAATATTTCCCCCAAAACCCGAATTTGAGTTAGCAGGTAAGGATCAGATCTATCAACGTTCAAACTTCTATCCAATTAAGAGGAGTCATAATTAGATTCCGTAGATCTGTTTATTGCCTGAAAAACAAAGAACACCACCACTAAACTTAATACAACAAAAAAGTAAGAAAAGAAAGACGTCCCCTTCGCCGACGGAGACCGCCGTGGAGGGAGACACCATAACAGCAGCTCACACAAAGGTGAGGAAGAAAGCTCCCAGTGCCTCAAGAAAGTTTTGGAGAGGGAGAAGAAAAACTTGCCCCAGAGGCGAGAGAGGACCACAACTACACACAGAGTAATGGTGAATACAAAGAACAAAGGAGGGCCAATGCTGATGATAATAGAAGATCACCGTTGTGTGTCTCTGTTTTAGGCTGAATATTGCGGCTCCATCTCTTTCCGGCGGTACCAGCTTCGGTTCTCCAAGCTCCAATCTACTTCTCTATCGTGGTTGTGGTTCAAGATGATGCTCTCCGGCGGCATGGACACTACCAGCGAAAGAAAACCCTAATGTCATGGGAAGTTTAGAGAGAGGATGTTAGAGGCCTAACTGAAATTGTCTCATTGGTCTTTGTGGCCTTTCCCATTAAGCAAAGTCAAATCCATAAACCCCGGGCTACAAATGCCCGACCCGAGCGATTGACTAACCTCCCCCCCCCCCCAAAACAAACAAAAAAAACATAAAAAAGTGGGCAATATCTGGGGTAAATTCTAATAAACATAATGCTACCTTTATTTAAGTAATAGATAATATGGAAAAATGACAATTAATATTATATTATTAATAGGAGTATTAAATTAAAACGTCGTCACAAATTAGTTTGTCCAATTTAGTACTCATTTTATTATATTTCAGCATTGAAATTACTATAAATTAAATAAAATATGCTGATTTAATATTAATTAATTAATCTCTTTATGAGATCCTTAGTTGTTATTCTCCCTACATATTACAGCACTATGAAATACACATGCATTTACTTCCCTTAATTTATATGTATAATGATATATACATAGATATTAGCACGAGGAAATGCAAAAAAATGTGTTTAAAAAAAGAAGAAGAATTGAAGCAGGTTGTGATCCGATCCCCGATATAGTTCCAATTTCCTTAGAAAAAAGGCAGGTTATTCTAGACCCCGAATAGAGCTGGGAATCGTGACCGGCCCTACAGACCGGAGTAAGGAAAACATCTGTTTTTCAAAGCCCAACCCGATAGTACCAGGGCTGGGATGGGCCGGCCCTACAGGCCTGAAAATTACTATTCCAAATTTTAACTATTTTTCCTTCGATTTTTTCAAAGAAATATAATTAGTAAATTGCAACCATTAAAGTTCTAATCTATCAAATAAATGTTATCAACATTAATATCTAAACAATATAAGTCATTCAACAAATAAACACATTAATTTGTAATAAAAAAACAAATAAACAGAAAGAATATGTTTTTTCCTTTTTTTTTTCAAAAATATTAAACAAATGAATTGTTTTATGTATGCCCACGAATTTTGTGTGTCTATAGATTCCTTCGGTTCATGCATGATTTTACCGACGGGTAAAATTAATTAATTTATTTTACACAAAATATATTTCTAATTTATTACTTATATAATATTGTAATACGAAAGTATGTGTTTATTTAATATGAAAACATCCATTCTTTAAAATTTATAATAACTAATTATGTGTTTTAATATAAAATAATAATAAAATATAACAAAAGGGTTATAGTTTAAACTAAAATAATCTAAGTAATTACAAATAAACACATTCATTAAGTGGAAGTCTAAGTAATTAATTTTTTTTATAAAAAAAAAAACCTACAGCTTAAACGGGCCTAACAACCCGGCCCCGCAGTCTAATTTCAAATTTTCGGCCTATTTTTAAGCCCGAGTTTTATAGGGCCATGGCTTAAACGGGTGGCTCTACCCCGACGCAGTTCTCAGAAACAAACCCCCCCCCCCCCCCCAAAAAAAAAAAAAAAAAAAAAAAAATCACATTTTTCTTTAATATAATTAAGATGACGTCCATATATTACTGTTCTCACGAACAAAAAAAATTACATTTTCTTAATAAATAAAAATTAGGTCGCATACATAATAACATGGCTGGCTTAATATGATACTGACGATGCTTCCTGGAAGTTTTTTTTTTTGGGTCAAATCCTGGAAGTATATTCAACTATAAGTTTTGACAAATCACAATATAAAAATGAAATATTTTACCCAACAAAGGGAATGATACATTATTGACCACTTCTGATGATGTTTGTCTTATTCACTGACGGCGGTCTTCTCCTTATGAGAGCGTGTGTGTGAATCGATGAACGGATCCACCTTCCTCTCCACGGCCTCTTCCACCTGCAATTTCAATTCATCTAACTGAATTTATAAATTAATTAATAATTGACTCTTGGAATATTAATGAAAACCAGGAAATATTGATACAACTCAGCAGTTTATTTGGGGTTCATATTAGGTACTATTCTCTTAGGTGCTATTCCCTCTAATTAGAGGGATTAAGAATTTTATTTTATTTTATTAAATTTTTTATATATTCTATTTATTTACATTAGATTATAATTGAAATTTTTTTTACACTCAATATTTCAAATTAATTAATTTCCAGGATATTGGGGTTGGAAAAATATTTCTGAATGTAAGATTGAAAATTAATTAATTTGAGATACAAAAAAAAAATTTCAAGATGGCATATAATCTAATCTAAATAAATAGAATATATAAAAAATTTAAAAAAATAAAATAAAATTCCTAATCCCTCTAATTAGAGGGAATAGCACTTAAGAAGCACATAAGAGATTAGCACCTAATGTGAACTCGTTTATTTGGTTGCAGTAGTGATTTGTAATGGATGATTAAATTAAAGAAAACCAAGAGACAGTCAATGTTCGCAACGATATGGGAAAGTAAAATGTAAGAAGAAGCGAACCTTTTCTAATAAGTGCCCTGCTATATGCGCATCTTTTTCTACTTCTTGAGCCAATTTATCAATAAACTCAGCAGCATCGTGAAGTTTTCCCTCAGGGAGATTCTTGGCCGCTGTCTCCGCCTGCCCCTCCACCGCGTCGGCCACTTCTTCCACCACCTCTGATATTTCTTCCAATTCCTCTATCGCTGTTTCAACTTTCTCTACACATGTACAATATATAATATAATTGTATCGCACGTACAGCCAATGTAAACTACTAGATATGCATGCATATATATATTCTTCTCTAGATATATGTTCAGAATTAATTACCTTTGAGTAGCAGTAACGGTCCCCATTTTCCCTTGAAAAATGATAGAAATATCGTCACAATTGTTGCGAAAATCCGAAATTTCCAGCTACAGAATGGAGTAGCTCTTTATGAATTTCAGATTCAGATTATAAAAGGAAAGGATGAGTAAAATTGGAGAAGGAGAGGGACTTACGAATGATGACGGCGATGTGAATGATGATGAGCATGAAGAGGGGCTTCTGGGGCTGCACTGGCGTGGACGACTGCCACGTTCCTCCTGCATGATGGGTGCTATATAAATCGTTACCAATTACAACTCTAACATAATAAGTTTTGAAGATCTAGTGATGAAGCAGAGAGATATATATATATATATATATATAACCAACATATTTCTTCTGATGATCTGAAGTGGAGACAACTTGTGTTTTGAAACGGAGGAACGATCCAATTTGAGTTCAGAGATGATTCTGGGATGAACTTGTGAAGCCCGGAACCTGCCAAAAGTGTCTGTGGCGGCTGCGCAACTGGATTGTTGAAGCAATATTGTCATCTCCATGTATGGAAATCTGAATCTAATATATCTGCAGATTTTGAAAAATTATGGACGGTGTTACGTTGAACAAGGATGATGTTGTGGACAGCGCAGGAAGGAGCATCACTTTTTTATGGTTTTATGTGTGGATGGGATCGATGTGTGTGTGTGTGTCTCTGTGTTCCCAATAGGTAGGTGGTTGGCTTCTTGTATGTTAACATATTATGCATTATATATATACAAGTGTTGCCCCTGGTCTCCCGTTGACTAATCTTATTTAAATTCTCAACTTGCTCTACGTCTATTTATTTTTCTTGAGGTTTTTAAGTTGAAATCTACGCTGTAATTATCAATTTACAATGACTTCAAACATCTTTTTCATTTTCATATAATCTCCTTTTAAAGAACAACTACAACAGTTGTATGAACTCACTGTACAAATTTCCAACACATCGCGTGAATTATCTTTCCCACCGCCGTTCTCGATTATCATTGTAGTTTACTGCACCCTGTAGTATTTAATATAAAATATATTTGGAGAGTTGATTATAATCTTAAATTAAAGACAAAGTTTATATATTTATCAACAAAAAAAAAATCTAATTTACTTCTATTGATGTTCCTTTAACAATAATCAAGGAGATGGGGAAGTTAAAGAAGGTGACTAGGGTAGTTTAAAAAATACATATCAAATTAACTATAATTGAATTAGACAAATATGTCTTATATATTAAGGATCGGAGGAGTATGATTGGATCTTAAGATACAACGCCCTTCTGTCTTAATAGCTTAAATTCAAGAGAGGGGACGGGTGTCATATGAGCTACAGGACTGGTGCCATGTGGCATATTTCCATATTATTCCACCACCTTTATATAAAATAAATAAATATATAATAGATGAGATATAAACAGATAGAGTGAGATTGTAACATCTTAGGCGCACAAGGTCTCACGGTTTTGTTTTAGGCGAGCCTAGCCCATCAAAATGCGTCCACAAGGGAAAGGTTTCCTCACCTTACAAAGGGTACTTTGTTTGCCTTCCCAATCGATGTGGGACTTCACAATCCACCCCTAGGGCCCGGCCGTCCTCACCGACACAACGACTCAACTCGAGCCTTGGCTCGATACCATCAGTAACATCCTAGGCGCTTGCTTGTGGATATTGTCCACTTTGGCACATAAGTCCTAACGGTTTTGTTTTCGACTGGGCCTAACCCATCAAAACGCATTTACAAGGGAAAGGTCTCTGCACCCTTATAAGCATACTTCGTTTGCCTTCCCAGTCGATGTGGGACTTCAAGAAGAACATTCAATTAATTCTAAATAGTTTTTTTTATGCTCTGAATAAAACATATTTATTTAAGTTTTGGATTTATGTTGATGTAATAAGTTAGTCTTGCACTTGTCTCAATACAAGTGCGGCGGTAACACTTCCCAAATTTGGTTATTTTGAATTTAAGTAATTATTCATAAAAATCATTACAATTTTATGTTATTATAATTGTTATAAATTTGGAGGTGTTACAGAGATAAAGGATAATTGAAGATTTAAATTAATAAGAATATTAATATTAAATGATGACATCATCACAATTTAAGTTTTCATATTCACTATTCGTTTGAATAAAGCATAATTTGTATATTATGACTTAATTTTGAGACACAAGGAAAGACATTTGCACATGTGGAAGAAGATGGAATGCATATAATAGAAGTTAAGTTGCACGTAGAGAAGATATATATGTTGTAGGTAAGGGAAAATCGTTTGCACTAAGGGAAGATAGTTCACAAAGCATAATTTGCACATTTTGACTTGGTTTTGGGACACAAGAGAAGACATGCATATGCACACTGGAAAGATGGATTACATGTAAAAGAAGTTAAGTTGCACATAAGGGAAAGTACATATATAGCACATAGGGAAAACGAAATACAAATAGGGAATATCGTTTGTACATATAATAATTTAAATATCCTGGCTTGCTTTTGTAATGCAAGGGAAGACATTTGCAAATAAGAAAGATATATATATTGCTCCTAGGGAAGATGGATTGCATGTAGGGAAATTTTTCACTGAAATGACAATTTAGTTATTTAATATTTATATCTCCTTAAAGGGCTAAGATCTTGCCACAAAAATGAGGTAGCAGTGGGCAATAAACTTTTCAAGCAAGTCTTTTTAAGCAATTTCCCCTAAAAATAATAATGAAATAATCTATTTGCTTATTGAACAAGAAGGAAAAACAAATTAAATAAACTTATTCCCAAAAGTGAAAGTAGCTGACATGATAAATATTGGAAAGTAAACCATGATAATTACATTGGGAAAGATTCTAGTTCAAAAACTAAAAATTATTAGTTGACTCAGATACATCACATGGTTTTTAAAATTGCATCTCCATCGTTGGTTAGTTATAATGTTGGCTATCCATTCAATTCCCCCATTCTCTAGCCATCTGAGAATGAAGTCTTCGTTCCCTTCTAGCCCGCCCAACCGATCTGCACTTTTACCCATCACTTGTTGGTGTGGTATTGTGCGGAGAAGGTGCACCCAGGGCAGCACTTTACTAAGTACGCAATTCTTGGTGATGATATCCAATGGAAGTGCAGAGCTCCTCCTCATCCACTGTTTGCCGCTTAGAGGATGTTGGATCATAGACAAGTTTTATTATATCCGATGATCTTATTGAATCACTCTGTTCAAAACACCATTTAAAGATACCATGCATATGTTATAATGAAATCCAGCAGCAACACATGCATAATATCCAAATACTATTACACCATTCAAGGAACCGGTCTTTGCAAAGTCACACATCTGATCATCAGTTGCAGTTTTTGGCTTTAATCTCCAATGTCGATAATGGCTACTTCATTCTTCTTATTCTTCGTCTACTTGTATTCTTCTGGTTCTCTTCTAATGTAGTCTTAGAAGTAAAAAAACAGAGCTGATATAGGACCTTATTAGTGTCCTGCGCTGTATTCGGATAAAAACCAAGAAAAAAATATTAAGTTGAGGGAGAAGCTCTATTATTTTTTAAACACGAGTAAAGGATTAAGTCTGATGGATTAAAGAACACATTAAAAGAGTAGTTTAATCATTCCTTTCAAATAGAGTGCGTATCTTTGTATATTTAGCACACTTTTATCATTTAAATAAATAAAAATAAGTAGATCAATGAATTTAAAGTATTAATAGCAATCAAGAGCTTGTCACACAGGAAAGCTAATATATGAATGTCTATGTACGTACTTGAGTTAACAGTAACGGGAATTTGAATATTCTTATATGTACTTAAATTCATATGCTTAATATACTCATACCCAGTCCAATAAAAACATGTAACTTATAATCCCCTCTTTCTATGTTACTTTCACAAACCCTTTCTCAGATGACTCTTTCACATATACAGTAGCTTCGTTATACCGTAACACTACGTGTGAATTGGCTGTTTCATGCATGCAGCGCAGCTACTACCAAACCACAGGGTTGTCGGAGAGATTGAGGGAAGAGGTGGTGATGAGAGGATGCCAGCAAAGGATTTTGGACCCGACTGAGAAAACGGGCCATGTCTTTGATTCAGGGTCCACAAAACTCCTTTTCTCTGGAGAGACTATCTTTAAACTGTATATCCCTCATCACTCTTGATGAGCAAAAATGTGTTCATTTCACCCTTAATTTGATTTTGAATGGTTCAGATTTAATTTAATTTAATTTTTATATTTTAAATAATTTTTTATTTTATTATATGCAGAATTAAAAATAAAGATAATATTATAATTATCACTTCTTAATCATAAAAATGAATTTATCATATAAAAAAAAAATTTTAAATTTGGATCCTTCATATCAAAATTAAAATAGTTGAGATCTCATCACAGTGATAAAAAATAAGTTGTCCATCACTGCGGTGAGCATAAAATGTGAACCCATTTTCATGCTCTCATGAATCCCTCCGTCGTCTTCTTTAGGATGCACTCCAGATAAAGAAACTATGACAAATTTCTAATCATCTATGATAAATAAAGGGTTAAAGGACAAAAATACCAATAAACTTTTTTAAAAGTACACCTTGTACCATAAATTTTTCTTGGGAGCAAAAATATACAAGAACTTTCAAAAAAAGGGGGTAAAATTAACTCCGACAAACTGACTTTAGTGTTTTTATTGTGGGTCTCATGAATGGACGTATGTCAACTCTAAGGGCCTGTTTGGTACGTGGAACATTTAAGGAGGGAAAGGAACTTAAAGAAGGGAAAAGAATGGAAAGGAAGATTGAGAGAGAACTTATTGAACTATTTGGTAGACATGAGAATATAAGTAAGTTGAGGGAAGATAAATTATTTGGTAAGAAGAATTGAGTGTTGGTTAAGTGGGAAGGAAAGGTAAAATACCCATAATGCCCCTGACATAAAAAGGGAGAAAAAGACTTTAATGATTTTTTTTTTTTTTATCAGGCAGAAACAAACCCACCCACATCTCGACTGTGTTGGTTGAGAAGGAAAATCAAAGAAGCTGCGGATCTGTGAAGGGGACGATGAGAACGGCGGCCAAAAATTTATATAACATTGAAGACGTTCTATTTAAAAAGGTGAGAAGGCACAAATATAACATTGAAGACGAATATTACCAGAATCAGAAACAAGGCTGGTTTCGACAATGTCATTGTAGCTATAGGTATCTAGCCTGAACCTTGAATCCTGCAATGTGGTGTGTGTGATTTAAGCATCGGTGTCGTCTCTTATATAAAGAAGAAGGTGGTCTGATAATTTTATAGAGCAGCATCGACGAGAAGATGAGATTGTGGAGTGTAATAATGTATTATTCAATTTTAGGAGTTTCAGCTTTTTCATTAACCTGTCTTCAGATTCCTACGCATAAAGCTCGCACATCAAGAGCAAGGTAACAAAAAAAAAAATGTAGAACAACTGCAGTTGATTGATACATGAACAGTAACTTCATTATCAGATTCACTATTCACACTACTCTGTTCAACTCTGTTTTGAATTTTACATGGACAATGTTCAGTAATTTGATCATATTTATTAAACCACAAATTTGATTGAAGTGAAATTTTTTTTTTATATGAAACTAAACTCCCAATGCATCACATAGAACCAAAAGCAAGCTCAAAGGAGTTCAGACAAAAGAGATATGGATTTCGGGAGTTGATCCTGGAATTCTCGCATCATATCAGATAGGTTCGTAATTTGGATGACTTAGTTTGAACAAAGTTTACAAGTTCAAATGTAACACTTACCTAAAAGAGTATGAGTTCGAATGCATAAAATAACAGTACCTGAAACTGTGCTGCAATTAATTTTAGCATAAACTGAACCAGACCACCATAGTGACCTTCTTGCATGTCCAACGAGCCACTGCCGTTGTCCTCCTTACTGTCATCATTAGGAACGAGAAGACCAAAGAGCTTAGAGTTTGGAGTCGTGATTACATAATCTTTGGAAGGAGAGTGATTTGGGGACTATGAACCGAGCTTGGAGAAGAGAGACCATCTTCCACCTCCACGGTCGCAGGTTAACCACCACCGTCTTCCCTTTTTCATTCTTTGTCAACCACCAATCATCAAGGCAACCACCACTACCAATCCTTCTATATTTTCCAGTCCGACCAGACATTCTTTCATGAGAGTCAATAGACCCTTTGTTTCTTTTCTTATAAGACTCAATAGACATGGGCTTTTTTGTCTGCAAAATTGTATTTCCCGAGAAGATTTCAAGAGCCCATCATTTTTTAAAGGATCTTCCTTTCCCACGTTTATGGGAAGATGGCGCCAGACAGGAATTCAGTTTGACGGGAAGATGGCGCACCAAACATGTTTTCATATGGGAACTCATTTATGTTCCCAGGAACTCTCATCAATTCCATGTACCAAACGGGTCATAAGAAGCTCATGAGCGTTCTCTCTTACTTCAGTCAACTCACATCCCCTCTTACCCTTCCTCTTGTCTTTCTTCTCTCTCTCATTGAAGGAACGTTACCATCAAGATTTCACTAATTTAATTAAGTATGCTGATATAATTCCTCAGGCAGAGAAATCCATCATTTATGTAAGAAAATTGGGTATACATAAACTGCCACAGTTAATCTCTAATATCTACACCAATCGAATTACAATTCTGGAAGCGATTATGACACACAGCAAATACACAACTGACAAGAACAAGAAGAGGGAGAAATATAGTAGAGGAAATAATGAATTAGTGTGTCAGAATATTTATATTTAAGTCCTTTACAATGAATCTCTTACGTATATTTATAGTGTTTTGTACACTCATTTCTCTTTATTAATGTATCATTTCATTAGAGAAACAATATATCCTTTTGATTAAGAGACATATTGTATCGGTGAAACAATACCACCTGTAGAGTCATATTTTATCGCTCAAAATAATATGACTCATAATAATTAAGAAATATCACATATATCTACTCAAACTTTCATATTATTTATACTTTCACCCAATCTTTTTGGGCTTGAGCCTAAAACGCCAAAAGTGGACTAGGCTATTTTCCAACGATTTATCTATCTAATTGATAGTTATCCTTAACGATATAGATAACCACCTTCAAGGCCTAGCTTCTGCTACGTCAGCATATCATAGAGTTGTTGGAGAAAACCACAAGTTCTACAATCAACCGCAGGATTTAATTTGAAGGGTAAAACTAATTAAGTGTTATCAAGTTATTGGATCGGGGCCTAGCCTTTCAGATTCTCAACGGGAAAATTTTTATATGTGATCAGGAAATATCAGGGTATATTGCCGAGTTCGGCCCTGGCTGGGTGGGGAATCAAACCAAATTATTAGTACGGTTAGTGACATAGAAGAAGTAAGCATTTCAGTTATTACGACACCTCCAAAAATGGGGAAGAAAATACTCCGTATTTAGTTTCAACAGAGTGTTTGGACCTGCTGCGACACAAGGTTGGTCTTCGTTTTGTATTTTCGTTAGATTGTTCTCCAATGAGCATGTTTGTTCATTAATATAATGGTGTTTCTTATTGCAGAGGAGGTCTTCTCAGACTGAATGAGAGAGAGGAGAGGGGAAGCGCGAGAGGGGAGAGAGAGAGAGAGACTGGACTGAATTGAGAGAAAACAATAAGGCCAGTTTGGATGAGCTTTTTTGGTTAAAAAAAAATACTTTTTTAATGCAAAAAAACGCTTTTAAAATTAATTTATGTGTTTAGAACTTTAGATGATATTTTTTTAAAAAAAGCAAAAGTAAAAAAAAAAAAAAAAAAAGGCAAAATGCTTTCCTTTTTCTAAAAGCTCCAATTCGGAGCTTAAAAAAAAGCATTTTTTTAAAAGCCTCATCCAAATGGGCCCTAAGAGCTTCTTAGAGTTTACATCACTAATAGGTCCCCAGAAAAAAAAAAAAATTAACCAGTAAGGGAGGACATTAAGGACGGTTTTAATTTTTAATGAATAGTTTTAAGATTTATAAGGTAAAAATGGCTTTTGGATAATAGTTTTTAATAAAAATAATAATACTTGGATATTATTATCAGAATAGTTTTTTTGGAGTCAAATTTATTAAAAAAGACATTAACTTTTAGTATAATTACACATAAGGGATAAGGTTGTATTTTGAATATTATTAACATTATAGTTCATAATAAATACCAAAAATTACATTAGTTTTTGTACAAAATTAAAATACTTAAGGGCATTCACTAGCACTGAAAAAATACTTCATGATCTTAAAAATTTATTTCGGGATATTAAAAAAAATATTTTAGGGTTAATGAGTGATTTTGAAAAAAAATATGTTAGGATACTAAAAAGATACTTAAGGATACTGAAAAAATGCTTCTTGATCTTGAGAATTTATTTTAGGATATGGAAAAAATATTTCAAGGTAATGACTGATCTTGAAAAAAAAATTAAAAGATCGACGGGTACTAAAATGATTTTAATATTGACTGATACTAAAAAAATACTTCTCATGGTCTTAAAAATTTATTTTAGGATTTTGAAAAAATATTTCAATGTACTAATTAATCTTGAAAAAAATTTTAGGGTACTAAAAGGATACTTGAGAATACTGAAAAAAATACTTTATAATCTCAAAAAAAAATTAGGATATTGAAAAAATATTTCAGGGTATTCAAATATACTAAAAAAATACTTAAAGATACTTACTAGTACTAAAAAAATACTCATGATGATAGAGGATAGAAAAAATCTGAAGAAAAAAAAAATAGTTCTTTCCAAAACTTAGGTTTTGATGTAGAATGGCTTCTAGACAAAAAGCTTCTTAGAGTACGTTGACACATATTCATTAATGGTACCCATAATTAAAAAAAATGTAACGACCATTTGTTATAGTTAAGTTTTGATCGCTTTTGTAAAGTTTAAGTGTATTTTTGCTCTAAAAATTTTTATTAAGAAAAGTATATGAGTATTTTTATCCTTTAACTTATAAATAAATCCTTTATTTTTTCCGTGAGGACCGAATATTTTTTTTGGTAGTAGCATCGAGGACGCTAAAGTTATTTTCAAATTGTTGCAGTGCCTTAATTTAATTTGTGTTGAGATTTAATTAACCCTCCATGCTTCTAAAATTGTATCAATCTCACCCAATTTTATCATGTCACAGACGTCCATTAACACAGGCATTAAAAAAAAAAAAAAAAAGAGCTTCCACAAAGATTGGCCCCTTGGTGGGCTAACTGGCTAAGGCAGTGACGGTAGTTTGAGCACATCTGATTCCCAACAAATGGAGAAACTACGTTGAAGAATTTGGTATATGTGCAAGTTATTGGGATGTATACTTGGCGATCAAAAGACCTCTAGTTAAAACCAACATCTGACAATGGGGCTGGGGTCACAAGGAAAGCTAAAGTTCAAATGCACCATGAACTTTGAAAACAAACTGTAAAAATAACTCACACATGCACTAAAGACTTCCCCATGCGAGGTGGATCACCGCTTTCTTTAATTTAATATTGGAAATTAAAGTCAGGATATTATTATTAATACTGGGAAAAAGGATTCATATTTAAAAATTAGAGACAACTTAAACATTAAGTTGGCTCAGTTAGCTGCTAGAATTGTCTTTGCCATTTTGGTATTTGAAAAGTAAACGATTTCATTAGCTTTGTTTACTTGTTGATTTTTAAGGTATATATAAATATTTTATTTTGTCAGGAATAACAACATTTAGTAGGTAGCCATTTGAATGGGGTCCAATATAACAACTTGTATTGAATTAAAATGAAATGTTTAGAACGAGTCAAGAAGTTCAACTAAATTAAATGCAATTACGTACTAATGCAAATAGATCACTATTGAGCATACTTAGCTTGATGAGTACTGTAAACAAAATCATTTTAGTGCTCAAAACAATCCCACATGCACGCCAATTCTTTTGACCGATGACAGTTTTAAACCCCAGATGTAAGATAAATTAAAGTAAAAGCAAAAAATGGTATGAACTGGGAACACGAAATCTCAAACTCCACACCTAAAATTGCTCCTCAAGTATAGGAAATAACTAATGAAGTGTAATAAAAAAACTGGTATGTATGAGATTTTGATATTTTCAGGGTATTTTCTTTTGGAATATAATCTTCGCTTTAAATAAAATTAATGCATACGATGTAAAATAATTTAAACATTATTATCATTAGAAGAAATATTTTTCTGATCAAATATGTACCTTTATATATTTAGTATAATTCTATCTAATCAAATAAAAAAATATGTAAAAGTTAAACTGTTAAAGTATTATTATTAATAATAAGAACTTACACTACAAAAAAACTTGAAATTACCCACGGAATTACCCACGGAATTATTTCCGTGGGTAATTAGCCACGGATTACCCACGGATGAAAAAATACAAGATTTTTTAAAAAAAAAAAAAAAAAAAATTACCCACGGATTTTCCCACGGAATTTCCGTGGGTAATTTGATGTTTGAATTACCCACGGAATTCCGTGGCTAATCCGTGGGTAATGTTGGATGTTTTGAAAAAAATTAGTGCAAGTTGTATGGTTCGAACACGGGACGGGGGGGGGAGAAGATGCAAAGTCGCCCAACCAACGAACTAGGAGGTTTACTTTCTGTTTTGTTAAATTTATTTGTTTTATATTAAGATGTTGCAATCCCTAAATCCTAATGAAATTTGAGCGGCTATTTTCATTTCCAGCGCCTCTATATACCCGCGATTTTCCTCCCCAAACTCAGCCCTAAATCTGTGAATTCCTGCCTTCAATTTCATTCTCTCTCACATTTCGGAAATTGAGACCACTTACGCAACCACGAGCTTCCACCGTCTACAACAAGTTTGTATTTGGCTATCTCTCGCCTCTCTCACTCTCTCACATTCCGTGCTTGTTCGATTGTTCATGATGGGTTATCATTATTATTCATTCGAATTTAATTCATCCGTTTACATTCTCTAGGTCTTATGGTTGCTTAGGCGGCTATGCATCAGAAAAATGTTGTACTCTTAGAATTGCTAGATTGCATGTAATGCCATCAATTTGTTTGATGAAACTCCTCTACGTGAAATTCCAGTTGTTGTCATCTCCATTTTCTTACGCTTTTTGTTAGGTAGTGTTAATTCGTTTATGTTTCTGGTTGTATAGGCTCGTACAAATTGTTAGAACATGAAATATTTATAGTTGGTGTTTTCTTGCCTCTTGAATTGATTGTTCTTCTATACTCGAAGTTTAGACTAGCCCTTCACCCATTTCGAGTGAAATGGCATTAAGAAAATTAAATGTGATTTTCGCAATCTACGAGTGCCAGATTTTTCGATGCTATCGGTTCAAATATAAAATATTTGTTGTATATGCTTGTTAAGTTGTTGTGCGTAAAAAGAAGTTAAATGCTCTATTTCGGGTTTTCGCACCATTTACTTAGTCTTAACATTTTCAGCTCTCTTTATTTTTCTGTGTTCCCAATCGATTTATTTAGATGTAGATGGTGAGCTTTATTATTTTACTTAATTAAGCTCGAAAAATGAATAAAAATAACATGCCCCGTTTAGTCCGCTAACCTACGGGACAAGCTATGGACTCATTTAGAGCATCGTATCTAGTAAAAACGCGGCTTGTCCTGGTTTGTTTTCACCTTACTACTTGGATTCATCAAGACCATTGGAGCACAAATAAGATTAGGCATTTGGATCTAATTTAAGTTCATTAAACTCATGCAAATCTGATAACACTACAAGAAAAATCAAGTTTTGCTACGGAAAAATTCCGTAGCAAAACAGGCTTTTTCCGTAGCAAAACGGATTTGCTACGGAATTTGCTACGGAATTTTTCCGTAGCAAAAAACGCGTAGCAATTGCGACGGATATAGAAAATCCGTCGCAATTTGCGACGGAAAATATTTCCGTCGCAAATTTTGTGACGAAATCCATATCCGTCGCAATTGCTACGGAATTTTTTTCCGTAGCAAATTCAAAATTTTGTTACGGAATTTTTTTCCGTAGCAAATTGAAATTTTGCTACGGAATTTTTTCCGTAGCAAAATCCAAATTTTGCTACGGAATTTTTTTTTAGTAGCAAATTCGAAATTTTGCTACGGAATTTTTTCCGTAGCAAATTTTCGTAGATTTGATTCTTGAATTTGCTACGGAAAATAATTCCGTAGCAAATTTCGAATTTGCTCTGAGTAATTATTTTCCGTAGCAAAACTAATAAATTTTTAAAAAAAATTTTTAAAAAAAAATTTAGAAAAGTGAATACAAAAAGTAGTGTACCATGGATATAATAACAATTATAAAGAGTTTACATGGAGAAAACAAAATATATATAATAATGAAAATATATAGTAACAACCATAAAAGTTTACATAGAGAAAACGAAATATAAATAATAATGTTGCCAACAAAATAAACTAAAAAGCACAAAAAAAAAAAACATAATAAGTTATACACCAAATAGCTACAGTTTAATGAACAAATTAGAGCTTTACATTCCATAAAGTACAAAAAACCAAATAATATCATCTCAATGCCTAAACTTTCTTTGCAACCAGTGCGGCTCCAAGCATTACACTAGGATTTGAGGTATTTGTACAATTGGTGATAGCAACAATAACATCATCTCCATGCCTAATTTGTCTTTGGTTACCCGTGGAAAGTGAAGCCCGCAACCTTATTTCGAGATTCCTTTGGTACAACAAAACCTTGCAAACAATGCAATACTATATAGCTCAAACCTTGGGAAATTAATGATAATAAGAATATAATGAATAGCAAAGCATGGGAAAAACTTGTAGGAGAGAAATTTGATTACTTACCCATTGCAGTGTGTTGATGACCAGTCAATAAATACACCACAAAAAACTTGTGGTTTGCATTGTGGTTGCTTCCTATAGTTGTAAATGATCTCCCTAAAAGTTAAGTTCAGTTGAGAAATATGCAAAAAGAACCGAATGAGAACAAAGTAATAAATGAAGAAAAGTTTGAAAAACCAACATTTTTAGTGCAATAATCTGGATTAAATAGATGTTAAGAACATTACTCACAATACTGTTGGAAAAAAATTCAATCTGCACTAATATGGCACAACAATAAAGAAGCATAAACAAGAATAGAAAACTAGAAACCAGATTATTACAGAGGCACAAGATTGCCATATCTGCTACTCAAGATGGCACAAGGTTTTCTAGATAAACCTTATCAAGAACCAATGGTTCCCTTGCAGAAGAATGAACCCATAATTTCTTCCAAATTGACTGAACCCATAATTTCTTCCAGAAATGCTTAATGCAATGCAAAAACGGCTAGAAAATGGTAGTTGGGCCCCACAAAAAGGTTTGAAACATCTTTAACATGTAATAGAAAGAACCAATATGTTATATCTTTGACAGGCATCAAAATTCAACAAAAAGCACTAAAAACAACTAAGACATTTATGGTTTCAAAAATTTTAATGATTACGTATGCTATGAGGAGGAGGAAGAACTTCAAACTCACTTTCCTTTTTTTTTTTTTTTTCAACAGGATTTAAGTGCTTTCAACCAACAATTACAAGGGTACATATTTAGTCTGATGGAACTTGACTAAAAAAATATTAACAAAACCTCCAGTATCACTGAATAAAAAAAAACAGCAGCAACCACATAACGCATCTAAACATGTAAAAAGTATTCAGATACCGTTAGAAAAGTATACACAGTTTTCTGAATGCGGGTGATCAATATATCAAATTCATGTAGCAACTACAATTGACAATCACAATGGTCTAATCAAGAAATAAATTAGTAAAATCCACTGGATAGTGGCTCAAGTGTGATAAGGTTGAATTCAGATGAACTTTTTCTCTAATAGATCAAAACACCAACTGCTGGTCTGCTGCTATAGATGAATTCAGATGAAAATGAAATAGGGGGAAGTTTATAGCTGAAAAACGGCTCTCGTACCTCTAGGTAGAGAAAATGAAAAAGAATAAACATTGCCAAGTAATTATAATATTATAAATTGCCAAAAAAAAAAAGGACACAAATTGCCCTTAAATAAATGAAAACTCTTACCTCTTGCTTTCCATCATTGAATGTGCTATGCACTGAAACTCCCGCCTGAAGGTAAGGAAAAAAATATGGTTTAGTAGTTTGTAAGAACCAAATAACAGATTATGAAACTTTAGTGCTCCTGGTAAGAAGTTCTAGACATGTTTGAAAGGCCCTCGGCGAGAGAAACAATCTCATCACCAGTGTCTTTAAGTTTTCTCAAAACCTTAAAATATCCAAAATCATAAGTCATACTCGTACTAAATAAGAACCAGCGATGAAATTCTTCCATTATATTATATCTTTCAACAGAGGAGATGATGATCAATTGGATAAACTAAATTATCAGTTATAACGCTTCCATAAATATCTTATTTTGCACATTCAGCAAGCACGTTGCCATAAGTGATTTTGTACAACACCCATAATACAGTGAAGGCAGGTTTGTTAGCACAGGTGAAATCTTACGATAAAAAAAATCATTTTCAAAATAAAATCAAAATGAAGAGTGTACAATTTTGAAATTGAGAAGCATCAACATTTGAAGGACCACACGACCAGATTGGAAGGAAGATTGAAACGAAAAATTAAAAACCAGGGAAGAAGCGCGATAGCATCCGACATAGGGTTCAATACCACATAAAGAACAGATGACGGATGGGAAAAATCAATTTCGCAGAAGCATCGTTGCATTTAAATCACTAGCTTGATTTTAATAAGGCAATCTACCGTATATGTGAAAGCACACCTTAATATCTCAACACCCATTCCACAATTGCATTAAGAATCAGATTCTTTGAATAAAAACCTAAAATCGAGAATAAAAAAGATAAGACCAACCTGAAATCAAAGTCGCGACAGGCAAGATTGAACGATGAGGGCACACGCAGAGACCACAAGCGCCGACAGATCGGACGATGAGAGTTCGCAGAGACCAGAAACGCCGAGCAAAGCGATAGGGAAAATCGAGAGCAAGCACAGATCTAGAACGATATCGTAGAGGGAGAGAGGGCATCAACTTACGAGATGTGGCCGGAGGAAGAGATCGACGAGGACCTACGGACGCTGGATATGAGGGATACTAGTCGACGAATTTTTTTTAGGGGATAGAATCAGAGAACACGGGAGAATGAAATAAGGGAAGGGTTATAATTTCTTTTTTTTTTTTTTTTTTTTCGGATTTTTGCTACGGAAATAAAAATCCGTCGCAAATTGCTACGGATTTTCAATTCCGTAGCAAAATTTTGCCACGGAAAATTTTTTCCGTCGCAATTTGGCAGCCTTTTTCCATCAGATGTAATTTCTTGAATTTTTTTTTTTTTTTATTTTTGCTACGGAATTGAAAATCCGTCGCAAATTGCTACGGTTTTTCAATTCCGTAGCAAATTTTGCGACGGAAATTTTTTTCCGTCGCAATTTGGCGGCCTTTTTCCCCAAATGTAATTTTTCGAATTTTTTTTTTTAATTTTTGCTACGGAATTGAAAACTGTCGCAAATTGCTACGGATTTTCAATTCCGTAGCAAACTTTTGTGACGGAAAATTTTTTTCCGTCACAATTTGGCGGCCTTTTTCCACTCGGTGTAATTTCTCAAAATTTTTTTTTTTTTGGATTTTTGCTACGGAATTTAAAATCTATCGCAAATTGCTATGGATTTTCAATTCCGTAGCAAAATTTTGTGACGGAAAATTTTTTTTCCGTAGCAAATTGCGACGGAATTCATTTTTCGTCACAAAAATTTGCTACTTAATTGAAAATCGTAGCAATTTGCGACGGATTTTCAATTCCGTAGCAAATTTTTGTGACGGAATTTTTTTCCGTCGCAATTTGCGACGGATTTTTTTCCGTCACAAATTCCGTCACTATTTTGACATTTTCTAGTAGTGTAAATTGTGACTAATGCCCTGAAGCTTATTAAATCATTCATACCTATCTCATGTATTGAGAGAATCAGAGTATTTCATACTCTCTCTTATGTATTATTTTGAAGAAGAGGGTACAATATATAGAGGCTGATGCTCAATCAAGTAGTGCAAAATCAGCTATTACAATAATCAGTAATAAATGACCTGAAATCAATCAAGCAATAATGAGAAATAAGATGGGAAAGATTACGGGTTAAATTAAGCACAAAATCGGGAGATAATTGATAGCTAAACTTAAGGGTGGTTCTAACATATAAAATAAAATGGTTACTCTTTTAAGTATATATTTGTCATTGTATATATGTAACTAGAGTTGGTGCCATTTGAGGTAAATGACACTGTTTATGGCTTATAAATAGTGTGGCTCCCCATACTTTTTATAATTTATTGATGGTTTTTACTATCTTTTGGCATATGTCATTTTTATGCATGTGTTAACAACTTTGTTTCTTTGTTTTTCTTTGAAGTGTTAGGAATCGCAAGGCATATAAAACTTAGTATTATAAGCTTTAACATAGAGTCTGCATGTACCGGTGGACCTAATTTTATGATATGGTATTTATTTTTAAATGAGTAATTGGAAATAATTCTTCCTAAACTTCAATGTGAAATCAAACAAAACTTCTAAAACATTTTATGCAATTAGCTATTGAAGTAGAAGATAGTATGGAAGAGTTAAAATGATAGAGACAAATAACTTATTTTACTTTATCTCGTATTTTAAAATATAGTAGATTGTGTTCTCTCTCGCATATTTTTTATGACTGAAAATTCTTTGGTAAGCACCAAAGGTTTGGGATTGTTGTAGATTTATTTGGTATTTTGTGACATTCTCAATTATAATAGTTTCGCACAAATAAGTTTTTCGTCCAAGAAAGTCACCCAAAGAAGCGGTGAGTTGTAGTGTCGGGTCCTTCATGAATTGAAGTGACCTAGTTTGCCAAATGAGATTATTCCATTCTTGCAAAAATAGATAGATCAATAAATGGTCAAAGCATACCATTGATAACTATGGTTTAATAAAAAGCTATATGAAGGACCAAAGTAAGGATGTGGTCCTTTGGATTAAAAAAATTCAATCTCTCTCCCAAGATAACCACCGCTCTTTGCTCTTTGGTGTTGCATACTTTCCCTATCTTAGCAATTGAAGGACTTCTCTTTTCAAATCTCAAGCTTCATATTTTTTCCTTTGGTCTTTAATTATTCAGAAATTTAAGAACTGTTTTTTGTTTTCCGTTACGCTATGAGGGCGTAAATGGTCATTCTTCTTTGGACTTGAATTAGCTATCGATATAATTGTTTTAAAATAATTGTTGAGTCCGATTCTTTGGCGGTAATTAGCAAATTGAAGGTTGCGAGATGGATGACAAGCCCGTATGTAATCTTTTGTAGAAAATTGGTAGAGTTTTATGTCATTTCTCTAGTATTGAATTTGTGCATGTGTATAGGGAAGCAAACTCTTGTCGATGCGTTGGCTAACTATAGCCTTGTGCAAGAGGAGGATAGAGTTGAGTTTGATAGCCCCTGTAATTGTAAATAGCTTGTCGTTCGGTGGATTGTATGGGTACTTGTGTACCCAAGACTTGTGTTGATTCGGGAATAATACTACTACTTAAAGGTTTTGAAGGTTTATCTATTCATTAAATCATTTTTCATTTCATTTTATTATGTTCTAAACAGAGACTTTGAAAATTTCTATAACAAGACGAGTGTATGGATTTCTTACCCTAAAAAAGAAATAAAAATCTTTGTGTTATTTGTTTTCGCTCACACACAGTTCCTAATCCAAAGCAATTAGTTATCACATTAAGAACATAAATTCCTAAAAAGCGTACAAGCCAAAGTACGCAAATAAATTTTTGACAATCCTATATAATAAATTCAGAACATAAAATCTTCCATTTCTTTGGTTATACATAATTTGAATGAACACAATGCAAAGAGCTAACTCTTTGGCTTTTAATTTTTTTAAGAGAATTTTTTTCTTTTCTTCCTCTTTGGCTTTGAACTCCTTATTACAAGGTCTTGATCTTGACCTGGGGATACCACATATTGGTACACAAGCTTGGATAAAGTCATTGAACTTGAAAATAAAGGATCCTTGGCGTGCATGGTTTGTTGATGGTCAAGTTGTAGGGTAACTAATCAATTTCAATTATTTTTCTAACTATTTTTCAGTTTTAGTACTTAAGATTTGCGCAATAACAACTTTTAGACACAATTTTTTTCCTTGTGAAGCAGGTTCTTCTATCGTTGCTTTTTTTCTTAAGAAAAAAGTTTGTTCTTTAAATAATTGTTGTTTGGAATATCCCATGCTCATTATTTCATTATAATTGGTAAACTTATGGATTGGGATCTTATGGTTGACCTTTTATTGTATTTTGTAACTTTTTTTTCTTTTGGATTGGGATCTTATGGTTGACCTATTATTGTATTTTTGTTTTTCAGAGAAGTTGCATTTGGTGAAGGGTAGGGTTGCGGACAAATTTGAGCTATAGATAAACTTATTCTGACTACTCAGGTTTCTTTGGAGTTTTCACTGTACCAAAAGTCTGTTCCTCCTACTCGCTCGATTAATCGCATACGGTAATTTCCGAATGTGATGTAGCTTTGCTTGAATATTAGTTGAAGGTTTCGAATATGTTTTAGAAATGCAAAGAATGGCCAATTTAGATAAGAGGAATAAAAAACTAGTGGATTAAAAAAAATATGCCGATTTATGATTCTATAGTATAGGGTTAAGGTGTATAAAGGAAAGAAAAAAATATGCACGAATGTCGTGTGCACCGAGAAATTGCTAAAAGTGTGTTTGAATTGAGTTTTACTAAACTACCACATTGTGGATTATCGGACTTAGTTGTGATTTATTGGGTTTGCTATTAATAGCTTGAACCTTGTTGAATGTTTCAAAGACAATAACTTGAGCCCCCTTTGACTATTAGTTAAGTACTCCATTGAGTAGCTCATACTATTAGTTATAGGACTTAAACACCTCATTCGAATTCAACCATATCACCCAAAAAAGTGTCTAGCCTTGTGTGAAGACAAGTTTTAAGGATTTTTCTATGCTTCTACACGAGAATTGGTTTCTTGTATTGATTTTAATTCATAAACATTTCGACTTGCACATGTGGCTTGACTTTTTGCATGACATTTGCTTTTTCCTCTTCTAAGTCAAGCATCAAATCTTAGTCTTGGTTTGCATGCCTTAATTCATAAACATTCCGACTTGCACATTTGCTTTTTCCTCTTCTAAAATAGAATGCTTGCCTTTTAGAATGGAAGAAGTCCCGAGAACATCGAAGATGGATGTATAATAGAATTAATCCGAGTACTAAATGGGTGACGGAAGAGTTTGAGCAAGGTGTTGATGAGTTTCTTGCATACGTATATCAATCACCTTATTCTCAAAATGGGGAGAGCTTAGGTGTCCATGTGTGAAATGTAAAAGTAGGTATTATCTAAAGTTTGATGAGGTGAAGGTGCACCTTTATAAGAAGGGTTTCATCGGATTATTATGTATGGACTAGTCATGGTGAAACACGAGGAGAAAATCATCGGTCCAAGTCTCCAATACCAGGTGGCTCACATTCCCCACGGGGGCATTTGAAAACCATCCTAGTCAAGTATGAGATGATGGTGATGGATGCGGTGGGCCAAGTTTTGGGACAACTTTAATGAAGGTCTTGAAGAGATGCCAAATAGTAAGGCAAGAGAATTTTATGACATGTTACATGCCGCACAACAACGGTTATGGGAAGGTTGCGAAGAATCTCGGCTTTCCACAACATTGCAATTATTAAGTATTAAGGCAACAACTAACATGTCTCAAAGATGCCTTTAATTTAGTTTCCCAACTCATGAGGAGGACACAACCTAAAGACACCCTTATGCTTCCAGACTTGTACCAAACAAAGAAGTTAGTGTCTAAGCTAGGTCTAGATTATAAGAAGATTGATTGTTGTGTGAATGGGTGTATGTTGTATTATAAAGATGACGTTGATGCCACCCAATGCAAGTTTTGTTGTGAGGATAGATATTCCGCTACTAAGTCTCGTGGAAGAAAAAAGAAAGTTGCAAGGAAGCAGTTGTTTTTCTTACCTCTTATTCCTAGATTGCAACGATTATTTGCTTTCGAAAGAACGGCAAAGGAAATGAGATGGCACTATGAGAATCGTCGAGCTTCTAATGTTCTCTCTCACCCGTCTGATGGTGAAGCATGGAAAGTTCTTGATAGAACATATCCGGACTTTGCATATGATCCAAGAAATGTGAGGCTTGGCTTGTGTTCAGATGGCTTTACGCCGTTTGGGCAATGTGGGAAGCAATATTCTTGTTGGCCCGTGATAGTTACTCCTTATAATCTACCCGAGATATGCATGACACGAGAATATATGTTCTTAACGTTGGTCATCCCTGGTCCTAATAATCCAAAGGGAAAAATAGACGTGTACTTGCAACCATTGATAGATGAATTAAAGTTAATGTGGGATGTGGGGGTGTCAACATATGATGCCTCTTTGAGACAAAACTTTTCTATGCGTCTGCACTATTGTGGACAATTAATGACTTTCCGGCTTATGGTATGTTGTCCGGTTGGATGACAATGGGAAGACTATCATGTCCTATATGTATGGAGAAGTCAAAATCGTTCCAATTGAAGCATGGGCGGAAAACATGTTTCTTTGATCGCCATCGGCAATTTCTTCCCCATACCACCAATTTCGGAAAGATAACTCGCCTTTTTAAGAACAGAATCGAGAGATCGCGCCTCCTCCTCGGTTAAGTGGAGAGGAAGTTTGGGAAAGCGTTAAATATCCGCCAAAGGTCTCGAGTATGGAAAAGCTATGCCAATTGAAGGGTATAACGACACGCATCATTGGACAAAACAAAGCATATTTTGGGAATTGGCTTATTGGAAAACCAATCTCATTCGACATAATCTTGATGTCATGCACATTGAGAAAAATGTGTTTGAAAATTTGTTTCACTTATTTGTGATGGACACAAAGGGGAAAACAAAAGATAATGCACAAGCTCGAATGGACGTGAAAGAGTATTGCAGCGGCCAAATGATGAACTTGTTGAAATAAGAGGGAGAATGGTGAAACCGATTGCAAAGTATACATTGAATTTAGAACAAAAACGACATATTTGTCAATGGGTGAAGAAGTTGAAGCTCCCTGATGGATATGCATCGAATCTATCCCGATGTGTGGACATGAAGGAAGTAAAGTTGTATGGAATGAAGAGTCATGATTGTCATGTATTCATGCAACGCTTGCTTCCTATTGCCTTTGCGACTTTGCTGAAAATGTCTTGAATCCTATAGTTGAGTTAAGTCAATTCTTTTCAAAAGTTTGTTCAACAACCTTGTTGCGTGATCAACTAGAGTTGTTAGAGAAAAATATTGTTGTGACACGTGCAAGTTGGAGAAAGTCTTTCCCAGGGGTTCTTTGACTCAATGGAGCATTTGCCGATCCACCTTCCTTATGAAGCTAAGGTGGGAGGGCTGTCCAATACGATGGATGTATCCATTTGAAAGGTATACTCGCCTTGTTTATGTAAGTGCACAATGACTTTAAGATAACAACATTAAATAATCTGTTGTTTGGAATTCTCTATATGTAGGTTCCTCTATACCTTAAAAAAAGTATATCATAAATCCTTTATCAAATTTACATTGGTATTGTTACAATTTTTACTAGGTTCAATCCTCCCGTTTGTTACGTCTGGATTTGCTTCGTTATTGAAGGGAAATTTGACTTCTATCCATGTCACTCATGGAAAGTTGTCCCCGCTAATTATAGGCAAATGTGGTTCGAAGAATGGGCGGTATACCTTATCCCTTATAATTTGTGTTATGTCTTTTTGTTACCTCATTATGTTTTTATACTCTATCTTTTTTCATTGTCAATTATGCGAGAGAAAATATAAGTGGCATCCTCAACATGAAAATGAAGTAAGGAGAATTTGGAACGCTAAATGTCAAGAAATCTTTAGAGGAACGATGTATAGAGTCGGGAGGGACTTCTTCCACCGCACAAGTGAGGCCACACTGGATTCCACGTGAAGTGATGAACCGAGTTAGAGAGGTACTTGGACATCCTCTCGACTATCAAAGCATTTGTGACATAGCAGCAACCAATCGAGCATCTTCCATAGGAGGTACTCAACATAAAGGGGTAGTATTCCTAATAGTGAACATAAAAGGCGGATGGTAAGACTTTTTTCATCGATTCACTCATCATTTATGTAATGCTTCATGTAATGCATCTTTATAAATACCTGCAGGCTAATGATTTGGGAAGAGAGCCCTCGGTCTTTGAAGTGTTTAAAAAGACACATTATAGTGACAAAAGCTGGGCAATTTGTAGATCATCGTGCGGCTACAATGCATGTAAGTTCCTAACATCATTCACTTGGTAGCTAGCTTGGAATATCTCTTAATTAATTAGCATAAGGAGCAGATGATTTAGATATTTGTGTTTGCATGCCCTTCAATTAGGTGAACTTTTTTCAAACAAATTAATGATAATAAAGAGTAGAAGGTTTTTTAATGTCGTTGTTTTTTCTTTGTCGTTATCGCATTTTCATCTACTATTAACATTATTAAAGGGTTCATGTTATGAATATGATACTCTAAAAGTATCATGCAGTATTTTGAACAGATGAATATGATACTCTAAAAGCATCATGCATTATTAATTGTCTTCAAGCAATCTTCACACTCACTCTGAGTTATATAGTTTCAAAGACATTCAAGTATATCATAAATAATTGTACGATTATTATTGTTATTATTATCGCAATTGTGCCTTTGTCGCCATGAAAAACCCTTGTGTTTTGGGTGTTGTTGTTTGGAGATTCACTAGCACTTGTTGCACAACTTAGGTAAATAATGTAGCGATGTCTCGTACCTTATATATACACAAAAGTATATATCATATCATTTTTCCAAGTTCGGTATGAGTTTTTGCTTATTTGTACACGAGATCAAAACATAGTCTTTGTCTCATTTATGTATGTTTTAAATCTAATTTACTCACATCGTATGATTTATTCATATGTTTTAAATCTACGTACTCTGCTGCTTCGATCTCTTGCCTTGTGATATATCGTTCTCTCGCTTACATTTTGATTTGCTTTGTTCCTCGATGAAGAGAAATTCTTGTGTGTGCGAGTCCAAGTCATTTATGCTCGGCCAATTACATTATGACAGTCAAGGATCTTTTCTCATCCGTCACCCTACTTGTCACGCCCCCTCCTATAAATTATTCTTGTAGCTTTTTAATGGAAAAAAATATTGAAGTTCGGTTTGGAAGTAGGTGATAGATAAGAGAAAAATTCATGACTGTCATGATGTTATCGCCACCGATGCATAAATGACTGTGGTGCTTATAACGTTCATACACACGTGTATGTATCTCGTGTATATGTATTATATAATATATAAAACTATAACTTAACCTTATCTCGCTTACCAACCGCATGTGAATGATAAATGCCCTAGCTATCACGGGAAGTCCATCTTACTCGATCGATCACTTTTTGTGTTTTCTTTCAAAAAGTTGTAGAGATGAGACATTGGACGTGAACGTTAGGGTTGCTTTCTAACTAATAAGTCATAGATGAGTATGTTGTATACAAGTGAATCCTCCGTGTATTCCTGTTTCGGTCAATTTAGAAAAGGGTTCTATGGAATAATAATAATATAGCATGGTGAAGAAAATGTTTGAATCCAACACTTCGATCGAAATAATGCCCCTTTTCCCTATTGATAATAGTATTAGTTGAGTTAGGCTCCACTTTGGGCTCTTACAATTTTAGATTATTTGCATTTAAAAGAAGTGATGTATATTTTTATTTTTCATTAAGTATTTTGCAGCTTTACATTCTACTATAGTTGCCATCTTTTTGAAGGCAATTGGTAAAATTAATTGAATATAAAACCTTGGCTGTTTGACGTTAATGATTGAAAGAAAGAAGATAATTTGGATAGTTTTTTGAATTAACTCGGTAAACATCTAAAGGTTAATATTCATTTTCTTTATTTAGCTAAATATAGGTTAACATGTAACTTATGTATTTTGTTTGCAGGATGAATTTCTGAGACGAAAGGAATCTATTAATTCTGAGGGAGGACATATCATGTCTAATCAAGATGAATATAATTTGTGGTTAGAGGTTATTGGTGGTAAGAACAAGAAGGGGCGAATCTATGGGTTGGGATCGAAGATGAAAATATTGGTTCTTCTTCCACCCCTTCTATCAACTCTACGGTGGATCCGAGAAATACAAACGGAGATGACTCAAATGAAAGAAAAAGTTGCAAGCTTAGAATCAAAGAATGAAATGATTATGTCAAAGCATTGCAAGCACTTGGAATTCACTTACCTAATCTCTCTAACCCTCCCACCAATGATGAGGCTTCCCATCAAGACAATGCAAATGATAGTTGAATATTTTTATTGCTTTTGTAAAAACTAACTTGGTAACTATTTGACGTTGTAGTGACTTTAAATTGTGACATTTATATGAATGTGTTTTGAACTTGTTGGCTTTTTCGTCTATATGTTTTTTTTGTTTGTTTTAGTGCATTTTAATTATAATATAAAAAAAAAGGCCTAAAAAACGCTCAAAGCAAAAAAATAATTAAAAAAAAGTAGCATGCAAAAAAATAATTACAAAAAAGTAGCATGACAAAATTTGCTTAACTTACCCACGGAATTTTGTAATTAGCCACGGAATTCCGTCCCTGATTAGCCACGGAAATTACCCACGGAATTCCGTCCCTGATTAGCCACGGAAATTACCCACGGAATTCCGTCCCTAATTGCCCACGGAATTTTTCCGTGGGTAATTACCCACGGAATATTTCCGTGGGTAAAGTAGCGACGAAATTTTTTTCCGTCGGTAAATCGATTAGCCACGCTATTTTTACCCACGGAAATATTCCGTCGGAAATTCCGTGGGTAAAAATTTACCCACGGAATTCCATGGGTAATTCCGTGGGTAAAGAATTTTACCCACGGAATTCGTGGGTAAATTCGTGGCTAATATTGGTTTTTTTTGTAGTGTTATTACTACAGAAAAGAGAGTATATAAAAATCCATACGAATATGTTTATATATTGTGTGTTTGTTTATATTGGATGGTGCTGGGAAGAGTTTTCTGTGTATTCTCGCCATTGGCGTTTTAAGAAGGAATTTACCCACAGGACGAGAGAGTTAAAGAGACGAGTTTTTGGTTTAAAAATTTGTATGTTTCATTGTCCCTTTCGAGAGTTTGGGCGATGTGTTTGGTGGCATTTGATAACAAGTTGAAACAAGTTTTGTGTCTCTCTAGTTTATTTTGGGGCGCGGTTTGTTTAACATGAAGTAATTGATTAAAGTTGGTTCAAATGTCATCAGTTTCATTGGTGTAATTTTCCTCCCAATTATTATTAATGAATAGTAACACTTCTAATGCTAGTCTTTGATTTCCGTGTACAAATTCGATTAATATACGGAGGGAAATCCAAACCCAACTGGCACTCCCCTTTGAACTTATCTGAGTAATAATCTGACAAATAATTGTAGATTAATTATAAGACGCGATGACTCAAATCTTAACAACAAGACAACTTGGCTAATTAATAATTAACCTTTTATTGCTACTAGCTCTCAGGATATTATTATTATTATTATTATTATTATTATGCATGTTCCTAATTAACTAAACCTGTGAAGTGTTGTCCGGGAAAAGAAAGTAGGAAGGAAACAAGACCGATGTAATATTTATCGAATTATTAATTTCATCTCTATCCATAAATTATGTATATCCATCCTTTCCCATCCATCTTAGATGAGTTACGAGAATATTAATTGCATTCTTCATAACGCATCGAAAGTATATTTAGTATAATTGTATCTAATCAAATAAAAGAGAGTATATAAAAATCCATATGTTTATGTAGGTAAAACAGTAACAGGAATATGAATATACTTTTGTACTTAAATTTATATGCTTAATATACTCATATCCAATCCAATAAAAACATGTAAGCTTTTACTACGTATTCAACCCACAAAACTTCTACCAGGTCATATCATAGCAACCTTACCCATCCTCCTTAAGTATACTTGTATATGGGATTGTAAAAAAAAATTATTCCTGGAACTATATGTTGAGCTACAAGGATTCGAAAATTAAATCATGTAAATGAAATTACCCGCAACAAAAAGTCAAATAGTCTCGCATGCCCGGGCGAAATATTTTCGCCACAATAATGAGAATGATGATATATACAGTATATATAGACCAACAAGACATTCTCCCCGTGCGTTGCACGAATATGTAAAAATTGCACATCGGTTAAATTGAAGAACATATGCTACTATGTGATAACAAAAACAAACTCATAACAGCATCATATTATTTGAAATCTAGGTTTTGAAAAACTTCTCTATACACAACATTTGTTGTAGTACTACTGGATTTATTGAATTCGTCCAATATAAGTATTCTCAAACCCTTGAAACTCTTGACCACGGATAGTGCAACATATGATTGTCCATGTGAAAAAAATGAACTTGGAAGGTAGATATCTACATTTGACATTGATTGACCTTGGCTTTTGTTTATCGTCATTGCAAATGATATTATGATTGGAAATTGCCTTATTGTCATATTGAAAGGAAATTTAGATTCAGATGAGTTCATATTCATTCTGTATATCAAAATCTCTTCACCAATGCTTATGCCATTCAATGTCTTTGTCTTGATGACATTCTTGCCAAGTTGTGTTACTTGTAGCCTTGTACCATTGCACAAGCTATTGCTTGATCAATATTTCTTATTAACATAACCTGTACGTCTACTTTCAAAACCAACTTTTAATGAGGAATACCTGAGCATTTAATTGCATTTAGATATTTTGTGTCGTACAAATCCTCTAAACTTCCATTTGCTTGATCTATACGACTTCTAAATTTTGAACTGAAATACTCCACCGGATCACTTGGCAACAAAGAACAAATGTATTCATTCAATGTGTCAACATTTTCAATTAAAGGAGTTAGAATGGTTCTGTTGTTGAGGTAATTAATCTATGTCAACAACACATTCTACTAAACTTGGGTAGGTAGATTGAACGATGGACCTAATTGGATTACAACCATCATGTAGCAATAGCTCGGAGGGTATTGAAATGTCTGCAATACCATCATGTGGTAATCCAATGTCTCCATCTCCAACTTGTAGCAACCATTCTAAAAATGTTTTTTTTTTTTTTTGTTCAACTGGATCGCTTGAAAATTTAAGCCTCATATTCTTGGTTAGGCGAAGTAATTTACATTCCTTCCAAAGATGAGAAGCATTGATAGCTGCATTGACGATTTCAGCACAACCACTTTTAGGTATAACTGGTAGGATTTGCCTAAAATCACCACTCATCATGATACATTTACCCCCAAAAATCGAATTGCACTTCATTAAATCACGAAACATTCGATCAAAAACCTCAATAGAATGTCTCTTAATGATTGGGGCTTCATCCCAAATGATGAGATCAGTAGCTTTCATTGAGTTTGTAGTTGGTGAATTATGATTAATCGAACATATAGAATCTTCATTTACATCAATAGGAATACAGAACCTTGAATGTACAATTCTACTTGATGGTAGTAGAGTTGCTGCTATCCTATTGGATGCTAAATTAAGGATGATTCCACTGTTTCCCTTTACGGAAGCTGTCAATGCATTCCATATAAACGTTTTACCTGTACCACCAAAACCATGCATGAAGAAGAAACCCCCCATTTTTGAAGAAACTGCACTCGTTACCTCATCAAATACTTGCTTCTACTCATCAGTCATTAATCTCTACATTATTATAGAGGCTTCTATCTCCTTCTCTCTATTGTAATTCATGTCTTGCAAAGCTGGCTTGACGTATCAATTATGTTGTCTTCCTCTGGTCTAGGCATTGATGGATAGTCGTGCAGGCTTTTGCTATTCCGTAGCAACATTTGTTCAATTTAATATAGACCTATAGCTTCCTTATGTGCATTTGTAATATGCAAATCTTTATGAGAAGAGTAACATAGTATAAGTGACTAAACAACTATTTACATGTATGGAATTTAAAGGATCAAACAAATTCTTACATTTATTATTTCAATAGATCAGTGGTATTATAAAGGGTTTCAAATAATTTTGTACTGTGTAATAAATCTTCACAAATAATATCTTTGGTCTGTTCCCAAGCAACAGCAGGCTAGGATAGTGAGTAGCTCAATAACATGCTAGCGAAAAATTTATGAAGGTAATTGTCAGATGCCCACAAAGATGCTTCTTTAGTTGCATTTATGAACTCATTGTCATCATCTAAGAAACCAAGTGCATAACATGCTTCTCTGAATGTTGAGTAAACTACATTATTGACAGTCATTATATCTGCATGATTCTTTGGCTGCGTACCTTTGTCAACAATAAACAAAGGTAATATAATTCTCCCCGAGTTGGTTGTACAATGACCCAACCTTCCAATTGAAAAACCACGTTCATGGAGCTTCCATGTCCTTTTTTCCCTAATAAATGTAAAGTAGTTAGGGAATTGAGAGTAAGAAAGTGTTCCCGCAAATGGATCATCTTTAGTTTTTTCAATCCAAGCAAAAAACATTGACTCTTTAACCTTTGGATTGTTAAGCAACGATGACATTTTGTCCGTTTGAGTGAAATAAACTGATTGCTGGTGAGGAAGATGAAAACTTAACCTCTCAACAGGTGGTTGTCTATGATGAATATCAAAGCCAAAAATTCTCCATGACGCCTCACATGAGGAGATATACCTACAATTAAGGTAGTGAGAAATTTCATTGGACCCTTGTTGCAAACCTACAGCATCGAGTAGCATCGTATATGCCTGCAATAACACGATCATGCCCTTTACTTATGTATTTGAATAGGTATTTGATGGCACGTGATTGATTTGTCTTCTCCACATTTAAATGGCCATGAAATAATTTCAACAACCTAACATTGTAAGGAACAACAAATCGGTTGTCAAACTCAACGCCCTTCCTTGTCACAATACGGCTATCATTTCTTCGATGATATGTTGGATAACCATTTTCATCCAGCATTGTACGCTCATTATATTTTTTTCGTAAATACTTTGAGCATCTACCATCTTTCATGCAAGGTGCACTTCCTGAAGATCTATCGCATGGACCATGAATCATGTAGCTTTCAACTAATTCATATAATTATGGGTCAAAATCTCTATCTGGAATCTCTACAAATATTATCTTGTCAACATCATATGGTATACGAATCTTGTCTGATTCCGACAACCATAGTATAATATACGCATGTGGTAATCCTCTTTTTGAAACTCAACGGTGTATACTTCGTAGTTATAAATATTAATAGTATTTTAAATATAAATATAAGATAATAGGTTTTGCATTTGAAAAATAAAATACTTGATCTAACCATGAACTCTAAAAACAAAAAGAATATAACGAAGTTATACTAAATTATTTCATTTCATGATATTTTGTTGTCAAACAATGATTTCATTTTTAAATATCTTAGTTACAAATAAAGTTGATACTTATACGTGATAATCTAAATATACGCTAATTACCTAAAAAAGTTATGAGCTGTTTTTTTTTTTTTAAGATTACGGTTTTTTCATATTTAGGTATTATTTACAACTGCAGATTTTTTTTAAAAAATATGCCATACAAAACATGAGGATAAATATTTGTACTATTTTAATTTTTTTCGTTAAAAGTGTAGTACTTAACATTTGTATCTCATAATAGTTCATGATTATTCCAAAAGGCATGGAGAAAATTCCCACAATTCATAATCATAAACTTGCATTTGAGAAATAATTTAATCAGTCAATTGATAGACGGTAATTTATAAAAAATTTCATCATTATTAAACTTACAAATTAATTTACTTAAGATCTATTAATTGAATAGCATAGACAACTTTAACCCTAATTACATGGGGTTTTCCCTGTCTATATGTTTTTTATTTTTTACACATTAGAAAGGCATAAAGTATGAGGATATTTAAGAAAGTAAATATTATTTACGACAAAACATAAAAGGGATCATTGGTGTAAAAAAAAAAGTACAAAATCTATATTGAACTATCATACTATGATAGAAAAAGTTGCCAAGATTTATATGTGTAATATTATAAAAAAACGACGTGCTTTGATTGTCCCAAAAACTTTCTCATCCTTCACTATATGCATTAATTTGTGTAGTTTGATGTAGAATATTCTCGCTCAACACTTTCGGTTTGTCACAAGGTTTCAATCCATCTTCATTATAATGACGAATGATCTCAGGTCACATTGGGTTGTATGTGAATGTTTAAAATATATCTGGATAGCCTACCCACGCACAAATTGCCATAGCATCTTGGTAGTGTTGAATCATATATCTAGCACCACCAGTGAAAGAATATGGTAGAATAACTCGCCGTCTGGTTAACAAAGGATCTATTTCTCCTCTTGTTATTGTGTCAAAAATTCCACTGTATAGATCAACCCTTAATTCTCTTTGATGCTTTCTAATTAGTTCAACCTATCACTTTCAACCATCAAATATCCATCAACAATAAATTGTTAAAGTAATTTTTTCCCATGCAAAATGACTGACCGTTCAAAATTTCTCCTCATTAAACGATAAGCCAAGTATTCCCTTGGGGTAAGCCTCGTTTTCTTTTTAGTCTTTGATAAGGATTCTTGAGCATGTTCCATTGAGGAATCACATCCATTATCTCCGTAATGAAAAAAATAATGGATACTGAAATGGAAGATATGCCATGTGTAACTCATCAATCCTTTGTAATGCTCCACATTGTCATTTTACAATTATGTCTCTTTTGGTGTATGAGTTGTCAAAATCACCCACAATGAGAGCAGCAAGCTCTGACGCTATCGGCATATTATATTTCTTATCGAGACCACTTGATTTGTCATTTCTGGTTAGCCTAATGTTAACGTCAGGGAAAACATTATGGGTTTTCCCATGCAAAATGACTGACCGTTCAAAATTTCTCCTCATTAAACGATAAGCCAAGTATTCCCTTGGGGTAAGCCTCGTTTTCTTTTTAGTCTTTGATAAGGATTCTTGAGCATGTTCCATTGAGGAATCACATCCATTATCTCCGTAATGAAAAAAATAATGGATGAAATGGAAGATATGCCATGTGTAACTCATCAATCCTTTGTAATGCTCCACATTGTCATTTTACAATTATGTCTCTTTTGGTGTATGAGTTGTCAAAATCACCCACAATGAGAGCAAGCAAGCTCGACGCTTATCGGCATATTATATTTCTTATCGAGACCACTTGATTTGTCATTTCTGGTTAGCCTAATGTTAACGTCAGGGAAAACATTATGCTTTATAATTTCAGCAGCTGATCTATAATGTTTAACAATAGAGTTGTGCATATCAAGACATCCTTTTATCAAATTCACGATAATTGGATCCAAATGTTCAGCACCACCATGACGACTGTAATATTCAATAAGGACATGTGATTATTACTTTAATAGTGCTTCATATTCAACAACTTAATGTCAAAGAAAAACAACTATTTCCTAAAAAATTACCTGACGGTTGAAATACGATTAGATACTTCATTGTCAGTATCGTAAATGTACAGTTGAGCATAAACCAAAGGGTTTCCCTCTGGTGGCAATAAACTCCCTATCAAATTGTGATTTTGCCCTGAAAGTACAAATGAGTAAGGACCTCCACCCTTTGATTTCATTGAATGATCGATTCTGCCACCCATCGAGGTAAAACAAAACATATTGTTGTATGAATGAATATTTGTAAAAAAAAATTCTTCGATATAGGTAATTGTTTATTGGAAAACAATTTATGAAGCTCTTCAGGTGGATCTTTGAGTAAAGGCACAGTAATCTTTCTATGACCACAACAAATTCTAAACTGTGGTCTTTCAGATTTCTTCACTCTTTTCCACCTTTCTGAAAGCCACATATGGGCACCACAAAATTGACACTCATAAATAGCATCACCTTCATCTAAGTAACTTGAAGCAAATGTATGAGGCAAGTTGGTGTCAATATCTCCATTCACAAATGATTGATGATATTGTTCATTAGTAACTCCTACAAATACTGAAATATTTTAGTTAATGAAAACATAAAATTTAATGAAAATATAGTTTAATAAATCAGATGATAATAAATACCTTTTTCATTTGTCAATTCATTTATCCGTTTAGATAAATCTGTTGCAACTTGATAAACATTCTTTGTGGTTCTCTTTGTAGGCTCTTATGAATTATATGATATGAGTTCGAGTGACCGGAGAGACTTGCAACTATGCTGTTCTCATTTGTAATTGCATTTACTTTGCTTTGATTTGAGGTAAAGTTACTTTGTATGTTGGTGATATTGGTTTAAACCGATCTTATGTCAAACGTTGAAAATGAAGCACCAATTGCAGACTCAGGTGTTTTAACTTCATCGTCAGTAAGTGGATGAGTAACTTTGTACCTCATATCTATTATTTGGTCTTTGTCATTTTAAACTGAACTATGACTTTCATATTTTCCGTGATTCTCTGAACATATTCGCTTACCTACAAAAGCAGTCAAATGAACCATAACGAATTAGATTATTACGTATGCATGATAAATGAATAACTTAAGAATTATATAAAAGATCCAAAGCAATTTGGAAAACTTACCTCTTCCACCATTGAGTACCTGGTTTCCAACGTTTGTTCACTCCTTCCTCATATGATGAAAATTTGTTTTGCAAATAGAAATTATTTCGAAATGCCATTGATGGAACATTCATCTTGCATCTGGCAATATATGTAGATAGTGATACTCTAATGACAGAGTCAATAGTTGAGATCTGAAAGGATGATCTGATATACAAAATTAACATCAGAGGAAATGGATGGACAGATTGGAATTATTTTTGCATTATGTTGGCATGGATCGCTAAGTCAGAATGTTTGAGAATTCTCAATAGGCTTCGTTCTATCATTACACTCAGGAAGACTGTTCACACAGTTGTATGCATAAAAATCATATCTGCTTACGAATGGATTTTGGAAATTGAAGCCTCTTTTCAAGATGGTTGAGATTATTAATTAATTTCATTATGATATGACAGTGTGAACAAAGTGGCATCGACTTATTCAACATTTGTGGTTATTTTTTTGAAACTTTATATTTCAGAAACACGCACTGCAATAAATATATGGAGATGCCATGCGGAATCCATTAAATGCATTAACCCATTATGAGGGATACGAAAGTCACTGCCAAACGTGGAAAAACAGCCAACTATATAGTTTAACAACCTAAGTTTTTTACAAATGAGAGAAATTTAAAAAATAATATCTACCATATAGGGTAGCATAACTATAAAATTAACTTGATAAGCAAAAATATATAAAAACAAAAAAACAAAAAAACCACAAACTTGTCACTTAAAATTATTAAACTATGTGCGTCTAGTTAACTTTTCACATCAGTCCATGTACTTCAAATTCATTATCAAACTTTGTACTTATATATTTGAAACTAAGGTAGATAATGTGAAATTATTAAATAACTCATAAATTGCGAGGTACCACTTTAAAAAGCTTGGTCAGTTATTATATATTTTAATGATTGTTAATATATATGTGTATACCAAAAATTATTGGCTCCGGTTATAAATATAAGACCACATTAATTTATAATACTTATTTATTTTTTCTTTCCACCAAATTAATTAGTCTAACTCACTCATATATAATCTAAAGATACAAAATAATTAATCTGATTAAATAACTTAGGTTATTTAATCTCTCATAAAAAAGTCAACTCTATCTTACATTTAGGACTGGAGGCAATATATTTTGTGAGATTGTTTTTTGTGTAATAAAACGCACAACCCTGTAAAAAAGAAAAAAAAAAAAAAATTCACAGAGAGATGGATATAGATTACACTTGACAACACTGATAATGAATTGAGGTTAAATACCAATGTTACTTGCTTTGCGGTGAAAAAAAAAAAAAAAAAACTAACGTGTACTAATGCCTTCTTTAATGTTGATGGTTCAATGGTTTTTGGTTGCACGTTTCTCAGGAAACCGTCTTTGCCAAGGAAGCGCACTACTGGGTTAAATTTATAGAATCATTAACATCCTCGCGAACGCTAATAATCGAAATTTTTTTAAGGTACTTGAATCAGCGTGACTACAAATGAAACTGGAAAAATAGATTGAAAAAATAGCCTAAGATAAATCACAATGGCTGGCAAAGAGTATGTCCCCATCTACAATAAATTGATAAATGTCTTAGATATAGGTGTTTAAAAGAAGAAGAAGAAGAAGGGCGGCTACAAATGAAACTGGAAAAATAACTATTTCTCAGAAACATGAAACAACATAACCACAAATAAATAGAAACATAAATATAAACTTTACAATATTAATATATATGATCATATACGTGGCAAGGTTGCCACGTAATAAGGATTGCATAATGTCACATGGGAGAATTTTGGAAAAACTGAACAAAAAACTAAACAAAGCAATCCTTTTAAAAAACTAAAAATAACAAAAAAACGACGAAACAACTGAAATACATCAGAATCCCTTTAAAATGCATTGAAGATATATTTAACTGGTCTTCCTTCTGCAAATCGTAGTTTCATGCTGTTCTTGCTAAGTTGTTGGGGATCAAGGCTACGACCAAGCTCATCAGCAACCATACGGTTAAGTTTGAAACGAAAATCAACAATCACATGATGATGGTAGTTGAAAATAGCCTGAGATAAATCACCATGGCTGGCAAAGAGTATGTCCCCATCTACAATAAATTGATAAATATCTTAGATATATATGTTTTTTTTTTTAAAAAAAAAAAAAGTTTGACAAACCACTCATCCTCTTCATGTTCACTCACAACAAAGCCACAACTTCATCCTTGTCTAATACCCGTGAATAGCTATTCGAGGCCAAACCCATAATCCCTAGAAAATTGCCTTGCCCCTCATATTCGCAAACTCCTTGCCATCATTATCTCTGGCCTTCATCTCTCCTCTTCGCCAGAAACGTCCATTGCATGCATATTGTTCGGTTCAGTGAGTGATTCTACAAAAACAAAACTACTTAGCATGCTTTTAACATCTATGAAGCAGAGAAGATATCAAAGCAGAGCAGCCCAAGAAACGAAAATCAGAGATGAGAGAAAAGGAAACGCAAGCAAAAAGCAAGAGAGGGATAGAGGAGAGGCAACGACTTACAGAGCAACAAAACCATCGGTGGAAAGGTCAGAGACGAGGAAGGTGACACTGCAGAGCTTCATCTCAAGATGGAGGAAGAGAGGGAGTTCTTGCTTATAATTGCATAGGTTTGAAGGAGAATGAAGAGAAAACATCCCAACCTTGCATTAGCCTTACATAGGTTCGAAGTTATGGCTAGAATCGACTCCTGTGAACGAAAAAACATCCCATGGAGTCATATTCAAACGGTATAGTGAATGACTGTGTTTTCTTACTGAGTTGAGGGTGAGAGTTCATTTAGGCTAATAAGCAGCTTATATAGTGCAACGAATTGCAAATTAGGGTTTACTCCATGATTCAAAACAAAATAAAAAACGTAGGTGTGAAAATGGTTACCAATGAATGACCCAATTTTATACACCAATGGTAATAATTATGAGAATGGTTCCAATGCATCTCCATTGGAAAACGCTTGATATGATAGGTGAGGCAAATTACTACAACAATAAATGTTCAATATTGTAATTGCATGGGTGATAAATCCATATTTTTATATATTTTATCCCGCCTTATCCATTTATTTTGCGGATTATTTTAGGCTAATTTGGATATATGAGATAATATTTGAATTGTTAGCCAATTTTAGGAAATAATATAAATCTGAATTAATTATGAGATTTTTGTGCTTAAATTATTAATATCCTAATTGTTATCTTGTAATTAAATAATATTTCTTAAGATATGATAGATTACGATTTTATCATATTAGAAGATCCTATGTTGCAGAATTTTTCAGGGAAGCTAAAAGGAAATCCAATGGTGAAATTTTATTGGGCTACTTGAATTTTATTGGGCTCAAATTGATACCCTAAAAGCCCTCTCTTTATCCCATTAAATAAACCTAGCTGCCGCCTAGGAGATTCACGCTCTCTTTGAGAGCCGAGAGACTCACGCGAAACACAACGTGAAGGAAGACGCACCCACACTACTGATTCATTCAATAATCATCTTCGTTCTGATTGTGTCTTGGAGTCACTCACGCACAGCTACGCAAGGCATACATTCATTAATTCTTCATTCATTCAATCAAAGCCGCGGGACCCACGCTGTTTCCTATTGCATCAATTGAATATTCAATTCATCAATTCAAATGGTTGGGACGTGTTGCTCGGAATTGGGAGGAAGGGTTGTGATGGAAGCTTAAGCACTTTTAGGAGGCAATTTAGGAGGAGCATGGAGAAAGCTAGAGCCTAAGGTTTTACACTTGAAGACCAGAAGGGAGTGTCTTTCTTTTTATCTTTTTAATTCAAAATTGAGATTATTTAGTTTTAAAGAATTTCGAGTTGTATTAATTGAGAACAATCTAGTTTTAGATTGTAAACTTATTTCTTTTGGATTAGACGATTTGAAGTTTTTATGCTTATTGGATTCTTGTTTGCAACCTTTGGATTGTCGATTAAATTAGTAATTGAGTTTTCGTTATTGATTTAATTGTTAATTTGGTTTATCACCTTAATTGTTTAATTGGGTTGATAAGTTATCTAGTTGTTCAATTAGATAATTGTAAACGAGACTTCCAAGAATATTTTGTGATTGGTTTTTAATGGGTTTGATTAGCCACCGCTTATTTCATTATGAGTTTTCTAATGGAGTATGTGTTATTGAGCTAGAGGGTTTCCCATGTTCAATTGGGTAATTAAATTCATTAATCTCCTTTTGGTCTAATTAATTGATTTAGGCTAAGAAAGTCAACTCCATGCGATTCCTAAGTTGTCCCCTTCATCATCATAACTTGGTTGATTTGCTTTTATTTAATATTCTTCTTAGGATTTTGATTATTTTTCTCACAACAAAAACCCCCCAAAAATTGCATTTAAATTCATATAGATTAGTTTCATTCTCATTTAGGTTTTAGACTCAATTTTCATCCTGCATTTAGTTAGTTTAATTTCATTGCTTTGCATTTTTCATCACCTAAATTCAACTTAAAGAAAAACCCACAGCTTGCTCTTTGGGAGAATGACCTAGGTTGACCTTATATTGCATAATTAATTAGGACCTAGTTTAATTGACTGCTTTAGCGACAAAAGTAGCTTATCAATTTTGGGCGCTGTTCTTGGGGAGCAATGGTTAGGCTTTAGGTTTGAGTTCTAGGTGATTTTTTAGGTAGTTGTTTATTGGACCCAATCCACTCTTGAAAAATTGAACTTGATCCCTCCTATTATGGCTTGGCATGCTTCAGTTTATGGAAATAACTATTATACTTCTATGCCTTATCATTATGACTATGGTGTTAAGCAGGTATATGAGGTGGGATTACCTTCTTCTAATTATGAGTCTCGCCGGAGAGCAAAATGGATAGGATTGCATCTCGCTTATGGAAAAAATGGCTATGTCCTATATGCCAAACTCTTCTAATATGGTCAATCCTATGGAGCCCTCTACTTCTTTTACCCCACAACCTACATCTTCTCGCTTTAATAGGGTCACTTTGTCCTATTTGCTCTCTAGCCACTCATGCTATCGACTCTTGCCCCTACCCGAATGATGGAGTGAATCTTGCAATGCAATATATCTTTCTAGACCCATGACTCAAGTTGGCCCAAACTATGATCCATATTCGAGTGCATATGACCCTGGATGGCATGATCAATCAAATGTTGGATATGTCAACCAAACTATTCCAACTGATGACCAGTACTCAAGGTTAGAAAATATGATGGATGTTATGATGACAATCATTCAAGAAGGGGAAGTGCAAGGTAGACAGATTCAAGCTTTAGACACTAAAATGAAGGAGTTGTTAAATACAACTAACAATCTGCAGAGTGAAGATTTAGAAGTTCAAAGTGAATTTCCATGTGGTAATGTACTTTCATCCTCTAATGATTCATCCCTTTTCTCTTCTACCATTTCAAATGATGGGATGCTTGGTACATTAGGCGAGTATGCATGCATCGATGATCTTGTTTCGAATTGACTAGTTCTATTGACTTAAATTCTACTGAATCTTATAGTGCATGCATTGATACTTCTTCTCATACCTCTCGATCCTATAAATTCTATTGATTCGATGAGGAAGTTGATGAAGAAATTGTTGTTGACTCCCCGATACTATTGATTTCAAAGACACCTGACTTAACACTAATCATGATTATGCTTTGAATGATGAAAGTAATATCTCTATTGATTTTATTGATACTACTCATGATATTGACATGACTATTGTTAGTGGGGATACTATTAAAGATAAGTGTGGGGGAGCCTGTGATTTAGATATGCATTTAGAGGGTAAATCCATATTGAATCATGATGTTTCACAGGTAGAATTCGTCTTGTGTGATGATTTTAGCAAGCATGGTGAGACCATTTTGAGTGATCACTTGGTTCATTCTTTAGAAAATTTGACTCTTACTGAGGAGAGTCATATTGACTTTGTGGGTTGTTCAAAATATCTGGAAGTTCTAATACTTTCTATTGATCAATTTCTTTTGGGATCTTCCTTTATTCTTGATCAATCGAGTTTTATTGATTATATTTATGTGGGACGAGATACTGCTTGGTGTTATGATTTTATGCAGGTACATGGATTGATTCCTCCCATCCAAAAACCTTCTATACTTGAGCTGAAATGTTATCTCGTGGAGCTTAAAATATGGTATGTTTGTTTGAACGTCAAAAGAGGGCATCACCGGTGCTTTCATGTGACTTACAAACTGCGGACAAAGGAGAGAAGCCAATTATGCTACTTGATTTGAGCCTCCAAGCTTTTAATAGTCCGGTCGTATTCCTTCCTTACTCTTTCACTTGCATTGCTGGTTGTTATTGGTTAGACTTATATTTTGCATTGAGGACAATGCATGATTTAAGTGTGGGGGAGGGATTTTGTTCTTACTTTTGGTTTTTTTTTTTTTTGTTTTCAAAATGAGAAAAATAAAAATATTTTGGTTTTTACTTTGGTTTTTGTTCCTTGTTTTCAAGAAAAGAAAGAAAAAAATGTTAAACCGCAAGTTTTAAGTGACTTTAGTATGATGCATTCTTGATTTGAAAAGTGATTGATCGTGTTTTGAGTTGGTGAACCTAGTGGCAATGGATTTGATTTTGGTGAATTTAGGCTAGTGATCATATTCCTAGTGAGGTTTTGAGCCTAATACATATATATATTTTTAGTGTGTACCCCTATCTCTTTACTTGATCTAGAAATTGACTTGAATCTTATTTGAGGCCGCATTTTATGCATGTGTGTTCATAAAAATGATAAAGGCATTCGTTTCATTTTAGCCGATAAGCCAAAAAAGCCTACCATTTTCATGCATATATCCTTAGTTTAGCCCTTTGAGCCTATTTATTTAAATTTTTTTTTTCCATTTTGACTACAACCATAGCCAAAAAAATAAAAAATTCTCTACCCTTTTGAATGTCTTGGGAGTTGAAGAGCATCGTAGTATCTCTATTTTGGATGAAAGAACATGCATGAAATTAGGAATTGGGTCATTGTGAAAAGTATGGTATGTTATTTGAAAAAAAAAAAAAGGAAAAAGTGAAGAAGAAGAAAGAAAAAAAAAAAAAATGAAAGAAAAAAGTTGGAAAAAAAAAGAAGAAAAAAAAAATGATAACCCAGTTGATTTAGTTTGGTTTCTTGCATCCCATATTCTCTATTGTCTCATTCTCTTTATTTTTTAAGATATTCAATTTTGTTTTCCCAAACACCGTACCCTTTCTTTCTTAACCTTAACCCCATTACAACCTAATAAAAGTCCTTTGGATTTATGCATGTGCTTGCTTTATTAGCGGTGGAGAACTTAGATTCTTGTCAAGCCTATGGAAAGAGTATTGGATAGGGATGAATTTGAGTGTAAACACAAACCTATACACTTTTGAGTGAAGAGTGACATACACATTATCCTTGGTGAGAGATTTCTAGCTTAGGTTCCCTTTTGTCAAGTAAATTGCCATGATGTTTGTTTTCTTAATTTATGAGAAGATCACTTGGATAAGAGAGGTGTTGAAATACTTTTGTTTACTTATTGCTTGTGATTGGAACATTCATTTTTGAAGTTTTGGTTTAGTTTAGTTTTCTTTTGTTTTTTGTTTTTGTTTATTCTCCCTTGGTCTTGATTTGTTTTGCCCGGGAGTGCAAATGATAAGTGTGGGGGAATTGATAAATCCATATTTTTATATATTTTATCCCGCCTTATCCATTTATTTTGCGGATTATTTTAGGCTAATTTGGATATATGAGATAATATTTGAATTGTTAGCCAATTTTAGGAAATAATATAAATCTGAATTAATTATGAGATTTTTGTGCTTAAATTATTAATATCCTAATTGTTATCTTGTAATTAAATAATATTTCTTAAGATATGATAGATTACGATTTTATCATATTAGAAGATCCTATGTTGCAGAATTTTTCAAGGAAGCTAAAAGGAAATCCAATGGTGAAATTTTATTGCGCTACTTGAATTTTATTGGGCTCAAATTGATACCCTAAAAGCCCTCTCTTTATCCCATTAAATAAACCTAGCTGCCGCCTAGGAGATTCACGCTCTCTTTGAGAGCCGAGAGACTCACGCGAAACACAACGTGAAGGAAGACGCACCCACACTACTGATTCATTCAATAATCATCTTCGTTCTGATTGTGTCTTGGAGTCACTCACGCACAGCTACGCAAGGCATACATTCATTAATTCTTCATTCATTCAATCAAAGCCGCGGGACCCACGCTGTTTCCTATTGCATCAATTGAATATTCAATTCATCAATTCAAATGGTTGGGACGTGTTGCTCGGAATTGGGAGGAAGGGTTGTGATGGAAGCTTAAGCACTTTTAGGAGGCAATTTAGGAGGAGCATGGAGAAAGCTAGAGCCTAAGGTTTTACACTGAAGACCACTGTAAGGGAGTGTCATTTTCTTTTTATCTTTTTAATTCAAAATTGAGATTATTTAGTTTTAAAGAATTTCGAAGTTGTATTAATTGAGAACAATCTAGTTTTAGATTGTAAACTTATTTCTTTTGGATTAGACTGATTTGAAGTTTTTATGCTTATTACTGGATTCTTGTTTGCAACCTTTGGATTGTCGATTAAATTAGTAATTGAGTTTTCGTTATTGATTTAATTGTTAATTTGGTTTATCGCCTTAATTGTTTAATTGGGTTGATAAGTTATCTAGTTGTTCAATTAGATAATTGTAAACGAGACTTCCAAGAATATTTTGTGATTGGTTTTTAATGGGTTTGATTAGCCACCGCTTATTTCATTATGAGTTTTCTAATGGAGTATGTGTTATTGAGCTAGAGGGTTTCCCATGTTCAATTGGGTAATTAAATTCATTAATCTCCTTTTGGTCTAATTAATTGATTTAGGCTAAGAAAGTCAACTCCACGCGATTCCTAAGTTGTCCCCTTCATCATCATAACTTGGTTGATTTGCTTTTATTTAATATTCTTCTTAGGATTTTGATTATTTTTCTCACAACAAAAACCCCCCAAAAATTGCATTTAATTCATATAAATTAGTTTCATTCTCATTTAGGTTTTAGACTCAATTTTCATCCTGCATTTAGTTAGTTTAATTTCATCTTTGCATTTTTCATCACCTAAATTCAACTTAAAGAAAAACTCACAAATTTTTTCTTTGGGAGAATGACCTAGGTTGACCTTATATTGCATAATTAATTAGGACCTAGTTTAATTGACTGCTTTAGCGACAAAAGTAGCTTATCAATGGGAATATACATTGACGTATGGGGAATAGAATATATACATCGGAACTTATAGTGAATTAAATGGGTTTAATATTCCTTTGAAAGTTTAGCCCAATAGGATATGTTTTGCATTTGATTTTATCTTCACAAAAAGGCGCTGGTATGATTGGTAATTAATAAACGTGGGTCCAGTGGTTGAGAGCATGAGTGGGGATGTAAATCGTTTCTACATGGGAATTGTGCTTGACGGAGTGGGGAATGAAATATACCTAAACGAAGGCCATAGAGAATAAAATGGGTTGACTACATTGCCTTAAATTGGGCCATTACGAGGCCAATCCGTGGGGAACAGGAATAAAACACATCGGTACTCTTAGTAAATTTAATCTGCCAACTGTGCCTTGAAGGAATTAGCCCAATGGGATATCTGTTGTGTTTGAATTTTAATGCAAACACATGTACACATAAGATTGCTATTAATGGGTATCGTGGAAGTGGTTTGAGTGATGAGTGACCCAATTAGATCGTCTTATTTTGCCAGGTGGGATGACACTGTGTACCAATTAACATAGTGCCACAATGTTTAGTGATATATATTTGATTCTCTACTTCTGATCTTTGGCTTCTCCTCTGACGTCGGCCTTCTTTCCACGAGTGGCTGAATCAAGGAACGAGTCCACCTTCTTTCCCATCTCTTCTACCTTCAATTTCATCTATATAGAAATAAATTAATAATTGACACCTGGAATATTAATAATGAAAGCCAGGAGGGATTGATACTACGTATATTGGCAGCGAGATGGGTAAGAAAAATGAAAGAAATTAAATGAACCTTTTCTAATAAGTCAACTGATAGATGCACAACTTTATCAATTTCTTCAGCCAATTTTTCAATGAACTCAGCAGCGTCATGAAATTTTCCTTGAGGAAGACAATTGGCAGCTGCTTCCGCCATCTCCGCCGCCTTTTCCACTGCGAATGAAATTTGTTCCACTTGCATTATCGCTTTTTCAACTCTCTATGCACATAGTAATCACAATGCACAGCTGACATAAACAAATATGCATTTGCTTCATATATATTCAGAATGGGGTGTTCTAAAAAAGTATTCTTGCCTTTAAGTTTCAGCAACTCTAGTCATATCCGGGAAAAGGATAGAAGTATTGCCACAATTGTTCCAAGTTTCTGAACATTCCAGCTAGATAATGGAGCTCTGAATGAATTTCAGATAATTCAGATTAATTATAAGACGAAAGGCAGATTTTCTGTTGTGAATGATCAGATTTTTAAATTTTGTTGTCAATATAGCATTTCCTGTTGTTAATACAACTAGAGATTTTTTTAATATGTGATTTAGAGTTGAGACTTTTTTGATATTTTTTATGTTCCTTGGGACTTGAGTCATGTTTTCCTAATATTAAATGGGAGCATTTTTTTTAACAATGACATATGCAAAATGCCAGCTGTTTTTTTCCCTGATCATTTTGGGCCTGGTTTTGGATTTCAAGGCCTTCTCCGTTAGAGAGAGGCCCATAAGACCAAACGGAATGTGGCTTCACTATTTTGTTTCATAGGTCGTTGTGGCCTTACCCATTAAGCAAAGTTAAATCCACATATTAAAACCCGTGCAATACAGACCCGGACCCGAGTGAGTGATCACCAACCTCCCCACCTCAATAATAAACACAATGCGTATTGATTTAGGACCAATAATGTTGTTTATTATTGGGCGTATGGAATTGCCACATGGCAGTCGAACGCTGTTTAGAGCGTCAATTAATTGAGCTGCGATAGTATTTGTTTTTATTTTTGGTTCAAAGAGAGTCTTAGTGAATGCACTCAAACTTTAAGATAAGACATCTAATCGTCTTGATTAAGACTTTATACCCCAATTCTCTTCTCTACCTATTCTCCTTCAATTTATAATAAACTACGTTTCCTTTTCAATTTTATTATTTTTTTAAGAAAATGCTTAGAATCAAACGGGGCAGTGGGCAATGAACAAAGCTTAAAATATGATGTCAGGTTTCGTTTTGAATAATCTGCAAGAATTTGAAAAATTGTGAGGAAAATTACACCAATGAAACTGACCTTTGAACCAACTTTAATTAATTACTTCATCTTAAACAAACCGACCCAAAATAAACTAGAGAGACACAACTTATTTCAACTTGTTATCAAATACCACCAAACACATCCAACATAGTCCATACTCTCGAAAGGGACAATGAAACATACAATTTTTTTTTTCCCTTCTCCCACAGTTCAATCGAAAACTGGTCTTTTTAACTCTCTCGGCCTGTGGGTGAATTCCTTCTTAAAACGCCAATGGCGAGAATACACAGAAAACTCTTCCCAGCACCATCCAATATAAACCAAACACAAGATTGTCCTGAATTTTGCGACCCAGCTTGCCCTTATAGCTGCTATTCTTTCCCGGACTACTACTTCCCGCCACCTCCGCCTCCCCCGCCTCCTTCTTCGGCCACCGATCATTCCAGTTCAGGTTCTCATATCTCCTCCTATCTCATCATTCTTGCTTCTCTGTTCTCTGCCATTTTTATTCTCCTGGGTTTGTACGTGATCAAAACCAAGTGTTGCGCTAGTTGGTGTGGCTGGAGACAAAATGGATCCCGATCAGAGGCCTCAGACCAAGAGTTTATTGATGAGAACCAAGTTGATCACCCTGTCTGGTTTATCACCACCGCTGGTCTGCAACAATCGATTATAAATTCTATTACAGTTTGTAAGTATAAAAGGGGTGAAGGGTTGATCGAAGGAACCGAATGTTCTGTGTGTTTGAACGAATTTCGCGAAGGTGAAACCTTGAGACTCTTGCCCAAGTGTAGCCATGCTTTTCACATACCCTGTATTGACACTTGGTTGCGTTCTCATACCAATTGTCCTCTCTGTCGAGCTGGGATCGTTTTGAACAATGTCAGACCTGAGGCTGCAGGGTCAAATGTGGCTTCAACGGAGCTGAACTCTGACAATTCACGTAGGAACCAAGATATTCAAACTGAGAATACGCCAAATGATGGTGAAGTAAACAACAATATGCTGGTAATTGCAAATGGAGCGTCAGGAAACAGGGCTGGAACAGGGGAAATTACCCAAGACTTGAACGATAATTTGGTTTCAAAGGAGCACGCGAATGTTGTCCTCAATGATCCAAAAGAGGATCATGGGGTTTTGAAAGATGGGAAGGGAATTGGGATAAGGTCTTTGTCTATGGATTCTATACTGGCAAATCCTTCTACTTCGGAAACTGAAGAAAGCCATCCAGTGTTTAAAGAAATGGTGCGGTCCTCTGTTACAAAATGTCTGCACCTGAGCCCTGTTCCAATGAAGAGGTCGTTCTCTTGCAGTGGAAGGATTCTATCTGCCAGAGATCACAGGAATCTACACATAAGCCTTCCTTTTTAGAATTTATCATCTATTCATGATGTATATATTCTCTTGTTTGTTCTCTTTCAAGATTTTTTTTGGGGGTGCATAATTGTTTATACAGAAGGCATAAAAGGAAAAGTTGTGGGAATCTTAATCGAGCTCCGCTAAAAAAATGTTGTGCGTGTTGAAGTCGTATCTAGAGGCAGACTAGACAAGAATAACTCTGCTGCACAAGGTGCAGAGGCAGAAGTGCCGAAGGGTTTTGATTTTGGTCAAAGAATTTCTTTTCATCAGGAAGTGCATTGTGTAATTCTGAAATCTGAATGAAGGCTTGAATTTTATTTTATTTTCCAATTTGGGTTTTGATGGGAGGAAGATTTGTGATTCTCCTCCACTTTTTAAAAAATATTTTGGTTTCACTGGCAAAGAATTGAAGTGGGAAGAGCTTTTTGTGTGAGAAACAAGCTATCAAATCCAAGCAAAAGATGATGGAATCTTTGGAGGGAGGTGAAGAAGAAGGGGAGTCGGCATAATTAAAAGAGGGGAAAGCTACATAATTATATTAAAATTAACCAGATGATTGCTTCCAAGACTGGCATTAGTTATCATGTTAGTCACCACATCTACCAATTTTAGGTGAAACTTCCATAATGGCTACGCCCCCTATCCCTAACGCCAAGCTTAGTGAATCACTCAACTTCACAGTGAACCCTAAATATATACATGCACATGCTGCCCATAATGGGATTCATGCATCAGAATACTACAGTATATAGTTAAGACCCTAAGCTAGGATCATCTCTTCATGTTTTGTGTAGAGAGGTTTATTCACTTTTTCAAATCACTTCTCCTCTCAGCCTTTCCTTCATTTCATCATCTTGTTGAGTATCCCCACTTGTATGAGATATCATTCTCATCGCTCACTATTTCTCTGTTAGAATTATCCATAAAGGTCGTTCATTTTTTTCATCTTTCCATTTCTTTCCAACTCCCCAGTTGGTGGTTTTATTTTCAACAACACCTAGCAGAAGCACAAGCAAAAACATGTAAAGCTGCTGTAATAGTTGTGCTATACTTTTTTTCATAAAGCTTTTTCTTTCACTTCTCTTTGGGCCATGACCTTGAAAATAAGGGAGGTGGCTTTCCTCCTCTTCCCATATCCTCGCTGTTGTATTTTTCCCTCAAAACCGCACTGTTTTGATGTAATATCACATTGTTCCCTTTTTTTTTATAGAAAAAATAACATTTATTATCCTATAGTATTTTTTAAGTACTAGTCCTGAAATATTTTTCAATATCCTCAAATTATTTTAGAATCTTGAAAAAATATTTCAGGGGTACTAACTCGATACTAAGAAGATACTTCGGATACTCACCGCCCTCACCTGGTACTAAAAAATACTTCATGATTTTTAAAAATTATTTTTTAATCTTGAAAAAATATTTCAGGTATTTAATGATATTGATTGGTACTGAAAAAATACTTCATGATTTTAAAAAATTATTTTAGGATCTTGAAAAAAATATTTCGAGGTAATGACTAGTACTAAAAAGATACTTCTTGATCTCTTAAAATTTTAGAATCTTGTAAAATATTTCAAGGTATTAATTGATACTCAAAAAATACTATAAGATGGTAAATGCTATTTTTCAACCCAAAAAAAAAAAAAAAAAAAGGAACAGTGTATTTTGCACCAAAACTGGGCCATTTTTAGAGAAAATGACGGTAACAGAAGATATAGGTATTCGAGGAAAGCCGCATCCGAAAATGAAAATAAGCCTTTTCAACTTATCACACTTGAACCAGCGGGAGTTGGCTCAAGTGGAAGGGACTGGGTCGCTTAAGCGGGGTCTCGAGTTCGAGTCCTTGTGGATGCGAAAACTCCCAGGAGAGGTCCCCGCATATACGCCCGACGTAACAAACTCCCCGGGAGAGGTCCCCGTATATACGCCCGACGTAACCTCGATCCGGACTAGACGGGCAAAGCTCGATGAACCGGGTGCGATAGCAAGCAAAAAAAAAAAAAAAAAAAACTTATCACACTTGAAAAAACACCGTTCTAATTACAGAGAAACTCATATCAATAGTTAATATGAAACTGTGATACTTCTATAAGTCATGACTCCCTCGATAAACTTCATGTAATATAAAGATCCCTGTCTACTTTGAAAGGGGAAAAAATGTTTTTTGGGCGTGTTGGGTTTTTTTTTTTTTTTTTTTTTTTTTTTTTTTTGTTAACAAGGACCCAAACCTAAATTAAAGACTCTCTGGTCTATTATCACAAACTATGGGCCAAAAAGAGAAGGGTTTGCTTTCACGTGGCACAAAATTTTGTAACCAGAATTGACATAAAATAAACAGATACAATGTAAGCTGTGGGGCGTCGCTATAATGCGACTCTCTGTAGGCACCAAAATGGAACTATTTCGCCGGTTTTCAACTTATTTTATACATAATTGACCCATGAACTATTCCCTTGGTTGAATCGAAACAGATTTGGCGTATATGTTGTTAATAAAGATCACCGTAGAACATTCTCTTCTGAATTTTTTTGAACTCTGAGTCATTTGAGTAGGAGGGGGGCAAAATGAAGTGGGGGAATATTGTACTCTTTTCCCTGCAGCCGATTCTGTTTTTCAAAATTCCCAATGATTTCGAATTCCCATCATTTCACTTGCGAAACTTCTTCCAAGTTACCTTCAAATCTGTACTAACCACGTTAAAGAATCTCCCTCCCAGCTCTGCCCTTTCCCTTGTCCCTTTCATGTAAAATCTTTGATCCATCATTTCCCCACAGTTAAATGACATAACTTATCCCTCACAAAAGAAAGTTTGTCCTTTTTTTTATGTTTAAATCTTGCGCAGAAAGTTAAATTTGCAGTGTGAAAAGCAAGAAAGTAGTAGTCCTTAAAATGGATATTTAATTGAAGAATGGACAGAAAAAGTTCATCAGTGCTTAACAGAGTTCTGATAAGAGAGGTCGACCCTTGGAAAGTTTGTCAAGGCAAGCTAGGCTCACCTTTATAGCTCTCTTCTTTTTCCCTAAAGTGACAGCAAAATCTAATGGATATTTCATGACTTGAATGTGAAAGCTTATTAAATTGCTCATAAAATAAAACATCACCTGTAGATGAATCATATACGCGGAACATGAGTGCCAAAACATTATTCCAGTTCCAACCGTGATTTACTTTGTCTTTTGCAACATTCTGTGTGGCTCTATTAGAGGTTGAGAATTCTATCATTATTGTTGGGTTTCTTTTCTACAAATTGAATTTCTTTAGTCATCATAAAGAAAGCTCAAGCCTTTTCATGCGATTATAGCCGACATGACATTTTCCCCACCAGGTAATAAATGGAGAGAGAGAAGAAACCAAAAGGGATTTGGATTTTTGGTTCAAAACAGAGCTTTAAGCTTATATATGGTGCAAGCCATCCTGCTCCAATTGAACTTGTATTCTGGATGGTACAAAATGCAGGGAAATATAATGATCATCACGTTGAATATCTCAGGCATTGCTAGGTTTCTTGACGAGAAGGTCTTGTATGTTACTTTTTTCTGCTTTGTATATAGGACACACGATCAAATGAAAAGATCATGGTCCTGTACTAATATTCCAAGTACAAAGAACCTCCCTCCAAATCCTGCTTTTTTTCCCCTCATAAATCCAAACCAAAGCGTCATTATTACATTGAGAAATTGTGAAGCGGACAGAGAGATCAAAGAGTGTTACGTTGAAGAATATTCACATGTGAAAGACAACATGGAAGGTGATAGATATGTATCTATAATTACCATATCCCAAATACTTTTAAGAAATGAGTCGCCAAGAGAAAGGTGCGTGTTGCTGTCAACTATTTGTGATCATTCTGTTTATTATTCAAAAATTAGAAACCCGATATGGTGCTTAATATCCTGTTTTTCCTTGTTTCTCCTCCTTTAAAAGTGAAAAAAGCAAACAACTTGTTACGTCTTCCAGAAGGTGCCAAGCCAATTGTTACCCACATTAAAGCTATTATTCATTGTGCTTCGGCTGCAATGATTAAGGGATCAACTATGTTTATTTTACCCAACGTGCATTATCTATATTATATATAATTTAATAAATTAAATTAACGTATAGCCAAGCGCGAAATGGAAATGGACATATCTGAAATTATATATCGGTGTTTTCCCCCTGAATGATTGCTTTTAAAAGTCTATTATTGGGGGGGGGGGAAGCTACTTCTGATTTATCCTCCCTGTATGCGAAGCTTCGTGTTATGTCCATAAAAAGCTCGAGTGAACCAGACGAGAGTATCTTATATATAACAACTAACAAGTGTTGTAGGCTTGTAGCAATTTGCTATTATCCCCTTAAGAATAATATTTCTCATCTCCCAAACAAAAGTCCTTGAACACGTATAATACTTTTATATTACCAAAAAAGAAAACTTAGTTTGTGAATTAGCGTCTGTAGTTTTCGTCGTCGCAGCTAAGTTCAGGTAAAGCGAGCTTAATTAATTTTAATTTGTTCACAATTGTGCTTGATGTTTGATGACGAATGCAATTCCTGGAAGTCACTTGGCGGTGATCTGGTACTAGTAGTGACAGAGAATGTAGGTTCCCACGAGGAAGGTTCCCCAAATTGGTTCACGTGTCTTCTCTCTCTATCAAGCTAATTCATGGAAGGTCGACCCAAAAAGACAGAGAAACAGCTCTAAGTACTAGCCCCCGGTATTTTATTAAACACAAAACATGAAATTCTTCGAGTCATGTGACGCTGTTGGATGTACATGCCTACCTTGAGTGAAATAACACTATATGGGCCACGCCCTGCACACACTACTCATTTTTTAACTTCGAGTCTGCACAATTGTTTTGTTCTTATTAGAGAGGTCCCGTAGTTCAGCTAAAACAGGATCGATTACAAACTCTTCCAATACAATACACGGATTCAGACTAAGCTAAAAGGTATAATAGGAATAATGAAAAACATTATTAATACAACTTCAAAGGATTTTCCTCAAGTTTGATCAACAGAAAGCAGCCTCTTCTTGAATTCTGCGCATTAATTGATTCACAGCAGCTGCAATCTCATCTACTGTGTTCAACCGACTCTCATCCTCAACCTGTTCCAATCAGTTCATTCACAAATCCAATTAATACTAATATTGATCATAATATACCCAAGAAATAAGAAAAGAAGAAAATTTAAATCAACCAACCTTTAAGTTAACAGAGTACATAACCATATCGTCGAGAGTCGTAGTAACGTTAAGGTGAAGAATGTAGAGTCTAAGACTCTGAAGCCCAACGACCATCTTCACAAGCTGGCCCGGCCGTTTCTTGGAGAGTATCTTGACGTTGGCGTGGCTGTCCACCAAGCTCACTTCTATGTCGGCCGCTCCAACCTCCTTCTGGTTTGGTCCCATCACGACGTCGTTCGCCGCCGCACAGCCGCTGCCGCTCTGAGTTGCAGGTGTTGTGTACTGAGGGAACGTGAAGAACTCGGCAAAGGGGCTCTGTTCTGTGCGTGGCCTTGTTTTGCTCTGTCCCTGCATCGACTGAAGATGTTGTTCCAGCTGTTTTACGAAGTTAATGGCGCCTCCAATTATAGAAGCTTGGTCACCCTGTTTTTGCAACATGAAATAAAGTAATGAATTTGGATACGGATGAAAGAAGGAAATTAAACGAAGGAAAGAGTGAAAATTGTACTGACCCTTTGAACATAAGAAGAAGGCATCAAGGATCGGAGCGCGGCCAAGTACTCATTCATCTGCTTCCGGCGATTACGCTCCACGGCAATGTGGGTCATCCTCTGGCTCTCGATTTCCTCCTGGTTCTTGGTGGTCTTGATGCGACGTCGTTTGCGTCGTCCTCCTCCTGTGGAAGAAGCCGCCGGAGGGGACACAACAGATTGTTGTGGAGATGAGTTAGAGCTGTCCCATGACCCCTTTACGTCCTGCAACACCCAAGAATAATCCCAATTCGCATTATTATTGCCTGTGATCCCAACAAAGCCTCTCTCTTGTTCTGCTTCTATACCAGAACCAAGTCCTAACATGTAACTATAGTTGAATGGATCTTGTGGGAACACCACAGCCTCAAGTGCCATTGCTTGGGTTATAAGGAGAGAAAAGAAACGAAGATTTGATTGTTATTAGATGAGAGGAAGAAAGTTGATGAGAGACCAAACAAAGAGGCCCTTTTATGCTTACCCCTAAGAGGCTATGAAGCAAACGGGGCCTTGGAGCTTTCATAAAAATGATTATTGGAGGCAACTAATAGTAAAATCTACAGGGGTTGCACGTGACCTCGGATTTCATTGTGGCTCACTTACTTGACCGGTGACCCTTCTAAGTTCTAACTCACTAGTCACAACCACACCTTCTTCTCTCAATTATTCCACCTGCCCACTTGTTCATTCCTCTGTTTCCTACCCCTTTTTATATACACACTTCATTTCTTCTCTTGCGACTTCTTTTACCCTAGCTAATTTTGGCCCATTTAATTAATTACATAATTTCAATCATATTCTGCCATGTCCCATCACAGCTCATATTGGATACCTGGCTATTTTAGCCTCACAACAATATTAGCCATGCACGTAGTGGATGGAATATCTAACTTCCAAAAATGGCATCTTTTGTCCATTTCAGTGTGAAACATACAAAACGATTGGTTTGCGAGGATGGGACCAAATGCTCAAGTATAATCCAATTCCAACTACATGGTTTCATCAGATTCCTGTTTTCCTAGAGGGAGCAGAGTCTCCACTATGAGGACAGTTAAACTTCCATAACAAAGTGGTCCTTCCATGGTGTGCCGTGCTTCGTCTCAACGTTACTACTATACACCATAAAGTTAACCTCCCAATAATTGCGTATCACGTATTGTTTAATTCGAAGGTGGGGCCGACCGTGCCTTTATAATAATAAAATATTTGGTGATAATGGGGTCTGGGACATGAAAAAGAGAAAGGTGACGAAAAGCAGGGGATTACTCCGAGTCCAACCACAGCAAGATCGATCACATAGTCCGCAAAGCTAAGCAAGAAGACGAATATTTGTTTTGAAAAAATAAATAATAGTAGCAGAGAAGAACAAGGACGACGATGCAGCTAAGTTCAAGCGTCGAGGCAAGCTCAGATTTCAGAGGAATCCATGAGACCATTCAAAGGACCACTCTGTAACCATCTAACCTTGAACTCAACACTATACTATGCCCTCCTTTTTACTCATCCCTTTCCCGAGGTCCCTACCTACGCTCTTAATATGCCTCTTGTTATTTGAGATTTTGAGATTAAACAACAAATCAATTTAATTTCTTGTAAAATTTTAATTTAACTCGATTTACCCGATGCTAGACGCGGTCCATAAGCTTTACTAATTAACCATTTGACCACATCTCGATAAGACATTCTCTAGAGGTTGTCTTCCCTCTTTTTTCGGGTCTTGCTGTGCGGAGTATTGCCAATACCATCACATTTTTTATTAATGACTCGTATTATTATAACCAGTTTTTGAGTTATTCCCTCCTAATTTAAGTTGAATTATTAATGAATAGTGACACTTCTAATGCTAGTCTTTGATTTCCGTGTACAAATCTGATTAATATAAAGAGGGAAATCCAACCCAACTGGCATCCCTTGGAACGTATCTGACAAATAATTGTAGATTATAAGATGCGATGACTCAAATCTTAACAACGAGGCATCTTGACTAATTAATTATTAACCTTTTAATTGCTACTAGCTCTCAGGATATTATTATTATTATGCATGTTCCTAATTAACTAAACCTGTGAAGTGTTGTCCGGGAAAAGAAAGTAAGGAAAGAAGACCGATGTAATATGATGTTACTAATTACCGCATTCATCGAATTATTAATTTCACCTCTATTCTATATATTATGTATATCCATCGTTTTCGATAAAAAAAAAAAAAAGATATATATATCCATCGTTCCCCATCCATCTTGGATACAAGATACTACTCCCTTCCTTCCTTCGATCCTAATTATAAGATTAGATTGACTGACTTTTTGGGGGAGATTATGGAAGTTAATTAAATTACTTAACAGTATTTAGATTTTTATTTTTCTTTAAAATAATTAGTTTGACTAATAAACTAATATATAATCTAATGATATTCAATGATATGATTAAGTAATTTATCTAACTTCTTTAACCTCTCAAAAAAAGTTAACTCAGTCTTATAATTACGGCCGAAGAGAGTAGTATATTAATTGCATTCTTCATAACGCATCGAAAGTATTTGTTAGCAGTATAAAAATCAAGGTTCTAAAATTGAGACTGGCCACTAAACCAGTTGAGGTATTGAGTTTGGGTTGATGGTCAATGGGGTATACGAAAGTTAATCCGAGGCTAAACCGGTGAAAAATTGAAATTTTTAGGATAATTAATTAATATGAATCTTCTTTAAAAAAAAAAAATGAACAGGGTTAATGTCTGAGCCAAATTGATTCATCAGTTTCTGGTTCGGTCTAGTTCCGAAACATTGATAAAAATACCATTTTGCCAACAAACTCCTTCAACTTCGTATTTTAAAATTTAGTTCAACATGTTATTAATTAATTAACATCATGTTCCTCGCCAAGCGAACTGTTCACAAGGAAAGATTTGTCCTTTTTGGATATCTATATGTGTGTGTGTGTGTGTATATATAACTTTCCGATGAGGTGTTCTTTAAGTCTTAACTATGCGTTGCTTAATTGGTTGGAGACAACATGTACCATAGAAAAACGAACCATTGTTTTGAATATTTGTTGGGGAATGATGATTTAACCTGAAAAGGATGAGCTGGGAGGATTCTTGGAATGACGAGTGAAAAGTACCAATAATGTCGTTTTTGTAGTACTTCAGTAGGTCGCTTATCTAGTTATCTTCAAGACCTGAACCCCAGCCCCTTCACTTTTATTAATCAGTTACAACATACAGAAAATTCTGAATCCTATAAAGGTGGTTTAAGTCCACCAACCATTAATCTGTTTGACTATATCCTTCACTCTAGCTATATTCAAATATTGAATCAAATGCAAAACTAGTAAGAATCATTCCTTCATTCTATTAAAACTACTCCTTCCCGCCGTGTGTGTGTATTCATTCTCTTTGTTAAAAATATTTCATTAATTAAAGTTGCGCGCATGTACCTAGTTCCATTGTATAACAATCACAAGTATCATTATAATCTCTACAAGGTAGAATAATAAATTAAAGAGACAACATTAATAATATAGTTCAAAAGACATTTTCTTTGTGGGGATCAGAGCAAGGGAATATAAATGATGAGTCAGATTTAGATGGAGATGGAGGAGCGTTTTAATTTTAAGATGGGAATGAATTATTCAAAATATTTCATTTTATTAGCCAGATGCCGCAATTATTATTGTTACAGACAGCCAAGAACTTTGACAAATCATCGACAAGATCAAAATCATTAAATGACGCGATATATCTATAGGGGTTGAGTGTGTCGTACGTGTAGGATGAGAAAACGATGATCATCTCAGGATCTAGTAGTTATAGAGTTGTGAGTTGTACGCTAAATATAACTCGTTTTGATGTACATATGCGGCTTAAAATTGAACACGTAGGAAGAATCTAAGCAAGAAAGCCCTAGAGGAGATAATATATATATACAAGGAGTGTAGGAAAGTAATAAAGATATAGAAAGCCCGTAGGTAGGAGGGAGTTAAATATGGGAGTTGAGGTTGTCGCATTAAGATTAGTGTGGAATTAATAAATGGGGGACTGCTTAATTGCATGTGCTTGCTCCACCAAATACGCTTCCGCTAAACCATAAATAAATAACAGGGGACTATTATATAATTAGCAAGTGGTGGCATTAATAAGCCAGCTGATTTGGTGTAATTAATTAATGTGGGGCTACAAAAACACTACTGGGGAATCGTAGGCTTATTGACTTTGATGAAGAAACAAATTAAGGGTTAAGGCTGAAGGGAAGACCTCTATGGTTGAATCTGGGAACCTCCTGCAGCTTGCTTTTGCTGTGAATAGTGATGTGATGCGGTATTTACGGTGCACGTACGCACGCCCTATTCTTTAGGACTGGGTTTTTATTTTAGAAATTTAATTAATTAGATAGAACACACACACATATAGAGAGAGACACATAGAGAGCAGAGATGAATATATATATATAGATAAGCATGCATGGTGGTACTGAAATAAAGAGATGGTGGTACTGAAATGAAGAGGGTGCATAGATACTATATGTACGTGCTGCTACTAGTCTCTGCTTCCAACTCTCAATATATTGTACTCTCTTTTTTTTTTTGCTCAGACTCTCAATATATTGTACTCCACTACTCTTCTTTATCTACATTGTAGAGACGCCACTTTTGTCCTTGTTTTCTAATATTTCTCCATTCTGACCCACTTCCTCCTATTCTCCTTTGGACATGTCTATTCATTATTTTCACTTAATTCGTAGATTTATAACTTCTCCACGCTTAAACCAATGTTATTAAGTTTAGACCAGTCGGTTCAGCTCAAAAATCGATAAATCGGGGATATTAATCTGGATTAATTTTTTTAATCACTTTTTTATTTCCTTTATAATTTCATATTAATAACCCTAAAATCTTCATTTACTCAACGTTTGACCTTGGTGAGCTCCGGTCTAACCTTTAACCCAGCACCATGACCAATTTAGTGACTAGTCTAATTTTAATAACCTTAGTTAAACCCAACCCTCAGATTCAGGTCATCTCAATTCCAGTCACGTGCACGCGCATGCGTGCAGGACGGAGGAGTCCCTGTTTGAGATTATAGTTGTCTGCAAATTTGGTTAATAATAATACTATATATGTTATCAAGAAAATTGAACGAATATATATACACAGACAATTATCTTGATAACATATGTATTATTATTATTTACCAAATTTACAAACAATTATCATCTCAAATAGGCCTCCTCCAAATGGAGGATGCTTAATAATAATATATATGTTATCAAGAAAATTGAACGAATATATATACACACACAATTATCTTGATAACATATGTATTATTATTATTTACCAAATTTACAAACAATTATCATCTCAAATAGGCCTCCTCCAAATGGAGGATGCTTGTGTGTGTGTGTATAAACCCTGTAGCTACCTGTAGGGATGTCATGGACCAGATTGGATCGGGTTAGGGGTCAACCTGAGATTTGGTCCAGAAGGGACCTCGGGCTGGACAAGTCAACCCGAGGTCTGGTTCGGTCTGGCACCAGCCCGAGCTCGAGCTGGACCAGACCGGTCCACTGGTCTGTCGGATCGGTTCAGCGGTCGTAACCTATTTCATTTTTTTAGTTTTTTCTCGCTTCTTTGGACCAATAATTAAACATACAAACATGCAAAACATCTTAAATCCAATCATATACATATAAGAATCTCCAACAACATTCAACAAAAATACAAAATAACAACATTCTATCGAGCTAGATCGAAGAAGAAGAAGATCGAACAGGAAGAAGACTCCGGATATTTTTTTAGCCGAAGAAGAAGACTCACTAATGAGTGATGAAGAATCGTAAAGAAGACAAAAGTAAAGAAGGACAAAGGATTAGGTTAAGTTGTGATTTTTAAAAAATATATATATATTGGACCGGACCAGTCCAGGGGGTCTTAGCCCCTGGACCGAAGTCCGGTCTGACCCGAACAGACCATTCCGGTCCGGTCCGCCTCATATGGTCCCAGACCAATTTTTTTTTTTTTTTTAGAGACCGGGTCGGGTCAAACCGGACCGCCTAGACTACTTGGGTTTTTTGGACATCCCTAGCTACCGTATCTATTCCCATTCTTTTTTTACTTCATCTTCCCCAATTTTTAATCTTTTAAATGAAAAATCAAAAGTATTATGTACTGTGAAGGTAATTAAACAGTGGAAAAGTACGTTATTTTATTTAAAGAATATGATAAAAAAAATATCACTTGAACTTTAAAGTCATATTAATAACAATAGATACAGGATTAATAAAAACAGTAAACCAATTGAGAAATTATTTTGTTGAGAAATCATCTATTTGATATTTCAAAATTTAAGCAGTATTTTCTTGATATGTATTTATTCATGCCTTTGGTTCGGTCACAGTCATGCCACCATGGCAACGACGTAATGCAGGGCAGGTGGTGTGGTACTGGGCGTGATCGATGATCACGCGCCGTGCCTGAAACCTGTAATCTTTTGGCTGATCCACCACTATATATACTTGCTTCCCATTTGCTTGACGCCAATACTGAACAAAACAAACTAGCCCCCTCCTTCAACATACAACCCAACATCCTTTTAATATTACTCGCACACCCAAATTGTTTGACCCAGCCAATATTATTAGTAACATTATATTGGGTGACATCACATGACATGGAAATTAACTTAAACCCAAGGAAGTAGGGACCCATCAAAGAAAGTCACAACTCACAATATTTATTTTAGAATACGTTTAAAAAATTACCAAAATTTCATTCCTCTCACATTACTCCAGTCTTCAGTCTTCTTTGCGTATAGTTTCTTTATTTATAGGATGAACGTGAGTGATGTGAATAAAAAAGAACCTTAATTTCAATCAATTCATAAGGATGTGACGTTCAGCATTATATTCGATTAATTTATGTTCAAACAGTACCTAGAGTTATACATAAACTCTCTTGTTGGCCAAAAAAAAAAAAAAACAAAACAAATATACATAAAACTCTGTTAATATAATTTATCTAATATACAAAATTCAAATGCATTTTTTCTAAAAGATATTGAACCACTTCACTTCCATAGAAAAAATTGTATACTTTTCCAATTCAATATTCCAATTACTAATCAATAATAATATTTGTTGTTTTGAAGGCATGAACGATATATTTTCTCATCTTATTAAAACATGCATGTAATTTTTGTCCAATTATGTTCTTACATACATTTATGTTTATATTATTTTAAAAATATAAAGTACTCTATACATGACATATTGGAACTAAAAAGCAAGGTTACATTATTAAATTCAGATTGCCACTAAATTGGTCAAAATACTGGATCAAGGGACAGTGGGTTAGACCGAATTCAAATCAGAGATACCCAGGGCCAAACCAATGAAAAATTAAAGATTTTAGGTTATTAATATGAAATTCTAGAAAAAAATCATTTTTTAGAGAATTAGTGAACTGGGTTGATCACCGATTGGTTTTGGGGCCGAACAAGCCAATCCAATCCGGTTTCAAAACCGTGCTAAAAAGAGAGGGTGTGACTTGGAGGATATACCACTCTAATCTTATTTATAAGTCTCTTTCAGATAATAAATGAGATTGTGACAATTTTATCTATATTAATTGTACCAATAAAAATAGAGATAAAAGAAAGAGTTGAAAGATACTCCTCTGGTCCTTATTATAAGGCACCAACTAGCAAGTTTATTTGGTCCTTTTTATAAGGCACTTGCTGATTCCCAATGAACAATAATTATTTTTTTCCATGTCTGCCCATAATTAATAGGGGTAGTTGGTGAGAGTAATAATTAATATAATATTAGAGTTTAGGGCAAGCTGGTAGGGGTAATATTGGAAATTACCTAGATCCTAGGATAACTTTATTGACTCTAACTACTTTTATTGGTTTGTGAGAAAAGTTAATTGGTGCCTTATAATAAGGATTTGGAGGAGTACTTATTTATAAATGAGAGTAAATTTAGAAATTTATCTCATAATCATTAAACTAACTCTATCTTCTTAATTTACACTATGATTTAGCTAAAAAAAAAAAAAACCTACCCCGTGAGGTAGTTCAGAAAATCTAAAAAAAACTTTAAAAAATTGAAAAAAAAATTAAAATTAAAAATTTATGTAAAAAACATAAAACCCTCGAAGCGGTGGTCCGGCGACCTCTTAAGGTAGTGGGAAAAAATCAGAAAAGAATTAAACTTAAAAAGTTAATAAAAAATGAAAAAAAAAGTAATAACACCCTCGTGAGGTAGTGCCGAAAAATCTAAAAACATAGAAAAAATATTAAGATAAAAAAATCATTAAAAAAATGCGAAAAAAAATATAAAAACCTCGTAAGGTATTCAAGTTATCTCGCGAGGTAGTGAGAAAAAATCAGGGAAAAAAATTAAAATTAAAAATAATAAAAAATAACAACCTCGCAAGGTAGACGGGTTACCTCGCGAGGTAAGAACAAAAAAAATAAGAAAAAAATTAATGAAAAATTAAATAAAAAAATAAAAGCCTCGAAAAAAAAAAAACTCACGAGGTAGTGGGGAAAAAGAAGAAAAAAATTAAAATTAAAAAATCATAAAAACGAAAAAAAAAACAACCTCGCGAGGTGGACGGGTTACCTCGCGAGGTAAGAACAAAAAAAGAAATAAATTAAATTAAAAAATTAATAAAAAATGAAATAAAAAAATAAAAGCCTCGAGAAAAAATCAGAAAAAAGCCTTGCGAGGTATTCCGATTACCTCGCGAGGTAGTGGGGAAAAATAAGAAAAAAAATTAAAATTAAAAAATAATAGAAACAAAAAAAAATAACAACCTCGGGAGGTAGACGGGATACCTCGCGAAGTAAGGACAAAAAATAAGAAAAAATTAAATAAAAAATTAATAAAGAATGAAATAAAAAAAAATAAAAACCTAAGAAAAAAACCTCGCGAGGTATTCCGATTACCTGGTGAGGTAGGGGAAAAAGAAGAAAAAAATTAAAATTAAAACATAATAAAAACGATAAAAAAAAATAATAAGAACCTCGCGAGGTAGACGTGTTACCTCGCGAGGTAAGGACAAAAAATAAGAAATAAAACTTGAATTAAAAAATTAATAAAAATGAAATAAAAAATAAAAAGTCTCGGAAAAAATCAGAAAAAAACCTCGCGAGGTATCTCGATTACCTCGCGAGGTAGTGGGCAAAAAGAAGAGAAAAAAAAATTAAAATTAAAAACTAATAAAAACGAAAAAAAAAACAACCTCGCGAGGTAGACGGGTTACCTCGCGAGGTAAGTGGGGAAAAAGAAGAAAAAAAAATTAAAATTAAAAAATAATGAAAACGAAAAAAAAAAAAACTACTTCGCGAGGTAGACTCCTTACCTCGCAAGGTAAGGAAAAAAATAAGAAAAGAAATTAAATTAAAAAATTAATGAAAACTTAGATAAAAAAATAAAAGACTAAGAAAAAAACCTCGCGAGGTATCCCGATTACCTCGCGAGGTAGTGGGGAAAAAGAAGAAAAAAAAAAAATTAAAATTAAAAAAAAAAAAAAACTACCTCGCGAGGTAGGACCGTTTACCTCACGAGGTAAGGATAAAAAATAAGAAAAAAAATTAAATTAAAAAATTAATGAAAAATGAAATAAAAAAATAAAAACCTCGAGAAAAAAATCGAAAAAAACCTCGCGAGGTATTCCGATTACCTCGTGAGGTAGTGGGGAAAAATAAGAAAAACAATTAAAATTAAAAAATAATAGAAACGAAAAAAAATAACAACCTCGTGAGGTAGACGGTAAAAAATTAATAAAGAAAGAAATAAAAAAATAAAAACCTAAGAAAAAAACCTCGCGAGGTATTCCGATTACCGGCGAGGTAGTGGGGAAAAAAAGAAGAAAAAATTGAAATTAAAACATAATAAAAACGATAAAAAAAAAATAATAATAAGAACCTCGCGAGGTAGACGTTTTACCTCGCGAGGTAAGCACAAAAAATAAGAAAAAAAACTTGATTTAAAAAATTAATAAAAAATGAAATAAAAAAATAAAAGTCTTAGAAAAAATCAGAAAAAAACCTCACGAGGTAGTGGGGAAAAAGAAGAGAAAAAAATCAAAATTACAAAATAATAAAAACGAAAAAAAAACCTCGCGAGGTAAGGAAAGAAAATAAGAAAAAAATATTAAATTAAAAAATTAATGAAAACTTAGATAAAAAAATAAAAGCCTCGAGAAAAAAAACACCGCGAGGTAGTGGGGAAAAAAGAAGAAAAAAAATTAAAATTAAAAAATAATAAAAACGAAAAAAAAAACTACCTCACGAGGTAAGGACAAAAAATAAGAAAAAAATTAAATAAAAAAATTAATGAAAGCTTAAAGAAAAAAATAAAATCCTCGAAACAAACCTCGCGAGGTATCCAGTTACCTCACGAGGTAGTGGGGAAAAAGAAGAAAAAAACTAAAATTAAAAAGTAATGAAAACGAAAAAAAAAAAACCTACCTCGCGAGGTAAGGACAAAAAATAAGAAAAAAAATTAAATAAAAAAATTCATGAAAGCTTAACTAAAAAAATAAAATACTCAGAAAAAACCCTCGCGAGATATCCGGATTACCTCACGAGAAAGTGGGGAAAAAAGAAGAAAAAAAATTAAAATAAAAAAGTAATGAAAACAAAAAAAAAAATACCTCGCGAGGTAGACTCCTTGCCTCGCGAGGTAAGGACAAAAAATAAGAAAAAAATTAAATTAAAAAATTAATGAAAGCTTACATAAAAAAATAAAATCCTCGGAAAAAAAAAACCTCGCGACGTTTCCGATTACCTCGCGAGGTAGTGGGGAAAAAAGAAGAAAAAAATTAAAATTAAAAAATAATGAAAACGAAAAAAAAAACTACCTCGCAAGGTAAGGACAAAAAATAAGAAAAAAAATTAAATTAAAAAATTAATGAAAACTTAGATAAAAAAATAAAAGACTAAGAAAAAAACCTCGCGAGGTATCCCGATTACCTCACGAGGTAGTGGGAAAAAAAGAAGAAAAAAATTAAAATTAAAAAATAATAAAAACGAAAAAAAAAACTACCTCGCGAGGTATTTGTTTACCTCACGAGGTAAGGATAAAAAATAAGAAAAAAAATTTAAATTAAAAAATTAATGAAAAATGAAATAAAAAAATAAAAAACTCGAGAAAAAATCAGAAAAAACCTCGCGAGGTATTAGATTACCTCGCGAGGTAGTGGGGAAAAATAAGAAAAACAATTAAAATTAAAAAATAATAGAAACGAAAAAAAATAACAACCTCGTGAGGTAGACGGTAAAAAATTAATAAGGAAAGAAATAAAAAAATAAAAACCTAAGAAAAAAACCTCGCGAGGTATTCCGATTACCCGGCGAGGTAGTGGGGAAAAAAGAAGAAAAAAAATTGAAATTAAAACATAATAAAAAAGATAAAAAAAAAATAATAAGAACCTCGCGAGGTAGACGTGTTACCTCGCGAGGTAAGGACAAAAAATAAGAAAAAAAACTTGAATTAAAAAATTAATAAAAAATGAAATAAAAAAATAAGAGTCGAGAAAAAAGCGAAAAAAACCTCGCGAGGTAGTGGGGAAAAAGAAGAGAAAAAAATTAAAAATAAAAAATAATAAAAACGAAAAAAAAAACCTCGCGAGGTAGACGGGTTACCTCGCGAGGTAAGGAAAGAAAATAAGAAAAAAATATTAAATTAAAAAATTAATGAAAACTTAGATAAAAAAATAAAAGCCTCGAGAAAAAAACCCCGCGAGGTATCCCGATTACCTCGCGAGGTAGTGGGGAAAAAGAAGAAAAAAAATTAAAATTAAAAAATAATAAAAACGAAAAAAAAACTACCTCGCGAGGTAAGGACAAAAAATAAGAAAAAATTAAATAAAAAAATTAATGAAAGCTTAAATAAAAAAATAAAATCCTCAGAAAAAAACCTCGCGAGGTATCCAGATTACCTCACGAGGTAGTGGGGAAAAAGAAGAAAAAAACTAAAATTAAAAAGTAATGAAAACGAAAAAAAACCTACCTCGCGAGGTAAGGACAAAAAATAAGAAAAAAATTAAATAAAAAATTGATGAAAGCTTAAATAAAAAAATAAAATCCTCGAAAAAACCTCGCGAGATATTCGGATTACCTCACGAGGCGGTGGGGAAAAAGAAAGAAAAAAATTAAAATAAAAAAGTAATGAAAACAAAAAAAAAATACCTCGCGAGGTAGACTCCTTGCCTCGCGAGGTAAGGACAAAAAATAAGAAAAAAAATTAAATCAAAAAATTAATGAAAGCTTACATAAAAAAATAAAATCCTCAAAAAAAAAAACCTCGTGACGTTTCCGATTACCTCGCGAGGTAGTGGGGGAAAAAGAAGAAAAAAAAATTAAAATTAAAAAAAATGAAAACGAAAAAAAAAAAACTACCTCGCGAGGTAGACTCCTTACCTCGCAAGGTAAGGACAAAAAATAAGAAAAAAAAAATTAAATTAAAAAATTAATGAAAACTTAGATAAAAAAATAAAAGACTAAGAAAAAAACCTCGCGAGATATCCCGATTACCTCGCGAGGTAGTGGGGAAAAAGAAGAAAAAAATTAAAATTAAAAAATAATAAAAACGAAAAAAAAAACCTACCTCGCGAGGTAGACTGCTTACCTCGCGAGGTAAGGACAAAAAATAAGAAAAAATATTAAATTAAAAAATTAATTAAAAATTACATTAAAAAAATAAAAGCCTCGAGAAAAAAAAACCTCGCGAGGTATCCCGATTACCTCGCGAGGTAGGGGAAAATGAAGAAAAAAAAAAATAACAACCTCGCGAGGTAAGTACAAAAAATATCAAAAAAAATTAAATTAAAAATTAAAAGCCTCGGAAAAAATCGAACAATACCTCGCGAGGTATTCCGATTACCTCGCGAGGTAGTAGGGAAAAAGAAGAGAAAAAATTAAAATTAAAAAATAGTAATAACGAAAAAAAATAACAACCTCGCGAGGTAGACGGGTTACCTCGCGAGGTAAGGACAAAAAATAAGAAAAAAATTAAATGAAAAAATAATGAAAAATGAAATAAAAAAAATAAAAACCTCGAGTAAAAAAATCAGAAAAAAAAAACCTCGTGAGGTAGTGGGGAAAAGTAAGAAAAAAAATTAAAATTAAAAAATAATAGGAACGAAAAAAAAAATAACAACCTAGCGAGGTAAGGATAAAAAATAAGAAAAAAAGTTAAATTAAAAAATTAATGAAAAATGAAATAAAAAAGTAAAAACCTCAGAAAAACACCTCGCGAGGTATTCGGATTACCTCGCGAGGTAGTGGGGAAAAATAAGAAAAAAGTTAAAATTAAAATATAATAAAAACGAAAAAAAAAAAATAACAACTGGCGAGGTAGTGGGTTACCTTGCGAGGTAAGAAAAAAAAAATAAGAAAAAAATAAATAAAAAATAAAAACCTCATAAAAAATCAAAAGAAAACCTCGCGAGGCATTCCGATTACTTCGAGAGCTAGGGGACAAATAAGAAAAAATATTAAAAATAAAAAACTAATAAAAATGAGAGGAAAAAAAATAACAACCTCACGAGGTAGTGGGAAAAAATCAAAAAAAAAAAAAACTTATACAAAAAACGAAAATAATAAAAAAAACTAATAAGAACCTCGCGAGGTAGTAAGGATAAAAACTAAGAAAAATTAAATTAAAAAATATATTAAAAATGAAATTAAAAAAACTCACGAGGTAGTCGACTACCTCGTGAGGTAGTTACAGAAAATCTAAAAAAAAAAAAAATTAAAAAAATAGAAAAAATTAAAATTAAAAAATCATCATATAAAAAACATAAAAACCTCACACGGTAGTCCGGCGACCTCGCAAAGTAGTGGGAAATAATAAAAGCCTCGAGAAAAAAACCTCGCTAGGTAGTGGGGAAAAAGAAGAAAAAAATTAAAATTAAAAAAAAAATAAAGGTAAAAAAAAAACTACCTCGCGAGGTAAGGACAAAAAATAAGAAAAAAAATTAAATTAAAAAATTAATGAAAACTTAGATAAAAAAATAAAAGACTCAGAAAAAAACCTCGCGAGGTATCCGATTACCTCGCGAGGTAGTGAGGAAAAAGAAGAAAAAAAAATTAAAATTAAACAATAATAAAAACGAAAAAAAAAAACTACCTCGCGAGGTAAGGACAAAAAATAAGAAAAAGATTAAATTATAAAATTAATGAAAAATTAAATAAAAAATAAAAGCCTCGAAACAAACCTCGCGAGGTATCCCGATTACCTAGCGAGGTAGTGGGAAAAAAGAAGAAAAAAATTAAAATAAAAAATTAATAAAAACGGAAAAAAAAAATACCTAGCGAGGTAAGGACAAAAAATTAGAAAAAAAATTAAATTAAAAAATTAATGAAAAATTAAATAAAAAAATAAAAGCATCGAAACAAACCTCGCGAGGTATCCCGATTACCTCGCGAGGTAGTGGGGAAAAAGAAGAAAAAAATTAAAATTAAAAATGTTATGAATATACCAATATTAGTGTGAATGTCCACAACCTTTTCAAGAAGAGTCTTTTGGAGTTTCTAAAGCCTACGTAACCTATGACATGAATGGCATGGGAGTTTCATATGACTAATGTTAAAAACTTACAAAACCTCATAATATACCATTATGTAGATTTATTCTTTTGTAACTCTTGTAATAGAATTCCTTGCCTATATATAGTAGGCATGTATCAAAGGTTAAAGAGGAGAACAATAGAAAGAAGAAGCACTCTCACTTTGCTCTCCATTTCTCTCTTGCCATTTCTTTATCTCCTTCATCTTAATCTCTCTTGTTATTTTACTTAGTTTCATAACACGTTATCAGCACAATTGCTATAACGAAAGTATAATTTCTTTAACGATTTCATCTACTTTCTCTAATGATTTTATTATATGTTTATTTATATATCTGGGATAATCTCAACCACCATATGGAATACTCTTTTCTTGATTGTTTTTATACATCGGGTTCCATGGTTAAGATTGTAGATTATTTACTCTTTTATATAGTAATTTTACTATTTATCATTATTCATCCATCAATTTTATTCATGCACAGTAATTGCATAGTAATTTATGATTGTTTTACTATTTATATTATTGTTTGTATATCTTACATTTTGATTTATTATTTTGATATTATATGACCAGAAGTCATATTTCTTTTACTCTTATTTTGATATTATTATGGCCAAAAGCCATACACTTCTATTTTCTTATTTTGAAATTATATGACCAAGTCATATCACTTTAATTTCTTATTTTGTGGCGGTAAGCCATATAAATTTAAATTCTCATTTTGAGAACTAAATGGCCGAAGCCATAAAGTTTTAATTTTAATATCTTTAATTTTTATTGTTTTTATTTTCATATTCTTTGATTCATTATTATATGATCAGATGCCATATATATATATATATTTTTTATTTATCCTGAAGATAAATGGTGGAAGCCATATTGATTTAATTTCTTATGAAACAAATTAGCCTGAAGCCATGAGAAGACACAAATTGGCTTAGCCCTATAAGGAATCACAAATTCGCTTTGAAGTAATGTGATAATTTGGCCGAAGCCATAAGACAAATTGAAGTAAAGCCAGATAATTTGGCCTGAAGCAATGTGATAATATATTATATTATATTATTATTACTATTTACATACTACTTTACTACGCACACCAACCTTTTAAGAATTTTCATTTGAACTTTATGAGATACTTGGTCTTTAGTCTTTTATACCTACGAAAGAGGTATGGGAGCTTGTTCACATCTAGAGATGAACGATTGGACAAGAAAGTGATATTTGTTTGTTATTAATATCAAAGCCCCGAAGACTTATGTTTCAAATATTGTATAAAAGGATTTTGATAGCCTTAGAAAAATATTGCCCGTAAGACAATAACTTGCGAGATTTATGTCGTAATAAGCTTAAAGGCTAATAGTCCGGAGACTAATTAGCATATTTTACCCAATTTTAAAAAAGAGGCTAATGTTCAGACAATATATGCTAGTATAAATTTGATTGAAGGCTCCGAAAGAGCTAATATTTTGTTACCTGAAGGAACAAAATTATGCATTAATTATTCTACAGAGTATAAAAGAAACTTATTAAGTTTCAAAAGTATCTGAGAAATGGATATCATAGAAAACACGCTATTGTAAACCGGAAGTTTACTAAAAATATTTCAAAAAATTGTAATTATAAACTAGAAGTTTACAAATATAGCAAATGAAATGTTTGCTAAATGTCTTTGCGAATGAGATATCAAAGAGGCCAAGAGCTGAGAGAAATATCTCTAGATTTATCTTGAAGCCAAGATAAATAACAAATAAGCCCATAAGGTAATACAATGTTTAGTTTCTGTTCTTATAAAAAAAAAGTATTATTATTTATTGTGATCCCATCTTATAAATGTTGCCATGACAATTTTCTCGGAGAATTCTCATATGTGTGATTCTAAATCTGTGAGATTCGAGTTATTTTGATCATAAATATCTTCATATGAAGTGGATGTGTATATTTTGCATATATAAGTAAATTGAAGTATATTATTGAAGAGTAATGAGATTATCTAGTGATGTAGTCCTATATGTTTGTTCCGATGAATCAACTTAGATTTTTATTTCTAGCTTCAAAGGGTTTTAAAGTGATTTTGAAATGCATATATATAGAAAGTATGTTTATATGACTCACACTTGAGGGGAAGATTGTTAGAAAACAAGTGTGAGTTCAAATACAAGTATGAACTAATTTTTGAAAAGTTATATACTTCTCACATAAAGCCTAATATATCTCCCAAAATGGATGTCAGATTATATTTCAAAAGTTTATGATTGATTGAGACATATATCACAGGAAACCAGAAGTTTACTGATCCAAAGAAATTTATTGTTGGCATGACTTGTTTGATCATCTGAGTCATATAATACAAATAAGATTACATTTTGACATCCATCGAAGAACCGAGGAAGATTCTTCAAGAATAACCAACATATTATTTATGAATTATGTCTTCGCTTGTTCTCAAAACAAATTTTCTATGAGAATATCATTGATCATGTAAAGCCTCCATAAATAGTTAGATCAATTCTTATGAGAACAAAATTTTTATGTTGGTATGTTTGATCTTACTTATTGCAGCACTTATAAGCCAACAAAATTCTCCCGATATATTGGCTTTAGGTCAGGAGCCAAACAAATTCCATCTTATAAAGTTTGTATGTGCGATGATTATTAATCCACCACAATGCACATAGATGGATATGGAAAGAAAGTTGAGATAAATGTTGTATAAGGACCTTCTTCTTCTTGTTTGTCTCTATATGAAAAAAAATGATGTTTCTAAAGGAAACAAATGGATTAAGGAAACTTATACTGTATGATTAGTCAATTGATATTTGACATTATTTTCTCAACATAAGGGGGAGAAATTGAATAGCTGGATAAGAGAATACATGGAATGCATTATCGCAAAGTATATATCCTCGAATAAAGAAGTATGAACCAGAAGTTCATTAGGTTATGCATTCATGATATATTTGCCGGATAGAATTCTTCGACCTAAATGAGATTTATTAAATCTCATATTCCACCTAAAAATGCTCCAATTAGTAACATGCCCGAAGCATGAGTAAGTATTCGGTTCCAAATATAAATATTATGGATAAATTGGAGCATATGATTAAGATGATCATATTAAGGAGGCAAGTACTCCGGAAGAGTACCGAGACACAACTTATTGGAAAATCTCAAGAGAGGTTCGGTACACGAGTAATATTGATATTGTTATGTCGAATTGGAAAAATAGAACCGAAAAGATAAAGTTGTCGACAACAATTTTGATGATGATATCACGTGATCAAATGAGGATATTATATAAAGATTATTGGCCAAGAGGATAAGTAAAATTGAGAGTGACGCAAATATAATCATATTATAATAGTTAAAGACCGAAGTCCAAATTGGAATATATGATTTTGTGGTGGATACGATAAACGGCAATTTATGAATGATAAATTATGGGTCTATTAGATATTGTTATATAGCATATGCATATTGCTTATTAAATTATGAAGATTGAATAAGAATCTTCAAAGGATCCAAGAGTGCTAGTAGCACATGTCCCGAAGGACTCAAGATGCCGAAGCATCTAATTCAAAGTTCTCGAGAACAATACTTAAGAAGTTTTGTAAGACTTAAAACTATTAGAGCATGTATGATATAATCATTTTAATGAATATCTGTTGATATGCATCTGGATATATCTTATAAGAATGCCTAGAAATCATGTTAGTATTATTATGACTTTCTTTGGAAATATTTAGTTCTTGCGGGTACACAATAGAATGTTTGATGACAAAAAAGGATGATATGCTCAAAAGACATTGAAAGTAATGTAGTCATCGGGGAGAGTAATGCGATGTTGTCAAAAAAGGGAGTCGATACACGCTGTACTCTTTTTCCCTTATCTAGGTTTTGTCCCACTCGGGTTTTCCTAGAAAGGTTTTTAATGAGGCGGCGTTAGACGTGTATCAATGGATGTTGTACTCTTTTCTTTGGCTAGGTTTTTATCCCATTTGGGTTTTTCCTAGTTAAAGTTTTTAATGAGGCACATTCATAATAGACATTCAAGGGGGAGTGTTATGAATATACCAATATTAGTGTGAATGTCCACAACCTTTTCAAGAAGAGTCTTTTGGAGTTTCTAAAGCCATGTAACCTATGACATGAATGGCATGGGAGTTTCATATGACTAATGTTAAAAACTTACAAAACCTCATAATATACCATTATGTAGATTTATTCTTTTGTAACTCTTGTAATAGAATTCCTTGCCTATATATAGTAGGCATGTATCAAAGGTTAAAAGAGGAGAACAATAGAAAGAAGAAGCACTCTCACTTTGCTCTCCATTTCTCTCTTGCCATTTCTTTATCTCCTTCATCTTAATCTCTCCTGTTATTTTACTTAGTTTCATAACAAAAAAATAATAAAACGAAAAAAAAAAAACTACCTCGCGAGGTAAGGACAAAAAATAAGAAAAAAATTAAATTAAAAAGTTGATGAAAAATCAAATAAAAAAATAAAAGCCTCGAAAGAAACCTCGGGAGGTATCCCGATTACCTCGCAAGGTAGTGGGGAAAATGAAGAAAAAAAAAATAACCTCGCAAGATAAGGACAAAAAATATCAAAAAAATTAAATAGAAAATTAAAAGCCTCGGAAAAAATCGAACAATACCTCGCGAGGTATTCCGATTACCTCGCGAGGTAGTGGGGAAAAAGAAGAGAAAAATTAAAATTAAAAAATAATAATAACGAAAAAAGAATAACAACCTCGCGAGGTAGACGGGTTACCTCGCGAGGTAAGGACACAAAATAAGAAAAAACTTAAATGAAAAAATAATGAAAAATGAAATAAAAAAATAAAAACCTCAGAAAAAATCAGAAAAAAAAACCTCGCGAGGTAGTGGGGAAAAATAAGAAAAAAAATTAAAATTAAAAAATAATAGGAACGAAAAAACATAACAACCTCGCGAGGTAAGGATAAAAAATAAGAAAAAAAGTTAAATTAAAAATTAATGAAAAATGAAATAAAAAAGTAAAAACCTCAGAAAAACACCTCGCGAGGTAGTGGGGAAAAATAAGAAAAAAGTTAAAATTAAAAAATAATAAAAATGAAAAAAAAAAAACAACCTCGCGAGGTAGTGGGTTACCTTGTGAGGTAAGGACAAAAATAATAAAAAATAAATAAAAAATGAAATAAAAAATAAAAACCTCATAAAAAATCAAAAGAAAACCTCGCGAGGCATTCCGATTACTTCGGGAGGTAGGGGAAAAATAAGAAAAAATATTAAAAATAAAAACTAATAAAAATGAGAGGAAAAAAAATAACAACCTCACGAGATAGTGGGAAAAAATCAAAAAAAAAAAACTTATACCAAAAACGAAAATAATAAAAAACTAATAAGAACCTCGCGAGGTAGTAAGGATAAAAACTAAGAGAAAATTAAATTAAAAAATTAATTAAAAATGAAATTAAAAAAAAAAAAGAACTCACGAGGTAGTCGACTACCTCGTGAGGTAGTTCCGAGAAAATCTAAAAAAAACTTGAAAAAATAGAAAAAATTAAAATTAAAAAATCATGATATAAAAAACATAAAAACCTCACAAAGTAGTCCGGCGACCTCGCAAGGTAGTGGGAAATAATAATAAGAACCTCGCGAGGTAGTCGGACTACTTTTTTTTTTCCTAATTTTTTGGCACTACCTCAATTGATAGCGGTGTAAATTTAAGTTATGATTTTGTAATTAAATGCTATTAAGCTTATGAGTAAATCAAAAAATATATAAAATTTGTATAATTAAATGGTATTAGTCATCAGATTGAGTTCACTGCGTCATCATTTTTCCGTTAACAACATTAACGGTGTTAGAATTTTAGGACCAAAAGTATACTTTATGAAGTTAAGGGACCAAAAGTATACGTTATGTAAAACTTAAAAAACCAAAAGTATAGTTGAGCCTTAAAAAAATAAAAAAAACCTTGTGAGGTAGTCCGACTACCTTGCGAGGTAGTGCCAAAAAATCGGGAAAAAATTTTAAATTAAAAAATTAATAAAAAATGAAATAAAAAAATAAAAACCTCGCGACCTCGTGAGGTAGTGCCGAAAAATCTAAAAAAAAATAAAATATAAAATGAAGAAATAAAAATAAAATATAAAAAATATATAAAAAAAACCTTGCGAGGTAGTGGGAAAAAATCGGGGAAAAAATTAAAATTGAAAAATTAATAAAAAAAACAAAAAATATAAAAAGCTCGGGGTAGTGCCATAAAATCTAAAATATAAAAGAAACACAATTAAAATTAAATAATAATAACAAAAAAATATAAATACCTCGCGAGGTAGACCCACTACCTCGTGAGGTTGTACCAAAAAAATAAAAATAAAAATAAAAATAATATAAAAACCTAGCCAGGTTGTCGACAATGATGTGGTTTTTTCAAGGTGCAAATACACACATGTGGTTGGTCCAAAAAAGAGTCTGACACCAAGTATTCTTTTTCAAGTGCAAAAATATCGTTTAACAATTAAGTTTGACTTTTTGTGTGTGGAAAAAATAGTACGGTCAAGATCTCCGAAATATGCCGCCGCAAAGGAACCCTAAAATTTCCCCCTCGTTTTTGTTTCTTTCTGATGAACATCTTTCAATCTCCCAGTTAATTAAAAGAAAAATCAATATTTATTATATAGTTAGCGCCATATATATATAGTGTGCATGTACCTGAGAAATTCAGGAGCTGTATGATCCAAGAAACGCCAAGAAAAAAAAATTAAAGGGGATATGATAACAGAATCAATTTGACATGTGTGTCTGTGTCTGTTACTCTTGGATTGAAGCGTTAATGTGATTGAGAGGCTTTTTTGTAGGATAGTGCATTCGATACAGAACATTAATCTTTACATACACGCATGATGGATGGGAGCTAGAGACACAAAGTTCTTTCATAAAATGAAAAAGAATGATCATAATGGAAACGTCACTAACCACTTTGCATGTCGCCGCGATTCTCCAATATTATTATCACTCCCCACTTTGTTAAAATTCAATCAACTTTTAGTTTGTCTCATTAAAATAATCTCCTACTTGGCCCTCCAATTCCATAACCCGACATATATATACAACAACATCACAAATATTATTGAATGTTTTGATGAAAACTATATATATGTGCCTACCTACCTATCTCATATTAAATAAATAAATAAAATAACTGTTTCTGGGTTGTATTTGTATTACCAGGGTATAACATGACGATGTTAATGGATGCTTCTAAGTCATAATTCCCATCTGCGATGTGGATCGAAGGCAATTAATCATTACAATTTGAAGGGCTTGGTGGGTGCGTTATATAATAATTTAATTTGGAATAGTAAGCACTACGCAATCATTAATTTGTTTCTTTTTATTTATTTATCTTATTTGAAGATTCTCTCACTTGAGATCAATTAGATATTCTTCCTAACTAATAATTTCCGAATCAAACAACATATGATGAGGCCCGGGGTGTATTCCTGTTTCTGCAAGTTTACAGTGACGTGACAAAATATATTGTAACAACGTATTATATTATGAGATTAATTTTATAGATGCAAGCCTTAAAGCAAGTTAAAGTCGAGATATGAATTTGATATCGCCAACGGTTCGAAACATTAGGATCAACCGTATAGGATCTGTCATCAATTAAAGCCGGGCTCGTAAACCCCAAAACCTCGTATGGACCTATATCCAAGCATGCATGACTGAAAAAAGAAGTTACTCTTTAATCTTTAATATAAGACTCAGTTATATTTTTTTTAAGAGATCAAGTTCGCAGATGGTTAAGATAGAACCTAAAAATCAAACGAAGACATCCTCACAGCTTTGTCCCGGAATGGTTGGATTAGGCTGAAGAGTCGTCATGGTGTGATTTGTTAATTTGGGTTCTTACTTCCTACCTTAATTTCTGGGATTCGCAATTCCCTCATCGCCACTGTCTATTGCATTCTATGCAATGAATCAGCCGTCTACCCTACTTACATTAATCGTCACTTTCTTTGACTTCGTCAACGTTAACTATACTCTTTCCCCTGAATTGTTGTCTTTTAATTTGTCAATATATGTTCTTTTTTAAGCTTATTTGTTATTTTTCTCCTCTAATTATGATCTCGCAATCTTGCTCGACAGAAACATACCTGCGCAAGCTTCGGCAGCCAGATTACAGAATGCCAACATATATGAGAGAGAAAAATGAGGGTGAGTCTTTTCGATAGGCATAGAAATAGGTCAGGCCAGATCAGGCTTTGACTAAATAGGTATGGTCCTAAGCCACTTTTGTTTTAGAAATTTAATTAATTAGATAGAACACACACATATATAGAGAGAGAGAGAAGTAGGTGGAAGTAGATTACATAGAGAGCAGAGATGAATATATATATATATAGATAAGCATGCATGGTGGTAATGAAATGAAGAGATGGTGGTACTGAAATGAAGAGGGTGCATAGATACTATATGTACGTGCTGCTACTAGTTTCTGCTTCCAACTCTCAATATATCGTACTCCACTACTCTTCTTTCTCTACATTGTACAGACGCCACTTTTGTCCTTGTTTTCTAATATTTCTCCATTCTGACCCACCTCCTCCTATTCTCCTTTGGACATGTCTATTCATTATTTTCACTTAATTCCTAGATTTATAACTTCTCCACACTTAAACCAATGTTATTAAGTTTAGACCAGTTGGTTCAGTCCAAAAATCGATAAATAGGTCCCGATATTAACCCGGCTTAATTTTTTTAATCACTTTTTTATTTCCTTTATAATTTTATATTAATAACCTTGAAATTTTCATTTACTCAACGTTTGGCCTCGGTGAACTCCGGTCTAACCTTTAACTCATCACCTCGACTGATTCAGTGATTAATCTAATTTTAATAACCTTAGTTAAACCCAACCCTCATATTCAGGTCATCTCAATTCCAATTACACCCACGTGCATGCATGCAGGACGGAGGAATCGCTGCTTGAGATTATAATTGTCTGCAAATTTGGTTAATAATAATAATAATATATATGTTATCAAGAAAATGGAACGAATATATACACACACACAATTATCTTGATAACATATGTATTATTATTATTTACCTAATTTACAAACAATTATCATCTCAAATAGGCCTCCTCCAAATGGAGGATGCCTCTGAGTGTGTGTAAACCCTGTAGCTACCTATATCTATTCCCATTCTTTTTTTACTTCGTCTTCCCCAATTTGTAATCTTCTAAATGAAAAATCAAAAGTATTATGTATTGTGAAGGTAATTAAACAGTGGAAAAGTACGTTGTTTTATTTAAAGAATATGATAAAAAAAATATCACTTAAACTTTAAAGTCATATTGGTAACAATAAGAATGGAATTAATAAAAACAATAAATCAATTGAGAACTCATTTTGTTGAGAAATCATCTATTTGAGATTTTAAAATTTAAGCGGTAATTTCTTGATTAGTGTTTATTCATGCCCTTGGTTCAGTCACAGTCATGCCACCATGGCAACGACGTAATGCAGGGAAGGTGATGTGGTGGTGGGCGTGATCGATGATCACGCGCCGTGCCTGAAGCCTGTAATCTTTTGGCTGATCCACCACTATATATACTTGCTTCCCATTTGCTTGACGCCAATACTGAACAAAACAAACTAACCCCCTCCTTCAACATACAATCCAACATCCTTTTAATATTACTCGCACACCCAGATTGTTTGACCCAACCAATATTATTAGTAACATTATATTGGGTGACATCCAATGGCGGAATGCCTTTATGGCAGTTGGGTCTTGGGCCCACCGACCCGATCGATCTTATAAAATTTGTTAGAATGTATATATATTTATTATATGATATTTTATTTGACCACAAATTTGGCTTTAGCTAATCTTTTATCTTCTCTATAAGGATAATGTTTGTTACATTATTCATTAGGCTATGAGAGGAAAATAAAATTCTTATTTGAGATACCGAAAAAGATTGATATCATCTTATATATTGTTTTAATTTATAATTATATGTTATTATTTGTTTGTATTTTCCAGGTTATTTGATACTATTTAGTAAATACTCCCTCTGGTCTTTATTTAAGGAACCAACTAACAATTCTCATAAGTCAATAAAAAAGCAGTTAAAGTAATTAAATTTATCCTAAAATTTAAGTAATTTTCAATATTATCTCTATTAATTTCACTAAACTCTAATATCATATTAATTATTACTCCTTTTTTTCCTCGAAAAAAAGAGTAATAATTAATTTACTCTTACTCACTACCTTTTTAATTATGGGTGTATATGGAAAAAAATATTTAATGCTATTTGGAAACAAGTAAGTGTTTTATAAAAGAACCAAATATATTTATTAATTGGTACCTTATAAGAAGAATTAAAGAGAGAAGCTCAATATATTTATTTTTTGGCCAGACTACATTTTTTTTCGGGTTCCGCCACTTTTGGTGACATCACATGACATGGAAATTAACTTAAACCCAAGGGAGTAGGGACCCATCAAAGAAAGTCACAACTCAATATTTATTTTAGAGTAAAATACTCTAACCACCCATCTATTTTACTTTAATTACACAGATCTCCCCTCTATTTTGAAAACCCATATAGACCTCCCTTAACACTAAAATTATGTTACATAAACCTCCCTTATATTTTGAGATTCTATTTCCATCCACCTAAACCGTTAGTTGACCGTTAAATTTGACTTTTGAACTTTTATTTTACCAAAATACCCTACTTTAACATTAGAATTATTTAAAATATATATATGTATTGTAAGCAAATATATATATATATATATATATATGACCAAATTTTTATCCTAATATTTTTTTTTTTAATTTTCTAATATGTTAAACATTTATGAATTTTGAGATTATAAAAATTTATAATTGTAAATTTTTTACCATATTTATTAAAATTTTATTTATTTTTAGTTTCTTAAATGACTAAAAATATATATCAAATATATTATTTTCTATCAAATATAATAAACTATATATTTTTGAGAGATTGTATTAAGTCATTTAAATTTAAATTTTGATATTTTTTCTACAAACATTTAAAAAACTTACTTAAATTTTTAAAAGTTTGTGATATTTACAAATTGTCAATTAAAATTTAGGATTTAGCATTAAGGGTAAATTAGTAAATAAATTTTATAAATTTCAATTAAAAAAATATTTTTAGAATATTTTTAGAATATTCTTAATAGAGTTAATGGTTTGGACTTAAGTATATGATACAAAATAGAAGAGAGATCTGTGTAATTAAGACAAAACAAAAAGGTGGTTAGAATATTTTATTCTAAATTTTAATTGACAACTTGTAAATATCACAAACTTTTAAAAATTTAAGTAAGTTTTTCAATTTTTTCTAGAAAAAAATATCAAAATTTAAATTTAAAGGACCTAATACAATCTCTCAAACATATATAGTTTATTATATTTGATAGAAAATAATATATTTGATATATATTTTTAGTCATTTAAGAAACTAAAAATAAATAAATTGCTAATATATATGGTAAAAAATTAAAATTATAAATTTTATAATATCAAAATTCATAAATTTTTGACATATTAGAAAGTTAAAAAAATATATTAGGATAAAAATTTGGTGGTATAAATTTTTTTGCCACATACATATATATATTTTAAATAATTCTAATGTTAAAGTAGGGTATTTTGGTAAAATAAAAGTTCAAAAGTCAAACTTAACGGTCAACTAACGCTTTAGGTGGATGGAAATAGAATCTTAAAATATAAGGGAGGTCTGTATGAGTTTTTAAAATAGAAGAGAGGTCTGTGTAATTAAAGTAAAATAGATGGGTGGTTAGAATATTTTACTCTTTATTTTAGAATCCGTTTAAAAAATTACCAAAATCACATTCCTCTCACATTACTCCAGTCTTCAGTATTCTTTGCGTATAGTTTCTTTATTAATAGGATGAACGTGTGTGTGTGTGGTCATATAAATGAACCACATCATGTATTTGTCCATCACTAACTCTACTATAGCGCCTGTATGTCGTCGGGGATAAGGAACTGAGAATATGCAAAGCCAACCAAAAGCGCTCATCATCCCCATCCAACGTGGAGATCAGGGATTCCATTTCTGAAATTAAATTCCACTCTTAATTTTAAGGCATTTTAAAATAAATATGTTCATAATTGGTGGAACTTTTAAGTGGCAGCAAGTTATAGCTGTGCATATATAGGAGTACATTATTAAAACTTACTGTACCGGATTAATGCATTTTCCACTCTTTTGGTTATCCTCTAGACATTAATTCACTGGCTGGTTAATGTGTCTTAATTAAAACTACTTTCTATGTGATAGAGTATTATAAATTAACTAATAGGTTTTTGATTGAGATGATAAACGGATTTACTCCTATAAGATATAAGAAAGAGAACCTAAGTTTGAATCGAGAGAAAAATATTTATTAGGAGGGTGTTAGTCATAACGCTCCTGATCTGATAGAAATTAATCTCAAATACGAAGAGATTTGGACAATGAGTTTTTTTTTTTTTTTTTTTTTTTTTTTTTTTTTTTAAAGAAAGAGTACTATAAATATTCATTGTTATCCATCAACAAGGTTGAGTATGAAGACTTGATACGTATGAAGAGTACGTCTGGAAGTAAAGTTCGAACAATTCAGGAAAAGGGAAACTAATCAATTAATGTCGACTTGGATACCCGGATTACCTTCACTCTCATCTGGATTCTGAATTATCAGAAATGTTTCATTATTACTGTCTATCAACAAATTAAAATTGAGTGTATACACATCCAAAATTGGATGGCCAAGAGAGACTGCTGTAAGTTTGTGGATGCATACGTGCATGCCACTGCCGCCGCAAAGGAACCCTAAAATTGCCCCCTCGTTTTTGTTTCTTTCTGATGAACATCTTTCAATCTCCCAGTTAATAAAAAGAAAAATCAATATTTAATATATAGTTAGCGCCATATGTATATAGTGTGCATGTACCTGAGAAATTCAGGAGCTGTATGATCCAAGAAACGCCAAGGAAAAAAAAATTAAAGGGGATATGATAACAGAATCAATTTGACATGTGTGTGTGTGTGTTACTCTTGGATTGAAGCGTTAATGTGATTGAGAGGCTTTTTTGTAGGATAGTGCATTCGATACAGAACATTAATCTTTACATACACGCATGATGGATGGGAGCTATAGACACAAAGTCCTTTCATAAAATGAAAAAGAATGATCATAATGGAAACGTCACTAACCACTTTGCATGTCGCCGCGATCCTCCAATATTATTATCACTCCCCACTTTGTTAAAATTCAATCAACTTTTAGTTTGTCTCATTAAAATAATCTCCTACTTGGCCCTCCAATTCCATAACCCGACATATATATACAACAACATCACAAATATTATTGAATGTTTTGATGAAAACTATATGTGCCTACCTACCTATCTCATATTAAATAAATTAATAAAATAACTATTTCTGGGTTGTATTTGTATTACCAGGGTATAACATGACGATGTTAATGGATGCTTCTAAGTCATAATTCCCATCTGCGATGTGGATCGAAGGCAATTTTTTTTTTTATTTTTAAAGGCAATTAATCATTACAAATTGAAGTGCTTGGTGGGTGCGTTATATAATAATTTAATTTGGAATAGTAAGCACTACGCAATCATTAATTTCTTTCTTTCTTTTTTTATTTATCTTATTCGAAGATTCTCTCACTTGAGATCAATTAGATATTCTTCCTAACTAATAATTTCCGAATCAAACAACATATGATGAGGCCGGGTGTATTCCTGTTTCTGCAAGTTTACGATGACGTGACAAAATATATTGTAACAACGTATTATATTATGATATTAATTTTATAGATGCAAGCCTTAAAGCAAGTTAAAGTCGAGATATGAATTTGATAGAGCCAACGGTTAGAAACATTAGGATCAACTATATGGGATCTGTCAATCTGTCATCAACTAAAGCCGGGCTCGTAAACCCCAAACCTCGTATGGAGCTATATCCAAGCATGCATGACTGAAAAAAGAAGTTACTCTTTAATCTTTAATATAAGACTCAGTTATATTTTTTTTTAGAGATCAAGGAAGTTTTATCGCAGATGGTTAAGATAGAACCTAAAAATCAAACGAAGACATCCTCACAGCTTTGTCCCGGAATGGTTGGATTAGGCTGAAGAGTCGTCATGGTGTGATTTGTTAATTTGGGTTCTTACTTCCTACCTTAATTTCTGGGATTCGCTTCCCTCATCGCCACTGTCTATTGCATTCTATGCAATGAATCAGCCGTCTACACTACTTACATTAATCGTCACTTTCTTTGACTTCGTCAACGTTAACTATACTCTTTCCCCTGAATTATTGTCTTTTAATTTGTCAATATATGTTCTTTTTTAAGCTTATTTGTTATTTTTCTCCTCTAATTATGATCTCGCAATCCTGCTCGACAGAAACATACCTGCGCAAGCTTCGGTAGCCAGATTACAGAATGCCAACATATGAGAGAGAAAAATGAGGGTGAGTCTTTTCAATAGGCATGGAAATAGGTAAGGTCAGGCCAGACTTTGACTAAATAGGCTTGGGCTTGAACCTGAGCCTAAATTCAGGCATTTTTCTAGGCTCAGGCCTGAGCCTTCATAAGGCCTGGTTAAGCCTGAAGCATTTTTAAAGGCCTATTTACAATGTAGGCCTTTAAAAAGACCTCATATTGTAGGCCTTGAAGACCATAAATAGACTTTGTATATTTTAAACCTATCAAAACTTATATAAATACATCTTGAACTTATAATATAAGAATGAAAAATAATAAATATTATCTTATTTATATGATATAAATATAATTATATTTATTTAATATTTAAACAGTCGACTTTTTTACATATTCAGCCTTTAAATAGCCTTAGCCTGACCTTTTTAACAAACAAGCCATGCCTAACCAGGCCCTAAATAGGTCAGGCTGTAGACCGCCAGATAGGGGCCTGACCTATTCTCACCCCTACTTTTCAAGCTTAACTAGAGAAGCCAAGGCTGCAACAATTAACCATTAATTTATTGTCATTATATTTCACTAAAATACAACAAGAAGGGGTTGCTCACTTTAGACGAGTTCAATGTAATATAACCACAATCATATGTATATTACTTTTGAAATGCATCGCATACATTTATTTTCATAAATTATAACAGAGGGATGTATAAATTGGGGTGTCTATGCTTGTCAAATAAGTTGTTTGTGTGTGATGGGACTATATATGGGCTGTATTTTTTTCGTTGCGCATTTTACATTAAGGAAACAAAACTGGATTAATATGGGCCCAATCCCCTAATTGGCAACTTGGGATTAAGCTCCTAATAATCCCTGCAAAACCCAAAAACCGGAAAGAAAGCAGGAAAAAAAAGGCTTTGATCGGCAGAAATGCCACCTTTTTCGTGAGCCTCTGACCCAATCAAAAATGGATTTGACTTTTTTTCTTTTCTTTTTCAATTCACTCTCATCTTTTACATCAAAACCACGTATAGTTTTTGGTTAAACAAAATAAGAGGAGCACATTTTTTTTGAAAAAAAAAAGAGCATATAGCATTCTAAAATAATTTTTCAGTAATATTTAGTATCTTAAATTAATTTTTAATAATACACTCAACACCATAAAATATTTTTTATCTGACACGCAACATCTACCGGAAAATATGGGTGCTAAATATTGTGTTTCACTAAAAAGTTATTTTACTGAAAATTAATTTAGGATGTATTGAAAAATATTTAAGAGTGATAGATTTATTTTGTTAGGAAATAAATCAGTATAAATATATTATAATTAATTAGTATCGCATATTATAAGGGATTATAGGAATTATGAGTGATTAGAGAATCAATCATCATAATAAGTCATTACTCTCTTGTGTATAAATACCCTATTGAGCATATGAATAAATACGATTCATTTGAAAGTATATTTTCTCTATCTTTCTCTCTATTATTTCATTACATATTTATTTAAAAAAGAGTGTTCCCCTACTTAGTTTACCTACTCATTTTTGAGGTAAATGATGGAAGTGGACCCGGAAAAAAAAGGAGAGAAGTCAAATTCTATTATTTGTTTTTGTAGAATCAAATATTTTTGGGTGATGAAGATTTTTCATTTTTTGAAAAAAGTGCTCCCTTTACTTGCCTGTTTGATAAATAACCAAACCGTAGTTTTAAAAGCCTTCTTCCACAAGCTGAAACAAAATACCTCTCACATATTTATCTCTTAAATCATAAAAATATTTCTAAAAAAATTCAAACAAACATACACAACAAACCAAATAGTTTTGAAGAGTTATTCAATCAATTAATCCACAAGCCTTTCAAATCTTGCTTAATATAAACACTCCGTTGTATTTAAATCCAGACCCATTCGGCTTGGTCACATTTTTTTTTTTATTTAGATATTTTTCATTTTCTTAACTCAAGCCATTGATCATTATTTAAATATATTCAAAGGTCAAAAAAATTTTAGTTATCAGAATATATTACATTTAAAAAAGCGGCAATACGTCATTTGATTTATGAACTTTATATGCAGCATCTAATCGCTAAATGTAACATCTGATCTCAAGTATAATAAATCACTAAAATGTTATCTTTACTGTTCAATATTATTATTATGAGTACTTTAAATGTTTTACAGTCAATTCATCCGTATTCAAAAATTGTTAACCAAATTGGATATGGAAGGAGTTACTTCTCATCCCCCCTATAAATTCACTTAGATCTTACTATTTTTTGTTTTAATTTGAATGAATCAAGTTGAAACAACACCTCTAATAATACTGACGGTGGGAAACGAAGGCTAATTACCATGAATATGTGTTTGCACTGTTTCGATTTGCTTTGCGACAACTGGCTAATGGACATTGAAGCATAAAAAGTTTGTTTGATTCCATTAATTCATCTTTCATTTTGCATTATATTACGGAGTACTTTTATATTAAATAAGAAGGAGGTCATTTGGTTGGAGAGTAATAAAGGGACAAAACATGGAAGTGATCCAAATAATAGGGATAAACTCAGGACACTGCAGGCGTAATGTTTTTCATTTTTCTTTTTTAACAATATATATGCAGATCAGCAGATGAACATATACATAACATATCCACGTTCCCTAACCTAACAAGCTCGTCTCTGAAACACACTTCACGTCGTTATCTTTAACATTAAAACTAAAAAAGAGTGATATAATAAAAACATTAATGGGAGAAGCTTGGTCGCTATCAGTGATATAATATGAGGGCGTGGACTTTGAATTTTGGATACAGACGGACACGTCCAAAGATGATAATCATGGCAAAGGATAATCAATACTGACCCTTTCCTTTTAGTCATTTTATAATGAGTAAATCCTTAATTTAAGACAAACCGTGGTAGTTAGTTAGTTAATTTTCAATCACACGCACGCACGCACAGATATATATATATATATATATATATGTATATTCGATTTTTAGATCTTCTTCCATTGATATATGATTTATCAAGACAATTAATGATCTCCTATTTCTTCAGTTATATATATATGTAACCTTCTTTTTCTCAACTCTAAATTTCGTTTGAAAACCAGCTTTTTCTTTTTCTTTTTTGACGTCAATGGCAAATTCTCTCTCATGTGTTTAGCTTTCGTTCGCAGCTAACACCCATATGGCCATATCATGAATAATAGTCTATTATATTCATGTAACGATGAAAAGAAAAAGGGTGCTCGTTTGAAACCCTGATTTGCAGTGGCGGAACTAGAAAAAAAAAAAAAAATTAACCGAGCCAAAAAATAAACATATTGAACTATTTCCTGTTCTTATTATAAAGTACCAACAAACAAATATATTTGGTCCTTTTTATAAGGCACTTGCTTGTTTCTAAATAGCATTAAATATTTTTTGTCATATATACCCATAATTAAAAAGGTAGTAAGTGAGAGTAATAATTAATATGATATTAAAGTTTAGTGTAATTAATAGGATAATATTGAAAATTATTTAAATTTTAGGACAAATTTAATGACTTTAATTGTTTTTATTGACTTGTGAGAATTATTAGTTGGTTCTTTAAATAAGGACCAAAGAGCGTATTTACTAAATAGTATCAAATAACCTTGAAAATACAAATAAATAAAAACCGATAATTATAAATCAAAATAATATATAAGATGATAGTATGATACTAACATTTTCAAGATCTCAAATAAGAATTTTACTTTCCTCTCATGGTCCAATGAGTAATGAAACAAACATTATCCTTACAAAGAAGATAAAAAATTAGTTGGGGCCAAATTTGTGGCCAAATAAAATATCATATAATAAATACATATATACTCTAACAAATTTTATAAGATTAATCAGGACCAACTGGGGCCAAGGCCCCAACTGGCCATCAAAAGCTTCCGCCATTGCTGGTTTGGTAGGCTAAATTATTTCCCTTCTCCCATTTGCCAACGGAAATCCGTACAGCAATACAATGTCGTTACATGTATTGATGTCTCGTGGGACTTTCGCATGTTGAATTTTATTTTGATGTAATCAACCTCGTGAGTCATGATATCGTTTAATTTCCTCTACACGAAAGGAGTTTCCAACTTTTTAATGATGTTGATTTTTAATTTAATTAAGATTTTTGCTTCTTATTATGATATAATATATGATAAGGATGTATATTCCTCCTCATTTACTACCAATTAATATTCAAAGTTTCAAACAGATTCACCTTCGTCGTTTTTTACTATAATATTGGTTTCGTACGCGCTGAGAGAACTACGTATACATTGATAGCGATTTCATAACATCATTAAAATAATTTTAAGTTAATTCATTAATTCAGATAATTAAGTGATAAAGAAGATGCCAACTCGTACATCGTACGCATAAAAGTCTAAGGGAAAATTACACATAGGTCCTAAGAAATAGATATATTTACATTTAGGTCCCTTGAAATGACAAAATTACTCGAAGTCTCGAGTAATTATTGCGTAACATAAAATTACTTTCTGCCCATAATGCATTTTTTCACACTGAAGCGATTAACAACAAGAAAAAACATAAATCAATAACGAGAAAATGCATGTATTAACAACAACTTTATTTATTAACAAAATTCAGGGTTTTCAAAAGTTCTTGTTAATACATGCATTTTCTGTTGTTAATTTATGTTTTTTCTGTTGTTAATCGTTTCTGGAAGTGAGAGAAGACAAATTCAGGGTTTTCAAAAGTTGTTGTTAATACATGCATTTTTCGTTGTTAATTTATGCTTTTTTCGTTGTTAATCGCTTCGTGTGAAAATATGCACTATGGGGCAAGAACGTAATTTTACGTTCGAAATAATTACTCGAAGTCCCTTGAGACTTCGAGTAATTTTGTCATTTCAAGGGACCTAAATGTAAATATATCTGTTTCGGGACCTATGTGTAATTTTTCCAAAGTCTAATTGTGTATAACTCTATATGACACGGGAATTATATATTTATATATTCTAAAGAAGATTCCCCCTCCCCCCGCCCCCTTTCTTTTTGCAACTCACATCCGAGTCGGTTTGTAAGTTCTTCTATTTGTGCTTTCCATGTGAAACTGGATTCGTAATCGGGGACCACGCTTCGGTGCTCGTCCGTAAGACGAGCAGAGAGAGCTCGTCCGTACGGACCAGCTCTCCGGACCGTCATTTGATCCGACGGTCCAGATCCGATTTTTTTTACTTTCATATTTTTTATCAAAAATAATTTTAATGGGTAGAGGACCTAAAATAAAGATAATCCTTCAACTAATATTTTTGAAAAAATGATTTTTTCATGTAGAAAAAAAAATAAAAACGAAAATAAAAAAATAAAAACGAGCAAAGCCCGATCCAGATCCGGACGGCCGGGAGCTCGTCCGACGGACGAGCTCCCAGCCTCTCCCCCGAGCGACGAGCTGGGAAACCGATTCCGTAATGTCGGGAGGGATCGAATGAACCGCTTAAGTTAGATCAAAGTGTAAGATATCTTGCTGATGACAGGCCTTCCTTATCAAAATTATCCTGTTTGATATAATGTATAGGTGACGATGAATTGGCGGCTAATCATAGATAATAAGTATGTCGAAAAGTGTCCATGGAGACGTAGGGTTACATGGGAGTCGCTACATTCGTCCACTTCCCTACTTACCTTATAATTAAATAATTTACCGAATGCGGTAAAAATTTAATTATAAGTAGAGTAAAAAAATCATGGTTTTGAAACCCGGACCGGACCGGCCGGTTCAGACCGAAAACCGGCGAACCGGCCGGAAAACCGGTCCGAGTTAGGCATAGAACCGGGGTCCCGAGTTGACCCGGTTAGCTCGGTCAACTCGGCCTAAACCGGCCGAGTTGACCGAGCCAGAGTCGTTCTTTAAAAAAAAAAAAAAGTCGCCTGAAACTGAAACTCCGACGGCAAGAAAAGAGAAGGGAGAAGAAAGAGAGAGATCTGAAAAGCCACCAAGATCTGGAGATCTGAAGGAGATGAAAGGGGGTGGAGAAAGCTGCTGAAGAAACTAACAAGGCAGATGATGGAGGCAAGGAAGGAGAAAATGGCAGCAATTTAGACAGATCTAGTCATGTTGTCGAAGAAGAAGGTCATGGTTTCTGTCTTTTCGAAGCTCTCTCTCACTCATTTACCAAAGATTTAGCGGTGAAGGCCATTTCCCATTTCTCAAAGAAAGAGAGAAAGTGATTCAAAAACGAGGAGGGAGCTGGGAAGACTTCTCGCAAAAGAAAGAGAAACGTGATACATGGAGATAAACCGATAAAGCCATAAAGGTCTGGAACTAATTTTATGGTTGGGAGTTGTTGAGGAAAAGGTGGATTTTTTTTTTTTTGGTCAAAAAGGAAAAGGTGGATTGGGAAGTGGTGAAGTGGTGGGTTCTGCGCATGTGATGTGATTTGATGTGGGTGAGAGAAGGCAAGGTCAATCACTCCAGCTATATTTCGAGCGAAAAAAAAATCACTCCAGCTATTCTCCAACATTCTACAAAATTTATTTTCCTTCCTTTTTTTATTATTTATATTATATAACCGGTTTGACTCGGTTTGATCCCGCTTAACTCGGTCGACCCACCGACCCTTGACCCAAAGATCCGACGGTTGAGTCACCGGTCCGGGTTTGAGAACCTTGAAAAAAAAATGGACGGTCCACTACGGTAAACCGTAGCCGGATCCAGGCTTACATATGCGTAAGCTTTTTTGAGTTTTTCACCCCGCAAGAGTTATGCTTTAATTCGAATCTTTTGTCATTACGACTTCATCAATAGATTAGTTGGACCAAATCAGATGAAGTTATTTGAGCAAATCTGTTATACTTCTTTATTTGTACGAATATATATATATTGCGTTAGGAATGTCTAGTGTAGAAATTAGTGATTTGATGCTACGTCACAATGTAAAAATATATGATGGCCCTGTTTGGATTAGCGGTGAAAGTGGCACTACTACAAAATACTTAAAAAACGACTTAAATAAGACCAATTAACGTCCCTTTCGGAGGGACGTGCGGGAGGGTGTCGTTGTTTTTCTCATATTTGGCAACTTTGAATACAATTAAGGTCGCCTCATAAGAGATTCAAGAGGCGACCTTAATAGAATTCAGGTCACCTCATAAGAGGCGACCTTAATAGAATTCAGGTCACCTCATAAGAGGCGACCTGAATACAATTCAGGATGCCATATTACTTTTTTTTTAAAAAAAAAAAGACACCAAACCTTAAGCGGTGTTCGGGAGCTAATGACCGGCCCGCGTCTCGTCTCAAGAAGCAACGATTTGGGCAAACGAAGATCAGCATCTCGACGCTCTCCACAACGGTGCAAACCTTGCTCTAGACCGGTAGTTCTCTAAGAACCAACCCAAAAAAACAAAAACAAAAGAACATGCTAAAGGATCGGAGGCTCCAAAAGAAGGTAACAAAAGCAAACCCAGAAAAATATAAAAAGCAAGAGAACAAACCTAGAAAAATCACAAATAAAAAACAATAAAGAGAACAAACTCAGAAAACCAGATCTGCAATGAAAAAGGAGCAGAGAGGAAACTCAGATCTACAATGAAGGCGTTTTTTAAGATCGGCGGGTCTCAGATCTTAGCGGCAAATGACCAATGCGGTAGGAGAGCGACGCGGGGAAGCGACAAGGTGAAGGTGAAGGAGCTACCGAGAGAGGGGCACCGGAGCATAAAAGGTGAAGGAAAAAAAATTCGAGAGTACGCGTAGGCGATCAAAGTGAGAGAATAAAAAGTCACAATTTTTCAATTGGCGACCTGAATTTAATTAAGGTCGCCTAAATTCCTCAATTGGCGACGAATTTAATTCAGTCGCCAAAATTCCCGAAATTTCTCATAAGGCGTCAAAAATTTCCTAAATCGCGCTAAAAATTTAATTAATTAATTCCTCGATTGGCGACTGAATTAAATTGGTCGCCAAAATTCTTCCACAATTGGCGACCAATTAAATTCGAGTCGCCTAAATTTCTCAATATATTCAAGTCGCCCAAATTCTGAAGTTTTCTCACGGGCGCCAAAAATTTCCTAAATCGCGCTAAAAATTTAATTAATTAATTCCTCAATTGGCGACAATTTAATTCAGTCGCCTAAATTTCACAATTGGCGACTGAATTAAATTCAGGTCGCCTAAATTCCCTCAATGGCGATCTGAATTTAATTGTGTCGCAAAAATTCTTCCACAATTTAAATTTCTCAATATATTCAGTCGCCAAAATTCTGAAGTTTCTCATCGGGCGCAAAAAATTTCCTAAATCGCGCTAAAAATTTAATTAATTAATTCCTCAATTGGCGACACGAATTTAATTCGGGTAGCCTAAATTCCACAATTGGCGACCTGAATTTAATTCAAGTCGCCAAAATTCTTCCACAATTGGCGACTGAATTAAATTCAGTCGCCTAAATTTTCATTTTGCGACGAATATAATTGGTCGCCAAAATTTTTGAAGTTTCTCACGGGCGCCAAAAATTTCCTAAATCGTGCTAAAAATTTAATTAATAAATTCCTCAATTGGCGACTGAATTAAATTCAGTCGCCAAAATTCTTCCACAATTGGCGACTTGAATTAAATTCAGTCGCCTAAATTTCTCAATATATTCAAGTCGCCCAAATTCCGAAGTTTCTCACCGGGCGCCAAAAATTTCCTAAATCGCTAAAAATTTAATTAATTAATTCATCAATTGGCGACTTGAATTTAATTCAGTCGCCTAAATTCCACAATTGGCGACCGAATTTAATTCAGTCGCCTAAATTCCTCAATGGCGATCCGAATTTAATTCAGCCGCCAAAATTCTTCCACAATTTAAATTTCTCAATATATTCAAAGGTCGCCAAAATTCCGAAGTTTCTCACGGGCGCCAAAAATTTCCTAAATCGCGCTAAAAATTTAATTAATTAATTTCTCAATTGGCGACCGAATTTTATTCAGGTCGCCTAAATTCCACAATTGGTGACCGAATTTAATTCAGTCGCCAAAATTCTTCCACAATTGGCGATTCGAATTAAATTCGTGTCGCCTAAATTTTCATTTGGCGACCGAATATAATTCAGTCGCCAAAATTCTTGAAGTTTCGCACTTAGGGCACCAAAAATTTCCTAAACCACACCAAATAATTAATTCATAAATTGGCGACTGAATTTAATTCGGGTTGCCTAAATTGGCGACTGAATTAAATTCAGTCACCAAAATTCCCGAACTTTCTCATTGGGCGCCAAAAATTTCCTAAATCGCGTCAAAATTCCTGAATTTAATTCGTGTCGCTAAAATTCTTTTAGACATCCTAAATTAACATTTGGGTTGTCTAAAATCTCAAATTCAAGTAAATAATTACGACAATCTTTGTAGCCTTCATTTTTTACTTCATTTTTTAAAATAGGGATGTCTTTTAGGGTAGTAGTATCCATATTTTGTTGTAGTGTGGTAACTTATTTTCTATATAATTTTTTTAGAAGCTCTGCGAAAAAAATCAGTTACAAATATGATTTGTGTTTGGATTGATGAAGGTAGAAGTGACGATTGCCTACATTAAGAAGCCGAGAGTTTTTTTTGGAAAAAGCTACCACATGGAGCTTTTTTCCTTTACTGACTTTTAGGAGCCATTTTTTATAAAAATAATCCAATAAACTTAAAGCTCAACCCAAACACTCCATTTCTAGCTTTTTCTTTCTACTACTAATTTTTTTCTGGCTTTAAGCTAATTAAAGCTCTCTTCAAATAGGCCCAATATACATTGCATGGAAAATGAGGCATTATACGTAAGACAGACGTGAAAACAGATTATTACTCATTTTCCATACAAGGTATTGGCATTTTTACTAATTTGTGCTCATTGTTGCCAAACTCGCGAGCTATTATCTAAATTTACCATTTTTATGTTTGTACCTTACACAATCGTGTTGAGTTACTCTTAAACTAGTGGTAGTTAGAAAATCGATCAAACTTGCTAATTCACTAATTGAGTTTACCAATTTTACATTTTTAACTTACAAAATCATGTTAACTCACTCTTAAACTCGTACTAACTTGTAAACTTTGATCATGCTCGGTGACTTTATATATGAGTTTTATAAAAAAATTATTTATGGAGTATGATTGATGGATTTAATTTCAATTATTTGGCCTTAAAATATATTTAAATCAATATATTTTATTTTTTATATTTTAATTATTGAATTATACATTATTAGTATCTATTTATTGATAATAATAAAAACGAACTCTTAGGAATTAAGAATTTGAGTCTACGATATGATTTTACGCCATTTAGTTAAGTTTATATAAACTCATAAGTTTAACAACCTTAATCTACAAACATAATCTGCTAAAGTTTTCGGTTAAAAATAAGGGGTTTAAATTTCTCATGTTGCATGAGAAGAATAAGATCCCTACACACATATGAAATAGTGGGACCCACATATATATATAATGCTAATTTTATATATATATGGATCCCATCATTTTATATGTGTGTAACATGAGAAAACACTTCTCCTACAACATGAGAAGTATTTTTCCTTAAAAATAAATAACTCGTTAAAGTAAAGCTTATTTGTATTTGTTGTTTACATTCACTATAAAAGTAATATATAATAGAAGTCGATGGTGAAATAAAGTATTTATAGAAGTTACTCATTCCAACTAACTCGTCAACTCTCTCTCACTCTCTATATATATATATATATGAGTTTATCATTTGTCATGTCATTTGAGTCTTGACATAAGATTATATCAAGTTACCCCAAAACTACGTCATTTTGAGAGTTAGGGAAATTAATGAAGGCTTCTTTGGTCAAATTCATATAATAAATACAAAAATAAAAACACTCTTCATTAATTCCCTTAACTCTCAAAACGACGTAGTTTTAGGGTTAGATGAATTAATGAATGATATTTTGATAAAATTTATATAATAAATACGAAAACAAAAAATACCAAAACGCCCTTCATTAATTACCCTAACCCCTAAAATGACGTAGTTTTGAGGTGACTTGACAAAATTTTATGTCGTGTAACATGACAAACGATAAACCCATTATAATAGTATATTGCTTGCAATTATTTCAGTTGTTACTCCTCTGATAATTAATATAAGACATATTTGAGAAGTTGATATTGGTTCTAATAAATATAAGACAAAGTTTTTATATTTGCCAACATTTTTCTAATTTATCCCAATTGATACTTCCTCAACAATAACCAAGGAGAGAAAAGGAACGGGAATTAGAGAAGATGAGTAATTAAGATGTTTTAGAAAATATATGTTATATTACCAACTTAACTAACTTTCCTAACCTAATTAAGTTAAGTAAATATGTCTCACACTAGAGGAGAATTTATTAATTGACACCGTTATTCACTAGTTTGTCCTAGATATGATCATTTTAGTCACACTTTAATATCATAACAAAGAATCCATTGAAAACATCAGCATCAGCTAATTGCCAAATTAAAGAATGGAAGCTTAATGCGCAGATTCAATATAATGAAACCTCTAACTTTCATTATAAATATTAAATGACACCAATTACTTCAGTTGGGTGTAAATTGAGGGGTAAGCTTAAAAATACTCACATATCATAAGGGAGGAAACTAAAAGGGAACACACACACACACATATTTATATAAATATTAAATGACACCAATTTTCCTATTATATGTTATATGTTCTTGGAGAGTACTCTCATATCCGAGAGGAAGGGTGGATATAAATAGTTTAGTAGTTTTGGGGTTAACATTACAAGTTGGCCAAAGGTAAATAAATCTTTACAATCATGAATGACAATACTGTCATTCGATATCAGTTCAAACCCTTGAAGAGTTGGGTTAATATGCTGGATATAAAGTTTAGTGAATAGGTCAAATTTTGAGGCTGAATTGTTTAGTCGGATTTAAAGCAAAGGACTAAAATAAAAGTCACCGTGTGTTCTTGAAATATTTAGATTATTAAAAAAATAGTTTGGCCCATACAGTTGAGAAGAAACGGAGTGCATAAACTGCTTGAATCGTGATCATTTCGTTATGCACAATGGAGTCATTTTTGCAGCCTTCTCATTATCTGGAGCGTCACGGCCAGACATTCAGCTTAACACTGCAGGCAACAATAAATTAAATGAAAACACACTTTATACACAAGTATACATATTAAACAATACTATTTGATATATTTATTTCTTATTAGTTGCTGTTTTTTGCCCTTTGTCATTTCTGATCGGTTGGTTTTACCTTCAGTTAATTAATTACTACATTCGGTTCTAAATATAAGACATGGTTGACTTTTTGATAAATATTAAGGAAGCTAAATAAATTATTTTAGAATATTTATATTTATTATTTTTTTTCTTTAAACCAATTTGTGTGACTTATAAACTAATATATATATCAATAATACATAACATATATCATTACTAAGTCGGTTATTTAGCTTCCTTAATCCCTCTAAAAAAAGTCAACGATGTCTTATATTAAGGACAAGAGGAAGTATAAGATATGGCTATAACACCAAATTTATCTCTTAAAAAAATTTAAATGTATTAACAGGGTTGAAATTTGGCAAGCAAAAAAGCTTAACTAACAAATTAACTAGCTGAAAAATAAGAAGAAACTCATGCATTGGTCTCTCCCCTGTTAGGTTCAATATCACTAATTAAGGAAAAGGTAGGAACGACGTAGAGAGTAGGGCTGAGCATGAAACCTAAAACCCAATGTAATTGGGTCATATTGAGCCCGCCCAAAAAGATTTTATAACGGGTTGGGTTAGAACTCGCTTATTTAAGATTTAAATAGGCGGGCTATGGGCATACCTATAGGCTGCCCATACCCGCCCATTTAGTATAATTCCTTAGTGGGCCACACTTTGATTTTCAGAAGTCACAAAAATCCCATAAACTCCACAACGTAACCTTTCTCGATCGTAGGGCAAACCTCACCACGACTCATTCAACATTCCTGCATCGCCGTTAATTCAACCACAAGATTCTAACGCTGTTTTGTTCATACTTAATGATACCCTTACCATTTTGCCTTTCATTCTCCACCCTCACTTGATGATAAACACTATCCCAAGCTTTTACAGTCTAGCTTGCTCTCGTGATCAGCTAATATGCTCATTTCCCGGCTGTTCCCTCCGCCGTCTGACCATGCCCTCCCTCCTCCTCCTCCTCCTCCTCCTTCATTCCTCTTTCCCTTCCTTCGCCCAGCCCACATGTGCCACTCCATTCTCGGCCCCGCCCGATTCATTATCCCGTATCCGATTCGATAAATCCATGGCCATCGCTTTGGTCATCCTCGTCATCGTCTTCTTCTTCGCCTTGGGCTTTCTCACCCTCTACTCTCGTCAGTGCGCAGACCGACGATTTCGAGGAACCGAAGACGGTTTCCCCATCGGGAACAGCGAGCGCCACCCCGGTTTCCCCATCGGGAACAGCGAGCGCCACCCCCACGGCCTCGACCCCGAAATCATCCGAACCTTCCCCACCTTCGTCTACTCCACCGTCAAGGGCCTTAAAATTGGAAGAAGCGCCCTGGAATGCGCCGTCTGCTTGAACGAGTTTCAAGATCACGAAACTCTGCGTTTCATTCCCAAATGCAGTCACGTGTTCCACCCCGCTTGCATCGACCTCTGGTTATCCTCTCACTCTACCTGCCCTCTTTGTCGGGCCATCCTAATTCCCAGGCCGGATGAAGTCTCCTCCGTCGCAATTCAGATGCCCGACTCTCCTGCAGAATCCGATCACCAACAGAACGCCGGCGATATCATCCAACAAGATCAACAAGTAGGTGAGTCATTATCCCCCAAGAACAGAGACATTTTCCGTCGGAATTCTTCGCCGAGGTCAGGGAGTTCGAGCTTGTTTCCACGATCACACTCGACGGGACACTCGCTTGTTTCGGCAGCGGAGGATCAGGAGAGATTCACTCTGAGATTGCCGGAGGAGGTGAGGAAGGGGCTTCTTAGTCCGGAATTCGAGAGAATAAGTAGTGAGAGGAGTGGTTACAGGACGAGAAGCATGGGGAGTGGAGTTGGGCGGTTCGAGCGGTTCAGGAGACCGGAGGGGCGGTCCAACTGGTGGCGTTTCATCCATAGGAATAATGCTTCGTCCAGGGAGAGCAGCACGAAGCCACATGCGAGCATGCAAACCTTAGAAGAAAGATCGACGGATCGGTTATGCGCTGAGCCAAGTGAGGATTAGACGCATCGCTAGCTTGCTTACATTATTCACTTCATACTCTGCCCTCATCAACTTTGAGTTCATAACTTTTTTTTTTTCCGTTTCAAGTTTATTTTACCTTTGAACTTTGAAAGTGTAGGGAAGACAACCGGCATGCATGTGGGATTGTTTTGAACACTACAAATAAAATATAAAACATAACAGGATATCAAAATTTAGATGTTTGTACTGTACATTCCTGCTCCGTTCTTTCATATTTCTTTTATTTCAGCCTAGCTATATGCATCGCCGATTTTAATTCGGGAGTTGCTTATAATTCTTTTGCCACGTCCCAAGTTGAACTCGTTGATTGTGCTCTTGCTAAATGGGTTGCCTGCTTGTATCTTTCGTTGACTTACATGCCTAATCTTAAATCTGTAAGAATGATACACGAATTGTTTGTAAAAGCACTAGTAGAAAAAGCGCTTTAAGACGCCTCATTTACTGCAGTATCAAGCTCCCGTCTTAAAAGTATGACCGGTGGTAGTTTCGTAAATATAAAAAACTTTTTAGACCGGATTATAAAGGATCCAGTCTAAAAAATATGACCGGTGACACTTTCGTAAATATATAGAACACTTTTAAGACCGGATTATAAAAGATCCGGTCTTACAAGTATGACCGGTAGCAATTTCGTAAATATTTTGAGAAGACGCCGATCAGAGATTCCTTCGCTTAATTGGAATTATATACAAATGCTAATAAGTAAATAATCTTTCGACTTAGTAGCTTCCTATAATCTAGGGATTACAATCGAAATATAATTACGAAATTCAAAAACAATAATCTGCTAACTTAATTCCTAAAATCTCTAACAACTTAATTAAGATAATTGTATAATATAACTGGGACTACAATCGGAATATAATTACGTAAAATTCAAAAAATCATAATCTGCAAACTTAATTCCCAAAATCTCTAACAACTTAATTAAGATAATTGCATAATATAATCGTATATGCTAACTAATTAAATCAACTTCCAACAAATATATAGAACACTTTTAAGACCGGATTATAAAAGATTTGGTCTTAAAAGTATGATTTATGCCAATTTACAATTTCGTAGAATATATAGAACACTTTTTAGACCATATTATAAAATATCCGATCTTAAAAGTATGAACGGTGATAATTTCGTAAATATATAGAATACTTTTAAGACCGGATTATAAAAGATCCGATCTTAAAAGTATGACCGGTGGCAATTTCGTAAATATTTTGAGAAGACGCCGATCAGAGATTCCTTCGCTTAATTGGAATTATATACAAATGCAAATCAGTAAATAATCTTCTGACCTAGGCAATTCCTATAATCGGGATTACAATCGTAAATATAATTACTAAATTCAAAAAACCATAATCTCGCTAACTTAATTCCTAAAATCTCTCTAACAACTCAATTAAGATAATTGTATAGTATAATCTGGGGATTACAATCAGGAATATAATTACGAAATTCAAAAAATCATAATCTGCAAACATAATTCCTAAAATCTCTCTAACAACTTAATTAAGATAATTGCATAATATAATCGTATATGCTAACTAATTAAATCAACTTCCAACAAATATATAGAACACTTTTAAGACCGGATTATAAAAGATTTGGTCTTAAAAGTATGACCTGGCCAATTTCAGAATATATAGAACACTTTTAAGACCATATTATAAAATATCCGATCTTAAAAGTATGAACGGTGGCAATTTCATAAATATATAAAATACTTTTAAGACCGGATTATAAAAGATCCGGTCTTAAAAGTATGACCGTGGCAATTTCGTAAATATTTTGAGAAGACGCCGATCGAGATTCCTTCGCTTAATTAGAATTATATACAAATGCTAATCAATTAAATAATCTTTCGACCTAGGCAATTCCTATAATCGGATTACAATCAAATATAATTACGAAATTCAAAAAACCATAACTGCTAACTTAATTCCTAAAATCTCTCTAACAACTTAATTAAGATAATTGTATAGTATAACTGGGATTACAATCAGGAATATAATTACGAAATTCAAAAATCATAATCTGCAAACTTAATTCCTAAAATCTCTAACAACTTAATTAAGATAATTGCATAATATAATCGTATATGCTAACTAATTAAATCAACTTCCAACAAATATATAGAACACTTTTAAGACCGGATTATAAAAGATTTGGTCTTAAAAATATGACCGTGGCAATTTCAGTAAATATATAGAACACTTTTTAGACTATATTATAAAATATCCGGTCTTAAAAAGTATATTCACCCAAAATAAAAGTTATTGTCAAATGAAATCAAGAAGTGAACTAAACTAACGACCAAAAAAAATTCCAAGTGCCAACTTAATATGTAAGTTGTTTTTTTCCTTTAAAAAAAAAAAAATTAATTAATTTTTTTATGTTGGGACAAAAAATGCTACTTTAATTTTGCATTCTTGTCGATCGTCTTACCCGTTGACTATCACTTGACAAGAGTTAATTGGCATTGCTTTTTTATTATTCTTTCAGTGGTCTAAAAAGTAAAAAATATTACTATGCCTTGCTTTCTTCAGCTTTTTAGTTTTTATACCAGCGTCCTATACTTAGTATCTTTTTGTTTTGAATAATAAAAAAGATGTGCTTTAATTAAAAATCAACAAACTTTTTTGCCCGCTTTAAAAATCAACAATATAACTAAACTAATTACATCGTATACTTGTCAATTACAAAGACAAAAAGAACAATTCCAACTGAGCAACATAATGTTTAAGTTGTTTCTAATTTTCAAACGAGAATGTAATTTATTACCACCTCCGGGTCTTAAATATAAGACCAGATTGATTTTTTTGAAAGACTAAGAAAACTAAATAAATTATTAAGCTTGTTTGGCAAATTTCAAAACCTAAGTTTTGAAAACAAAACCTTAGTTTTGGCAAAAGTTTGCCAAAGACCCCTAAAAATGTTCAGAAGCTATTTTGCGAGTCAAATCTAGGTTATGGGGTCAAAAACTAGGTTTGAGAAAAAGCCATTTTTTTTCATATCGTTTTCTCTTCTCGCTATCATTAGTATTTTTTTAGTATTAGTAAATATCCTTAAGTATTTTTTTTTAGTTCCGTCTTGTTTTCAAGATCGTAAGTTAGAAATATTTGTCTAAGATTCTAAAACAAATTTTTCAGATCATGAGAAGTATTTTTTAGTATCGGTCAATATACTTAAATATCTTTTTAATATCTCATAGTATCTCGAAATATTTTTTCAAGATAAGTCATTACTTTGAAATAATTTTTCAACATTCTAAAATAAATTTTCAAGATCATGAAGTATTTTTTTCGGTGAATATCCTTTAATGTCTTCTAGTCCCGTTAGTACCGAAATATCTTTTCACGACCCGAAAATAAATTTTTAAGATAATGAAGTACTTTTCAAGACGCTTTAAGTATCTTTTTAGTTCCTCGCCGTCAAGATTCTAAAATATTTTTTCAAGATCACGTTGTTAAATTTTCAAGATTATAAAGTTTTTTTTCGTACTAGTCTATACCTTTAAGTATCTTTTTTGTCCTCATCGGCACTTGAAATATTTTTTCAAAATTTTAAAATAAATTTTAAAGATCATGAAATATTTTTTCAAGATTTAATTTGTACTCTTAAGTATCTTTTAAGCTCCTGTCATACCTTGAAATATTTTTTTAAGATCGGTCAAGAACCTAAAATATTTTTTCATGATTCTAAAATAAATTTTTAAGATCATGAAGTATTTTTTAGTGTCAGGTTTGTACCTTGAAGTATTTTAATTTTGTACACAAATTTTTTTGTAATGATTATGAATTTAATGTTAAAAATATTTAAAATACAACCTTATCCTCTATATGCAATTATACCAAAAGCTAATATCTTTTTTGGTAAATTCAACCCCAAAAAAGCGGTCCTAATAACAATATTCAAACATTATCATTTTCCCACAATTACTTTTTTCAATAATCCATTCTAAAAAGGTCATTTTACTTTGTATATCCTAAAAGCTAAATCCAAATGGGCCCTTAATCATATACTACCTCATCTCCTAATTATAGAATCAAGTTTGTAGGAACTACAAATTTGGTCCTATAATTAGGACCCGAGGGAGTAATATGTCGCAGATCTTCAAATTATATATTAGTTCATTAGTCAAACTAATTAGTTTAGAAAAAAATATAAATATAAATAGTCTAAAATAATTTAATTAGTTTTCTTAATTTTTTGTAAAAAGTCAACTTAATTTTATAATTAAAATGGGACGGGTATCATGTCGTGACTTCCCAAGATTTATCTTTTGTTTTTTTTGTCGAAAACTTTCCAACATTAATCACGTCAGATACTTTGACTTCCGCATATCATTGGATCGTAGCCCAATGAAACTGAGTCCAAATAAAGCAAACTCGTATCCGTGGGCTCAGTATTTGGGCTTCTGTTTGGACTGCTCTTTTCCTTCAACAATCAACCATCTCAACTTGGCGTTGGATCTAACGAAAAAATCTAATGTTCACACGTAACAAATTAATATTTGAATTGGGGACCAGCACTCCTTGTAGTGTAATAGTATTGGGATGTGTATCCCCTTAGCCCTAGTTCGATTCCCTCCTCCTCGCTCAGTATCAAAAAAATATATATATATTTGAATTGGGGGAGATGTTCATATTTAATATCCGACCGTATTTTAAATATGATTATCTCCAATACGGGATGCACCATTAGAAAAAAGGGTAAAGGCAAGCTTATTTCAAAGACCACGAAGTTTGCCTCCAGGAGCGAAAGACCACGAAGTTTTTTTTGGAGCGCCCAAAGACCACGGTTACGTTTTTTGAGCGTCCAGCCTTGGCGGTTAGTTGACCGTCAGTTTGGACCGTTAACGCGACGTGACGCGACGATGAATCGACACATCGACGTGGTCTTGACACGTGGACTGACATGCGACGTGGAATAAAAAAATTCAAAAAATAAAATAATTATGAAAAATTTTTAAAAAAATTAAAAAAATTTTTAAAAAATTACGAAAAAAATAAAAAAAATTAGAAAAAAAAATCGAAAAAATTAGAATAATTAAGAAAAAAATTAGAAAAAATTCAAAAAACTTAGGAAAAAAAATTCAAAAACTTAGAAATAATTAAAATAATTAGAAAAAAATTAAAATAACTAGAAAAAAATTCAAAAAATAGGAAAAAAGTTTTAAAAATTAGAAAAAAAATTCAAAAAATTAGGAAAATCCCCTTATATAAATTTTGTACCTCAACTACCTTATTGATTTCATATAATCCCTCATTTATATCAATAGGCATCTTTTAGCAAAAAAGTGACAAAAATTAGAATGTTGTATTATAATTAGGATCAAAACAAACTCTCAAATGTTGTCTTATAATTAGGACCGGAGGGAGTATATAATAAATTGTCATTATCATTTCCCCAAATGAGAGAGACAGGTTCATGCCGCAAGAACATAATTTTTTTTTGCCAGTTTTTTCCTAAAAGATGCCTATTGATATAAATGAGGCATTATGTGAAATCAATAAGGTAGTTGAGGTACAAAATTTATATAAGGGCATTTTCCTAATTTTTTGATTTTTTTTTCTAATTTTTAAAATTTTTTCCTATTTTTTGAATTTTTTTCTAGTTATTTTAATTTTTTTTCTAATTATTTTAATTATTTCTAAGTTTTTGAATTTTTTTCCTAATTTTTTGCATTTTTTCCTAACTTTTTGAATTTTTTCTAATTTTTGTAATTTTTTTCGTAATTTTTAAATTTTTTTCTAATTATTTTAAAAAATTTCATAATTATTTTATTTTTGAATTTTTTTATTCCACGCGCCGCCACGTCAAGCATGTCGTCCACGTGTCGCCGCCACATCAGCACCATGTCGTGTGTCGGGCGCCACATCGTCCACGTCGCGTTAATCGGCCAACTAACGGTCATGGCACGGACGCTCCAAAAACGTAACTCGTGGTCGGGACGCTCCAAAAAAACTTCGTAGTCGGGCGCTCCTGAAAGAACTCGTGGTCTTGAGCGCACCTTTACCCTAGAAAAAATAAAATAAAACAACCGTATTTTGCTTGAGCTTTCTACTATGTGAATTTGATTCACCCCATGGGTCGATTAGAGCGGTAAAACGGGCTGTGCCCATCGGGCGCCGTTAAGCCCCGGCCCTTTGGGGCCGGGTTAGAAAAATGGACGAGATATTTGAAATTAGCCTTGGAGGGCCGGCTCGATAGGCCTCGGCTTAAACGGCCACCCGGAGGGAATCGGGCCCCTCATGCGCCCTTTTCACCGTAGCTTTTTTTTTTTTTTTTTTTTAACTTTATTAATTTATATATTTTTTGTATTTGTTATAGAGTTATTTATCCATTTAACTACAAATACATAATAACTATACTCTAATTTTATGATTTAATTTATTATTTGTTGCAAATAAAGATTATGGATGTGTTCATGATGCGGAGAAGAATTTCATGATATTCTTACTCATGAGTCGAGGCTACTACTCAAAGTGAAGAACAATCAAATGTCGTTAAAATTGATGATAGTGACGAAGATGACGACAATAATAGTCATCGCACTAATGTCATTTTAGTGATACGCTTTTTATGTTTTATGTAAGTTATTTGTGAACATAGTTTCTTTTGATTATGAATTAGTGACCGTCTTTATTTATTGGATGATTCGTGTTGTAATTTACTAATTATATTTTTTTTTAAAAGAATGGAGGAAAAATAGTTAAAATTTGGAATAGTAATTTCCGCCGGCCCTGGCCCTGGTACTCTCGAGTCGGGCTTTGAAAAATAGGTGTTTTTCTTACTTGGTCCTCGAAGGGTCACCGATTGCCTTTTCTAGGTGATACTGATAAGTAACGGGACATACAATAAATAGCGTGGTACATCGAGCATGGTGAATAATAAAATCCTGCTTGGATCGTATCCGACTTTGATTCTGTCAAAATCACCGGGTCTCCTTGTTTGCCTTTTTTGTCAATGAAAAAATTGACACCTACAACATTCTTATCTTTATTCTTAAATAGTATATATTGCTCGGCAGTCGGCACATTAATTACTCAATAATAGTAGCTTTATAATAGAACCTTACGTTGAAACAATGAGAATGGGTTTTGTTCCGTCATTTTAAAGAGAAATTTTCAAATTCAAAAACAACAAAAAATAAACAAGTATTTTTATTTTCTCATTGAAATTAAAGTCGTCATTTATCGAGAGACGTGGGAGCATTTTTTCGGGGAAAAAGGTAAGAAATCATTTCAATGAAAGGTGAAGCCGTGGGAAAAAAATGCTTAAATGGTCAAGAAGAAAATTCCGTTGCTTACCCGCGTTAACAACAGAAGGTAAACACGCGGCAGAGCTCATTATTCATTACAATTATTGGTATGATTAGACAAATGGAGTTGCCTTTTCACTTTTCAGCAGCCGTGACTGAGTGCGCCGATCTGGGTACCTAACTCTCTTTTTGTACCAATAAAATACAGAGCCTCCTGGGTCTCACTTCCCACCCCCATATTATTTTGCCCAGTCTTCATCTTCATCTCCTTCGCTTTCTTTTCCCCATGGCGCAGAAAAAGAGGCTCAGAAATTTCATTTACATTCTCAAAGAAAAAGCCTCAGTTTTCGCAGCATCCCTATCCCTCCCATGCCACGTGTCTGCTGTTCGCGTCTCCATCCTCCGCGCCACCACCCACAGCCTCTCCACTCCTCCTTCGGAGGCGCGAATCCTCGCCGTCATCACCATTGCCTCCAACGGCTCCCACCTTCTACCGCCTGCCTGCATCAACGCTCTCATATGCCGACTTCACCGCACAACCAGCGCCACGGTGGCCCTCAAATGCCTCTTCACACTACACAACCTCATCGTACGGGGACCTCTCACTCTCAAGGACCACCTCGCTTGTTACCCTTCCTACAAAGGCCGGAATATCCTCAACCTCTCCTCCTTTCGCGACGACTCCGACGTCGAATCATTGGAATTGTCGTCTTGGGTTCGATGGTACGCTGGTGTTTTAGAACAGAGTCTATCGGTCTCGAGAGTCTTGGGTTACTACTTGAGCTCGTCTTCGAATTCCAAGAAAAACACGCATGATAGGAAGACTTTGGGGCTGTCGAATTCGGAATTGTTTCGTAAAGTAGAAGTTCTTGTGGGTTTTGTAGAGCAGATAAGTCGAGTGCCAGAGTCATTACAGCTCCAGAGGAACGATTTGGTTTATGAAATTGTGAGATTAGTGGGTGAAGATTATAGAATTGTTCAATATGAGATTTTCTTGAGAGTAGAAGAACTTCGGGACAGAGTGGAGGATTTGGAGGTGGACGAGATGGCAGAGTTAGTGCGTGATTGTACAAGATTGGAGAATAGCAAGGAAGGATTGGTGCTCTTGTTTGTGAACAGGAAAAAAAACGACGGTTTCTGGGAGTTGATTGAGCAGACAAAGACGGAGGCGGCGACGAAGAAGGAGGAGAGAGAAGGTCGGTGGCTGACGGTGAAGACGAGCAGGAGAGGCGAGCCGAGCGAGTTGACTCGGTCTAACAACCCGTTTCTGGAAAAAGGGCAATTGATTCGGGTTCCTGTGACCCGGTTGCCTCAAATGGTTCCAACGGTCGGATGATAACGGTATTCTTCAGACTTCAGTATCCCGAAGGTATATGTCCCTTTTAGTCTCTTCACTTTTTGGGTGGGCCTCAAAAAGAAGTTGCTTTTAAACTTTTTTTTGGGGTTAGTGGGTGGCTTCTTGATTGCTTTGTGTAAATAGTGGTTAAAAAAAATTTCACCTCAGTTTTCGATCCTTAATACTTAATACATGTAATGATAGAATAGGATATGATTTTTTTATTTTTATTTTCATGCCGGGAAATGGTGTAAGGTACAATAAAGCTTTCCCAAATGGCTATAGCAGGGAAAAGAGGAAGGATTTTTTATTTTTTATTGGTTATTAATGGTTACAAGTTTTGACATTGTTTTTGTATTGAAATATTCAAAAGCTTTCGATTATCTGTGATTGATTAGTGATTAGCCACTAGCACCATTACAAGTGTTTTAAGCTCTGACTTTGCACCTGAGATATTCAAATTAGAGCGACGGCACATAATATTGAATGAAATGGAGATTTGACCCCAAGAAAGGGAGAAAAATAAAAGAATGAAATGGTAATGAGACTTTTTGAGTTGAGTTATATAAACCATTGAAAAAATTCAACAAATAATCGGATATAGCAGTATATTGTATGTAGTCCTTGAGTAGTTCACGGCACGTCATAAATCTTGCTATCATGAATTCTATTAGTTGCGGCTCCAATGACATAATCTGGAAATTAATAATGAACAACAACATAATGAAAAGCAATCCGCATTACGAAACAAAAAAACCCCACTCACATATTATAAGTTAAATCAAACACCCCAGAAGCCGAATGAACAAACAATGCTGAAGGAATGAGCATGGCGTTAAAACGAGGCCTCTAGATCACTGTGTTTCTGCTGTGGCCTTTCAAGACCACTATGTTTCTGCTGTGGCCTTAAAGTTGTTTTGATGATTCTGAAAAGTGGAAGCATTTAGCCAGTTTCACAATTCATAAACGGCATCTTTTGCGAATGCACAATTTTACCGGAAACTGAATAGTCGGTTCTATCAACAAATTTGTAACGAGTTCTAATGAGATAGGTTTCTTTGAAAGAGGGGTTTTATAAGGTCTTGAGTTCCCCAACTCTAATGACTAGCTTTTAGGATGTTGTTCTCCAAAGAACTTGTGCCCATTATAGTATTGTTTTTATTGAAAGAGGGCTACTAGTAACATCACTTTATCATATTTACTATAAAAGTGCTATTGTAATGTTCACAAGTTTTTGGGAGAATAACATTTCAAAAGCTGGTTGTTATAGTTGAGGAATCCAAGATCTTATAAAGCCACTCTTTCAAAGAAACATACCTTATAAAAATAGGACTGGCCAACTCTTGCATTTTATTTTCTACTCATGGCTTGCAACATCATCTTTATCATGTTTACTATAAAAGCTCCACGTTTATAAGCATGATATTCATGAAAAGTCCACCACGAATCATAGTAGTAACGATATGCTTATATCAAGATGCTTGTAGTTGTAGAAAGACATAATACTGTAGAAGCTTTTAAAAATAGTCAAACTTAATAAATCAACAAATCAAATTAGGGATAAGGGTCTTATTTGCCTGAGAAGTTTTCACTTTCGAAAACACTTTCGGACACGGAAGTTCTTTTTGGAGCAAAAATGCCCGGAAGTTTAAGAACATAGCAATCTTGTCACTCCGTTAATCTTGATGTTAAATTGTTACTCCAATTTGTAAACTTTCGGACAAAATTTGCGCATTTTGTTGACTTAGGGCATTTTTGCTCCCCAAAAAACTTACAGGTCTTGAGTCTTCCGACCCTTATCCCATCAAATTATCAATAGTTGAAACCACAATACATCATTGTATGTGTGTATATTTTAATATAATTAGACTAACTATGTATCCTCTTCATATTCACTCACTGCAGTACAACAATTTGATCTTCTTCTTCAAGGAGTTCAATATGATCAAAATATGCCTAATATACACAAAGAAAAGAGTTTCTACTTGAACATGCCAATCCCACTATAAGATACTGTTGATTTCAAGGACCAACTTTGTCACCGTGCTCTTCTCTGCACCCCCATTAATGAGGTTACATGCATTCATTGAATCATTTAGCAATCTGAGTTCTTTTAACTCTTGATGTCTCATGCATGCTTCAACCTATGAATATGGATGTTCTATATAAGAGTTGCGAATAGAAGAAAATCTGAATCAACTCCATAGATATTTCTGAGTCTGGAAAGAAAAAGGAATCACTCTTTCAAAATAAAATCATAAAATCATTATCATTAGAATATATGTTGTTAAAAAATGGAATCACTATTTATGGGGATGTAATATCATTGATGGAGAAATAATTTTCACAGCTTATATTCCCTTTTGTGTAAATTATGAAATAAAGGAAATTAGGGAATTTAACAATTATCAAATCATTTTTAAATATGATTGATGGCGCAATCCAAGATGAGGAATAAAGTTGATTGATATCAATTTAAATTTACTTTATTACCCTATCTTCAAAATAGGGTAACCGTTTATTTTATTTTTTGGATTAATGTTGCTCCCATTTGAATATTTGATGCATTTTGGAGTCCACGTGTAAAATTCTAGAATATGTTTTCCCTTGAAGATTAAATTAATAATATAAAATTAACTGTTAAACAAATATGAAGTTAACTGTTAAGTCCGAATTTGCTCACATTAATATAATTATTGCAATAATTACCTAATAAACTTATATTGTCCATTGTCTAGTGTATAAACAATGGGTACAAGATTCTCCAAGGTCCCATTTTGAAGATAGAGTTATCTCCGGTGACACCAAAACTACGTTGTTTTAGATTAATGAAGAGTGTTTCTATAATTTTATTTATTTTTTAATCATATAAATTTTACCGAAACACCTTTCATTAATTCACCTAAAATTACTAACAAACCCTTCATTAATTCAAAACGGCGTAGTTTTGCGATTCTTGGAGATAACTCTATCTCCAATGACTGGAGAAATATTTTTCCCATAAACAAAACTCGTCATTTTTAGTTTGTAGTTTTATTTCCGATGTATCAAAAGGAAATAAAAAGTTAAAAACAACGTACCCAAAAAAAGAAATAAAACTGGCCAAAAAAGGAAATAAAAACGAAACTAGTACGATCCTAAGGATAAGAACGATATAAAATCAATTACATAATTGGATTCTTTTTGGTAGATTGAGTAATTGTTTAAATCATTTTAAATAATCATTATTATCTATCCATAATCATCAATCAATAACATCAATTAACAAATGTCATTCTGTAATTATATATATCTATATCGAAGTAAAGTAATGCTCTATTTAAATTTTAACAATTTTTAAGAACAAAGTTGATTCGTATCAATTTGAATTTACTTTGTCATCCAATTTGTTCCTAACTTGTGAATAGAGTTGCTGATGCTCTTGCTAAGATGGACATTTTCAATTCTGGTTTTCATGACATAATGTATGCCCTATGTATTTAAGGACTTGGGTTGCACAAGAGTACTTGAGATTTATTTCCCTTTATGTGTAATTTTCCTCTTTGTAATACTGGTTTCTAGCCATCATATTTATCAGGAAAAAAAAAAGGAGATCAATTTGACAGGTACTAATTACATGTTAATATGATTGTGCAGTGATTAATTACATGACGATTACCCAATCAGTTTTGAAGTTAAACAGGTTATTAAGTGAGTATTACAAGATTTCAAATGTAAAGTTGATTTATCTTTTTTTGTTCAGAACGATACTTGTATTACTGAATATAAAGTCCAACAATACACCACAATAGACATACAAACAACCCTACCAGTACATAAACCAGAAACAAAGAAACAACAACGTACAAATTCAAACTACATCAGAACATCCATAAACTCCTGCCGAAGCACTAGAAGGACTAGGAACAGCTCCATCAAAATTTATGTCTTGAGAATCCAAGGCTAGAATGGACATCAAGGAGGGTGATGGTTTGAAAACCCACCTGACCGGGCTCACCTCCTTATAAGCAATATCTGCCAATAGATCAGCAGCTCTGTTTCCCTTTCTAGGAGAAAAGGATAAAATAAACCCAACCTTGTTTGCAAAGAGACAGATAATATCATGGAGGATGCTTCTACTCCTCCAGTCACATAGCACAAAAGTTTTGGCATTCACAAAATTCACTAGATTCAGACAATCAGATTCAAAATTAACCTTGTCATAGCCCAAATCAACAGCTAACATGAGGGCTTTCTTGAGAGCTAGAGCCTCAGACATAGATGCAGATATGGACTTGATTTTATCAATGAACCCCCACTTGAAAGTCCCAAAATGATCCCGGCAAATGACACTAATTCCAGCTGCCTCCTTACCTGATACAAAGGCACCGTCAATGTTGAATTTCAGCCACCCCTCATCTGGAGGTTTCCATCTAGGCCCGCTAACCGACGGGTTGAGATCATTAGGAAGGGATTGCGCCTTCTCCCAATTATCCCAAAATTCTGTGTTGCTCCTGGTAGCTGAAAAAAATAACAAAATAAGGGTCCGGTTCAACAGCATTAAAAGCTTTCTCATTTCGTTGTTTCCAAATGAGCCATAACAGCCAACAAATTAAAGAAATGTCTCTGCAAGTAAAAGCTTTTGAGTTACAAATCATCAACCACCATGATTTAAAGTTGGTAACATTAGAATAGCTAAAGCGGGCACCCAAACTACACCCAAACCACACACAACGAGTCCAATAACAGTGAAAAAATAAATGTTCAATGGATTCATCAGCATTTTCACAAACTGGACAGAGGTTATTCCAGGCATGTTTCCTCCTAACTAAGGCACTATTAGTTGCAACTGCATTACTAAGGATGTGCCATAGAAATTGCTGCACCCTAGGTATAGTTTTGATGCTCCAGATGGACTTCCAGCAGGAGGAAGGAATAACAACCGACGGTCTAGCCTGCTGGTTTGGCACCAAAATCCTTTCCCTCTCAGAATGATACCCTTCCTTGACTCTATAGTCTCCATGGGCTGATTTAGTCCATACCAGTTTGTCACTTATCCCATTCTCAGGAATTTTAATTGTAAGGATAGCATTAATGGCCTCTGGAGTAATCAGATCTGCAATAGGGTCAAGGGATCACCTCCCCTTCACTATCAGATCATTCACTCTTCCATCTGTAACAAAAGGATTATCGTTGTTCTGTGGCTTCTCAGGAAGAGTAATCCCAGGAATCCACCTGTCTTCCCATATTCGGATTGATTGCCCCGTTCCTAAGTCCCACTTTAAGTCTTGTTTCAAAAAATTCTTGCTAATTACCAGACTTGTCCAGCACCAAGATGCCTTGTGACCCTTGGTTGCATCAACAAATTCAGCCTCCGGGAAGTATACACTTTTAATGACCTTGGCCCAAAGATCATCCGGACGGGTAATAAGTCTCCAAGTCGTTTTCGCTAAGAAGGCGTCATTCATGATGGCCAAATCGCGGAATCCCATACCTCCTTGAACCTTTGCAGCTGTAAGCGACCCCCAAGCCCTCCAATGAATCCGACCACCAAAAGCATTTTCCCCCCACCAGAAATTAGCAACTAACCCATGAATTTCCTTACACGTTTGGAGCGGGAATTTGAAGCAGTTCATAGGGTACAAAGGGATGGCCTAGATGACGGCTTTAATGAGAACTTCCCTACCCGCCGGAGACAAAAAATTGTGTCCCCAACTTTGAAGTTTATTTGAGACACGCTCACGAATATAGGCAAGTGCTTGTTGCTTTGTCTTCCCCCATATGCTTGATATGCCTAGGTACTTTCCGGGGTCATCAGAAATGGGTATTTGCAGCAAACCTCCTACCTCCCTTTGCACTTCATCCGGAGTGTTGGCTGAGAAAAAAATGCTGGATTTATCCAGGTTTAGGGCCTGACCAGAAGCCTCACAATATTGCCTCAGAATCCTTGCCAATTGTTCACAGTTATAACGGCTAGCGCTCATGTAGACAAGCGCATCATCCGCAAAAAAACTATGCGTTAAGACCGGGCAGCTCAGACTTAATTTTATTCCGGTGAGGACCCCCATTTCTTGGCTCTTGGTAATCATTAAGGATAGAACTACCACAACAAGAATGAACAGGTATGGGGATAAGGGATCCCCTTGGCTGAGACCCCTACTAGGGGAGAAGGAGTTCACATTAGCTCCAGATAGGCAGATATTCAAGTGAATAGACCTCACACACTTCATAACCAAGCTAACCCACTCCGAAGCAAAGCCAAACCGAAGTAACACTTGCTCAAGGAACGCCCATTCAACTCTATCGTATGCCTTACTCATATCCATCTTCAAGGCAAATTCATACTTCTTACTTTTCTTCTTCCTTCTCAAATAGTGATAGACTTCGTGGGCGATAATGATGTTATCTTGAATGCACCGCCCCGGGACAAACGCTCCTTGATTAGTAGAGACACACGTGTCAAGGAGAGGTCGCAACCTATTGGCCATCAGCTTTGATATAATTTTGTATGAAAAATTACAAAGGCCGATAGGACGGAATTGAGAGACGTGTTCCAGCTTCTGAACTTTTGGTATGAGGACTAGATTGGTCTCATTAATTTGATCCAACTCAGATTTTCCAGCAAAGAATTCCCACACCATTTTACAAATAGACTCCCCCACCTCCGGCCAAGCATGGTGGTAAAAGGTACCGAGAACCGTCGGGCCGGAGCCTTAGAGCTTCCAAGACTAAAGGCCGCTGCCTTTATTTCCTCTCTGGTAACCGGTCTGAGTAATTGCTGGTTCATGTCCTCCGTCACTTTTGGATCCACAAAACAGAGGGCCGGTTCCATATGGTCTGGGGAAGAAGATGCAAATAAGAGATGAAAGAAGCTGGCTATATTATTCTCCACATCTTTCTGGTTTGTAAGCCACTGCCCTGAATCATCCTTGATGCGTCAATACTGTTTCTACGTCTTCTCTGGATTGTTGATAAGTGGAAGAAACGTGAGTTACGGTCTCCCGCCAACAACCAGTTCACTCGGGACCTTTGCCACCAGAATTTCTCCTCCAGTTCTAAGTGTTTCTCAATATCCGTCTTCACATTGCAGATCTCCCTAGAGGTTGCCCCAGATACATTGCCACAATTTAAGGCCTCCAGCTGCCTTTTCAGCCTATCTAGAATTAAGACATTGTTCGGGAATTCGACCTTGCTCCACTTCTCTAGTTCTGCCTGACACTCCTTAAGTTTACTCTTGAAGTTATCAATATCAGTTGAAGGATTAACCATTGGACGCAACCAGTTGTTACCCACAACCTGGTGAAAATTTTCATGCTGGGCCCAACCTTCTTCAAAACGAAAGGTTCTTTTTCTTTTAATTTTCTCAGGTTGGCACTGCACAAACAGCAAATGGTGGTCTGACCCGGCTGGAGTTACATGAGAAACTTGTAGATTGGGGCATAAATCCCGGAGATGATAGTTCCCCAACGCCCTATCGATTCTCTCCCAAATCCTATCAGGTTCATCCCTGTTGTTGCACCACGTAAATCTGTACCCCGAGAAACCCAAGTCCTCCAAATCACATCCAGCCACAAAACACTTGAAGTTAAGAATGTTTCTCCATGCCCTTGGTTTACCTCCCATTTTCTCTGACTGAGACATGATGTCATTGAAGTCACCTAAGCATAGCCAAGGTTCAGAAATATTTTGGCCTATCCTGGTGATTTCCTTCCAACACTTCAATCTGATATCCTCATCCGGGGGGGCCATAAATAAAAGAGATGTATTTTGGAGAAATCAAATCATTTGTATCAACACGGGTATGAATTAAATGAGGAGAAGAATAAAGTATACTAACCTTAATCTGATTTGACCACCAGAGGGCAAGACCACCCCCTTTCCCAATCGGATTCACAAGCCATCCTTCCACGAATCCACATCGTCTTTGAATCTTCCTAACATACGCTGCCTTCTGCTTAGTCTCCGACAAAAACACCATCAGGGGTTGTTTACGGCAGCATTCTACCTTCAAATTCCTGGCTGTCAAGGCAACCCCCAGCCCTTGACAGTTCTAGGCGAGTATATTCATGGCGCACCGGTGGTTGGTCCCTCCCAACCACCGGCCTTAGGCAAAACAGCAGGAGAGAGTGCCTCAGTAATTTCAGAGCCTTCTGCCACCCCAGAAAACCAGCTTGGTGGAAAATCAATCTCTGGTTCCAGCGAAAGCTCCATGGCTGGGGGCTTATTTGCATGAGACCATTTCTGAGCAAGGATTTAACAGAACGATGGCTTCTCCGATGAACCCGAGGTGTCGCGACTTCAGCAGGATGAAGATTGGGGATAATTAGTGGGGAGTCAAAGCTGAGCCTACGGTACCGTTTGAAGTTTGATGGGCCCAGCTCTTCCTCAGACTGCCGTTTGAGGTTAATTCCACGAAGAGATAGGGACATCTTAGAAATTGGGGAGAGCCCAAGTTGGGGGGGGATCGGGTTATTTTTTGGATCAACTTCTGCAAGAAATTCCAACAAATATTCGGGCTTCTGATCCAGCACGGTACCGCTCCCCCCTTCAGATCCCTGTGGCACTAATTCTGAAATTACACTCGATATAGGGCCCAAAAAATCCTTATCGGACCGAGGCCCAACCCAAGAATGAGTCCCCACCCTTTGACCACATGCACCAGTTATCCCTTCTCTACTCCTTATCTCACCGCAAGCCTCCCATGGGTCCTCCCCTTCACTCATAATAAATGCAGCGCTCTTATCAATGCTATCAGAAGTATGGTGAGCCTCACCTGACGCCGAACCTACCCTCTGTACCTCAGATTTCTGACAGCTCACAATCTCCTTCCCCAGATGTTCAGACGTCAGATCCACCTCCAACCTCGGACCCCAATTGTTTACTTCCTCTCCCGCCTTTTCTGACGACCCATTCCGGCGAGTTTGCCGATCCTGCTCAGGCTTTGGCATATATCGTGCTTCAATCCAATCACTTTTGCAGATTACCACTGCTTCATCAATAGTGCGCACGGACGGAGTACTGAGCCAACTACCGAACTCTTGGTTATCACCGTTTCTGGCCTCCAAACTCACTTCCTCTCTATAGGTTCGGTTATCATGCCCCAAGCATCCACATTTGTAGCAGAAATTCTGGAGTCTTTCATACTTCACCGTAATCCAGGCTGGTTCCTTCTGATCCCTAGGTACAAAGAAACCAGAAGTCAAGGGTTCATTTGTGGTGATGAGGGACCTGACACGCACATATCCGCGACTGAGTTTCCCTTCCATGATAGGCTTTTCATACAAAACCGTGTCTCCGACTGTGTCCCGCAGTTTCCTTGCATTATCCTCATTGAAAGTTTCCAAAGGGAATCCATGGAATTAGATCCAGAAAGGAGTAATGCTAAAGTTCACGTCACTTAACACCATACAATCCTCCCATACTTGAAGGCTTAACAGGTGACCGAGAATCGACCATGCCTTCCTTTTAAGACATTGGCGAAGTCCTTTTCAGCCTTGAATCGGAATAAGAAGATTAGTTGCTTTCGATCCAGTTCATGCACTTCTAAATCCTCAATTATTTGCCATCCTTTTTTATCATTGATATAACAGTAGGAATATTTAGGTTCTTATTAGTCAGAATTTTGCCAACTAGAGTATTCCCCTGACTGACTTCCTTTCGATCAATTGAGAGCACCACCTACTTACTCCGACTGGGGCGACTACCCTGACCAACCTCCATACTACCGCAATCCACCAACAACCCAACGCACCCACTCCAACAAAGCTCTTAGGAAGGGAAAGAGCTAGAACAGGAAGACAGCAACCTCCGTCCAAAGACGTCGGACAAAGTGGGATACTCAAACCTGCCGACCCTCACAGAGAAGAGAGAACGCTCTCAGAAGAGAGAGAAAATGAGGCTATGTAAAGTTGATTTATCGATGATTGATATTCACTCTGTAAACTGTTATATTTTGGGTTAATTATTCAAAATTGCATATTTATTGATTATTTGGTTCACATTATCCATGTTATTTTAGTGAGTTAAATAGACAAAAAAACGTGCCAAACACCTGATTTTGAATATTTATTGATAATTTGGTTCTCATTCTCCATGTTATTTTAGTAAGTGAAATAAAGAAAAAACGTGCCAAACACCTACGTACCAATATTCATGAACTGATACAATAACGTCGCGAGATACAGAAGCTGAAAAATACATATAGCGTGCCAACCTCCATGAAAGTAAAATGATGCTGTTTATGCTGCTCCATGGTCCATGCAATATCTTGACCGTTAAAAATCAAAGCCATTAATGATATACTGCCAGAATCATTGATGATACCCCTTTGGGCGATTTCTACAGTCTTCTGTCAACGGACTCGAATCACTTTTTCTCAATTTAGAATAGAAATCACAAACTGTTATTGAGCGGGAACCGCTTCCTTCTGGATAAGAATCTTGGCTTTGTGTGCCTATAAATGACAAAGTAACCCACACAGCTATTACAGCTAAATATGTTATCCTCCCAGAACTGAAAACATAGTACTTTCCAAATGTTCACAAGCTTTGTTACCTCTTTTTCCCAATCGCATTTCATGGTAATAGCTATCAAAATCAGAGTTTGAACGACTGTTCCACTCAACATTCCAGTCCACATAGCCTGACAGTGAAAAAAAATAGCATAATTAAAAACCAAAAGGAGCTGCGAATAAAGTACAGCCTTCATAATGCAGCAATGATACTGTAGTAACTTCTCGTAACAGTAACAGTACACATACAGTAAGACCCCAAGGTAACAACCAGCCTAAGAGAATCCCAAGAGGGATCCCCACCAGGTAGTAGCTACCGATGTTTACATAAGCCACTAGAGCTTGCCATCCACATCCAACTGCTACTCCTGCAGATCAACACATGCCATCATTTGGTACCACATTATAAATTTATGCTGTGAAAAGTGAAAACACACAAAAACAGATATATTGAATGATGAATTTTAAAGATCAATAGTTTCAGGTCCCAAAAGGAAAACAAGAAAAGAGATTAAAAGTGGAATTTTACGCCGTGAGTGACTGTTGTATGAGTGAGACTCTAGCCTTTTAAATGTTAGGGAACCAGTGAGTGGGTGAATGTGTGTTTTCTGTCATTTCCTTTGTGGTTTTCTGGTTAGATCTACACTCTCATAGAATTATATCATTCTAATCACATTTTCAGTTTGATCAAGTTCCATCAAAAGCGAATCAATCTGATTTCTCACCTGAAAGAACAGGCTGCAAGCAGTTTAGAAGAATTGTAGAAGCCAACAGGATTGCTAGCTCATTGACCATTCTAATAACAGGTAAGCTTGTTGTGAAGATCAAGGCAAGCTTCTCATTAAATACTATAATTATCAACCAAGATATAAATCCCACAGCCAAAGTATTCACCACTGATACCAAAGTTGCAAATTTTGCACCTTTTGCATTGCCTGCTCCAAGCTCATTTGATACACGCACCCTGAATTTAAGCATGTAAAATGTTTTGAATAGGAGTGATCAATAATTGGTCTTCTAGAAGTGGTTATTACTTGCGGTAAACATATGAATCAATCTACTCATTTATCATTTGCCTTGACATTGAGTGGCACAAGAAAAGTGACAACAGAGGTCAAATATTGTGCTGGCATTGGTAATTATAGATAGAACAAAAGCTTAGCTCTCCAATTTCTCTCAAACTACGTCAATTAATATGTACCACAGGAAGCCAGATCAGCTTTTGAGAAGTTTGATGCCAACCTCAAGGAATGTAAATTGCTGAGAAATAATAGAGCAAGTTTTCAAAACTTTCTAAGGCACTTGGGGAATTTACTATAGGTCCATAGGACAACCAAAAGCTTTTAGATTTGCTACCAAGAAAGCCGCAGACTTATGAGAACTTTAATAATAATCCTCAGATACTTCTATAGCTATCAGCATATAGAAGCGTTGCTCATTTCCAAAACATGAGAATTGACTTCCTTACGCATTTCATAGGCCATCTCTAACAGGTGATGCACAATACTTTGTGTAAATGATACCAATAGACTGTAACTAAAAAATTTAGGAACAAGGCAATAATGCTTCTAAAAATATTTTATCATCTGAAAAGGATAAAGGATATATTTTGACCCCCTATCATTAACCAACCAGATCGCAACAACAGTATCCTAACTATTATTATCTAAAAACTACTCTTTTTAATATTGTTGAATGAACAAATATCATGAATCAGGTAGAAAGCAACGGCAGAAACAGATAAAAGATGAACTAAATTCACTGCATCAAGTTTTGATCTTCTATAGTAGATATGACTAGCATGAAGCAAATCTCGATGGCAGATATCACTAGTTCTTCTCTAATAGAAAAAGAAACGTGGATGACTTTGAATGGAGTTATGTCCTACTTAACTGTTGAACTATAAGTGGATAGGTTTTAGGCTCAAACATGGCCTCGACAGTAAACCCTTGTGGCGATGAAAAAGAGCTTGGAAATAGTCACTCGCATATATCATAACAGGTCCCAGGAAAGCTACGGCTGATGATAGTCAGTATGCTTGTTTATTAGTGAAGGTCATTTCGTTTGGATGCCTAAAGCGCAAACCACTTAAAAAAAAAAAAAAAAAAAAAAAAAATCTGTTATGCAATCTGTATGCCAATGGAGGAATAGAGGACATTCTGCTCGTGAAGCTGACTCTTCCACTCAGTAATTAAACTTATATCCGGTGCAACTCAGTCCTTTTGCAACCATGCTAGTGATCTCACCATACAATTTCAGTCTAGTTTAAGTTTTCCCCCTCACAACCATCCAATTATCTAGTATATGTCCGACGACAGAGAAAGGGACACTTACAACCAGTGACATACCCTGTTGCAGCCAAGAATCCTAGTGGTATCATAGATTCCCAACCATAGATAGTTACACTGCCAAACAAGATCAGAGGTTGGAAAAGAGGCATGGAATTGAATAAATAGTTGTAATGAGAATGATTATAAATAGTAACTTACCAGATGGAAAGAGCATCAACTGCGACTTCGGCATTGTGCATATATCCTGACATTATAACCAACGATCGGTAGTAGAAGTTCTCCAATCTGCAATTTTGCACTCATGCCTTCTAACAATCGCATCCACTTTCAAAAGTTCAAAATGTAGAGAGAGAACGATCAGTTATCAGTACTTACGAGAGCATGACCCCAGAAGCCCCAGATAGTTTGAAAAATTCCCAGAGGCCAACAAAAGCTTCGACAGAAAAACCATTCCATGAATGCGGACACCCACCGAAAACAACATAGGCCAAGAGACCCACAACTGACACCCACCATGAGAAATCGAGAGTAAGCGCAGTCCCAACAATCCCAACTTTCATCTTGTAAACCATAACCCAACTTACAAATGCATGGATTGCAAGAGCCACCCCAGAAACCCAAGCTATGACGGCTGTCTTCAGCTGGCTTTGCAAGAACCTCTGCAATGCGAACTGAAATGGGAAGCTCAGGTGAAATGGAATTAACCAAATCGCCACCAAACCTGATTGCTCCGCCAATCCGTAGGGTTGCCCGAAGAACTTCAATATGGGCGTCGCGAAAATGAACATGGGCAGTAACAAAATCGAAGATAGGAACATAACTATCCAGGAACGTTGCATGTAAATGCCCAGCAAGTGGTATTGTTTGGCCCCGTAGGCTTGACCACAAAGGGTCTCAAGCGCGCTCGCCATGCCGAGCTAAACAAGACAATTAAACACCCATCCTTGGTTTAAATTGCGGGTGAAATTCACAATAACTCAAAGATTGAGACTGAGAGGAAGGAGGTTTTACCAAGAAACCGAAGCTGATTGAGATAAAGAAGGTACAGACAATAGAAATAGCTGCGAGATCGAGTTCACCGAGGTGGCCGGCGAAATGCTGAGTGATGACGGTCATGGAGAACAAGGCAAGGCGGCTGAAGATGGAGGGACCTGCTATCTGCCAAATCTTCTTTGATTCTATACATGTTCGTCGGAGGAAACACGGAGGCTGATGCTGCTCTTCTGTGTTCTGTGGCAGCGCTGACCGCAGTAGGGGATGCTCTGCTTCCAAGACAGCCATGTTTCAAGAATACTGAGGGAACCGGTTTCCTGGATGAGCAGGGACACAGCTCGGTTAACGTCGTCATGATCATGATGACATCTGGACAGGCAATATTTTTTTATTTAGTGATTTTTAAATGGGAGAATATTTTTTTAAAAAAATATTAATTCAGATATTATTTTTATTTTAGATTCTCTACCATTAAAATATTTTTAGAACAAATAAAAAGTAAAAATAAAATAAAATCGGGATGTCTAGATTTTATCGGGATGCCAAGATTCATCGAGGCTCTTCAAAGAGTAGGAAACTGTCTCAGGTATAGGTACAACAAATCCAAAAATATTCGTTGTTGGAGAAACAGAAAACAGAAAATCATGTTTAGGTTTCAACTAAAAAATTAATATCAGAAAAGTCTCATTAGATTGTTAATAACAAATGTGTTAACAAGAGCGATTAGAGAAATAATATGGGGAAAGAAGATGAAGAATTATATTGTATTATCATAAAGAACAATATGCTCATACAATGAGTAACCTACTTAGGTTAATTCTAAAGCCTAGAATGATATCATGTTTACTTCTTTTTAGAAAGAGACCAAGTTAATTCTTTCTTTGAGTGAGACCAAATTAACTCCTTCTTTATACATGGTGTGAGCTCCGTGCCTAACCCACACTAATCTCAATAGTGAAGACCCTTTATATATAGATTAGGCTCTAATTTCCTAACTAATCACCTATATTTCTAACAAAATAACTATTAATAAGTGGATTAGTTATCATTAATATTAATTGTACTTTTCCAATATTATTTATTTTGATTGGATCTAAACGTGACTTTCCAACATAAAATTCGATCGTCATGTGCCTATTGTCCTCAGATTTCTAAATTCGTATGAGCTATTGGGTAATTGGGCTAACCACTAATATATATAATCACGTGCTTTTCAATGGCTACGAAGCTTTCAGCAGCAGTGTTCATTGACAACCTGGACTAATAATAAGCTCAAAATTTATGCTTCATTCCTTTATAGCCTTGGTTTTTTTTTTTTTTTTTTTCCCTCCATTTAGATTACTTCTTCTTATAAATTTGGCTGGCTCGTTGTTGGTTTTCCCTATTGTCTCTTTGAATATTATATTAATAAACAAATATATAAGAGAAATTTTATTTCCTAAAACATAAAAATGCTTTTTAAATTTTTATTGAAGGCGCTAACGAGCAATTTGTGTTATTCGTAGGATTTGCCTCGGGTTATAATGACTTACGCGTAGACTTAGTAGTGTATGTTTTATTTTGTCATCCTATGGCGGATATTTTAACTTGTTATAGTGCAATTTAAATATTCGTTTTTTAAAATTTTCAGGAAAAATTGTAAATATACTTTTATATATATGGACCTTTTTGCCTGTATTTTTTTTAATAAGGAAATTTTAATAGAGGGGTTGGGTTCACCCATATGATAAGGACGGTATGGCTTTGATCTCCTAGGGATACATAACTGAGAGTACACATATCTCCACTTCAACCTGTGTTATTCCACTTCACTTAGCCTAAGTACCTTCTCCAACGTCTTAACCAACTTCAGAATCAAACTCCCTCTATTTAGTGAGAGTATGATGAAAACCTATATAAGTTGTATTGCTAATAATGACCCACGAATTTGTCCAAAAAATAATGGCCCACGAATAACACAATTTTTAATAAATTTTATATCATCTACTAATACTTTTTTGGTTCGAAATCATTTATACATAATACAGAAATTATCAAACTTTGCAAAATATACTGCTTATATCATTAATATAAGACATTTAAGGAGTTAATCTTAATCCTAATATAAAATAAAATTTTTATATTTGTCAATCATTTCTTAATTTACCCCTATTGATTTAACTCAACAATAACCAAGGGGATCAGGAAATTAAGGAAGGTAAGTAAGGTGTTTTAAAAAATATACGACATATTACGTAACTTAACTTACTTCCATTGTCTCATGAAATTAGGTAAACATGTCTTATATTGAGGACATGAGGAAAAACAAAAATATAATTTCCATCATATCTATAAATTATAACATTACAGCAGTATGCCCTTTTAGTTAAATTATACAAACATCATACCACTATTAAAGAATATTGATCATATTTTAATTAAAAGTATAGTCCAGTTACTCACTTTGTGAAACTTCATACCACTATTAAAGGTTAGTTGTTATATGAAACTTCATTCCATTACTACGACTCTACGAGTACTATTTATCTTGAGTATGCAATCCACCGATCTGATTCGCCAAATGAGCAACAGTTTATATATAAAGAAACATTCTGTTCTTGGCGAGAACAGCTCTTTGTACATTTACATGAATGATTTTTTTTTTTTTTTAAAAAAAAAAAAAAAAAGAAAAAGAAAATCCAGAACGTAATTAGCGTTACATGCATTTATTCTTAAAGAAAACACAGGAATGGGGTTCTTAAATATTTATAATGATCTCAAAAATGACCATGAAGAGTTTCCAACCAACGATCAATGGCTTGAACGGGATGATATCCTCAATATGTGAAGATCCTCAAAAAGTATGAAGTTAAACCTATTTCATTGAAGGCGATACCTGAAAAACCGAGCGCCAGCAAATACAACTATTCCGCCATCAGCTTTTATTTCAGTTTCTTCACTCTACCTAGCCCTGCTTGGAATCAAAAAGAGCATAATTAGCAAAAGCAATCGACTAACTAAATTACAATAAAAAATTAACATCTGTATTAATATGTCACATAAAGATGACAAATGTGCAATTCCAACCAATCAGAGTAGCTAACATGACCAAGAGCATTATCACCCTCCTGATTATATATTTAGTTAACATTTTAATTTTTCCAATGGTGTTTGATAAGGGGGGCAATTTAATTTGTGGTGGAGGCAACCTGGTTTCATGACCTTTGGGTATCTAATATAGAAAATTCATAAATTCAGTGCTGGTCACTACCCATGACACATTAAACATGAGAACCGCATATGTTCAAAAAGAAAAAACTAGATTTTAATACCTTTCACTAACATAGTCTGTAGCGAGGAAGAAAGCAGCAATCACTTTTTTCCCCTGGTAAGGAACATTGCAATAATATTTGAACGAGAAATCAGCTCAACAATTTATTGATGAGGAGGAGAATTAACATCAGCACGGATAGTTCCAACACAAACTTTGGACTCGTCATGTATCTGAGAATTTGCTGCGACCTGTAAGTTCAACCAGTAGATAGCTGCTGGTGAAGCCTGTTATCCATTTTTGGATTTTCATCACAATCGGAAGCTACTCTAGCAAAATCTAATCATAGATACTATAGATGCTTAAAAAAAATCAATTCAGCAAGAATGCTAAGTCAAGATTTTTCGATGCCAATGGACGGGCAAACTTTATATGCCGGCAGTAGCATGCTGCTACTTGTGATATGCCTCCATCCAATTAGTCATGCAACTGCCAAATTTTAAATTGGCATAAGGCAGCAAGAACATGCACATTATCCCGACAGCTAATGTATAGAGGGAACGTACCAGTTTCCTTCAATCTGTGGATTGTATCCCTCCTTTATTTCTTCCTTTGCAAGTTCTTCTAGAAGGGCCCGTTGTCGTTCATTAATTACACTAGAAAAGGATGAGCAGATCTGAAGTGAGATGATGCAACTAGACTGAGAACATGCTAGTGCTTACACATAAATAAGACCAAATGGGAAAATGGTGAGTATTTGAATACAAATGCCAATTTCTTATGGCACAGAAAACATCAACTGAAGACATTCATTGTGATCATTTGCCTATTCTCACACTTGAATATGACTCAAACGTTGAAAATTTCCCATTATTCTATAATATCATAGTCAGAAATGTATTTCTTAAGATGCTGACACTAGAAACCTACGTGGGGAAGTTAACACGGAAGCGCACAAACTGATCTCCATGGTCTACAAGAAAACCATGCTTTGGTAGTCCTGCAACGATAATTAAACATCAATTGTACACTTCAAGCAATGGATGATAGAAAGATAGATACATCTACAGACAATTGTTCATGGGAGAAGGTACTATTCATTATATATTCATACCTTTGCCTCTTAATATCAGAAGCTGTCCTGGTTGAACGCCCTTAGGTATCTGCAAGGAACATAGTTGCACAACAGACAGGATGGGGTCACAACTAGCAGCAATGTAAAATCATTTTCATGGCAAGTTTAAAGCCATGATATGTTCATAGTAAGTCAGGTCACGAAATTTTTTCCACACCATGATCATGAATATAAAATTGATTGAATAAACACAAAGGAAGAAAATGAAACACAATTTGAATTAAATGTGGTCAGTGCAATAAAACAACAATGGTCAATCTCTTAGTTTTCGAATAAGAAATCTGATTAGTCTTTTTCCTGGAGGGTATTTTGGGATTCCAGAAAAAATCCCTGAAAATGCTTTACCGCAACATTATATTCTCTTCATATCCAACAGAGAACCCGAACAAAGCAAAAGATCCATACAAGATTTTAAATCTCTTGCATGTACTATTAGTAATAAGGGGGCCATTTTTGCTGGCACCAAAAGTTTATTTTGTTTGGTAACAATTTAATTTATGAGGACGCAAGTCTCAAGTGTGATTTCTTTCCTTGAATATTTGGTAACATGCCATTCCTGAGGGGCAAGATTTACACCCTCTTTTGGTTACCAGAGTCGATTCATTCTTCTTTCCTTTTGTTTTTAAGTATAAAAAAACTATATACAAAGCATATAAAGTTTGCAGTAAAGATTCAAGGAAAAAAAAGTTAGAGAATGGAGTTTTGCATGCACCAGCAGAAGTATGTCTTTATTTTGTACCCTGTAATCTATGACAAATTAATTCTCCAATGGAAAGAAAGAAAAATGGCATGCTAATTTTCTGTGTCAATATAATTTTCGGTAGAACAAAAGAAAATAGTGGCAAAATAAATCATACTCTTACTTTCACACACATCTTCCCTGATAAAGTAGGCACCTCAACTTCACCGCCAAGAATAGCCTGTAAGAAATTAAACCTTTTTTCTATCAATTAAACAGCTGCATAGTTGGATCAACAGAAACCCAGATCAAAAAGGTGCCAAAGACACATACAAGACCTTACGGGAAAAGTTCAATGAAAGGAGTATAATCTAAGAAAGAACAGGTAACTTAAAAGCTTTATTTATTACTTATAATCTGCATAAATTCATTCCCTCAGGCTGGAAGAAAGTGAGTAAAAAGGAGGGGATGGAACAAGTTTCAACACATCCTTCATTCTCTATGATATGTACGTAATGTGTGTATGCTTTACATAACTTTTCATTATGATAATTATATTCTGCAGCATTTCCAAGTTGTCCGCCAGTAAAAGGATAAGCATATAATCAATATAGCGAAACTAGACTATATGTGAACATGAATAGATAAATAAATTAATTATTATATGTAAAACTTAAAGTAAAGTGCAGCTTCAAGTTCATCATGATAGGCCCAGATTATCATTTTTAGAAGGACCCAACAAGCGAGCCAGAAGCAAAGGTAATTAACAGGCCACTTCACACTACTTGATTCTCACTTGTGTAAAGCTGATGTTAGACTCCACATATATATCTGCACCATCTCTGGCAAAAACAGGATCCTTAGCCACCTATATTGCCGCAAAAGCAAACTTCACATAAGAATAAAAAATAATCATTATCAAGAAAAAATAGACTAAAATGTAATAAACTATGACCAGCAAAAGTAAACAGCAGTACCACAGAAGCTTTTTGTTGATCTAGAAGTTTGGTTTTAAATAGTAAACTTCTAGATAGCAATATGATTTTCCATGAAATATGTTACTTCACTAAACAAATAAAATAGGTCAGCATATGAAACTCGTGCATGCTAAATATTAAGTCCTCCAGGTGCATTAACAAAACAAATGTCTACTCAGCAGCAAAGTGCGACGTCTTGCTGTTAGAAAAGGAACAACTAAAAAAAAAAAAAATCCTTTGAGATCACTTTAACACCATACTAGCTAGACCAATGAAATTGTTGAAAATCCACAATCATGTAGTTAAAGAAAGTTAACATAATATTTCTGTAATTGCGCAATCACAAATTTCTGATTAAGAATCAATAAAATTACCTATGCATTTGATTGAGACTAGTTCAGTTTCTAAGAACCAAGAAATAGGTAAATTCACAGATTCATAAACCAGAAAATCAGGATAGGTTAACATGGGAATAAATCTGAATTAATAAAAATGTTTAAACAAAAAGGTACAAACATGCCTTTATTTTAATATATAGACTTCCAGGTCGGCCTCCACGTCCAGCAGCATGCCCAGCTTCTGGCACATGAATTGTATCTCCTGAATCCACACCTAATGATTACAATATAATTAGATCAAGAAAAAAGTTAATTAAAATATAAAATTAATGAATGATTCTCCATTACACACAGGTGGCGGAGAAGATCCAGGCAGCAAAATCTGCACCGCTGATACTTTCAAATTTTAAATGATTTTGTTTCTTAAAATTATAATACGGGACTAATCGCCATCCCCTAATGCACTAGAATGGACACAACATAGTTCAAAATAAATCAACCTAAGCGAGAGAAGAGAGGATAAAAAGCTAGCTGAAATTGGATTAGGAGAATATAGAAAACTAGAAATATGAAAATATGTATAGCTGGATTGAGTGTATGGATTTTTTAATTGAAGACGTGTATTAATTCATTTTGTCCCCCACACAACTGTTTGTCGTGGCCTTGTATTCCAAAAAGAAAACAAAGAAATATGAACTATATTTATTCATGATGGACTCTACCCTACCAAAGTTTCAGTTGCACATAACTTCACAAGGACCAAAAACTAACCTGCTGGTACTGTGACTTTAACATCTTTGATGCCTTCTACCACCCCAGACCCTCCACAAGATTTACAATGGTCCTACACAAGGAAGATATTCATGAACAATTTCAAAGGAAGAGATCAAATACACAAGATTATTAAATGTAAGATTATGGAAGACCTTGATGACTCGGCCTGATCCTCTACAAGTAATGCATGTTGATGTAAATGGAGGGATTGTAACCTAGTCAAGATACATTGTAATCAAGCAAGTATTAATATTTTGTCCAAAAAGAAGAATGAAGAAATACGTTAAGAACTGGAAAGCCAATTAAATGAATAGTCTCAAAACCAAAATCATGATAGGATTTTCTCATTGTAATCATCAATATTGTTCTTTTAAGGCACTTACTCTGCCTACGCCCCTGCATGTTGGACAAACAATCACCTTTGCATTGTGCGAATAGCCTCGCCCATCTGCATTATGGAAAAAATGCTCCACTCTCTAATAAAACTAGGTAAAGGGGAACAAGAAACAGATTGCCTAAACTAATTACTACAGACAGATATGTAAATTGGGGCAGCAATTTACATATTCAGTTGCGCATATTTTGCATGTTTACTCATACATTAACAACTTATCCCACTAGGTGGGCCTGTTTCGTCATCTCATTAAAAAAATAATCTTCATAATTGTTCATTATAATCTCATGAGACTAATCTCTACACGTAAGCCCCCGAGGGGGTTAGCATCCTAATATCGGTGGAGCCATATTTTTCATGCCTCCACCCGTAAAAATTGGTTTCCTGAGGTATCTTAATGTTTGTTTTGTTTGACAACATTACAACATTTCTTATGCAGAAGAAAAATCTAGAAATGATTCTAGCATATACAATATTATCAAATGGCTTTCCAGATTTCATATTCCAAGCATATATAAACTTTACTCACCACAAAAATCACAGGGAACAGCTGCATCAAAAGACACATGTTTGGTGCACCCCTTAACAGCTTCTAAGAAAGAAAGTGATATCTCAACCTATTAGCAAAACAATAAGGAAATGGTTTAGCTTCAATATATAAAAATTATTCAACATAAAAACAACACAAGGGCAACCTCAATGTTTGATGTAGAATGAGTGGTGGTTTCTTCAAACATCTGCAAAGAATGAGACAGAATTTTACCGATTACATGCTTATTTAAGTAACAATGACAGAAGAAACTGCACGACCAATATGAATACCTCAGAGAAGACTTTATGAAATGAATCAGAAAAGTGAGCCCGATAAGCATTTCTAAACCGTTCTTCAGCATCCCGTTCATATTCTATGTTCTCAGAATCAGAAGTTCGCATCTTCGGTTGGAATAGAAGTTTATCAGAGAAAATAATAGAAATAATTAGTTCAATAAAACAAGAATGAAGATTATGAATTACAGAATTTTAAAAGAGCTCTGACCAACTAAAGTTCAAACCACCCATAATCATGTTAACTATAAACAACATGAAGGATGACGCGATGACAACAATTTGAGAGAAAAGAAAATTTACCTTGTCAAACTGTGCCCTCTTTTTAGAATCCCGCAGGGTCTGAAGTCACATTAGAAAAAGCCATGTGAGAATACCATGTCATCAATCAATTAATTTAACTACGATGTCAAAAGAAAACGACCGTTCCATAGAACCTAGAGTAAATACCTCATAAGCTTCTCTTATATCTTGAAATTTCCTCTTGGCAGATGGATTGTTCTTATTTGCATCAGGATGGTACTTCTTAGCAAGCTGCATAATGAAGAGAAGTGTTCATGACGCAGTGCAAGTGAAAACATCTTTAACCATGGTTGTTAAGTTGCAGAAAGAAAGTATTAATTTATAATACAATTATAATCCTTCAGCAAACTGTTGTTCATATGATCAAGTTTCACTTAACTTCATTAAAAAACACTACAAAACAGTAAGCTTCACGTTATTACATGTTGACCATATTGTGTGAATTTTGTTAAATTTTCACGTATTATTGCACTTTTAACATTAGATCACAAATAGAAACTCATGACATCATTTGGCAATGACATATTAACTAAAACTATATTAATAATTCTTGTAACTAAGTGGCTTCAATTTTTTTCCTCTATCATGATTTAATTGTTTTCAACGCCTGTTATAATATCCAATGTCAACCAGTCTCACTGATTTCCTCTCCGCACGTGCATCACACTTCTACTTCCTCATTCCTATTCAAGTCTCACAGATGGCTTTGATCAAATGGTACTAGTAACCCACAACAGAAGGGATTCTATCCAACAAGCACTCACTCTGTGAAATGCCTTCTTGATATCATCCTGACTGGCATTTTCAGAAACACCAAGAATTTGATAGTAGTCTCGTTCAATAGAAGAAAGAAATGCTGGAATAACAGAGGCATAGAAAGAAATGAAATGAAAGTCTGAATATTTGAGAGATAATGCAAGTACTGATGATGAGCCAAAAATATGGTCATTCGTGGTTGATCCAAACCTGTGGCATGAATATAACGATAATTTGAAGGTGATCTTGTAATTCCAAACTGGTCATTTATTTTGGCAAAATTGCAGCTCATCAAGGCTGTTACAGTACCCCAAAAAAAAAAAAAAAAAAAAGAAGAAGAAGAAAATATTAAGAGTACAAAAGGAAATGATAATTTGTATTAAGAAACAGAGATTTGGAAACGTGCCTCGTCTGATAGACAACGATTGGCTAAATAACAATAATTTACTCATGGATTTTCCTTGATCAACGGGCGGTTCCAAAGCCATAGATGCAAGCACTCGACGCCGATACTGCTTTAGACAAAAAATGCAATCACGGTGAGAAAAGGAAACAAATTTGACAGCTGACATTCTTCAAATGACAAATACTCACCGGCGTTAACCAACTAAACCTTCGCATTCACTCAGGCGCTTGGAGATACAGCGTTAAAGTTAAAGAAAAAATGAAGCCCTGTGAAGCTTGATACCGATTGAAAGATGGTCGGACACCTCCGATTTGGTACTGGGGTTTTAGGCTTTGCTTGGTGGGGGGTTTTTGAGGTTAAGGGCCTGTTTGGGGAAATCAAATTTTGAGGAGTTGGTCTGTGAACCTTCAAAATATAAATGGAGAACAGTTGGGGTGAAGACTCTAATCCAGCACATGGGTCCTTTGATTTTTTTTTTTTTTTTTTTTTTTTTTTTTTTTTTTTTTTTGGGTCAAAGGGTCCTTTGATAAGTCTAGGGTTTTGAATGTTAAGCAATTGCGAACTCTTGTTCCTATATCAAAAGCCTTTCATTGTAGTACTACAACATCTTCCATATTGAGCAATGATTTTTGATAATCACTTGTTCCACGTTTTGAAAGAAATAGCAATATAGGACTTGCACTATATTTTTTGTTTACAAATAGGACTTGCACTATATTTGATTCCATGTAATGATGTGCCCTATTGAGTATTGATTTTCACTGATTGATTTTTGATGATGTAATTTGATGGGCAAAAAATGGAATTATCTAATAGACTTTGGATTGAGTTAGAATTCTATTAATAATTTAAGAAATAATAATTTTAATAAAAAATTGTAAAAGAAAAGAAGGAAAATAGATAGATAAAGAGAAAGTGGTATATTTGTCCATTTAAAATTAGCTACCCTCACTTAACTATAAACCAAACAAGAAACCAAACCTCTCATCCTCTTCTTAAACCAAACAAAACTCATAATCACCCTAACCTAACTTTAATCAACCTCACTCTGTCGAAACGAACAAAGCCCCGGTTTTAGTCACTGGGAGTCAAGAAAATTAACGGTGTCGTTTAGTACATCGGGGTCATAGGGGAGAATTGGGGCCGTATTTACAGTTTGAACCGAAGAATTATGGGACCCCAGTGTATGGACGGTCTAAACTTTCTTTGTGCCGCCCAGTGAGATGACGAGTTTTCCTCCGGACCAACACCGGAATCTATGATCGAGAATACCGTGGCTCTATGGCGGCGAACCGCTTGTTCTTCGCCGGTCCCAGACGGTAGGTCGCTCTCATTCTCTGGGCGCCCTGATTTCTGGCGATGACGCACTAACACTTGAGGTGATTTTCGTACAGCTGCAACTTTCTATCCGACCCTCAAAGTCCATGGAGGCTCCTAGCTTCCCGCGCTGTTGCGTTCGACGTGGAATTGGAGCAGAAAGACAACCTGAAGAAACGGATTTTGGGACTCAAATCTTCTGATCCGAGCCCAATGTCCATGCTTCAAAACTGGGTTGACCAAGGCAACAACGTGTCAACTTCCGAGCTCAGACGCATCTCCAAGACACTCTTCTCATCAAAATGCTACCACCACGCACTAGAGGTTCGATTTCTTGGGCTTTGTTTTCTATAATTGTTGTTTGGGTTACGTCTGTGTTGAAGAGAAACTGTTAACTTGAACCAAACACACTGCGTAAGTAACACTAACAATTGGAGAACTTGTATTAACAGAGAATCATTATTGACAAGAGAAACAACCAACCTACCCTGGGTGATAAGAATCAATCCAAGTGAGTAACACTCCAATACACCTCCCTCCGCATACGTGAAATGTATAGCTCATTAGAAGGTGGATGAGAAACAACTAGCAGCTAACTTGACCTGCTAACCAATATTTTATTATTTCAACCGAAACAAACCAGAAAGACAGGAATATGTATGTGCTGGAAACTTCGTACCATTAATTGCTTGGCCTGCCGTTGCAGACCGTGGTTTCTTTTGGTCGCTTCTGAGAAAGTCATCATGATGCAAATTGCGTACTAAATGCGTCAGAATCCATTCTATTCATTGAAAACTAAAATTATTTATTTTCTCTGATAGATAATGACATGGATGGAAAACCAGAAGAATTTTCGGATGTCATCAGCCGATTATGGTGCCAAATTGGAATTGATTATAAAAATTCATGGTCTGATGGAGGCTGAAAAGTACTTTTTGCGCCTACCAGATATATCTGCCCAGAAGGCTACCTATCTCCAACTTCTGCGAGAGTATGTAAGAGATAGAGATACGAATAAAGCTGAGGCTTTCATGCAAAAGCTCTATGATTTGGGGCTAGTTGTAAGCCCACTCCCTTATAATGAGATGATGAAATTGTATGTAGCCACAAATGAGTACAACAAAGTCCCCCTTGTTATCCAGCAAATGAGAAGAAACAAAGTCCCCTTTGATATTCTTTCCTACAACCTTTGGATGAATGCTTGCAATGAGGAGGAAGGACGCGGGGTTGATGCTGCAGAGATGGTTTTTAGGGAGATGAGAAGTGATCAAAATGTTGAAGTGGGATGGAGCAGTCTTGCTACTTTGGCCAATGTTTACTTGAAAGCAGGACAATCTGAGAAAGCCATTCTGGTTCTGAGAAACGCAGAAAAGAAACTATCTACATGTAATCGTCTTGGTTACTTTTTCCTCATGACGCTTTATGCATCTTTGAAGGAAAAGGAGGGAGTCTTGCGGCTATGGAAAGCTAGTAAGTTAGTTGATGGGAGAATCACCTGTGTCAACTACATGTGTGTACTGTCATGCTTGGTTAAGCTTGGAGACATCACAGAAGCTGAGAAAATCTTCATGGAATGGGAATCTAACTGTCAGAACTATGATATCAGGGTCTCTAATGTTCTTTTGGCTGCATACATGAGGAATGGAATGATGGAAAAAGCTGAATCGTTGCATCGGCATGCATTGGAGAGGGGAGGGCGACCAAATTATAAGACATGGGAAATTCTCGTGGAAGGATATGTCAAGAGCGAGAAAATGGACAAGGCTGTTGTTACCCTGAAGAGAGCTCTTTCTATGTTGAAAGACTGCAATTGGAGACCGCCGCAGGAACTCCTGTTGGCCATTGTTGAGTATTTTGAGAAACATGGAAATTTTGAAGGTGCGAATGAGTATGTTATAGATATCCACAACTCTGGTCTTGGAAGTTTGTCACTGTATAAAGTATGGCTTCGCATGCACCTTTCTGCTAACAAATCACCCATTCATGTCCTTGAAATGATGGAAAAAGATAATATGGGCATTGATAATGAAACCCTTGCCATTCTTAAAGCATTCAATGAGCAGGTGATATGATTTTCATGGAGTTACTGCTCAAGTGCTCATTTGCTTGCTGATATACATGCTGGTTTTGCATTTTTCCCCTTGGAGATTGATTTTGTGGATTTTTCTTAACTGTGTATAAGACATATTTATCTAATTTGATCAGATTGGGGAAATTAGTTAAGTTAGTTTTTATAATGTGTATTTTCTAAAACATCATTGTCATCTTCCTTAATTCATTCACTAATTTATTCTCCTCATCCATTATTGTTGAGGGAGCATCATTAAAAATAAATTATTAAAAGTTCGATAAATATGAAAATTATATCTTATATTTAGGATTAAGATGAACTCCCCAAATACGTCCTAAATTAAGGATGGAGTATTTCTAGATTTTGAATTTGAATATGTTGGATATCAGATGGAGCCATGGGGACGGAAGGCAGCTTCCCCATAAGTCTCATTCATTAGTTGATTCCCTGTACCTTATTTACGGAGCTATGTGTGATACCTATGGGTTGGGTTTTTCATTATCACTTTCTCATTATCTCTCATCATCTCTAAATTATATCCATCCAATCAATCACAATACTACTTTAACCTTTCTCTCACATTCCCAATCAATGGCTCGGATATCTTAATAAGAGAAAATGAGAAAAAGGATGAGGAGAGAATCTCTTCCGTGATACCTAAGGGTGTTTCTTTCTTTCAGAGAACTTATTGTTTTAGACGAGAACCAAGTGTGAATAGATATTTCTTGAAATTACCCCATCATCTTTTTTCTTTTCTTTTTTCTCGGAGTCCCCTATCAACATCGTATTTTATCTGGGTAAACCAAATCAGTAAATTAAAAATAATAAAGATTTAAAAATAAAAAAAATGGTTAAAAAGTTAAAATACCAAAAGAAAATAAGGACATGGGATGTAGAGAATCAAATATAGCAGAGACCAGTGAGATAGGGCGGGAGAGAACGATATATCTCCGGGATTATATTAGGATCAGTGCCTGGAAAATGCTGATGAAGTTTACATTGTCTTTTATAATAATTAAATAAACTAAATATCTTGCCTCTATTTTTATATTGAAAAAATAATAAATAATAGATATCTAGAGATTATCCTTTAAGAATATTTAAACGGGATTAATGATGGTTCAGGAATGGTGGATTGGATCTCTTACATGGCCATCTTGACCTCCTTTCAAACTTAAAATCTGATGTAGTTTGAATTATATTTTATGATGATTATTAACTTATTACTAGGTGGAAATTAAAATCAAAGACCTAGAAAAAAAAATATTTATTATAAAGAACCATAAAAATTGTAATTACTTAAAAAATTTGGACATCAAATATAAATTTAAGATCACTAGATGGCTCATAATCAACCTCATATATTATTATTTGTACTTATGGTTTAAAAAAATAACCAAAATTAAAATTAAAACCGACCCTAGCCCATCATGATATGATGGTGTTTTTTTTTTTTAGGAAAAAAAACCAATATATTATTCAATTAATAGTGGTTAAACTTATACTCATCCGGTCCTAATTATATGACAATATTTAAACGTTAATATTGATCATAAATATAAGAGATCGTTTATATATTTATCAATATTTTTCTAATTTACCCTTATTGATAGTTTCTCAACAAAAGATAATCAAAGACGAGATGGAATAATGGAGTGAAGGAGATAACTAGGGTGTTTTAGAAAATACATGACATATTAACTAACTTCCTTAATATAATTAAATCAGGTAAATATGTCTTATATTGCGAACCATGAGAGTATTTTTTAAATTTTATTTTTCACCAATTTATATAATTAAGTTGCCCGATTTTTATTATCACCGTTGATATCAAATAATCTCTTTTTAGTGTTAGTTTTAAAAATAGAATATGGAAGAGAATGTAATAGAATGTAGAAGATTTTGTTATGAACATTTTAGGACATTGTGATTTTATACTTTTTTTGTTTGGTAATAATTATAGTAATTTTTATGATCCTTTTCTATAGGTATATTTTCCTCCGAGCCCCTCATTCTAATTTTTCTTGTTATTAAATCCATACCATATTTTTTATAATTATACCTCCATAAGTCATTTTAATAAATGAAATCTAAATATGATCAGAATTTTCAAAGTTCCTTATAAAAAAAAATCCAAATCATTAAACAACGTGACTTCTAACTAATCTCACTCATAACAATTAAAGTTATTTAAATTTTTAAAATCATAATTGTTGACCACTAATTCAAACACCTATTATATTTCAGAATATTCTTCGGTATACTGTAAGCTTATAATAATAACAGTAATAATAGTAATAATATAATATTCATATTTGTGAGATTTATTTTATAAGGAAAAATCAATATTTTTATAAATTATCTTTTTAAACATTTAAAAGATATTAAATGTGAGAACGAGATAATGATTTTACAGTATCTCCCCATTATTTTGGATTAAAATAAAAATAACAATAGGCCAATATCCCCAAACTAGCTTAAGATTCGGGTCATAAAAAATAAAAAAAATATATTGAGATTATTAGGTTCTCCCGAGTCTATGAATAGAGGTCGAGGCCTCCATGTGTAGCCATCAAGAAAAAAACCTAAGAAGGAGCCTTTAAAAAATACGAAGAGGAAAGGTTGCGGAAGAAGAGATTCGGGTAAGCAATTTCATTTAACTCAATAATTACATACTATGATCAAGTATAACCCTTACTCTTACTAGGTTGTGCCGATACTATTTTCTTTTGGAGTCTGCACTTGGGAGTTTTCATACATAATCTACAATTTTATAGATTTTATGTTTATTTGGAATAATTATTGAAATATTCAAAATCAATTTTTTAATCATGATTTATAATATGCGATATGTGGTAAGTATATGATAGGGTTTTGTTTCATTTATGATAAACAATTTTGAGGATTCCAAACAAGCACTTAGTTCTTATTGTGACTATTGAGATAGAATTTTAGGGTTTGTACTAGCCTCAACATTGCATTTATTTATCTTCATCATAAATATCAATTTATTATATTTTCATGACATATTTCTTTTTAAAATTTTTTAAGTAATATAACGAGTGCCTATTATCTTCCACTACAACTCCATATAATGTGAGTTTTGCTTCCTAATTAATCGAGTCACAAAGAGAAAGTCAATATCTTCTACCACCCTAAGTATTTATTATAACTCTATTTATAGAAGAATTTTTTGTGCTAAAATATAAGTTCACTTAGAATTTATTAATAAATAATTTTTAATTTTATCATTATTCAATTCATCTTAAAAATAGAGAAAGATAATATATGCTCTAATGATTGTAAATGTAAAGGGAAAGAATATTTTAACAAGGGTAAACTTAAAAAAAAAAAAATCAATCTAAGCTTTTTTAACGAGTTAATTGTCATTTTCCTGAAATTTATTTATAGTACTGCGTGTCGTCTCCAAAAAGCACCAAAGACTTAGCTCACGTGTCAACACATCATCCCTTGAGTCCTTTCATTTATTATTTATTTATTACCAAAACCAGAAAAACAAAACGCCAACCCACGTCATCCGAAGACCCAAGGACCTGATCGTTGATCTGTCCAATCCCTGAACAACACGGCTCCATCAACTCCGCCTCATTGCAGTGCTCATGGTCCTGCGCACACCATAAAGTTGATTAGATCTGATCAATAGTCTGATTTACCCCTCTGCGAAGAAAGGAAGGAAAAAAAGCCTGAACCCAAGGGCCGACGCCACCGTTTCTGTCCCTTTTATCGCACTCGACCGAACATTGATAATGACCATTTACAGTCACGGGGATTTTACCCAATCATCGATCTTAGATATTTAGGGTTTTGCTGCTCCGGATCCCCCAAATTCTCCGTGATTGCTTTCGTCCCTAATGCATTCTCGGTGTCATGTGATCTGGTTTGCCGCTCTCGTTCTGGTTCCAGAACAGATCGGCCCGATCTCTGGAATTTGAAGATCATGGGATAATTCCCTAGGTTAGTTATTTTCCCTGCGATGCTGTCTCGGATGTCTGCCTTAGGAGTGGGTCTTCACTGTTCGTGTTTAGTTTAAAGTATAGATTGTAATTATAGCTTTTAACTTCTCTCCGTCTGATCATAGTGGACCTGCTTAGGATGAAACCGCATTGATTATAATTCGCAAGCGGAATCAGATTCTCTGATTATCTTTTCTGTATTGTGCAATTTCGGGAAGGAAATGTTTTTCATATGCCGGCTTGAAGTAATGCCGCCATTTGACGCTATTATGATTAAAAGTAATTATGGTTTTGATTTACTTTCTCATCTGTAATAAAGGGTAGGGAGGTTCTTATATCTGTTTTGTTCTTCTGATTTGCGCTGATTCTGGGCAATCTGTCAGTAGGTGTGAATTTATTAGAAGGCACTGGACAAGCTGATCTGCTCACATTTCACTGGAGTCGACCTTGTGAGCGTAATTTGCGGCAAAATAGGACACCTTCCTGTCATCCAAGAACTGATGTTTACGAGGAAGAAAAGGAAAGGAAGTGAGACAGATGCATCCTCAAATATCCCAGAAATCTTGACTTCACATCATGGAAACCACGAATCGCTGTCATCAAATTTGAAGCCCCATTACTCGCTTGAAGATTGTTCCAGATTGAAGAAGAGGTGTAAAGAAGATGCTGATGCAGAGCCGGTTGCTTCCTGTAATAAAAGGCTTGCAGGCTTTGCCACCGCTCCACCTTGTGGGACATCATCTTTGATCACGCCTGGAAGAGGTCTTAAGAGGAAGATAGGATGCATTGATGTTGCCACCCAAATGGGCAGGAAGAAAAAGATGGAGGATGATTATGTTTCTGGTGAAACAATTGGACAGGGCAAATTTGGATCTGTATCTTTGTGTCGGTCCAGGCTTAGTGGAGCAGAATATGCATGTAAGACACTGAGGAAGGGGGAGGAGACTGTTCATCGAGAAGTGGAGATAATGCAACACTTATCTGGACATCCTGGGGTTGTGACGCTGCAGGCAGTGTACGAAGAAGCTGATTGCTTCCATCTTGTAATGGAGTTGTGTTCTGGAGGGCGATTGATTGATAGGATGGTTAAGGAGGGCCCTTATACAGAGCAAAGGGCTGCTAATGTAATCAAGGAAGTGATGTTGGTCATTAAGTATTGCCATGATATGGGAGTTGTGCACAGGGATATCAAACCTGAAAATATCCTTCTAACAGCAACAGGAAAAATAAAGCTTGCAGATTTTGGGCTGGCCATGAGAATATCTAATGGTAAGATGCAAAACCTGTATTGATAAGATTTTCCCCCATTTACATGTATTGTTTTCTCACAATCAATAAAACCCTTGCTTAACTTGCCCGGTATAAAATTCTACCAGAGTTACATGTCAATCTGTGTGTAACTGAAAATTATGGTTTCTGTTGACCTTGTGAAGAAGGGAAAAATGTCCTAAGGAATACACACTAATCAGTTTGGAGCTGATACCGCAGTTTTTAACATGGTATATTTTAGCGTTTTCATTAGTTAGCAAATGTATAAATCCTGGTGTTCTTACAATGCTGGTTTACTCTGTCACTAGTCATAAGCTGATCTGTCCATGGGAAAATCCAAGTTGGTTAGAGTCCAAGATTCTCTCTTAAACTTTATGTCAACGTATTGGAGAAGTAGTTTCTTCACTTCACTCTGCTTTTATGTGTAATGCTATCTTGCATGAGAATGCCTTAGAAGAGTGCCTATATCATTTCAAAGTTTCCAATCCTATATAGATGCATTTTGTCTGAAAGAAATGTTCAAACATCTGGAAATATCAAGCTATGGAATCAGCGTCATTTTTTCTTTACTGACATACAAGTCTCTTATCTTTCCAAAACATTGGCTATGCCTCATTAATTAGTTAAATATTCGACTTTCAGGTCAGAACTTGACTGGTTTAGCTGGAAGCCCTGCATATGTTGCTCCAGAGGTATTGCTGGGTAGCTATTCTGAGAAGGTGGATGTATGGAGTGCTGGAGTTCTCCTGCATACTCTGTTAGCTGGCTTTCTTCCATTTCATGGAGATTCGTTGGAAGCAATCTTCGAGGCTATTAAGAATGTCAAACTGGATTACCAAAATGGTATGTGGGAACCGGTATCTAAGCCTGCCCGAGATCTTGTTGGGAGGATGCTGACAAGGGATGTTCAAACAAGGATCACAGCTGATGAAGTACTTAGTAAGTTCCCGGTAATATTAGGATATTAATGTGTCTGAGATTGCCCACATTATCTGTGTTCTTTGATAAGGCATGCACTAATAGTGACGCTGCTATTCTCTTGACACATGTATTTGTGCTTAACGCTGTGTTTCCTTTGATATATTTCATCATGGATGGTGTTTTGGAAAATAAGTGAGCAAAAGAAAATCAAGACTAGAACTTTTGAAAACTATCTGATCGCGGACGTCTCAGCTTGTCTTGCATGTAAGCTGACATTCCGTGATTTAATTTCAGGGCATCCATGGATACTATTCTACACAGAACCTACTTTAGAAAAACTGCCCATCAGAACAAGGTTGAAGCATCAAATAGGAGCCACTTGCTGCTGCCAGTTTATTGCACCTGGACTGAGGTCAGGAGGAAACAAGATAGACGACGGTTCTCTTGGTGAAATTTCAAGCTCGCTTTCTTCCTCGGAGTCGGATAGCAGCAATTCAGAAGATGAGGGCGATGGTGTGTTGATTGATGTGCTGGCATCTGCGATTTCACATGTGAGGATATCCGAACCCAAGAGAAGCAGGTTGTGTGGACCAACAGGTCCAATGGATCAGCAAGGTTCATCTAACATGAAGGCTAACAACCTCTGTAAAGCATTTTGACCGACCAACTGACAGGCTGACACCACTATACCACTTTCTCCACCGCTAACAGATGTGGGAAAGGTGGATTACTCTCTGACATGACGTCCCATATGTGTTGGCCTGGGAGCCATTTTCTCACAAAGATTCTTTAGAGTGGGATCTAATTGCAATATTGTATTTTCCCCCTTTACTCTTATAACCTAATAATCAACTGAAAAAAACCAGTTAGTTGTAAAGTGTATATAGATTGTTAATAGCACGGTTTGGCCGTTGGCCTTTGCTCTTTCCGCAGTGAGGCGTGATAATTAAGATGTTTATATGGCTAGATGTGATCTTGGCTCCACCCTTTGTTCTTTTCTTTTTCTATTCTTAAGCTTTTGCATTTCATGTTAGTCCCCAGAAAATTGCATGTTTGGTTATAAATGTGTGCAACTTTTTTTTTTTTTTTTTAAGTAAAAAAGATGGGGACAATATCTTTAAGGTTAACACTTTTCTCCCTAAAAGTAAATGTAAATATTATTATTTTATTTATGTTGTACGAAAAATATATCAACTTAGCTAGCCGGTTCCTTGTAAATTTAAAGGGGAAATATATATTAATTTTATCTTGTTTATTATGTATTGATTAAATTGTATATAATTTAAAAAATTAAACTAATTAAGAAAAAATATTGGTAATATAATTATTTAGTTAGACCAACTAAATGGTAATGTTTTAAGTAGCGTACCTCATATGAGCGAAAAGGAAGAGGATTCTCTCATTGACATATTTTTCCTCATCTCTCATTATCCAATCTCAACCATTGATTTGATTTAAATGAGGTTGTTGGGGTGGGAAGATATATCAAATCTATGGTCCAAATTTAAAGCTAACCAGGGACAATAAGAAATGTCAATGAAAGAATCCAAACCCGAACGAAAATCAATAGTATATAGTGGATTCAACCTTTTTTTTAGGCACTTATAGAAAGAGATTTAAACAAGGTTAATGAGTAACTTTGCCATAAAAGTTTTTATTGAGAAGCTATGGAAGGTATTTTAGATTCCATATTAAAGCACATTAAATTTAACATTAATTTTTTAACAATGTTTTGAAACTTTACATTAAACCTGAAAAAAATTTCGGCGGCAATATTACCCTATCAAAGTAAATTTGCACATTAACCCATTTAAATATCACTTTAGAATAGGAATAACGTGCATCTGACGGTGAGCATTTTTATCTTCTCCTTTTTTTTTTTTTTTTTTTTTTTTTACGAGCATCCATATCTATAGAAGTTTTCTGTTCGTTTTAATTGTAGTAAATAATTAATTAGCGCGCTCGCGCATAATTTAATTGAGCAACCTTACAAAACACACAAGTTGCATCTAAACTTCAGTTGAGTTCTTTAGTTCTCTTCAATTCTTAGTAGAAGGCTGCAATTATGGGTTGCGCGTGAAGAATTTAGCAGTCGAAGAAGAAATGCAAGAGAAATATATATATATAGAGGCCAAGCACCAACAAAAGAATGCGTAGCGATATTCTACGATCACCACAACGAGAAGTAATGTGTGTATGTGTATAGGCACAACATTTAATTTCATAAAGAACCCTTCATTTAACTACATACCACATATATGTGAAACAAAAAAGAGTCGATCAGATAAGCGAACCCCCAAGGGGTCAAGGAGCTGACGTTCACAGCAGAATCAAGCATCATATGAGGGTCCAAGTCTATTAAGTAGAATTTCTTTCAACCTGGACGCTGGGCCGCCCTTTAGTCTCATTTTCTGGACATTTTGGACCACATGTACACAATAAAGAAACATACCAACGCAAAAGCAATAACGTGGAGAATATGATTTGAACCGTTTTGAACGATGCTCTTCTTCAATCTTCTCAGATTATTCTTCACCCCCGCTTGAGCCTTTATCATTGTCATTTCCTGCATTGAAACAGACAACCAAAATGTCAGCAAGACACTTAACCATATTTTTGCCAGCAAGGCACAGTTGATTGCATTGGCAATTGCAACACTGAAGTTCCACACACATGATTATATAAACCAGAATTATAAAGTTGATTATACTATATAGTTTTGAGTTTCTATATTCAAGAATTGTAACTTAGACACAGTCAATAAAAGATTAAATCAGCACAAATGCACAAAAACAAACTCAGATATTGAAGGGCACTGGACGTTGAAGAAAATAATACAACACTAGGATGAATTAAAAAATGCGACAGACGTTAGTTGGGAAGAAAATTTACAAGGTCAAACTTGAGTAACAAACATGTTTGGTAAAGCTGTAGAAGAGACTTAAATTGAAGATAGTGTGCTGTATAATCCCCTCTCAATTGTAGAATATGCCAATAGCACAGAAGTCTAAACTTTTTGAGAGCATCATGAACCACAAAATGGTACATATGAAAAGAAGTCAACCGAATCCATCTCTATAAAACAAAACCAGGTGGTAGATATACATCTCTTATAATTTCCTTCATCCATAATTATCGATGGGTTATCAAGATTCACAAATAGAACTATTTTGCTGAGTCAGTTTTGAGAAAAGATTAAGAGAATAAGATAGCTGTGTGTGCAAAATTTTTTGCCTTGAAATTCCTGGCATTATAACATGTTGACTTCGGTTTTCTAATCGAGAGAAAACAATACATTTCCTGCCATGGTTAGTGACTTCGCTGTTCAAAATCCTAAGACACATTAAAATTTGAAAAGTATATCCAATTTTCACTTTTTTGTGCCAGAAAATATCCAATTTTCCTTATTTAAAGCTAAGAAGTAAATAGAATCCTTATTTCCTTCAACAGAATTTGAAATGACTGATAAATCTGTAGTTTGAGAAATAAAAGATGAAAACGTGTCAATCACATATTCTCCAGTAGACAATGTACCAGCTGTTCCAAAAAATCTTTCTGATATCTCACTTCTGTCCCGATCTCCTCGGCAACCTGCGCTAGAAAGATATGAAGCTGTATTAGAACATAAGGAGGAAACAAAAATTAAAGAACATAACAAAGTTTCATCAAACTATCCAGTTAAAGATGATGGCATTCAATATGTCAAGCTGACGAGACTAAGCTCAGCTTCAGATTTCCAAAATTACCTCAAACTAACATCAATTATCAAAGATTCTTATATTCCAGAAAGGGCAATACAAGAAACTCTTATGGACCCAATACAGAATAGTACGGTTCTCCCAACTCATTTCTAACCAACCTGTAGCACTCACCCAGTTTTAAGAAAAGTGTTTCCTTGTCAATCTGAATAATTGGAACTGCACATAACAATTCATCATTATGGCATCACTACACATGTAATCTAGAGCATTGGCTTTGATACCTCATCCAAAGTTGCCTATTTACAAAATCAATCAAAGGAAGGAAAACCCAACAGAAAGAGGACCAGAAAAATCGAGAATATACATGTCGCAGCCTTCTAACTTGGCCGTGAAGACCGCTGATCTCATCGTCCAAGTCCATCGGATCGATGCTCAATTGGATTTCATCGGAACCAGCCACCGGTCTCGTGCTAAGCCCTTGTCTATATCGTCATATATGTATATATAGGTATCAGGTACCATTCCATGAAAATTCTTCGCAGACAACAAAAGGCAAGAAATTTTACAACAATCAGATTGCTCGAAACAAAATGAAGACCTATAGAGAGAACTCAAGAGGGGGTGCGAGGTACAGATATACTACTACCTGGATCGGTAAGGGGCCGCGTCACCGTAGAAAGAACCGCCTCTGTGCGAATTGGCCGCCATTGAAGAGGCAGAAAATAGAAGCCTTAGGACAAAAGGGACGGGTGAGAAAAAGCTAATCCGTGACCGGGAAACAAATAACCGACAGAGGCAAACCGGCTGAATCAGAGTCGATAGTATAGTTTCATTCAAAAATCAAAATTCCCCACTTCGCACTCCGCCCAGACCGATCCCTTTATTGCCAGGACAGGATCTCCGTTTCCGCTGTTGATCGATCGTGGCAGTGCCGTTGTCCCAACACCAATCCTGCAATCCACGGTTGATGCAATCTCACGGCCAAGAACTTCAAAATCTCAATCTTTTTAAAATTTTAAAATTTATATATTAATGTTTTACAGATGACTAACTGACGAAGATAAGTACTGTTCCTCTACTTAAACTTTTTTCCCCCCTTTTTGGTAAGATTAAGGAATATTAATAATTAGTTAATTATAACAAATGTACTATATTATTTGATTATATGTTAGTTTATAAATAAGACAAAATAATTTAGTATATGAAAGATAAATATTAATACTTTAAAATAATTTATTTAGGCTTCGTTAATATCTTTAAAAAGTTACATATATTTATATTGAGAGTAGGGGAGTAATTAGCTTTCATTTATAATGATATCTATATATCAAATTTTTTAGGGCAAATTAAAATAAAGGACCTAGAAAAAAGAATATTTATTATAAAGGACCATAAAAATAATAATTACTTAGAAGGACAAAAAATCATAATATAAATTTAAAATCACTAAAATATTCCTAACCAAACTTCAATATTATCTCTTGTATTTATAATTTAAAAAATAATTAATCTTAAAACCAAAACCACACATCATGATATAATCGGTTCTTTTTTATTTATTTATATTTTCAATATATTATTTAATTAACAACCGTTAAACTCATATTTTTTTGAATTTTTATTTGGGAGAATCTCATATAAAGACGGTTGAAATAGAGAAATTCTATATATGAGGTTAGTAAAACTCAACAAATCTTAAATTGGGTCAATGACCCAATCTAGGATATTCAAATGTTGGTTATTTTTCAATAATACCCCTAACCCATAAAATCAAAGAAAAGAGAAAAGGAAAAATGGGATTGGCCTCCTTACCCCCCTCTCTCCCCCCCTTTGAGTAGCGACATCATGAGAAGCCGTCGATCTCGCCGCCCTCTTTCGCCGCCGATTTCGGTCAAGTATTTCTTGGCGTTACTTAAATCTATCGCTATCTCACAGGACGCAGGATGCAATATCTCACCTGTGATTCCCTTCTCTCACACCCTCAGTCCTTGGCATCACTCAAATCTGTAGCTCAACATTTTTTTTGAAACTCCTATTCATCTCCTTTGAAAGGGTAAAGATTTGCCAATACAACTAGCCTAAATTTATTTAAAACACGATCAAAATAATAATTTAAATCCCTTAAAAGTTGAAGCAGGACAAGATGAAGAATAAATTTTATGATATTTTCTTTCAAAATTTTCTTCTTTATTAGCTTGGTTGGAGTTCCTTATATCGAGATCTATTTTCCAGGCTTTGTGACTCATCTACTTTTTGACTTGTAGACTATTGTTGAATCTTGTGTCCATAAGGCCCTAGAGGTTTTGAATTGTAAGGCAAAGAATCGATGATCTCGTCACGGATCATGCAACGGAAGATTACAAAAAAGCGAAGGACAATACCCGACTTGCAAAATAGTAGAAGAAAACTTTAGTGGAAAGGCCTCCAATAAATTTTTTGTCGTTAGGGTTCTTACGTATGCATAAACAATATTGTTCGCTCCAATTTTTCTTTTTTTAATAATTAAGGGATATAAAGGTAATTTGGTCCAATTTCTAAATCCCTAATTGTGTCACATAACCTAATTAATAATTTATTAAATTTAGTAACCAAAATTAGAATTTAGGTAATTCAACCGTCTTTATATAGGATTCTCCTATTTATTTTTAATCAATTTATATCATTAAGTTGCCCAATTTATATTATCAACGTTGGCATCAATAAGCTCTTTTTATAAAAGATAAAAAATAAACTCATTTCATATTTTTCAGGATATTAGATTATTTATATTTTTTAATTTTATTAGCATTAAATGAATTTTTTAACCCACATAAATTTCTTCTAAACCAAAAATAAATGATATAAATTTTCTTGGTTTGGCATATAAGACAAATTATAAAATACCTTGAGTTTTATTAAAATTATATAATTCTATCTTTACTTAAAATTTTTGTTGATTTAAAAAAATATAAATTTTATAAAATTGAAGAATGTATAATTTTTTTCCATAGAAATCTCATACCTATCCAAGTTTTGAAAAATAAAAAATAAAAAGAGAGAGAGAGAGAGAACTCTTCTTTAATTTAGTGAAACTTAGAATTCTATACTAGTTTTAAAAATAGAAAGTGGAAAAGAATTTAGGAGGGAATGCAGATAATTTTATTAGGGTCATTTTAGTATTTTTAATTTTTAATTTTTATATTTGGCCCTCCTAAATAATTATAATTTTTATGGTCCTTCTCCATAAATATCTTTTTGTGCAGGTCCTTCATTCTAATTTTTTCAATTTTTTATTTACAGATGACTAAGATCTTTAAGTAATTAGTTGTTAGTTAAGATTAAATGATTTATATGTAATTCACGCAAAAAAAATAATACATATGTCCTCTTTACTACTAAATATAAGACATAATTAATTTTTTTATAGAGATTAAGGAAACTAAATAAATAAATAAATCATATAATATGTTGTATATTATTAAATTATATATCAAGTATATAAGTTAGGCAAAATAATTTTGAGAAAAAATAATAAATATAAATTTTTAAAATAATTTAATAATTTTCATAATATCTCTCAAAAAATGAATTCTATTTTATATTTAGGAGCTAGGGAGTGATTCTTCATGATAAATATTTTTCATATCTCAATTATGAAATATCTAATGACATTGAGATGTAAATGAAGTAAAATAAATATAAAACTCATGAATTTATGGCCTACTACAGAATTGTTATTCTCAAACAGAAGTCATGATATGCTGATTAGATAATTGAATAGTCAAGTTGGCCCATGGTGGCTTTTAATCCAAAATCATTATCAATTGAAAAGTGTAATCAGTCTATATTTATTGATGGCAAAAAATCAATCTATTATTCATTACAAATTTAATCAAAAGACATTAAATTCGGTCATCCTCATCCCACAGCACAGTTGAGAATAGCATGAGAAAAATGACACTGAATCAAAGTCAACGAGGGCAAATTGCTGATTTTTTTTAGGGAAAATTACACACAAGGTCCCAAGGAGCAGAGATATTTACATTTAGGTCCCTTGAAATCATGAAATTACTCGAAGTCCCAAGGGACTTACGTGTAATTATTTGTGAGTGCATAATTACTAATCGACCTTCCTTCTCTCCTTCTTCCTTCTCCGCTCTCTCTCCTCTCTTTCCTCTCTCCTATCTCTCTCCGCCATGATTTCTGCCAAGAATCGATCAAGGAAGATGCACTTGGCCCCTGCGATCTCTGGCAAGACTAATCTCCACCACGATTTCCACCAAGAACCGAGCAAGGAAGACGCACGAAAGGCCATCGGCCCCTGCGATCTCCGTCGACCACTCCACCACGATCTCCTCGAACCGCCACCATCGTTTTGAAGATCACTGACGTTTTGCTTAATTTCGGGTGCCATTTGTGGATTTTCGATTTCGGACTGCTCCAAGATTTAACTATGGCTTCCGTTGTTTTGCTTATTTTCGGGTGCTCGTGGATTTTGTGATTTCGGACACTGCTCCAATATTCGACCTCGCATTGTTTTGCTTACTCACGGTGATCACTTGACATGGTGACGGTAAGACCACGAATCTGGCGAACTTTCCCTTCTCTCATCCGTGTTCCTTCATCCATCCTTCATCCTCTCTTTGTTTCGGTTATTTTTCCAAAGGTTGTTGTAAATATATGCTTTTTACGTTGTAGATATAGCATTTGTTGTTGTAAATAGCCTACGGACATGAGAAATGAAAAAAAATCCACGTTTTCAAAGGTTGTGGTAAATATATGCTTTTTTCTGTTGTTAATATAGCATTTGTTGTTGTAAATAGCCTCCGGACGTGAGAAATGAAAAAAATCCAAGTTTTCAAAGGTTGTTGTAAATATATCCTTTTTTTCGTTGTTAATATAGCATTTGTTGTTGTAAATAACCTCTGGACGTGAGAAATGAAAAAAAAATCCAAGTTTTCAAAGGTTGTTGTAAATATATCATTTTTTGTTGTTAATATAGCATTTGTTGTTGTGCTTGACCTCCGGATGTGAGAAATGAAAAAATCCAAGTTTTCAAAAGGTTGTTGTAAATATATGCTTTTCCTACCGTTCGAACTTAAATTACCCGTTCGAACTTAAATTACCGTTCGAACTTAAATTACTCGTTGAACTTAAACAACCTTTGAAAACCTTGATGTTTTTCATTTCTCACGTCGAGGCTATTTACAACAACAAATGCTATATTTACAAGAAAAAGCATATATTACAATTTCGAGGTCGAGGCCATTTGCAACAACAAATTCTATATTTACAACAACAAATTCATATTTTAACAAGTTTTGAAAGCCTGGATTTTGTCATTTCGAGGTCGAGAGGCCATTTCAACAAGAAATTCTATATTTACAACAAAAATTCTTATTTTAACAACAAGTTTTGAAAGCCGGATCTTGTTGTAAATCGCCTCGAACCTCAGAAATGACAAAATCCAGGCTTTCAAAACTTGTTGTTAAAATAGGAATTTGTTGTTGTAAATATATAATTTTTTGTTGCAAATGGCCTCTGGACCTCGAATTGTAATATATGATTTTTGTTGTAAATATAGCATTTGTTGTTATAAATAGCCTTTGGGCGTGAGAAATGAAAAAAATCGAGGTTTTCAAAGGTTGTTTAAGTTGAGCGGTAATTTAAGTTGACGGGTAATTTAAGTTGAACGGGTAGGAAAAGCATATATTTACAATAACATTTGAAAACTTGGATTTTTTTCATTTCTCACATCAAAGGCTATTTACAACAACAAATGCTATATTAACAATAGAAAAATGATATATTTACAACAACCTTTGAAAACTTGGATTTTTTTCATTTCTCACGTCCAGAGGCTATTTACAACAACAAATGCTATATTAACAAAGAAAAAGGATATATTTACAACAACCTTTGAAAACTTGGATTTTTTTCATTTCTCACGTCCGAGGCTATTTACAACAACAAATGCTATATTAACAAAGAAAAAGCATATATTTACCACAACCTTTGAAAACGTGGATTTTTTTTCATTTTCATGTCCGGAGGCTATTTACAACAACAAATGCTATATTTACAACGAGAAAAAGCATATATTTACAACAACCTTTGGAAAAATAACCGAAGCTTGATAGAGGATGAAGGATGGATGAAGGAACACGGATGAGAGAAGGGCAAGTTCGCCGGATCGTGGTCTTACCGTCGCCATGTCAAGTGATCACCGTGAGTAAGCAAAACAGAAGCAGAGGTCGAATATTGGAGCAGGTCTGAAATCACAAAATCCACAGAGCACCGAAAATAAGCAAAACGACGGAAGCCATAGTTAAATCTTGGAGCAGGTCCGAAATCAGAAAATCCACAGGGCACCCGAAATTAAGCAAAACGTCAGGTGATCTTCAAAACGATGGTGGCGGTTCGAGGAGATCGTGGCGGAGTGGTCGACGGAGATCGCAGGGGCCGATGGCCTTTCGTGCGTCTTCCTTGCTCAGTTCTTGGCGGAAATCGTGGTGGAGATTAGTCTTGCTAGAGATCGCAGGGGCCAAGTGCATCTTCCTTGATCGATTCTTGGCAGAAATCATGGCGGAGAGAGATAGGAGAGAGGAAAGAGACAGGAGAGAGGAAAGAGAGAAGAAAAAGGGAGAGAGGAGAGAGAGCGGAGAAGGAAGAAGGAGAGAACGAAGGTCAGATTAGTAATTCTGCACTCACAAATAATTACACAGAAGTCCCTTGGGACTTTAGAGTAATTTCATGATTTCAAGGGACCTAAATGTAAATATCTGCGTTCCTTGGGACTGTGTGTAATTTTCCTTTTTTTTAAATGCATTGACTTGATTAAAAACTTATATATTAATAATAAGATAGATGTATAAAAATACTTATGAACTTTTTTTTAATGTAAAACTAAGAGCAAAAATGTCAACTCGGTTCAACTTTAGAAACGTTTGTTAATTTTTTATTTTACGGGTCCCCCTAATTGTTTTTAAATGATTATTCCTTAAAAAGTCCACACCTCCCTTCCTCCCTTCTCCCCTCGAGACTCCCTCCCCTTCAAATTAGACATCATCCTAATTCGGTGTGAGGATGTTTTTAAGAATGATCATCTAAAAATAAGGTTATTAAAACCGGATTGGTCATTGAACCGGTCTAAATACTGGGTTGAGGGTTAGTGGGTTAGACCGGAGTCAAACCAGAGTCGAACCGGGATAACTAAATCGAAAGATTTATTATATAATATTTATTAATAGGAATTGAGTCCCATAAAGTTGAAAAAAAAAAGGTCTTCCATCTCCTACTCATTTATGACTCTACTATTTCACTTCTTTTTATAACAATTTTGATGAAGCACGTGAATCCTCCCTTATCTTCATCATCTACCAAAGTCCCAAACCCATACGCCATACTTGTGGGCTTTAACTTCTCTTTCTCTTCTCTTTCCCCGTGACTCCTTCCTTGGCTCCTTCTTGAAATCCAACTCCGACTTCGCCGTGAATCATACAAGCTCAAGCAACCACATACAAGACAAGTGCAAGAGGACAAAGGAAGCTTCATCTCCACCATACAACTGCAGTCATCCTCTGTTATTTCCATGTCTCTGCAAGCTATCTTCGTTTTCGAAGTCTTCAACGCCATCACCGGAGCCGGTGAAAAAGCAAGTCTTTGGCCACCGTAATATCCTCATCTTCTCATCTCTCCCTGTGTAAATGTCTTTCTCTCCAGTTGGATTTTTTTTTTAAAGACTCTAACCTGACTCCGATTTCTATGTTAGACCAGGCCAGGTCTCACGTAGGTTATTTGGTTTGGTCCGAACCGCGGTCCGGTCGGGTTTGATAACCATGTCTAAAAACAATGAGTAGGGCCCACAATATAAAAAGTTAGGAAACATTTCTAACACTTAACAAAATTGATGTTTTTCTCTAATAAATTTATAAATATTTTTGCATCTAAAATTTTTTTTATGATGTCAGATACATTTTTAAAAGAAGTTCATATTTTTTAACCTTAACCCTTAGTAATATTATAAACTCATTATTTCTGACAGAAACACAATAGACTTTTTGATATTTTGGCCTCCTTTTTACCATAGGATATGCTTGTATGATCATTCTATTATCGATATTGTTTTCCAAACTCTCAATATATATCTTGGCTAGTCTAATGGCTTCCAAACACTAGGGCGCTCGAGAAGCCCTTTGAATGGTTCTTAAATGGTGTTGCTGCAAAATCAAACATATCATATACTTATCATGGCCACACTATTATCTCACTAGCTATGGTGTTGTAGCTGGCTCGTCGTGCTTTTAGTTTTTCATGATCTACATGGTCATTCGAGGCTGTTTACAAATGGCGTAATGCTTTCTGTACATATAGTCGCTTCACCCTTTGCTTGTTTTCACCTCCTATCTTTACAATATCACGGTCCGTTCGCTTTAGTTGTTCGTTCTAAGATCTTTTCTTTCCTATTTTAGCGTTTATGATCCCCCCGCCGTACTTTTTTTTTTAATCAGAATTTATTATCATATAAAAGGGCCTAATAATTTGTGTATAGTTGTATTTAATTTGTAATAAATGTATTTTTATTTAACTAGTCATCCATATGAAACAAAAAATCAGATTATGATTCTATTGTATTTTTCTGCAGACCAAATGTGCGTTTAGAACCCTTTTTTCTCTCGTTTCCACATGTTTCTAGTTGGCCAAAAACAAAATATTAAATACCACATTGGTCCTACTTATAAGTTCATTTTAATTAAAAAATTTGGTTTTTATTATAAGTCTAGTTTTAAAGTAATAAATGTATTTGTTACATTTTTGACCCTATTAACTGCAATAACAAAAAAAAATTTATTTATTTTGACTTTTGAAACTAACCATAGATAAGAGAAAAATTAAAAAAATTAGGTAATAACTAATGAGTTAACTAACTCAGTTTGATATGTAAGGGTGAATTTGGATTTACAAATAGTAGCTGCGTACTCTGTAGGGGACAATGGTATGGACTAATTTAATGTAATTGGTGTGCAACGCTGTCGTTTTGACGCCCTCATTCTGGAAACGGGAGGAGAATAGCCGACATGGAATAAGGAATGTAAATCACGTGGCTGAGGTCTGCGCACAACGAGAAGCCCTTTTGACTTTGCGCCACGCTTTTAAATTCTGCCCATCCATGCCTCCTACCCAATACCAAATACGCCTATCCTTCTCCGTGGGGCTGTATTCCCTATTCATCGCCTCCATCCCCGATCATTATCACTGGAGGCGACGAAGAAGAAGATTCACGAAATGGGAAGCGAAGGTGATATTGGGATTAACTCCAGGAAGCCAAGATTACTGTGCCTTCATGGCTTCAGAACGAGCGCAGAAATTCTCAAGAAACAGATATACAAGTGGCCGGAATCGGTGCTCCAGAAGCTGGATCTCGTTTTCGCCGACGCTCCATTTCCCTGCCAGGGAAAATCCGACGTCGAAGGCATCTTCGACCCTCCTTATTACGAGTGGTTCCAGTTCAACAAGGTTCTCCTCCTTATACCTACTTAATATGTTTGGGGGAATCTACAGGCACGACGACGTAGGTTTTTTGGATTGTGATTTTAATAATCCGTTCATCTATATGATTATGTTATGCCGTGATTAACAGGAATTTACAGAATACACCAATTTTGATGAATGCCTGAAATATATAGAGGATTTCATGATCGAGCACGGGCCCTTTGATGGTCTTCTCGGTTTCTCTCAGGTAATTTATTTTTTCTTCTGACGAATTTCGCAGTATTCATCATTAAAATCCATCGGCCTGCAAGTTGAAACCTTTGAATTTTATAATACAGGGAGCGATATTGTCAGCTGGCCTGCCGGGTCTCCAGCAGAAGGTACCTGGAAACTTGAGAAACTTCTCTGTTTATTGTTATATACTCATCCCCGGTTTTTCATATTCTCGAAACAAATAATGAATCTTAATTGTAGAGATTGGAAATGGAAATAAAAAAACATGGTTTGATAAAGGTTGATGATGGATGTGCAGGGCGTGGCACTAACGAAGGTTCCCAAAGTGAAATTCTTGATAATAATAGGAGGAGCTAAGTTCCAGGCACCTCAGGTGGCTGAGAAAGCATATTCTTCACCAATTTCGTGTCCCTCCCTCCACTTTCTTGGTAATTTCCGGTGCTTTCTTGTACCACCTTTGTCCACACCTCGCTGCTTTAGTTGTCATTATTATTTCTTTTATTTTTAATTATAATAGTATATAGCTCTCTTTGCGTAGTATATACGCATATGCCACCGGCCAAACTTCTCCGAATCTGCTTCTCTTGTTACCTTCTAGCTGTTACTGTAATAAAAATTTTATTATGCGAAAGTGACAGGGTTTTGTGATTACAGGGGAGACAGATTTTTTGAGACCATATGGGGCTGAACTGCTGGAATCATGCGTAGAACCAGTGGTGATTAAGCATCCTAAAGGCCACACAATACCAAGGATAGGTACATCATTAGTTCCTCTCTAATTTTGTTTCTCTTTTATTTTAACCCCAGTAATCATCTGGTCGTATTTTAGATTAAACAGTTATTGGTATTAAATAGTTGTTCCGGGGCTTTTCTTGACAGATGATGATAGCTTGAAGACCGTGACAGGTTTCATCGAAAGAGTTCAAAAGTTATGCGAGGCCCAGGACTAAATTTAGATGGGCTAATGTGTTTGCCCCAACTTCGTTATCTTCGGCTTGTTCATTTAGTAGCTCTGCGTGCCTATCTCTCAAGTCTGAATACACGCATACCACCCACACTTTTTTTTTTTTTTTGGGTCAAAGTCAGTCACAATCCCATTTATGTACACTGAATAATAGATTCAGATTCCAGTCAAGAATGTAACCCCAAAAAAAAACAAAAAAGATTCCAGTCAAGAAAAAGAATAATAGATACAGACAAACAATAATTTATTACTCCAGAGTTAGTAATTACTTGAGCTAATTGTTTGTAAAAATATATGTTGGTTTTTCTAAAATAATCATGTTAATCATTTACAATCAAAACTACTGATTTGATTAAAAAAAAATTCCTTAATACAGTCAGTAAGGAATTAAGAATGTTTTTTTTAAAAAAATGTTATTGAATTTGAAACAGCATTTTACTAGTTCTTATATTTAGGATAAAAAAGTATTATTTATTATAAACACAGCAAACTAATGTTATTTGTCAATTATATCTGCACTTTTTTTTTTTTTTTGGGGGTAAAAAACGGGGCAACAGCCCTATATTATTCCTCTATCAATGTACATCTCGAGTATACAATACCTATCATGTCCTTGTCCAATGAACTAACTACATCAGCTCGAGGTGAGTCAAAAATTACTCTATCTATGTTAGGGATATTAGTGATAATAACTGTCCCCTACCCCTGTTAGTTTATTTAGACGAAGAAGTTAAAGAAATAGGATAAGAAGGAATAGTTATGATCAGTTAGGAATAGTTATTGCATGTCATCTGTTTAATGACAGTTATATAGGAAGTTATGTATAGGAAGTTATGTAGGCAACTCTTTATATACATGTATTATGTTTTATGAAATTATGAATGAAGAATATATTTTAATTGTGTTGTGTTGGCTAGAGTTGATTCTCGCTCTAGATTTCCTTTTTCCTTCTTTTCTTCTCTTATATTCTCGCAAGGATCCTATCAATTGGTATCGAGCGGTCGTTCTTAGGGCTGTTGAATACTATGGTGAACACTCGAAATTCTTCACATGAAAATAATTCTCCATTACCATCCACTCATAACCCGTAAATTCCACCAAATCCTAATCCACATGACGATCCACAAGTAATTTCACTCCATCCCCCTCCTCATATGCACCTTGAAAATCCTAATCCTCAATTAGCGACCATTATGGCGCAATTGAGTCAAATGAATACGAGTTAAATACTTTGAAGAGGCATAAAGCACCCATAATTATTCAGGGAGAGTCTAGTCAAGATAATAGGGACACATACCATGAGCCTAATGAAGGTGATGATCCTTGGTGGCAACGAAATCAATCAAGGCGTCCTTACTCAAAAGTTGACTTCCCAAAATATGAGGGTGGTGACCACAGAGGATGGATTCGAAGGCGGAAAAATATTTCCGTTATTATCAAACGCTGAAGAATTAAAAGTTGATGTTGCGCAATTAATTTAGAAGGAGATGCACTTGATACATTCACTTGGGTTTCATCAGGAAGGACCATACGTTATTGGGATGAACTGGTGCAAACTTTTCAGGAGCAATTTGGGCCTACCGAGTTTCAAAATCCAGATGTACATTTATGCAACATCAAGCAAATAGGCTCTGTTGGAGATTATAAACAGGAGTTTGTACGCCGTCAAGCCCAAGTACAAGGATGGCCGGAGCACTGTCTTCTTGGTGTTTTCATTAATGGGTTAAAAGAAGAGTACCAAGCCGATGTTAAAATTCAAAAGCCGCGCACAGTGTATAAGGCAGTAAGTCTGGCTTTAGAATTTGAAACCAAAAATCAATTCCGGGGTGCTCGCGCCGCGGAGGTGCCTTGGCGTGATCGCGAACTTATTCAAACGCACCATCAAATTTCGCCGCCAAACGGGAGTTTCTGCGCTACAAATCGGGGCATGTATAATCCAAATAGCGCTGCAAATCAGGGCAACCAATATTCGAATTTTCAGGGAGTTTACAGCGCTACAAATCAGGGCATGTATAATCCGAATAGCACTGCAAATCAGGGCACCCAATATTCGAATTTTCAAAATTCGAATTTTCCTAAACCGTCTCCCTCAAATTCAGCAACTTCCCATTATTCTCCTAATTTTTTCGCAATGATCGGCCAATGCCCAACTTGAATCGTCGGTTTATCGGCAAACTTCGAATTCCCATAATTCAAATTCTGCAAAGCAACCATTGTCGGCCAATTCAACAAAATTCCCATCGGTTTCGCACGGACCCGGACTTTCGGAGGAAGAGAAACAATACGGACGTGACAAAGGTCTATGCTTTTTTGTGGAGACAAATTTACCCCGGCCATCATTTGTTCATCATCAACATTGAAATTAATGGAAATTAATGGAAATTTCTGATGTGGCGGATGAAGCAAAAATATTTTCGGAAGACGAGCAACTTGCCTGTGCAAATTTGGCTGAAATTTCCTTCTTCCCGCCTTGAGGACAAGGCTGATTTTTAAGGGAGGGTATTGTTAGGGATATTAGTGATAATAACCGTCCCCTACCCCTGTTAGTTTATTTAGACGAAGAAGTTAAAGAAATAGGATAAGAAGGAATAGTTATGATCGGTTAGGAATAGTTATTGCATGTCATCTCTGTTTAATGACAGTTATATAGGAAGTTATGTATAGGCGAGTTATGTAGGCAACTCTTTATATACATGTATTATGTTTTATGAAATTATGAATGAAGAATATATTTCGAGAATTGTGTTGTGTTGGCTAGAGTTCGATTCTCGCTCTAGATTTCCTTTTTCCTTCTTTTCTTCTCTTATATTACGCAAGGATCCTATCAATCTACCTCCTGCTTAAGATTATAGTTGGCTAAAATATTAGCACAAATATTACCTTCTCTAAACACATGTACAAATACAAAGCGAGAGAACAAATGACACAATACAGCAATTTGACGCAACAAATTGGACTCAACCTCTACATCTAGCTGCAAGGAGTTTAGTAATCTAATCACCGAAGTAGAGTCGATTCTACAACAACTTTATCAAAGTTATACTTAGGCTAACTTGAGTCGGTGTAAAGCGCCCAAAGCTCACTCCTTAACACATTGCACCGAGCCCGGGTTCCTTGCAAATCCACAACACCATAGACTCCCGCTATCCGTATCGTCCACCACAACCAGCAAAACCCATTGTGCCCTTTGAGACACCATCTACATTCAGCTTTACCCATCCCACAGGAGGGGCATGCCATCTGATGAGAATTTCTTTCTTGCAACCCCTCATCCGGCCAAACTCTTGATAAGCACCCCTGACTTCTGCAACATACCTATTCACGGTCCCAGTTCTATCATTTGGCATGATAAAATCATGTTCAAAGCACGCCCTATTTCGCCAATTCCAAAGAAACCAGCAAGCAATTCCATAGGTTAGACTCCACTCACCCCTTGAGTGTTTTAAATTCCATAGCAACCAATCTTTTCCCTGCAAGGCATCAAACTCAGAACCCACCCCGTGAGGCCTTAACTCTTTCCACAGCGACGCAGCCATATCACATGTTTTAAGAACGTGCATCAGGTCCTCGCTGGCATTACAGCAGTAACAGCAGGAGTTGCCTCCCAACGTACGACTCCTTCTCTCCCCCGTGAGAAGTCTATTATGTAAGGCCAACCAGAGGAAGATTTGTATCCTCTTTGGGCCCTTCCAACTCCATAGCACTTTCCACCCCCTCTTCATTGACTACATCTTCTCCCTTCAGAAAGTGATACATGTCAACCACCCTGTAATTATTCTGAAAATTACTACCCAATTTCACTACATCAGCACCATTCCTCGGATAAGGAGGAATAACCGCCCTCAACAGTTTCCTGCCTTCATCATTCACCCATCTTGCAATTTCATTCATGTTCTATTGACCTTGTTTGTCAACCATCTCACTCACCTTAAGCAAACTTCCTTCCTCCGATGGTGCTGCAACACAGTACTTAAGCAAATTCTCACCATTCACTAGCCACTTATCCTCCAAAAAATTTATCATCTCTCCATCTTCGACTTCCCAGCCTACATTTGCAGTAACTTTTGGCCAAATTCTGACTAAGTGCCTCCAAAGATCAGAGTCCGTCTTTCCCCCCCTGCATCCCTTCATCAGATTACATTCTCTTCGATATTTCCCACTAAGTACCTTAGAACATAAGTTGTTGGGTTTGGCAATCATGTTCCAAGCCACTCTCCCTATTAGAGCCTCATTCATACATTCTAGATTCCTCAAACCTAGCCCCCCATTTTTCTTCTCTCTACACAAAGAACTCCCAACTCACCGCACATATCTTCCTTTTCCCCTCTTCTCGGCCCCAAACAAAGTCCCTTTGCATTTTTACCATTTGCTTTCGCACACCTACTGGAATGACAACGTGTTGCATAGAATATATTGCCATCTGGTTTGTTATAGATTGTACAAGAGTAAGTCGACCAGCAAGTGATAGCGTCATTTTTTTCCAACCGCTAAGTTTGCTTTGCATTTTATCAAGCAAGGATTGGAAGTTCTTACCTTTCTCCTTCCCCTTAGCCATGTACGCCCCCAGGTAACGTCCCAAGTCATCCTTTCTTTTAAAACCAGCATACATACAGATTTCGTTCTGGACATTCCTCTCAACATTCTTTAAGAAATAGACACTGGTCTTCTGAAAGTTCACTTTCTGACCTGACATGTTCCCAAAAAACTCCAGTATTCCCATCACCAAAACCATCTGGTCCATTTCAGCTTCACAGATGAGTAGGAGATCGTCAGCAAAAAGAAGATGTGACACCTCAACCCCACCTCTTCCCATCCTGATTGGTTTCCACTGTTTATTAGCCACACAGTCTGAGATCATGTGCGTCGGTTCTCCATCCCTAATACGAACAAATAGGAGACAAAGGATCTCCTTGCCGTAGTCCTCTAGTTGGATTTATCTCATCCCTTTTGCTTCCATTCCACATGAGGGACAAACTCACCAAACTCATGCAACCCTTTATAACTTCTCTTACATGTTCATCCAGCTCTAACTCCTTTAGTACTTTCCCAATGAACTCCCAGCTCATATGGTCATAAGCTTTTTCGAGATCTTTTTTTATAACCATATATCCTTTCTTCCCCTGAAGCTTACACATTGAGTGCACTACCTCCTTTGCTATAATAATGTTGTCATGAATGCATCTCCTAGGGCCAAAGCTTGTTTGATGTGGCAAAATTAGCTTGTTTAGGAATGGTTTCAGTCTATTTACCACCACCTTAGCTAACCCCTTATAGATTACGTTACAAAGGGCAATAGGCCTAAAGTGACTAACCTGTTCTGGTTTATCGATCTTTTGGACAAGCACAAGCAAGGCGTTATTGATCTCCTTTATCCTCTCTGGCTGCCTCCACAAAGCTTTGATATAGCTGATAACAGAATCTCCCACCAAGTTCCAATTTTGTTGATAGAAGATAGCGGGAAATCCATCGCTGCCCGGCGCTTTAAAACCCCCCATCTGGAAAAAAAGCTTGTTTTATTTCCTCACCAGTTATATCTCGCCCCACCCTCCTCCACTTTGTCATATCCACCTCACCCCATATCTGCCTTGTTTCAACCCAATCCCTTTCAGCCGAAAACTCATGAAAAAGTTTGCAATAAAAGTCATGGAATAGGCTAACCATAGTACCTTCATCCTCAACCCACTCTCCAACATTATTTTTTATCATTGCAACTATGTTCCTTCTGCCTCTACTGATAGTCTTTCCATGATAGTATTTCGTATTACGATCTCCCTCCTCTAGCCACCTACCTCTCGACTTTTGGAACCACAACAGTTCTTCTTGATGTAGAGTTTGTATTAGTTCCTCTTCAAGCTCCTTTTCTAGACAGATTAAGAAAGGATTCCTACCTCTGTCCAGACTTTGCCGAATTCCATATAACTGGTTGTACAATCTTTTTTTTTTTTACTTGCAAGCTTCCTAAATACCTCCTGATTCCATCTTATTAAATCATGCTTCAAGGATGCAAGTTTTATAGGTCGCCTCATTCCCATGCCAGCTACATGCCATGAAACTATCAAACTGGTCATGCATCTTCCACATGGATTCATATCTAAAACATCGTTGTCTCCAAATCTTGCGATCCACAAATGAACTCACCAATAGAGGGTGATGATCTGAGCAAATACGTGGTAATACCCTCACCTCAGCATCCTCAAACTTTCCCTTCCAGCTGATCGAACACAAACAGCGATCAAGACGTTTATGAACTGGCTCCAATCCATCCCATTTTGGCCCCTTCCACGTGAAAAAAGGTCCTTGTGTTTCCATATCAATCAGATTACACTTCTCTATCCACTCGTTAAAACGCTGACACCGTGACTCGCTCACACGGCCACCACCCTTTTGTTCCAGAGGAGTCTTTCATTGAAATCGCCTGCTAATAGCCACAGCTCTCTGATTTCACTTGACAGGTTATACAGAATATCCCAAAGTTGACGCCTCTTTTGTTCATTAGGACTAGCATAAGTTGCAGTGACAATCATCTCCTCTTCCCCTAGCTTAACTTTGCAATGAATAAACTGTTCGTTCCTCAGTAACACATCCACCCCTAGATCCTCAATATTCCACAAAAACCAGATTCCACCTGAGAAGCCATCTGCCTCCATCCGTATTGATTTATTGAACCCCCAGCTTTTGATAACCTTTGTTGCATGATTACCACTTATTCTGGGTTCCAAAATCACAAGTATGTCCACTTTATATTTAAATTTAAAATCCCTTATAACAGCAGCAACTCCCTTGCTTGCTGCCCTACGACAGTTCCATATCAGAAGCTTAACCATAATGACAGAATTATAAAGAACCTGCTAATAACTAGCATTAATGATCCAGAGCAATGGTCGGACATACCTCTTCCATGCTCATGCTGATATCATCAGTCTGCTCCACAAAGGTATCCTCAACTCGCATCTCTCCGCTATCCTCCACACCCTGATATCGTAGAGGATCCACACCTTCACCCGGGTCTAGGTTCTCTTTATTATCCATGTGAACCCTTTGCCCCACATGTGGTTCAAGGTTAGTTACTGAGCCATCAGAACTCCGATTGAATTCCCTCAAGCCCTCATGTCTTTCAACTGAATTATCCCCCTTTAAAACGATTCGCTCTGAATTATTTATCTCCTTTCTTCTCACTTGTGATGCTCCACCTTATTGCTGACCTTACACGCGTCAACCTCATTATTCAAACCCCATGTTACTCCCGATTGCTTCCCCTAAGAACCCTGTTTGTGAAGCGTTCCTTTACCCTACCTCTTTTGTGAACCAGCGTTGATCTCAACTGAGCCTTTATTAATCTCCACCTTCCCCACTATCGGCACATCCTCCGTTTCAACCTGTAACGCTACAAACCGTGATCCCGATTGGTGGCTTTTCACAGAAGTTTCTTGTTTCCTTGGTCTTCTATATCGCTGAACAGTCTTCCAAAGGCCCTTCTCATTGTCTTTGTCTGCATCATTTTTTTAGCAACATCAGATTCATCCAACGCCATTCCATCCCCTGAAGAACGCCTATGGAAAGCATCACAGCCTTCCTTCAGGTGCCCCACCCTACCGCACTTGTTGCACAGTTGGCCCAGACTCTCATAGACCATACTTAGCACCTGTCCTTCAACATTAAACTCAGGCACCAGTGGTTTCTTCAGATCCAATTCGACACACATCCTCGCAAATCTCCCCCTGGTATGTTTTGTTGTATGCACATCAAGCCTAATAGTTTTACCTATAGCATTACCTAAGTTCAGAAGAAATTTTTTGTCAAAAAGTGGTGCAGGTAGATCAGGTAACCTGATCCATGCCACTATCGACTCAATTCGCTCATGCTTTGGGTTAAAGTCCGGCTTCCACCGCCCTACACTCAAATACATGTCAGAAATAACCCAGGGGCCGCCAACCAGTGCTTCCATATAATCTTCCATGTTTTGGAAGGTGACAAGGTAGAATTCGTCCTCTAAGTCAAACATGTCGATTTTTCCTTTCCTTTCCCAGAGTTGTCGTAACTTCTTCGCCATGAATCCATAGGAGAGTTGCCTTCCCATTAACTTCACCACTAGAGTATGGCTAAAAGGTTTCATTAGCCGATCCCTCTCCTTCTCCTCAAACGTAAAACTAGGGCACAGCAAATTAGAAAAATCAATGCATATACCATCACCTGGGTTTAGAACTTTCGCAAAATCAATTCCATCACCCTAATCAGCTACATCATCGTCTTCATCTGTCTTTGCCCATTCCCACCAACACTCAGCCGTGTTAGCGTTCTTCATAAGCGATTCCCGGTATGACTTCGGCACTTGCCCAGCCCCATCTTGTTTCATCCAGCCTTCCTCATGAACTCAAATCGATTCCCCACCCGAGAATTCGTCATTCGCAAAGTGTACCTTCTTCTTCCGGTGACCAGTCTCCGCGCACTCCTCACTCATAGCTACCTCACCAGTCCCTCCCCGCACAGCACGGACGGAGGAACCACTCGTATCCTCCGCCACAGTGGGTGACGGAGTGTTCTCTTCCCCAATCTGGAAGCCCTAGTAGAGCCTCAAAAAAATTGCCGTGTAGTGCCTTTTTGTCTTTATCTGCACTTTAATCTTATGAAGTTATTTTTCCGGTTTTCCTTCACCCTAATCTTACTTTAAACTCTACTCCATTTATAATTTATAGGAGCAGGTGGCATTTGTAAAAACCTAAAATCATCTATAAGCGAACTGACCTTCATTGAAGGGGAGAATAGAAACTCAGAGTAATCCTTGATTGACACAACATTAATGTTGTCTCCATTCAAATTCTCGTCAGGATATTTTTTTTTTCTGCCCTTTCATTTTCCAGATTCCTAAAAAATCCCGCATCCCTGCAAAATGTTTCTTGCATTTTCACTAAAATTCGAGTGTAAAGAGAAGAAGAAACCGGTAACCAAACAAAATGCATCCAAATTTTGAAACATTTACTGCCATATACACAGTTGATGCCAAGCAACTATTGCAAATAACAGTGTCACTGCCATGAGTACTTCATCATACAGCCAATGCAATTAATCAGCTAATTAATATCACAACTACTGTTTTTGGCACTTTTATAGGAGCAATTTTTAGCCTCCGTTACGTAAGACGCCCATTGATGGATTTGAATCCTTTGGAATTGGCGTCCTTTTAAGTTCCTAAATGCTAATAATATCTAGTTATTTACCTTTAAACTCCGGAAAATTCCTGGGCTCAACCATATGACCTAAATCTTATTTATCAGCCCCGCTCACACTAGTTCTAGTTACTATAAATCAGACATGCTTATTTATATAATAATAATAATAATCAGACATGCTTATTGCTATTGTGAGTATTGTGTCTTTGACAATATGTGGTTCAAATTTAATTTAGTGTGGTATGTATTCCCATCAATATAAGATATATTTACCTAATTTGAATAAATTAAAAAAAATTGTTAAATTGGTTAATATGACATATATTTTCTAAAATACCCTAGTTGTTTTTCTTAATTCCCTAATTTCCTGTACTACGATTATTGTTTAGTGAGTATCCATAGAGGTAAATGTGGAAAACATTGATAAATATAAAAAGTATATTTTATATTTAAAATCAAAATTAACCCCTCAAATATATATTTTATTGAGGATCATAAGGGTCATTAATAATTACTACCTCAGAACCCTAAATATATAATAGTTAATTGGGGAATGAATTTGGTTGTTAATATAAGAATCAAATCCATTTTGTCTCATAAATTTATGTTTTTTTTTCAAAATATCCATATTGATTATTACTCTGGCTCTTTTTATTAGTCTAATTTACTTAATTTTCAGATAACAAATAAAGTTAGTTAAAATCAATTGATGTGTTTTCTTAATTTTACCATCATCTATGAATGATATTTTCAACCCCTCTCTCATATTTCTCTCTTTTTAACATAAATTAATTCATTATATTTAACAGGGATAAAATTGTAGCATTATCATTAATTACTTTATAATTAGACTTATAATAATAGGAACCAATTATTATTATTATTTTTCAAAACCGGATTTATATAATGGATACACATATTAAAGAGTTTCTATTAAAGGTATTCATGAGGAAATATAGTATTTTTAAAAAAATTAAATTAAATTTATTATAAACAAATAATTTAACTAATTTTTTTTTTTAATCTTGCTTGAGTTAATTATCAAGGAGGGTGCGAGGGTGCAATAATACAATAGCCTCGAAAGGATGACACACATGTTTAATTAATTAATGGGGAGGAGGAGTTCGAAGAGGCGGAGCCCAACGGAAGCACCAATGCATTCTTTGGTGCGGAAGGCAAGAACGATGACATGTTTATACCTTAACCACGCACTCACTCATACTCAAAACGCTCACTTCTACGCCAACGTCCCCAAACCCTCCTCTGCTTCTCCCGACTCTTCTCTATAGGCCATTTCTCTGCTTCATCAATGGGCTTATTTGGGAACTCCCCAAATGGACTTATTATCCCATAGTCCATCAAAAAAATTTAGAGTGTTTGGGAACACTCAAAAATTGATGGACTTCAATGGGCAATGGGGGTTTTTTTTTTTGAAGCTCCCATTGAGTTGCTTATTATCCCATTAGAAGTCTATTGAAAGCTAGCCTCTTTTTTTCAGACCATTTTGCCCCAAAAAGAAAAGGCATCGTGTGCCTTCTCTCTTCCTCCTCTCATCTGCCGATTCTCTCTCTCCCATCCTCTCCTCTTCAATAATTCCTTCGCCTGCCTCATCTCCTCAGCAATTACTCCTCATCTTCAATTGTCCGACCTACCTCCTATTCGATTTGTCTCGTTCTAATCCCATTACTTCGCCTGCTCTCATCCTTCGCCTATTCAATTTGTCTCGTTCTCTTCTAATCCCATTAATGGACTGGATTTATTCGATTGGTCTCGTTCTCTTCTTCGCCTGGTCTCATCCTCCGTTCCTGCCATTAATTCGAAAGCTCAGCAATTAATGGTGATGGCGATGGAGAGCAGAGAATTATCCAACCTACCTCCTATTCGTGCTACCTCCCATCTGTTCCAGACATTAATTCGAGCTACCTCCTGTTCTCCATTAAAGTCCGACCTACCTCGTCTCTTCCATTCATTGTTGAACTACCTCCTATTCTCCATTAAAGGACCTACCTCGTCTCATCTTCAATTCATGTTCTTCTTTGCGCTTCAATTCCACGAAATTAATTAGATCTCTTCTTCTTCTACACTGCATCGCCGTTGATCTCACCGGATCTTTGTTTGACCGTGATACTTCTCCACTGCGTCGCCGTCGATCTAGCGTAATTCATCAGATCCTTGTTCTTCTTCATTTTGTTTCCTTTCTGCATTTACTGTTCTTCATCCGATTTATGCTCTGCTTTGCTCTCGCCCTGGTCAGATATTTTTTGGCTTTTGCTGGTTAATTGATATGCTTTGCTCTTGTTCTAGTTTATCCGATTTACTTCTCCATTGCATTTTGTTTCCTTTTTGGCTTGTCTTGGGAAATTGCTCGCTTTGCTCCGTTGATTTGTACTTGTTTCATTTTATTCGATTTATGCTCGATTTTTCTTTCTCTCGAACTATATTTTTTCTCATCGTTTTTCCTTACATGCCCCCCATAGTGGTTGTTTGATTGGTTTTGAAGGGAAACATTTTCCCTGCACAATTCTAGACACAATAATGCAGTAGTTAGTTTGGATAGCTTAAGGATGCTTAGTATTATTCTATTTAACTCTGACAGAAATATGTTTTAGATTAACTATTGGTTTTATGATTTGAGTTCTGTCTTTGGCTGTTTTTAAAGAAGTCTGCATATTTGTGACAAAACTTATGTGGAGGAAACACGTAACAAAAATAGTTGCGTTATGACTCGCCAATTAATTGATTAGATTAATGCAAGTAAAATAAACTTCACTCTTGGTATGACGAGCTTATCTAAAACAAGCCCCTCATGTTCTTTCTAGTGTCAAGGTATTATTATTCTCATCCCAAATTTCCAAAGAAGCCGTGAATCACTATAACTATTGCTAGTCATTTGCTAAAACTGGAAAAAAAATGTTAATAGAAGCTATGCAAGTGTTTGGTGATGAAGCTATGCAAGTTGTAATATGATATGTCGATTGTCGCCTACTAGATATTGGGTTGGCGATCTTGCCTCTTATTTTGTATTCAATAACAATTTCTAGGTCTTTTATTTACATACTCTTGAATGAATACTTTCTCATTCTTTATTGCAAGAGATTTCAGAATTAAGATACTTTCTCATTCTCATATTTCAGAATCACTATCCCTTGCTTTGGTTGTATGTGTATTTGATTTTTGATTTTTTTCCTTTATAACATTTTGATGTATTTCATTTTAACAATTTTAATACTAGTGTGTGTTAACTTGCTTATTAGTGACATAGAAATATGACCACCGTAGTGAGAATGGGATGTAGAGTCTACTAAGACTTTCATTGACTTATGCATTGAGCAAATATATAAAAAACAACGACTTGGTTCATCATTTACAAGGGATGGGTGGAAGCAAATTGTGCCCAAATTGAATGAAACAACGGGGAAAAGGATATACCAAGAAACAACTGAAAAATAGGTTAGATAGTTTGAAGAGCCAATGGATGACTTGGGAGAAGTTATTTTCAAAAGAGACCGATATAGCTATCGACTATGTAAAATAGCTGGTGATCCACAATATCACCCATTTTTCAAGGATTGCATAGGAGCAATTGATGGAACTCACATCAGGTGTGTGGTAAGCCAATCCAAGCAAGACAAATATATTGGAAGAAAGGGATATCCAACACAGAATATCATGGCTATCGTGATTGAGATATGTGCTTTACTTTTGTGTTGGCGGGATGGGAGGGTACCGCACATGATGCTCGTGTCTTCCGAACCGCGCTCGAGACTTCAACTATGAACTTCCCCCATCCACCTGAAGGTATATGTCTAACATCCCTACTTCAATTACATTTAATTTAGTCTTTATTTCACATTTCCTATAATTTAACAATGTTGTATGAATGTCAACATTTATCAAGGAAATATTACTTGGTCCGATTTGGCTATCCAACACCCGTTGGATATATTGGTCCATATAAACGTGGACCGGTATCACCTTCCAATTTAGGCGACGGTCGGGATTTCAAAATCCCAATGAGTTCTTCAATTTTTATCATTCAAGTTTGAGGTGTACGATAGAAAAGACGTTTGGAGTTTGGAAGAATAGGTTTCGCATCTTGCAAAATATGCCCCCATATAAATTTCGAACACAAGTCCGCATAGTTTGCGCAACAATGGGGATACATAATTTTATCCGGAGATATTCCCAAAATGATGTGGAATTTGATCAAGCTGAAGAAGGAAATATGGGTGATGAAGATAATGATGATCCACTTGATGAAGCATCCTCATCAAATGATCTTCGTGATGAAATCAGAAATGAACTTGTAGGGACTAGGTTTAATTAAGCACTTTATTGTGTTGTAATTTATTTAATGGAATTTTACCATTTTATTTGGTAAATTTATTTTTATTTTTATTTTTATCCCAAATTATTACATTTTATACGGCACATATGTGTGTGTGTGAGAATTTGATTCATGCCATTTTCAGTCATTTTTCATCTCATCTATCTTTTTTTAAGCTATGCCAAACAAGTTCCCATTACAAACAAAAGCCACTTCTCAAGCATCGCTATCCCAAACACAAATCACATTAAAAAGTCCATCGTAAAACAAAAGTCACTTCTCCCACAGCTATCCCAAACGGGCCCAATGTCTTTGTTCCAATTTCTCTCCCAACTCTTCAAATTACTATTCGCCAAATTTATACTTCTGTGCTTCTTTTTTCAGGGCATTCCAGGCCTAATTTGTACCCCGGTCTCGTACTAAGCCTTTGTCTATATCGTTCTGTGCATATATAGGTATCAGGTACCATTCAAAATCTCAATCTTTTAAAATTTTAAAATTTATATATTAATGTTTTACAGATGACTAACTGATGAAGATAGTACTGTTCCTCTACTTAGGCCTTTTTTAAAAAAATAAATAAATAAATTAGGGAGTATTAATAATTAGTTAATTACTTAGTTATAAGGTATGCCCTATATCATTGGATTAAATATTAGTAATTTATAACTAAGATAAAATAATTTGATATGCAAAAAATAAATATCAATAATTTAAAATAATTTATTTAACTTCTTTAATTTCTCTAAAAAAGTTACATGCATCTTATATTAAGAGTAGGACGAGTAATTAGTTTTTATTTATAATGATATTTATATATCAAATTTTTTATTTACAGATGACTAAGATCTCTAAGTAATTAGTTTTTAGTTAAGATTTAACGATTTATACGTAATTCACGCTAAAAAATAATATATTTGTACTCTCTGCTCCTAAATATAAGACATAATTGATTTTTTTATAAAGATTAAAGAAACTAATAAATAAATTAATCATATAATATATTGTATACTATTAAATTATAGGTTTAATATTTCCTCTTTTCTTGTAGAAATATTTTTCTATCACACTCACATAAAAGTGAGTAGGTCTCATTAATATTTTCTCCCCCTTCTCTTTACAATGGAACCCACTCACTTTTATGTGAGTGTGATGAATAAAAAATTCTGCAGGAAAAACAGAAATATTAAACTCTTAAATTATATACTACGTCCGATTCTAATTATAAGACCTAGTTGACTTTTTTGGGAGAGATTAAGGAAGCTAAATAAGATACTTAGTCATTTCATATATGTTGTATTCTTAGATTATATATTAGTTAATTAGTCAAATTAATTATTTTGAAGAAAAAATAAAAATAAAAATACTCTAAAATAATTTAATTAGATTCTTTATTTTCTATTAAAAAAAACCCACTAGGTCTTATAATTAGGACCGGAGGGAGTATCATTTTATACGTTAGGAAAAATGATTTTTTAAAAAATAATAAATATAAATATTTTAATTAGTTTTCATAATATCCAAAAAATGAATTCTATTTATATTTAGGAGTGAGGGAGTGATTCTTCATGATACATATTTCTCATATCTCAATTATGAAATATCTAATAACATTGAGATGTAAATGAAGTAAAATAAATATAAAAATCATAAATTTATGGCCCTCTACAGAATTGTTATTCTCAAACAGAAGTCATGATATGCTGATTAGATAATTGAATAGTCAAGTTGGCCCATGGTCGCTTTTAATACAAAATCATTACCAACTGAAAAGTGTAACCAGTCTATATTTGTTGATGGCAAAAAATCAATCTACTGAAAATTACAAATTTAATCAAAAGACATTAAATTCGGTCATCTGCATCCCACAGCACAGTTGAGAATAGCATGATTAAAATGACACTGAGGCCTGTTTGGATCAAAGAAAAGGTGGGAATGGAAATGAAAAGAATAGAATGGAATGAAAAATATTTTACCTCGATGCGTTTGGTTGGCGAAAAAAGAAAATGGGTTGATAGGAAAAAATTTGTTTGGTTGGAAGAAAATAAGGTAGGAAAATGAGGTAAAATACCATTTTACCCTTACGGATATTTTTTTTTTGTCACATAAAACCAATCACACGCGATTTAATATAAGTACACACTCGAAAATACCTCACCAATTCTCAAGAATTGGTGAGGATTCTCAAGAATTGCCTCACCAATTCTCAAGAATTGGTGAGGCACTCTGGAGAATGCCCACCAATTCTCGAGAGTGAGGATTCTCGAGAATTGCCAATCCTCACCAATTCTCGAGAATTGGTGGAGAATGCCTCACCAATTCTCAAGAATTGGTGGAGAATGCCTCAAATTTCTTCAAATTTTTGCAGTTCCTCCATAACCATCCAACTCTCCGGTCACCTCTTCATACACCTACCAAACACGACTCGCAACCCCAAATCGCATTGGTTTCATTACTCTCCCAAACCTCCAATTGATTGTTGGGATCAATTTCTTGTCCAGGAGGACCGGGTAATCGCGAGTTCTCTCGGGGATGGAAAAGACAAAATCCACCCGAGAGAGATAGGTCTCGGGAAGATTAATACGAGAGAGAAGTCAACTGAGTACACTCGGTGGAGAGAGAATTCCGAGAGGACATGAAACGGGGTCAACCATAAATCTCAGAGCACGAAGCCGGGAACAGCGAGAGGAAACTACGTCGAGGATATTGTCTGAGACTCTGAAATCGGTGGAGGGGATGGCGGAGTCAAAGGAAATAAAAAGAGACAGAGAGGAGAGAGAATGATGCAAATCAGGGAACATCGTCAAGAAGGGCCATGGTGGGAGGGAGGGCAAAGTCAACTTCCGCCATTTTCATAAGCGCCATTAAACGTGGGAGAATGGACGCACGCGGGAAAATATTTTCATCCGGAAAATTCGAACCAAACGGCCGCCGTCAGTTGAAAATCTACATTTTCCTTTTCCATAGCTTGATTTTCAGTGATCCAAACGAGCCCTGAGTCAAAGTCAACGAGGGCAAATTGCGGATTGTTTAAATGCATTGACTTGATTAAATAATTATATATTAATAATAGGATTAATATATAAAAATACTTATAAACTTTTTTAAAAAAGTGCTTATAACTCCATAAACGTTTTTTTAATGTAAAATGTAAAACTAAGAATAAAAATGTCAAATCGGTTCAGTTTTAGAAACGGCTGTTAATTTTTCATTGTATGGGTCCCACTAATTGTTTTTAAATGATTATTCCTTAAAAAAATTCACACCTCCCTGCTCCCTCTCGTTAGACTCTCCCTCCCTCCCCTCCAAACCAGACATCAACAACCCCCCCACACGACAAAAAAACAAAAAACAAAAACACCACAAACATTCTAACCGGCGATGAATCTCTCTGGCCACCTTAAAAAGCAGCACAATCCTCTCGTATGTTTCCAAGGTTTCACGAATCAATAGTAGATATAGTAAATGTTGTTACTCACAGCCTCCCTTCCCTGTAAAAGCATCACCAGTGAAAAGGTGAGAACAATAACGGAAAGTGGGCATGCACTGATATTATGAAATTCGAGACATTTGGTGATTCGAAAGCGTATTTATATATGTGAAAAACAAATTTTGTTGGGAGCATATTGCATATATTACGCCAGCTGACATTCCAACATAACGATCCCCTTTGTAAGCCTCTTTTGTAAAAAAAGGAGGTTCGTGATTGATCAAACATCCTTTTGTGGCAACTAGAAAGAAGATCATGAAGAAAGCGGACAAATGTAACCCGACTAGAGAGGGACTGCTTCATGATCCTCTTCTACTACAGCTTTATAATCATAGCTATCTTCTTTCTTTATCATCTTCATTGTCTTTTTCATCTTCTGGTGGTGGTGGGTTGGTGGGGTGGCCAGAGAGATTCCTTACCGGCGAGAATTTTTTTCCGGGGAGGGGGTGTAGATGTCTGGTTTGGAGGGGAAGGAGAGCCATTTTTTTTTTTTTTTTGGTCAAAGAGGGGAGGGAGAGTCTTTTTTTTTTTTTTTTTTTTTTTTTTTTTTTTTTTTTTTTTTTTTTTTGGTCAAAGGGTGGGAGAGTCTGACGAGAGGGGTGTGGGGATTTTTTCAAGGAATGGTCATTTAAAAATAATGAGTGGGGCCACAGAATAAAAAGTTAACAAACATTTCCAACCTTAAACAAAACCTTTGGTCTTTATTATAAGTATGGGTTTGTTTGGAATCAGCGTTAGAAACATTTGTAATAGAGTTAATAGGCTTTGGAGAAAAAGCTTAACGTGGTGTGTTTGGGTTCGGCGTTAAGTTCGCTTGAACTTCATAACGCTCAAAAAGCTCAAGTAAAGTTAAGGAAAAAGCTCTAATTCAGCTTTTTCTAAAAAGCTCAGGATTTTTTGACGCGTGGGCCCCGTCACTTCTGCTACCAACAATCCAAACACAAATCATTATCTATAACCTAACTTTTTTCTTTTAAAGTCAGATAGCTTTTAAACCACCACTCCTACCACTAACCCAAACAGATCGTATATAGTTCTAAAGTAATAAATGCATTTATTACATTTTTACCTCTAATAACTACAATAATAAAAAAGAATTTATTTATTTTAACTTTTAAAACCAATTATAAATAAATAAGAATTAAAAATTTAGTCAATAGTTAATAAATTAACTAACTCTTTAATACGTGGGAGTTGGTTAATTTAAATTTATAAATATGAGCTAAATACTACTTTCTCCCGGTCCTAATTATAAGAATTAGTTGGGCTTTTTTAAAGAGATTAAGGTTTTAACTAAATTATTTTAGAAGCATTTTTTTTTTAAACTAATTAGTTTTACAAATAAACTAATATATAATCTAAAAATATACAACATATAAAATGATTAAGTAACTTATTTAACTTGCTTTACTAACGTAGGGGACAGTGGTATATACTGATTTAATTTAATTGGTGTGCAACGCTGTCGCGCGCCCTCATTCTGGAAACGGGAAGCGGCCGACAAGGAATGAGGAATGCAAATCGCGTGGCTGGGGTCTCCGCACCACGAGAAGCCCTTTTGACTTTGCGCCACGCTTTTAAATTCTGCCCATCCATGCTTCCTACCCAAATACCAAATTCGCCTATCCTTCTCTGTGGGGCTGTATTCCCTATTCATCGCCTCCATCCCCGATCGTTATCACTGGAGGCGACGAAGAAGAAGAGTAACGAAATGGGAAGCGGAGGCGATGTTGGGATTAACGCCAGGAAGCCAAGAGTACTGTGCCTTCATGGCTTCAGAACGAGCGCAGAAATTCTCAAGAAACAGATATACAAGTGGCCGGAATCGGTGCTCCAGAAGCTGGATCTCGTTTTCGCCGACGCTCCATTTCCCTGCCAGGGAAAATCCGACGTCGAAGGCGTCTTCGACCCTCCTTATTACGAGTGGTACCAGTTCAACAAGGTTCTCCTCCTTATACCTACTTAATATGTTTGGGGAATCTACAGGCACGACGACGTAGGTTTTTTGGATTGTGATTTTAATAATCCGTTCATCTATATGATTATGTTATGCCGTGATTAACAGGAATTTATAGAATACACCAACTTTGATGAATGCCTGAAATATATAGAGGATTTCATGATCGAGCACGGGCCCTTTGATGGTCTTCTCGGTTTCTCTCAGGTAATTTATTTTTTCTTCTGACGAATTTCGCAGTATTCATCTCATCATTAAAATCCATTGGCCTGCAAGTTGAAACCGTTGAATTTTATAATACAGGGAGCGATATTGTCAGCTGGGCTGCCGGGTCTCCAGCAGAAGGTACCTGGAAACTTGAGAAACTTCTCAGTTTATTGTTATATACTCATCCCCGGTTTTTCATATTCTCGAAACAAATAAAGAATCTTAATTGTAGAGATTGGAAATGGAAATAAAAAAAACATGGTTTGATAAAGGTTGATGATGGATGTGCAGGGCGGGGCACTAACGAAGGTTCCCAAAGTGAAATTCTTGATAATAATAGGAGGAGCTAAGTTCCAGGCACCTCAGGTGGCTGAGAAAGCATATTCTTCACCAATTTCGTGTCCCTCCCTCCACTTTCTTGGTAATTTCCGGTGCTTTCTTGTACCACCTTTGTCCACACCCCGCTGCTTTAGTTGTCATTATTATTTCTCTTATTTTTAATTATAATAGTATATAGCTCTCTTTACGTAGTATATACGCATATGCCACCGGCCAAACTTCTCCGATTCTGCTTCTCTTGTTACCCTCTAGCTGTTACTTTTCAATTAAGACAAATAACTGGCTTCCATCGAATCATCTTTCATCTTGTAGTGTGATTCAACAATAAACTGTTCCTGGTCCCTTACATCCTTCTTCCTGTTTGATATGAAAATTTCTGCTTAGATCGTCGAGACTCGCAAAAATTAATTTTAAGAGGACAAGGTTATACTTTTTAAGAGGGGCATGACTGTAATAAAAATTTTATTATTCGAAAGTGACAGGGTTTTGTGATTACAGGGGAGAAAGATTTTTTGAGACCATATGGGGCTGAACTGCTGGAATTATGCGTAGAACCAGTGGTGATTAAGCATCCTAAAGGCCACACAATACCAAGGATAGGTACATCATTAGTTCCTCTCTAATTTTGTTTATCTTTTAATTTCACCCCACTAATCATCTGGTCGTATTTTAGATTAAACAGTTATTGGTATTAAATAGTTGTTCCGGGGCTTTTCTTGACAGATGATGATAGTTTGAAGACCTTGACAGGTTTCATCGAAAGAGTTCAAAAGCTATGCGAGGCCCAGGACTAAATTTAGATGGGCTAATGTGTTTGCCCCAACTTCGTTATCTTCGGCTTGTTCATTTAGTAGCTCTGAGTGCCTATCTCTCAAGTCTGAATACACGCATACCCCCACACTTTGTTTTTTGGTCAAAGTCAGTCACGATCCCATTTATGTACCCTGAATAATAGATTCAGATTCCAGTCAAGAATGTAACAACAAAAAAAGATTCCAGTCAAGAAAAAGAATAATGGATACAGACAAACAATAATTTATTTCTCCAGAGTTAGTAATTACTTAAGCTAATTGTTTGTAAAAATATATGTTGGTTTTTCTAAAATAATCATGTTAACCATTTACAATTGTTACGGACCGGCCCAAAAGCCTCCAAGCCCAGGGCGAGGCCCAAGCAGAGCCAGAAGGCATGATCTTCCAATCATGGCAGGAGATCCGGAGATCTCGGTAGGGAGGATCCGCCCTATCATATCGGCTCCCCGAGATACCCGCCCCATTGATGGCACGTCCCCATTAATGGCATATCTCGGTATCCGCCCATTAATGGCACGTCCCATTAATGGGATATCATCCAATATCCGCCCCATTAATGGCTCACCATTAATGACGTGCCGGATATCGCACCGGACGCCCTATAAATACGGAGGCGGTAACAAGGTGCACACACTCTAAACCTAGACTATTTACCTACGGTCTCACCGTGCACACACAAGACCCTTTGTCGTGTACGGTGATCCCACGCTCTCCTGGTTATCTCCTTCATAGATACCCAGGTCTGCCGATATATCCAAGATCAATCTACCGGCTGGCCGGGTCGGGACATGTTCTACACCGAGAACATTGGCGCCGACCGTGGGGACCATAAATTTCTATCCCCGTGACCATCAATGGCTCACACCGGAAGCCACACGCAAAACCAAGCAATTGGACCGACCAAACGAGGAAAGCATGGTACCCCCAAATCAACCTCGGTAGGCCGAGTCGACCTCGGAACCGCCGGATCGGCCACGGACCCATGATCGACCATCCCGAGGAAAAACTCCGGAAGGATACGTTACCGACTCGAAACCACCTCGCCTTCCCTCGACAAATCTCGCATGAAGAATCCCCAAAAGATCGCCCCCGACAGACCCGATTCGGACGCTCGGGTACTAGACACCGACGTCCGCATACTAAGGAGAACCCAAGAGGCGATGATTCGAGATTCGAAAACAAGGAAAAGTTCGATCACCTCCAAAGCGGGGAGGATTTTCATGCTCGGAACTAATGATAGAGGAAAAGCTTGAAAACCTTTTTCAACGCGGAATCCGAAAAGCCCACGTAAGAGGAAGGAGGTTGTACGCTGGATAGCAATAGTCCGCGTACCGGCCCGTAAAACGAATCAACATCCCCGTGGCGGGAAAGAGGGGGGACGGGGAGGGGAGCGAGATCGCCAACCAACCCCAAAAGGCACAAAGAGGCACCTTTGCGGATCCGGGATAGGGAAGGCCGGAGGCGAGCGGACCACCATGATGACGATAGGGAGCCGGAGAACCGAGATCGTGAACGAGGACTCGGACGAACTACACGAGGCGATCACTACGCCTCGGACACGAGGATCGCCGCGGCGGTATAAGATGAAATACTTGGCCGGCGCGGGTGGGACTCCATTCTCACGAGCTACGGCCACGGCTCCTTACCCGAAGAATTTTGACCTAGCCGACCTCCCCCAATATGATGGGACCCGGGATCCACGTCATCACCTCGAGTTATTTGAAAAGTTAATGTGGGTAAGATCAATAGAAGGTCCGGTGATACTAAGACTCTTCTCGGCCACGCTAATCGGGCCGGCCCACAAATGGTTGAGTTCGCTACCCAATAATTCCATTCGGAATTTTGAAGACCTTGGTCGCAAGTTTGAATTACACTTTGCCACCGAAGAAACAACCGAAATCTCAATTCACGCTGAGTAAAGTGAAGCAAAAGAAGGGCGAAACATTGCAGAAGTATCTGGATCGGTTCAGAGATACGGCAATACAGGTACGATCCTTATCCGAAGAGGTCCATGTGCACTGCCTCGTCAACGGACTGGACCCGATGACGCGCCTGGCCCGACATCTATGTAAGAATCGAGTATATTCCTTGACGGAATTCTATCTTTGAAGCGAAGAAATATCTAGACGTCGAGCAAATGGAAATCGCCAATGCGAGATGAGCCCGAGAAGGCAAGGAATTCATCACCCGAAAGAAGAGACTGGCCACCGACAAACACAAGGCGGAACCTCGCAGACGTGGCGAGAGAGCCGCCCGGACAGCGAACGGACAATAAGGGGAAGTACGGAAACTATACCCCCTTGAATGTCCGCGATCCCAGTGTGGAAGGAGGTCGCGTATGAGACCGAGATGAGGAAGGTGACCAAGCCAAAGCCTCTCAGAAACCGGTCCAATACAGACCGGGGAAGTTTTGCGGCTTCCACGATCGTCCGGCCACACCACCGACGAATGCTACGAACTCGGGGATGCTATTGAAAAATTTGTAAGAGAAGGAAACTACGCCAATACGTCATAAAAACTCAAGGGAAATCGGCAAGCGGAATGGTAACCGCCGAAGCGGGAGTCCAGCCACGAACGCTTCGGACTGCGAAAAGAAGCGGGAGAACCGGCCCTCGGAGGGGCTACCCGGACGCCGATCTCCAATGCACCGGGATAAGTGGCGGCTTCGGAGGAGGTGGAGATACAATAAGTCGGCGCAAGAAATACTGCGAGAGGTGTTAACGGTAAAAGAGGTGCCGAGGTTCAAGGGCACGTCGTCAACCCGAAACCACCCTTGGTCTTCACCGACGAGGAGCTCAAGGAGGTTATTCCGCCACCAAGACGAATTGGTCATCACCGGATCGTCGTAACCGCCGGTCAAACGGATATTTGTCGACGCAGTAGTTCGGCCGACATAATAAGGCTGGGATGCATACCGAGAGAATGCACCTCGATGTCGAAGACCTAAAGCCATGCAAATCTACCCTCATCGGGTTCAATGGAGAGCGTTCCTTCCCAAAAGGATATGTTGACCTCGACCGACCTTGGGAACTAAGGAAGCCTTCAAATCGGGACGGGTAAGGTTTGTAGTGGCGGATTTCCGCTCCCCTTATAACATTATGCGGGCCGACCCACTATACACGGTTGGGATATCTTTGGCATCCACCAAGCACCGTAAATTGAAAATGATCAATGATCGAATCGGGTGGTTGAAGTGTCGGTGACCGTAAAGCGTCGCGAGCGGTGTTACTTGAAGCCCTCCGTGTAGAGGAGGAAAAGACGTCATCCCCGCCACGGCTCCAAACCAACGAGGTAATGACTAATGACGAGAAAGAGGGGCGACCCGACAATCGGTCAACATGGTAGAACCGGACCTCCGTGAACGAGAAAACCCACGTCCGAGCCGGAAGGAGAGTTGGAGGAATTAATCCTCGCGGACGGATCCTCCAAGACAACTAAAATCGGGGATATGGACGCGAGAGATCAAAGCAAGGCTGATCAAATTTTTAAGGAATAACCGGGACGTCTTCGCACGGACGTCGGCCCGAAATACCGGGATCGACCCACACTTTTTTTGTCATAAGTTAGCCATATGGCGGGGTCGAAACCAAGTGGCCCGAAGAGGAGGAATATCTCGGATGACGGGCGAGAAAGCCCTTGAGAGTCACATTGAAGAGCTCCTTGCCGGGTTCATAAGAGAAATACAATACACGACCCGGCTTTCTAACGTGGTCATGGTGTTAAAACCAACCGGTAAATGGAGGGTTTGTACCGACTACACCAATCGAATAAAGCATGCCCGAAAGACTCCTTTCCCATGCCCAAAGATTGACCGGTAGTGGATAACTCGGTAGGATACCAATTGCTTTCTTTTATGGATGCCTACTCCGGATACAACCGGATCGCTATGCACCCCGACGATCAAGAGAGAACCGCCTTCATGACGGATAAGGCGAACTATTGCTACAACGTCATGCCATTTGGATTGAAGAATGCCGGAGCTACATACCAACACATGATGAATCGAGTCTTCGACGATCAAATCGGTCATAATGTGGAGGTATATATAGACGACATGATAGTGAAGTCAAAACATCCGGAGCAAGCATATCCGGGATCTAGAGCGAGACGTTTGACAAATTAAGACAATACCGCATCGGGTTGATGTGCGTTCGGGGTGCCCGTGGCAAATTTTGGGTTTTATGTTGACCAACCGAGGATTGAGGCCAATGGGACAAATGCAAGGCCGTGCTAGATATGCGGGCCCCCAACTCCAAGAAGGAAGTGCAAAGAAGCCCCGACGGGTCGCTTGGCGGCCACGACAAGATTCCTACCGAGGTCGGAGAAAGCTCTACCTTTCTTTAAATTATTGAAGAAAGAAACCCGGGAGAGGATGGAATACGGACTGCGAGACGGCCTTTGAAGAAATCAAGAAATGCTTGGCAACCCCGCCGGTACTAACAAAGCGGCCCGAGGGGGAGACCTTGTTCCTATACCTCTCGGTAGGGGACGAAGCGGTAAGCGCCGCCTTGGTAAGAGAAACCGAGGCCGGACAGACACCCATCTACTTTGTGAGCAAGGCGTTACAAAACGCCGAACTCAGATATCAAAAGCTGGAGAAGATGGCGTTCGCATTACTGACAACGGCAAGGCGACTACGCCCATACTTCCAGGGACATCGGATTGTGGTCCGGACCAATCAGCCCGATCTAAGCAGGTCTCGCACAAACCGGATTTGGCTGGGACGGATGACGAGTTGGGCGATTGAGTTATCTGAATTCGACATCACTTTTGCGGCACGCGGCGATCAAATCACGAGGCATTGGCGGACTTCATCGGGGAATTGACTCCGGTTATAGCGCAACGACTTCGGAGGTATTTGTTGACGGATCTTCCAACCCAAAAGGCGGGGGGAGTCATTGTCGAAAGCCCCGAGGGAATCGCTACGAACATTCCCTCCAACTGGAATTCCCGACCTCTAACAATCAAGCCGAATACGAGGCCCTCTTGGCAGGATTGGCTCAAGCAAAAGAAAGCGGAGCCAGGCGGATTAAGGTGTTCACCGACTCACAACTCGTCGCCGCCCAGATTGATGGCAGCTATCAAGCGAAAGGCCCTTGTTAGCCAAATACTTGAATAAAGCAAAAGAGGTAATGACGGAATTTGAAGAAGTCGTTGTCTCTCACATCCCGAGAGAAGAGAATGCCGGCCGACATCCTCTCCAAACTCGCAAGCACCAAAGGTCGGGGAGTCAAAGAACGAGTCATCCAAGAGAATTTGGCCGAGCCCACGTGCATTATGACTATCTCGTCGGGATCGGATTTGGAGAAAACCAATTGAAGATTACACGGAAAGAGGGATCATTCCCGAGACTCTACCGAAGCAAAAAAGCGATAAGAGAAGCCGCCATCTACACTATGGTCGATGACCGGCTATATCGGAAAGGAGTACACGCCCGATGATGCGATGCCTCGGCGAGTCCGAATCCGGTATGTCTTGGCCGAAATACATGAGGGATGCAACTACCAACACATGGGCGGCAAGGCTTTGGCTAGGAAGGCATTGCGCGCCGGCTATTATTGGCCCACCATGATGCATGACGCCATGGAGGCCGCCAAGCGGTGTGACGGTTGCGAAACACGGCGGGATCTTATGGCCCCCGCCTACGAGTTAAAAGGGATCCGGCTCCCCGGCCCTTCTATAAGTGGGGAATGGATATTCTTGGACCATTTAAGCGGCACCCGGGCAGCTCAAATGGCTCATTTGTTCTTGTTGACTACTTCACCAAATGGATTGAAGCGGAAGCATTAACTACAATCACGTCGTCCGGGGTTATGAAATTCATTCGTCACAATATCTTCGCTCGGTTCGGGATACTCGCTGAAGTCGTCACACGACAATGGAACCCGGTTCACGGACCAAAGATTCCAGGCCTTAATGTCCAACCTCGACATCAAACAACACTTCTCCTCCGTCGAACATCCTAGTCTAATGGCCGGCCGAGTCCGCCAATAAGATCATTCTCGACGGTTTAAAGAAACGCATGTTAAAAGCCGACTCTAGTTGGACCGAACAACTCCACGGTGTTCTATGGGGATACGGACGAGTATGCGAGACCTCTACCCAGAAACTCCCTTCCGGGCCGGTGACATATGGATGCGAGGCAATGATTCCAGTGGAAATCGGGCAGCCATCGTGGAGGAAGATCGAGCGGACGGGAAGGACCTAGGCATCCAATGACGACGCCCTAAAGATAGATCTGGACCTGATTGATGAGATCCGAGTCACAGCTCATTGCCGGGAACTTGCCGCCAAGCAGTTACTCGCGGCCAAATATAATCGCAAGGTTCGACCATGATCCTTCAACCGGGGTAACTTGGTACTTCGGAGGGCCGATATAGGTAATAAGAACTCCCGAGACGGAAAAGCGCGTAAAAACCGGGAGGGACCGTATCGTGTTAAAGAAAAGCTTGACGCAGGGGCATATGTCCTCGAAACTTTGGCAAGAAAGCCGGTTAAAAGGACATGGAACGCCGATAAGTTGAAAATCTACTACAGCTAGCCCAAGACTACGGCTCGGTCATTTCTTACTTTCTTTCATGTTTTTTGCAATTGCTTTCCAACTTTCCCTTGCTTTGCATTTGAATAATTTATGACCATTTGTACGCTCTTTAGAGCTGCTTTATTTAATGAAGGAATACCCTAAAGAGGAGGCGCCAACGTGCACGATTATTTGCTTAAGCTTGAAGCCGAGGCCACCAGGCCCGGCAAAAACCTGACTCTGAGGTACCCATACCCGGTCAGAAACGAAAAAACATCTAGATGTATGACACCGGCCGTTGTACTCCGACGCGCATAGGTAAGAGCTCGGCGAAAACGCCATACGTGGCCTTCGCGAAATTGACGCGTCAACGCTCGCCCGATTTAAGAAGGCGGTGGCATCCCGACCCCGATCAAGTCAAAATGTCCGATCCGAGGTACTAGACACCTCGGTCGACATGTGATGCCTCGCCCTTAAAACGGTTCCTACCATCTTTTCCGGCTATTTAAGCCGGGATGAGCGATGCGGTTAAGTTAACACCCCCGGAGGGTACGACATACAACCATTGTCCCCCACTCTCCCACACCACGGTGTTGGTCGAGTACACGACTTGTATATAATGCAGTCAATAAATTTCAAACAATGGAATTTAAGAAACTGGCAGAAGGGCGGATAAATAAATTCCCCATGAGTCATACAAAGTTACGGCACAAACGCCGGGAGTCAATAAAATACAAAGGCACAGACGCCCACTAACACTAAAGATTAAAGCTTAACTAGAAGGACCGGCCTCAGGAGCACTCTTGGTCGCCTCACTCTCCACATCCGACTCTCCCCTTCCTGACCCGGACGCAGTGGCGGAAGGAGGGTGATACGAAACTAACGTTCCGTCTTCCACAAAGGCACGGAAGTCGTAGCCGTCCAAGTTAAGCTCCGTCTTCGGATTCAAAAGTCGGATCTGCTCCAGTGCATTCTCGAAGCAATCGGGCGGTCGCTTTAGAAGTTCGTCGGACTCTAAAGCGCTCCCACTGCGATACGGCCGAGCCTCCTCGACGGCTTTAACCTTATCAAACAACGAATCACGTTGTTTTTCTGCGGGGTTTTCACCACATCCATACTTTCGCTCAGCGCTTTCTGGGCCCGGACACACTCAGAGGCTGACTTCTCCGCCCCTTCTCGCGAATGTTGCAAATCTGACTCCACCTTAACGAACGCCTCCTTGGCAAAGATCCCGCTCCCGGCCGGGCATCCGCTCCTCCTCCATAAGGCGCAGCTTGGCCTCAGCATCGGCTAAAGCCCTTTTTACGGATGCCGCCTCAGCCAGCGCCTTCTGGTTGGCCTCAACCTCGGCCTTAGCCGCTTTCGGCCCGTCATTCTTCTGCATCGCCGGAATGTACTTTTCCCTTACAATCACATAGGCCTGCAGGAAACCTATGGATTTACACAAGTACCGTTCTGCGGCTTGCACTTCCTCAGCACTAGGAGGGGACAGGGCTCGGTTATCCATGAATTCCCGGGGGGGAGGAACGCTACATCCAGCTCCTTCGTCACCCCCTTTTCAAATACGAAACTCCGAGGAAGCACCGAAGAAAGACGTAAGGGCACAGTTGAAGGAGGAGGAGGAGGCGGAGCGGTCGAAGACATTTGGAAGAACCGAGGCGAAGGAACGGCAGTCGCGGCCCGAGGCCGGCCGCGGCCTCACCATCCGAGACGACAACCCGCTTCCCTTTGGAAATTTACGGAACCCCGCCGGAGGATGCGGAGGGCGCGAGACGAGTCGATTCCTCGGCCCGGAGACCTTGGCCTTCTTAGCCACAATAGGGGCATCGGCCTCGGGCACGGAAGTCTTGAACGCGGCGGCCCGTTCCGAGACCGACTACTCGAAGATGCGGCGGCGGGATTTACTTTCTTCAAATAACCGGGAAGGGCCTTCATGTCTTGAGTGAAAAGAACAGGTAAAGGGAAATCAAGCAATGAGCACAAAAGTACGGCCGCAATATACGGAACATAAAGAAACATGTCAAAAAAGGACTCCTACAAGTCGAGGGAATCGGCCTAGATCCCCCCGGATATGAAAAAGGCCGCGCTCGAATGCCATAATGCTCCACGAAAGCATCCAACCTGGGGACATGAGGGGGCCATCTCGGGTAGGAGGTCATCCTGCGAGATCCGGAAGGACGGGGGGCTGGCCTTATGATGGTTCTCCACCCAATATAAAGGGAAGCGCCATACTACGTCGGCAGCCTCGACCCCCTTTAAAAACCAAGCCGGCTTACCAGGCACGGCGACAACCTTGAAAAATGCATTCTTGAACCGCTTAAAAGACTCGGAGAAGGGCTTCATAAGCTTCCGGTCGGGATTAACGGAGAGACACCAGCCCCTTTCAACTTGTCACCTTCCTTCGGAGAGCCTAGGGGTAAAAGGGCCAAAATAATAAAAGAAAAGGTTGGTCGAGCAGGGATTGGAACCGGGTAGGAGCGACACAATTGCTCGAACGCTACAAGGTAAGCCCACCCGTTCGGATGAAGTTGAGACGGGGCCGGTCTCGGTGCATCGGGGCAAGCATTTGAAAATGGGTAAAAGGAAAGCGACGCCAACCCGCGTAAGATAATCCCGGTAAAAATAAAAGTAATTTGACCGCCTACTTCCCGTTCGGCACAAGACAAAGGCTCATCGGCCTCGGCAACGGCGTAGAACGCACCCTCCATGACGGGTAGGTCCATTCGGGCAATATCCTCGTCCGACATAATGGACCGGGTCTTCAAGACCTCATGGGACACCCAGGGATACCTACGACACAGGGCCTCGGGTGGACTAGAAGAATCCGATGCCTCGGCCTCGGCCTTTTTCTTTGAAGACAAAGATTTCGGAGCCATTAACCTATACGCAACATAAAAGGAAATTAGCGAGTTGGAAATACCTGGTAAAACAAGGTTAGAAGACAAAACAGATGGCGAGACGGGGACGAAACGGCTCGCCGAAGTGGGGGCCGAAGGCGCCGGTGCCGGCAAGATCAAGGACCGAGGTAGCTCTAGAGTCCTCACCACGCGCAATATGGAATGAGCTCTCGGCCAAGCGGTCAGCGGGGACCAGAGATAATCATCGGGATAAGGGTCCAAGCTCCCGGGGGATGGACCCTCACAAAAATGAGGCGGTTGGGCCAACGAGGCAAAAGCCCGGAATCGGCAGAGAAGAACCAACTCCGGCCCGAAAAGATGATCGGAAAGAATTTGGAATTAAGGAAGGTGACAGAGCTCTCGGCTGGTATGGGCCGAGGTCCAATCCCGAGAAGAACCATTCCCACCTCGAAGTAGGGCGCTAGCCTTTCGGTTCAGGAGCTCGGTTCAAGAACCCGGTAAGAGGCTCTCGGGTAACGACGACGGAGGAACTCCTCTTCCTCAGGGTTAAACACCGGTCTGGTTCTAAGGAAAGGCCTACGTCTATCCATCAGAAGAGAAACTAGAACCTAAGAGCTACAGGTCTTACGTCAAAAGGGAAGAGCGTATAAGGCAAACCCTTAAACCGATCTTAAAGGGAAAAACTCGGAAGACCCGAAGAATGGGAAAAGCAAATGAGGAACCGAGAGGATATCAAACGGTATGAAATATGCCTAAATGAGCAAAGACAAGGACGAGAAATACTGTGTAAATGTGAAGAGGATAACTTGAACAAGCGAAATGGGGGACGATGAAGTTCTCGTGAGAAAAGACTCGGAGCAAGTTCACTACCAAATTGCGGGCGGGAAATAATGACAAACGCAAAGTGAACACTTCATATAAAAAGAAGAAGAGAACGCGGGGCAGTTCGGTCTTTAAACGTTGACACGATAGGAAGCGCACGGAATGACGTAGCGCATTAAATATGCACACGAATCGGCACTCCGAGCGGCGCGACGCAGACCCTTTCCAATCAAGGCACGCCAGTGTAAAGACGCAATGATGGCGCCTACGGAAAGAAGACCAAACGGTTTACCGCGAACGGGGACGTACCACATAAATCCGAGGCCGCCAATAAGCCCCGGTCGGACATGACCCGGGCACCATCCGAACGACGTGATAGAGGTAAGCCGCGGCATAAGAAGCCGGCCGGGTTGAAGCACGAGCCCGGTCACACACCGGACGGGAGAATCATACACCTCGGCCGTCCAACAACATGAACAGCCGAGCAGGGGGGGGCACCCGTACGGGCCGGCCCAAAAGCCTCCAACCCCGGGCGAGGCCCAAGCGAGCCGAAGGCATGATCTTCCAATCATGGCGGGAGATCCGGAGATCTCTACGGGGAGGATCCGCCCCTATCATATCGGCTCCCGAGATACCCGCCCCATTGATGGCACGTCCCCATTAATGGCATATCTCGGTATCCGCCCCATTAATGGCACGTCCCATTAATGAGATATCATCCAATATCCGCCCCATTAATGGCTCACCATTAATGACGTGCCGGATATCGCACAGGACGCCCTATAAATACGGAGGGCGGGTAACAAGGTGCACACACTCTAAACCTAGACTATTTACCTACGGTCTCTTTGTGCACACACAAGCACCCCTTTGTCGTGTACGGTGATCCCACGCTCTCCTGGTTATCTCCTTCATAGATACCCAGTCCGCCGATATATCCAAGATCAATCTACCCCTCTACGGACATCTCGTGTTCTTACGAGAACAACAATCAAAACTACTTGATTTGATTAAAAAAATTCCTTAATACTGATCAGTAAGGAATTAAGAACGTTTTACAAAAAATGTTATTGAATTTGAAACATCATTTTACTAGTTCTTATATTTAGGACAAAAAAGTATTATTTATTATAAACCCGGCAAACTAATGTTATTTGTCAATTATATCTGCACTTTAATCTTATGAAGTTAATTTTTCGGTTTTCCTTCACCCTAATCTTACTTTAAACACTACTCCATTTATAATTTATAGGCGCAGGTGGCATCTGTAAAAACCTAAAATCATCTATAAGCGAACTGACCTTCATTGAAGGGGAGAATAGAAACTCAGAGTAATCCTTGATCGACACAACATTAATGTTGTCTCCATTCAAATTCTCGTCAGGATATTTTTTTTTTCTGCCCTTTCATTTTCGAGGTTCCTAAAAAATCCCGCATCCCTGCAAAATGTTTCTTGCATTTTCACTAAAATTCGAGTGTAAAGAGAAGAAGAAACCGGCAACCAAACAAAATGCGTCCAAATTTTGAAACATTTACTGCCATTTACACAGTTGATGCCAAGCAACTATTGCAAATAACAGTGTCACTGCCATGAGTACTTCATAATACAGCCAATGCAATTAATCAGCTAATTAACATCACAACTACTGTTTTTGGCACCTTTATGAGAGCAATTTTTAGCCTCCGTCACGTAAGACACCCATTGATGGATTTGAATCCTCTGGAATTGGCGTCCTTTTAAGTTCCTAAATGCTAGTAATATTTAGTTATTTACCTTTAAACTTCGGAAAATTCCTGGGCTCAACCATATGACCTAAATCTTATTTATCAGCCCCGCTCACACTAGTTCTAGTTACTATAAATCAGACATGCTTATTGCTGTTGTTAGTATTGTGTCTTTGACAATATGTGGTTCAAATTTAATTTAGTGTGGTATGTATTTCCATTAATATAAGACATATTTACCTAATTTAATTAGATTAAAAATTTAGTTAAATTAGTTAATATGACATATATTTTTTAAAACACCCTAGTCATTTTTCTTAGTGTCTTTATTTCCTCTACTGTTTGATTATTGTTTAGTGAGTATCCATAGAGGTAAATGAGGAAAACATTGATAAATATAAAAAATATATCTTATATTTAGAACCAAGATTAACCCCTCAAATATATTTTGCATTAAGGATTAGAGGGGTCATTAATAATTACTACCTCAAAATCCTAGATACTCCCGGGTCCTAATTATAATAATACTTTTGTATTGCAAATTGCACTACAAAATGAATTAGGACTCAAGGTAGTATATAATAGTTAATTGGGGAATAAATTTGGTTGTTAACACAAGAATTAAATCCACTTTGTCTTTGTCTCATAAATTTATGTTTTTTTCTTCAAAATATCCATATTTGATTATTACTCTGGTTCTTTTTATTAGTCAAATTTACTTAATTTTCACATGATAAATAGAGTTAGTTAAATCATTAAATATGTCATCAATTGATGCATTTTCTTATTTTCTTAATTTTACCATCACCTATGAATGGTATTTTCAACCCCTTTCTCATATTTCTCTCCTTCTAGCATAAAAAAATTCATTTTTTCATTATATTTAATAGGGATAAAATTGTAGCATTATCATTAATTACTTTCTAATTAGACTTATAAAGTTATAATAGGAACCAATTTTTTTATTTAAGAAATCTGGATTTATATAATGGATACACATGTTAAAGAGTTTTTATTAAAGGGTATTCATGAGGAAATATAGTATTTTTAAAAATAAAATAAAATTTTTTATAAATAAATAATTTAATTAATTTTTGTAATCTTGCTGAGTTAATTATCAAGGAGGGTGCAATAATACAATAACCTCGAAAGGATGACACACATGTTTAATTAATTAATGGGGAGGAGGAGTTCAGAAGAGGCGGAGCCCAACGGAAGCACCCAATGCATTCGTTGGGGCGGAAGGCAAG